>CM060962.1:70947975-72332975 GCA_030765045.1 Tenodera sinensis | reverse complement strand
TCCTTCTTTGTTATTATACTAACGTGTACGGTCTTTTGGACCCGTGTGATTGATAGGGATCAGAGTATGCACACTTTAATTTAAATAAATACACCTATCCAGCCGTATCTAGTAAAGATTATTACTCCAAAATTCACCAGAATTTCATGTCATTGTTCTACATTATTTAAGCAAACCGTCTAGAGGTTTTTAAATGCTATTTGTTTTCATCCCTGCGGCTTAAGTGTAGCATCAAGTCAGGTATGGGTGGCATCTAGCGCACCAAAGTCGATCTCCAAGCACGCAAAGTGGTGAAAATACCGTGAATTTTAAATTACAGTTGTTAATTCACGCATTCCCTCTTCAGATTTTGTCCCGTCAGCTTAAAGTTTATATTCCACATCTGAGTGCTTTTTTCTTTATGTCCGCAAAAATTCAAAACGAACAAGAAATACAGGCATTACGTTATGTGTATACTTGAGGCATATATTTCTACACTATCTTCCTTAACCGTTCTTTTCTCATTCGTGGACAGTCATGTGGGGAAAAAAAATCATGTTAGTTTGTGCTAGTGGCGTTTAAAATTTACGTCAAATGGTTGAGGATTTTAAAAAACGCAGAGTAAAAGCAGCACTACGAAAACCACTCCGAATGTTATTTTATTCTTTACGTAAGAAAACCACAGCAGAAGAGCAACAATTCCAATGAAATACATATCATAGCGTCGTTAGGGATACTCACACTGACTGGAGTCACTCACTCGAGTTCCAACACGCCCGTAGAGCTCTCTCACTTCATCCCTTCCTTCCAGGGTCTGACATATACATAATAACCTCAACGATTGGCTCAGTGTGGAATCCCCTCCATAAATACTCTACCTCTCTACGTCTGCCGCTGCATCTACTGGTGAAAGTTTATGCGCTACTGCAAAACTCGAGCATGATAGTATCAGTTATCCTTCTGTCATACCTTACTTATGAGGAAAGCCACAAAGAGTGGTGACAAGTTTCACGGTATGAACAAAATTGCACTGCAAAATAAAATTAACTTTTTATGCAACGTTTCAGAAAGTACTCGACGCTAATCGGCTTTTTAATATGTAAAGTGCGAATACATTTTTTGAGAAAATATGTTTGCCTAAAGATGCAGATATCTCAAATAGATATGCATACCTCAAATAGAGTTTACATTTAGAAAATTTGACGATAAGTCAGATGCTAGTTGAAACGCTGGTTTGTCACCAATTGGTTTAACTTGTCCATTTTTTGTACCAAAAGAAAACACAAGAATATATATCTTTATATGACGTACTATGTATATCTCCCAATAAGGCTGAAGGTTTAAACTTGACTGTAATGTAACATAAAATTATTACATAAGCGTTATTGGCGGCGCAACATACTGGCCTGTCATTTAGGGACCCACCATATCTCAACCAAATTTGGAAATTTCCATAAAATACTTTTCAGGAAGCTGTGTTCAGCTACTCCAGGTGAACTGGAAAACATTGACATGATATGAGGTCAACTAGGTTCAGATTAACAAACTCTTACCGCTCGTAGACCTCTAATAAGAAAACCTCTGCGAGGTGTTCTACTCTCTAGAGGAGTAAGAGGGGACAGTACCACATGGGAGCTCACGATGATGATGCAATTTTTAAAACACTCAACTACTTAGTCATCACGATGATGTCATAAATAGCTCCACTAACTAACCCTACGGTGCAATAGCCCTATCCGGGCCAAGGCCTACCGCTCAGCCGCTGCGTCCCCCATCTCTGCCCACCAAAGGCGTCATGAGTGGGGTACAGTACTGGAGGGTGGTACGTGGTAAGCGCTCCGATCCCTACCGGCCGGTTATGCGGTCTTCACGACCTGGGGCCGCTACTTATTTATTCAATTAGCTCCTCATTTGGTCCCTTAGAGACCTAACGAGGCTGAGTGCACCCCGAACCAGACCTCCCAGTGGAGAAAAATCCCATGCAGGTACCAGGGATCGAACACGGGTCCCCGGTGTCAAAGACAGCCGCTAAAATAGACCCACCACCTACATTAAATACATCGCACAACATTAGTATCCCAGCATTGCTAGTACAGTATCATATGTTTTCTAAGAGGTCTAAGCCGTATTGATATGTTGAAAGTCCGGTAGTAATCTTTCTCAGATAACGCTAGAGTTGATGTCAATACAGGGTGGAAGGGAAGTCATTACATTAATTTAAACCAGTGATAGATCTCGGTATTTGGAACACATTTTGTATCTTACTTTTTTGTCTCTGACCATTTACTACAGAGATATTTTAGTTTTATCGAAAACAAGCTGGCAACAGTGCAGGTTTCACTTTCACTAGGTCAGTACATAAACAAGCGTCACGGAGCCGCCCGGCTCGTGAGTGTAAACATAAAAACATACCATGCCGTGTCAGCTACGTCGTAATAAATAAGTACATCTGAATTCTCCAGTAACGCATACTATAACCTAAACTCACAATCTATGGATATTGTTCATTTCCTTCAACATCAAAGTTAAATCGTTTCGTAGCTGATACTGCTATAATTTAATAAACCAAACCATCTCTCTGACTTGTAAACACAAGGGTACATTTGTAGGCTCTTACAAAGTGTACCAAATGATATTTTTAAGGTGACAGCAAAAGAATAAGCAATGAACCAAGTGGTTCACCCACTTCCCAGGTATTGTTCAGAATGTCCACCATTTGCGCACCTGGCGGCGCCGTGGCCGAGTGGTTAGCGCGCTCGCCTACCACCTAGGCGGCCCGGGTTCGATCCCAGGGACCCGCATGTGGTATTCGTGGTGGACGAAGCGGCGTCAGGGCGGGTTTTCTCCGGGTGCTCCGGTTTCCCCCGCCATCTCATTCCACCGGTGCTCCATCTTCATGTATCATCAGTGTCACCGCCTGCGGTGCCGTAGTAGTGAAAGCGGGCGTTAAACACAACAACAACAACAATTTGCGCACCTGCAAGCCTCACACCTTTTTAACCAATTACGTCGCACTCTAACAAAAACACCCTCGTTGTTGCGTATTTCTTCCGCAGCCAGATAAATGCATTCTCTCAGAGATTCGAGGGCGGTAGTTGCTGTTTTGTAGATCGTGCTTTTCACGTCTCCCCAGAAGAAAAAAATCCAGAGGATTTATACCATGTGGAAGGGAAGTCGTTACATTAATTTAAACCAGTGGTGGATCTCGGTATTTGGAGCACATTTTGTATCTCACGTTTTTGTCTCTGACCGTTTCCTACGGAGATCGTTTTGTCGAAAACAAGTTGCCGACACTACCAATTGTGTGTGTAAAACTTTCACTGGTTCAGTACATAAACAAACACTATTGCTACCACGCGTCTCGTGAATGTCTCCTGTGTTCACCGTGCAAACGTAGGGCAATCACAACCGTTACCTGCCAAAACATTAGAGAAAGGAAAGTGCTCGACCTGTTTACATGCGGAAATCAGGTCAATTCCCTGACAAACCTCAAGGCAACGTTGTCTGAACAAGGCGCTCGGAGCATTCCTTCACGTCTTTTAAGTGATTAATTATTTGGAAACCTGTTTACTGTCGCACAATTACTACGGAAGCTACGTCAGAAATAAGTTACTCTATGCATCTTATAAGTAACAAACTGTTATCTTCGTACATTCTTGTGGAATTACGCATCCAGTTTGATACAAAAACCATTTATTTTTTCGAAATCGGTTGATCAAAGGACAAAATGCAATTAGATGTTTTTGTTTGTAATGCTTCTATGAAGCACATATTAGAAGGAATGTAATGACTTCCCTTCCATCCTGTATATTCCTTACAGCCACATTCCCGTGAGAGGAACACACTACTTCTCTGCGCTCTGTATGCCCTTACCTGTCATTTATGGAAGCATCACTCGTTCTGGTATGTTGCCTGCCGCGTTATTATGCAGCTCTGTGGTCTTCACTCATTTCCCGTTTTGTACGGTTTCTTTAGAGATGTGCATAAATGTTTTCAGTAGTGGTTTAGTATTGGTCTGCTTTAATGAAATTAACTGTTTTTGAACGGCGCACCTGAGTTGTAGCGAAACTTGAGAGAGAGAGAGAGAGAGGGGGGGGGGGGGAGAGAGAGGGGGGGGGGAAATAAATAAGATGGATTTTAAAAACGGTAGGCATAAGTTAGTGAAAATAAATTTATTTTTCTGTGCAAAAGATTCCAGCATTGCGATAATACGCAACAGTTCTGCCTGTAGTTCTAAAGAACTAGGTGATTTTGAATGACAAATTGCTTATATAAGTAACATATATGGTGAAAACTGTAAGTTTTCAAAACTTTTAGTTTCGAATATAGTTCTGTAAAAGTGGTCCTTTTGATATAAGTGATACAATGTGGGTGATAATGTCAAGGACGAATAGAATGACGGGTCTGCACATCTTTGTTGTATTTTCAATTCCGTAGGTAATATATATCGTTCTTTCACACATCTGTCTCCTATAAAGTAATGTGTGCTGGTGGTGGAATCCCTAACAGTTTAATGACTTATGTTTAGAGTATTTTGAGGCACATTTTGTTCACTTCTCCATCTAAGATTCCATTAAATAGACCGTAAGTTAATCAGGAAAATATAAATTACGATTAGGCCCGCTTTATACCTAGAGCCAGGCCGTACCAAGCGAGAAGTCTCCGTGGTAACATGTGAGGCTTGAATTCGAAAGGACTATGGTTCAAATCCCTCCAGAATCGTCCTCCCTGAGCGAGGTTTTTCTCAGGTTTACCTCAGCCCTCATAATTGACAAATGCCAGGGATGTACCCTTAACTTAGGCCTGGAACGTTTCCATCCTAAAATGTCTTTCGCAAACTTAATTTCATTGGACGTACCACTAGTGTCCACCTGTGGTGCCGTATTTAGTAAGAACAGGCGTTAAACAGTACTACTACAGCACTATGAATTTTTGAGAGGTAGAATTGGAACTGAAAAATTCAATGTCACAGCTGGGTTTCGAACCACAGACTCTCCGCTTACCAGGCGGGTGCTCTAACAATTAAGCTACTGTGACAACCTGCCAGAATGACATTGAATTCTCCAACTAATTCGTATTTTTCTCCCGGTAAACCACAAAGGCAGTCCCACGTCAGACAATTACCCCAATGGTGACTTACTATCGTAAGTCTGTGGTTCAAATCCCAGCTGTGGCATTGAATTTATCAGTTTCAATTCTACCTCTCAGACATTGCCCACACACGGCTTGTGTGTTTAATAACATCATAGTAAGTTTGTTGGCATAAATAAATAACATTTACTATGAATTTTGTTACGCCGCTGAGTGTACTTAGTGAAGCATAAGAGTACTTGGTCCACAGCTGACGAAGAGGTCATATCTGTATATGGTAATCATTTCAAAACTATCTGCATGTACTTGAGTTTGAAAACATCAATAATAGCTCTGCACTGTTAAAGGACCGCAAGTTGGAAACTTCTAGATCAGATTTGCATGCAAATGGTGTCCTAAGTGCAGGGATGTGCTATTAGAAACGTATTTTAATATGAGTTGGTGACTGGAATTTGCATTTTAGAGAAAAATCTGCACTAGGAGGAAAATAAGGCTACACTTTTGTGTGGCCAAGCTTAGAGCATACAATGCATATACTATTTATATTTTGACTCGTGTTTGTAAAGATGTTATCCCAAATGCTCACAACACGTGCTTCCCCGTGCAATAAGTAAACGATCTTGGAGGGTAAGGTCTGTTACTTGATTGTATACCAAGAAAAAAATGGAAGTAAAACATCGCCTAGATGCATGAGTGATAAAGGAATCGATCCTGTTCTCGGTGGTTTTGTATCTCGTTTAGTAGTGGCACCTAATTAGTTGTGTCATAATGGCTAAAAAGCGATAATGGAATTCATAATTACACACACAAATCCGGGCTGTTCCCGCAGAACACCATACTTGCATTAACTTCTGTTAATAAATGTATACATTAGCTGCATGAACGAAACCACAACAGGATTTTTAACATGGAAACATATTCTGCAATCCGGTAGTCCCTAATTAATGCCCAGAGTGTTGTTTTCAAGATTTCTGCAACAGCCTTCCAGCTTCAAAATATAGAGGTGCCAGGTTCGACCTCCGGCTGAAGAATGGGAGCTTTTCTATAGTTAGGAACATTCCCTATCGTACTTAGGGTCTAGACGTTTGGGTGAGAAAGTAATTGTGTGTATGTGTGTGTGTGTGTGTGTGTGTGTGTGTGTGTGTGTGTGTGTGAGGGTGTGAATTTAATGCTTATGAAGAAAACTCACAAATTAACACAGTATTTAACGAGTTAACTTCATTGCCAATGAACAATTTCTTCAAAGGCAAAAGCCCCGATAATACCTCCCATATCAAAGGTGGCATATAAATTGAAAAAGAAACGACTTCCTGTTGAACTTGAAAGCTATCTCAGTTTTAACCTTCTTTTAAGACTGTGCCTTTTAGAGGTAGATCGCTTAACAAGGGAGGATAAGGGGAGGGGGTCCTTTGCAACTCTTTAGTACGTCGTACTATTTTCCGCTAATAAAGGGAAGGAAATGTTGAATTTCAAGCAAGCATGACTGTCCAATGTGCCTTTTGGGGTTCTTGCTTCATTAGCTTTTGTCTTACAAGCACTTTTATGAGGTGGAATCATTTTTTCTTAAATGCTTTATTTTACATCTACAGTTTTCAATTAAGTCCCAATTGAATTTTCACACACTCTAACAGACATGTAACTTTGTCGTTAGGTAATCTAGTTGTACGTCGAAATAGCCAGTGAGTGTTACAGATTCTTCATATTTACTGGAATTCGTCACAATGCTCTCGCCCATTAAATGAAAGGAAGCTTTGTATTTTTAACAATCATGCCTGTGCAAGGCTACGAACTCACCAGTTCCTTAAATTTGTTTTCACGTCAATCTCAGAACATCGAATTGCAACGACTGATCATAGCTTTGTTGAAAAATTAGCTTCAATTATTTTTCTTTATTTGATAATAATAGGCCATTTTACCAGGACGCGAAGGACACATGACCAGCCGGGAGGGCTCGCGGCGATGACCACGACCCACTCCAGTTCTGCACCCCACTCATGACTCCTGTAGTGGGCAGAAGTGGGGACGTTAAACCGTGTCCCGTTGAAGGGATGTTGCGCTAGGGATTATAGGCTATTTTCATAATTATAAAGTACTAACCCAAGGCTTACCGCCCAGCCGCTGCTTCCTCTTCCTCCGTCCATCACGGGCGTCATGGGTGGGATGCAGTACTGGAGGATGGTACGTGGTCAGCACTCCGATCACTCCAGGCCGGTTATGCGTTCTGCGCAACCAGGGCCGTTACTTTTCAATCAACTAGCTCCTCAATTGGCCCCTGAGGGACCTAAAGAGGCTGAGTGCACCCCGAACCGGGTCTCCCATCAGGAGAAACTCCCCACGCCGGTGCCGGAAATCGAACCTGTGACTCCCGCTTGGTAAGCAGCAGCGCTACCACCGCGCTAAAGAGACGACCAACCTATAGCATTATTCCTTAATAGTCTAATTATGTTAGTCTGGGTATGTTATTTTTTCATTAAAATAATTACTCGTGACTTTATCCTTCGTAAATTTGTTGATCTTTTTACCTTGTCGGTGGGGTCACCTCATCAGCCTAGTGTCGTTGCCTGCCTACGTTGGGATAGTACGCTCTCCAGTTAGCTGCCTAGGTTCCATTAGTGATCCTTGATCTCTTTGTCAGGCCCAACAAGGATTTGATGGAAGCTGGGTATATTGTCTCCAGTCCGGTTCCCAGTGGCCCGAATATGTGGTCCCAGTGGGTAGAGCGAGGCTGAGTGCTCCCCGGATCAGACCCCCAGCGGGGAAAAATCCCCACGTCGGTACCCGGAATCGAACCCGGGTCCTCCGCGCTAGAGGAAGCAACGCTTCCTCTACGCTAAGGAGGCGGTCAAATCTGTTGATTAAAATTATACAGTGGGATGACTACAGGTAAAATACTTTTGTTTCTAAGGAGAGTAATTAAACTTATAGTAATATTAATGGACTCGAAAAGTAAGGGTTGTGCATTACAGGGGAACCTCTTGCACAGTTAGATCTACTATATGACCTCTACAAGAAGACGAGAGGGGTCTGAGGTATGGGAGAGGGCTTGAACTGTTAATCTGCTTACATAGTAGATTTGTTTACTACGAAATGTGTATGTGTGAATTACCCATGTTGCCAGATATAATAGTTGTATGTAACTGATGTGATAGGTATTACACATTTATCTAAAAACCCTGTGTATTGTGTATGACACTTAGGTAACTGCTAAACAGGAATGAACATAAGGTGGAGCTAGGCGTGACTGGTACATCGCTGACTAAACAGTGAGATGCGTGCGGTGTTGTACAGTGAAACACGCGTACAGATTTGGTGTGCCGCAACCTACTGCTAATTTCTTTCCACGCTCAGATGACAGATTTATTTTGTTTCCCCTATTTCACAGAGCTACTTGTTCTGAAGGTAACTGTCCAAACCCCATGTTTGTGAGACATCTGGTTTCGGAGATAGGCGAAGATAAGGTGCCTGGCCATATAAAGAAGAATCCACCACTACCTGTGAAGAAAAACAGACACACACCATATAGCTAATGCATTTTGTAGCTTGCATTCAGTAAAATAGTGATCCTTTAAGAGTGCAGATGTGGTTTTCAAAGTCGGTAAATATGTCGCTTAGTAAGCGCAGTAGAAGTAAGCGTAGTAGTGATTGTGAGGCAACTCATAAGGCTACATAAGCAGACTAGAAATATTATTTTTCATACGTATTCGTTTTTCAAACAGCTGTCAATTAAAGAAGTTTTCGAACGTAAACATTTTGCTCAGAGACGAGAAATAACGGCACCAGCTTGTCATTTGAGTGCTCACTCTGTGACAAAGATTGTTAAAGAAGGCAAGTCGTTCTCTAAATCAAGATAAATTCCATATTTAGGCCTCCTGGAAAACATCAAGCAGTGATAACAACTCAGACGATTTTCAACAACCAATGCTTTATATGACAAGGGTGAATAGCCTACTCATAACTACAGCATCTCGGAAGATTTAACTTGCTTATGCACAAGGCGGTTTCAGTGTGACAAAGATAGACACATCTTCAATCCCTGTCGCCCGCTCGCTGGGCAACTGGCAACGCCGAGAAAAGAACATCACAGTATTGGCTGGGCCCAAGTTCATTCTTGTTTTGTGGCTACTCTAGCATGCGTAAACACGATGGAGACGGTAGAAAACACTTACGTAGCACATTTCCCCAGCACAACTTATTTTGATGGCCATACTGTGCTACCTGGCAAAGCGACCAGGCGTATTAATCTTGGTTATCAGAACGCTGCGTTCGCCTGTTTGTTTGCTAGAACAGCTAAATAATCATACAATGCACATGGATGATCTCTCGTGCCTGCCGATCTATGACATGCTGCTGTTCTGAACTCCATGTGCTATAAGTTCGAGTAAACAACTCCGCAGTTTCACGTTCTTTCCGGTACGCCTCATAGGTTTGTCACCTAGTACATAGGTCCATTGTGGCTACCACCCCCCCCCCCAGGAGTAAGAAATGAAATGAAGGAACCATAGAAGACTTAGGCTGCAGGTAGACAGGCCAAAGAGACGCGCGAAAGTCCCTAACTAGAATAGAACTACAGTTCGGTAGTTTTCGTACAGTACATGACGTAGTAAATGGTGAGAGGTACTGGTAGCACTGGTAGGAAAAGAAATATAATACAAAATACAACGAATTAAGACATTTAATGAGAGATTCAAACTTAGTCACCAGAGATTGTGATCATAACTTTGGTCACTGTGATTAAAGTAAACAATGTACTCTTCTGTTCAAAGTAACGTTACTCGTGATCATTATGAGTATCTTCGATCTGAATTATAGCATACTTAGAGGAGTTTCCAAATGTTTTAAAAACACTAACGTTCTGTAGGTTAAGCGGTCCTTCGTATACCCTCTCTCAGTTTCGAGAAGATGCAAAGTTCAACGCTTCTGACTTCTAGAGGAATCTAGTAAAACATATCAAAAAACGTAAAGAACGCGATCGATATGAGATAACGCCCGATAGGTATGCCACACACCTAACGTACAGGTAACGCGGGTAGGTTCTTAACTGATCACTTCTATTAGGAAAACTACCGTTGTCTATACTTGCTTATGACAATGTGCGATAGTCTACTGTAGTTCTACGTCTCTATCCCTAACAGTCCCGGGCTTGAAGACCCGTCCCATTACTGTAGCTGCTCTGCTTTAAAATGTGTAGAAGCTATGATTTTTTTTCCTTGAAGCGGTGAAAATACACAATGTAAAGTGGCGGGTGCAGTAACAAAATATATAACCTAAATATATTGTGGCTGCAATGACAAAATGTATAAACTTGAAGAGGAAATTCCAATTAATAAGACTATACAAAAAACTAAAAAAGTCGTACTTTATGGTAGTTTTCGCCATTTAGTCTTCCGTTCATATGAACACTTTAGGCTGTCACTTTCACAATACAGAAGCTTCACGCAGCCCCCTTCAACATTTCGCCCGAGTATAGAAACTAAATAATATAAATTTAGATAATAATATGAATCTTGAATGCCTGCATTTTTATAAATATTCCTTACAGTGTAAACAATCATTGCTTTCTATGACTGGTTCAGCCAACTTAATCTATTTGCTTTTCATTGTAATAACAATGATAACAAGGGCATCAGGGTTATTCTCATTTAAAAGTAACTAATAGAAATAAATATACGCAAATCGTTTTTGGGAAAGTTTAAGAACATGGTTGGATCAGCAGGCTCAAAATACTGTTACTTTAATTATAGATTTGTTGATCATTTATACTTCATGTCGTAGCAGTGACAATAAATAAATGATTAATTAATAATCATTTCTTTTTTCTGTCTTTCATTTCATTGGTTTAGAATTTTTAGAACAATCGACGTCGTGGTATTTGTGTTGGACAAAGTGGCGTCCAAGCGGATTTTCTCAGGGTTCTCCGTTTTCCCCCGCCATGCACACCATCAGCTGCTCCATCAACACCTTTCCTTTTGTCCATTTAGCCCCCTTTTCATATCATATCTTTCCTCACTCTCACACCAGGCTTCAGGGTGATCATCCATAACTACTCTCTCTCATCCAGAGTTTGTTCAAACATGATGTTTAAAGAGACGAGCAGGTGCAAGATACTTTTAATAAACATATGTTCTCGTAATCTCGTTAATTTAGGTTTTTATTACTTGGTCCAGTGTCTTTCATATATCCAGTATACATTTACCAAATGTTGATGAACAGATCCTAAGGGAATTTTTCCTGATATAAATAACTATGCTTCCGGACTTGAAATTTTATTAATTCAAGAAATGTTTTATTTTTAGAAAGTAACGAAGTTTAACATACTTTATATCTTGGAGTAAAATAGGTAATTTTACAAAACGTTTAATATCTGATTATGAGGAAATAAGTGTAAAATGTATATTTAAAATTTTGCAGAGTTTCATCACATGTGGTATTCCACGTGAGAGTCATTTTCCATTGTTGAAAATATTCTTGCAATGTTAGGTGCTTAGGACCATTTACATGGTTCTTTCTATAATTATGTTGAACAAATCTTTCGTAAAATGTCAGCTAAATTGTTTGACATTATTATAAATCAGCAGTTTCTGCACCATTCAACCATATATGGGAGATCAAAATTTTAATAGAGCAAAGGAGAAGGTATAACCTTTATTTATAACCTTTCACAAAGTTTTAGGATTTCTACAGAAGTAGGTTTTTGTTTATTTGCAATGCAGAGAAAACATACAGCATTTTATTGCTTAAGTATTCAATGTTAACCATTGTCCGTTATTAAAATCAGCATAAAATTCTTAAACACAAAAGTTTTACCTGTAGAAACATTTTCACAGTTTTCATATCCTTAAATTTCTGCCTAGTTAAAACAAAATATACCTGGAGGTTGAATTCCAATGTTTGTTTTCATTCAGGACTAACACTGGACTGTTCTACTTCTGAAACTAGAAGGAAGAAAAAATGCAGCGTATCTTACTTACCTTTTTCGCCGTGTTAAGGACATTATAGAAAACGTCACAAAGTTTCGCATATAGGATCACAAACATCATTTTGATAAGTGATAAACTTCGGATACTTCACCTTACAGTGATCAAATCATCCCCAAGCGGCGCCATGATTGAATTCACAACAAAAACTTACCTAAACTCCCATACTTTGCACTAACTTTTACACAGATTAACCAATCACAAACGCACATTTTAAGTACCGCATCACATGTTTCAGCCACCGCTTGGGGACAAATACTCTTATTACCTGTAATGCTTCTGCTTCGTCCCGACGTTCGTCCTCGGTATTCATTGTGACAAAGCGTAGCACCAAAAGGTTCAGAGACGCTGCTACGATGGCAAGGCCGAACAGGATGAAGATGAGAGCGAAGGCCACGTACTCCGGCTTGTCATCCAGCGCATTGTCTTTCTGCAAAGCCACCATGTCACCGAAACCGATGGTTGTAAGTGTGATGAAGCAGTAGTACACAGAATCAAAGTAGGTCCAACCTTCGTAACGACTGAAGGCTGCCGCACCTCCTGCAATTGTCAGACTGCTTAGCGTTGTCACCACACAAATTAGGTTGATTTCAGAAGCCTGCACATCCTT
Source organism: Tenodera sinensis (assembly GCA_030765045.1). Taxonomy (NCBI): domain Eukaryota; kingdom Metazoa; phylum Arthropoda; class Insecta; order Mantodea; family Mantidae; genus Tenodera; species Tenodera sinensis. Next base: position 72,320,321 of record CM060962.1, on the reverse strand, counting down.
GCAGCGCAACATTCGCTTCACGTTTCTGATCACCACGGAAGAGAATTTGTTGAGTCGCTCACCGATGCTCTGGAACATCACTAGACCTAAGGGAATTCCCACGATGGCGTAGCACATGGTGAAGAGCTTCCCACCCACAGTGTTCGGGGTAGAATGTCCATAACCTGAAACAAAAACGCCAGTGTAAAATACACAACCATATAAGCAAAATAAACATAGACACTCTCCGTTAACGCAGGACTGCGATGCCAAACACCTGAAATCAAAATCAGCTGTGCAGTCGAGGAAATATAAGGCGCTTGAGTTTTACACGTTTCACGTTTCGTTTAATGTTCATGCCGGTTCATTCAATTTCAATATTGTTTTACTTACTCAAACAGCGTTTAAAAATATTATGCAATGCCTTCTTACAAAAGCATGTGAGGCAAATTTAGCCCGACGGGGGAAAAAACCACTTTACAGAGTTTGGATTTTCGTGCTCCCATTCGGATAGGTACAGCCTGAAGTGCTGATCATTATGATTTTACAATGGAAGGGCAATAACATAACTGAAATTCAACTGATGAGACTGCAGCTAAACCTGATCCTGGAGAATTTCCATCAGAGTAGTCAACCCACATTGTGCATTTTGAGGTTTCGGTATCGGAGAAATCAGTGTCCTTTTAGGGAATGCATTCAGATGGAATTGTGGCTGCAACTTATTCCTTTGATGTTCCTTGTATAATATTCTCCACTTAAAAGAGTGAAACGAGATTTTTGTAGTGATTGCAAAGCAATATTCTGCAATTCCTTATACAACTCATTACTTTTAGCTTGGAAATCAAGTGCAAGTATTCCATAAATTACATGCAATTTTTAATCTAGAGTTGAAAACCTTCGATTTTCAATTCCGAAGGAAGGTATAATATTAAAATGTTTAGCCAAATACTGAGTTTTCTTCCATAAGGAGCCGTCATGTGTACCGAGGACGTAGGCGACTGTTTAAAAGTAACAGATCGTTCAGCTTCAAGGCGTTCCGCAATTATCTGTAGTTTGGTTGTGGTTAGTTTTGTAAGGGTTATTCTTGGTTCTTTCCCATATTTCTCTGCATGTCTTTTTTGATGACAATTGTACTTTAATCCCTGGTGATACATGAGAGGCATACACGATCAAACCGAAGAATACGAAGTCCTCCATAACGACAGTGATATTACAGGTTGGGCGTAAGCATTAATATTGTGCTTATTTATTTGTCCTTTTTTAATGTGTAACATTTTGCGTAGTTTTCATCTAAGTAAGCAACAGCGGCTTTACGGTACTGTTCAACTGTGTCAAACAAAAATTGCGATTCGCAATAATGGCATGTTTAAAAGGACCAGTTTACATTGTAGTAAGCTTAAGCAGAATGCCATTTATGTAGCTTGTAATACTCCTGTGAATTGGCGATGCTTTATTGGCTTCACACATGCCATTTACGTTTTCCTAATGATCAGCAGATGTGCTTTCAGAGGCGTAAAAGGATTTGGAGATACAAACGGAGGTTGATTTTCCAGAGAGCTGTTGTTAGGGTTAAACGTAATTAGATTTGGTTACATAAGTAACTTAGTTAACTTCCATGAGAGATAACGAAATAATGTATAGTAAGGTACAGCACACGCTCACGATAATATGCACCCAATACTGAATTGCTATTTTATTGAAACAGTAAGAAAGGAATAACCTGGGGTAATTTAAACGCTTTTAGTTTTATATTATTTTGTTATTTAACGACGCTGTCAATTGCCAGGATCACATCAGCGTTGCCGGTGTGCCGGAAGCTTGTTCCGCAGGAGTTTTTTACATGCCAGTAAATTTACTGGCATGGAGCTGTCGCTTCTAAGTGTACTTAAAAACCATAGATCTGGGCCGGATTTGAACACGCGACCTTGGGATCAGTAGGCCAACGTCTAACCAACTGAGCCACCCAGACCGACGACTGACCGTTTTGTTCATTTGGAAGATACGAAATCCTCTTTATTTTCGGTGACTTCTGAGTGACTTGATAGAAAAGTGGCGGCGCTTGATTGAGAACAGCTCATATATTGGCCAGGAGGGATCGGCACGCTAACCACGTTTCACCCTCCAGTACTGCATCCCAATCATGACCATTTTTTGGACATAGACTGGTCTAGTTTCACCAGTCCACTAATTACAAATTAAAATGTATATTTTAAAATGCATTTTAACTTCATTTTAATTTTGTGTGTATTAAGTTTTGTTGGATCCATAATATGAGGGATATACAGGCTTTTAGGGATTGGTATAAGTGCAGGTATTTTGATAATTAGTACCTTGATACGTATCCACTTCGGTGTGTTAGTTGTTTTTTCTCTTCTAACAATTTTTCCACAAACCAATCACAGAGTTTACTACCTGATGTCTTTTCCATATTTATAACTATGCAGCGAAATGAACAACGCCTGTCCGAAAGACTAACCGTCTTCAACCCTCAATGTATAAACCACTGGGCTAGGTGTTGTGAAGTCATTGGCCTTGCAGAAAGCATTGAAACTCTGTTCCGGTACACCATTCACTATCATGAAACCGGCCCACTCTGCTTCATGCCTTCTTGTCATGCCTACTTAGAGGTACTAACCAGCCTGAAAACATACTACTCTTAAGAAGTAAAATTATAAGTTCGCAAATGTAGTAAATATTCATGTAATATTATTCATTAGACTGTCCTCAATTACCAATAAAATATCTACACTTGTACCGCTAACATTCTGTATAAGCCATCATAGAACCACATAAAACGTGTAAAATATTCAGGTACTAGCAATAAGAGTTCTTCAGCAAGTGGACCGCTTCTTTAAAATTATATTTTTATCAGTTGCTATTTAAACAACAACTGCCGTTAACTAACAACTTTTACAACAAGTTCAAAGTGTGATCACAGAGAAAATGCTGGCAGTGGAGTTTGCTCTATGATATACATTTTTGCAGACAATCTCTTTAACTTCGCAGGTGCACAAATCCCCCAAATACTAAATCATTGTACAAAACCATTAAGGCATGAAATATACTTGTAATCAAAGAAATTTAATAAATGATATGCTAAATTAACAAATCCCAAGCACCAGTCTGATAGTGGCCATGTAGTCTTTCATTAAACTAAAAGCGAGTTCATAAAAAAACCAAACCCCCAGCCCAACGGCCCATGAAGGACCAAGGCTTGCCACCCGGTCGCTGCGTCCCCCACCTCTACACAATACAGGCGTCATGAGTGGGGTGCAGTACTGAATGGTGGGACGTGGTCAACTTCCGAACCCTCCCGACCGTTATGCGCCCTTCACGAACTGGTGTCGATACTTCTTTATCAAGCAGCTCCTCAATTGGCCCCTCCGGGACCTAACGAGACTGAATGCACCCCGTGCCAGACCTCCCAGCGGGGAAAAATCCCCACACCGGTACTGGGGATCAAACCCGGGTCCTCCGTGCCAGAGGCAGGCGCACTACCACTGCGCTACGGAGGTGGTCAAAGCGAGGTCATACCAAATTGTATATTCTTTCGGAACTGAGTAAAAACGTAACCCCACTTGACCCAATGATTGTTTTTCTTTATCTAGCCTCTGGAGGTCTGAGATCAAATTAGTACTTATAGTTTTATGCCCTATACGTTTATGTGGGTCGCAATATACATAACAAATAGCAATTTTTTAATTCCTTGAGAATCTAAATGAGATTTAGACAGGTGGATTAATGAGTGTTATTAGCAACTAAAACAGCATGATATCCTAGAGATAAAATTTTGATTATATTTTGAGGGGGCTTCTACGGATTTTTAGGAGTCTTACTGTTAGTATACGGCTAAATTGAAAACAATCCTGTGGTTCTTTCTGATTTAACACATACATGGTTTATTGTTCATTTAGAACTCTTAAACCTTTAAGAACGTGTAAGTGGACTGTACGATGCTTCAAATTAGAGTTCCACGCCCCTTTTGCTGAAACTTTTAATATCTCAACGTATGTTACCCACAGTATCGCAGGTTTCATATATGGACTTCCAGGTCAAAAGATATAGAATTGCATAGGATACATCTAATATAACTACTCCTATAGAATGCACTTACGTTGGTCATACTTTTACCCCTAATTTCAACTGTGTTTATCCCAAAACTACACTTTCTCAAACACATGCTAGTTTTTCCAAAAACCATTCCAAGTCTGAAATTTTGCACATTTGTATGACACAATCTATTACATGAACTGAACTAGGGTGCTTAAGTACAAAGCAGTTTAAATACGTATAATTTTCGTTCAGCTTCTTCATAGAAAAGAGTTGAACTAGAAACACTATTGACAGTATAATTTCCTTAGTTAAGTGGTATGGAGTAAAATATATTCAAATGTAGTGTAAACCTGAGCCCCTTGTATCAATTGGTATTTGAGTAAAAGGAACCTAGAAATAATACATTTTTGTTCTTTATCTAATAAATCATTTATAGAAGTTACTATTTTTGGGCGAAGTACAAAGCATATAATTGTAAAACCGTACAGAGATATATAGGCATGTATAGTGACAATACAGTAGTTTAACCACATTGGTCTGACAGTTACAGTCTCTCTCTGAACACGCTTCCGACACCAATAAACAATGCTACAAGCATGGGCTGTATTTCTGTAACTACTTTTCTTTTGTTTGTTGCTCATTTGGTGTTTTGATAAACAGAGACATTAACTTACTGAAGTTTCTGAAGTTTCACAAATTTGCTGACTTCTAGATTGCCATAACAATGGTTTCCGAGTTTCATTTCTTCACTCACACCTGCAATGCGGGGTGTACGAGAACCGAAACAAAACTACCCCTCAGATTCCATACAGTGGCTGCTCTCTTGAATTGCACAATCGTAATTAGTCTTGCAAGTTGAGAAGTGAGTGAAGTATTGCTAGACTGTCCGGTTCAACGAGCAGTACGCTATTCAGTGTTGGAAGTGACGTCATATCTCTGCCTGCAATAATGACATTAATAAAAGCGGAGTACTAATTACGAGGAAATGAATTATAGTATCTTTTGCACTATTCAATTATTGTACAAACTGCAAGATTACTTTTCAAAATGAATATTTTACATATAGAATGCACAAAATGTTTACAAGCATATAGAGCTAAATACCTTTAAATACGAAATCATGACTACTGAGGATGGGAACCGATAGAGGGGCGGAATCAAAGTTACCGCAGCATTTCATATATGACACAAAATTTAATGGTGGATGGCCCTAACAGATGAGTCAATTAGAGGCTTGCCACGTCTTGCGGTGTTGTATTGTTAAACACCCTGTGAAATCACGCTGTAAAGTCGGTGATATAACTATATTTTGCGCCTACAAAACCTATTTGCACTACAGGAAAGAGAATAGTAAGGGCCAGGTATCAGAGGCCATTAAACTTTGTGTCTGCCATAGTTGTGATGTGTAACATACTACTCTCCCGGTTCACAGGTTCATACCCGGGAGGGCGATGGATTTTTTCCTGACGCAAAAATCCTTAGTATGGCTTCCTTCGGAAGGAAGGTGAAGCCGGTAGTGTCGTGTCGTAGATTTACGCCACGTAGAACAACCTCAAGCCTTAAGCGGTCTTTCGCGCCCAATATTGGACGGAACGCTAAGAACCATGTCAGTTGAAGAGCGTCCATAAGTAAAAACTAAATTTTTAGATTAGTTTACTACGGAAACTGTATATATGGATCACCCTTGCTGCCGCCTCTAATGGTTGTATAACTCCTGTGATAGGCATTACGCATTTATCTCACAACATTGTGCATTGTATATCATATTAGCGTGCATAAGCATGAGGGGCACAGTAGAATATGTTTACATAGTATATTCTTCCAGTTCGCCTTCTACTGGTAGTCAGACAGTATTTTGTAGGTAGCGGCGCTAACAGAAGGAAATGCTGCACCGATTTCGTATTATTTCATTTAATATTCTATCGCTAAATAATTTTAAGGCAGCGTACCAACTATTCAGAATCGCCAGCAAATATGATAATGAAAATTTCTACTTCAAAATCTAAAACAATGGCAATACTGGAAAACATATACAACGGGTGAAAATCGAGATTTATGGAACAATTATAGAACAAGTATGTGATTTATAATACCTAGGGAGTGTATTTGCAGATCACAAGTGCGATATTGATAAAAAAATTACAAAAATACAATAAATTGAACGGGGTAATAAGGAGGCATTTTGACAAACAGATGATGACTGATACAAAACTAAGCCTATACTTTGTCAGAGTCTTTTGAGACAGTGGGAAGGGGAGATAAGGACATCGCGTACCGGCGCGTGTATAGAAACCAAAACAACTCAGGCAGAGTTGCAAGGTTTATGCGGTCATTCAGACATGCGTAGTGAGGCACAATAGCGATTGCACAAAACCCTTAAACTTGTATAGATACGTGGTGGTCGTGGGAAACAGGGAATGCACGTGCTACTTACAAAGCATATTCCTCACCTATAGGACATGGAAAACCAGCACATACGCAGACGGCACACATTATTAAAAATGTGTGCAATTACTTTAAAGGAGAGGACGGAAAGTGTGACTCGCCGATTGCACATACTGTGGCTGCAACTGGCATTCCCAGATGCACAGTAATAAGAACCATTAAACGAGATATTGAGAACTATACAACTCCAACAAAGACGAAATGCGATGAAAACAAAACCTTTCATGAATTTTATAAGATTCATGACTTCTTCGTTATCTTCGATGAGGAGGAGGAGGAGGAAGAAGAAGAAGAAGAAGAAGAAGAAGAAGAAGAAGAAGAAGAAGAAGAAGAAATTATAAGACACTAAGATTGAGTAAACACCAATGTACACATTAACTATGCCAATGTAAATAATGTTTCGTTTTTCTGCTTGGATTTCTTTCTTCCGTTCTTTTCGTAGCGTCTATGTAGCACCAATTGTGTCGATATATTGATATAATTAGTAAAGGAATAAAATTAATGCAGTCCAAGTAAATATGATCATGTACTCTAATTTTTTGATATTAAATGTATTTAGCGTGCCAGGGTGAGAATAAGCTGTTGAAACAATACCAATTAAGTGCATAAATAAACAAATAAATAAAGGATAAACATGTAAACAATGCAACAGAAGTATGAAAGGATGCAAGTGCTGCAACAGTGCATTTTACTATCGTAGTGTGCCAGCACGCGTAAGTGACCTGCGGTACGAGCAAGCTACTGCCTAGCTACCCCTCCCACTGTCTCAAACGACTTTGAACAAAGTATACTTGTTTGCAACAGCAACTGCCTTAGCAGTTACTACTATCGGTAATAGATAATTATTACCAACTAAGGCGTTACATACAATTATTGTTGTCTGCAGCCGTTGAGGCCAAGTAACTTCGACAGTAATTTCCGTAACATGAAACGTTGTGGCTATTATACCAAGTAATATGGGTAGTATATGGCTGTTGTGTGTTGCAATTTGTATTTTCATACAAGTTTGAAGTACTGCACTGTTGTAATATGGAATATCCCAGTATGAGATATGTCCCCAGTATATCATATTAAAAATGTTTAACGCGCGCTTGCTTCTTACAGCAGCAGCACAGCCTGTGAGACTGGTGATACATGACATGAACTGATACATAATTGGGAAAGACAACTTCTTTATCGGATTACCCTTCCAGTATGGAGGACTGACATCCCCTAGGACTTACGAAGGACCAGACGAACCTATGGACCGGACAGAGTGGAGATCTGGAAATGTGTGGTCAGCACAGCACCAGGCATGAGAGTGAGGACGAGGATGATGATATGCAATGCAGGCGAAATGGATGAATGGAAAAGTGATGATGTAGCAGTTGGTGCAATGAGTGGCGGGGGAAACCGTGTGGAAGTATTTCTCAGTAATCCTCTACAACAATTTATTTCTTTATAAGTCCTCTGTATCTAGAATAGGAAGCATAGGCAGACTCCTGTAATATTTTGTTATATGGCTGGCCTATGTTGACTTTCTTTTATCTGCTTGCAATTATTGAATGGAGGTAAAAAGTTTTTGAAATTGACCTTTGTCTTTAAATACGAATAAGTATATTAAAAAGCGTGATTATCGACGAATTAAGTGATATTCGTGAAGTTTGAACTGCACTATGAACGTTCTGCATCGTACTTAAACATTAATTGGAAGGATTGATCAGATTTAAATTGATTTTTATAATAACGACGTGAAAAGTGTGAAGATTACTGTTTGAGAAGAGTTTATTAATATCAATAAAGAGTAAGTAAAGCAACTTCTAACTTTATATAAAAGTACTTCATCCGCACCGCGCCCGGGATAGATAGAATTTAAAAAGATTCTACACAATCACCGATTACAGCTAGGCTAGGGAATACAATGGCATGATATTACAACACCAACGAGTTAGTAAGAAATATTAATTGCTACAAATGTCGCACCAACGTGTGACTAGTGGGTAGAATAATTAATTGGTACAATCGAAGAACCCGGAGAAAATCCACCCAGACACCGCTTTATTCACAACGAATACCACATGCGGGTCCCTGGGATCGAACCCGGCCGCTTCGGTGATAGGCTAACGCTGTGAACGCTCGACGACGGCGCCGTCTGGGAAAGACAACTTGACAAGGAAATATTCTAGCCTAGGTTTAGAGAGCTTTCCGGAGCTTGTCAGGGAAAACGTGGAAAAACCTGAGTCATAGAGGACGGTGCTGGCGGGATTTTATCCGCAGATACCTCTTTAACTAGTGCGTGTCTTAAGACCTCAGCCAAACCTGTCGGCGTCGCATGCGAGTAAAAGTGCAGCATGAGAAATTGTATTTTTTGTAGCGTCTTCAGTTTCGAAGCACATTGCTGCGAAACAGAGCTATCTTCATGCTCACAGAGTTTATTACCAGAAACATCATATTTTCTGGAATGCTCGAAGGAATGGACTATAAATGTTTGGTGGTATCAGCCATCCCAGCCATTTTATCATTTCCTGGTATCCAAGAAGAGGGTTATAGCAATCAAAACTGTCAACAACATACTCTTTGCACCCCACTGCCCCAGATTTCTCTGTGTTGACAAACAATATTCCTTCCTATGTATCTGACGTCACTGTGCCAGTGACTTCTGAAAGGGAAAGCAATCTCTTCGGGGAAAATGAATGGTTACTCGGCAACAAGCCTAGAGAAAGGAAACCGTACGTATTACAACGTCGCTTGCATTCGCTTTCCAAGCACAACGACATGAATTATTCATATCTAACCCCAACACCTGCTAAGTTGTACTTCAGTTGCAAATGACAATAAATAGCAAACTGAGGCCTTTTTAAGTTAAAACCAGTTGCCTCTAATTTGTAGTTTCAATGTTAAATAAGAACAATTAAACCTCGTGACATTTTCTTATTTCTATGAGTCAATGCGTCTACTTTTATATATTAGTGGAAGCTTAATGTTACCTTAAGCTTCAACAAACTCCGAAACCTGTGTATAAGACAGACGATACATTTTTTTGAAACGACCTTTTTACAACCATTCCGGGCAAAGAGGTAGAGCGGGAAACATCTAATTGTGGGGTGTTTTTTACATTATGAACGAAGTACGGGAACTACTAAATTTGAGTTTAACCCTGGCATTACCAAAGGGGGCTGCAACTTTTGCCCATCTTCTGTAATTCTTTTAAATTCTATATTTTAAATTTTGGATTAAAGGCATGCAATGCGGTCTGTTAACGAGGTTCACGAACTTCGGTACAATTGTCAATGTCCGTTTCAGCTGTAATTTCCCAAGGGCATTAATTGGAACATTTATTGAGAACTAAGAAAAAGAAATCAGGAAAATCAAGAGCTAAGAATGACAGCGAGCACGCCTAGAAACCGAAACAGTAAGAAATGATCAAAATGGGAAATACTGATGCTACCATTTTCGTTTCGGTGCAAACTATAAACCTAAAAAGATATGTCACCTTGTGCTCGGATAGACTAACAAAACAGTGGGGCAGGCGCATTAATGGTTCAGTTTTCTGCTATCGGTACTCTACGAGCTACCAATATTATCTTTTGTAAAAGATAGTAATTCAGGACTGTGGTTTCTACACCATTTATGAAGAAATAGTTGTATCACTGAGCCATGATGAAGAGCTTCTAAGCCTTAAATTAAGCCCCTGATATCTCTCCCAGGTTGAAGAATTACACAGCCCTTAATGGAAATAGCCTTGTGTGATATATCTACAGAAACATTCGGTCATATGAATTCAAACATTCCAATTTTTCAGTTCTTCAGCATTATCGTTATACGGCCCATTCATTAGTGATGTATTCTGTGAAATTTATGCCCTCAAGATTGCATGGACAAACATAACAAAATATGTACAAAACTGGAATAAGGCAAAGTACCTGTTGGCAGCAGAGTCTTTGGGCATACTAATGCACCAATTGGACATTTTCCCAGAGTGTATGAACGTTTCCAAGTAGTTCATATTAACATTATTGGACATCCAGGCACAAACAGTACTTTAATCATTCTTAAATCAATAGATTTGGAACTCCATGCCAAATAGTGACAGGTCAAGGGGTAGAATTTCAACAATATTTGTTTGGAGCACCTTCCGAAATTTGTGGATGTAAACTAGCAAGAACTACCGCCTATCATCCTCAACAGGATGGGAACATTGAAAAACTTCATTCTACACTAAAAAGTGCCATGTATGAAATAAATGGAGTGATATACCACTAATGATTCTACTTGGCCTTCGTTGTGTTTTTGAAAGGAGGTTAATGCAACAGTTCTCGATATGCTGTAGTGCACAACCCTAAAACTACCTGAAGATTACTTCCAAGCACCTGACGTAAGACAGATGCTGAGCTACCAACTCTTAAGAAGTAGATGAACTGACTTTAGACAGCTGATTGCATTCACAGGAATATAGTATATGAAGATGTCTTCGCAGGAACAGTTCTACCCAATGTCATCGACCCGTTCTTCCAATCAATCTGCCCGCACCATGTACTAGTGCATATCAGCTAGCAGTATCAGTAAATCCCACTCATAATAAATCCCAGCTTAAAGCAGTTTGTGAAACGACCTATATCAGAATGGAGCTTTCTCTTCATATTGACATAGAACAGCTCTAGCCTCATGGTAATATTACAAACTTGGTGGAATACAAACGCGAGCACTATGCCATTAGCTAAACAGTGCTGTGCCGAATAAAAGTGCACTGAGGTAGGTTTTTGTCAATGCAAATAAATTTAGGCGCATTAATGAAACGCTAAATGGAACTATCCAAAAGTAAATGAAAAGAAGTGCCTGTGGTCCTACTTATATATTTTAAGTCTTCAAACTTCACTTCATAGAATTGTGCGACAATGTTGTTAATAAGGGTTTTACATATATAACGGAATTCAATGTTCAATACGTAGACCATAGATGTCACTTGTGTGAATGCGTCACTTCCCCTACATAGTAGTTTTAACCCCGTCCACTACCTCATAGCGATTAGCTACCAGGCCACGCCTCCCGCTATTGTCTGTCTACCTCAGAGAACAGGCCAGTACTTCAAATTGCGTCACTAAGTGGAGAGGGTAAATACTCGATTGTATCGTTGTCACCCCTCTTCCCCATGCCTAATCTAGGCATACAAAAAACGAAGTAAAACTTTGGGCTGGTAGCACAGTATATCATAGGGAGGTCTTGTCATTCATTTTCTAACGATGACATGGAAATTGAACATTAAAGGTGTACAGGTAAGCTGCACTTTTGAATCAATTTGCAGCACGCCACTATGATTTTATTAAAAGTCTGTGCCTTAGAATCTTTTAATATACACGGGACTTCAAAGTTCCGCAGTTAATTAGGTCGACATTGCTGATATACCTATTACCTAAATCCAGCGTTCGGTTTAAACGAAAGAAGACCTTAGCAAAAGTAGCTGAGATCCTTTCGGAAACCTTCTACTCCTCCTGGTGTTCTAATGTATTTTATTGTAATTCAACAAAACAACATGTATTATGACCCTGATTTACAATTATAGGAAGTATCAATTGACGCTTTAAATCTTGAAAAGGAAACGGGAGTAACATGAGGAAGCGGAGAGAAGACTCGCTGTCCAAAAATTATAATAGCACACGGGGAACGTAAACACCACTGCATTCAGAATAGCTTGGATGTAGTGGTTCGAATCCCAGGTCGTGTACTCAAATTGTGTTTATTGTTCACAGATTCATCACAAGGCCCGGAACAACGTGATACCTAGCACCGCCAGATCCGTTGCTCTTGACGTTAAATCGTGCTATGTTGTCACTGCACCAAAAGTGTTCAGGCATGTACCAATGACAATGACGACAATAATAATAATAATAATAATAATAATAATAATAATAATAATAATAATAATAATAATAATAATAATAATAATAATAATAATAATAATAATAATAATAATAATAATAATAATAATAATAATAATAATAATAATAATAATAATAATAATAATAATAATAATAATAATAATAATAATAATAATAATAATAATAATAATAATAATAATAATAATAATAATAATAATAATAATAATAATAATAATAATAATAATAATAATAATAATAATAATAATAATAATAATAATAATAATAATAATAATAATAATAATAATAATAATAATAATAATAATAATAATAATAATAATAATAAGCAACTTTCTTAATAACTAAATACTAAATAACTAAATAATTAATGAACCTTCTCAAACGAGAAAAACACTTTTAAGTTGTGAATGAAGGGGTGCACTTGTCATTTCTCTTAGCTCTAAATGTTATACAATTTCGTCATATCTTTAATTTTCCATTTCGCAAACCTTATTATACTTTTAGAAGAAACATCTTTAAGTGATTTCATGTCATTGAAATACACTGCACGGCTATTTATTCATGTTTAGTTGCATACAAATCAGTATACCATGTGGTCCAACTGATCCGTTTTTGTGTAAGTAAATATCTTTTCGTGCGTTAAAACAGTTGCAGAACACAACGGTGCCATTACCATGAAACGGACGGCAGTGCGTGAGCAAACTTCCTTTGGCTTATCAGCGAAGACGAGCGATGACATACAGTTCCCAGTCTTGAACTAACGTGTGTAGTCCGTGATAATAGAGAATAATAGTATAATCAGCATAATAGTATATCAGTATAGTATAATCATTTTGAACTTCTGGGCTTGCAATTTTTAACCCATTTAGATAAACTGGTGCCCGGTCGGCCGATACATTGCGTCCAGTTCCGGAATGTGAAGGTACCCACATTAAGGACATTTTACCTTCATTGTTGACTTTATGAAGAAACAGCTGGATTTCCTTTACGAGATTGTTGGTTGGTGATATATTCTGAATTGCAAGCAGTGAACTTTTTGAATCGGAAAAGATCAAGAATGACTTTGGAGACTCTATTTCCAGGACGTATAACACAGCTTGTTTAGTAGCGTAGAGTTCACTGGAAAAAAACAGAACAGAAAGCAGGCAGTCAGAATAACATGGTGTGATTCGGGTAGATTACAGCACACCTAGAGTTTCCATTGCACACTGAGACATCAATAAATATGTGCACAAGATGTGGACGTTTGTAGCATACTTCATTGAATAACTCATGATAAATTATTTTATGTGTGTCTTCTTTGGTAGCAATATTCAGTTCCATGTTGATTATGGGGGCAGGGATTATCCAGGGCGGAATAGCACAAGAATGGTTGATTTGCACCATAGGAGGGATGCTTACGCCGATTTCTTGAAGGTATTTTTTTGTGCTGAGATGGAAAGGCAATTGTGACTTATTGGTGTATGACTTGCCTGTACCTGGAAATACGTAAGCTTTCCTTTGCACATCGGTTGCTGCTACCTTGAGAGCGTACCTTAAACTGAGTTGTTTTCTTCTGATTGAGAGTGGTGGTTCATTTGTTTCAATATGAATACTAGCTGTTGGACTGGAACAAAAGGTACCAAATATTATCCGAAGGGCTGTGGTTTGTATTGTATCCAACATTTTAAGGGAAGATGTGCTTGTGGCATTATAAACAATGGAGCCATAGTCAAGTTTTGCTCCGATGCAAGTCTTGCAAATGTTTAGTAGCACATAATAGTCTGGTTCCCAGATTTTTGTCGCTAGAACCTTCAACACGTTTAATCGTCTGTGACTATCATCTTTGGGATATTTAAGGTGGGGAATCCAGTTTAATATGTTATCGAAATATACGCCTAAGTTTTTGATTGTTGTGGCGGCTTCAATTTTCTTATTTTTTATATATATTTTTGGTTCGAAGTCTTGGTTTCTGCTTTTAGTGAAACAAGTGCTCTTCGATTTGGTCGTGGAAAATTTCAAACCTCTAGCTTTCGTCTACTTGTGAATGCTTAGAAGGGACTATTTTAGCAATTACTGCGTTGTATTTGTGCTCTTTCCTGCACAAAATGTTGTTAAATAATCTGAAAAAAGATATCCTTTAATTGGTCGGGAGATGCAAGAAACAATATCGTTTATGGCTATTAAAAATAATGTGACACTGATAAATGAACTTTGTGACACTCCATTGGTTATAGTTGGTTCATTTGATAACACTCGGTTCATTCGGAGTTGTATTCGTCGATTTTGTAGAAAGTTTGTTAAGAAATTAATCATATTTCCTGATACATTGTTTTTCCTCAGTGTTTATATGATAACATCTTTTCGCACTTTATCATATGCTTTATAAATATCTAAGCTGACCATTATGAAGTGCTGTTTATTGAAAAAGGCGTTCTGAATTTCAGCTTCTAGGCCTATTAGGCTGTTTACAGTTGAATGGGTTTGCATAAATTCAGTTTACACTCCGTCAACAAAGCTCATGTTTTCAGGATACCAGCGTAGTTTCCTATTTATTATTTTCTCCAGTAATTTATACATCGTGTTTGTTACTGCTATGGGCCTGTAGTTCTCTGGCATGGAGCTATGTTTAAATCAAATATTGATATTCAGATAACTGCCGTGGCTACAATTTTGAAACAAAGCAGAAATATTACTGCTGCTGTGTATAACTTACTTAAATTTTAAGAATATGTCCTCAAAGTTCAGAGGTGCGTAACTTTAAGAGGAGATTAAATGGAGAAAATTGTAGAGAATGACAATCGCTTTCTTTTTTTCAATGAAATGTCCGGTTTAGTTTGATGTACGTTTTATCATTGCAGGCACCATACTTAAATATTAAATATCATTCAGAAATATTAGTACATTTTCTGTTTTGTGCTGTGAATTCTGCACCTTATGACGCAAAAAACCACAACTCCTACATAATTTGGAATAAAGAGGCATATTTTATACCATCCCTTAGCTGCAGTTTTTCCCTACAAACTAAAAATACTGTTAAGTGGTGCAGCTTCTCTGTGTTCAAGCCATGTGGCTTCTTACTTTAAAAATATATGCAAATTAACTTTTTTACTTTCAATGGCATTTTCTGGTGTGTATAGCACATCCGTTTTCTCAGAGATCTTTTAGATAGCTAAATTACATTTTGGAATGATAAGAAGAACCACTAAGTACTGTTGTGGACCAAAGTTGGCATTAATAATATGGTTAGTTCTTTTTTAATAATTGATCATATATTTTAATAAAAATGGTCCTATATTCCTTCCTCCCAGGCTCCACTTGTGTCACACCTGGTGGTTTTCAGTGCAACTGCTAGGGATGCATCTCTGTGGGTTGCTCCGCCCCTTCTGCGTGACGCCCTGTGTGATTTCCTTCACCTCATCTCTTGTTCTGAATTAAGAAAAGAAGCAAAATCCATGCAACCGTAGTCAAATGATACCCCGTCATCATCCACGCGTGCCATCACACAGATTATTTTACGTGGGCCCTCCCCGTCCTTTACCACTGGCACATTTGACTGCGGTTGCCGAGACTCGAACTCACGACCTCTGGCTTTGAGTGCATGGCCAGTGCACTACGTGTTGCCTTAACGATCATGTCTATTCCAGCCAGCAGGCTGAAGGTGTTCCAGACCGCCTAATCTATACCCGTTTCGAATTAGAGGAAGAACGGTATAAGTAGCAAAATAATTCAGGACTGAAAGGGTTAAATAAATTTTTCTTGAAACAAGCTAAACAACAATTATAAAAGTAAAATGAACAATTTTACCATACACATATACATGAATTTCAGGCGTCGTTTTCAAGGGAAAACTTTGTTTTCACACTATAAAAACCCAATTCCTCATGATATCACTTCAATGAATCAAATATGTCTTTTTCCACCGATAGAGGAGCCAAGTTACTCAGACGAATTTGTCCTTGTGCTACGATAAAGAAGATGTTATTCGTTTCAAGGCTGAAAAACTCCTTCCTGCACTTTCAATAGTGGAAGGAAATGTTCACATAGTTTATAAACTTCACTGTACACAACATCAAATGCATTTGATTTCATATAATTTGCAATGGTTTGAATGGACTTGTTAGAACATTTTTGAAATGAATATAACACGTTTAGTTCATTTTTCATAGGAAATATAGGGTTCTCTCAGTTCACATAGTACATTTGTTGGAAAGCTTTTATCGTAATTCGCAAAACGTTTAGAATCAAATAAAGCCAGAAATTCCTACTGTTTCTGTGATTCAAATCTTAATTTAGTTTGAGTTATTAATGTTTCCAGGACTTCACAGAAAACCTTTAAGTACGATGAATGGGTTTCATCTTCATGACAATTTTTATTTCTAGGCCTTTCTTCGTCCTCTTAATTATCGTAGCAATGTTCATAGTTTGTTACCATATTTCTTTAACTCCTATGTTTCTAACTATTCATTTCTTAGGCTTATCCAAAGCTGTGATTAAATACGCGAAATTTGCAAAACCCGTTGCACTTCAGGGCTTTTTCTCAGTTGCAAACAAGTATGGCCGGCAATCAGGTTTATTTAATTCACATGAACCAGTCAGCCACACATACTTATAATAATTTTTATATTAAAATATCTCTCTGCTCAAAGTGCGGTAGAGCTGGAGTAGGCCCACCCTGTTTTACTATCACTAACTTATCCTCCTATTTCAACTGCGAGAATGGTCGTTTCACTAATTGTTTTATTACAAATTGTTCATTCATTTCGAAGAATTACAACAAGCAACTGTCTTTGCACACTGTGCACTATGAAATAAATAATACTAAGATGACTGTTGAGGACCCTAACAATCGTGCAGCTAAAGCACGCTCTTTCTTGCTAACTCCAAGTCAGTCGTGTTCATACGTTACATTTCGGAACGCTCGTGTGTGTACATGGGATTCCGAAGTCTTGATATGCTTATTCCTGCAATCCTCTGCCTCACCAGCAGAAAAAACCGTTAAAAGTATTACAAATAGGCAAAAAAGCCTATGTACCTTATACTACACTCTGGGACATAAAGGGTTAAATGCATTGTTCATGAAGTTAACATTTAATCCGGTGGGCCTACCCTTTTGGTAGTTTTAACACTTGTATTTATTACATATGGCGTCGCAGCCATCGACACTGATGGTACATGGAATGAAGATGGAGCACTGGTGGAATTAGATGGCGGGGGAAACCGGAGAACCTGGACAAAAATTATTTTGTTGTTTAACGACGCTGTCAATTGCTAGGATCACATCAGCGTCGCCGGTGTGCCGGAATTTCGTCCCGCAGGAGTTCTTTTACATGCCAGTAAATCTTCCTACATGGAGCTGTCGTTTTTAAGCATACTTAAAAACCAACGGTCTGGGCCGGATTTGAACCCGCGACTTTGGGGTCAGCAGGCCAGCCACCCAGACCGACAGGAGAACCTGCAGGAAACCCGCCTCTGCGGCGCTTTGACCATCACAAATCCCGCATGTGGCCCCTGGGATCGAACATGGGCCACTTTGGTGAGATGGGAATGGTCTAACCACTCGTCTACGGCGCGGCCATGCTAGCTCAAGCCACAACCCCAGCATACGCCACTGGTCCCATCATATCCGTAAACTGCTAAGTGATGTAGTAAAAGGCAACGAAAAAGCCAACCAAATGACCCCACAGAAAATGATACACAGGAAAGCAAATATGAACAAAATGAACATCAACTTGAAACCAATGCAGAAGTCACCATGGAAACAACCGCAATCTCCATCCACAAACAGCTGCAGGGAATAAAAACCATTAAAAGTGAATCCTCTATCATTATATTTACTCTAATGTGGATAATCACTCTGAAGTCTCAGCTTACAATATTGAGGGCAACACAGATGTAATCTCTATTGATCACACAAGCAAAGTCCTTCTAAACAGAAATGAAGAAAGAAGACAGCTTCCACTTTAAACGAACAAAAGGACCCAGTTAAGCACCTGATGGAAACATCACCATCTGACTTTCCTCTGAACTACACACAACTTAAAAGCTGACATTCTGAAAGTAGTTTATTCATACACAGATACAAGGGTCTTCTGAAAGGCTTAGGAAGCTTTGCCCGCATTATAAAAATAAACCAATTAGGAATAGAACCACCAGAATTGAGAAATCTTTAGTTGCTAAACTTAACAGTGTGCGCAGCACTTGAACATGACTCCATAGACAGCATTCAAATTTACATTACTTTCTAGATTTGTAACAGCTCTTTTGCTTCAGTGGAACTTAAGTGGATTTATTGCAATCTACTGGATCTCCAGTAAGCCCTCAATAATACTTCACAAAGCAAGATACTGCTTAAATTCTTAAAAATAATAAATTTGTATAATAAAATATAATGTAATGTCATCCCCCTAGCGAAATTCATGAAATTGTGTTATAGTAATGTCAAACTTGTCTAATGTCTATTTGTTCACGAAAACGAAAAACTGCCTCAAATTTACAGATTGCCATCATGGTCTAGTTAAACATTATATTTAAAATCCTTACAAATAGTAATGAAATTTACATAATATATTAACAAGAAAAAAATAACAGCATCAAATATAAAACTATATGGAAAGCAACAGATGAAAAAACACAAAAAATGGGCGTATAAATGTTAAAAAGCTACTGCTATTTCCAAACGGGTTTGTTGAGCTACCAAACTGTAAGTTACGGCAACATTTAGAAAACGGTATATCAGTAAAGGCCTTCCACTCGATGGAACATATAGCCATATTACAAGCACTCGAACGCCAGGGGATACAACAGAAGTACATTAGACTTTTGGAAAAGCTATACCCAAACAGCACAGCGAGAATTAAAATGGACTAGGCAGGGGAAGAGATTTCCTAAAAAGAGGAGTAAGATAGGGGCACCCAATATCTCCAAAACTATTCATAGCTCTAATGGAAGAACTCTTCAGCAAAATAAAAGAACACTATGGAATAAGCATAGATGAAAGGAAATTATTCAACCTTAGCTTTTCAGACGATGCTACCCTCATAACAGACTCGCACGAGGAAGCAGAAGAAATGTTAAGCCAGCTCTGCAAATTCAGCAAACAATCAGGACTTCAAATAAATGTTGCGAAAACAAAGATAATGACAAACAGCATGAAGCAGCCAATCCAGATTGGAAACCACAAAATCGACTACAACAATGAATACATTTATTTAGACCAAGATATATCGTTTTCTAACAACACTCAGAACGAAATCGAAGGAAGAATTGCACAAGCCTGGAAGAAATTCGGGGCTCTAAATTAGAAAACTCCATCAGTATGAAAAACAAAAAATAGGTAAGTCATGGATATGTGTATATTACCAGTGCCAACATATGGCTCACATATATGGTCATTAACAAAGAGGAAAAAAGGGGAACAGCCATGATACAATTTTGCCAGAGGAAAATGGAGCGAAAGCTAATCAACATCATAAGAAGAGACTGTATAAAGAACGAGAACATCCGCAAGATAACGCGTCTTAAAGACGCAATTCGAAATGGAGATGGGGAAGCCACGTGCTCCGAATGGATCCTGTAAAGTGTACTCCTGCAGTGACTGTGTGGGAACTCAGGATAGGGAAAAGGAATGTAGGAAGGCAACAAAAGCGGTGGAGTGACGTGTTGAAGTGTCATCTAGGAAACTTGTGGTCCAGAATAGCAAAAGATAGACAGAAGTGGAAGTTCTACGGAGAAGGCTAACCCAGGAATGCAGTAGTAAGCACCCTGCCGTCGCAGGAAGCTCTAACCCGAACTGGGATGTTCACGGGCTAATTCTCATTCCAATTCTAATATCCGTCGTAAACATAGCAGGCATGCATCTAAGTAACCATGGCGCAACAGCCCTTTCCGTACCAGGCTACCCGACAGCTGCGTCCCGCACTTCTGCCCTCCACAGGCGTTATAAGTAGGGTGCAGTACTGGAGGTTGGGACATGGTCAGCGTCCCGGTCTCTCCCGGCCGGTATATGCGGTCTTCACGATCAGGGGCCGTTACTTCTCAATTAAGTAGCTCCTCAATTAGCTCCTCAGGGACCCAATGAGGCTGAGTGCACTCTGGACCTGGTCTACCAGAGGAAGAAAATCCCTTCGCCGGTTCCGGGAATCAAACCCGGGTCTCCCACTTGGCAAGCAGCAGCCAGGCATGCATTTACTTCCTGCAAAAGTGTCAGTGTGATATCCTAACTTGTTTCTGAGAAAGTGGGTAGTAAATTTAACAGATTTAAGATTGAAGGCTTAGGACTTTTAATCTTCCCTTAAGTCACTTATACATTAGGCCTCAGTGAAAGTTATGGACTGCTCACAAGTTAAAAAAGTATCCCATATCCTTATTTTAAACCTTTACATGTAAGTTCTATACACGTAACCCAGGCAGGACTGCTAGCTCTGTATACGTTGCCATAATATGCTTTGTGTTAAAATGCAGGACAAAATAATAAATACCTGGTAATAACTGAATTACACCTCATCACTGCCAACTGGACACTGCAGAGCCTGAGCGGAGCAAAGCTGCGTCAGTATCTTGACCTTGTTTGCAGAAGCAGCAGCGGCAGCGTGGAAGCATGTATCCACAAGCCCAATGAAAAAAATACCGCGCAACCGGTTCTTAGTTCTTTGGCTCCCACTGCATATTCTGTATTATATTATTAATAGAAACACCCAAGAATGCGTTATATTTAACAAAACACACCTGAACAAAGTTAAGCATGCTGGATATCTATTGCCTCCATACCGAGTGGGATGGCTCAGGCGGTAACATCTGTGGCCCACATTCGAGAGGTCACGGGTTCGATACCCGTGGCTGATCTTCCTGTCCCATGGGTTTCTTCGTAGGTTTCCCCGGGTTACCAGGGGAATGTTCGGAAGGATTTCCATATCCTCCGAATTTTCTGTCCCTCCATTTCATTACATTAATCATTTCGTTTCACCCTTTGTCCCGTTAGTTTTCTTTCAGAATTGGAAGCGTTGGCGAGCGTCGCGGCAGCAGCATGGCAGGGGGAACAAATGCTCTCTAGAAATCTCGTCCCCTCTGACTGAAAGGGGGCTTACTGAGTTCCGGGCCTCCCGTGGGATGGTACAAGCCCGAGTGGGGAGGGAAGTCGGTTTCCGCGCCCCCTTGGGAGTACGAACCCGAAGGGGTGGGAGAGGAATCGGGCTGAGCCAGTCTCCGCCGGCATGCTTCTAGCTGAGGAAACTGCAGCGGCTCTGCCCTATGCCCAGTCGTGGCAACGTTCCAGCTACCCTTCGGATCCATTCGCCTCATCCATACTCCCGGGGGTGCCCGTCAGGGGCATAGGCACACCCATGTTACTATAATGTGTCACCACTGGAGGCTTAAGGGCCAAAATAAATGTTGACATTGATATTTATGGGTACTACAGTCTTTAACTGCACGAGTCAGTCTTCATCTGCTAAAAATCTAATGATCCTACAATAAACAATAATATGGAAAACAAAGATCATATTTTCAGATAAAATGCAGCCTCCATCCCACGCCACTCATCGGACAAATAATATCCCTGTGTTCATACCTGTTGCCGTTAACATTCAACTGCAGGACCATTGACCCGAAACTTCGGTATTCTTCTCGGCCCATCCAATAAAACCATTAAGTAAATGGATGGGGGGGGGGGCGGCGGGGGTTACACATTGCATTGATCTGGACACAGGCATGCTCTCTGTTTATTCCGCCACTGTGTTGAAATGAGACCATGCAAACTTTGTGCGACGGGTACGTTAACGATCGATGGAAGGAAAGCGAAGTGATATGACGTCACAGCCTTTGCCGGCTATCAAGTCCGCGGGTCACTTTTCCTCGGTTTAGCACACTGTACAACAGTAATACAGAAGCTACTGTTTATCTTCAACGTCTAGGGTTGCCAGACGTTTCGTATACACGGCATTGTCACCTTTGTAATGTCCCTACTACGCATAGAAAGTAGGGAAATTATTGTATTCCACCCACAAATTTGATACCGACATATCACTAGATATACATGTTTCGAGGCTCCGTGAAAACCAAAAATAATTTTTTGAAAATCTGGTGTGTTTCACTAACATGAATTTGTCTACTCTTGTACTAACCATATTTAAAAACTCTTATTCCTATATCTTCTTCGTGTTACTTGACATAAACATTTACAGAAATTATCTTATTGCTTATTGCCTTGTAGATACAAGGGGAATATTAGAATAGAGTAGACTTTGAGCGATAGTCAAATCTTTTAAAGCTTTGAGATCCCGTTGTCTTTGCACGCTTAACATATAAAAAAATGAACAACAATGTTCCATTTCACGAAAGTTTGTTTTCCGAAACTGACACAAAGAGCAAGGCATATCTCCGAAATGGTTCACTCTACAAACAATTTATTTGGACATAAATTGTGTGTTTTAGCGAGATCTACATTTTTGTATAGTAAGACTTTGTCTCTCTCTTACGGTTTATGAGTTATTCAAAAGTTATCCAGAGTAAACAAGATTGCATAGGCTACACTAAAAAATTCAAAACATACATTTCATTGGTCATAAAAATATCTTATATATATGGCATTTTAATTAAATTCGTCAGAGTCATTTTCAAGAAAATAAAAATTAGCAAAACAATGTTCCATGCAAAGGGTAGTTTAGGGTGGAACAATTTTTCTTCAAAATCTTCGTGTCGCATCTTTGAAACACATTAAACTTAAATGCCAACTTTGGTTTTTAACCGACTTTTGGTTTTTGAATTATGCTGTCCAGAGCCTGACAGACACACACACAAATATTTTTGCTAAAATGCTTCTTTTTGGATTCAGGGGCCCTCGGAACATATATTTCCGGTGAAATCTCGGCATTGAATTTTTGGGTGGAACAGAATACTTCCTCTACTATGTGTAGCAGAGAAAGTAAAAAGGTGCACGTGCCTATGAACGGTGCAACTCTAAAACTAAAAACACCATACCTTGTCTATTAGATATGCTTTGTTCTTCCGGGTTAGTAGGCCGTGGTCTAGAAAGCATTGTAGATACCAATGTTTCGCCAAGTACTGCGCTTGGCATCATCAAGGTAACACGATCCGCTGTCTGCACTGGTCAGAGTTTGAATGTGGAAATAAAGACCGTTAATGTCCGTTAGGGTTTTTTATATGGTGGGGGTGGGTGGGGCATTGTTGCGCTGGCTACGGTAGTGATTGGCTAGTTGTAGGCGGGGTTTTATTACAACTGTTTTGTGTGTCTGAAAGTTTATCTAAGACCGGTATCCATGCTTAATGTACACGATGTATTTCTTCCTTGCCATTAAAGATGTCTTTGTGTTCGTAGATTTCTATGACTTCCCTTTGTAGTCGGGAATAGTAGTTAACTGTAGAAGACAGGACTCGGGTTTCTTTAAGGTTGGCATCATGGCCGAATAATAAGGCGTGCTCTGCCACAGACGATTTATCCGTATGTCCCAATCTGGTGTGACGCTCATGTTCTTTTAATCTGGTGGCCACACTGCGCATTAACATGGCAAATAATATTTATATCCTGAATTTTCCAGAATAGCCTGTGAAGTCATCTTCATTCAGAAAAGATTTTGAATAAGTATTATAACGAGTAAACCACCAGAGGTAGAGAAAAAGGTACTCCACATAAATATATAACTTTAAAACACACAATGTATTTAAACTAGCTATCATTGTGACAGCAATCATCTCCGAGATATTCACTTTTATTAGTTTAAATGTTTCTATAATTTTGAAGTGCTGTCGCCATTCAGCTGTTACTCGTGGTGCTATGGAAAGAGCGACCTGTATTTGAACATTTCACTATTGCTTCGGCTACCTGCACCCTGATTCAACCTATAGCGGAATGTGTAATGGGACTAATTTTGCAATCGTTTGTTTATCTTTGTGGTATAAAACAGACTTAAAAATAAGGTCTTACAGTATTGTTGTAGAAACTACGTAAAAATAAATGGTAATGGTTAGAAATTGTTTCATTGCACATTACGCTCATCGAGCGGGATGGCTCAGGCGGTAAGGTCTGTCGCCCACATTCGGAGGTCGCGGGCTCGATTCCCGTAGCCGGGCAACCTGACAGGGGTTTTCCGTGGTTTCCCCATGTCACTTAAGCAAATTGGGGTGCATTTTTCATAGCATGGTTTCCTTTCCATCAATGTTTTTCATTCCGTTTCCTTATCTTTCAGGCGAGCGGTGTTTACGGTGCCAGACAGATGGCGCGGATGCTAGCGCATGGTAATTGCTGTTCTCAGCCCTAGATGACGTGGCGGCCGCTGTCCTCCGTCGAAGGGACGCCTGTGCGACACCGGAACCGTGGTGTGTGATGGCTGCTTGGCGAGGCCTGGCGCCGGAATGAAGAGATCTCAGCGCAGGGACTTTCGCGCGTCTCTGTGGCCTGCCTGGCTGCGACCTTGTGGTTCCCTCACTTCGTCGCTGCCATCTGGGGAGTAGTAGCCACAATAGATCTGCATTGCTCACGGTGCGCGAGGTACCCCCCTTCTAGTTTACCCTATACCCTACACATTGCGCTCCAGATGAAAAGCTGAAGACACAGCTAAATGTTTAAAAAGCGTCACTATATGCTGGCTTTGAAATAATGTATATTTAATGCATGTAATTCTGAGAAAGAAAACAATGGTACCCTTGCACTTAGAATGTAAAAATATTGGAAAATTAGGACCAAACTAAAGAATTTCTGGGAAATAGTTAATGTCGCAAACAGTTGACAAACTGTCCTTTCACAAGACCTATTTCTTTGTACGCTAAGTATTCGTTTATCTCCAACAGTTTACCTGAAATACAAAATTATACAAAATACATTTGGACTGAGAAGAACTTTGGAGATTATTCACGAAACATTAAAAGCACGAGTTTTATTATGCAGGCAAACATGCTAAGTGGTATTTTGAACAAAATCGTTAGAGCCATTTCTTGAAAATCCTCCTGTCGTATCTTTCGAACATTTTGGTTTGGTATTCATATGACTTTTCGTTCTTGAGCTATGTTGTCCATATATACCCATATGACCATTTTGTAAACACTTTTTTTCTCAATTCAGGAGGATTTATAACCTGTAATGCCGGTAAAATCATGATACTGAATGTTTGCGTGAACGATAGTACTTCCTCTACCTAATTTGCAGAGAAGTAAAACTTGGAAGGCTGATTAAAACTGCAATTTGAGCAACAGTCATCCTCTTGGGACATAAAATGGGGGTTGTATATAATTAAGAAATAGTAGAAGCCACTCGCTGGCAAACCTTAAAATCATGAGGATTTTTCTTTGTCACTATTTGAAGTAGGGTTTCAGATAGGCGTCCTGTCACTTGTGCATTCATTTTATCTGATACACATTTTAATATTTTGTGTAGCTCTAGATCAGCGTGGGGAACTGGTGCTCTCTGAGCGCAGCCCACTCACGGCCTTGCACTGTTAGCTCTATGTTTAGCAGCTAGAGAAAAAATGAAGGTCGCTCACGCTATTCCGCGAGTTTACCAGCCCTGCTCAATGGTAAATATAGGCTCAAAAATCACCCTTTCGTTGCAGCAGTACTTTATCAAAATGACTGCATCACAATGAGAAAATCGTGTGTTTTCTAAAATTAAAACTAAAACAAGCATCACATTCTTTATTTAAAAAAATTTTACTTTATAATTGCATACAATTAATTCCGGGAATATTTTTGGGTACACATATTTCGACAATCCGAAAGAAATGTACAAAAAGCTGTTGTAAAGGTTCTCCATTCCCCAAGTGTGGTGTCTGCTCATAGTTTTTGTACAACTCGTGTATATCATTTAACCGGTATATTCTGCCTATATTGGTGTGCTATATATAGAGTGATTAAAATGCTTTTACAAAGTTTGAGGATGGGTTCCTTACACTGAAACACGAAAAAAATCATATAAACATGTCCCAAAATGCATTGTTTTCGCGTTATTAATCTATAAGTTTTTTAATGCAAGTTTACGTTTAGTGACTTTTCAGGTCCAACCAACAACTTCATTTATCTACTCATTCATAGAAATCTGTGGCTCAGTGTATCTCTCCTAGATGGCGATGTGTTGTCATAGATACTTCTTTACATTTGTCATTTGTTTACATGTGGTGACTTAACTAAAAGGGTACGTATCAGTCTGTCTGTAGCGTTTCAATTGTTTGAATGCTACACCGTCAGGATGTGTTTGACAGGGTGCGACGAGTGCAGGCATGTCTAGATGCAAGAGAACATTTTGAATAGCTGATATGGGTTTGTGTTGGCCACTTCCTAACAAGCTGACGATGCCAAAATACAGATTTTGTTACTTTAAAATTATTTCATTAATAACACCTTGAAGTTTAACGGTTTACTGGTGATAGCTTTATTGGTGAGCTAACTTTGCAAGACTTAAGGCTAGCAGGCTTAAAATATTCCACCCTGATTCCAAGCTTATACTAAACTTTTATAAAGCTTCGGAACATTAACATTATAGCTACTAAAAAGAAGTGTCACCAAAGCTGTCTAGATTAGCTAGTTGAGCTACACAAAGCAGCATCTTATTTTGTGTCTAAAACTAAGTCGTGCACTTCCAGATGCTTTACTTAAATTTTTGGATTTCTCTCTCTCATACACACATACACACACTGGTTGTTGTTACGTTCCTGTCAAATTGTAAAATCTTTCGGTATATGCATTTTAAGAGTGAGTTCATCCTAAGAGCAGTTTGAACGTGAAGTACTTCAATAAATAGGAGTGTTTCTTTGTTATATTTCATGTCATGGCAAAGAGATGCAGGCAATGCTTTGTTTTCCTTCTGAAGCACCCTTTCAAGTCCCCACTTCTTAATTCTAAGAGGTATGCTCCTTGAGAGAAGAGCGCGCAGTTATTCTTCAGCGTGAGAGAAAGTTGTCCTTTGTTTCCCTTAAATTAGGATGCACGTTTGATCAAAAGAAAGAGAAAGTTTTCTTCAAGAGTGATTTGGCTATACTTTAGAGATCAGCAAGTCCAAGAACACTATATAATGTTTCGTGGCAGTTACGAGGAGCAACACTGGACAAGATTCGCATACAGAAAACGTAGATGGTGCCGTTCTAGGCGTTAACTGCTACTACAGTCTAAGTAGCCTATAATCTCATAATCCCGGCACAGATGTAACTTTTCTCTGAGATGATTCTACTCTCCGTAGAAATAGGGGAGTATGGTTCGTATATTGGCTACTGTTATGCTGTTGAATTTGGTATTCGTGACTGCTATTGTTATCTAAAGAGAAAATAATTTAATAAATGTTACCTAAGCCGATGTATCCAATCTGTGAAGAGGTTTACATATTTCACTAGAAGTACCCTACTCTGCTCGGAAATTGTAGCGCATGGAAAATATTAAATTACTTGCATTCCTAACTTGTTGAAGAGATGAGGGAGAAGCGGGGGTGCAGCATTCGCACCCACTGTAAACTCCATAAATGCCATCAAGAGATAACGCTGAAAACCACTTTCTTCCCGCCTACTGTGAATATTCTATAACTCTCTCGAAAACTCCAGCGGCTGTATACAAGTAGGTAGTCAATGACGTAGAGTGTGCATTTCCGATGCGAATATGCTGCTGGTAATTGTTACGATAGTATGGACGTAAAGAAATGCGGAGCAAGAGGCAGCAAACCGCTTCGCCCCGCAGAAACCCAGGGAGCCTTTTCCATTAGGGATGGTATCTGTTTTATGCCACTCCTCCAGCTTGAGCGCGATCTTACACTAGGACGGAAGTGGATACGCCGCTTATGCGCGTTAACCATAAGAGAAGACTATTGAGACCTCAGTAGGGTCGACGTTATCTAGCTACCACTAGCTCTCAAGGTTAGTGTCGGAGACAATTAAGGCGTCTCACCACATCGCCTGAGCATCGTTCAGTCGTACCCAATCTCCCAATAGTATCGAAAAACCTGCGCCGTCGAGTTTAACTCAATCCGAGAAACTCCCTTGCGGGAGGGGCTCGAATGTTGGGCCCGACTTGCTCGTGGTAACCTGGAAAGTACGATGAGTGCCAAATTTCCGTGGTGCTCGCACCACAGCAGCTGAAGTGGTCGGAACTACCACCTTACAGGGAGTTGGGACTTATTCTGCTACTGCGAGAGATTAGAGGCGTCTAGTGCTCGGCTCCCCGACGGGTGAAGCGGAAGGAAGAAGGGACTGCTTCGTACGTATTTCATTACACCTCTATGTCGCAAATAAAATTGAAGTAACAGGGAAATTAAATTATATCATATTAGTGAAGTGACAGTGAAAATTAAACTAGATCACATCATTTCAGTGATAGTGAGAACTGAGTGCAGAGAAAATGAAAATTGGTCTAAGTCACATTAGTGAAGTGACAGTGAAAACGGGACAAAGCGGAACAGTGTTTATTCAGAAAAGCTTGTCTTTATCGTAGACATGCGCTACTGTGCAGTCCTTCAGGGCTTCATGAGAGCAACTTCATCCACACAATATTCCCTCTGATGATTCACTTCTTCACGTAGATGCGTGTCATCGTTTGTTATTCGTATCAACAGAGCATCAACTACACCGCTTCACATAGGAACTGCTTTCAGATTGATTTCGCTTCTATCACATATACTTCTGTTAATGTTTACAATGGTGATGATAAGTGGACTGATTAGTTGTGAGCAATACTTTCTTTCTCACGGTCACAAAAGTTACAGTAGAAACATGTGGTGTTGAGATGTTACTGATTGGTATATGTTAAACTGCGACGTAAAGAGTTCTCAATAGCTATATTGTAGGCAAAATGAATAACAAGTTTTGAAGTAACTAGTCAGGTAAGGTTTTGGTTACACACCAAAGGAATGCCGGGCCTCTATTTTGCAATTACCTATAAAAATTCACGAAAAATATTTTAAGGAAAAGGAAGACAAAACAGCAGCAGTCAACAACAGCAAAAAATGGCTGTAGAAAACATTTCATTATATGTAAAATTGATTATATGTGTGAAAGAGGCGCAAATTATTGTAAAACGGTAAGTAAAGAAAGCCTTATGTGCCTTAACGGATTTATAAATACTGCTTTCTCTAAAATACACAAACCGTTCACTAGTTCACAAGGTTGGAGTTTGCCTCCCTCAGCAGCAAAACTATGTCAGTATAATGTTGAAGAATGTTTTCCAGCCACTGAAACCACTCCATTGTATAACTACAATTTCATATGCACATAAATGTTCATGAAAGTATAGCTTGAAGAAAGTTATGAATAATTTGAACCATTCTGCTACATTAATAAAATTAGTTCAACTTTGCCAGGGTAAGTAGGTATCAATGGGAGACATATGAAGAGTTCAATATATATTGATGAATAATCTCAAATGTTAGTTCGAGACATTTGAATAATGAAATTAAATCGATGATAGTATTTAATTCCAAAATACGCTTTCGCTGTGTTTAAGAGTCCAACAAAGGATGAAGAGGTGGTGGAGAGGGGAACTGTTCATACAAAGTTCCTAATTTCGAAACTAATGTCCAGAAAGATGTACATATGGCCGAAGAAGCGAGGGCAAACATATGTACAGAAGTTCCGGGTTTGCCAAAAAAGTTTGCCTCTTATAGTTGCTGGGGTAGCACTACATGTGTAGAGCCAAGAGATGGGGTTTACAATGCTCCGAGTTGTGAAATATTGGATTTTATTTACCTAGACTGGAGAACTACTCTAATAGTACGAGACAACGGAACTTAGGGACGCCACGTCCTGAATGACGTGAAAAGCTGGAAAAGGTGTTCAATAACGAAATCTGAAACTGCTCTAAATCAATTAAGTGAAGCACTTTTCTAAGAAGAGGTTTCAAACACCATTAGTGTCAAAATTAAAAACTTAAGATCTCATTACGAGCAATAGTTTGAAAATGAATAGATTCTGGAAGAATTTCAAATCCTTATCATGTCAAGGAATGAGTACAAACTGGGTATTTGGTCACTGGCGTTATCTCCATTACAGCAGAATGTCGAAGCAACCGTTACGAATTGCATTCAATAACTGTTAAATTGACTCATAAAGCAGGTATTTAGAATTTCAGGGTCATTTCGGGGAGTATGAAAGCATTGTTTAGATATTGTGCCAAAATCTGTACTTTAAAAGCCAGGCGTAATATAACTCTTTTCATGTATCCTAAATGTATAAAGAACGGGGCATTAGGTTAGAGACAGTATAGGTCATGCTATAAGCCCGCCTAGCTCGATTCATTTTACAGCTCTGGCAACGCGCACATAAAAGAATGAAATAACTCAAGACTTAATTATGAACATGTCTTAGAGTTTTGCTAAAACCCATTATTTCACAAAGATCCAACGTATCCTGAAAACATGCCAACGAAGCACATTCTACCATGGGTCTTTATGGAATGAAGGAGCTTGTTAGGTATATAGTGTAACTAACCTAACTTCTAACCTAACTCTAACCTAAAACAACCGAGCGAAGTGGCGCCGCGGTAACGTTTGCGACTCGCACTCGGAAAGGCTCGGGTTCGATCCCTGTCGACCGTGGACTCTGGCCTGAGTTCTTCGTTGTTTCCCCTTGCATTTAGGCAAATGCTGGGTCGCTTACTTCGATTTCCTTTCCATATTTTCCCCCTATTCCATTCTCTTGTCATCCCTCAGGTATGCCTCCAGACTCGTGGTGTATGGTGGTGCTGGAAAAGTGGCGCGGATCCATGCGATCTATAAACACTTTTCTTGGCTTTGGGACAGCATATGGTCACTGTCCTCACGGGGGGAGGGACGTTTATCGACACCCGGGTACCGTGGCGTTGGCGGCTGCGCGGCGAACCTGGTGCAGGGTTGAAGAACCTTCAATATCTGTTATTGATCACTACGCGTCTCGGTGGCCTGTCTGCCTGCGGCCTGTAGCCTCATATGGCTCCCTCACTTCATTCCTTCCTCCTGTTTGTGTTAGCCACAAAAGATCTGAATAGATCGCAGTGCGAGAGATGTCTCTTAGATTCAACATGTAAAATTAATTAGAAGGTATTAGAAAGTACAATAAAGACAGGAACATAGTCTGGTTTATAAAACAGGTACCAGACGGCCATAATTTATACTTAAGAAAACACAATATCATTTAAGTGTATGTCCCCCTCCATTATATAACGCTTAACCTTTGACGTAAACAAACCTACACTAAACTAATCTAATCCAGCGATGTCCAACGTTTGCAAACGAGGGGAGGTTGGATTTACCTGCTTCCACTTTATGCGGACTGTGCCAATGTTTTAACACTCAATAGTGTTGCAGCGGTGGTTTGGTTATATGTACGTTGCGTTTGATTTACGAAAACACTGGCAAATCTTATGCGATAAACGTCTATTAATTAGTGACTTGTTTGGTACTGCTTACGTTTAAGAAGTCTATTAATATTTGGCGACAAAGTCGAAATGCATAGCCTTAGAAGACCCACCAAATGATCGTTACATAACCTATTACGATACAGAATTTTAATACAGTTCAATTTGGTGAAACTCTGTTCGCAAATATATGTAGAGCTATACTCATTCTTATACAAACTATATTTGTAAATGTTTATTTCTCTATCTTCTACATTTTAATCAAGTAAGCATTTTTAGAAATTATCTTATTCCTAATTTTCTATAGGTGAAAGGGGAATATGGGGATACAGTAGGCTTTAAGCGGCAGTGAAATGTTTTAAGAGCTGGTTGCTATGCAATGCCTTTGAAATTCTGTTCTCTTTGCAAAGCCAAGGATTTAAAAACGAATAAAATATTCCTATTTGAGCAAAGTATAAGTATTGGCAAATTCACACAAATAATAAAGAATATCTCGGAAATGATCCAGTCAAAAAAGATAAAAAAAAAAAAAGATTTCTTATAAATTTTGTGTTTTAATCAGATCCACGTTTTTTTACTTAGCAAGACTTCGTCTGTCTATTATGTTTACCAGTTGTGCAAAAGTCATCCAGAATGAAGAGGTCTTCTCAGGATATTCCCAGAAAATTCAAGCTATGACTTAGAAACTGCCATGGAATCGCCCGTTTGTATCCGGCACTGGATTGTGGTCGTGTTTGTACACGCCACAAGCAAGAGTTGATTCTCCCTGGAGTGGGGAATAGCCGATAATTACGTAAGCGTCTCCAAAGAGACAAGGTTGGACATCGGCTTTTGTGAGGATCCATTAGAAGATGTATAGAATAAGTTTCACTATACGCCTGTATTTAATCATCTGCGTGGTATCTTCGCGAAATGAAGAATTTCAGCAAAAGCGTGCGACATATAAACTACATACACTGAGACAGGCTGCACATAGTCAAGTAACACTGAACAGGTTGCATTTTAATGAAGTAGACTTGCACCGGTGGCGATGGAACAGGTCGTGTCCGTGGAGATTCAGGCGTTGTGGACACGTGTAGCAGTCTGCTGTATGCCCGCAGGCGCGCTCACCTGTACATATATATGTGCGTGTGGAGGTAACTATTTAAACCAATAAAAATGCAGACAACTCCGTACTGGTGCGTATAGGAAAGTAATGGGAGGAGATAGGTTATGATTGGTCCTTGTGAACACACGGTGACGGATCAAAACTAGGATCAATACCGGGTGAATGCGCACTTAGCACATCGCCTTGACGAGCGGAGCGACGACAATTCTTAACATCTTCGTAGCAGAATCATTTACTCGTTTGCTTTTTAAATATGATTTTGTTGATAAGTCGCCGGAAAGCTTTGAAACAAGATCCTGCAGCACTTATAACTACGGTAAACGGCTAAGGGAAGGAAATAAGCACAGTAGCGCACTGGTCCATTGCGCATGATGCCAGAAACAAGAGCTTTTAAGCAATTATATTCAACCAATTATATTATTTTAAAAAATAATAAATATATTGAAAACATTAAGCTGTGTTGGAAACAATCTAATGTATTGCTATGACTTAACGTACTTCTCGTATTCAGAAATGTTTACTTTTAGTTAGCTTATTAACCCTAGCAATGCCAAGCCTAATTACAGAACTTATACTACCAACAGGGAGGGTACATTTTGACCACATTTGGTTTTAAAAAAAAAAAAAAAAAAAAAAGGCCGGGTAATTCTTAAAACAAATTTATTTAAAATTGGGTATTATTATCTTGTCATGTTTGTAGAGATAGTATTTAACATTGTTTAACAATTCCTATTTTACTTTTACGTGAATAATATTATACCAACGGGGTAGTACTTTTTATGTCCACCTAGACATTTCATTGCTTCTCAAAAAAAAAATGAAGGTTTTGAAATAATTACACAATTCAGTTGTAGAAACAGTGATTGAGAATAATTATTAACTGCATGCCTTTAATCAAAAAATTAAAAGACAGAATTTTAAAAATGACAGAAGGTCGGCATAAAGTAGCCGCCCCCCGCCCCCGTAGGTAATGGTAGGGTTAAACACGCGGACCAGAAGTGTGATCCCACTGTTACACTATGTAACTTAGCATGTCTCATAATTCTTCCCCCACAATCGTGAATAAATGATAAAGAAGCAAGTTACGTGATCCACAGCCAAAGATGATCTCTCTGCACCTCCGGTCTATGTCACATTATTTACCGTTGTACGAAGCCATGGCCATTTCTTTGCCACGGTGCAAAGGTACGTGGCCTAAATCAACCAATGAAATGGCCATGGTTTTGTACAACGATAAATAATGTGGCATAGACCGGAGGCGCAGTGAGATCATCTTTGGTGGTTATTGTACCATATTGTGCCAAGTTGAGAGATGTCACACGTAGTGGAGGATCCAAAATCACATAATCGAATGTATAACTGTATTCAAACATAACACAGCACATAGTAAATCAAGTTCAGTTAGGCATCATAGTACTTCTATAATAATAGCAGTTCAAAAAGTTCTATCAATATTTGTAGCATGCGTAGACTTAGTTCCACTTAAGCCATTCATAAATTGTTTTAGACAGTCCATGTAACAGGGCAAGGGGTAAGAAGGCGTTATTTCTCCTATTTGAAATGCTATAACTCGAGCAGCCTTAGTTTTGTTTAAGGTACTACTGCAAAAAGCATACACACTCTAGGTATGTCAAAGCGCATTAAGTTTTTGGTAGACTGTCTTCCGTAATTCTGTTTTTCACGTTGGCTCGGTGCATTCATGGATTTGTCCAAAGGCTGGAAACTGTTGTATAATTTAATTTCTCAAGGCCTTGTTTAACAGAATCGCCAGTATCCCTTCCTCCTAGGTTTCATTCGTCATTTTTGACATACATGATCCCAGTGAGTTGATGATTGGATCCATCGATCCCCGCTTCTTCCTTTCATCAATGCTCCTTCGAATGTGTTCTTGTTGTTTCGTTTCACAACTTTACGGTTATTAGATATTATGAAGGAAAGTGGTAAATTCATTCCAACGTACAATCGCACTTTCACACTACTGCTTTGCCAAATGAAATATTGACACGATCAAAGGCTTCAAACGCGTTCATCAATGAAGACTGCCCTAGAAATTGCGAGACTGGCCTATGTTTATTGCAATTGACGTGTTATTATAGAGTGAACCTTCTGTCTACTGATATTTTACAACGTACAGTGTACCTTAGAAGCTCCCGTATTTCTACTACATCATCATCATCATCATCATTACAACATTGAGCAGCAGATGTGACAGAGAGAAAGAAACACTGGTTCACATCCTGAACTCCTGTCCTCACGGTGAGGTGTTCAGAAACTCACGTCACCAATCACATCAGGCCACTCATTGCCGAAGAACTGCGAAATAAGAACTTTAAGGTATACGAAGAGGTCCACCCTTTATTTACAACAGGTAGAACGCGTCGGAACGATATTATAGCATGCCAAGAAGACAGCAACAAGAGTTTTATTATCGATCCAACCATAAGGTTTGTACACCTTCTTAGTCAACCTATGGAAGTGTACAATCCAGGCACTTACCATACCCTTTTATAAAAATAAATACCAGCTGGATGTCATTAAAATTATCGGTCGCATAGTAGGTGCCCGAGGCAGAATTCCAGCCCTTTTTGTGAACTCTTGTAAATAATTCAAATTTACCAGTACCAACATAAAGAAAACTGTTAATGCCGCTATACGTGCCCCTCTAAACATTCTGAGGTCCCACTTATTTGGAACTAAAGGTGCAAACAAAGTTTTTCTGTTACATAATCTGTATTTAAAAATTTGAATTGCATTAAACCATAATATTATTAATACTCTCTGTAGGTTGTTAAACGGAAACTCAAACGTTTGTCTAATGGCTATTAATGTTATGGTTTTCCTTTACTTTGTCAAATTTAGCAATCCGAAAATGTGGGAAGTTATTGATTTATCTCAATAAAGTGTATTATGTATACATTGTAATGCATATGTAAGTTAAATATTTACGAAAACAGGTTATGGATCTATTGGGTCGGTATGTGCTACACAGAAATGTCTATGCATCTCCATGTCCTTTTGATAGGTGGAATTCTCCATTTGTCCTAAATTTGAACTTCAACAACAGGACAACTGAAATACATAAGGGGTACGGGAACTTCTCGGACAGACTGTAGAGTTAACAATACAACTTTCTCATTTGTAACAAAAACTTTCACCACGTTGCAGTATCCAGTATTTTAATTTCACAGTTGTTCCGGTTTTTATTTCGACATAATTAACTGTGGTCCACCGCTCAGTATGCAAATAAAACGGACGGTGACATTGCCTGAAATATGGACTGTCCTCTTACCACTTTTTCTGTCTCCGCCCGCATTATCCTTCCTGGCCGTTATCACAGAGAAAGAGAGACAAACAAGTATCGAACAACTTTGTGCGCAGCAGAAGATGCTGCGGACATTGAAAAGGGAAATGGGAACATTCGGAGTATGAGGGTAGGAAATAACTCAAAGAAGTATACAGGCTCATTATAGTCACAAAGGTTCTGCAGGAGAAAGGTTCTGAAACTACTTGTCCCTGTTTATGAAGTGCAACTGGACAGTTTCCTTCCCCATAAAGGCTGTTAAAAATGTAGAGTTTCAGTTCCATTCCCGGTTCCTTGAAAGTCGAGTGGAATTCCGTCTCCAATAACCTTTGCGCCAGAAGGTATGTGCGCATCCAATTGAATAAAACCAAGTAAGTCGAAATATTGATGTGACAAGCTTAATAACAATTAAACCATAGAATTTTATACGATACCTTTCGAGTTATGTATTAAATAAGTACTATATACGTAAATTATGGCACGTGTGGCTATATGAGGGCGAAGCTAAAAATGTTTAGAAAATCAAGCAGGAATTAGTTTTAAAACATTTTAATTAAGTTATTCTTTTTCAAAATAATCTGCTCGAACGCAGATGCATTCCACGCATTTTATCTTTAATTTTTGGAAACAAAAGGAATCACAATATGCTAGGACAGAGCTGTATGGTGGATGGCACATGGTGCTCGCCGTTAGGAATCCGGATACTCAGGTGTTAGTTTTGGTGCATGCGACGATGCGTTATCATGTTTTAAAATCATTTTTGTCCTTTTGGGCGTCTTTCGCGAACTTGCGGCAAACAGATATTTGTATACTAATCGGCAGTAGCGGCACTTTAACCTCTAATGCTATAGTAGCAATATTGCCTGTTTTAGGAAAACAAAAAATAAAATAAGCTAGCAACCACCTTCTTACCAGCACTGCGAATTCGTCGGACTTTATAGGACTAGCTTCAGTTAGAAAGACCAATTGAACCGGTTGACTTTTCTTTTCGGGATCATAACGATAAATCCAAGATTCATTATCAGTAACGATATTCCAAACAAAATTTGAATTTCCGCGTTGGAACGCTTCCAGATTTTTCTGCACCAATCAATGCGTGGTGGTTGTTTTTGATCGGGAGTCTCATACCAATGCCCAATTACGACCGAGTAAATTCGTAAGACATCCGTCGATCTTCTTCAAGCATTGCTCGAACAGGGAACAATATTTTCATCATTAACAGCATTATTTGGGGGTCCTTCACGAGATGCATTACTGAAAAAGAACCGATCTCTTTTGAATTCGCTGTACAATTATAAATTGTTACTTTAGATGAGGCTTCTTCGCCAAATGCACTTCTAAGCCAATCTTCACATTATTTAGACGTTAATGACTTAAAATCGTAAAAAAATATCACAGTATGGAAATCTTCTCTAGTCAAATTCATTTTTAGATGAGCACAAAATCTTTAAGTGGTGAGAATTAATAAGCTATTAGAGCTAACCGAAAAGCTACACAATCTACTCGCAAATCATTAGAAAGTAGTTGTAAAAAGCAGACAAATTTCATTTATTTATAGAAACAAAAGTGTCAGTGTCGCCTTCGTAATACCAATGAAGTATTTCCTAGAGCAATGACGCATTATAGGTGTTCCAAGCAACCACGGCTTATAGAGAAAAGGGTGTTGTGGTGTTATTTTCTCTGAGCAACGACAACGCAAGAGGTTCTGTGCATTATTACATATAAATTAATGAAAATCTTAATGCATAATTACTTATCATGCTATGTTGATATTAGGCTACGTCACAGTCCGTAACAGCTGTTCACTTCTCGTCTAGGAAGAGAGCACATGCACGTGTCTGTTTTTATTATTATTTTTTATCTGTTTTTTATTATTATTAGTGTTATCATCACTATTATTATTATTATTATTATTATTATTATTATTATTATTATTATTATTATTATTATTATTATTATTATTATTATTATTATTATTATTATTAATATTATTATTATTATTATTATTATTATTATTATTATTATTATTATTATTATTATTATTATTATTATTATTATTATTATTATTATTATTATTATTATTATTATTATTATTATTATTATTATTATTATTATTATTATTATTATTATTATTATTATTATTATTATTATTATTATTATTATTATTATTATTATTATTATTATTACCCATAGTATGCATTGCCTATGGTGTCGTATGCAGTAAGAACGGGCGTCTACCCCCACTAAAGTAGAACTGCTGCCATAGTTATCAAGATTACCCAGTTGTTGCATAAATATTTCCCCTTGTTTTCAGTTATATTACTTGCCACATCGCGATGTCGTGGCTTAATAAATAAAGCTGTTATTTGAACATGAATATTAGCAAAACATTGCACTTTATTACATCAAAAGAAAACTGCTCCCCCACATGCATTAAATGACACCAAATTCATTACAACATGGCCACTCGCCCCTTTCCTTAACTGGCTGTTCCGCAAGCTTGGCGAGGTCTAGATCGATTATTTTTTTTTTTATTTATTCTTTCACACTTTTGTATATGGTCATTGCCAAGTAGATAAATCAGTACTTGGTATGGAATTAATGTCGGCTTATTCTTAAGTACGTACAGCACTATAATTGCTCAGAGTGGCGTGGCTTGGTTAAACTGCTTAGGTTTTAGAAAATGCTCCTCCATATATTTGCGTTGTGTGGCTTAATGCGGGAATATTTAGTAATTGTTGCAAGCATACCTGTATGCAGTTGCCGTTATAAAACACTCGTTACTACTTCTCGGCTTGAGGAATGCCGATTAGTGTGACTATAATCTTCGCAAAACTTAAAGGCATATGGAGGCGGGGCGTACTGCGGACTCCAGCAACTCCTACGCTTGCCCCTCCTACCAGCGCTGCCGAATGTGGTGCATGCATCTCACACACTGTTATGTACAGAACCTCTGCCAGTACACGCACTACGGTTGGCAACAGCGCTCTGCTTGAGCATTGGCCAGCGTTCACGTGCCTTTAACTTTTGCGAGCGGTATAGTTCAAGGTATATAAACATGCACATTTTCAATCATGATCTGATCTGCTACCCACAGAACAACACGTCAACATAGCCCAGTATGCTGACGACGTGTTGCTCTACACAACAAACAAACACCCTAACAGAGCCTTCCTCGCAATACAGCGACACCTCCGCCTCATCCAAGAATGGTGCAGGCGA
Source organism: Tenodera sinensis (assembly GCA_030765045.1). NCBI lineage: Eukaryota > Metazoa > Arthropoda > Insecta > Mantodea > Mantidae > Tenodera > Tenodera sinensis. The sequence continues at coordinate 72,281,047 of CM060962.1, read as the reverse complement.
TGGCGATTGTCCATTAACCCGGAGAAAAGCCGCGCCATACTTTTCACTAAGCGCCGATTCCCCGCCAATCTCCCCACATTCACCTATCTGCGAAGAAGGATCGAATGGGTAAACTCCATCACCTACCTGGGAGTGAAGCTCGATAAGGGCCTTACTTTTCGGGAACACATCAACGACCTGTCAGCGCGGGCCGGCGGGGCAACTGCCTCACTATACCCAATGCTGCGGTCGGGGATGCCAATTCCCCTGAAGCTACGCCTTTACCGGGCTCTCATAATCCCACTCCTTCTATACGCCTGTGAAATCTGGGGCATGGCCGCAGATTCCCATCTCCTGCGTCTGCAGCGCATACAGAACAGAGGCCTTCGGATAATCTATTCTGTATGCCGCAGATTCCCATCGAGACTACTGCACGAAGCCTCGTCTCTTCCGTACGTGGAGGACGAAATCAGGCGCCGGGCAAAGAAACTATACGACCAGATTCCACAACACAGGAGTGCCCTGGTTAGGTCTCTTGGGGACTACAACCCCACAGCACGTACGCGTGTGGGACACCGGGTTCCCCGCATGGCTTGCGGGCATCCCCGGTAACGAAGGAGACACCCCTCCAACAGCGAAAGCTGAATACCTTACAGTCCTCCAAGCAAGCTTGGATTCAAAATTCTAAATTTACATGAACCTCCATTTTCTGGACCCCTATACCAGCAGTGCCCAACGGAAGTTGCACACTGATTAAGCAGCCGCTGAGGAGCAAAATCTTGCTACCTCCTTTCAACCTTCTACCTCATACTTCACCCGCCATCCTGTAAAACCCCACATCCCGTCATAAAGTGGTTAAGCCCTTACAAGGGCAGGTACACGCATGACACACCTCGGGCTGTTCTCAGCCTGCCAGACAGCGTCGTCGTCGTCATCATGATCTGCTATAGAAGGGTAACCTGAAACAAGCCTTGGTATCTTGCAAACTGTGGAGCCATGATATTACAAGTCATCAAATGCCACACTGCTTATCTATACTAGATAAAGATTGTGTGTTTGTGCGTATGTGTATCCATGCACATGCATGCACATATGTGCGTATGTGTTTGTGTGATCTAATATATAAACTCCAAAGAATCCAACGGCAGCTGTACACGAGTTAATACCATTGCCGATAGGCAATATGTTCCTAACGTAAAAGTCAACTGCAGTTGAATAAATAAATGGAACAGAAAAGAAAAGCTTTGTGAACTTAAATTGCATTGCCGGATCAGCAGTGTTGTTAAAAACATCTGTTATCAAAGCTTCTGTTTAGAAGAGTCTATGCAATATACAAGGGAAATGTATAAACTTATAGTCACAGACCGAATGCTAGACACAAAAAATTCAAAATAGGCGGGTAAAAAGCACTAAAATAGTGAAAATTGGAACCAAAATAAGCACATTATTTAATCAGTCAATATACCTGTGCCTAGATGACGTGAAATCCAAATAAATACATAACTATTTCTTGACACTTTGATGTCGTCCACGTTATACAGCGCATATTGTTTCTATTAACTAGGCTCCTTCCTGATCGACGGGGAATAGTTGACAGCAATGTAAATTAAATCATTCCTTAAAGTATGAGAAATTGTATCACTGCACGTATAGATGATGCATCTTCTTCACGCAGATTATTGCCAACATCCGGTATCTAGGTAAAGTTTCTGGCATAGTGTAATGCTGCAGACGCCATTTACCCTATCCAGTTAATAGTGGCTACGGTGGTAAAGGTAGTTCAGAAGCAGCTTCTTCGAACAACTGAATTCTGGTCGGAGGTTTAAGAAATATCGGCTTTGTTTTGCAAACCAAAACACCTATTTCTGCAAAGAGGCCACGAATTTCTTCACAGATTTTGTGTAGCCCGTGGTTGAGCCATTTGACATGTATGTTCGAAAATAGGACTATAGGAACCTTGCCAACTTTTTTCGTATAAGCTGCAACATCAGATGTAAACGAAATAACGTTCTCATATTGAACTCCGTCTCGCCATAGCACATTCAGTATAGCGATAAACACTTAAACTACAGTTGTACAGTTTGTTTTATCCAATGTTTCACGTACAAGCACGTACACGAGGGTTGATCGTTGAAATGGCCACAGGAAACTCTACTTTCATTTATTGACCATAACTTCTTCCCAGTGACTGCTTTCCTAAATCGATTAATTGTACCACTGTTACACACATACACATAAGTTTTACGTAATATGATTTCACTTGGGGCATGTTCTTTAGTACACTTTTACAGAAAGTTCTTCAAGATTGCATTCTCTATCTTCCATAAAGGAATGCCGGCGTCAATAAACGTTTTACAGGGTTCAACTGAATATTGTGATTGGCGTTGGGAAATTGCATACGAGGAGATCAGAGTTGCTTTCGGCTCACCTGCTTTTGTCGTTTGACAGGGAGAAAATGTGTGTTTTTAGGGTTTGTGCATGTTGAGTAACGTAATCCTCCTTCCACTATTCGTCGTAAGACACTCTATGTGTCGACGGAGATGGTTTGGGACATTGATGCGTTGCGTCAAAGTGAGTCTTGAAATGAAGCAATCTTAGTGACTGTTGAGTGATTGTATCGTCAAAGTCAGCTGCTTGTGAGACAAAGAAAGTGAAGAAAGGCAGGAAAGGTGTGTGTCATGGTTAGGAGAAGACAATACTGTGAATTGTAAGAGCACGAAGAACTATAGACTATGTTAACAACGGTGAAAGAAAATTGTTTTTGTGCATCAATCTGAAAGAAAATAAAGTGACAGAAAAATCAGCTAAACTTTGTTGTCGTTGTCACAATAATTTACAAGATTTATGTTAATTACGAAAAATAATGTTGGTTTTATTGTAATCTGTAGTGACAGTAACTATACCTGTCCTCTATGAAGTTCTGATCGGCGAGGGAGACCTCCCCTGTTGTGCGAAGAGAAGGGGAAGCAAACAGAGAGGGGAATGAGGGAGAAGTTGGTTGGTGTGCCCAAGTCGCACTGTGTAGGGTCCCGTGCACACTGCAGAAGCTTGGATGTCGCTGATCTGAGTGGATGTAGATCGTAAAGCAAACTGCTTAAAAATTCCTACTTTATCAGATTATAATTTTGTAACAAAAGTATTATGTATCACATTTCTTTATTCCTGAAAGTTTATATGCACGAATATTTATACTGAAATGTGGCGCATCTATTTCCTCTGGCCTTTGTTAGGTGTAAGTGGTTACCCAATACGTTCTCGTACAGCAAATTTAAACCAACTGTTATTTCCAATTCCAAACACTATTCTAGACTTGTTACGCAGTTAATTAAACACTCATTGTCTTCCACTAGTAAGGTTTAGTACTAAATTGGCTGAAACGGAGAATGAAGTTCCTCGCGGCAAATACGTTCTTTACATGTACAGACCACTATCTTCCTAATAGCAAAACTGATCGCAATGAAGCAAAGGCTCGACTACTCCATTGTTTCCTCTAAAGTGATTTTCTGACAGGTCCATGGTAATAATACACATCATTTCTACCGCTTTACTATCATGGGTAGAAGAAGCATTGTATTTCGTAGACACTCTATATATAGAGAAGTGTGTAACACAAAATTGAAGTCACGTAAAAAGCAAGTTTTCTGTTTAGACGAGCATTTTTTTAAGGAAGCAACGTGAAGGTTTTTCCAGAATTCACCCACCTAAAATCAACATTTTATATGGAAAATGCGCCGTTATACTTTATTTTCTATAATTGGCTGTGCCAAATTTGATATAAGGTAATATTTTGATATAAATAAAGTAAATAGTCTATGAAAACGCCTTCACCCCTATTAAATTTCACACAACATGGAAACTAGTAGAAATACACCAAAACATACTAAAGGAAAAAAAAAAAACATACAGTCCATTAAATCACAGAGTTTGTGACAGAAACGATTTTTTCGTAGCATTTTCCATCTCCGGAAATATTCTTCAATTTAAGTTTAGAATTCTTGAAGTATACGTCATCTAATGAAAATGTTGACAGATTTAAATTCCTTTTTATTTTTCTTCGCAAGAGTTTGTTACTGTGACTATTACCTTTTCATGTTAATTTCATCACCAACTAGCATTCAAAATCGATTTATTTAACGTTTTTGGCTACCAGGGCTACAGCAGATTGCGAGTTAGCAAAGTCCTATTTTCCTGCCAGCTAAGAGAGCTTAGGCAATAGGGTCAAAACCCCTTAAGAAGATGGCAGGAAAACTTTAACATTTTGAAGAAGCCAGACAGCCTAATCCTGGTTTAAAAACATAATAAAAACATAATCCTCTTTATGTATGAACCAAAGTAATTACTGAAATTGATAGACACATGAAATAACATTTTCTTGGCCGCAGTAATACTTCGATGATATCAATGGTTTTCGACGTCATTCAAACATTTGATTGAAATATATGCTGTGCATTTCACTGCTTCAGTTGATTCACCCGTCCTTCCTTCTACAAGTAGAGTTGCTAATTATGTCTATGTCTGTTTACGAGAATAAGAGTAGGTAGGTTTTTTCTGATCTCCCCTTTGTTTCACACCAAATGTTTCTTCTTTATTATTATCGCTATTGTTAGTATTGTTGTTGTTTCTTAACACCCATTCTTAGTGGTACACACGCGGTAGACACTAATATACATGAAGTGAAATTATAATTTGGAAAAGAATTTTGGAAGGCCTAGTTTAAGGCAACTTCACGGCATTTGCCAGTCAGGAGGACTGAGGAAAATCTTAAGAAAAAACCTGCCATTCACGATAAGACTTAAAGACTTCGGCCACCCAAGTAGACATCACACATTGATTCATTTATGAACCTGGGATTTGCCCCAATAGGTCATACACATACTTGAAAAGGCCTGGTAGATGGGAGCCTTACGAACGAAAACGGACTATTTCGATCTAGAGGATTTTTTAGAATAAAGGTATCTGCATTACATACACACTAAGTAAAACAGACTTATCTAAAGCAATGAGTAACATTTTCTGCTTCCGAATATACCTTATCACAGAAGATGTTGGAAGTATCTCCCGCATTCACTCATCTCTGATACCCTTTTAGGAAGACACGTAGCGTACATTGGCCTCGCTTTCGGAATGTGGAGTTAATTTCTGTCCTGGCGTTTTCTTAGAATCCGTGGAATGTTTACCTTAGATACGCATTATTAAGTTCTCCCTCCTATAAATATACACTATGCAATGTTGTCAAATAGATACCTCTTAGTTTTATAGAAAGAGACCAAATTTATGCCTCGAAAGGTAAACGAACTACGATATAGTTTTAACCTGGTGAAGCAACTTACAGTACCTACCCAGCTTGCGTACTTACAGACGCTGCTAGCCACGGATAGCTCCCATACGATATAAAAGTACTTAAAGTCAGAAAACAATGTGCACTTTTCGATTGGAAACTTTATTTGAATGGCGCATAAGAAAGATTTGAAACATAATCGCTAGTTACAATTTACACTTTCCAAGTCAAACAGTAATTGAGTTTTAATATTTTGAACCTGTAGTATTTATACGAGCTACTAAAGTATGTACATATCTGATACAATATTTCGAAGTATAAATGTTATTCACAAAATACTTTGCATTAATTATCCTCCGGCGTAAAGCACACACCACTATTGGATGGTAATTATTATTAAACTGCTAATTTAATTACTTGTGCAATTTCACTAGTTTGCATTTTGTATTTATCTTTTCAGTTACAATGCATATATAATTCAGAGTGAACTCATTTCTATATTGCACCAAAAATGGGATTATTGGCTTTGCAGAACGCGCAGGTGTGCAATTTTGAATAGCATCAGATTGAAGTGACGTATTCAAACTGACACGACTGTATGAAAACCAGCATTTTAAGTATATTTATAAATACGTGTCTTATCTGACATTGAACGGATGATTTTTGTAAATAATGGGTTCAAAATAACGTCGGGATAGCTTCCGATAATCGTAAGCAGGCTTACTTTTGCTGAGACCTATAGGTAGATAAGCGGCCAGAGATTCGTCTACATTGATAAGTATGTAAGCAACAGCATTATGTATACATTCTGTAAGCAAGGAATTAAAAATGAAATCGGGGTAGACTTTGCCAGCTTCTAGGATCTATAGCATAACGTCAAGGTCTTTGCCTACATTAATCATTATATTGCAAATTTGTACCTAAGGAGTGTAAAATCTTAGCATGGATAGCATGTTTAAAATAGCCTATATTTTTCTCAAGTCCTGTAAAGCTAGCATACGAATTAGCGCCCAAGTTGGGTATTCGGCGCAGGTTTATATACCGGGTTTCTCAAAACAATATCGACAACTTAGTACGTTGTGTGGCATGGCAAACTGATCATTTTTAACAAGGAACTCATGTCCGAAAAACAGTTTGAGTACTGTAGAGCGTCAAAGTTTAGACTATCCGTTCCACATTTCATCAATAGCCTCAACACGAACAGTACATTACAAAAGTTTCAAATTGTCCACCATCTGCTGGATCGCAGAGCCCATATTTGTGGTGCTGAATCTAACGCACATGAGCCATTATGTGCGGTGTGGTGGTACGTTTCTGTAGCTGCATGAATTCCTGCAAAGAAGTCTTCCTCTGACCTTACGTGATTATTGTGCACAATATTCTTTACTGTACCCCACAGAAAATAACAGGGGGTGTAAGAGCTGACGAGCATGCTGGCCATGAGAGCAGTCCTCCTCTACCAAGCATCGATTTGTATATGTGACGTTCAGGTGATTCTACACAATTACATCAAAGTATGCTGAAACTCCAATGGAGCCGCATTACCTTCGTATAGTGACACTACATTTAATAGCACAGGCAAAATATATATTGTACCTGAATGTTAGGCAGGTCGCTCCCGTCAGTCTCTTTGGAAGCATATATGGCTTACGTCGTCCTTCCATAGTACGCTCAATGGGTTGTATAATTACACAGAAACAAATCTGAACATATTTTCACACCTCGACGTTCTCAAACCTCGACACCTCAGAGATCCCAAACCGTGGGTTCCATCTTGAAAAATAATGCTTCCCGTCCTATACAACCATTACGCGTTGTCGGTGTTGTTTTCAAACACCCGGTTTAAGGGGAATAAAGTAAGAGCTAGGTTTAAAAACAAATCAGAATATATCACTGAGAATAAAAATTAGGGTAGGTTTAGGAACATGTAAGGTGATCAGGTCCTATAGTAGACTTGTACAATGTTTTGTCTTAATAGGTTAATTAAAGTGCAGACGACTTCTGCTTTAGGAGTTAGATAATAACCTGATAAGAACAGTTATTCACCTTTATCTTAGTCTGTGGTTGATAAAGCTCAACATATGTATATTTTACTTTAGCCCATTTGGTCATATGCTACAGATTTCGTGCGAGGGTTGAAAATAAGAGCATGGCTCTAGCTTTTTTAACCAATCTATAGCTCGAGTGTACAAATCTGGCCTGCGAAATTTTCAGTTGAAGAAACTAAAACATAGAAATAATTTAATATACATATTAAGATACGCCAATAAAATAGATGGTCATGAATAGGGATCATATGAATATCTCATTCTCTGTAGTGTATATAACGCCTGTTCTTACTTCATGCATACGTGTACCACCAACGGTGGCCAATGATCGTACATGGAATGAAATGATAACACAGGTCTACAGTGACTTCGGTGTTTTGGATTTTGAAGTATTTTAGTAGTAACTTCCATGAACTGATTCCACAAATGAATTCCATTTTCTGTATCACATAGCGTTTTTCTGGAAATTTATATACTCAATTGCTTCTCATTTGTCTATTTTTGTGTGGATACGAAGCATTGCTCCCTTATATGATCATAATCAGATGATCAGGTAAGGAGCCTTGAAAGTTATCCGTATGATATTTTACAAACTTCCCACACTATTTTTGCGACTGGGATAAGGAAATAGACAAACATTGAAATCAAAGACAACGGCCCAAAAGAAAATGCTTAGCACCAGGTGGTGTAGCCTATTGGATCATAAAAAAGTTCTTTTTCTATATGTTCACACTAAACTTGTTATGCAACAATTTTTTAAAGTTCCTGGCAAAGATTGACACTATTTTAAATATCTCACGAAAATTATCCTGCTCGTTTGGATTGAAGAATAAATTAAGGAATTTATAGAAAAAAGAAGTTATTGCAACATTTGTAGAAGACAATAGATAGTTTAACTATGTGAAAATTGTGAAGAACATGGCACAGATATGGAGATATTTGGAGTGCAAAATTAGTTTTAAATTATATATTTTCTTTTCGCATTTGGAAATATTTCTTGACAACATGCGAGGAGTTTGCGAGGAGTAAGGAGAAAGATTCTACCAAGATATTGGGTAATGGAAAGGAAGTACTAAGGGCGATGGAATGCAGCAACGATTGTGGATTAGTGCCAGATGGTGTATAGGGATTATATGGACTATTCCACTCATACGTGACTTGATTGAAATCAACCAATCATGTGTATAACAATTTAAAATTTCAACCAATGATAGCGTTCATTCACGAAAAATGTATCACATTTCATTATCACCTCCTCTGCTTTTCTTATGTTATGATCAGGTTAGAGAATCTAGCTGCACTGTGCTATAGATGCGCAACAGCTGACCTAATTTGTCGCAACAGAGTAAATGTCAAATATCGCTGACTCTCGCTTCGGTGCTGAAATAAATAAAACAATTCGAAGAGGAAAACCTCAGTTCACAGAATATAACAGGAAATACTATGTTTGGAATCATTTTGACAAAATTTGTATTGAACGAAATAATAAATTAACAGCAGATACTCCAACTTCTGACATTAGCAACATCTTAAAAATTGGAGAATCTGTATGATAATCTTGTAGGCCGTGCCAATTCGCTCTGACGTATGTATTCATGCTACGTGTTTCACTTAAGAGGTTAGTAACTGCAATACAGCATTTAAATAACACTTCATTGGCTATACCATCCTTCAATTCGTGAAATAGTCTTAATAAATGCAACTCGTGAATGCCAAATTCTCTAGATGAATTATCTCGTCACTTCGTGACTGGAGAATTTATCGATAATTTGACAATCACTCGTGGTACCTATTACTTATGAAAAATACAAGAGATAAAACATTCCAGACCAAACGAGCAAGATTTTACTGAAGTGGTGTGTGCAAGGTGAACTAAGATATGGCATTGAGTAATAAAAACCTCATAATTTTATTTGTAACACCTATGCAAATCTTGAATTTTGCGCACTTCTCGAACAAAATGTGTGAATATTTTATACGGCATTTGGAAAGCGTCAATTATTTGTTTAAATAATCAGTACTGAAATATTCAATATCAGAATGATAGGAAAGGTTAGGATTTAAGACATCTCAACATTTGCCAGTTATGAGCATCGACGAAAACCTGGAAATAAGCACAGTCAGGGAGGACAGTCGTGGTGGGATTTGAACTGCAGACCTCCAGTTCTTGAGTTTGTGCTTTATCGATCGCGGCTAACCTTGTGTTAGACAGTCTTCCCTGACTTGGGTTTTCTCCAGCTTTTTTATTTCTTTTCTAAGTCCTTATAACTGGCAAATGCCACGCAGGTAACGGTGCCATAAACTTATGCTTGGATCGTTTCCTTCCCAAAATTCCTTTCCCAATTAGCATGCATGATACGCACCACCAGTGCTCACCGTCTGCGATAACGCGTGCAGTAAGATCAGACACTGTATCGTCATAATCGTTTCATAATCGTTTCCTCTAAAGTTTTTACTTTGTTACCTGCTAAAAACGTTCTATTAAGGAACCCTTCAATTAAGGAAACAAAAGTTCTTCATTCTTATTCTTTTAAATCAGTATTCTTCCTACAAAAATACGATACAACTTAACCATAAAATTAACTACAGTATGCTCTAAATAAGGTTTATCTAAGGAGTACTTTTCCAATCTACAACCATTTGGTGCACAAAATATTGCATATAGTACATCTCCAAGTAAACATTTTCGAGATCATTTTCATTATGAGAGACAAGTGGTCTAAGCAGACAGGTTCTATGGAATTCCACGCCTTAGGCTATGCACTTCTGTAGTGGAAGCAAATGCTTCGTTGGAGCTTTGCCCGTGCTTGCCAGCACTCGCATGTACAGACATGTAACAAATGATTGAGCGCGTTAAGAGAACAGAATATTTCCAAGTTACACGTCGTATTGCAGCGCGGTTTACACAAGTGGATATTTTCAACATGCAGCCTGAGTTTATTGATCATCCGTTCCATATGTTATCATCTGTCGGACACACAATTAGGTTGGGTCTTGAATACCATTCGCATTTGTATTTGCTCCTGATACAGAAAGAGGTGGTGCAGTGAGCTCTGGGGCTCTGGTGCTCTGTTCCTGCTATATAGTAACAGAGAATGAATCATGAAAAACAGAATTGTATGTTAATTAAAATCCTGTTCGAATCCAAGAATAGGTAGCATAGAGCGATTATTTTCAAATTGCATTGCAATTACAGTTTTTGTGTTAGTAGAGGTACCTAACTTACAACTAAAGAACCCGAAATTCGTTAGGAAAAAAAGTGACTTGTGCACTGGATGCATTTATTCCGAGTGTATCTCTTTGATATTGTAACGTCGGGCTCGCCGCACAACAGAGGACGGACGGGGCCAAGCTATTTCACAGCACATGCTATGCCGGCGAGCGGACAAAGACATTCAAGGTCAGGCTGCCTTGCGCTACTGCTGCGTGTACGTGACTGTCAACAATCGAGGTCGTAGAAAGAAAACGGGCTTTGGAGAACATTCATTTCCGGTGCGTTTGTGTGGAACTCGAGAAAGGTCTGTGTGACGTCATTCCCAGTATGTAAAGAGGCTAGAGAAAAATAGAGGAGTGATTTTTACAGTTTAGTTACGGACATGAGTCGGTCAGTGTGTAATTGAGTGTGAGACTTCTGTACGTGTGTGTCGTCGTGTTGGTACGTCGTAAGAATATTCAACGAGCGTCGCACGTGATTGTAACGTCGTAATTGGGGTATGAGACGCAGGAAGTGAAGAAAGACACCGAAAGGACAGAGCAAGGTTATGAGAGAATAGTTGTGCGTTTTGACAGGCCGAAAGACTGTAGACTGTGTTAACGACAAGAAGAAAACTATGTATTTGAAGCAACAAAGTGATAGAAAAGTAACAGGGCCAATTTTTGTCATTTGTAATAATATATTGATTAGACTGGCCTCAGGTAAAAATTGCACCGTAGTCGCTTATGTGAGAGGCATGGAAGCGAATGACTATAATAACTAGGACTATTTATAAGATTACAAGTTACTATATTGCTACAATTGCAGGTGATGTTAGTACCGCTACACACCATGATGCTGCACATGACTGCAGCGGCTCACACTGTCACCTAGTATCAGTGAGAATAGTAAGGTCACATATCGAGTATACGTAAGCTACGCTTCTAGCGCTTCACACCCATCGAACTTCAACAAGTGTTGGATTACACGCTCCACTTTTATGCGCACATGTTCAGTCTTCGCTTCCCGTCTCATGACACTAATGAGATCAGAGCGATGAATCATAGTGCTCGTACGTCCCTGACATTTGCCCCTTGTCATTAGATGCCCGCGTTATAGGCTAACATAGTGCCATGCATTAATTTGGGGTCAGTAGTTGAGGCCTTGACCGCCATATGAATCTGCGCTGTCGTTTCCACAGACAAGAACTGACCCCAACGCCATAAGGTATATAACTCTACACCATCGTAACACATCCAGTAACCTTGGGAACCGTCAACAAATGATTGATTAAATCCAGTTAGTTGCTTCAAATAGGGTGGCGCCGTGGTCGAGCGGTTAGAGCGTTCGACTACCACCTAGGCGGCCCGGGTTCCACCCCAGGGACCCCAGGTGGTGGACGAAGCGGCGTCACGGCGCACTTTCTCCGGGTTCTCCGATTTCCCCGCCACTAATTCCACTAATTGCTCCATTATCACCTTTCTAATCATCGACTTCGCCTGCATTTCATATAACCTCTTCCTCACTATCATATCTGGTGCTTGGCTGACCACCCGCTTCCAGGTCTTCACTCTGACCGTAGGCACCGGCTTGTAAACCCTAGGGAATGTAAGTCCTATATAAGGGGAGGGTAATCAGGTAAAGAAAAAGAAGAAAACAGAAGTTGCTTCGAATAAATTCAGTATCCAAATCTTGCTGTAAAACAATATATATAGATCTCGTTAAACCAGACAATTTATGTTGAAACGCATTTTTTTGTGGAGTTAAGCATTTTCGAGATATTTGTTTTTTATCCCTTGGCCGTGCAAAGAGAACGGAATTTCAAAGTCTTTAAAAGATTTGACTATCGCTCAAAGCCTACTCTATTCTTATATTCCTCTTTGCACATACAAGAAAACAAGCAATAAGATAAGTTCTGCAAATGTTTATCTCGACTAGCATGAAGAGGATAGAGGAATAAAAGTTTGTAAGTATAGTTAGTACAAGAGAAGAGAATGTCAGGCGAGTGCAACGCATCAGAGGTTTTTAATAAAACAGCCATAAAATTGACTATATAGGGGTTAAATTGGATTCGTTTATTCAAACGAGAAACGCAGATTTCAGGCTGTAAAACTATGAGTGGATTACCTCTGAGGATGCCTGACGGAGAGGCGGGCGAAACGTTAGTTTATCTACAAGACCACGGCCAATTAGCCCAGAAAGTTCTTACTACTGAAAAAACTTAAAATGTTTTTCCTCCACAATTTCTGCCATTTAATCTCCCCTCGACGTAAGAACGCGAGTAGAGCTATGCTCTCTGCTAGTGATGCATAGGAGCATAAGGATATAGGTAGTGTAATACAGCGGTCGGGAACGATAGCAACCTTTGTGCAACAGTGTGTAGGACGGTTGCTGCATACTCCCACGTCTTTGGCATATTCAGACCGAGCCAATGACTGAATCAATAGAACTTATCTGCATCACTACACCTACGCGATTTCGTTCATACTCTATCTATCAAGATTCAAATGAAGCATGCTGAAATGAATCAGTGTATTTGCTGAGCTAACATTCGACAGCTTTGTACGTACTTTAGTAGAATCTGCTGCTCCTTTTACGATGTTACCTTAACTGGAAATAATTCTTCTTTCTCCGCCTCTCTCTCACTCAGACTTTTCCCCCTCTCATTCCTCGCTGCTTCCATCACTAGTTAAGCCTATTGATGTAACGTAAATCAAGCGGTAAATTGAAAAGCTGCAATGAAACTGATTTTTCTGGGGTGTTAATATAAATGAAAGAGTATAATGGTAATGTATGCAACAAATAGATAACGTTGATGACTATGGCAAGCGTGAATGTTTTCCATACAAACTGTCATTTGTGCGACAGGTTTCACGAGTGTCATTATGAGTGCTACGCATTGAAAGCGCCCAGTGGTCGATTAAATGCAATATGTATTGAAAGCGCAACACTTCATGTAACCGATCACTCGGATCTTACTACACGACGCTCTCGGTTGGTCAGAATGACTTCGTTAGTAAAGACAGCAACTAATAAAGGCAACGAGTGTATAGTTAATTTAAATTACAGGTACAGAAAGTTCCGTGTGTTATCTAATGGCGACATTTCATGGAGGTGTACTTCACAGCCGTCCATACAGATGCAAATCTAAGTACTGTGCTAAATGAAATCAATACGCATATACAAATTGTAGACAGTGACATTGAGAAAGCAATTGTTCGTAACGCTTGTAAAACAAAAGCTTGTGAAGAGTTGGGGCTTAGCCCACTGAAAATAATCAGAACCGCTCTCAGTAACGGAATGAATTCAAATATGACGCATAGTCATGTGAATGATATAAGACAGGCTATTTATCACGAACGGAGGAAGAAGTTTCCTAAAAATCCCACTTCATTTCAAGACGCCACAAAACAACTATTTTTTTTTCTTTCCATTTGACGACATGGTATTCCTAACATGTGATACAAATCTAAAATTTTTAGTGAAATGTGGTAAAATTGTTTTGGCAGATACTAGCCCCCGATTTGTCCAAAAATTGTACACTCTACATGTTTACCATGGGAAAAATTATTATCAGGTTGTATTTTGTATATTAACATCTAGAACAACAGATTGCTATGAAAATATGTGGAGACGGATTAACTATTTGCGCAATGATCAGTTTGTTCCCGAACGTATAAGTTTAGACTTCGAAAGAGCTGCACATGTTGCAACTAAAACAGTACTTCCTTCCGTCACGATTCAGTGCTGCCAATTTCATTTAGGACAAAGCTGGTATCGAAAACTTTCAGCGTTAGGATTGTTAGGCTTATATAAGAGTAAAGAGGAAGTAGGTGAATGGCCCCATTTGTGTTTTTCGATTGCCTTATTTAACTACGACAGATATCGAAGAAAGATTTATGGACCTGATCAGCTTTTCACCCCAAATGGACAGAGTTATCAGTTTTTCAGACTACACTCTTGAAACCCACGTAGCGGAAGATAGTTAGTTCCTTTCCTGTAATGTGGACTTACACCAGTTTACATGCTCCTCGTACTACTAACGGACCCGAAAGTTTCCATAAGTATCTCAAGGAGAATTTCTATACGTCTAACCCATCAATCCTCATTGTTATTGACGTGCTAATGAAATTTCAAAGTGAAACGTATTTGGAATTTAATGGTGCCAGTAGAAAACAGTTAAAAAGAAGGCAGGATATAAAATACAAAATTTATTCGTAAATGTCAGGAGAATTATGACACAAACAATATTACATAAATGCTAAGGCTTTCACGGCCGGCGTTGCTGATTCTATTATGCATTCTTTCCGGGCTTGTAGGTCGTGGTCCAGTATTTTTATTTTCCAACGTTTCGCCGAAAACTTCGTCCGGCATCCTCGGGAAGTCAAAGCCGTGAAATACAGACTCCGGCGTCCACAAGTCTTTTGGGACGCTCTGTATTCGTCAAATTGCAAACAAAATTACTAGTAATACCGCTACATACTAATAACGATCACTACTTGACCTAAATAAGCATTTAATCCCTCTAAGAAGCTTAACTGCGTTGTGAATGTGTTCGCGCTAGCAAATTGAGCTGTTTACCAAGATAACTCACGATGCCTTGCAGCGGTGATGAGTGTGGTTAACACTCTTAGTCCTCTTAACAGAATAACGGATATAAACACGCTTAATATAAAGGTTCAAGTAAATTCGTGGTTTTAATTTGGGAATAATAACGAAAACCACAATATACCTGGACGTATCACACCCGAGCAGCATATATATAAAAGGCCAAATCTATTTCGGCTCCGTGGCCGAGTGGTTAGACCGTTTTCCTATCACATAGGTGGCCCGAGTTCGATCCTAGGGGCGTCTGGGCGGGTTTTCTCCAATTTCTCCGGTTTCCCCCGCCACTCATTCCACCAAATGCTCCATCATCACCTTTCCAATCTTCAATTTCTCGTGCATTACACATCATCCTCTTCCACACTATCATACCTGGTGCTTGGCTGACCACCTGCTTCCAGGTCTTCACTCTGTCCGGTCCATAGTTTCGTCTGCTCCCCGACAGGCGTCTGACCCTAGTCACAGGCTTTTAAATCTTAGGGGGTGTAGGTCCTACATAAGGAAAGGTTAGTCAGGTAAACGAAAGGAAGGAAACTATCTCGGAATTTGATTGTTTGCTGATACTTCAGCTAGATTTTGCTGTAATGGCATGTTTTGGTATAAATATATCGGATGGAAGGAAGCTAATTATATACCTTGTAATACGTATACTTAGAAGTATTACAAAGACAGTGGCATAATTCTGTGCTCAGTCATTCTGGGGAAAAAATGTTGCTTTTTTCCAAATTATGTGGTTTATTCCACGAGAATATATGAACAGAACAGTTTGTTACTTGTGATATAAGTAGAGTAACCTATTTCTGACCTAGATTTGATAGTAACTAGGTAACATAGTGCAGAAGGGTTTTGAAATGCTTTGTTATCATTTTCTGAACACCATTTTGCCAGCACAATATAGTTGGAGACATAGGCGACGTTATTAGTTCAAGCTAGGCTAGTGTGACAACCGGCTCCCACACGTCAACAGAACATACCTGGAATGGGAGGTGGAGAGACTAAAGGTTTTGTTTCGCACACGATGAAATGACAAGTACAACTTGGCAGCTATTGGTCTACACTACCACAAGGTAGATATTAGCCTACACCAGGCATGGGGAAAATCGGCTCAAAAGGGTCACTCCACTGAAGAGTGTTCTTGACTCACTCCAACAGCCATCCGTCCCCTTTACTGCCGCTCAGTTTTCGACACGTCTCATTCAATAGCGTGGTGGGTAGTTTTAAACTATTTTTAAGTCTAAATAGCAATAGAACTTTACTGCTTTATTTATTGTGAAAGAGAAACAATTTAGTATGTTGCGGTTGACTTGTTTTTCTCTACTCTGAAAGTGCAGTGTTGAGCTGACGCACTATGGTGTAGTTGAGTTATTACCAATATGCTTTATTATCTTGTCCTGCACTTAGTCACAAAGTGTATTATGGCCCAGCATTTTTTTTTCTACTGCACAGGTTGTGACTCGTATGTGTTAACTCAATCAGCTGGCCAAGTGAAAATGCGATTTGCAGAAAGATTTCCAGGTGATCTGTGATTTATGTATATCTCTGAGGTAACTTAAAGCATAAGGTGTACAAGACAAACCCCCACACCCTGGAAGAATTAAAACAAAATATCCGCCAGCAAATTGCCAGCATTTTTCAACGTAAACAACGGCGAGTGATGGATAGTTTCCTAAAGTGCCAAAAATGTGTGGAATACGATAGTGGTCAGTTTCAGCATCTTCTTTGCTAACATTGATAAGTAAAGCCTGTGAAAGTAGTTTTCAAAATGTTATATGGTTCCATCCGCGCTGTTCTAGGACAGCGGCAGTCGGCGAATGCCGAGGACGCCCACAGACAAAACACAACGCAGATGGTTCGGAGTCTTTTGGATCACCCGTATATAAATATATGCTTCTTCTTTAAAATTTTCATGTCTATTGTTTACATCAACTGCTAATCTTTCAGAATATTTTAATCACTCCAGCTGTTAAAGTTAATGGTGCCCGCTGCTCCATAATTTTGTTTCTTGTAATAAAAGCAAACAAGAATATCCGTTTATCCCACTTGAGCCCCAAGCTGGAGCATTTCAGTAAGAGGATTTACATGCTGATGAGGAATTCGTGGCTACGTTAAAAAATCGAACAGAAGCATTAAAAATGAATCAGTAAGTGAATAACTTTAGAAATTCGTGTCCACACATTTCCTTTTGTTTTTAAGGTTATTTTTTAACTCATCCAAAGCAACTTTCGAATCATTATATATGAGCGAACATATTTCCAAATCATTACTAGTGAGTTTCTTTCGGGAGATTAGCAATACCGAGGAATATTTATAATTCCTGCTTTTGTATGCTTTTGGTTCGCCTAAGAAGGCAAGAGGTATTGCTGAATTACTTGCATAAGCATTAATTGGCGTCAGGACTTGGATCAAAGGTAAACACCTCCCAGTCTGGAAGTGGATTATTCCTTGAATTCTTAAGCAGAAAGAAAATAATGTTAGCTTAACAGTACACTTTGGAGCCAGAACTGTACTTTGCGTGCAAGATTTCTGAATTGGAGTTGAGAGAGGGAAATACCATCCTGCCCAAGATCAGGTCTACAAGGGGTGTATGGATATTGCTCTCACATTGGCCATAAAGCAAGAATGCATCGAATTACTTAAAGTGGTAATCATAACACCATGTCTAAAATTACAGCAAAAAAAACAGAAAGTATTCCTTCAGTTTGCCATGGTATAGAGTGCCACCGGTTGTCAAGCAAATGTAAAAAGTTCTCGGCAAAAATGCATTCTTCCGCTAACGATTTCGCTGTGACAATGAAAGACACGCGTGCATCCAACACCAAATTGCATAATATGGCATAGAAAAGACGTCTGGAATATTGTCTAGCAGGATCCCATACATATACTGTTTGGGATGTCCTAGGACAGGGTGGCCAACGTTTGCGTAAGAGGGGAGGTTGGATTTGCCTCCTTCCATTTTATGCGGACTGTGCCACTCACTCAGAGATGCATTGTATTGCCGTGGCGATTTTGGTTATATGTACGTTGCATTTGATTTATGAAGGCACTTTCCAATTCTATGCGATAAACATCTGTTCATTAGTAACTTCTTTTGTGCGGATATCAATATTTGGCGACAAAATCGATGAAAATAAACGAAGATACACAAGGTTATCGTCGCGTAACCTTTTGCGATACAGGCTTTTAATATAGTTCAACTTAGAAAAACTCTGTTCGCAAATATATGCATAGCTCTACTACATTTTAATCGAAATAAGCGTTTTCAGAAATTATCTAATTGCTAATTTTCTTGTAGGTGCAAGGGGAATATGTGGATACAGGAGGCTTTAAGTGATAATGAAATGTTTTAAGAGCTGGTTGGTATGCGATGCATTTGAAATACTGCTCTCTTGGCAAGTTCAAGAGAAAAAAAATGAATAACATTCCCATTTGAGAAAAGTATAACTATTAAAAAGAAAAAAAAAAAGCCTAATAAACGATTCTATATCGTAAATGCTTCAATCAAAAGAAAAAAGAACTATTTGACATAAATTGTGTGTTTTAGGGAGATCCACACTTTTATTTAGTAAGCTCTTTGTCTGTCTCGACATGGAATCGCCTGCTTGTGTCCGTCACTGGATACTGTGTGCTTGTGACTTTACACGTCACAGGCACTAGCTAACGCACCCTCCGACTAAAGGTTGGAGGTGGGGAAGCAGCAGCTAATTACGTAAGCGTTTCCAAAAGGACAAGTTTGGACATCGCTGTCCTAGGAGGATGAGTGCTACAAATCACATACAGCAATTGTTTTGAGAATTAAAGAACTCTTCTACAGAGGAAATGGTAGGTAACATATCAAGATAGGATTGTTCGTAGTGTTCCACGCCGTTGTTTTGCTTATATTCCTATAAGAGATGTTATATGCTCAATTGAACATATGTGAAGTAATTTTCTGTAGCACCAGAAGGGCTGGAAAACATAAGTATCATTTTTCAGTATATGTGGAAAGAGCGTGGGACACTGAAATAATGATACATGCTTTGCGCACAGGAGAAAGCAGGCAAGTTAGTCTGCAGAAATCATGTTGGTGGCAGTTAGGAAAATGCCTTACGAGTATTTTATTCGACTGTAGTAATAGAGAGCTCAGGACTAAAGAAGATGAGTGTGCTTGATACTGCTACACACAGCTATTTACGAACGTTTATGGAAATGTTACTATGATCTAACTCATAAGCACAACAACCATACAGCGTAGCTACTCACTTATACACACAATACTCTCATGGTGGCTGGAATATTATCCCAAATATTTCCCCTACAATCATAGACTTCCTACTGCAGATATAAAGGGGATAGTTCTGTCTAAAAGAAAACATTTTTTTGTATTTAAATCTATACAGAAAACAATATCTAGGACAAGCTTGCGAGTTTAGCAAGCCTCTATAGGTGGCTTACAAAAATACAACGTTGTTGGGAGAATGGGATCCTCCATAAAGTTTCAAATTAATGTGATGCATTGAGGAATTCATTATTATGGACTCAGGAATCGTAATCCATGCAACCTCTGTACATTGTTCTCGTTTAAAAGGAGTATTAAAGAATCGTTTAATGCCAAGTATATGTAAGGAAGGTGTAGTCCAGCGACCACCAAGTGGATGGATTTTGTGCTAGAGCAAATAACGTAGCACTGTGCACTGCCACGAGTGCCGTGCGATTTCAGTTTGAAGCATGACGTGGAAGTGGACAGCAGTGTTGTCTCGTCTCTTGCGGTTGGTTTTCGTAAACATCCCAACTTGCAATATTTATAAGGAGTGTAGATTCAGAGCTTCAGATTAAACAAGAACTGTTAGATCTTGTTGCACTGAAGGATACTCAACAGTTCAGCAGTTTGTTCAGGTCATAGACTTGCAAGAATATGTTCAACTATTAACAGATTTGAACCAAGAATTTCAGAAAAGGTAACGTGGTGCAATTGGAGTAAATTTTCCAAATATTTGCTGAGCTTTACTCTACAGTTGATAACGTTCCATCTGAATTGCAACTTGAACTTATCGATTTGCAATGCAATCGTCAACTGAAAAATAAATCCCAAAATAGAATTAGTTTGAGTGATTTCTATTAACATTTTCCAAGAAATACATTTCCTCTTTCTACTAGAAATGCCGCTCGTGTTCTATGTATGTTCGATTCACATATATCTGCGAACAATTTTTTCGCTAATGACATTAAACAAAAACCGCTGCAGAAATCAACTGTCGGATCAGAACTTAAAATGTCAACTTAGACTAGCTGCTGTACAAACACTGATACCTAATTTTGAAAAACTAGTGTGTCAAAAGAGACAACAAAAGTCTAGAAAACTAGGTTCCACTTCTGAGTAATATGTTGTGTTTATTGATTTTCTTCGAACTATTATTTAATACCGCTGTGTTGTAAGTAGATTGTAGATTATTTTCATTTTGTTTAAACTATCAATTACTTGTTCATTTGTTTTTTCATTAAAAGAAAAGTTTAATGATAATGAAAGAAACGTTATATTAAAACAATTTATATAAAAATTATATCCTTCATATTACAATTCGATTATTATTGTAGCACAGTCAATTGTGCATTTAAATTGCAAGATCGGCATTCCGCCACTGCTCTGAAGGCTACGGAGTGCACGGTAGACTATTCCGGCGTGCAACGGGTAAACTTGCACGACCTGCTGTGCACACTGTGCATTGAGATGGTGGCCGCTGGTGTAGTCAGTCGAAGGTGTCTCCAACAACTGGAGCACAGCATTGTGCGTAGACCATAGTATACCATTTTTCCTTCCAACATGACCTCTGGGAAGAAGGAATGGAAGAGAAGCAAGATCCGGGTGACAACTTGCCCTAGCAAGCACGGGATCTCAAATGATTCCATGACATAACTTCTGACTCAGACTAGCTCTACCCTAGTCTCCGGTGAACTGGAGTCCCGGGTGTAAACAAGACGGTTCCTAGAAAAGAAAGGGGTCACAGCTGCTCCGTCAAGTGCCACGGAGTTTTTCCACCGTCGTGCCGCAACACGCCAACCATCGTTACCTCGTTCTACAACACTGAAACAGATGAGGTGAAAGAAATGGAAGGAAATGATGAACACAGGAAATTATGGACGGAAAATTCTTGGCAAAAAGGGCACCTCCCCACATTTACCTACCTGTCCAGGGAAACCACGAAAAAATCTAGGTGGAGTGGCCGACCCATACAAATCTAGTCCCGGACCTCCCAAAGGCGGGCCGCACAGGTTATCATGGAACCATCTCGCTCGCTCGGTAAGCATATGTAAGACACGTTAGAAGTAATTCGTTGCCAGGACTAAATTCCTCATTATATTGCAACCATTTTAATAAATTAACCTTCAAGAATTGTTTAAGAGTAAGTTTGCATGCTCTAAAGCAGTGGTACCCAAACATTTCTCTTAGGAGCTAATGACATCATCTTGCCGTTCTACCTCACCCCTTCGGGTTGTGCATGAAGCATTTCCCCCTCACTCATTCAGATAACCAAGCACGAGAGAGATTTGTTTTTGAGGCCCACGAATACGTCATAACTCGGCAAACAGTAGGTGAAGGCAATTCTGCCTTCCTCTCTTTCACATAAGGCTGGAACCACTGCTCTAAGGATTAGCTACCGAAGATCGCTCTCGAAATTAATTTTCTTTATAGTGGCATGTGAATGCCAATTCATCTGGGAGGTAGTGTGCTGTAGAAAGCATCACATTTGTGAGAACATGGCACGCAACTGTTCTATAAATGAAAGTCTACTGAACAGGCAATAGTGTGGCCGGATGTTCCTTCAACATGCAGCTGTTACCTAATTCGATAATGCCCATGAAATTCACTTATGCCCGCGACTAGACCTGAATGTCCTTCTACGATTCGTCCCAGTTGGGAATCACGCTCGATAAAGAAACAATTTGTTTCAATACATTTAGGATTATATGTATATATTAACTACATTGGAAGGTGATTACTTAAGGCACCAACATTTGCTACTCAGTCATCAGAGCAATGACATTAAATGCAATTATAATTCTAGAACGAAGAGCTTTAAACGAAAAAACAGAAGTGAATTCCTGGGAAAAAATTATAATTTGTGACATAGTAATTTATCTTAAATATGAAAAACCTCATTTTGTGCGAATATGCTTTCTTCTCCTCCTCGGTGTTCTAGAGAAGTGCGTTGGAATTTTTCGGGCGTAAAAATATTTAGCAAGGCTTCCTTCGGAAGAGAAATAAAGTGGGTGGTCCAGTGTCGTATATTTACATCACGTAAAAGGGCCTCAAATATAACAAGAAGAGCGGGAATACCACCAATAATATGGCTAGACGGTGTGGGAAAAGATTTAAAGTCAATTGGAGTAAGCTACTGGAAAAGTGAAGCCCAGGACAGAACCAGATGCAGGGAAATCATTGAGAAGAAGAAGAAGAAGAAGAAGAAGAAGAAGAAGAAGAAGAAGAAGAAGAAGAAGAAGAAGGAGAAGAAGAAGAAGAAGAAGAAGAAGGAGAAGAAGAAGAAGAAGAAGAAGAAGAGGAGGAGGAGGAAGAAGAAGAGGAAGAAGAGGAAGAATAGGAAGAAGAGGAAGAAGAGGAAGAAGAAGAAGAAAATAATAATCCCAAACTTTAATAAAGAGGTCCCTGAGAAAAATTATGCGGCTTTTCACGGCCAGTTTAGAATGAGATGGTGAGAACCATATCAGTTAAAGAGCGACTAGAAATAAAAACTCAATTTCATTTCGTACGGCTGACTCCGCCATAATATAATGCACTTATTCATTATATGCACAGCAGAAGAACGGCTTATATAGGTCCCCCTTAATCTATAACTATATTTTGATGAGTACACTGAAAAAAGTTTATTAACACTTCATTTCTCTCCTTCAATGTTTTGTAGAAAAAGTTTTGAAACGCAGAGACTTGGTACTAGTTCACCTTCTCTTGTAGATAAGTGGGAAAGTCACACTTGTGGACAAGCTCACGTCCGTCGTAAAGTAAAATGCGGGTTTTATTTCCGACGTCGCTGCGAAGTTGTTGCTGAATTATGGGTATGATATAAAATAAGGGTAGTGGTATTTAACTTCTAAGGCAGTTATGTCCTTTATTTTGGGCGAACATTTTCACGTTATATGAAGTTTACTACAAACGAAACATGCCTTATAAAATTTGAATGATATAATAACGCAAAATAAATATTTTTACTCAAAGTTTACTCATTACGCACTTAATGTAGAAACCAAATACGTACTATATAACTATCACATACAAAAAATACATATGATTGTGGAAGCATTCGGTGAGATAAAATGTAATACATAAAGAGTCTTATATAATTTAAGGATCTGCTGTTACTTGAACTTTTAATGAGACTAACAGCTAAGATATTTTATTGTTATTCAAAAATGGAATAAAGGAAATCAAGAAAAACGTGCAGTGCTGCTAACGATGTGTGTGTGTGTGTGTGTGTGTGTGTGTGTGTGTGTGTGTGTGTGTGTGCACGCGTGTATGTGTAACCAACTATTCAGTCACTATTGCGGCATCATAATTTCAACGCAAATTATGACTTACAAAATAAAATGCAAGTTCTAATGAACGAGGTGCTTAAGGAATAAACTGAATATAACAAGCAATGTGAGTAGTAACTTTTGGGACCATATTTTATAAATAAATTGCTCGTAGAATAAAGCCAAGCTATCTTTCAATACCGAAAGTATAGGAAAATATTCAGAACAAAATATTGTCTTACTTCTTGAATGTGACGTTTAAGGTGAGATTAAACGTCATACCCTGCCAATGATAAAACTGATAAACTCACGAGCCATACCGAACGGGTTGGCTGAGGTGGTAACGTCTGTGGCCCGCATTCGGGAGCTCGCGGGTTCGATCCCCGTGGCCATGCACCCTGACATGGATTTTTCTGTGGTTTCCCCATGTCACTTAGGCGCATTAATCTCTCCTCCATGGCTTCCTTTCCCTTCAGTTCTCATTTCCCTTCCTTGTAATCGTTCAGGTTTGTTTGGTAGCGCGGTTCATTCTGCCTTTTCAGCAATTATTATTTTAAAATGACCAACCATGTTACTAACAGAAAAGGGATCAGCAATAGCAATTAGAAATTATTTTTATCATTCTAAAATTTAATTAAGTTGTCTTCAATATTTTCTAAGAAAATGGGTCACTTACACCAGAAAATATCATTTGCAGAAAAAGCTGTTCAAAACAGAAATGCGGAAAACTATAATCCATATATTTGCAAAGTGAGGAAACACATGTTCTGTAAACACAAGCTGCCGTACTTTAAGAACTTTTCATTTAAAGCTTCCCCTGAAGGTGGGTTAAAGTTCGCCGCTTTACTCCAAAATGTATAGAATGTATGATTTCCTTTGTGCAAATTCACACTATAGAACGACAGATGCACTATCGTTTCTATACTGACATGTTCAATGTTCACCAGCCTCCATGGCTACTTGTGAACTCGCTGAACGCAATCTAATCTAATCTATAAATATAATAACTGTAATTATAATGATCACATATATTGTGACATTGGGCGGCGGCAAAGAACAAGGTGCGGCGAGCAAGCACAGGGATGTCAGGTTGCCTCTTGTGCCTGCTGTGTGTATGTGACCGTAAACAATGGGTGGCAGAAACAAAGGAACTTGTGTAGCACCTTCCCGAAGTTTCTAGCTGACTTATCACAGTGCGTGTGTATGAAGAGTATCTCAAAATGTTGTGTGACGTCATCCGCAATATAAGAAGACCCGAGACAGCAGCAGTTAATCAGTCTTTAGTGAGTCTTCAATTAGTCAATGTACAGTTACTTTTTAGAGTAGAGCTACGGGAGTAGTTTGGTCAGTCTGTCAGTGAGTACGTGTGTGTTGTGTGGTGCGTCATGAGAAGATCAACGAGCGTCGGAGACGTAATAAGTGCATAGAAAGGCTCTGAAAGGACAGAGTAAGGTTATGAGTCGAGCAGTTGTGAGTTGTGATAGCAGGAAAGGCTGTATTAGCTAAAGAAGAAACTGTGCATTTGTAGTAAAATTTTAGAGGACAATAAAGTGATAGAAAAATAACAGGACCTCATTTTGTCGTTATTAAAGAAATTTCGATTAATAGAACTGCAGAAAAAAAAGAAAGAAAAAGAAACTAAAAATGCCATTTCTTATGCAGTTTTCGCCATTTAGTCTCCTATTTATCTGCAGCTGACATGAAACTTCGTTGTCATAAATGCATTGCATTTAAAAGAAAACAAAGAGTAATATTACAATCTTTAGAAGCCTGATGCTTTCGTGCATTTACAAACTTCTCGGAAGCAGAAATAACCTGAATTTTTATTTTGTCACGCAGAAGCTTTAAAGGTTATAGTTTAAATGTGTATTGCTACGTTATATCTTGATGAAGCCATCTAACCAAACAGTTAGTATCTCACATTTCAGTGTGATCATCATTACATATTCTAACAGCTTCTATCTTTACTTCAAATGCCCCACTGCTCTATACACAGCAACATGTGTTGAAACTGTTTGTGGAATGGTAAAACAGATGGGTTCCCCAAAATATAAGCCAACGCGATTCGATTTGCGAGTGCCATTGCAACATAAATCAACGATATTTTTCTCATTATTTTATGCCTTACGTTCGCTATACCATCAATAACAATAACGGCGGAGTGAGGCAGTTGGGCAGGCATTTCGTAGTTTGAGCCATTTTGTTGTTGTATCACTCTGTGGAAATATCCGTGGTGCGTTACATTGCTTCACTACCTTTTTACCAAATATTTACTTGTTCTGAAAATGAACTGTTTATTTTCGTCCTTATCTCAACGCTTTTATTACACTGAAATTCAGTGTCCTTTTCATATGCTAATGTCACATCTATGTGTATCATTCGCCGCTATTGTTTATTTCGTTATCTTTCAATTGTGATCAGGGGTGTGGGGCACTCGTTACCGGTTTTACCAGAGGTAGCAGTATAAAATCATAAATATTATTTATGATTTTGTTTAATTAAACCTTAAAACGCAGAGAACTCTTGGTGGCAGCTCGCAGATATAAAAGAATGAATTCTCCTACGCGTGTTAAAATTGAGACAACAGATCCAGACCTGTAAAGCTCTTAATGACAGCTACGAAGTCAGTTACAAGGCTGATTTATAACACGTGGCGAATGATCTGGCTCGAGAGACGTCATACTAATTAATGGTGGGGGTAACATCTCTGTTTCCTACTTGAAATGAGCAAGAGACTACTGATAACGCGTGCGGCGGCGCCGTGGCCGAGCGGTTAGCGCGCTCGCCTACCACCTAGGCGGCCCGGGTTCGATCCCAGGGACCCGCATGTGGTATTCGTGGTGGACGAAGCGGCGTCAGGGCGGGTTTTCTCCGGGTACTCCGGTTTCCCCCGCCATTTCATTCCACCGGTGCTCCATCTTCATGTATCATCAGTGTCACCGCCTGCGGTGCCGTAGTAGTAAAAGCGGGCGTTAAACACTACAACAACAACTGATAACGCGAGCGGTCACTGCACTTTATCAGCCAATATTGCACGATGTTTACTAAACGGACGTCGGAGAGATACTATCCTGACTCCTCTAAAAGTGAGCTCGACCATAAATCACTGCAAAACTTCAGGCCATTCGCCACGTCTAAAAATCTGCCGCGTAGTTACCAGATCAGCAGGTGCCCGGTCAAATTTGCCTACACCGTTTATGTACTGCACCACGCTATTATTCGGTCAATCAATCATTCATTTATTACTTCATCTTTGACCCTTGTTTTATGAAGTCAAGGATATTTGCAATTATTTCCCAGCTCTATGTAATACCTTGACAGTTAGCTTTGAAAGCGTAGGAGCCATTATTATTCCATAAATATAAAATAAGCACCATCAACTGCTCTTTTTGAAAACAGAACCAGATGCGGAAAACTTTCGATGCAGACTAAAGCTATCTTTTGGTCGCTGCGAGTAGGCAAATGTATCATATGGCTTACTCCCAGTGATCTACACATTAAACAAATCGTAGGCTTGGCAGCTGGATTGGCAATCAGGGTCATAACTCCAGAAGTTTGCGAATTTTGTCTTCCGATTGAATGGGTTAAAAATTACATTAAGGTCTCGCATGACTCCAGCATAAAAAGTGGCAATGTACATAACCCAGTGTTACCCGTGACTGCTAACGACATCTGCAATCCATTATATTTGTACCTTTTCAAGTGAATATATCCTAATTAAAATAAGAAATAAGAAGAAACACTGAATATAATCTTCTTTAGGCAACTTATGGCAGAGAAATTGCAAGACAACGGCATTCCTCCTAATCTTTGAAAAATACGAATGTTTGGCGAGGCTGAGGAATGTGCATAGATGGTATGTTATCTCAAACATATACATTATATAATACAACCATAAGAAAGTGACGAATGAGTTATGCAGTGGTTGGATTTGGTTTAAGGGCGCTCAACTTCTAGGTCATCAGCGCCCTTATGCAGTGGTGTAGAGACAATATCGTAGGAATACGTACATTCTCCAATACCTTTCATTATTATTTTCTTAAAATTAAACAATAATGGAAATAATGTTACTAAATTTAAATTTGTGTTTACTATTTCGTACTCTATAAACTGAGAATGTTTGTGCCAGAACAATTATAAAAAATGTTATGTTCAGACAAAAAATATAGTAGCTTTGAGGCAAGATAAATTTCGAAGGGGCACTTAGCACCTCGAGCTATGATCGTCTGTGCCTATGCCCGGGGTGCTCTCCGGGAGGTAGGGATGAGGCAAGAGGAGACCGAGGTAGCTGGACCTAGGGGACATGATTGTAGAGGGAGCGTCTGTATAAGTTACAAATTGAGACTCCCCGGTGACGGCTCGTAAATCCGGCTCCCCTCCCCATTGCAAGCTCGCACATCTCACTGGGGGGCCCTGCCATGCAACGCCGAGATACCCGTCGACACTTACAACCCTGAAACAGCCAAACAGGGTGAAGGTGAAGTGAAAGAAGAAGTGAAGTAAAATGAAAAAAAGGGAGGTGAAATGAAGAGACGGGAAATTCGGCGGATGCAATTAACCTTCCCAGCACTCGCCTAGTGACCCAAGGGTCAGGAAGGTCAACCGCGGGGATCGAACCCACTGCCTCCCAAATGTGGGTTGCAGACCTTACCGTGTCGTCACCTTTCTTTATTTTTGTGATTGCTTAATTCAGTACGTAATGGTGTGTGAGACACAAAATCTGAGGTGTGTACATCCACAAAATTGTGAAACACAACCTGAACATTAAATGCTGTCTGCGAAGATCAGGGCGTGATTAGAAGCTATTACAGCGATGAAATTCAGTACAACGCTTGTCATCTACTATTAGAATTAATTATAGTCAGAAGTGAAATCGAGTCGTCTGAAGCACATAGATCAGGGAGGTAACGTTATGTACAACTTTGCATGTACAGTCATGGACCCGGCAGTGGCTCGACATAAATAGAGCCCCAAGTCTCTTTATCCATCTCAATGTTTGGGTTCAAAGAATAAACAGGTGGATTAGGGTAGTTTAAGTCGATCCTTCAACCTCAGGAGTGGACAGATAATTCAAAACCTTAAATTTTGGAGGTGAGTTTATCATTAAACGCATGTAACCTACGTATGCAGAAAAAGAAATCACAAATATACGTGTTTTAATACGCTTACATTTTACAGTATTTATGTTGCATAAAAATAAAATGTTAGAACAGCAACCACATAAGTAAATATACTTTAAGTAAATCTAATTACAACGCATATAGTTATGAATCGATCTTTTAAGACCAACGAAACTACACTTACTGAAATAGTTAGATATGCAGCACGGGCTTACCATAAGTATGGTGTTTTTTTTTTTTTTTTTTTTTTTTTTTTTTTTTTTTTTTTTTTTTTTTTTTTTTTTTTTTTGTTACTTAAGACGTATAACAAGTTAAGTAGTTTCAAGTAGAGAAACTACTTTTAAATTTCACCTTTATTGTTTATATGACTTTCAAATTATATAACTAAACAACATTGTTACGTAAACTACTGTAAACAATATAAAACAATAATTGATACGGTATAGTTACACAAAATTATTTAACGAAAACTTCTACAGTGTATTGTAATTAATGAATATTAGTATTGGTGGACAGTAAACAAGTGTTCGAGAGGATTTTGAAATTTTTAGCAAAGGTAAACACGAACCTGAGGATTTGAAACTTTAGGTGTCGGATTGTATACTTTTTGGACATTTTTATATATTTGTTTTAATTCTGGCTTTTGCCTCTTTGTTTAGTATGTGTGTGTATGTCTGCTTCGTTACTAGTATTTTTATTTTATATTGAAATTTATTTCTGGTTTTTGCCAGGTCGGTTTTATAAGGGAGCCGATGACTAAGTAGTTGAGCACCCTTAATCCTACAAAATCAGTCAATCAATTAATGGATATTAATAAATTTCATTTCCAACAGTTTCAGTAGCCAGTCCGAGTCACATCCTTGTTGAGGATTTTATTGAGGGATTTAGGAACTGAATCCAACGTGTTTATCACTGATCGAGGAAGTAATTAATTATGTATAGATCCTTCATACCAATGAAGCCTCGATACTCTCAATATTTGGTTGAATTGAAGTGTGACTAGTTCTTTGCGATAAACATTCGATTCACGTTATTACTTCAAGCTATTTTCAAGAAAATCGAAATTTTCAAAAAATTTTCCATGTAATGGGTAGTTTAGGGGGAAGCAATTTTGTTCAAAATCTTCGTGTCGCACCCTTGAAAGACATTAAACTTAAATACCAACTTTGTTTTTTAATCGACTTTTCGTCTTTGAGTTATGCCGCCCACAAACTGACAGACACACACACTGATCTTTTTCTAAAATTGCTTTTTTTTAATTCAGGGGGCTTCAAAACATATATTTCCGGTGAAATCTCGACACCGATTTTTTTGGTGGAATACAATAATTTCTCTACCTTACTATACGCAGCAGAGAAAGTAAAAATGGTTACATGTGCTTATACACTGATAAGTACTAATAAGAAAGTACTTCGTGAACAAGTTGTGGCCTTTATATCTTTTTATAAACAGAGACCAATCGATGACGATGTCTGTGACACCTAAATTTGTTTTATCCTTAGTTTGAAGTGAACCAAAAGAGTGGAAGAAAAAAAAAACATTGCCTGGTAAGGCTCTTGCCTATTACACTTATGGAAAGTGCTTGCATGCACACCTATACACATAGGCAATACAGGGGAAATGTTAGCACAGTAACACAATGCTAAAGACTACGAATTGGGGATTAAATTAATGTGGCATTGACAGAAAAATAATTACGCTTAGCATTCCCAGCCCATGTCGCGCCGTCTGTTTTTCTGTATTATGGCCAATCTTACACTCAAATCAGCCTGGTATTTGTGAATGTTCTCATATATTAAGTGGTGCGTCTTTTGTAATAGTAAAAGAAAAGAAAATATAAACTTTTAAGCAATGGAAAAAAAAACAAGTATGTTCTAAACGTGCTTAGTAAGTTTTCGAGAAGTACCTAATCTCTTCCATAAATGACAATGTGACATTAATCCCAGAATTTGCTGGTGTTTCTAAGACGAGCATCACAGTGTAACAATAATGCACTGTACTCTTGAAGGAGTGGAGCCATTTGCAGAATCTGATTAATGAAACCGCATAAATAGTTCTAAGTTAAAAGTTTTGTACCTTCCTAGATGTTTAAATGATCACAGCAGTAGCAATAACAGTAGATTTGCTGCTTATCGTCATAAGGTCATTTGTCATTTCATAGAAACAGTATAATCAGTATAGGCGCCACAGCAGGACGATTTTCCACTCTCTCCCAACCCCAAGTGCGCGTCGCAGTATTTAGTCGTACTGTATGCGATAGATGTTTTGTCTTCAATTACTGTAATGTAAGTTACCTGTGTATTGCCGGAGGTCAAGCTAGTTTACAATGTGTAGGTATATGTTAAAACCCAATGTTCACTCCTTGCTTCGATTTTGTATTTTTATCAGGGGAATCTCACCACCAGCAAAATGATATTTGTTAGTCAAAGGATAATCAGAATAATTGCAGGGAATAAAGTAGACTGTTGTGTAAACTGTTATTTAAAAAACTAGGTATACCTTTAATTCTGGCATATAGATACATTCCGGAAATAATATTGTTTGTAAAAAAATAGCTGTTTCTTCCAATTTAATCTAGAAGCTCATACTCATAGCACTAGCTCTATAAAAAGTTTACGCATCGTTTCAGCAAACACCATATTACTGGAAAACGTAGTACTTCAAAGAGCTGTAAAAACGTTTAATGTTTTACCAATTCAATAAACACTGAAAAATTCAAAACCTTTAAAATAAACAATGACTATATGAAAACTCATTTATAGTGCAACACATTATCTTTCTAAATAATGTATGTAAAATCGTGCTGCTCAAATGGTTAACCTACGCTTTATCTTTGTTGATGCAAACCTCTCAGATAACGCACTGACTATTCCCGGAAACCGTGATGTTTCACATTGCACCAATGAGCGCGTCACTTCAGTCAATGAATGGGTAGAAGTCACAAATGACAGATATTTACTCCACGTGGAGTAAAATATAGCGTTGCAACGTCTTCGGTGTTTTCTCTCTCATTTTTCTCATTTATGTAATTTTATTGTGAGCTTCTCAGATGCAAGTGGTGTTTATTATACATTTGTGTTTGTTGTGGAGGCCTTGGGACGTATCTAGCTGTGATGCTAAAAATAATAGTAATAGTGTCAATAATCTAGTTACTATTCCTCGTAGTGATAACATTGGTGGTGCCAGTAAAAGTATACAGGTACAGAGGGAGACACCTCGCTCACGTCGACCTACACCGATCTATTGTCGCTACCATCCCGCAGGAGGAAGGAATGAAATGAAGGAACCGAAGGGTTGCCATCAGACTCGCAGCTACACAGGCCCACCAGGGGCGCGTGGAAGTCCCTAACAAGTGCTGACATATCATCCCGGCGCCAGGAACCGCCAAGCAGCCATCACACCGCGAGTCCGGCTCGGTATCGTACGAAGCGTCCCCACTCGGCGGAGGACAAGGGCCTACCGTACGCCAACTAGCGCCGAGAACAGCAGTTACAATGCGCAGTCATCCACGCCATCCGTCCGACACTGCCAACCTACACGCCTGGAACTGCACCACCTGAAAGATGATAAGGAAATGGAATGAAAGGAAATGACGAAAAGGAAACCGCGGTATGAAGTAATGCACCCCAGCATTCGCCTAAGTGACATGGGGAAGCCACAGAAAAACCCATATCAGAGTATGCGGACACGGGGATCGAACCCGCGACCTCCCGAATGCGGACCACAGAGCCATCCCGCTCGGTAGTGGTGCCAGTAATAATGGTGCTTCTATTCTAATGTCGCTAGTGGAACAGCAGGTGAAGGAAGAGGAAAAGGAAGCGAAACATCTTTAGGAGTACTGCCTAAACAGTCCCAACAGATAATACGCAATGAGTTTCAATACATGAAAGCCCATAAAGTAGGGAAAGGACCTGTCATTGAAAGTGCTAAAGCAGTAGGATTAATCAGACAAACAGTCTGTAAAGTTACGCGGAGACTTCCCACTACGCCAAAAAGGAAGGGCAACAGGAGACCAAAGTTAGGGAGGGTTGATACTTTAGCAGTGACAGTTCGTGGAGAGGTGTATAGGTGTTATAAAAAAGGGCAGTCACCAACAGTACTAGAATTGTTGCATGAAGTTCAAAATGTGTGCGATTTTCCTTAGAAAAGGGGTTTGCTTAGACAGTTGTTAGTTAAGTTAGGGTGCCGCTTTCGTACGTTAAGTAAGGGTCGTAAACTAAACTATTTCAGGCAGAACGGGTACCATATAGTTTATATGGATGAGTCTTGGTACGATACTCATGTTGTAAGGAAAGGTTAGGATGGCCTTGTATCACGTGGAAAAAGAGTAATGATCTCGCATGCAGGCGCTAGCCCGGGTTGGATTGAGGGCTGCTTATATTTTTCTATTAAAAATGTTCGAGAATGTTTGGCTGATTCACATCACTAGATGAATGCCGAAATATTTGAAGCTCGGTTGAAGAACACACTTTTGAAAAACATTCTTCCTAATAGTGTTATTGTGTTAGATAATAGTAGTTATCATTACTGGCTAAAGATAAAAATTCCCACCATGTCCAGCAGAAAAGACGAAATGATCAGATTCATTGAAGAATATAATTTAGAATTACCCAGTCCAGTCCCTATAAAAGCCGTGCTTTTGGAGAAAATTCGGGATGTTAATATACAGAAAGCGTATGTAATAGACGAAATGGCCAAAGATCATGGCCTAAAAGTCCTCAGATTACTACCATATCACTGTTGTCTCAATCCGACCAGACCACGGGTATTTTGAAGTTTGGATATGTTACAAAAACAAAACATTATCTTCTTTTGGCATTTACTGAACTTGCTTCCTTAAATTTAGGTACTCTTTTACAACAAAAAGAACTATAATAGATAGGACTGTAATTTTTTGTCAATATGCTAAATGTATTGCTTTAATCCTATCTTTATGTAAACTTCCTAGGAAGTTATAAATAACTAAAATAATTTTAAAATTAAAGTGTACATAGTCATATATTTTTAAAATTGCTGATTTTGGTTTAAGTGCCTTAATATTTCACAAGATATGTCAAATAGAATGCTTGTTAATCGGCTACAAAATCTGAAGTGTCTCACATTAATTGTTTAGGAGAAAAATGTACCTAAAGAAGAAAATGTGGGAACATTTTTGCAAATTTTCTAGTTTATTAAAATATCAATAAGTTAGCAAATTAACCTAAGTTACGACTTGATTGTTTCTGAATTATAAATTGTTTTATAAGTGGTAACATGTTCACTGTGATAGCTTTTATAGTTCTCAAGAAACCTTAATATATATTTCGTTCAGGTTCAGTGTTGTTGTTAGCTAATGCTGGATTTCTGACAATGAAGTCATTAATCCTCTTGCTCTCCAATATTTTTCACAATGATATTGAAGAGAGCAATAGCAGTAATAGTAACCGTTTTTTAGAGAGCACCATATTTTTATGTTTTGGCAGTCACATCGCTCTCTCACAACCCCCAGAATGTCTGGAGGACCACACCTGTCGTTGGTTTACGGGTCTCACCGACCTGACCAGGAGAATTATCAAAATAAATTCACCCACCATATCCTCTGATTACCAATCAGAGGACGTATTACATGCCATGACAGGTCAGCATGTTGGGGTTAATATTTTATCGAGAAATTAGAGAAATGGAGAGGTTGGAAAAATAAAGGCTCCCTAGCCCTCGGGAACCCTAATAGCATTGGGGTCGGAAGAGAACAAGAGATGACCAAGGTAAGGTCAGATAGAAAAGTTACAGTGAGGAGCAAAACACCAGTAAGTGGAAGTAATGTTCTGCTCAGCTTGGGTACCTTGTGGTTGCCATTCACATATTCCCTAGACGGAGACCCCTGAGACATAAATTGTGTATTTTAGCAAGATCTACATTTCTTGTATAGTAAAATTTTGTTTATCTCTTACGGTTTACAAGTTATTCAAAACTCATCCAGACTAAACAGGACTACATAGGCTATAGCCAGAAAATTCAAAATATACATTTCATTTGTCATAAAAATATCTCAAACATTCCACAGGTTCAGTGTGGAAATTGCTAATTTGTCTCTGCCAAGTGTCCTTACTATTTCCTCAGTCTTTATACTACTGATGTCAAGCGTGTACGACTCTTTAGTAAACTGTTACCAGAAACATTGCATTGTGGAGCTTTGAAGCACATATAACCATAGGACTCTTTATCGTATTCCATGGATCGCCTTATCGGTACGTGCTAAGCGATCCAGCTGTTATATAGACACATATTCATGGCTACAACAGAACTATCTCCTTTCTCATCGCTAGTGTGCGCGGTATTTTGATTGCAAAAGAGCAATTTCATGTGTGGGACGTTCGACGAGAACATGTGGGAGTTATACAATCTGAGTTAAGACCCGTGCATACAAAACCGCTACCCACGGATTTAATGTTTTCCCCGTTTCACATTTGGGGAAACTAGCAAGATTGTTTGATCCCTATGTATTTTGGTGGTCATTTTCGAAGACGGTAATAATAATTGGTGTCTACTCTGTATGTGATTCATGGAGGTCCACTTGTTGCCATAAAGCTGAATATAGTTTAAATTCACAAGCATAGAGTTCCAGTTTTATTGCAGCGTTGATGCCTCAAAACGCTGTTGATCTATTCTCATCTAAACGTATCTATTGAACGCCCCATGGCCACGTCTCGTTCTGTTTCCTATGCAAGGAAGCGAAACGGGCTTGATTATTATGAGGTAGGTTGTATGTGGAATGCCCAGATGCGAAGCGGGGAGTTAGCACCTCGACCTATAGAAGATATTTAGTGCCTATGCTCCTGACGCGAAGCCTCCCGGGAGGGTGGGGATAGGTGAGGGAAGACACAGGGCGACTGGACCTAGGTAACACTGTCGTAACTCCCCGGTGGCAGCTCGTATAACCGCCTCCTCTCCCCCGTGCAGACTTAGCATCCCCATGGGTGGCCCGGAACTCGGAGGCCAACCCCAATTCGGACGACGAAAACTACATAGAACATGTTTTATCCGTGCCATGCAACGCCGAGACTCTCGCCGACTCTGACAACCCTAAAACAGCCAAGCAGGACGAAGGTGAAGTGAAGTAAGGTGAAATGGAGGGACAAGAAATTGGGGGGTTTAATTAACCTTCCCACCACTCATCTAATGACCCGGGAACCCCCAAAAAAGTCCATGGAAGGTCGGCCGTGGAAACTGAACCCCAGAATCTCCCACATGCAAGTCCTAAACCTTACTAAGGCGCCACCTCGCTCGGAGACTGGGTTTCTAAGCTTTGATTAATGCAGTGCGGTCTGTGGGACCACAGCTTGTTATGAAATGTGAATTATATTTTCCTATCAACATTGTTTATGTCAAAGGCCTAATACTACAATTTTAGATATGGACTCGCCGACTAAGTCGGGTTTTGCATATTATATTTTCTGGAACATAATAATGCGATTATTTAATTATTTATTATAATTATTGATTTATTGTAATTATTTGATTATTTGAGTAATTGTTTCTGGTGCATAACCTTTTAAACGCAGTATCCTTTTTAGTGACTTGTTTTGAATATATATGGAATGGACAGGCAATTCCTGGGTAAAAAAGACAAATGATAATTTTTACACATGTCTAAAAATAACGTTTTGCGATATGTTTAAATAAATTGTAAATAGTTAATGGTATAAATTAGATTAAAGCAATTGTGACGAAACTGAAGAACTCATTTATACCGTTTTGAGTTTATATTGCATATTTTAAGGACAATCTGCTCCAGAACGTGACGATAGTCTTTAAAATACGTGGATCCAAGTGTTTTTTTTATAGTTGTAATTCTTCTGCTCATGATATGCTAGTAAGGAATGTATGCTGTGATAATGTAGCAATTTTATGGTATTTCATTCTTTATTCGATTTTCTTTACATATAAAGAAAATATATATACTCTTCTTTCTGTGTTATTGCTTTCTTAAACAGATATAGATGTAGTAATATACTCATTTTTTCAATAATTTAGTGTACACAGAGATGCAAGTCTAATCTGCTTTCGTATATTATTTGCTGAGTACCCTTGAGATGTAATCTGTATACACCTCCTCAATCCTAGTTTCGTTCATTATTGTTATTTATATATCCAGAACTGACTGTTAGAAACAATCATCATAATCCTGATCATTACATCTTATCAGCGAATAGAGAAGAAGTAGTATGTTGAACGTGTGTCAACGTTTATTAGATGTTAAGAAGTATGCGATAAAATATGGCAAAAGTGTGCTACTACTCCATATGCAGTTTTTAATTGCCAAAAGTAAAGACGAATGGCTGTTGTAGAATGGAAGGATTTCATTGGTTATATATTATTTATAGTGACAAGAACCCTAAGTAACACTATATGACATGCCGTACAGTGTTAACCTAATGAGCGCGCGATTATACCATTACACTTCCACATGATTCTCTGGTTTTGCTATGATGGGATAGTGGTCTCATCACACCAACTTATGCTCGGTATAAACAGCATGGAGAAAGCTCAGATCTTCAAACTGTATTTCATGGATATAGGCGCATATGCGTGCATGGGATTCCTGACACAACAAATGAGCAGAACACAGGAACTGAGTGCAACTCGGAAAACATCGAAAATATTTTCAATATGCTGTATTTAGGAAGTCATGCAATAAAATAAAAATGAAATGATTGTTATTCTGGTCGTCTGTTCTGGTGGCTTTCGTCCGATATGACACAATGTTGGAGGACGTTAATTAAAAAAAAAAAAAAAAAATGTTCTGGTGGCTAAAGGTCAAACGCAGTATCTTGTGATTATACGTATCGAGATTGATATCGTAGTTATACTTAAATTTTTGAAAGTAAAATCACCATTTAATATACATCACTATTATATATTTTTATTGTACAGGATAAATTAGAATGAAGCATTAAGTAAACTGATCATTTTTCTTTACATCTCCAACATTAAATAACTCATAGTGACTTCAGTCCTAAGGTAGATAATTGTCTAATGCACTCACCTATCAACGTTTCGCCTGGGGAATTGGAGATGACGATAACGAATGCGGCGGCAGGGGCAACAATGAAGCTATTGGCTCGCGCGCAGAGGTGCCAGTGTAAACAGCGTGGAGCCGAACAGAACTTGAACCAATATACTTAGGCAGATGTACAAATATAATCTAGTCGAGTGCGTGAAATCGTGCCGATATAATGCGGAGTCGTTTATGTTGGCAAGGGAATACTAAACCGCCCCTGTCGTACCCAACCCTACTCTTTACAAGGTTGTAGTACTCCACATAATGTTTGCCTTACTCCCCGCTTTTCCTTCGCTCCTGAGACTGAAATTGACCTGTGTTCTTAGGTTAATGCTTGAGTACCAGGCATTAACGTTAAAGCGACACCATTCGCCGCACACCTAGGCTTGATCTTTGCCTGTTGGTACTGCGTGTGTTTCGGAATAGAATTTAGAACCAACAAGAACCTGGCTTACACAGGACTTGTTGAAAAGGAGTTAATTCCAATTTTAAATAAACCAGGTCTATAGGAAAGTGAAAGGCATCGGTACGTTTCCATGCACTCTACTGTACATGTAGTCTGCTCTCTCGTTCGGCAAAATTTACATAAGTATTGGAGTCGTGCGACGACGTTTTCCGGCCTGCTATAATATGAAAAAGCAACAAATTAACTGCTGATTGTTACCATTTATGCACGTTTTGAGGAGTTTTAACTGTTTTATATAAACATTTGCATTAATACAATTCTTTTGGTGTCATAAAACAGCGAATACCAGAATTAAACAGAAAATATAAGCTCATGCAGATGCTCGATACGATTTTGACGAAATAAATTGGAGGAAAAACAAAAGTACTACATATATACATATTTTTCAACACAAGTTAAGTATGCATATACTAATACTTATAACTTCTAGGTGGAGTAATAACATAACTGTTAATGATATTAGGCCTGGTGGCCGATAATAGCATCGATATTACTGGATGAAAACACGAAATAGGATGCTCATTAATGTGAAGAACTGGGATGCAACATTCTGAATGAGAGACACAGACATCACAAAATGTTTTGCGTTTTAAAAAAAGCACCAGCTTGCGAGTAATATTTACATTCTAATGCGTGGAATGCAGAAATAGAAGCTCCGAGTTTGCGCTCGGCTCGTCGCGTGTGAAAAGTGCAGTTGAATATACAGAAACAACTAAAGAAATTGTCTGCATTTACTACTGGCAAAAGCTCACCGTCCTCTGCATTCCACACCAGCCCTGGGTAAGTCAATCCCTTATTGTCTTGAATTAAAGTCCGACAGACATGCATTAGACTATGAACAAAGGTCAGGCCTAGGTGAGCGGCGAAAAGGGAGTACGTAATCTTTTCGCCTGAGTGGCAGGAAGGCATGCTTTACAACGACGATCCACATCAGATCCTGAATGAGCCTGTCTCGTATCGATTTTATGTTAAAAGTCTAACACTCAAACATTGATGGGTGGGTTTCAAGCATAGAAAAGTAAGAAAAGAGGGAGTACGATAAACATTGAGAGAAATGCCAGATCAAGGTAAGGAGTTGGAGCTGGGCGTGGTAGAAGTGGTTTAGTATTTCCTTACCAACATAAACCACTGCGCATTATATCGGCATGACTCCACAGCCTCGACTCTATAGTGGTTGCATTCCTCATTGGCTGGAGTGGAGTTCGTTGCTGTCCCACTTCCATCTAGTAGGAATCGATTCATGTGTAACTTTACCCAATCAGAGACATCAGAGTGTCTTCCCCATGTGGAATAAATTACATGGTAGGAGCTGGTTGTACTTTACTGCTGTGAACACCTTAGATACGATGTCACTGTAGTTATAAAATGGACTATACAGATGGCTCCAGGTTTCACCGCACAGTATGAACCCCATTCCCTTAGTCAACTAGTCTTCCTTTCCCACGCTTTCATTTCTCCCCCGACTTCACTGATTCTCTTCTGAACCTCCTCTCAATGAAGAGTAAATGTGGCATATACAACATATTCATTTGCTGAAATCGATCCTTTGCCTGGGAACATTACAATAATCCATTGTTGCCTAGTAATGTTCGTGAATTATCAATAAGTTCAACACAATGCTAGCTAATGAATGATGCAACGACATTGGTGATCTACAGCAGACACAAAACTAAATGGCGAGTTGCAGGAGGAGCTAGTCAACACAACATCCAATCAGAGGCTCGCTGTAAAGCCGGTGATATAAATATTATTTGCGCAACAGGTAGGTAAGAGATTAATCTAATCATGAAGTGGTCAGCTATCAGCCACCATTAAAATTTGTGTCTGCCAAAGTTACATGCGTCGCTGCTGCTGTTGATAATTTATTTTGTAGCTTTGAGGCTTTTAACAGACACGGGTTAAGTTACTCTGATTTTTTTTTTTTTTTTTTTTTTTTTTATACCAAACATTTGAACCAAGTTAGTTTTTGACCAAGTGTATGTGATATACATAACTATATACGGTTATAGCGCACACACGTGTGATGTGCTTAACGTTAAAATCTGGGAAGAGGAATAATACAAACTACTGTTTGTATGTTTTAGACCGCAAACTTGGAAAATTAACTTTTGTATCTTGTTTTGCTGTTCTTTACTTCTTCCGTTTCAAACACTATACAGATAACTTTGTTAATGTTTATACAACATAAGACATAACGTGTGGTCCAGGGTTCTGCGCTTGAAGGCTTACTACGTTTAACCTCACTGAATTATAACGTATTGTTCATAAGCCAGGGTCATCACAAGGGAGACAATTATATTTCACCTCACCCTTTTTGTGCTTCGGCTATCATCCAAGGATATCTTTTTGTATCACAGCGTTGCAGTAACGTCCAGCTTATCTGGAGGACACTGCGTTGTAGATAACAAACCTGGGACCTGACCAGGAGATTCAGATAGCGGCAATTCTGACATAGATAAGCTAAGTATCACATACAGAAATCTATTTCAACTTTACTTCCCTTTATTCAGTTCCCTTTATCTGTTCAGTACTAACGTTTATATATTTAAGGGAGACTTAGAATCAGCAAGTGCATAAATATTCGCCCACAATTAATTTCTTGATTGGAGACGGTAGCTGAGGAAATGTAATGGACAATATTATATCAATATTTGCTTCATCTACGGACTTATAATTGTACTTATTAGGAGTTGTATGTTTTCAGGTTGGTTAGTACCTCCAAGCAGGCGCGCAACACACAAGTCATATGTGTTTTCCCCGAGGGCGTGGGGCAGAAGGCGGGACATAGAGTAGGGAGGCCATGTGGTAACGAATGTTGTACCAGAACTCATTTGGAGTGCTTTTTGCAAGGCCAGTGACCTCAAACTACCTGAGCTAGCAGGTTACGCTTGAGGTTTGAAGCAAAACGAGGGTCTATACTGAGGGGTGTTATTTATTTCGTGGCGCATTTCGACGATGTAAAAAGCATCAGGTAGTAAACCGTGTGATTTATTTGAGGGAAAACTATTAGACGAAGAGAAGAAAATCTAACACACCGAAGTGGATACATATCATGGTACCGGTTGTCAAAATATCTGTATCTACACCACTAATTCCCTGTGTGTGTTATGGACCTGACACTTTCTGCATCACATTCTCACCACGGCTCATCTACACCATACGATACTGGATGGGATACCACAACAAGAAAATGTTCTGAAAGGTTTATTATGCGATTTTCACTGAATGACATCTCGAGACGCATTGTTTATGCCATAAATCAATGCCGAGGTATTTTCTGTCTTGGAAGTGTCATTAGGACATGCTACGAGTATGAGGGGTGATACCTTTGAAGTGAAACATGGAATGTTTTGATATAATATGTGCCAATTGAATATACAAAGTTCCTATCTGTTTATTCATTATA
Organism: Tenodera sinensis; assembly: GCA_030765045.1. Lineage (NCBI taxonomy): Eukaryota > Metazoa > Arthropoda > Insecta > Mantodea > Mantidae > Tenodera > Tenodera sinensis. Next base: position 72,239,410 of record CM060962.1, on the reverse strand, counting down.
CGAAGCAGAACTCTCGTAATCGCTGTCATTTGTCAGATGTTAGCTTCCTCTAAATTTTCGCTGCAAACTTCTAACCTGTGTACACAGGAAAAATGTATTAAATCTATGGTGTACATCGAAAATGGGCCCTATTATTTTTCCACCTGTAGCTCCTTCTTTCAGAGTTCTATATTTACATGAATATTCTTCGAAAGAAGGCTGTAGAATGAGCTGAACTGTGTGGTTATACCCATAAGTCTGCTGACGTTCTTTCTTAGATGTTTTGTCAAACTTGTTGTGCCATCCTGTAGGTTAATGTTGTTTCCCAGTAGTGCTAATGGATTCTGCTTGCATCGAAGAGTGCTCAGACATGAAACCTTAGCGCACCGAAATGCACACCATAGGGTGATACCCGCAAGCCACAAACAAAGACGTGCATGAAGCTTGTAATAACACAAGTCCTTTATCTGCGCCGTGAGTAATATTGCAGTGCCTCTAATTTGCACTCCTAAACCGGTTTTATGCTTTATTAGTCCGCCACAAGACATTGCTAGTGGATTTATTATACAATTTTTAATTTATGACAAGTAATATATTTTAGTGTTAATTAGATAACCAAAAGCATGGGTGAAAATAGTTCAGTTTAGCAACATAGAGGTTCAAGCGTATTGCTTTGAGTCATGTTCACTACGCACGAACATGAAGGATAGTTTAATATGCAGTGGTTTTATTATTGACATTTTAATGCATTTAGTTACTGTGAGATATGTTTATTTCCTTTTTGAACTTAATGTAAGTAATCTAGGTACGAGGGAAGTAACTTTTACGTACCTTGCCAAAAATACAATTCTGACGATGGGAGTCTGAGTTGAGAGGAGTAGGTAGAACACCGCGCACGCTAGTGTCTGTCCCATCGTTATTATTATGTACCTCACTCAGACAACCTAAAACGAAGAAAATATTCACTTGTTACTACCGGAAGTTATGCTGATTCGTTCACGGTCACACCCGAATTATTGACCATCACATGAAATTGCTTGACAACTTTTCTAGCTATAAAACAGTACTAATTATGGTATATAACAGCTTTAATGATATTTGTATTACTTTTCCAAAAACTCGAACGTGCCGTTTAAAATTATATTTAAGAATTCTAGCGTTCTGATTATGTTTATAACAACTAACACATTTATTTCCAGCACTAGATGACCTGATGAACTTCGTACCACCTACAATTGATTTGATTGTAACTCTTCATTAGTGATTTTCAATTCTAATCAACCTTCTAACTCCAATTCATAGAGATCGATAATATTAGACGCCTCGTGTACGATTTGAGTGTTGTTTGGATATTAAATGAAACTCGTTTGTAATTCAAATGAACTTAATGTGTTTTATTTACATGAAAGATAAATGAATTTAACAATCAATGCAAAGTTCTCTGGTAGATTGCGTTTTTTGTTTTGTTTTCCGGTGTATAGATAAACAAAGATGATGGCTTTCCGACACGCGAACACGCGACATACAGTTGTCCCTGCGCGAAACACGGAAATTCCAAGTTAATTCCGCAAGTTTCCAATGACTGGCTTTGTGACTTGTTGATGGGCATCGCGAAGGCCAGATGCAAGAGAAATTGCAGCCGTTTGAAATCAAATGGCAAGTCCGTTGGAATCATCGGGATGCCCGGAATCAAAACATCCTCTCCTTTGTACTTTCCCTTGATAATCGTCACCTTGATGACGTCGATAAGCTTTTTCACAGCCAGTCTCGTTCTATTGCATAGTCGGGGTTGATTGATGTTACGCAACATGATGACTGAGCGTATTTTCAACTGAAAATTGTGAGATGGTAACCCAGGCAAAAATTCTGTGATGTAGTTGACATTATCCTGTTTGATAACTGTGTCAACCGATTTTAAGGAAAGCAATTGTCTCGGAATAAAATTTTGAATGGACTCGTTGAGATCATTGACAACTTTGTTTTACGCCGCCAATATGACTCGTTCGCTCAGCTAATTATGCTTTTTTTTAAATTTTGGACTACGTTCGGAAAAACACCCGGAATGAGCTCCTCCTTTTCGGTTAAATGATAGAAATCAGTGGGCAATGTGAGATGTCAGATGTCAGAATGGCTCATCAAAATAAATGTCACCAAAATGTAATTAAATTCCGTTTAACCATGCCTATTCTCAAAATCCACTACCTTCTTTTACGAAAAAATAATTTAAAATATAATAGATGCAGCTGTCAAACGATAGGCTCGCCACAAACGCCATATATTTCAGCTCCTCCTCTCCTTGGCATTGTAATGAACATTGTAAAACGATAGTGAATTGTTTTCACAGTCACTCAAATTCGCTTAACTTACCTTTAGAACTTTACAATATTGAAATCCTCAAACTAATTCCTTGAGTTTTGCTAGAACACATTTGGTGGTTATGTCTAAGCCTGCCCTAAATCCTTGAATCTCACTAAAACAAAATTGAATGAATTGTTTTGTTTATTTCTAAGCCTAAGTGAAGTTACCTTAATAGAATGACTGGCCAAAATGAATGCTGCAAAAGGTAATTAACTTCGATTTAAACAAATCTATCCTCAAAACCACTACCCTTTTTACGAAAAAAGATTTTAAAAGTAATAGATGCGGCTGTCAAACGATAGTCCCGCTACAAAGGCCATATATTGAAAGTAATTCGAAGTGGCAATTCCCATACAAAATTGCCAATTCGATTTGTTTGACTTTTGGCTGTTCCTTTGGGTTTGTTCCTAACGTTCTTTTTTCTAAACTACCCCAGTATAGAGGCAAACCAAACAATAAAGAAATTATTCAAATCGGTCGAGGCATGTTCAAGTTTTTCCGACACTAACGGACGACAATTGATTAATATATTTACAGACAGATATAGAAGAATGATATTTTCATTGTTTTATGCCTTCGAACAGTTTATAAAATACGCTTACTGAATCGGGAAATATTGACGTTTGCGGTAGCTTAATTCCGAATTAACTGTTCATGATTATTAAGCCAGGAACATTTAAACATTTTTATAAGAAACAAAAACTGTGCAAATACGCGTTTAAAGTATTAAATTACCTACCAACCAGATTATGCATTGCCACTTACTCATACAGAAACTAATATGAAGCTGGAATAAGGTTAACGATGATATTTGGATTATGTAATTGATGTTTCATAGTTCAACCCCTTGGGAAGGCTTAGGGGTTTTAATATCCGCTTCTAAATTAAGATTATACAAGAAACTCATTTGTGCTTTGTCAATACGGAAATTACTCTATTTTACTTGCATTAAAACCCAAGTGTTCTTAATGCATTTAGCTTAGTTACGCAAGCGGCAAATAACTTCCAAAGAGCCGTGTTGTTGAAACATGATTGCTTTTATTCATGGTTTTATGCTTCGCATACTGTGCATAACAGTGGTGTGTTTTCTGAATGCTATGAATGTGTTGCATGCGTTGTAGAGTACTGAAACGACTAATATTGATGAGGAGCTAAAATATCACATTTTAAATGTCAGGTGAATCAACAATAATCCATGAACTAAGAGGGAAATCCATGAATTCCCTTCCAGAGAAGAGTTTACTTGGCTGACTGACAGATGGCTGCTTTTACGGGTTTAGTTCTTCTGTCTAGGCGAGGTGCTCAGGTATTCTCAGTATGTGGCCAACTATCATGATGCCATTACAGCATCCTGTGAGATATGAATACATGCATACCCCACGTATCTATGCATTCAAGGTGCAAACAGTGTTTGTTGAATGCATTTGTGTGAATTTTGCCACTGAATATTCAAAGTGGTGTTATATTAACCGTATATAATATCCATTTTCAATAGCGTTCATTCAGTGATCAGATAGAGTTAATTAAAGAGGGAGAGCTACACTCGATTTGAAAAACTGAAATATGGAATTCCAAGGTGAAAAACTTTGTACGTATATTTAACTCTGAACTTTATGGAAAGATAGCTTGATTATGCGGCTCTGAAGTTCTGTGTAAGGTCTTCTGCTGGTCATGTTTGTTGCTCAGGATAATAAATCTTCTTGGAGCAGTAAAGATCGGGTTATTCGTGTATAATGTATTTTCTTCCTTTATTTTTCCTTATTTTTTAAAAATAAGTATCAAACGCTCTTACTAATCATCTGCAATAAATAAAACTACAATTGGACATAGCGAAGGAGTTCATTTAGCTTTTATCCTTGGCATCATTGCTCGGAAATGAAAATTAGTTGTTTAAGCATGTTTTTAAGTGTAACACAGGCTTTGATTACCATGTTTAGCAGGTAAATAAATCAAGGTTGCTCAAGGTATTCCGCGAATCGCCCAGGTCTGCTGTAATGCCTCAGCATTGCTATTCCTATGCCTCTCAAGCGACGAGAAGCAAAGGAACACTTAAAATACTGTATAATATTCTTGAAGGTTTGTATTCTGAGATTCTCGTTTTCTCGTTTTCCAATTGCCAGCACTACCTTACACTGTAGATCGTCTTAAGGAGAGCTGCAATCCCTGTCGTTGTTGCTATGGATGCCACCGTCGCCGTTAAACGAAAACCGTAAAGGGGACACTTGGTCTCACAGTTTCCAGTAGAGCTGTGGTGATTACATAGGGGCCAGGTGTCGTGAGAAGGATTACACCTAATTAATCAGCGATAGTTTGTTTCACAGTGCGTTTGCAATACTTGCTTGCTGTTTAAAAGTGTAGCTTGATAATTTTGACATGTAAATTGTCGCCATTGTTCGCACACCTTCGAATTCTGACGCTGAAAGATAATCCAGAGACGAAAAAGAAGGTAAGATACATATTATGTAGTGCGTTGACGTATACAACGACTAATGTGTCAAGACAAACGAATGCTCCTCCTCCATCTTTTTGCAACTGTAATTTACCGCCTTCATTCATGAAGGAAACGATAGTGTTAGGTAACCTTTTATATCTTTCTTTCTGTTATCTTGATATTTGTTTATCATGATACCGCCGTGAATCATAGAAATAGGAGAAAAGATGCCGTAAATGAGGAACTTGCGATATGTGACCGATTAACATAAAGTCTAAGCACGATGCAATTTATTTCATAAAAATGGTATAAAATGAGAGATAGTTACAAAAGGGCTTGATCATTATGTAAAGAATAATTAAATAATAGCAGTGCGAAAAAGAAGCTGCCAATATTTTAGAGGTGGGTAAGCTTGAGATAAATCGGTTTGTGAGAGGCAGAGAGCTATAGCATCCCAGTCTACAATCTGGATTGTGTAAGGTAGTCTGAAAGTGGAGGATTAACTATAACGTACATAATCTTGTTCAGCTTATCGATATAGCTTGAGTGACCTAATGATGGCAGGTTTTGCCACTAATAACGATGTGCTGAATATCCAGTAGTTTCTGCCCTTGCCTCAGCTCAACAAGAGTGCTCTTACATCGGATGTATTCATCAGATCGATAGTGACCAAGTCAAAATCTTACTAAGCCAAGAATCGCCAAATTATGGCTCACGAGTAGAGATAAATAAAATATGACATTTCATGCTCTAAACCACGTTTATTATCCTTTTTTTTTAATGTTTTGTAGTAATATTTCATAGTATGTTGGTAAAATCTACACATTTTATGAAAAGCTTCAGATTTATTTACGTTTTATAGGATTTGCGATTTTTCTCATTTAAAATAGTTTCGGTTAGCAATGAAGCGAACATTCTAGAAGTTCTATGCGGGCGGTTTACTAGGAAAATATTTACAAAACCCAAGCCACTCGTTCTAGGAAACACGGATGGAAAGAAGAATCCCATGGCACCTTTTCCAGTAAGTCAAGCACGGTTGAGAAATTGTAGCATTTTCTCCTTGTGGCGTCACATATGAAATTATGCCCACTATTCTTGAAGAGCTTTTACTTCCGCGGACCGATTCTTTAGTGGCAGTTTTTTTGTGTTTAAGCTTCTCGCAATGACTAAACTCCATAAACACCACATAATTTGTTTTTTATAATTAGTATGACTTTTATTATAAAATATGGTCGAAAATCTCTGAAGTTTATTCTTTAAAGTAGTGAACTGAACCTACTCCAAGTCCCTAAAGTGTACATGTTATGGTTTTAATGTATACCTATATCTCATAATATTTTGCCACTTTCTTCATATTGGTTATTTCGGCAAAATTTCACATTTTCGCAAATTTTTCTTCATATTTTGCGTGTCTACTAATGATCTTAGTCGCTCATGATAGAGCCTGTGTTGGCTGTAGATGGGGTTAGGTAAATTGAGTCCATAATTCGTTGTTACCGATTCTCTAAGCGATAAGTTGAGTCCCAATCTTTTTAATCCATGCGGTAAATTGAGTCCGTGGTGAATGTTCCGTCATATTGTAACCCAATGTGAGGTAATTGGCTTAATATTTTCACCAAGTAATTTTTATAGACTATGAAGCAACTATTCACAATGCCGCAACGCCTGTTTAGCCTTTAGTTGTAATAAAAGGGTGTCGTTTCGATTTAGGACTAAATTGGTGGTGTAAAATGCAAACCCTAGGTCTATCAAAGGAATACAAATCTAACTCAGAAAAAAGGTAACCTTTTAAAGCATTTCTTTGGACTTCCCTTCCTAAACCCAGACAACGTAGAGGACTGCTTTGTCGAAGATCTGAAGGCTGTACGACCAGGAGAGACAAAAATACAGAGTTCTGTGACTACATCTTGGAGACATATATTGCGGCAGATTCAATGTTTCCCCCTACTATTTGGGCTAATTTCACAGCTACACTTGAGCATTCAGTCAGATATGTATGTACAGTTACGTAGTTCAGGAAAAAAGAAAAACAGAACATTGGAAAAAGCACATTTTCGAGGCAACAGATGGTTAAGTTTACTAATACGAACATACTGAGATTTGAGTTTGTGAATGGTGTTTAATTTTTACCTGTGTGACAAAACTATTGCAAGTGGTCCGTACGAACGATTTTAACATGACAAAACTTTTAATCACACCAACCTGATAAATGGTTGTGCAGTCCCAAGTGTGCACAAAGGGGAGGGCAAATTTTGTCACAATTATGGGTCGAGGGACTCAATTTACCTACCTTGAAAGTTTAGGAGGGACTCAATTTACCTACCATAAAATTTTAGGAGGGACTCAATTTACCTTGTAACATTGAAAAGGGACTCAATTTACCAACCCTGACTGTAGATAATTCTTTACCCCAAAATGACAAAACAAGTCAAAAACAATATCCATGTCTTGCAAGTCAAAATTTCATGCGGGCTAAATAGAAGAATGTCTTTGTATAGTAGCGAGAATAAATGACCTAAGGACCTAAGGCGTTGGTGCAATATCCATATGGTAGGACTGTACCAAGCATATCCGAGTTACCTACTCATGATAAGCTCATACTATTCGTGGGCTAGTATTATTTCAAAGCGGGATATTTTCTGTAGGATAGAGCAGTATCAATAGCGGAAATTAAATAATCTGAATCTCTCAATCAATCAATAAATAAAACTAAATATAAATTACAGCATGAATGAAACAAGGCGCCATTTATATATGTAAAAGTCTAATGTGTTGCACTCAGATGACCTTCTCTACTCTTGTATTAACTATTCTTACGCTCTTATTCCTTTATCTCATCAAATGTTTCAGAGCTTTGAAATTCCATTCCCTTTGCACGACCAAAGGTGCATAACGACCTTCCATTTGAAAGAATATTATATATCGAAAAACTCACACAAATAACAGGAAATATCTCCGAAGTGGTTCACTCACTCACTTTAAAAAAAAAAAAAAAAAAAAAAAAAAAAAAAAAAAAAAAAAAAAAAAAATTATACATGGGGACATTAATTGTGTGTTTTAATGAGATCTACATTTTTATATAGTAAGATTTGGTCTATCTCTTACGGTTTACCAGTTATGCAAAAGTCATCAGGATTAAACAGGACTACAAGGGCTATAGCGAGAAAATTCAAAATATACATTCCATTTGTCATAAACATATCTCAAACGTATGCATTTTAATAAAAATCGTTAGAACCATTTCTGAGAAAATCAACATTTTCGACAAATTTTCCATGTAAAGAGTAGTTTAGAGTGGAGGAATTTTCTTCAAAATCTTTATGTCGCATCCTTAAAAGATATTAAGTTTAAAGGCTTTTTGGACCTTTTTCTAAAACTGCTTTTAGGATTCAGGGTGCCTCAAAACATATATCCAGTGAAATCTCAACATTAAACTTTTGGGTGGAATATAACACTTTCCCTACTTACAATACGTAGTAGAGAAGGTAAAAATTGACAATAATTTGAACGGATTTTTAACATAAGCCCTATGATTATCTAACAATAAGCTTAGCCTAAGGAGAATAAAGACATAACAAATAATTGTAAGCAGTACTAAATCAGAAACGAGAAAACTGGCCATCTAAATTGTCATATAGGCAAAGGCAATGCATATTGACAGCATTTTCATTGTATTTTTGTATTAGGAGTAAAGCCCTTTGCAGCTATTGTTCGAGAGCGGAACGTGCCTTTTCCGAATTGAATCGGTTTCAAACGCGACGTCGAGAGAACAAATATAAATTAAATGTTCGAAAAGTGACGGGAAGGAACTTCCGAGCCGCGGGAATTTCAAGCTAAAGTTAGCTGAATGTAATACATTGCTGAGTGGAAAGGGAAAGCTGTAAATACGTGTACTTCAGAAAACATCGGGGCAGTCATTGTTAGTAATCTCCACGCACGTGTACCTAATAAATGTAACAAAAGTAATAGTGTGGGAATTTGATAAGTGACGCGTTCAATAACGGCAAGGTAAAGACAGTCATCTCCAACAGGGAGAGGTAACGTCCGCACCAATTTGTATCGAGATAGGTGACAAACACAGAAGGTTAAGGGTTAGGTGTAACTAATTTGCTTTCCCACAAATATATCACATATTTTTCCAGTTGATGTTTTCTGCACGGTCATAACTGAACAACTGAGCCCAAAATGAACAACCCCTGTCAGTATGGACCATCCGGTTCGTTTCTCCATATTCACACCTTCATTACCTAACCTGCTACCCATATAGTCGGGGTAATTAGCCATGCAGAAAGCTTACTTTGCTTTCCCCTCACAACTGGTCCCACGCTCTCGGGGAAAATAAACATGTATAACTTGTGTGTGCCACGCCTACTTGGAGCTACTAACCAACCTGAAAATATACTGCTCTTATTAACTAAAATTAGTTGAAAATAAAGTAAATATTTATGTAATGTTGTGCATTATCCTGTCCTGAATTAGCAATACAAATATCTCTTAACAAGTATTTACTAGTGCGCGAAGAAGTTGTTAATAATTAGCACGCTTCAGTAACGGCAGTTTAGATAGTGAAAGTGATGTCTTTGACTACTATAATAGTACTCGTATATTATGCAACGAAACTATAATGGTAGTAATTAAGACGCGAGTATATATGAGGAAACGAGTGAAGCGAATTTCCTAATTTTCATACGAGCGTCTTAATTATATTATAATTAAGTTTCATTCGACAGTTTATGCTCGGACATATACATATTGCATCAGCTGATATTTGGAGTTCTGAGCAGGCGCTAAACGATCAATTCGTTTCCAGCACGTCACAGCTGCATCATGAAAATGATAACCTTGGAATGCTATGTAACACTGAAAAATAGAAGGCAAATTGAATATATTGGTTTTCAGATTAAACTGTATTTCAAATATAAGTTATTTATTGTACAATTAGTGAAATTAATTTGCGGGACTGTGCTTAGTGTAATATTCTTGGAAGTTGATGTTGATGTTGATGTTGCTGCATGAGAATTCTTTGATTGGTGGAACACCTGTCCTTTAATGAAATTTGAACTCTCCGATTGGATGAAGACTAGTCCTTTAACGAAAGCTTGAACTTAAGGAGGTCCATTAAAGGATCGCTATCAGACTAAACTTGGGTATGGTCGAGCATAAAAATAAATAATCGGCCATTAACCTTTCGAAATGTTCACAAAGTTGACTGTTCTTATTATACAACTCAACTGGAACCATCTTCCCTGAGCGCATCCATGCTTGCAGCAACGAGGTTGTTACCATAGCCAGAGAGTTTTTGCGCAATAACAATCACTATGATTGCGCCGCCGGCAAAAGGGCTTAAAAGAACCTGAAATGTCCTCGAGATGAACGTCGCATTGTGCCCGAGCTGATCGAGATCACACAAAGGTGTGCTACAATTAAAGTTAACCAACCGGCAACAACACATGGGCAGCATTCCAGTAGAGCTGCCTCAAGATTAACACTATTACAATAAACTTCCCTTATTGTAAGTACATAAGTGCAGTGGTAGCGCGACTGCCTCTGGCACGGAAGAGCCGGGTTCGATCCTCGGTACCGTCGTGGGGATTTTTCCCCCACTGGGAGGTATGACACGGGGTGCACTCAGCCTGAGGTGCCAATTGAGGAGCTACTTGACAAAGAAGTAACGACCCCAGGTCACGAAGGCTGCATAACCGGGCGGGAGGGCTCGGAACATTGACCATTTCCCACCCTCCAGTTTGGCACCCGCCTGAATTGGGCAGAGGGGGGTGGGACGCAGCAGTCGGCGGTAAGCCTTGACCCGCGAAAGGTTGTTGCGCTAGGGGTTATTTTATTTATTGTATAAGTACATATTCTAAGTACTTAGAGAATATATTATTCGTATTGTTAAATTTAAATGTCTGCATTGAACATTGTAAATGCACACCTGTTCCAAAATAATTTTTATTTTATTTATTCACTTGTTTTGTGTTTGTTTTTTGCTTTGCGAGAATGTATACGACTTTACATTTGGCTGTTCATACAAACGTTTCTGATCATATGCGTTTTATGCAGTTTAAGTCTGCAAATAATTATTCTAGCGTTGCTGAATCTTAGCATGGCTTCCAGTGATTTTCTGCAATTGCAGGGCATAACAAGTAGATTGTAAATCACACAAATATACAGGCTATTAGGGGCATAAATGTAGATATTTTGATAATTGACCTATTAACATGCACCCACTTCGGTATTTTAGTTGTTTTGCTCTTCCTCTAACAGTTTTCCAACAAATCAATCACATAGTTTATTACTTGGTGTTTTGTTCAGTTTTGTAACTACGCCATGAGATGAACAACGCCTGTGGCATACACAATCCATTTTTCTTCACAACTTAATGCGTGACCTACCTGCCTAGGTATTGTCAGGTTGTCACGTTGCAGAAAGCATTGGAACTCGGTTCTGGTATACCATTTGTTATCACGAGATCGGACCGTTCGCAAATGAAGTAAATATTGATGTAATATTGTTCATTACACCGTAAGGTGTGCGAGTTTCCAATCCAGGAGGCCAAAATTGGAAAAAAAAAAAAAAAAAAATCACTTTTTAAGGTGGGAGTATGATAGTTTGGTATTTTACATGTTGGACCTTTACATTCAAACAGAACAAATGTAACGTGTTTTTAATACTAACACGGAAAGCTTCAGAGTCGTTTTCAACAGTGGTTCCTTTAGAACAAAATTAAAAAGAATGTCCTCTTAATTTCTACTGGGTTTGCACCAGACGTCAGAAACTTCTCTCCGAGAAATCGTGCAATGTGCAACTGAAAAAGTGAATAACTCAAATTGGAGCAAAGGATCACCGAAATCTCTTGCACGCATGTTCTTGAGACATGTAGAAATAATATGTATAAATCTAACATAAATAAAAAAAAAACTAGAAATTTAAAAGCAAAACAAGGTGTTATATTTAGAAGAACACACAAGTAAGTTTGGCTATATGTGGGTAAGATTAGCAGAAATTTAAAGTGCATACCTTTAGCTTTAACTTCCATAGCTGGAACACACAAAAAATATCACCACAGTTAACCACTCACTGCAACAAAAATTTTTTTTCTGTCGCTGCTTTGCAGTGGTTTGGAGCCACTAACAAGTTTACGGTAAGATATAAACCGGATGCCTTCTTCAAACTGATTTAAAAATGTGCTACAAGATACTTTAGGGCGTCTACAATAAAATACTAAATCATCATATTCCTATCTTAAAAGATGATTTTCTGTTTTTTTAATTTTGGCCACCTAGATTGAAAAATTGCACATTGTGCACTGGCCTAACACCTTGCATATTCGCGGTCTCGAAGCCCGCTGAAAGCATTCAACATAGGTTGGTATGATCCAGTCATAAGCACGTGGTCACTCTACGGACGAAATATGTAGTAGTGAAAGTGTTCGTCCCTCTGTTCTTTTCCGTTCTTACAGCAAGCAGCACCATAGACGGTGGGCACTGATTGTAGCGGAAATGAAATGATAACTGCGAAAAAGAAAGATTCCAGCCCTAAGTTTAAGGTACCACCAGCTGTTTGTTATAAATGAAAACTGAGGAAAACCTGCAGAAACTCTCAATCAAAGAGCCGCTCCTGACGGGGGGTTCCGAATCGATGTCCTCCTGTACACGAGTACATGCCCTAAACACCTTGTGTTGGTGGAATTCAAGGGTTAGTCTTAAAAATATACGCGTAAAATATCAGTAGTTTTACTGCCTAAATAAGAAACGAAATCCGTTGCTATAGAACCCCAGTATACTCACAGTTCAGTAATTTTCCTTTTTATTACACTAAAGCGGTCTTTCAATGTTGAGCATTGTATAAGGAATACATCTGTTAAATCCCATGAATTGCTACAGATAAAGATATTACCTAGAGATACCACAACTTAGTTGGCTTTCATAGAATCCATTTATCTGGACAACTCAAACTCCATTCCAGGAAAGGAGATTATTAACGCCTGACATCGTGCGTTTGCTTTATGGAAAGGAGAAAGAGATGGGAATATATTCCACGAGTCAGTTCGTAATCCTTAGCTGCCTAATCTCAAAACCTTTACTATTGAAAATTACCGGGTATGTAAAATCTGGGTTACAAAGGTTTTCCTTGTTTCCCAATACCCACTTGTAACAATACAAAAACCAGGGAAACAAAGAGGTTAAATATATCGGGATGTTTTCCGTACTTAACTGACAAAAGTGAGTCTGGTCACACAGTATTACACGTTGTGTAACTGATACTGAGAAACTAGGCAGTGAAGGATGACCGTGACAGTGAATCTCAGCATTCGGACCGTCATTAGCATACCCTTCCCCTCCTAGAGCCTGCAGGTAGAAGCAAAATAGTAATGTTTCAACTTATACCTCAAGTACTGTAGTTTGCATATTTAGCTCTACGTGCGCTGATATCCATATATTTTACTTCTGTGGACTTCATAACTTCTCATTTCGTGTTTAATGCATGTGGTCTGCAAATTTACCTTCCTCAAGTTAATGCTACTCTTGTTCTTCTTCTTGCTCTTCTTCTTGTTGTTGTTCTTCTTCTTTTTCTTCTTCCCCCTCCTCCTCTTCTTCTTCTTCCTCTTCTTCTTAAGGCACTACGACTTCAAAAATGAATGTTTTGACCTTCTCAACAATTCTTTTCCAGGCATTTCCGTTCTGCGTGGTTATTGTCCAGTTTGATATTCTTAATTTTCTCAAATCGTCCATAACATCATCTTCTCAACCGAAGAGCTAACAATAAAAGAAGCCAAACTAAGATTATATCGGACCATGATATGGTTAACTGTCACTTACACTTGTAAAGCTTGGGTACTGAAAGACTCAATAAAACAAATTGTTAATCTTTGAAAGGAGAATCCTAAGAAGGGTCCTGGATCCACTAAAGATAGAAATGTCAATTGGAGAACAAAAACCAATAAACAATCAAATGAATTAATACATAACCAAAATATTGTAAATTTCAGTAGGGAAATGAGATTAAGCTGGCTTGGACATGTTAAGAGAATGCAAGAGCATAGGTTAGTGAAAGGAACATATAAATGGAACAGCTAAAGCAACTGGTAGACCGAAAATCCGTTAGGTTAATGCTACTCATCCCAATCAATATTGAAACTTGGAAACTACAGGTTACCAGAAAGGCACATATTAACCTGTGCATACAAAGGTGTGGACAGTTTTATTATTGTGGTGAGCGCTTTACCTGCTTGCCCTATCTGTTTTTACTTTCACTTTTTAATACTTAGCTGTTACATTCATTAACGTGTGATCAGTTAAAGAATCTGTCATGCGGCACAAACATATAGGTAAGTGAGATGTATGTGTACAAATTTGGCCCATCAGTACAACAATAGGTGCTTAGTGGTTTAAAAATCCATGGTGTGTAGGATCTCGCATATGTCTCCTGTATAAGGGATCATCGTGTATCATGGAGATATCTGACACAGAATTTCAGCTCCCAAGCATTGCAGCCATCCGTCTACTGCATCCAGTAAAGTCGTGCAGAAGTAAGCATAAAATGGTATGGCACTGTGCTTTGTGCCTCGGTACAACATTTGGTTTAACAAATCTACTGCTTTTGGCTTCCAAGCACCATCAGGTCAGCAATCAAATTTGTGTAAGAGCCTCGCTGATTTTGTAGTTTTTCCAGAACATTCCATTATGGGGTATTGGATGAATTCCGGTTGCTTACCAGTTGGACAGAATGATTATATAACTATTATGTCGGTACAGACTGTCTGTCGTAGCAACAACTTCGTTGACTATTCCATATGCTATTATTGTCTTAGGGGCAGGGCGTGGATTCAGAGGAGGCTGACGCGTACAAGTTGATGGGTGGGAGGGAGGGTAAGTACTCTCACCTACCTAACTGTCCGTAACTCCTATCCGAACAAAGTCAAATTATTATGTTATATTTTCTAGATCTGTCTCTTACTTAGATTATTACTATCTCTTGGTTTGATATAATGTCCCGTCTAACATGAAGTTCACTTTTAAATCATTTTCGCATCTTGGAATAAACAGTTTTTGAGCTTATGTTCACCACAAATGAGGAGCTGGGGTGTTTCGTCCCGATTTTTTGTGTTTTGTTGCTATTGATGTGAGGAATTCGACGACAACTATATAACACAAGCATTGCACAATGGGATCGTCCATCCAAAAAATTGCTAACCTATAGAATAGTAATTAACTTCTGTGCTATAACGAAGGCAAACGTCCTCGTCAGATGGATAAAAGCCTTGTAAGTTGAATGTAACTTTTTAGCCTTCGACTCGTTTGTCGAGAGAACATCTTCATGGGAAATGTCAGCCCATAAAATATATCGGAAAAGTTTTGGGACATAAAACGCACTCCTCAAGTATATCTTGAAATATTGACTGTTTGTGCCATATTAAAAGTAAACATAAGAGATCATTTAAAATATCTGTGCTAAAAGTTTCACTGTTTTCCCTTGTATAAATTATATAAGCGTTTGAATTGCATTTAAAATTACACATAACAACTAAACTTTTACGTTTGTGCCAACTTGATACGTATGAAAAGCTATTTCCGTAACATTTACGTTGGCAATATATAGACAGTTAATAAAAGCCTGAACTGAAATTCACTAACACAGCCTTATTTGAGTGCTAACTTTACAGGACAGTTGACGTCCTGTTTTGTTTTATATAAAGATCAGGACATCAGGACATATGAATAAAGCAACAAAATTGCCTTTGTATTTTATTCTTTTAATTAACTTTAATGTTTCTAATTTTATACTATGTTTTCAGGTTTTAATTATGGAGTATTTATTTGTCGCCCTCCTTGGTCTAGGTCTAACATGCTTGCTTCTGGTTCTCGAGGTCGCCGTTTAAAACCGGGCGAAGGGCGATCGATTTCTTCCGGTGTAAAAATCCTGAGCATGGCATCTTTCGAAAGTGAAGTAAAGCCGGTGGTCCTGTGTCATATATTTATGCAACATAAAAGAACAAGTCTGATAAAGACACCACTGAGCAAAATTAAGTTGTCTTTCACGCTCAATGTAGAATGGGGCGCTGAGAAATAAAGCAGTTCAAGAGCGTCCATACATAAAAACTCAATTTTTACTAGTGTACCTACGATTTAATACTACTATTTAGAGGGCATTCAAGTATTTGTCTGCTGATGTCACCGTAGGAGAGCGGTTTTGATCCCTAAAGCTGTGCGGTGCCCGTGGTGCGGAACCCTAGCACCCGTAGAGCTTCTGACGTTACCAGAAGTACGCCGGGTCGAACATGTGAGCCCTCTTGAAAGGGAGTTGTTCTGAGTGGGTTGGACTTGGAGGGATAGTGGTTCCCGAAACCCACTGAAGCTTGGGTACGTCTGATGACCAGATGGGATTTTGAGACACCTCAATGTCCTACGGTACCAGCCTGGAGAACTGGGATGCGGTAACCTATATCGCTGTCGGTGTAGTGAGGTTTCTAGTAGGCACATTGACCCATACAAGTGGCGTATCTACTTCTGTCTTCGCGTAAGTAGAGGGGATTTTTAGATTCCAGGCATTGTCCTAAGGAAAGAGCTACGAAGAGTCTACTGTTACCCTTCCTGGTGTAGAGCTTTGGCTCCGCACAGATATATTGCAACTAGCAAGGGAAGTTGGAGTTGCTCCTGATACGATTCTCCACATACTTAAGAAGAAGTTAAAGGTGTGGAAAATGTGCGCTCGATGGGTTCCACAAAATATTATAGAGGAAACAACGTGGCAGAGGATGGAAACAACGAGATTACACTTAGAACGCTATGAATGTGAAAGCGAGTGTTTTCTTCGACGTATCATAACGTTAGATGAAGCCTGGGTTCAATGCTACCAACCAAAATCAAAGGGACAATCAAACGAATGGCGGCACATTGATTCACCACAGCCTAAGAAGTATCGACAAGAACAGGATCCACTTAAAGTCATGTTCATTGTTGCTTATGATTTTGACGGTGTTCTTATCACTTATTCAGTTCCTTAAGAAAATCATGTTAATGGTGCATATTAAAGTCACATTATGGAATACCATTTACGACCAGCTGTGCGTCGTAAACGTCCAAATCTCCTGAATTCTCATCCCATTGTGTTACATGATGGTGCTGGCTCTCACACGTCTGCCCCTGTTGTTTACTTCGCAGATGGAACTGGGAAATTCTGGAGCATTCTCCATACTCCCCAGATATGAGCCCACGTGATTTCGACCTTTTGCGAAAATGAAATTACCACTTAGAGGGGTTTGCTGTATAACCAGACAGGTAATTATAGCGGCAGTAGAGCAGTCTGTTCGAATATTACAAGACGCTGTGAATGACATCCGTCGACTCCCTGATGTGTGGAGGAGAGTTCATCAAGTTGGAGGAGATTACTTCTAAGCACTGCAATAATCTGACTGCTCCAAAATGTTTTATTTGTTGTTAATTCAAATGTTGCCACACACTATTGAATGACCTATGTATATGTAATATTACCGCAGGCGTGATTACGCCACTCTGCAACATCAATCGTTAAGAGAATAAAGCCAATAAGCATTTGTTCCACAGCTTAACAAACGTTAACTATTAACTAGGAATCATAATAAAGGATGTTAAATTAAATATATTCCTTAAGTGAATATGAGAAAATGATGTACAGGTGGAAGGTACTGCTTCGGCCGTATGTTAACCAGGGATTCTACATGACGAGTGTAAGAATTATGTCCAATATAATTATTGTTAATAAAGGGCCGTTTCGCATAAAAAAGTGTCAACGTGCTCAGAAACAGCGCATTCATAGTTTTACTGGAATTGCTATTATTTAATGGAAGGAATGTGGGGAAGTAGTGCAATAAAAACTTATTGTATGGTACCTAGAGCCTCCTCTTTCAATAGACATTAGAGATTTACATCTATGTGCAAGTCCTAAAATGTTCTTCGATACACATTCACATTATGTAGCCTCTATGGAGGAGTGCAGTGATCTCAACATAACAACAAGGGATCATCCTACTGTCAAATGTTTTATATCCCCTTCATGGAACCCTATGTGTCGTAAAAACTAAGCTTTTTTCCCTTCAAAATTACACAGATCTGTATGCATTTCATGCAATGAAAGCTTTTCTGTTGATTGGTTCCATTATCTATATTTCACATACTTTTTCGAGTATATGTCCAAATATTTTCATTCCTTCAGTATGATGTGACCCGAAAGGTTGAGAGGGAGAGAAATATACGAGGAGCATACAACTCGTATATAGATTTACAGTTTTTATCACCATTCATAATATTCTGCTGTGTTTGTCGATAGCAGTACCGTGAAATACTTCCTAGAAAGATCAAAGGGTTACGATCTAAATACATTGCAGCGCATTTTTCCAAGCACTGCGAATATATGAATAGACACTATAGAAGCTGTTCAAGAGCGGGAGATCTCTGGAAAAAACCTGTTAGCAATGCAGATATCCATACGCGATAGGTGGTAGTGTTTGCGCAGCACTACTGCATTAGCCATCACAGAAATGCATATACAAGTGAGTAAACGGAAGGAGAGAAGCTTACACATTAACAGACGAGAACAATGGTGCCATTACCCAAGTGGATCTTTTTATAAATACTTGACTGTTACACACATATCGAGCATGGTGGCTCAGGTGGTAACGCTCGTGACTCGCATTCGGCAGGTCCCAGGTTCGATCCCTGGTGACCGACCAATAGAAACACAAGTTTTTCGCGGCTTTCGTTTGTCACTAGGAGAATGCTGCGCTGGATACCTTCCTTTCCGCTACTTCCGGTTCCTCCATCTCATTTCACCTTCATTTTAATCCAGTCTTTCCAGGTTTGGAACTGTCGGCGATGGGCGTGTTTGGTGCTGCGGTGTGGAGACTTTGCACACTGTAACTGATGTTCTTGACCTAGAGGTGGCATTGTAGTCAACTGTCTCATTGTTGTTTATTGTTTACTTTTTGTTCTTATTTTTCCAGTTATGTTAATAATTATATATCAAAACAAACAAAACGTACGCACGCATATCTTCATTTCTTTTTGTTCCTGTTAAAAACATTGTTGAAAAACAAAACAATCATGTTTAATAATTACATTGCATGTAGCCCTACCGAACGACTACCATGTGATTAACAAAGCAAATTATTGTTCAGAATATTGTGTAGTAAATAACAACTGTAGAAAATTGAAATAACATAACAATCAAAATCTAACCAACAAGATGATGTAACCGAGCGAGGGCACAGTACTTCCTTCCGGATATGTTCGTTAGTTAAAATGTAAAATAGGGTGAATACTCCAAACTTGTAGAATCGGGCCTGGTTTAATTTTTGGGTAGCAGGTCAACAGTAGGAGGGTACGAGGGCTATGGGCCGTCATGGGACAGGTCAGAGCGTTCAGTGTCTCACTGGGTGGGACCGGTGTCGAAACCCATGCGGCTGACGGCTGAATAGCAAAACCTGGCGCCGAGATAAAGAATCTCCAGCTCACGTTGTTTGCTGTGCTGTGAAATAATTATGAGTTCTCCTAAGCGTCTTCGTATGGAAAATTGCAAGTGTAGGTGCGTTGTAGAAAGGTATCAGCACGTTGTAGAAGATAGAGAGACAGGTGCTGCGAGTTATTGCAATCGGGTAAGTAAAAGTATGGGAGTCAATGGCAGGTATGTTATTTAAGAAGTAACTGATAAATGGGCGACAATTGATTTCGTAGAGGAAAAAGAAATATATGTCACGTTCTGTGTCAATTTGTGTATCTACTGTATAAGTATTTTGCATTATGTCAACTTAAATTAGCCTCACTCCCAATCAGACACTTGACACGCCTTGCGATGTTGTGTAGTTAAACATGCTGTAAGGCCGCAGATATAAATCTAATTTGGACCCACAAAATGTATTTGCACAACTGAAAAGAGAATACTGATGGTCAGTTGTCAGCCGCCAGCAACTATACACATTACGAGTTTATGTTAAGCAGCATTTATTCACTTTATTCTGTTTTAAATAATAACTTTATTTATATCACTTTTATCTATTCACTTATCATGTATTCAAAATAGTTAAATATTCTGAATTTAGTGTCCTTTCTCAACCTGAATTTCACTGTTGCACTGTTCATCTATGAGATCAAAACTGGTTCTCAAAATCATATAAACATATTCATCATTTATTGGAAAAATTGTGTACAAGCCCCAAGCAGCCATTTCGTTATTATACTCGGAGTATAGAGTTACTACCGCAAGAAAATGTGAAATAATGAAATATTCTATGGCTGTACCTTTGATAGGTTCTATTCTGGTATCGCAGATTAGCGACTAACCATAGAATAAATCAAACAGGAGCTTATTACAAATTCGTACAATCGAAAAGAGGCGAATTCCAATCCCGTTGGGCCGGCCGCTGTGACCATGCGTTATTCGTGGATTTCCCGGGTTGGTGAGCGAATACTGGGGTACCTCCTCGTCTACTACAAATTTCGTGCTCATGATTTCCTATCATGTGTTTCAGAGTTGGAAGGACCTGGTGTGTTAGGGCAGGACGGAGGATTTTGTTCTTTAGAAAGATTTCTCCCTCGTATTTGGCGGACCTACTGAGGACGGGCCCCTACTCCCTCAGGGTGAGTCGATTTCCTAGGGCGGAACGAGGCTAACGCGTGCCTAGCCGGCGCCAGGAAGTGCTTCATCTGGAGTCGTTAGTGATCCCGTTCTTATAAGTTAACATCGTTGTTCGGATCTGGTCGCACTTCGAGCCTCCCCTTATTTCTACCTCCCAGATCACATTATAACAAAAAACGGTCGTGAAATTTAAATTCAGTTTTATTCCTGGACGCTATTTAGCTGCTGTGGTTCTCAGCCGTATATTGTATATCGTCATCGTTATCCTCGTCGTCGTCGTCGTCACCACCACCACCACCACCACAACAACCACCACCACCACCACCACCACCACCACCACCACTACCACCACCACCACCGCCGCCACCGCCGCCGCCGCCGCCGCCACCACCACCACAACTACCACCATCATCATCATCATCATCATCATCATCATCAACACCTCACGGATTAGGAGACTTCTGTTCCAGCTTCAAGTCTCTCTCCACCTTCTCATCAGTCTTACATCTCTCTTCAATATATTATATACTGTACATGAAATACAGCTTAATTTTGTTCAAATGCCTCTTTTGCATGCTGGTGGTTGTTTCATGTACCGTAGATCTACGACACGGAAACACAGGCTTTACTTCCCTTCCGAAATAAGCCATGCTAAAAATGTTTACGCCCGAAAAAAGCTTTTGCGGCCTGGATGTGCTCCTATTCCTCCCACAATTAAAAAGTGCTTATGACAAGGCGAATTATTATTCTTTGCCCGCCCACACACCTACAGAAATGTCGGGCTATCCATATAACAGTGGCTACAAGCCACGAACACACTGGAGCAGGTGGTCATCAAATAGGAGTAGGTAATCTTTTGATCCATTACGACCCAATGCGTTTATTCTCTATTCTCTGTATTATATTTGTTACATTAGAAAGGTTCTCTCATACCTAATTTGGTTTCACAGACATGAATCTTTTGATAAACAGACTTTACACTTCAGGGAGCAGCTTAAATGTAGGTTATGCACCTCAGTTGACCCCTTGCTCTCACTTGGTTCAAACATCGATAATGAAAATGGGAATGTGGTTCTCGAAGCAATTGGCAGAATGAATGACCGAGAAAGCGGGGAACCAGGAAACGAAATACTGTCCAAACACCGCTTCACCTGTAACAAATAGCAGTTGTAGAGCTGCAGTAAAGGCATAATCAGCAATCATGCATGAACTGGAGCAAGTTCAAAGGAGAGATCTGCAACAACAGGATGAGAAAATACACATATGGTAGCGAACATACGATTACATACGCGGCTTGTAATATCCTCTAGCGTTTCTAATGGTTGTATTTGAATTAGGATCAAATGTTGAACAAATTCTTTTAACCACCGTGTTTAAATTTGACAGACTGTTACAACGCCTAACTCTAATGACGCAGTTGTTAGATTGTTTTATTATTTGAATCTATTTTTCTCTATTTTTGTTTTCATTCTGTTGCACTCCACATCCTGTGAAAGGATAATTTTATCCGGGGATAATGAACAATGCCATCCGAGTGAGGTGGCACCTCATATTCGAGAGGTCCTAGGTTCGATCCACGCGGCCGACCCTCCTCCATGCATTTTTGGGTGTATCCTCGGGACACTAGCCGAACGCTGGGAAGGTTAATTAACATCTCTTGACTGTCCTATCCCTCTAAGTACCTCACTTCTCATTTCAATATATTTCATTCTGCTTAGCTCTTTCAGGATTATAAGTGTCGGCGAGAGTTTCGGCGTTGCATGGTAGGGAAAAATTATGCTTATGTAAAACTGTCCTGCGGATAGGGGACCGTCTCCAAGTCCTAGGGGATCTAATTGGATGTGTAAGCCAGCAAAGGAGAGAGGGTTGCACGAGCTGCCACCGGGGAGATTAAATTTGAAACTGAAGGGACCCTGGTCACTGCTGTCGGGTCTCCTAAGTTTGTCCACGCTGTCTCTTCTCATGTCACCTCTTCCTCCGAAGGGCGTCCCGTCAGGGGTGTAGGCACAAAAGTTACTTTACAGTTTGAGGTGCTATGTCACCCCCACCCCAACCCGATCCTTGCTCATACCGGCACAGCATTAAATTCCCCAGCTGGTTCGCATTTATTCAAGGGGAAAAACCACAACCAGTCAAATTCATTTGGGATAACATACCCTAATGTCGACTTACAGCGTGTAAGTACTTAAAGTCCCATGACAAGTTGTCACGGTAGCTCAGTGTTTACAGCAACCAGACGGAGACCAGAAGATCCATGGTTCAAATCCCGAATATAGCATTGAGGCTTTCAGTCTGGTTCTACCCTTCCAAGCTACACACGGAACTGAAAGAAGAATGAATTGCCAACATAAAAATAACTTAATATAGGTTAGTACCATGGTATTAGGGTTGTGTGCGGTAAAGATCATTTTGCCTATTTTTTGCCTATTTTAATCTTTAGTGCCCAGAAATGCCTATTTAATTTATTCTGAAATATATATTTGAGCTACATTAAAAACTGTAAATGTACGCTTGAGTACTGGCCAATATGTTAGGGTTATACCTTACTTTCACTCGGTGACTTAAATTTCCGTATCGTGTTTATCTTAGCTTTTGGAGAGACAAAACTTGTTCCTGGAAGAGTGTTTATGGTTGTGGACGGCTGACTCAGCGAATGTTAGGAGGGGTTTGGCGTGCCAAACTGGTCATTCACTACATTTATAAACTTAAAATAAGGAACGCAACTAAGGCATCCATCTTTTTCTTAAGTTATCGTGTAACTGTAAACACGTGTGAATGCCGGGTTGCAGAAAATAGGATGGACATTGTTGACCTGCTTAGTCTCGTTTAACTTCCTTATCCGTGAAAGACAGGTCTTTTGTGCAAATAGTGCCAGTATTAGCTGATATATTGTTGAGTTTTACTGGTAAGTTGTTTTACCGTGCCAAAGAATTGGCAGAATTAAAAACAAAGCTGAATACGTCTGTAAGAAAATATATTCGCCAGAGGCTCAGTTATATTTTGCAAAGTCTAGGAAACGTTGGTGAATTGTGGTATGAAATGTCACGTTACTCAACACGTGCAAACCTCGGAAGATAAATCTTCTCTGTGTCCAACGACAAAAGCAGGTGAAGCGAAAGCAACTCCGATCTCCTCGTACTATGCAATTTCCCAACGCCAATCACAGTCTTCGCTTGATCTCTGTAAAGCATTTATTGACACCAGTATTCCATCATGTATGCTCAGGTATGCTGCCTCACTAAATGAAACATGATTTATACGTTTATTTCATTTGGTACCAAACAGTATGCAAAATAAACTCCACACAGGTTGCATCCGGTAGGTCTATATTCCAAATTCCTTTAAATGTGTTGCACTCACATGACTTTCTCTACTCGTGTACTAACTATTCTTACAAACTCTTATTGCTCTATCTTCTTCAGGTTAGTCGAGGTAAACATTTGCATACTTTCTTGTAGGTGCAAGGGGAATATGGGATTACAGTAGACTGTAAACGATAGTTAAATCTTTTAAAGCTGGTCACCATATAAAGGCTTTGAAATTCCGTTCTCTTTGCACGCCAAGAAATAAAAATGTGCATAACGACCTTCCATTTGAGAAAGTTTAAGTATTGCAAAACTCAGAAATAACAAGGAGTATCTCCGAAATGGTTCACTCCACAAAAATATGCATTTGGACACAACTTGTGTGTTTTAACGGTATCTACATTTTCTGTACAGTAAGATTTGGTCTGTCTCTTATAGTTTACCAATTTTATTACGCAAAAGGCGCCAAGAGTAAATAGGACTACATGTCCTATAGCCAAAAATTCAAAATATACATTTTATTTTCCGTAAAAGTATCTTAAACATACGGCATTTTAATCAAAATTGTTAGAGCCACTTTCAAGAAAACCAAAACTTTCGAAACATTTTCTATGTAAAGGGTAGCTTAGATGGAGGGATTTTCTTCAAAATCTTTCTGTTGCATCCTTGAAACATATTTAACTGAAACACTGACTTTGGTTTTCAACCAAATTCTCGCTTTTTAGTTATGTTTTTTGCAGACAGAAGTACACATGGACACAGACGCATACAGGCGCGCGCGCGCGCGGGCGCCTTTCTAAAAGTGCTCTTTTTAGATTCAGGGGCCTCAAAATATATATTTCTGGGGAAATCTCGACATCGAAGTCTTGGATGGAATGCAACACTTTTTAGTGTTTAACGCCCGCTTTTACTACTAAGGCACCGCAGGCGGTGACACTGATGATACATGGAATGAAGATGGAACACCGGTGGAATGAGATGGCGGGGGAAACCGGAGTACCCGGAGGAAACCTGCCCCAACGCCGCTTCGTCCAGAATCCCACATGCGGTTGCTCGGGATCGAACCCGGGCCGCTTTGGTGAGAAGCGAATGGTCTAACCACTCGGCTACAGTGCGGCTAATACAATACTTCTACTTACTATACGTAGTAGAAAAAGTCAAAATAGGTGGCTATTTTGATGACTTTTGGTGCGTCTTTACCTGGCCATTTTGTATTCGGTCTGTAATTATGCGTCCCAGCTGCCCCCGACTGTGCATAATATTTAGGCCACAATTTTAATTCATGGATATCTGTTCCTAAATACCTTGTACATTTCTTTAAGACTGGTTAAAATCAGCAGTCTCTCTTGTCTCTCGCTCTCCTCTGTCACAGTGTTTTGTACCAGTCGCAAATCGGCTTATATCGTCTTATTTATAAAAATGATATTCCTAACAATTTTTGTAAAATAATTAGGTGCGTACCAATGACAATTGTATTTTGTCAGACACTATCATTTTACCCTTGTTCTTTAGTTTTTGCTGTGCGAGCTACATGAAGGAATACGCCAAACTCACGGATTAATTTGTACCCAGTCCTGATTTTAAGAAGACATTGAAGAAGCATGTATTTTTCATTAGCAGTTTTTACACTTGTAACTTTTTCCGTGCAATGTGCAATCATTTCTTCCCCAAAATTAGTGTCACTGTACACAATGAATACTTATTAACAATTTCATTAACCACAATGGCCTTCTTACGGGTCCATTATTTGTCACCAGATGTTTTTCTTTTGGAGAAAGGTGATTCGCTGAGAGGAGTTAAAATTTGATTTACGTTACTGATTGTTGCCTCCGCTACTTTTTCCCGCTGTACAGATTCGTCTTCACTTGATTTTTTCCATCTCTTTCGGTTTCTTTCTCATTAGTCATTTTATATACCTTCATACGCCAGCGATCACATACAATACCACATACGATTCAACTCGGTAACTTGTTTGCGATTCCTTCCGCCACGTGTTATTGAATACTGATCTCCAACCAGTAGAGGAATTCACGGGCTTCATACTTCAACAGTAGATATTCAGTGGCATGTAAGTTTTCGCTATCCATAACTTTGTCTTCCATCTGTTGCATCGCATGCAGTATTCAATTACCACAGCTCGGCTGCTTCTATCATAATACCCAACTGGTAGCATTAGATGTGTTTATTTGTAGAAGTAGGATGATAAATGGTAAAAAGGTTTATATTTTAAAATACAAATAACCGCTTGCTTCAATGTCACATTTAACCCTTCTCCTAAAATATGATTTTCAATAATCCATAGTAGATTTTAAATATACATACTTCTCTTTAGCATCATACATTTGCTTTGTTTTGGGAGCTCCATGGGACCGTTATAAACCTTCTTTTAGAATATGCACGACAAAGCTCATGATATTGTAAATGTTTGTATTACGTATTTTAACTCTTCTCTACAATACTGTTGGCATACTAAAATTCGAAATAAAAGCACTCTTCGCTGACAAAAATTTAAAATTTTGAATGCAATGACTTCGCAACGTTGCCATTTGCTGTAAGGTGAGTCCTTGGAGGTAGAGCTAAGATTTTCGGGCTTTCTGGCCAATTTTGATAAATTTTCTTAGACGTTTTAGGTTGCCTTGTGCCATTTTATCTCGCAGTTGTTTTAGATTCATTATTAGCAGCAGCTTATGTGGAGAGTAATTAGCATCATGGCAACTTACGTGCCTTGGTGAGGAAGAATATGCTTTCCTATTGCTAGACCTTGGCTTGTTAGGCTTCATTTGACATTCAACTTTATTCTGGTACAGCGAATATCAAAGGTCTTCTACATTTGTCATCCAAACTGCTCTATCGACTTTCATCAGCATAACAAAGAACGTAAAGGAGCACTTGAACTTTTGCTTTTCTTTCCCTAATACCAGTTTAATTCAAAGAGCGACTCATTTGACATAGCCAATATATAAACATGGACATTCTATATACTTTTACAAATGATGCAGAAAGAAATTGGAGTGCATTTAAGTGCATCTTTTTGATTTCCAAAGTTTACGATGTAGAACACTGCTGACATGTTTACAGCACTATAATATACGCTTTTTATGATTTGTTATGCTGCATGAGTATATGGTGCATTTTAACCGAAATACTTCATGGTATCGGTTTTTATTAACTCATGGAACAAATAAATTCTAATATTGAAATGTTATATTCTCTGAACTGATGCATGCGAGAGTAGGGCTTCCAGAAGAAACTTCATTTGTTTTTGCCTAGAAATTACTTGATTTTTCATTAATGAAAGGTGATTCTCTGTATAAAGCAATACTATTAGATACAGATTGCATATTTGCCGCTCATCGTAAAACAGTGTATACCGCAATTATAGCCTCCAGGAGACTGGTAGGAGTTGGCCGAATGATTTGTGTAGATTCTGGCACCTCCAGAATTGAACATAGCTAAAGTGTGACCCTGCCGGCTTCAAGGCTTGTGGCATTCCGGAATCGTTAAGGACCCCATCCTTGATACCGCGCATCATTGTCCGTATCTGGTCCCTTTTCGGTTTTCCCCTTCCTCCCAGAAGTCACGTTGGAAGCACAAAGGGTTCACCGTATCCTATTTGCGATGCTGTACTCCAGTGGTTGGGGACCCATCCGTTTAAATAATCCTAAACCTTAATCGTTTTTACCATTAGCATTTCTTCTCGACGTTCTAAAACATGTAGTCTATAGAAGACCTGCGTATGAGTCTCACCTCAACCAAAACCTCGTATTAACCATTACATGAGGGAGAGAGAAGAAGAGAAGGGAGATATGACTGGACTTTTATACAACAGAAGTTATGACAAACAGATCCTGGACCAATACAAATCAAGAACTCCGTCACTTGGTGAACTCTATAGCACTGCATGGATACCACCACAAAATATGCAAGACTAAGAGCTTTCACGACCACGGGAACAACTGTGTGTGTGAATTGTGTGACCAACCCTGTGACGGTTACCACGTGACCACCTACAAAAAACGAGTAAAATCACTCATAGAACTCGGTAAATAATAAACAATGTGAACAAACAAGTTCAACATACGTGTGATAAACAATATAATAAGATTAATATAATTTCATTGTGCAATTTATCCACAACTTGTGCGCATTTATTCTAATAATAAAATGTATGAATTTCAATGAATGTTTTAAGACATTGTAATGCATGAATGTTATACATTTCAAAGCATCTAAGGCTAGCGGGAGTACACACCTCAGTTCATTAGGTGGACTTAAGTACCATCAGAGATATGTGGATGTCGAGCCAGCGTTGAACACTGCGGTTAGGAAAATCCCTGTGTCTTGCACTGAGGTTTCATACACAAGTCCCACAAATACACGGCGGTGCCATCTAGTCATCCATATCCTGGCGCTTGAAAATTACACCTCTGAACTTCAATATCAACATGGCATCAAAGGCCGTAGTAATTAACATCATGTGAAGAAATGAGTTTGTGGCGATGGGAAAGGATTCATGTATCGGATCCATATATAGTGAAATGCTGTTGATATTTTTGGGAACAATTTCTGTTCTCATCAGTAGATGACGCCTAGGTTGTATAACAGTGATATTCACGATGAAGAACGGACGGAAACATTCCAGACACTATCCACCTTGTATGTAATTTTATCCCAGTTGGAACACGCGATTCTGATAATAATTGAATTATTACTTATATTATACAAATGATTAGTTTCTTACGAAATATATGAATGAAATCTTCACTGCGCTTCTATTAATGAACCGAGGGTATTAGTGTCCAGGGAATCTCTGAAACAATTTCCAAAGAGAATGGTCTCACATGTTATTTTAACGTTCTGGCTTTCCTTGTTATGTCTATTATAATATCACATGATATGGCATTGATATTGGAATTCTGTGAGCTTGCTTGTTAGATAAAGTTCCTGTTTATTAAACGCAGGATTATTAATGTTCTCATCAATGCACACCTTGATTACGCAAACTCACCTAACAAAGTTATGATCCTTGATAGAGTTATTATTAGGCTGTGGATTTCGCAAGCAGTTTACTTCTGGCTGTCCACACAGAAAGCATTAGATCCGTCGCACAAAATGTAAACAATCGTGGCTATGAGTAACAGATATGAAGGGGGCGCGATCAGTTGAGTAACACAAGCGTGCAGTCGGGTGAATAAACAACTACAGCATGGCACTGAACATACACTGTCTATGTTCAGATATTTCCTATTACCCTGTGCAATATGCACGGCGCAAAGAATGTATACTATAGGGATCTAATCTATGCAATATTTATTGTATTTGTACAATATTTAAAACACAATTTTGGTGCAGTAAGAACACAATTATCGTTTTAATATACAATGCGTTTATACATTTTGATATGCATGCTATACATATTCAACAGTATAGTTCGTATCTTTAGTGATACAATATTCCATAAGATATTGATATTGTTAGTTGCTGCTGTGACTGCACTAATTGCAGTGAATCAACATACACATCTTGAAGCTACTGAAGGTGAATCTCTTACGATTTGCAGTAGGATACTCCTTATATCGCGAAAAAACTCATCAGCTGTTTTACACATTTGGTGTGTTTTGGAATATTTATACTAATTTAGAATAATCCTAATATTCCTAGAAGCAATACGTAACGTTGGTATATTAATCTAAACCCCAGCGCAACAGCCCATGAAGGGCTAAGGCTTGCCGCCCAGCCACTGCGTCCACCACCTCTGCCCACTAGAGGCTTCATAGGTAGGGTGCAGTACTTGAGGGTGGGACGTGGTCAGCGCCCCGAGCCCTCCCGGACAGTTATACGACCTTCTTGACCTGAGGTCGCTACTTCTCCATCAAGTAGCTTCTAAATTGGTCCCCCCGGGACCTAGCGAGGCTGAGTGCCCCCCGTGCCAGACCTCCAAGCGGGGGAAAAATCCCCATGCTGGTACCGGGGATCGAATCCGGGTCCTCAGCGCTAGAGGCAAGCGCGCTTTGATATATTAATACCGTTTGTTAATGAGTAACACACTTAACTAAGTATCTAAACAAAGTGAAATATAAATAAGGCAAATGACATGTTTCGGAGTTGTCACAATTTTACTTTATCTGCTATAACAAAATACAAGTTTAGCCATGAGGTTAAATTGTTTTCTCTAATGAACAAAGAGTGTTGCTGTAATATAATATTGCAATCGGAAAGGCCTATATGGAAGGAAACAAAGACAATTTGTTGGAACAAACAAGGCAAGTAGTCCACGTGGAGATGAAATTGAACTGTCACTATTTATTATTGGCTATAAGAGAGACGTCACTTGAGGCACAATGAGCTCAATATGAGGTGACACTCCCCTCTATGACCTGTCATAACATTTCTCAGGACATTGATTTTCGAGAAGGAAGGAGAATCAGCGTGGCTTTGTCGTAAGACGTTAGAGCCCTATACTGACATAACAGCTACCAATAATGATTTTGCTTACTGTAGGGATCTTGACGAGAAAACGTCTGAGGTGTTCCACTTTCTAGAAGGATAAAGAGAGACAAAAGCGAATCAACATTTCCGTCCAAATTTATGTAATGAACACTACGGGGTTATTCTTCACTATTACTGTCAGGAAATCTATCTAATATTAACGAAACAAGGAAGGCATCAGAAATTTCTTTCTTAATTCCATGTGACATGACGGCATTTACACTTGAAATCAAGTCATTCTGAATATGAAGTAAATTTGCACGAAAAACAGTCGATTTTTCTAAGAGCTCTTTTAGAGATGTGTCATATATTGTTAATTCATTTAAATATTCATTATACTTGAATTTTTGATGTTAAAATGCCTTATACATTTTTAATGTTCGTCGTAATACAGAGTGCGGGCTTTGGAGGATCTGCTTTAATGACATTCTGCTTTTAGAAAAATTTTAATGTTGAGTTTGTTGATCACACAACAGTTGATTTCTATTTTCGTTGCTACAACAGCATGGAGATGAAGTTTTGTTTACTACTGTAGCTCTGATTCATTTGTGACCTCGCCTGTGTACATACATACCTTCGCCCAGAAGCTACGTAAGTTTTAACCTACCTTTGCTTCAATAGTAAGTAACCAAGAGTCCAAGTCATGCTCAAATGTTCAAAATTGAAGAGCACACATACATGGAACAAAACAAATCGCAAATTACTCTCTATTCACGACTATGAATGCAATAATACTAGCGTGATTCTTAACACGAGATGTGGTGTACCTCGGTACATACCTTGGGTCAAGCGCACATGAGTTTCCTGCAGCCGACGACAGATACCGTTAAACCAAATCTTGTTCTAAGGATACTATTGCAGGGTGGCACGAATTCAAATCATGTTTAGGAAAGCTTGATTTTTAATGACATTAAAACGATTATGTACCATAAAATTATAATGAACACCAATTTGGCAATCCGTTTGAGGACAATTACAGGGTATGTAATACATTTCTCACATCCATTGACGCTACGCTCTACATTAATTACTGTGTTCCTCTGATGAGAATGTGGCTGCAAGGAATGTGTTTGACATCAACAACTCCAGCGTTTTCTGAGAAACGGCTACAGTTTAAACATATCAACAAGGCATAGGCCTCTTAAGGGAAAATATGTCAGTATTGTAATATGAACATCACCTAAACCATCACGCATACACTACACATTGTACAGTACTTGAGGTAGAATATATGTGAAAATCAACTTTTAAAGTCCAAAGCACGTGACATCCATGTAAAATTAATACTCAGAAAAAGTATTTTTAGTATGCTGATGTTCACTTGGGCTTTCTTATTTGAAACCCTCTGTTCTAATCAGTTTAAACTTGTGGTGTACTCAGAAAATAGTATTTCTGGCAAAATAGTATTTCAACATTCTAATTCACAGTGAAAACTGCTGTTTATATAAGATTAAAAAGATTAGCTCAATTTTTGTAGTATATAATATTACAGTCTCTAAGTTGTATGTAAAACATGGCAAAACTTCTCCACTCATTTTAAAATTCATAAGATATTTTAGCTTAAATTTGAGCTTCCTAGATGCAATAGTTTTGGTGAAAATGGCACCTGCGTATAGAAACTTATATAAGTTACGGCAAAATGAAACAAATAAAGAGCTAAAAAAAAACAGATAAAGGCGTGGCAGGTGCAGCCTGTTATTTAAATGCGGTTTTGACAACTATACTATGCATAACAACTTGTATATCAATGGATACGGAATAGAATGGGGTTTTAATAGAGAAAAGAAAAATAATCGACCTTTTGACCTCAGGAACTAAAATGTGCCGTTAAAAACACTCACATGTGCTAGCAATGCTGGGACACTAACGTTGCTAGGTATGGATCGAGCAATGTTAGTAGCCCAGCATTGATATGATGAAACCCTAGCCATAATCTTTCTCAGAAAACTCTAGAGTTGTTGGTATCAAACGTATTCCTTACAATCATATTAATATTAGAAAAACCAGTGCTCATTGTTTTCTTACTGAGTTTTCTAACTTTCATCAAATCCTTCCCTGTTAACTGTTGTGATAATCATAGTGTTCATTATACAGCTCGCCATAATGCTGAACTAATGCAATCAATGCGTACACATAATTAGCGGTTCATTGTACTAGCAGATTGTCCTACAGCAGCCTGATTTAGCTGCACAGGGAAACAGGAATGTGAATGGTTGCATTACCGCACACTGTTTGAAAACGCATTTAACGCCATAAGCACGCTTCCCCGGGAATCCATCATGGATAGAATATGCCGATACTCTGTGCGTCCTATCTGATTACGTGGACGCAGTTGCACCTGACATAATGTGAACATTTTTTCTCATTCGCTCAGGCGTCCGATGCACAACATACCTAAAAGTGAACAATTAGCTTTCAATCGCAAGTATTGTGTTTATAAACAGAATCTCTTTAAGGGAATACCCAATTGGAAAAGTTATTTTCTAAAGTTTTCAGCCAATTTAGTTGAAAATTTATCTTTACCGTTGTCATATATCAAAATTCGAGGATTTTAAATTTCAGTGTGATATTTGATGTGGTTTTCAAGTTACGAGTTGTTAAATCTGAATCTTATTATCCTATGCCAAATGCTCCACAAGTTACAGTTTTAAAAAATTACATTTTTTTAATTTTATCATATTTGTCTGATTATAGAGTACAAATCCGTCACACAATTTTGTTTTATTTGCCTTAGTTCAAAAGAAAATAGTTTTTAAAATATTTCATTTGAAATTCCTGGTTTTCTTTAAGTTTTATACAACTTATAACTGAGAAAAAGCTCAAAAGAAAAAAAAAATGTATGACAGATTTAATTGGATGAAAGCTTCACTGTGTGGAACATTTTCAAACAGTGAATAGCGAAAAAATAATT
The DNA here is from genome assembly GCA_030765045.1 of Tenodera sinensis. Lineage (NCBI taxonomy): Eukaryota > Metazoa > Arthropoda > Insecta > Mantodea > Mantidae > Tenodera > Tenodera sinensis. The sequence goes on along the minus strand of CM060962.1, from coordinate 72,206,328 downwards.
TTCAAGAACCTTAAATTTCAAAATGAAAAATATTTTTACGCTTCATTTTTAAGGTACATTGTATGAATATAGGTATTAGAAGTATGAATAGTCAAAATATTTAATTTATAGCCTCTAAGTACTTCTAAACTCTTGGAATACAATGTCAGTTTTTGTGGGATTTCTACTAAATTTCAGCTGTATGTTCACTTAACTTATTTCTTATTAACGTCTAAATGCCTAGTGTTGTCACTTGGCAACAAATAGGTTTTGAAAGTGTTAGGATATCTTAGCAGTGTTTTGTTTTATTTTTTATTATCATGCTATATTGTCATTTAACAGTAAAATAAAAGTATTTATTGCTACTTTACATGATAAGTGTATTAATTTATTTCAGTTTTATTGCAGTGTTTTTCCCCCCTGGATGGTGGGAACATAAAGAAAGATCTTGCGACTGCAGATAGTCAAACGTAATCTTGTCATTATCCACGTACAATAACACCGGTCATTTTATTTGGGCCCGTCCCATCATTTACTATAAGTACATTTGACTGGAGTCGCTGGGATTGGACCCAAGAAGTTCAGCCTTGAATGGATGGCCAGTCCATTTCGTCTCGCCTGAACAATCAAGTCTATTCAAATCGCTTCCATTAAAGTGCCTGTAACAGGAATACCTAAACCGGTTTAGGGATTAGAGGAACAGTGGCATATGAAGCAAAATAATTCAGTCACTAAAGGGTTAAAGTCTGCAGCCAATAGTGTTTGCCTTATTTACGAAATATCACTTTCATCAATGAAAAAGGACACACCAAGTAAAATCTACATTAGAGCCTTGTTGACTAACGAAGTATTTGCATTAGTTCTAAATATGCATAAATAATGTGTTTTATTTCGACGCGAAGGGATGTGTGGGGGTTGAGTTGCCTTGATAATTATTTTTATATTGAAGGTTGAGAAAAGATATGAAAATAAAATTGAATATCCAAAGGAAAGCCACATATTACCATTTATATCAGGTAAAATCATTTCTTTGGCAGAAAGTGCCAGGTGTTCTCGGTACTTTCGTTTCCAATTATAATCGCCATGGCAATCACTTGCCTATTAACAAAACGCACAGAGTTTATCAGTTTTTAGTCCAAGAAGAAGGGAATAGATATATTATTAAACTATTAATAACAAATGGATATTTGATACTGTAAGAGCACACGAATCGCCAATAAAGTCCAATGAATGTTTTCTCATGTTAATCGAATCAAAGCAGGGATGAAAAGAACAAAACGAATAAAACAAGAAGCTACAGTTATCACTTATTAGATTTTAAGCAGCATGCTATTGATTATCAGTATAATTTGATTATCACTGGAAAACCGAATAAAATATCCTGTTGGAAGAGGCCACGAGGCAGTTATCTGAGATAGGTATAAACGTTTTCTCGCTTTGACGTATGAGGTATGGCAAGGTTTGGAGGGACCACTTAGCACCACGAGGTGAGAAGAAACAAAGGGCGGCCGGAACTAGGAGACATAGAAGCAGAGGGCAGGTTCCCTACGGTTTTTAGATATAGATTCCTCGGTGGCAGGTTGTACAACCGGCTCACCCCCCCCCCCCCCCCTCTGCAGGCTTATACATCTCACTGTGGGCACGGAACTCACAGATCTCCCCCTGTTTAGGGGACCAGGGTTTACTTAGAGAACCCTTTTTCCCTGCCACGCAACGCCGAGAACCCTGTGGACACTTACAACCCTGGAACACCCAAGGTGAGGTTAATGGAAAAGTGAAGTGAAATAAGAAGTAGAGTGAAATAAGAAATAGAGTGAAATTGTGTGACTGGAAATTCAGGGGACGTAATTAACCTTGCCAGCATTCGCCTAGCAACACGTAGAGACCCTCGAAAAAACGCATGGGTCGGGAAGGTTGCCCCTAGGTATCGAACCCACAATGTGCCAAATACCTCCCGAATTTTTTGTATTTTTTTCCACGAGTACTATATATCTCACAAATTCTTCCATTCTCCTCATATTTAACTGTAAGCAAAAACAAAACAACATATATTACCTGGCAAAGCGACGAGGGGTATTGACATTGGTTGTCAAGCGCTGCGTTCGCTTATTATCTTATTTACTAGAACAGCGAAAAAACAAGTAACATGGCATACAGTCAGTAATGCAACGCCAAATGGAGATCTCTCGCACCTAACAATATATGCGACGTTGCTGTCCTGAAGATATGATTGCATCTGAACAGAGTGTACACACATGTTCTCACCGTGTATGTGCGATAAGCTCGCGTAAACAACTACACAGTTTCACATTCTTTCCGATACGCCTCATGGGTTTGTCACATAGTATTTACAAGTGAGTATGTATATAACCACGCTCAATATGAGAGGAGAGTGAACCTGTAAAACTGAGAATATTCTAGCTTTTATTAATACAAAATATGATTACATAGTTAAAATTAAGTAAGGACGCCTGAATATATTCTGCAGTCCATCCATTACTTGAAAGTGTTCGCAAAATAAATAGATACTCGATCTCTTTTATTCACAGGACACTCTATGTCCTTTAATCTGTAATTCCACAGTGGGTTCCGGAACAATGCGTTTATATAAGCAGTCGCAGCACTGCAGGAGGTAAATTCCGGAGTATGGCATTTCAGCTATGTTGATGATCGAGCTAAATATATGGATAAAGAGTGGTGATCGTATTTCTTGTTTGTATTCCATTTGTTCCCCTACTGTGCTGAACGATAAAGGGGTAAAAGACTGCCATTTATGAATGGTAAATTCATTTTGAACATTAAAGCAAGGACCAAAAGGGAGGAGATAGGTTTTACACGACTTGTCAGGTATATATTTATTCTGTTAAACTAACTAACTAAACCCCGGCACGACAGCCCACAAGGGGCCAAGGCCTACCGCCCAGTCGCTGCGTCCCCCACCTCTGCCCACTACAGGCGTCATTGGTGAGGTGCAGTATTGGAGGGTGGGACGTGGTCAGCGCCCCGAGCCCTCCCGGCCGGTTATGCGGTCTTCTAGACCTGGGGCCGCTACTTCTCTATCAAGTAGCTTCTCAATTGGTCCCCCCGGGACCTAACGAGGCTGAGTGCACCCCGTGCCAGGCCTCCCAGAGGGGATAAAATCTCCATGCTGGTACCGGGGATCGAACCCGGGTCCTCCGCACCAGAGGCAAGCGCACTACCAACTGCGCTACGGAGGCGGTCATTTATTCTGTTACAGTGAGTTAAATATTTGCTACAATAAATCCAAACTTACGGCGCATAATGACAATTGTGTCAAACAAAAGCAGTAAATTATTTGTCAGACCAAACTAAAAAGCTAATTCCCACTTAATTTAAGGTATCGTGTTTTAGAAGCGTTATTTATACGGGTCATTGTTTTTCGTTTATACTAATGATTATCCTGCACTTTATTCTGTGTATAAAAATAGCACAATGCCACTAAACGGGGCAAGTACGGCCTAAAAATTGTTTCCATTTCACTTAAGGTATCTGAGAATAAAAAGATTAATAAGCTTTTGGCTTCATTCGGGATAATCACATGAGCGAGATAATACCATCTCTCTCTTCTCTAAGGGCTTTCATGTTCAGGACCATGCCATGCATTACAAATCCCTATGTCACCATTTTACAGCGCAGAGCCCAATATTTTTCAGTTTATGGGCATACTAATGAAACTCCTGATTGACAGGTACACAAAAATAAACTCTGCCAACAAACATCAGTAAAATTTACCTTGTATAAAAAGCAAAATTGAAGGATTACAAAATTGCAATATAAAATGATGGGGAGCCGAAATGTTAATAAATGACCTTATTAGGTTTATGTCAAATATGATGACAGTATAAAAACGCAATGTAGTTAATAACTTCAAGTGGTTTAATGGCATCTGACTTGTATATAATTTTAAACACACACGTTGTGTACAATTACTATAAACATGTAGTAATCAATCCTTAAGGGTGATCCAATTTGATGACCCCATTCTTCTGGGTGGTCGAGATGGATGACTGCCCCTCTATCCGGATTGGTGGAGTATACATTAGGGAGAGCACAGACCTCTTTATCAGGCCCAGAATCTTTATACCTGCCGTAAATCTACGACAAGGGACCAACGACTTTATTCCTCTTCCGAAGAGAGTCCTGGAACCCGTGACCTGGGAACCAGGGGCTAGCACGTTACCCTTAGACCACCGAGGGCGACATCTGTTGACGGGCACTCTACATTCCACTTGTCATTGAGCTTAGTTATACCCTAATATATTGTCCCTTAACCTGGAATAATTCTGATAAGACAACATAATAACACCAAGGTTGATAGTCAGGATCCCAATCTTAAACTTCAACTCAGTTCTATAACTCCTCTAAATTTAAGGCAAGTTTCTTCAAGGTTAATGAAGCTTGTAGCTGTAACCGCCAAGACTCTCATTCACTACTTTAGTTAATGTTTCTGCATGTTACAGAGAACATTTTTCCATCCATCGTAACTGTCCAGTTTCTTCTTACTTATATATGTGAATATCAAATCTGGATGTTGTATATGGGGATGTATAAACACGGTCGTATTTGACATGTAGCAAGTATGCTAACGTTATTTTTGACCACCTACAAGAATATGACAGTTCTTCCTCTTAGGACAAAACCAGCATGAATCGCTTATTCATTATGAGTGTTCCCCAGCAATGTATTGTACAACTATCTCACAACATCTAAATAATCACCAACATACTGTTCTTAAAATTGGTTAATGCTGCTAGTATCATAGCTGCCTCTTTTCTAGTCATAAACAGTTGCTCTCTTATTGAGTTAAGTATTCAAGTTTACATCGTTACTTTGAGCAGCAATATACTCACTTCGAATGTCACGTGAGTACGAAAAATAGAATGATTCTAACACAAAGACACCTAATTAGAAAAACGTGAAGCTGAATATTTTCATGCGGACTTGAAATTCATCCTTCTAGCAAGCTCTTTGCTAACAAAAACATTACGCTTTCTAAACCAATTTTTCCTTTGATTTATTTATGTTCTTATTTCAAGATTAAACTGGGTAGATTTATCTTAAAATGTTCATTTGTATCAAACTACATATTTGATTTCTATGGCATACGAAGTGCAAATGTTAACAGACCTTGGCGGATTTTGTATTTCCTTGCCCTCACTTGAAAGGGTGAAATATGAAAATTTTGAAACTAGAACACTGTGTACCTACCTACTTAATTAGTTTTAAAATACACAACGAGGCAGCTTAATCCATTCCAGCCCTTCCAATATAAGAACAAACCTATAGTGCTATCCTAGTTCCAAACTGACTCTTCTACTCCGTTTGGTTTGGTTTTGTAGTGTTTAACGCCCACTTTTTCTTTCCTACCCCGTAAGAATATTTTACGGTGACCTTCAAAGGTAAGCAAAGCTCTATTATCGTGTAACCTAAGTAATTTCCCCGCATAAATGTGTTGAGAATGTCAGAAAATCCTATCAATCGAATCAAAATAAAGAGGAACTAACAGGTTCTTTTGTTAGATTGAATTGTGTGCATGTGCCTTTCATCAAAACCTTTCACGCTTTTCTGTTGTGTGATTGCTTCGACTTTTATTATCATTTCTACACCAACAGTGGTATTTATTTTTCACAAAGGAGCCAAGAATGGTAAAAAAAAAAAAAGCTAGGAAAAGGAAAGAAAAGCGCTTCCTTACTACATTCTATGTATTCCACGTGGAGGTAATGTCACTTTGATTGCGTTATTTCCTCTTGGTTTTCTTTCTTTCTTTCCTTCTTTCGTTGTCGTGTACTAAGATGGGGGGGGGGAGGGGAAATGTGAACATAAAAGACAGCTTATAAGTTTTATTTCATGTTATTTTGTGGTGGTAAAACGAACATTTATATGCCTAAATTACTAAAAATGAAGATTGATTCCTAGTAGAGGTACAAGGAACGTTTATCTCTTTAGAGTTGAACAGCACCATAGAGAAATATCAACCCAAAGCAATAATGGCAAAACGTTGACACTCGAGCAATAGTGGCAGAATTTATAAGCAGATGTCAGTTGTGTACTCCTAATTCCGAACTTGGTAGAGCCGCTTTGGAGGTGTTTGAATGACCCCAACGCGTTTATGTGTCAGTCAATGGAAGCACCTGTGTAGGAAATGGGTAAGACGGTGTCTAAGCGCTAATATATTCATGGAGTGTATACACACACCTGTCTTAATTTCGACCACTTCCATGTATAGCAACTAAAGTGTCTGCATCTAACCTGAGGTCCCAACTTCGAAACTTGGTCGGGGTGAGTTGCCTAGATATGGCTTCTTTTTCCGGGGAAGGAGTAACTATCAACTCAGTGGTTTACGTTTGTATGAAATTCCAGGAGTGAAGTACATAATTGGTTTTCATTTGTGGTGAAATAACTAAAAAAGGTTGTTGAGTGGCATCAAGCACAGATAATTTATATTAATAAAAACGCAGAACATGCCATTATTGCACTCGCCGACTTACGCTGTGGTTGCATACCAACTGACGAGACTAGCCTTGAGGAATCACACCGAGGGGGGCTGCACACAGAAATCACTGTTGGAATAGCTGTTCAATTTCCAAAACACACGCGAGAAGAATGGCTTGAATCAGCTTAATTGTTCTGGGATTACGCATATTATATCACACATTCCCGAAAAAGCTCTCTGCTTTTGGAATACAGCAAAGAAAAATTAATTATATGTCTTATCTTGGTCAGTACCTCGTGTGCTGAAAACCTAAATCAAAATGGAAAAATTAAACGGCAGGATTGGACCTCAAACTACGCCTATTTGATGCAGTTCCTCTAGCATGCCTGCATGGCTATCATGTTCTTACCGAACCAATCACGAACTCTAAGGAATACAGTCATATGCTCCATTCAACATTTAGAGGATATGGCACTGAATAATAAATTAGTTCCTGAAACGCTGAAAGGTTAATTCACCAAACCAGGCTTACAGGGATATCTGCATAGCAAAATACACACAACATTTTGTGTCATAGACGCCTAGAATAGAAAATAAACGGCAAACGTGTTATAATGAACGAAATTATTTCCAAAGCACTATTGAGGGATGTTTACGTCTCTGGATTTGCAATAGAAAAGACAATAAAATGGTTCAGTGTAACAACCGCATCACCTTGTCCATTCATTAGAAATCAAAACGTGTCCTTATATATACTACAGGTACTATTCGCAAAAAATGTTTTTGCTATTCTGATTACATTATGCACTCTACCCGGAAGTGGCTTTTGTTAGCAACGATCACTAAGCAAGATAGCTCCGCGGTAACGTTTGAGGTTCGCATTCGGGAGTCGTGGGTTTGATTGCCACTGTGGAGCTCACCCATGGTTTTTTTCGGGTGTTTCCCGGGTCACCAGGAAAATATTGATAAGGATAATTACATTCCCCGAATCCCCCGTCCGTCCTTCTCCTCCATTTCAATCCGGTCTTTCAATGTCGGAAGTGTTGCCGATGGGCGAGATTGGCACTGCTGTGTGGGGACTTTGCGAACTGTAACTGCTGTTCTCAGTATAGTTGTAGTCGCCTGACCGGTGGCTCCGTGGCAGACGCTGATGTTGAGATGAATCTCCACCACAAGTTAGGAACCCTCATGCTGGCTCGTGCTATACGCCTGGGAACCTAAAATTCCGTAGAACGCCCTCACTTCATCCCTTCCTCCCGGGGTTTGGCGTACTATAGCCCAACAGTATTGTTTCCCAGAATTGCTGGGCGAATACTGGGAAGATTGCTTACATTCCCCGAATTTCCTGTCCCTCCAATTCCGTTCAGCTTTGATCTGCTTGGCCGTAACTCTCCGTCCTCCGAAACGGGGGTGGTCTATGGGCCCCAGCCCCCGCACTGGTATGTGTAAGTCTGAAGGGGAGAAGGGAGACCAGATGCCAACTTGGAGTCTAAATCTGGAACTGTGGGAGCCCTGCCCTTTGCTTTGTTGTGTTCCTGGTTCCGGCCACACTGTTTCCTCTTACCTACCCATTCCTTCCAGGGGCTTCAATCAGGGGCACGAGCCCTAAATATCTCTTACAGGTCGAGGTGCTGTCCCCCTCCGCACTTGGGCATACCTCATATCTGATCCTTGAAACATTTTCTTCCCAGGCAGGCAAATAGAATGCTAAATTGTAAGTACAAAGTACAGCCGTGCTTGTCTCAAAATATGCAGAATTAACTCCTTACACCATTCTAGTGAAATGAATGATAAACTTCTTTGGTTATTTTGAAATTATTTGTTTTTCAATAAGCGCAAGTATACCAATATAAGAATTGTCCTGCTCTATGTAAGAAAACAGGTTATAAAATAGTCATATAAAATGTTGATTTATAACCGAGGTTTGAACCACATGCAGATCTATTTATCAGCTGAGCTGCCGTGATCAACTTTTCATGATATAATTTTTTATCAGTAGCAATGCAACTTTTAGACGCCCAACACTTTAAGCCACCAAGTTTAATGGGCAATATTAAAGGGAAACGCCCCGTAAAGGATCCAAATGGCATATTTGCGTCCCCGTTTCAGACATTCCTTCTTCAGTTTTAAAGTCCTTCCAGTTGACAGGCTATGAAACTCGAACAATAAACGACGATAAAATGAGTACACAATCTAGAAAATGCATTACCTTCTGTGTGATTATAATGGCTATTCCGTGTTTATATTCCTAAAAAATGGAATCCACATTAAAAATTGTAGATAAGTGCATGACTCATTTCAAAATCAATCAGTAATGATATTAAGGAGAGACTAAAATGGCCATCCCGCAAATATTAAATCTAGTAAATTCATACCCATTATTTAAAATACGCGGACTAAAATTTTTAAGGACATGCATTTGTCTAGCAGGTTTGTTCATTGAGAAATACAGGACTATTTTCTTAATTATACCATCTTTTGAATAAAACTTACAGCAATTATGTTTAAAAATAATCAACCACATTATTAAGACCAGTGTAGATCCACAACAGCATTTATATGTTGTTTTTATCATAAAATTTAATTTAGCTATCTTCAATAGTTTCTGGGAAAATGGGTCATGTATACAACAAAATGGCATTGGCAGAAGCAGATGTTCAAAGCAAAAATGAAGAAAACAAATATGTATGCTTTATAAAGAAATGCCATATGGCTTGTACACACTGAAAATTTCATATTTAATAGCAGTACTAATGCACAGAGCAAAACTTCCTCTAATAGTTAGGCTAAAGTTTACCTCTGTACTGCAAAGTGTTATGATATGCATTTTTCCCATTGTTCTCTAAATTTGTGCAGAATTCGCAATACAAAAGACAGATGTAATACAGTTTTCAAAAATATATTTGAAATAAAATTATTGCACATTCAACGATGAAATATACAGGATGTTTCAAAACGACACTGAATCAAGACATGGACCTTATTGTTCAGATCGTATGTAATACGAACATATAGCTTTCAACGCCAAGAAGGGTACTTACATAAACAAAACGCCTTAATGTGGATGAGGCAGCTATGCAGGGACAAAACCGCGTGCCTGGCGCACACTATCGGAGGTAAAGTCGCTCGGTAGGGAAGCACGAAGTCAAGTGCTTTAGCAGTATTTACGTAAACGTATGGGCATGCCGCACTTTGGTTAGTTATACCAGTTGAAACATTTATACATTTAAAAGCAATCTCTTATGGATATTTACAGTAAGTTGAGATTTTACTCTTAGGACAGTAAGAAAATGCTATGAAATAGTCAATAATATATCCTTTGTGAAGCTAATTTCATAATTTATTCATGAAAATAAAATACAGTCTTAGAGGTACACGAGGAACTTCTCTTTATATTTACATTAATAACAACTTAAAGTAAATTTTAAACTGTCGATCTACGGTTTCTAAACAAAGAGGATTTGTTAATGTCAAATACTTCCTGATTCGGGAGTAAAATCGAAATTGTTCGAGTCAGAAGTAGCTTTCTTGTACTAGGTAACTCCCCTTTATCTGATAGCTAGGGCAGGTTTGCCAACAACAAAGTAGCAGAAACCCTTGTTTTCATGACATTTGCTTGCCAGGTACACCCTCCGAGGTAGAATATGTGGCCATCGCACATCACTGTGTCTTGCGCTGCTTAACCTAAAAATGATCTCATTTTTAATGTTACATGTAAATATACTCAGAAACGTTTCCAAGCTGCGAAATCAAACTTCAGACCAGATCAAGTATTAGCTATTACGTTGTAATAATATAATGTATTGAATTGTTTTAAACATAGTATAGTCGCGACATGACCCAAGTGTCAAAGTGACATAAAACAAATTAATGGAAAAGAAAGACTGTTATATTTGTTCAATATCGTTTCGAAACAGGCTGTATACAAAATTAAAGAGGTAATTCCAGTTTATAACATTGCACAAACGCTAAAACCATAATTGTTAGTACTTTTGGTCACTATGACTCCCTTTAATAAAATATACATTAACAATGAGTGGGAAAAGAAAAATGAAAATATAAGAGAAGATACACTTCTGACTAGAGGTTCTGGCAATGAAAGACGAAACAGTTAATACCTTCGAAATTAACACTCACCTTCTACATTGTTCAACAGTAAAGGTAAACAGAATTATACAACTTAGTATACATGTGGTCGCGTTTAGTCACAAACGTGTTGTTTTTAATTCACAGAATCGCAGTTTAACTAGGGTTAAGTTTCCCGGTAAAGAGCGAGTCTTTAGCGGGTAAGGATTAAACGCTATTGAAAGGTTTCTACAGCAACAGGTAAAATGGAAAGTGGACCTAATATAATTAACAGCATGTTTTATTTCCTCGCTGCTTTAATGTCGGCCTTAAGAGTGCTGATAATTGCGTTATATTTCCTTCTCAAGCACAAAATCAAGAGCAGAAATACTGCTTTGTGTGATGTTGGAGCGTCAGTTCTGTCATTTTTACCAGGCGGTGTAAAAAAGATTCCTGTGTTGATAACAGTATTGTTGCCTGTAGTGTGAAGATACGGATTCTGCCCTTTTTTGGGTATATAGTATTCGAGATGACTCAACAATAACTTTATTATATTTTAAAAAATCAACCACATGATTTTTTTTATCGAGCGAAATTGTTCTCCGGAAACGTGTGGGGCCCCCTTTCGGGAGGTTCAAGGTTCGAGTTGGCCACTCCGACCATATTTCTTTTGTCCTTTCCGCGGGTCATAGGCGAATGCTGGGGTAGTGCCCCTTCTACCATGAATTTCTTGTTCACCATTTTCTTCCCCCTCATATTTCTTCACTTGTTTCAGAGTTGTAGGTCCAGGCGACGGTGGTTTGTGTGTTGCAGCAGGATGGTGGAATTTGCACTTTGTGAACATTTTCCCCCGGTATTTGGTGGGACTGCTGTGGCCTCTTTATTAGGGGGTGTCTCGATTGTCTGAGGACCCCGGGTGGCTCGAACTTAAGCGGAACCAACCGGCGTCAGCATGGGCAGCATGTTGCAGTCGTTCCAAAGCTCGACCTTGCTTGTGCACATCGTCGTCGGGATCTGATCGCCAATTCATCCCTTTATCTTACAGGTCACTTTGGAAGTAAGAAGAGCCCACTGAGGCCTAGTTGCTCCAATTACTGGAGGCCGCTCCGTATAGCTGCTCTTAACTTCAAACTCCAAATGACCTTTTCTATCCATTAAACATCCATTTTGTTTATAAGCACTATACGATATTCATATTCGTTTTAAGGATAGCATTACTCACTTCATTATTAATCATTATTTATAGTGAACCACTCACATGAATAACCTATTCGGTCTATAGGGCCCTAATGACCAAGTTGTCGACGGGCCCTTAAACCCAACACACTCACTCACTCACTATTCGGTCTATAGCAACGAGTTATGTACTTGGCGGTGGTGTATATAGTACATCAATAACTGAACATCATTTCAACCATTTCTTTCTCCCACCGTGAGATATTCCCTACCCGGTTGCTAAAGGCCGTTGATTAATAATCTTTAAAAAAGGTCAGAAAAGTAATAAATTATAAAGTAATAAATTATGAAGTAATAAATTATACACTATCAATATATTTATGCTTCAGTCATTGTTTATGAAATGTTTATTATTATGTTACCTGCGAGTACTGATGTAAATATAATTGCAGACGTACTGCGAATACCAACACTGACGAAGCTAACAAAAAAAATGTAATGTGGAACTATATATTAATGCCATCTAAACCTTCACTGCTTTCAGTTTATATCCCTTAAGGCTTTCAAATTTAGATATGAACGAAGAGAATCTTACATGTCATTTACAAAAAGATTCCAGATATTTTGCTAGTTACGGAAAGAGCTCAAACATATAATACTTTGATAAAAATTGTTATGCTATATTTGGTGCAAAAAAAAAAAAAAAAAAAAAAAAAAGGAAGAAAGAAAGAAAAGCTTCCCATTAACGTAAACTTTGTTTGGACTAGAAAAACTTCTTGTAGATTTTCGCGTTGTATTCTTGGAAGATGCTGGATTTCAACACCAGATTTGATAATTAATCAATCGTTTGTTTTTGAGTTACGATCTACACACACACACACACACAGAAAGAGAGGGAGAGAAGGTTTCTAAAAATGTTTCCCTTTTGTCCAGTAACTTCAATATTGAGTTTTTGGATTTAATAATTCAATAAGTATGGATCTAGAGAAACTTCGTTCTGCGTTACATAACGTGAGAGGTGCATAATGAAGAATTGGGACATTAGATGAATCAACTTTCATAGACTTAAATTCATTATTGCAATGCAATACAACGTTCTTTATGGCGCACATATCTGCATAGATAAGAGGATTTCTCCATACACGTTTGAATTTGGCTTTCATCCTTGCAATAACAGATTCTGAGTCCCAGTCATCCATTTTTGCTGTAGCTCAATTACGAACTGAAGAACCCTGGACGTTTCTATCCCTGACGTCTAAAGATGCTGTATGGTTTTAGAGAAATCTTCAAAATGCACTTTAATGAATAGAGGAGGCGTCAGTAATCGTTCTGAAGTAAAAGATGTTATAACGTGGATGTGGCAAATTATTTATGAAATCTCCTACCATAATATACTTTTTCTTTTTCTTTATTAGTGTAGAAGTTAATTTCAATTACTTGGTAGCTATCTCTACAGCTGTAGATGCACTAGCTGCCGTGAAACGGGAGACAACAGAAAACTAGTAAGTTACAATACAAAATTGAATTGGAAATAGCCAATGCATATGTAGCCAGTTTATTCCCTAAAGCCCTAAAGAGAAGACTGACGAATGCGAATATTAATGGAAAAGTTGGAAAGAGCGGAATATACGATATAAGTTATCGTTTTGCATTTACATTTCCGCTCTACATGAGCCTACCTGGATGAAGGGTATCTTTAGCATATGTTGCATACAATTTTTGTACAAACTAAGACTGTAATTGAAATTAATTCGTACTTCTTTCTGGAATAGACTATGAGAAAGAGTGCGGCCTGGAACATAAATCTGCAATACTCAAAAGATGTAGAATATTACATTTAGTCCTACAGTTTCGCTTACATCACGTATCCACACTCTGATCAAGCTGGTTGATTTCAGTTTTAAGAAGGAAGCCCCAAAGTTCTGCACACAGAGGAAGTCTTTTTTTCTTCCTTTGGCGAAAGGACGCCCGAAGATCAATACCTTATGACGACTGCATCGAGACCAGCCTACAAACACATTGTAGGGTCCTTTCGTGTTGAGATGCATGACCCGGAATAACTACAATGGTTTTGATCGCAACAATTTATCAGTCACGCCTTCTATACACCTATACGGATGTCCGCACTAAGCGCACGGATCTTCTACAAATGACTGCCTTGACGCCATGCGAAGTATCCGGAGCGGAAGACAGCTCTCCGCCTGTCCTTTCCGCATTCGCACTTCCCTTCCATATCATGTTATCATTATACAAATATAGCCTTTCACAGCTGTGGGGAGTCCGAAGTGGAAGCTTCATTTCTTTAAATAAATGTGGGGAAAGTACAAGAGACATTAAGGCCTACTGATATTTTCGCTGGGGCTTGGGAACTAAATGGTGATAACTGAGTTAGAGTGGGGACCGTCCTCATGGAATCCTTCTGCTGAAGAGCATAAGAAACAGGGACGTAAAACTGGAGGTACTACAGAATATTTTAGAAATACTGTTCTTCATTTTGCGGTTATGTATGACGAAACAAAGAAATAACTAATGATACTCTTATATCAGGCCATTGGGGTACGTGTCTCGAATATGAGATTCCTTTGTGGTCTATAGGGAAGAGAATTTTAGGCTATGCCGGCATTTTGCCATGATAGCTCAGTGGCTAAGAGCAGCCACGCGTAGAGCGGAAGATCCGTGGTTTAAATCCCGGCTATGGATTTGAATTTTTCAGCTGTAATTCTACCTTTCAAATAGTTAATAATTTTCATATATTTATTATCCCTTATTATTCAACAAACATTGCACTAACACAACACTTACATACAATAGCTTCACAAATATTCGATCAACCGTGTGAATAGGCATAAATAAGTTATTATAATATTTGTGATAAATTCAACTTGAACTAGCGATATGGGTTGAAATCCGCATTCACATTCGTGCTGCCGTGTAATTATAGCCAATCTGTATACGCAGCGCAGAGATGTATTTCAATGCTTAAGTAGCCTTATGGTAAATCGCAAACCACCTCTAATCGGTCCCCTATGTGATGTTACAACGAACGTATGTCAATGGGCATCCTCTTTACCGTGTTTGAATATCGAAGGCCATTAAAATGGACACACATAATTCTTCTGCTAGAAATCATATTCCCTGTGTATGGAGACCCTAGGGACACGTCTATAAATCGTGAGTATAACGCTGTATATAGGAGACTGAGATAACTGAAGCAATGGATTTTGTTCACAAAACTAAATATATTCCTGGGATTGAAATCTTGAGATAAAGAGCTTCTCTAACATTACTCCGGTTTCAGACGTAACAACGGAACTCTATAAAACACTTCACTTCCGAAAATGTGTTTCTTTTAACTTTACCTCGGACTTATACACATCAAACCGTATTCCTTTGGTTTTAGTTTTTCAGACAACATTACGGCCATGCACATATAAACCAACCTATCACGTGTAAAAGATCATTTTGAAGGTTTACGCAATACAAAATTAATACAGAGCCTTCAAGTCGCATTTATCCAGTACCCGATAAAGGAAAAAGCCTGGTCTATCAACGTCGGAGTCTTAATTTCACCACGTATTGTCTTTTTTCGTTATGACACTAGAAGCGAAGTACATAAATGCATTTGATTATATCGCTATGTGAGATTTCTACTTTTTGAACTTTATGAATGAGAACCAGCGGTAATGAACTGAACTACAGTCCTACAGTCACATAACTAGATCAAGTCATAAATGAACGCAGCAATCAAGATGCACATTCTCTCCAAAAGTTGAGACAAAATCACTCACAAAGTTTTGGAAACTTAATGGTTTACACACAAAAGCTTTTCCAAGTGTTCCTCTCAGCTCCAATGCATGTCAATCCTTCTTAATAAAAACTTTAAGTACAGGCGATATTCTGTTTCTTCAGGAATCTCGATCTCCTGTACACATGCTTCTTGAGCATTTGAAAAGCCGTTAGTCGATCATAAGATGATGGAATGTAGTCACAGGGTATCACATATGCATCGCGCCAGAAACAAAAGGGGTCGAGAACGTTCGTGAGGCTTCTAGCTGAGTCATTCCCGGTGCATGTGTGTGTGTGTGTGTGTGTGTGTGTGTGTGTGTGTGTGTGTGTGTGTGTGTGTGTGTGGTCAAGAAGGATCTTTGTGACGTCATCCCAGTATAAAAGGATATGAGACAGCAGCAGAGCAGTTATTAGTTTTAGAGTTAGAGCTACGGTCAGTGAGTGTGAGCCAGCTTTGCCTGTGTGTGTGTGTCGTCGTGTGTGCGTCGTAAGAAGATTGAGGAGCATCGAGGACACTTTTGTGTAGTGTTTAACGCCCGCTTTTACTACATACGGCACCACAGGTGGTAACACTGATGATACATGAAATGAAGATGGAGCACCGGTGGAATGAGATGGCGGGGGAAACCAAAGAACCCAGCGTCGCTTCGTCCATCACAAATCCCACATGCGTTGCCTGGGATCGAACACGGGCCACTTTGATAAGAAGAGAATGGTCTAACCACTCGGCTACGTGTCCTGCGTCGAGGACGTCATAGTTGGTGAGCAGTATATTAGTGCAGGTAACTCAAATTAGAGAAATCTAATTACCCATTTTTACTATTAGACCTGCGAATTTTGTTCTAATTATCTATGTAACTGAAATCTAGACTCAATTTTGCAGAATGGTTTACAGTAAAATGAACCATTGTGCTTTCTGATGTTTCCCGCCAGTTATTGGTATCTGTTTAGTACGTTCCAATTTATTTTTCCTTTATTTGTATTACCTTTGGCTGTTAACTGTGTTTATCATCGATAAAATGCTTCATGAATCGCAAGCATTGCTTCCATCACATTAGGAGTGATAAAGCATGCAATTATCTGAGAAGCTTCCGCTATAGGCTTAAGTCACTTCACAGTTCCTAGTGCACATTATCTCAAAAGCTAAATTGAGAGCAAGGTGGCGCCTCGAGAGATCAAACACTCTTAAGAAGGTAAACAATGAAATTGCATTCTAGTACTTACTGTGGTAAATACTTGCACGATGTATTTGGTGAGGTCTTTACAGTCATTACTTTACCTTCTTGTAAACAGAATAGTGAACTCACAAAAAATCATTTTGCTGCTTTATTGACCCCTTTAATTTCTATATACTTAGTGAAGAATAAAACAATTTGATGTGTTTGATTCCTTAAGACACCAATTGGAGAAAACAAAGAATCATATAGATCCTGATACGGTAAGGGATAGAAATTATAGAGGAAATAAATATGAATGAACGTTTTCTGAAAATGAAGCGCGGAGGCATTGGGCACAAATGCAACAGAACAAACAAGGGTGCAAGTGATGGAAAGCCTACTGCACTGTGAACGAACAACGTGAGGGCGGTGGAGTTGGTGGTACAAATACAATTGTACTTTTACATACATTTTACTTTTTGACACTGGTGTTCACTGTAATAAGTGGGGACAAGTAAAATGAATAAATAAGTCGAGGTTTTATTAATGGTTGCTCTTTAACCGCTATGATGCTCATTGTTCCCCTCTATGTTGGTAGTGAAAGAGCGCTTAATTTTGCTCAAGCATACCTTTATATGGCTTGACGTTATTTTACTTGCTTGGTCTGCTTACCCTTCACGTATGTAGGGCATACACTTCCTGGACTAGGCGGCGCCGTGGCCGAGCGGTTAGCACGCTCGCCTACCACCTAGGCGGCCCGGGTTCGATCCCAGGGACCCACATGTGGTATTCGTGGTGGACGAAGCGGCGTCAGGGCGGGTTTTCTCCGGGTGCTCCGGTTTCCCCCGCCATCTCATTCCACCGGTGCTCCATCTTCATTCCATGTATCATCAGTGTCACCGCCTGCGGTGCCGTAGTAGTAAAAGCGGGCGTTAAACACTATAACAACAACTTCCTGGACTTACATGTGGGTGCCAAGGGTCAGAGCCCTATCTAGGTGTAGACGATTAAATCAGAGTGAAGGAGCTGGAACGGGGGATCGACCCGTAGCCTGGTATCCGGCTGAGCAAGAATATAATATGAAATGAAGACAAAATTGATGACAGAAAAGATGATGGAGCAATTGGTGGAATGAATGACGGGGGGAACAGGAAAAAAACCCACCAGACACTTGGTGCACCACAAATCCCACATCGAATCCGGCCCACCTTGGTGTGAGCAAGTGGTCTAACCCTTCGACCATTCCTTTACGTGTGTAAGTCTACTACATGGGATCTCCGGCTTCATTGCTCTTCCAAAAGAAACCATAGGCTGCGCCATGACGGACCGGTTAGACCATTCGCTTCACTCCTATGCGGCCCGGGTTCCATCCCAGGTGACCGCATGTGGGATTTGTGGTTTGACAAAGCGGCGCAGGGGTGGGTTTCCTCTGGGTTCTCCAGTTTCTTCCGTCATCTCATTCCGCCGGTGCTCCATCTTCATTCCATGCATCATCAGTATGACCACCTGTAGTGCCGCATTTAGTAAAAGTGGGCGTTAAACTCTACCAAAAGGAAAATGAAAGGAAATCATGCTAAGTATTTTTACACCCGGAAAAGTTCCATCGCCTTCCACCGGGTTTGAACTCGCGACTTTGAGGACCACAGGCTAGCATGTTACCCCCAGATCACGGAAGACTACAGCAAGTACATCTCTCGGGAAAAACAATATTATATAGAAATGTTTGTACAATAATAGTTGTGCGAACTGGGGTTTCAGCTCTAAAACACTCTCCAATCTTAGACCCTTTACTCTGGATAAAAAAAATCAACCAAATGTTTAGAGAAAATCATATAAAGTGCTTAGATTTTAAGGGAACAAAAGAACAAAAGGAGTAAATAGTTGTTTACAGAGCAGCACGAGTTCGTCTAGTTCGCTGTGCAGCTAGTGGCTTTCTGCGTACTCTATCGAGACATTGTAAACACGGACGTGTACTTCACCATTATTCGGTTTCAGCAGTGCAAACATCCCACTACATTCGACTAACTGCCTTAATTTCGATAAGTACGGTATAAGCAGGAGCGTGTCCTTCAGTGTTTCCCAACATCCTCTTTGAGTTCGCGTGTATCCCGTGAAGCTTGCAACTTAAATTACTGCATTTTTATTCATCAGTATTAATTAGAGTCGTAAAATAATAGATTTTCATATAGGGTCTTTCTCCTTGTTTATGTGTATATCAGAACTTTAATTGCCTAAAAAAAATCCGATAGTTTGTATTTTCTTCCAAGTATTTCCTGCTGGAACCCTAGAAAAACTAAAAGAGAGGTTCCAGCATTCCAGCTTGTAAACTATGGTCAAAGATGTGGCTAAATGCATACAAAATTAGTAATGTAATTAAAGCAAACTTTATTTACGTTAAAGCCAGTAATATGGTAATACACTGCTGCTTAGTAATTGAATGACACAGCTAGTAATATATTCTCTTTTTTAATTGTTGCAGCATTATGAGCCTGCACCTGTGTTTAAGTAGTGGTGGTAGTAGCAGTGGTATACATTGAACATTTCTTTATGCTATCGCTATTTATTATCATAGTGTTTCAAGATCCTTGGGGCTTATTAGCTCCAAGACGCCCTTTCCTAACACAGGATCTTCAAATATATTCAATATTGAGGCACCAAAGGGACAATACCCTTGGATAAGTAAGTTCAAATGAAATGTGGATTATATTACTTTAAAATGTTCCCATTTTATTTATGAATTTTACAGCTTCGCTGTAGTTATTCAAGAATTTTAGGAGAACATATTCAAGAATTTTCTGTATTACTCACAGTTATGGTAACTTCAGATATCTTACTCTGCTAAAGAGTATTCTAACATCTGAAAAAGAAATAAAAGTTCTACGATTCAAAGGATTGGTATTGTCTTTACTTTCTGCACATAAAAATGTTGTTTGTGATCACGACTTATGCTGCTTAAGAATATTCCTGGGGAGAAGGTAATGTAAAGTGCGTGAGTCTTATTCATAAAACACTAACAAACAAACCAGAATCACAATCTAATTACAAGAAACTGAGACTCTAACACTTGCTTCTGTATTTGTTTGGAAATAATAAATCATGACAGAATTAATGAGTTCTTCAGAATAAAAACTATTTTCCATTAGTTAGTTCTCGTTAATCTGCTCCAGAAGCGTGTGCTGGTTATTTTATTCAGTACCAAACTGTAAAATCACGTTCTACTTCTTCAAGCTGACAGCCCTTACATAAACTACTGCTCAACCTACAGACTTGTTTTTAATGCATTGACATGTTCAGCCTCTTAGAACCAGCCACAGCAGCTGGTAATAGGAAAACCTTCCGCTTCTCCTCTGGTTCACTGAAGATTAGCTAATTACACCTGAGAAATGGCGAAGGTTTTTCATTTTTGAGTAAATAAATTAAACAATATCTATTGTACTTTTAATCTGATTCTGAAGCAAACTTTTACTAATCACAAAGATGTGAAAAACTTTCATTTTGGTATTTGCATCTTTTATTCTTTTGTTTGTGAGAAAATTGAAGAAAATACGAGATAAAAGTGAGACTTTGCAAACAACGCCACATTTTCAACCCCTATTGTAATGCACCTAAACCAAGCATGTGTATTTAGATATTTTTGTGTGAATTACAGTTGTCATCCGTGACCTGCTGCCTTTTATTGAACGAGAGTGCGGCAAACGTCACCCATATAAAGATCATATACAACATTTAGAAATAAAGTCTTTAGATATTCGTGCATTTACAGCTTAAAAGAAATTACTAATAATAACCACCGGGAATAACATACCACAGGTTCATATTCCAGTGATTTTCGACTTTACTCTTGGGATTCGGTAAGGATTTTCTGTAGTCCGGTGGTAGACTGCACATTCTATACAGTACCACAATTGCATATGATGTGACTTGACAGATGATATTGGCATTCACTTAGAACCACTAGCTAAATCAGTGACATCTTATTTCAGTCATCCTCACAAAGGTACCGCATAAGTTGTCATCCAGTAGCTTGAAATCAATTAAGGATAAGGTGGATGATTCTGTGTACACCAGTCCTGAGTACCAAATGGTGAAGGTCTCTACTTGAAGCGCAGAAAATTGCAGTTCAAACACTTAATCACAAAATTATAAGGGTTCTGTGTAAAGTTATGTGAATAATTCATAGAACTTAAGGTAATATATATGTGGTTTAATCTAAGCCTTTATACCAAATTCTACACACCAGATCTTCGACTGGAAGAAGCTGTTGCAGCTGGCTGTTTACTGCCCTATTGATCGCCTCAATGGACTACCTACGAACCAAGTCATCTATTCGGCTCAGCTGTGTCAACTTCCGACCCTAAGGGCCATAGTGCATACCCTGCTGTGCAACTGGTGTGAGTATGGCCCAATTTGGAAACTTAGAAATCATACTTCATTCTTCTCCTTCTTGTCCTTGTGCTTCTTCTTCTTCACATGAGTACCCTTCCCGTACGGAAGACTGACACTCCCTAGGACTTACAAGCCTGTGCCTAGGGTCAGATGCCTGTCGGGAGCAGACGAACCTACTGACCGGACAGAGTGAAGACCTGGAAGCGGGTGGTCAACCCAGCACTAGGTATGAGAGTGAGGAAGAGGATGATACGAAATGCAGGCAAAATGCATGAATGAAAATGTGATGATGGAGCATGTGGTGGAATGAGTGGCAGAGGAAACCAAAGACCCCTGGAGAAAACCCGCTCAGATGCCACTTCGTCCACCACGAATACCACATGCGGGTTCCTGGGATCGAACCCGGGCCGCTAGCGCAGCTTGTGGTATCAAAATAGTAACCAACACATCCTCACTAATGAACGGTGCACCAGATCTGAATAAGGTCTACTTCTGCGTGTGATTTCTATGGAGAACCGGATGTGCAGGTGCATTGCTCTGAGACCTGTCACTCTCTTAGTTTGCGACTACAGGTACAGATTAACATCATTCGAATTCTGGACATCCCTAATGTTTACTTAGATACTAATAAATCTGCTGGTAGGTGTATCCCGTTGTCCCTCATCACCTCTGTAGAAGCAGGTGATACTGCTCATTGGGCAACTCTTCCTTGATATATTTGCATAAGACTGCACACTTCTCAGTCATTTTACTACTGTAACTCGCGCAATTATCATTCTTGTTTATTCGTTATTACTTCTTTTCTTCATTGCTTTGGAACTGTAATATTCTTACATAAACCAGACTGTTAACGCTGAAGTATGCCATTTTAAACAGTATGCATAATATATTAAAATGTGGTCAAGTAAAACTTAGCTATATCCTGCATGTACAAATAAACGCTTTTTGGATAAGAAGTAAAATCAAAGACAGCTATGCCTCCAGTCATAGTTGTGGATTCTTGCCAAATTATCTTCGTAAACCTCTTGATCGAAAAATAATATTACATACACAATCCCGATCAACCTGTGCCTTAAAATTATACGCCTGAACAAGCAGGGGTAGGGTAAGCGATGGCGTGTGAAACGTTCCCTCTAGCGGTTTCTCCCCTTCTGAACGTTTCCGTCAGCCTGCACATGAAGCAGGACCAATCGACGTAAGCTGTTTCTCGGAACATCGTCTATTCAACTATTCAACTACTGCCGTTTACCTGCAGAGCCTTGAATGATTACCGAGTACCGTGATTCGGACTGGAGAACAATTCGGTAACCTCACATACCTATTCACTGTTCACTGGAAATGGAAACACAACACCTGACGTCTTTGTGGAAATTGCATACTAAGCTACTCACATGGGAAAACGGCACTACTCCGTTTTAGCTGATTTTTTTTTTTTTTTTTTTTTTTTTAATTTGTGATTAACGTCCTCCGACGTAACGTCATATCGGACGGTATTTCAGCTGATGTATAATCTAATATAAATTTAAACGAGCAATTCTTGTATATATATTCCGCGCAACTTGGAAACGACTCGAACGATTTCAATCAAATTTTGTAATCAGATAAGGTTTTGCTTTTTAAGTCTATCTATATAGGTGTAAATCCTGAAAAAAGCGCGATTTTACATATAAAATAACATTTTTTATTCCCGCTTCTACAGAGCAATTAAACGTTATTTTGGCTTTCTATTCTCTTCTAATGGACGGATTTCAACAAGCGAAGTAACGTTTTAAAGTCCTCTTTCAGGGCTATTAGAAAATCTAAAGAAAGTTGACTTAGCTATCTTAGTCTACGCGTAACAGTCACAGGTATTCTAAACCTTTTTTCGGCCATAATGTCTCTATTAATCGATTTCAACAAACGAGCTAGCGTTTTAAAGTCCTCTTCCAGGGCTATCAGAATACAATAAGAAAGTTGGTCTAGCTTATGTTACAGCTCGTCCCGTACATATGTTTGAAATAGAAATACAACGTATTACACTCATGTTATCTTCTCTACTCACTTTTGTTTTATGTAACAATTCACTTGTTATGCTCTATAGTTCAACTCCATACACACTAACGCATGTATATATTGTATGTTGAAGAGTGAGTAAATTGCAAAACCAGTTGACCGATCGCCATGAAAATTGGCACATCTGAGTGTTTTTTCATGGAGAAGGTTTTATGCAATCGATTTTACCACGCAGCCTATTACGTTCACATAGTTCTCTCTACTCCCTTTTCTTTTACGTAACACAATACGCCCTCTTCTACAAACAATCCCTACATTTTTCCATACATTTAAAATATAAGTGCAATGTATAACATTCACACGGGTTTTCTACTCATTCTTCTTTTATAAACACAATCACATTTCTTTAACTACTCCCTCTTCGACGAACAATTCATACGGCTGAAATGATGGTGCTTATGAAGTATTTACATGTGTCTCCATATCTCTTGTATCTCGGAAATGACTCTTAAAAATGGCGACAAAACTTTATTTAGTTAACGTTTGCTTTTCAAGTTTATCTAAATAAGTATCTTCTCCCAAAGAACAAGATTTCACAAAAAAGGGGCGGGGGAGAATGCAGAGTGTCGCCCAGGTACTGGGTCCTAATATATGAGATGATGAAGGTTGATACACTTTTATAACGTGCTATTTTATTTAATGTTTGCATTAATACAAGTTTCTGTATAACTTATATGTTCTATGTAGATAATCTATATACCATTCGGTATTTATATAATACTCTACGTATCATATAATCTCTCAGCTTAAAATGATAATTTGTTAAAGCTGATAAACGATTAAAAATCTGTCCTAATAAAGGATAAAAATGAAACAAGCTCGTTGATATTCATTTAGATATTCTATTATATTTAAAGGCCGCCTCCGTAGCGCAGCTGGCAGCGCGCTTGCCTGTGGCGCGGAGGACCCGGGTTCGATCCCCGGTACCAGCATGGGGATTTTATCCCCTCTGGGAGGTCTGGCACGGGGTGCACTCAGCCTCGTTAGGTCCCGGGGGGACCAATTGAGGAGCTACTTGATGGAGAAGTAGCGGCCCCAGGTCGAGAAGACCGCATAACTGGCCGGGAGGGCTCGGGGCGCTGACCACGTCCCACCCTCCAGTACTGCACCTCACCAATGACGCCTGTAGTGGGCAGAGGTGGGGGACGCAGCGGCTGGGCGGTAGGCCTTGGCCCTTCGTGGGCTGTCGCGCGGGGTTTACATTTACATTATATTTTAAAGATTTAGATAGAATGGGAAGGAAAAGCTTAAACATATACTGTTACCATAGTGAGAATAACAATGTTACTATTTATGTTATTATGTGTAATGTTTGATAAGTCCGGGGTGCACTCAGCCTCGTTAGGTCCCTGAAGAGCAAATTGAGCAGCTACTTTATTGAACAGTAGCGGCCCTGGTTGCGTAGACGGCATAACTAGCCGGGGGGGATTGGGGCAACGACCACGTACCACCCTCCAGTACTGCACCCCAGTCGTGGTGTCTGTGGCAGCGGCTGAGCGGTAGTCCTTGGCCTAGAAAGGGCTGTTGCGCCTTGGCTTATTATGATTAATGTCTGGTGAGAAACCGATATTGAGCAAATGGAATATCGCACGTGAGCTTCGTGACTAAATAAGATGGTTGGTGAGAGTTATAGGCACCCACAGTGTTAGTGACTTCTATGGAAATGTTGGCACAACAACACCATTGCGATATGAGAATAAGATTTGCTGACAATGCGCATGATGTTTGGCTTAACTACCTTTTACCATTTTAAGGTAGTGCGTAGTATCTAGCTGGATGCTAGCTAGCTAGTTAGATTCATCTAATCGAAATCCAAAAGTTGTACAATATCTAAGGAGAAATCAGGAACTCAAACCTCTCACACACACAAAAAAAAAAAAAACGTCTATAGC
Organism: Tenodera sinensis; assembly: GCA_030765045.1. NCBI lineage: Eukaryota > Metazoa > Arthropoda > Insecta > Mantodea > Mantidae > Tenodera > Tenodera sinensis. The sequence goes on along the minus strand of CM060962.1, from coordinate 72,181,381 downwards.
GCTTAGCCAAAAATTAGATTGACAATGCTTCTTTGGAGTATTAAGGTAAAGTGCTTTTATCATCATCATCATCATTATTATTATTATTATTATTATTATTATTATTATTATTATTATTATTATTATTATTATTATTATTATTATTATTATTATTATTATTATTATTATTATTATTATTATTATTATTATTATTATTATTATTATGATTATGATGATTATGATGATTATGATGATTATGATGATTATGATGATTATGATGATTATGATGATTATGATGATTATGATGATTATGATGATTATGATGATTATGATGATTATGATGATTATGATGATTATGATGATTATGATGATTATGATGATTATGATGATTATGATGATTATGATGATTATGATGATTATGATGATTATGATGATTATGATGATTATGATGATTATGATGATTATGATGATTATGATGATTATGATGATTATGATTATGATTATGATTATGATTATGATTATGATTATGATTATGATTATGATTATGATTATGATTATGATTATGATTATGATTATGATTATGATTATGATTATGATTATGATTATGATTATGATTATGATTATGATTATGATTATGATTATGATTATGATTATGATTATGATTATGATTATGATTATGATTATGATTATGATTATGATTATGATTATGATTATGATTATGATTATGATTATTATTATTATTATTATTATTATTATTATTATTATTATTATTATTATTATTATTATTATTATTATTATTATTATTATTATTATTATTATTATTATTATTATTATTATTATTATTATTATTATTATTATTATTATTATTATTATTATTATTATTATTATTATTATTATTATTATTATTATTATTATTATTATTATTATTATTATTATTATTATTATTATTACTAGGCCTTTTTATCGGGCTTAAGGTTCTTCTAGGTGCTATAAATCGTCTACGCGGCACTAGAGGCTTTACTTCCCTTTCAAAGGAAGCCATGCTAACGAATTTTTCGCCCGAATAAAAAGATCCATCGGCCACCGCTAGTTTGATCTTGCCAACTCTGAACCAGAGGCTAGTGTGTTGCCCCTAGACCAGGGAGGATTAGAGGCCATCCCTTATGGCGTGCACGATGCCTAAAATAATTACGAATGTCCTAAACTGGACGCTTTCTCTATATGCTGGGTTTCGTTGCAAAGTTGAAAACAAACATGTAACCACTGATTTAGTCCACTTATTGTCAGTTTGAATGCATAAATAATGATTTTCTCACTGTATATGAATGTGCTAAAGCTAAGGCAACTAAGGTAAGTTAAATTAGAACACAAATATGGAAGTTGGTAGTGCCTAAGTGTAGTATATACCTAATGGAAAACATTTTCCCCTATGCAGCGGGCTTTTCTCTTGTAGTTTGATGTTTCTGGACCATAACCTTTTTATTGTGTTTGTAAATTTGTCCACCACGTCCAGGAAGTTTTTATAGCCACGTCTCAGGAAACTTAATGCATCTGTACTTACTGCTATTCTGGTTACAGCCTATAAACTTGTTTTGTTTCCTGAACACATCTGTGTGGGCATTTCCATTCCTAGCTGGTTTAAACAACCTCTGCCGTTGTAGTTCGGAATATTATATTTCCTTAGGTAGAACAGCATGTTTTTTATTCCACAAATGTCCATCACCTTCTCCATATAAAAATCCAAAGCACTACATAAAATACCATCAGAGGTACAAGAGCACCTTAAAGAATCCTTTTCTCATTCATATGCTTGGTTTTACTAATCGTCTTTAAATATCGGCCAAGGTCAAGATGGCTAATGCGGCTTTAACTTTAAAAAGGTCTCTTTCAAACTGCTGCCTTTAACCTACGGCTTTCATTATCTAAGGAGACCTTGGTTAAAAGGCACCTCGACATTGAGATTTATTTGGCAAGTTTGGCAACGACACTCATCACAACATTGGAAAACTGATACTTGTCTACTGATGTCGCTGGCTGGTAGCATTGGACGTCCATAATGCAATTGCTCATCAACAGAAAAGTCTGATTCTCAATCAACCTGAAAATTTCAGTTGAGTGCACGGAAAGGCGCCAATAATAATTGATTTCCTATAGTGCTTTTCTTTATTTAATGTTTCCAAAATTTTCTATTTTCAATAACTGGGTAAGCCAACCTCTTATGGTTTGAACTCAAGACTGACACACACGCATTTGCCCAGGCCTTTCCAACTGAAGCACTTAGTGCTGGGGTGCTGCACTCAACCGCCCCAGTGCCTTTCCCACGTAGCGGCTACTGCGACTGCATGTGTGCGACAGACAGTAAGAGTAACATACTGTCTCTGTCACTCTCTGTTCTAAACATATAGTTTAAATAGGATAGCGCAGATAGCAAGGCACTTATTGTAGCTTCACCTTCGTTACAAAATGTTTAATTCTTCATGGGAAGATAATGCTGAAGCGAAACCCCAATGATTAATTTGTCAAAGAAATTAACGATATGGCACCTAAACTTGAAATTTTTATGACTCCATTTACAGCGTCCTGTAAAGGCATCATCAAATATCCGAACAGAGCTGATAAAACTACAGTGCAACGAATCCTCAAAGACAGGCACTGCTACTATACTGGTGATTTAATTAAATTTTACAAGGGTATTTATCAACCGGAATTATCCAAAATCCATGCAATTTCTTAATATTTGTGTCAATGTTCGGTACAAATTATGCATGTGGACACATGTTTTCTATTATGAATTTAAAAAAAAAGTAAAAGCAGGATATCTCTGTCTGATGCTGCCTTAGAGGCACTACTACGAATTTCTAATGCCAAATCTATTGTACCGAATATTGGTAAATTAGTTGCGGCAAAAAGATGTCAAAAATTGCTCAAAATGGTAAATGTACACAACAGTAACAAAATATATGTAGAGAATAAAGGGTGTGTTTGTGTGTTCACAAAATTGTCAGTAATAATTGTTTTGGCAAGCTGCGCGCTGACATGACCTGTTCCATTCAACAGTCAACGCAACATTCGCTCTACCACAGATACTTTCACTAGTGTCACCACAATACCTTCTTGTTGCTATCTCTGCCATTTCACTTTTCCCCAACCTCTCCGGAGCCCAGCTCAGTACCAGTGCTAATGCCGGTGCCGGCCGAACACCTGAAGGACTACGTCTCGTATTGGTTTCATGTTTGGCACTCAAACATTAACCCATGAAAGCAGGTCGTTTTTTGGCTCAGAATTAAAGGAAAAGGGGGGTGTAACACAAACATTATTGGTGTGCTAGAACAAGGATGGGACTGCACCTGGCAGAGGTGGTTCAGAATTCCTTACCAATTAACCACGGAGCATTATATCGGTACGATTCCGTGAATTAGACTGTGCATCAATAAAATAGCAAATAAGATGATCTGTTATGTATAACTACTTACAATGCATCCTGCCAATATTATGAAACTGAAAATTGGCATAGAAATCTTGAATTATAACTTTACGTTATTCCACTGGGAAACTATAGATACCTTGTGTGTGTGTGTGTGTGTGTGTGTGTGTGTGTGTGTGTGTGTGTGTGTGTGTGTGTGTGTGTGTCTGTGTGTGTATGTATGTATGAGAGAGAGAGAGAGAGAGAGAAAGAGAGAGAGCGAGGGAGAGAGAAGAGAGATGGAAGGTAACTAGCCGAAAGCTTTGTAGGAAAAGTTTTCGACGCATTTATACAATTTTGCTCAACTGAATATGGTCCACAGAAAGACTATGAAATTTGTATTCAGGTATATGCCTAGTGCAAATTAATGAAGTAGATAGCTGAAACACCTGTTTTCAAAAGCTTTCAGTGAGTTTAACTGAAAATTCACCAGTAAATTCTACATAAACATTGAACAGTTTTAAATGTAAACGTATTACATGTTTCATGCTATCGGTTATTATCGTGTCACTAGACGCAACGCAACGAACTTTTCGAAACTGTTCGTATTCTTATATGCCCACGACATTTATCTGATCATAGCATACAAAGTTGTAAAATATTGTTTTGTGTATCTTTAACGCCAGGGAAAGTAGATATTTAAAATTGTTATTAAAATGTAAGATTTCTAAAATTATCCTTATTGTTTTAAGTATAACCCAAAGGTTAATCGCAGCACATAAGATTTATCTTGTAGTCTTTTGAATTATCTTCACTTTCAGAAAGTACTTGAACATTTTCAAAGTGGAGCCTAAATGACCTAGCTATCGACGGGCCCTTGAACCACTCACTCATTTTCAAAGTAACTGGAAGGAGACACTATTGTGTGGAAGCTTTTGAATACTTAATGGTAAGAAACGTTTAATTGAAACATATTCTTACTCATTTTATACAAGTACGTGTCCGCCAATATTAAAAACATAAGAACGCTTATGTTTAACGCTTTTTATGCTGATAGTCTAAAAGCACCGTTGTGTTAAACACTGTCAAGGTAACAGTATTTGTTAGTCTTAAGTATATCAACAGCAACTACTGCACTCTTGTAAATTCATGACAGTAACTTCGAATTATTTAAAACAATAGTTATTTATTGTAAATCACTGCTACAAAAGTATGGGGAAATGTTTAATTTCTAGAAACTTCTAGAATCTTATAACAACTGTCAATTGCTTTCATTCTTATTTCATATCAAAGTTGTTAGCGATATTAGTTACGATTAGACACACTAGAACTATGTACAATAGAACTTAGATAACTCGAAGTTATTAATTCAAAAGCTGTTCTTGCACCCATAAACTTTGTATAAAAGTAATGTAAGAAACTCACATGTAATTCGAATTTAATTTTGCTTACTTTCAAGTTTGTGTTCAGAAATGTCAGTCGAAAATTAATCTAAACACAGAAATTGAATGTGATCACTTTAGCCATCTGTTTTTGCAAATGAGGTCATCGCTCCGGGGTTGTTTGTTTTTTCCGAATGCAGCTGGAATGCTGTTTAGGGGGTGGGATAGCATTTCTAGCTGCCGGCCTTGAGCTTCTATACTTGCTCCCCATCCTCTTGTTTAAAACACGTGCGCCTTTAGGAGTCGCAAGAGCTTACCTACTGTTCAGTGCGTTGCAATGGTTGTCTCTTAGAAAACCGCGTATTCTTAGAGGTTTTTAACCTTTGTGAAAAAAGCCGCCATCATTCGAGAAGTTGAAAAGAGTTTGAAGAAAACATCTGGAATAGTGAAAGAATACGGGATACCACCGAAGACATTGTCAACTTATCTGAAGAACATTTTAAGCAGTGCCTCAAACAGAAAGAGTCGAAAAAGAGTGAGACAACCTGAAAAGCCTGATGGATGGATGCACCTGTATAACTAAAATGTCAATTTTAGACGTAACTTTGTACCTAGAATTTTTGGACTATTTGAATTTTTTCTTGTCCGTTCAGATTCGAACTATTCAAGTTCCACTGTGCTTTCATATACTAAACGTGGCACTTTGTAGTTTGGAAACAAAAAAGTTTATTATTTGTAGTTTTGTCATGCTGCAAAACATTTTATAGTACGGTGATAAATTTAATATCCCACAAGTTTTCATATTTGTAAAATATGAAAAGTTAAATGATATAGGTACATTTTTCGCGGTTTAAAAACGGAAGTCTTTGTTTAATATGCCACAGAGATAATGCCCATGAATTTCTCTCTCTCCCGTTCAGTCTTCTGTATTGGCGACGAGTCACAGATCAACATCCAGAGAGTTTTTCAGAAAAGACGCTTGAAAAATCGAAACATGCCTTTCCACCCTGAGTCAGGTATTATTTACTACATCTGTTTAACCTCCTACAGCCGGCCCAGGGCATCCCGGCTGCTTCACCACAACAAAGACAGACGCTGGTCAGTACGTGACGTGGCATTCATTATACGTGGTGAGCTGTGATTATTTTTGTTTTTCTAAGCAACTCAAGACAGCGTGCCTAAAGGGGACTTTGCAACGATAACCGACTGCAAATGTTTTAAATCACGTGGAAAGCTTGTCGTTTATTGGATATTGTATTCTAATCAAATAATTACCTAAAGATGCAAATTCATGTTGAGGAGAAATCGTGTGAACTATCTCAAGAAGAGTTCATTAACCAGTCTATGACCCATTTTTTTAAATTAATAAAATATTCCAACAACATTTTCTCTGGATGTGATGACTCAATGAGAACTTACGGAGGAGGACTTAGCACCTCGACCGAAAGGCGATCTTTTGTGCCTATGCCCCTGACGGGGCACCCTCGGGAGGATGGATGAGGCGAATGGATCTTAAGGGACGTCGAAACATTGCCGCAACAGAGCAAATGGCAGGGTCCCTACATTTTCCGAGTTAGAAGCATCCGGGCGGAGGCTAGCTTAGCTCCCCTCCATGCCTCGGGCTTGTAGCATACCATTCGAGGCCCGGAAACCAGTGGCTCAAATTCGAAACCGCGGGTCGAGATTTCCAGAGTACATTTGTTCCCTCTGCTGCCGTGTAGCTGCCACAACGCTCGCCGACGCCTCCAACCCTGAAATAAACCTAACGGGTGAAATGTGAATGAAATAATTTATGTAAGGAAATAGAGGGACAGGAAATTCGGAGAATGTGGAAATCCTTCCCAGCATTCGCCTGGAGACCCGGGGAAGCCTCCGAAAAGCCCATGGTGTAGGAAGGTCAGCCACGGAGATCGAACCCGCCACCTCCGGATTGTGGGCCACATTCGTTACCGCCTGAGCCATCCTGCTCTGTTATAAGGGTAATACAAGAAGGACATTCCCATTCCCATTGCGCAGACCACTGTCGTGGTTATATTTTAAATCGAATGTTTTCAACGTGTTTTTTCAGTGTTGTGTCAGTGCCAGTCGATGTACCTAAGTTGTTTCTGTAAATTCTATGAAAAATTAACAGCGTGATACAAGTCCAGCGGTTCGCAAGGTGAGAGTATTGGATTTTTGAATGCTCGGAGGTTGAAAACCACAGAAATGCACCTCTACCTAAAGGAAATGTGTGGTGATACAGTAAAGAACAAAGCCATTATTAAAAGTGGTGTGAAATGTTCAATAATGGAGGAACAAATGTGCCCCACGAAACTCGACCTGTTAGTCAACACAGGTGATTTTAAAATGCAAGTAAACAAAATCGTACAGGACAGAAACCTAGTTACAGATTATTTACCCAAACATTTCTATTTATTTCTTAGTAAAATAGTGTCTGAACATGTTAATGTACTACTGTAGGCAGCCGATTACAAGACAGGAATTCTAAGGCTCGTAGATGTAACAAATGCTTAAATAAGGTGGTTATGTGGAGAAGTAAAGTAAGTGTCAATTTTTCAAATGTTGTTTAATATTTTTTTCTCAATACATGAAAGCTAAATGGTCTTTACCTCTTGGTTGCCCTAGTACAGGGCCTCTTAGGGTGCATGCACCGGTGCATTGCACGGTGAAAACGGCAAAATGCGACTACGAAAAGTTGACCTCAGTGCAAACAACCACTAGCTCTCTCCTTATGCTTGTCGCGCTCGCTTTGCCATCTCCCCCTTTCTCACTTCGTAACATTTATGTGCGATGCACAGTGTTAAATTGGTTAATTTGTCTTTCTATGACCAAATATATCTTTTTGGTAGCGCGCTTGCCTCTGGCGCGGAAGACCCGGTTTCGATTCCCAGTACCAGCATGGGGATTTTCCACCGCTGGGAGTTCTGGCACGGGGTGCACTCAGCCTCGATGGGTCCCGGGGGGACCAACTGAGGAGCTACTTGATGGAAAAGTAGCGGCCCCAGGTCGCGAAGGCTGCATAACTGGCCGGGATGGCTCGGGGCGCCGACCATGTCCCACCCTCCAGTACTGCACCCCACCAATGACGCCTGTAGTGGGCAGAGGGGGGACGCAGCGGCTGGTTGGCAAGCCAAGGCCCTTCATGGGCTGTAGCACTAGAGGTTTAGTTTAGTTTATCTGATATCTTTTTAGTGATTTTGCAAACTGTGTTGCTAATATAGGAATTTAGTTGTTTTCTACTCTATTCTGGTTCGTGATTAGTTATTTTTGTTCCTAGATAACATCGTGAGTTATTTGTTTTCTCAGTCACATTGTTTCCCTGAACTTGAGTTGGCAACTCTGTCGGTGGGCAGATACGCTCAGTTAAATGCGATGCTTACCGGTGCAAAAGAATTTTAAACAAATAAAAGTGCTCTGTTTAAATATGGTGTGACCAGACAGTTTATTCTACTTCTCCTTTCCTTGTTTATTCACAATAACACCAGTAATGTCTGGAACAAGGTATAGGCTTACAGAAATTCTGAATCTTTTATAAATTACAATCGGAAATACTCGCACGCAACCAATTTTTCTGCAATTCAAAGCAGAAAAAAAGAACTTTCACATATGCATGTGGAACCAAACATAGGAATAATATTCGCAGTTTTTTGCTGTAGCTAAGGAAATTCTTGCTTACACAACTTCCGGAAAAATCCGAGCAAATCTTTTGTGTGGTAAAATACGTATTTTGTTGATCACTGTTCTGAAAATCTATCAACTCGAAATGCAAATCAGGAGCACACTTTCTATCGTTATTGAATAGGGCTTAAAAAACACATCAAATATTGGCTGCAGATCAGTAACATCCTATAGCGAAAACAAAGTATCGTTTTAATTAATACAAGTTGAAATTCTAATTTATAAAATTGTTTTGCAGTAACTAAATTCACAAGCTTTCATAAACAGGTATTGTATAATAATAATAATAATAATAATAATAATAATAATAATAATAATAATAATAATAATAATAATAATAATAATAATAATAATAATAATAATAATAATAATAATAATAATAATAATAATAATAATAATAATAATAATAATGATAATGATAATGATAATGATAATGATAATGATAATGATAATGATAATGATAATGATAATGATAATGATAATGATAATGATAATGATAATGATAATCATAATCATAATCATAATCATAATCATAATCATAATGATAATCATAATGATAACAATAATGATAACAATAATGATAACAATAATGATAACAATAATGATAATGATAATGATGATAATGATAATGATGATAATGATAATGATGATAATGATAATGATAATGATAATGATAATGATAATGATAATGATAATGATAATGATAATGATAATGATAATGATAATGATAATGATAATGATAATGATAATAATAATAATAATAATAATAATAATAATAATAATAATAATAATAATATAATAATAATATAATAATAATAATAATAATAATAATAATAATAATAATAATAATAATAATAATAATAATAATAATAATAATAATAATAATAATAATAATAATAATAATAATAATAATAATAATAATAATAATAATAATAATAATAATAATAATAATAATAATAATAATAATAATAATAATAATAATAATAATAATAATAATAATAATAATAATAATAATAATAATAATAATAATAATAATAATAATAATAATAATAATAATAATAATAATAATAATAATAATAATAATAATAATAATAATAATAATAATAATAATAATAATAATAATAATAATAATAATAATAATAATAATAATAATAATAATAATAATAATAATAATAATAATAATAATAATAATAATAAAGGCGAAAGTTTAATGCATATCGGTTATACTGCTGCTACTCTCGCATGTACACAGCTGGAGGCATCTGGTGATGCGTGTTCATATCTATACGACGGCTACGGCACCGGTTACATAATTAATTCTCCGTGTCCAACTAACCCCTATTGCATGTGACTGCACGCGGCTCCGAGCTCTACTCATGAGTATGTAACGAGGAAGTTTTAGAATAGAAAACCCCTGTGTGGTAGAGACGCTATCGTGGCCGGACCATAAAACGAACGCTGTATAGTTATGTTGATAACACGAGCTGGTGCTTGTACCAAAACAAAACACTATTATACTATCGACCATGACATGAGTGCACTTGGAAGAAGGAGCCTCTGGTTTGTTGACAATCTGTAACATTCAAGACTATGGATCAGAGGGAGTGAGGGGCAACATGATATTAGGAACGTACGGTTGCACAATGAAAACAGTAATACTTTCGCAGGCCTCAGCTCACCAGTACCTGCAAATAGGAACTGCGGATGTTTTCGAGCGACTGCACTTCCGATGCGCCGCCCACTTGTTGCGTAACCTTTCAGTTCTTCCCGAATACATTCATATTGTGGTCGAGTAGTGCTCACCACTATCGTCATAACAAATGCTGAAATTATTGTTATTCTTCTTGAGGACAAGATTTCAACCCATTTATAAATGTTGTGGAAGACTGAGTAAAATTTCTTCCGAAAGTGACTGCTCATAATTATATTCAATTCAAGTTTGTAGTTTCTGGATTACTTTTATACACTGGAGACTTTTATGCACCCAAAATGAATACTCTGGTGGAGTCATAAGGGGATCAGAAGCCAGAGACCAGAAACCTTTCGTTATTATTTTCCCTTACCAGAGAAGGATGAAAGATCAGTTGAAATCTCCAGTGGTTAGCTTGACGTATGGGCTGTCGCATTATCCTACTCAAAGAAGTAGCGCTCAATTTGATTGTCATTCAGCTGAACAATAAACGTGTAAATTATCTGGAAGCAGTAAACATCAGAATTAACCGCATTGTCAAGACCGATTGGGTCTAATATATGGCAACCCACATACACATTTTCTTGAGTGTTTATTCTATTGCACTGGGATTGTCTGAAGAACTAATTCATGAAATCTCATGAATTATATAACCAGATAAGTAAAACCATGCTTCATTCGTAGAGAAAGTTTCGTTTAAAACGTTGATGATGAATGTCGGAACCAACTCCGCAAGCCTTTTTCGAAATTATTTGGATATAATTCATTACCACGGCAACATTATAAGCACTGTACACTTAGATATTATAAACTCGAGTTAATTTTGGTATACATTTTATAGGACTTCGTAGTAATGCGAGGTTTGATGAAGTTCTCGGTGCATTGTGAGCTGGGCCGGCCAAACGAAATTTATTAAATCCTCTGTGGTATCCCGATTATGGCACTTGAAATTGGGAAAAACCGCACAACATTTTACCTTTATGTTTTCCGCAAATGAATCGCCTTCGCGGAAAGCTTGTCCCCCGACCCAGGAAAAAAAAAAAAAAACTCTCCCGTACCGAACATTATCACCAATGTACTATTAAGCGGTCAAAGCATTCTGCCTAAAAGTACGGACACTTAAACAAACACTGACTACTCCAAGACAAAATCACCGCAGCGCACCGTTTGGATTACTATTACCAACTGAAGAATTTGCCAATAACCTCGGCCTACCTGCGTTTCTGCTACCAATCTAAATATGACTTTTAGCAACAGGTAAATCATCGGCTTCTCCTCGCAGACTTTGTAGATTTTCAGTAAAAATATTGCGCAAATTAGTTGCCTTTCTTTCAAATGGATGGAGAAAATTATTAAATGAAAGCATCTCTTGAAAGATTTTCTTAGATTCTCAGTGGTTTAGAAAAGTCTTAACAGAAAAGAATTCTTGTTTTTGAAGTTTTATGTCAAAGCTCAAATTACTGAGTGGAGAAAAAGTCTGTTAACTCTTTTAAATCATTCAAATATAGGTGCTAATTAACTGATGTAACTCCGATCATAATGTAGACATACATTCACACACTAACAATGAAATGCCCCAAAAATCAGTGTATCCTATATCATTCTCCTAAGGCAATGCAATGCGTCGCCAGGCAAGTGCAACATTCGCCTCAGCATTACTGGGGTAATTGCAGGAAATCAGTTCACTCCTTCTATAGTTCAATTGTGTGCCACCGCTCCTTTGAAACAATGCTCTTGATGAAACACAACGCATTATAACAGATTCTGAGGTCAGGGCTGCAAGCTGGCTAATCGAGAGGAACTGGTTATTGCTTCAATATTCCCACAACGAGCTTCGGGTAAATCCCATTCCGTCAAGCGAGGGCTGGACCCACTAATTAGGAGAAGGTAACCACTATTACCTCCAATGAAAGGATGGCATGGAACGAGAGGACCTACAGCTTTTACTGTGTTCTCAGAATCACGTTGGGCTTGGTGATGCTTTACGTGAGCTTTCCAGAGATGAAATGCTTGAATAGGACCGGATTAAAGTCACCACCCCGTACCTACAGACCCTCAGCACGAAATCCACGAAGGAAACCACACAGGTACTCCGACGCTCTAAGCGAGAGAAACTGGTAAGTTGGGTGTTTCCAGTGTTGTGGAGACACCTCATTAAGGCATTGATGAACGAAAATGTCCCCCTCTCTTTTGTGCAAATAGCAACCTTTCTTATACCATGAAGCTCGAATAGAGACATAAGCCATATCTTCAACATATTCACATAGGTGTATTGACTAACAGTCCTGTCAAAGAAATACGTGCTACTAACATATATTCATTCATATATAAGACACACAATAGACAATCGGTCTGGGTGGCTCAGTTGGTTAGACACTGGTCTATTGATCCCAAGGTCGCGGGTTCAAATCCGTCTCAGACCAATGTTTTTAAGTGTGCTTAAAACGACAGCTCCATGTCAGTAGATTTACTGGCATGTAAAAGAACTCGTGCGGGACAAAATTCTGGAACACCGGTGACGCTGGTGTGATCCTGGCAATTGACAGCATCGTTAAACAACCAAATAAGTTTAATTTATACAATAGACAAAGAAAACCAAAACATACCATGCATTTCATATGTTCTGAGGGTGTACTTTACTCACTCTGCATATAATCGTGTCGTCTGATAAGGTAAATTACTTAAGCGTGTGCCCTTAGGTAGAGAGCAAGTGAATACGGTGAAACTCTGGTAGCACTTATACCTTCCAACATGAATACGTGTAATATTACATTTAAATGCAGATAAAAATGTTATTCACACAATATGCAGTGAATAGTGTCTAATCTCATTTGTTAAAATGGAAGCATTATTTCAATTAACACCTGTAAAAACAGCGGAACAGTATGCTAGTTTGAAGACAAAGCTAAACACATATAGAACACTTTTCAACAATTGAAAATATAATAATCGGTCTCATTACTAAACCTTTCATCCTTCCTATATACAAAATTATTACGGAAAATTAAATTATTTTAGTTTGTGTGAAGTGAAGCGATGTTGAAAATGCACGAGATGTAGCAAAAGAAAATGAATTGGAAGGAGAAGAAACCATTTGCTCAGTGATGCATTGGAAGGTGTAGGGAATGAGAAAACAGTTTGTTTCGGTAAGACTTACACAAATGTTGAACTATTAACAGCACATTTCTGTATGCGAAGTTTAAAGCTAACGTGTGTTTGTCAAGCTTGTGTCAAAGTGTTGAGCTCAATTCTCTATTTCTCGCGATCTCCGTTGTTGTTGTTGTAGTGTTTAACGCCCGCTTTAACTACTACGGCACCGCAGGCGGTGACACTGATGATACATGGAATGAAGATGGAGCACCGGTGGAATGAGATGGCGGGGGAAACCGGAGAACCCGGAGAAAACCCGCCCTGACGCCGCTTCGTCCACCACGAATACCACATGCGGGTCCCTGGGATCGAACCCAGGCCGCCTAGGTGGTAGGCGAGCGCGCTAACCGCTCGGCCACGGCGCCGCCCGCGATCTCCGTGAGTGAGAAACACAGAGAGAGAGAGAGAGAGAGAGAGAGAGCAAGGAAGCCAGGTAAAGGTAAAGGGTACAGACACAGAGGGGACACCTCGTTCACTTCGACCTACACAGATCTATTGTGGCTACCATGCGCCAGGAGGCAGGGATGAAATGAGGGAACCGAATGTGCCACACAGGGTCGCAGCTAGACAGGCCACAGAGACGCGCGGAAGTTCCTAACAAGTGCCGAGATCACTTCATCCCGACGCCAGGCTCCGCCAAGCAGCCATCACACCGCAGCTCCGGTGTCCCACTGACGAAGGACAAGGCCAGACAAACGCCACTCAGCGCCGAGAACAGCAGTTACCATGCGCAATAATCCGCGCCATCTGCCCGGCACTGCCAACATCACACGCCTGAAGGTACACCTGAAAGATGATAAGGAAATAGAATGAAGGGAAATGATGGAAAGGAAGCTGTGGTATGAAATAATGCATCCCAGGATTCGCCTAAGTGACAAGGGGAAACCAGGGAAAAACCCATGTCAGAGTGCGCGGCCACGGGGATCGAATCCACGACCTCCCGAATGCGGGCCACAGACGTTACCGCCTGAGCCATTCCGCTCGATGAAAGAGGTAGAATCAGACAAAGATTGTGTGAGCGCATGATGTTCAGTAAATTGGTTTACAGGAATTTGCTAAAGCAATAAACTTATTTACTTTCCTTAAAATTCCGGAAAACACATTTCAAAACACCCTTGTCTATTCAGAATAATTATAAAAGGGGATGGAATTTCGTGGGAGAAAATGTTAAGACACTTACAACATACGGTCTTTGTTTTACGGTTGTCGAGTAACTGAAAGATCGAGTTTCAGATATGGTCCGCATCAATGGAGATATCTGGTTCCAGGAAGCTTTACACAAAGCCGTAATCCCACATGAATATAATATGCTTCTCACAGGCAAATTATGAAAACGGAAATCGTTTTCCAAGAACTCTAGGATTATTAAGCTGTTTCACTGTAGAACTGACAACTTCCTTGTTACTGAAATATTTACCGTGACGTTGGAATGGACTGCTGCTGAGCATTTTCCCATGAAGATTTGCATGTCTACGTATATGGCTACATATAGACGTCCAACAGTTCCATTCTTCATATCAAATGTGAAGCTACAAAACCAGACTAAGGGAGAATTCTAGAAATTGTACACGTTTAATGTTAATATGAAAACCGCGCGTCTTATTACAGTGCTGGAAGAATGAATGAGTGAAGATAGAAAAGCATCTCTTCCATCTCATGAAAATGTGCTAAAGTTAGAACAGTGCACTTCTCTCGAAACTTGGATTCCACAACTAATTACATATATAAACACCCACATGAGAAAGATACATACCTATGGTAGCACACCAGTATGACATGTAAATGTGATGTGGAATAAGAGGTTACAGGTTTATTTGCCAGACGTTTCTTTTTCTGTTTTCTCTAGAGATTCTTTTTTGTGATTTTACACCAGAGAATTCTTTCACGCTGACGTGTGGGTTTCCCCTTCTAGGGAATAAACTTGGCAAGATTAAGTCCCTCCCTATCGTCTGGGTTATATCCTCCCGCTCTTCCCACCATGAGGCGGTAGTTTTAACCAGATTACCTATCGGGCATTCCCATTTTGACCACCGCTATTTCTATTATGGTAAACCCATGCCACTTTGAATTCATTGTAATGAGCTTTCGGCGGAGCGTCACGTTTTATTTGTCAGCTTTAGCTTGATTAGGTAGTTCTTTTGTGTTTGCCAGCTGATTTTACAGTGTATTAGCAGGCCACTTTATTGAGGTGAAGCGCCTTTAGCGTTATTTTTCGAGTCAGTGATTTGCACAGTCAAATTATTTTAGCTACTGTTACTTTTGTTTTATAAACTGTTTTATTGGGACAATCTAAATTACTCTTCGAGGTTTTCCTGTACTCTGCGTTTATGCTCTCTATGTTTAATTACACCCGTCATTGAAATTCACATTCTGGCGTTGCTGACACTGGTTAATTTCTTCACTCTTGTATGTATTATTTGATAAATAATTACACTATAGATCGTTCTCATGCTTTTATAGTTACTGTTTATACAATTTAGCTTTCTCTGTCTTTGCTGTTTTTCTCTGTGTAATATCACTCTATTATGCTATTTTAAATGAGCATTCTTCTCACTGTAATCCAAAACTCAGGATACCTTTAAAGTCCCAAGAACGCTTTGGGTCTACAGCATCGAATTTTGCCGTATTTTTCTATTAGCTTCAAAGGTTCGTTTTCTCTCCAACTTACCATTGTCCCAAGCCGACCACCAAATAATATAATGCCACAAGACCACAATATCATCTGAGCCAAGTGTTTCCTTCCCTCAATAAATAGAGACGGGCGGGTGACCGGGAGCGCGACCTAAACCCCGCTCATTTTAACGAACCTTGATCACACGCTCTTAAAAAATACTGGATGTTCATTTAAAAGTGCCCAGAGCATGCTTTATGACGTCACTTGTGTAGTCACTGAGCCTAGAATTCAATCCGCCTAGTACTTTCGCTGAGGTGTATGATTATGTGTCGGAGAATTTGCCTAGAAAGCAAGGTGTTTGCCTGAGAATGAGAACTTTCCACGTCGTAGCAAGAAACAGTATGTGTGCTTCCAAAACGTCTTTCACCCAGTGTTTTGATTGGTCGATAACCAAGTTCTGTGGATTTTTGTTTAAGGGCGCTCAACTTCTAGGTCATCAGCGAACCAAGTTCTGTGAAGGCTATAAGTGGGGTACTTATCATCGCTAGTGTAAAGAAATATGAATTTGTGAAATGCGTGTTGCAGCTCCCTCCTGCTAAAATATACATTTGCGTGGAATGAATGGACATGCAAGAAAGATTAACAGGCTTTATTATTTCTTTTGTGTTTTTACATGTGACATTGTGAATCATGTCATTTTATCTACATTTTACAATTAACGCCGTTACCGTATTAGTACTCTTCGGATTGAACACCGTGCTTCCCAGCAACTTCTCCACCACACGTGTACTACATTAGATCCTTCTCCTTAGAGCTGACACTCGCTTCAAAAAACTGACTCAAACAATAATGTCATCGCATACTTTAAAATGAACACTCGATATATTAGGCTCAGAGATGTTTGCGTTCTCTGAGGTTTTCTCAGTAACTGTTCCCAGCCGAGTAAAATTCATAGTCTTGCTTGTAATACATAAATTCCAATACTGCTGTAACATACTTTTCTATCATCGTTGCTGTACATAGATTAAAAGAGTTATTTTCCTTTTGTCGTGCAATCCAGTTTTGAGTTAGAATACTAGTACTAAAATATCTGCTCCTAATCTACTGTTTTGTTGGTTGCAGTAAATGTGTAACTTACATATGTACGTCAGCAAGACCAGACCTTCCAAAGTTCACTTCTCCATTTAGTGAGCAATAATTAACGATGTAAACACTGTTGCTGAGACTGTTTTGCTGTGTTTGTTGTCTCATGTGATGAGCTGACAAGTACGTCATTTATCACACAGAGTAAATAGCTGTTCTATGGTGCAACGGCACCAAATGATTGACAAGCATGTGTAGGATGTCAAAGGAAATAGGCTCCGCGTTGGATATTTAATAATATGTACTTGGTCGTAATACCACCATGTCCCCGGAAACAATTTGGACACAGTGCCCTGTATAATGTGGATTGTTGTTGGGTGCTTAAGCACACTTCAAGTCAAATGACGGTGTAGCAAATGCTGATATTGTATCTTTCTCTACCTTGCCTTTATACAGCACAATCCGGTGGACTTAAATATGAAGAGTATAGTCCAGATTGTATAAAGCCAAGATCGATAATACTTGTCCTCTTTGCCACTTGACTTCCGTTGGCGTTTTACATTTGTAAGGGAATGCTTCTTCCAAATACTCATTTTACAACGAAACGCTATTATGCACTGCCACATTCAAGCCAGTATTTCAATATAGCTACATTATTTAAGCGAAGTTCATAGAGTAGCCTTGTTTTACTTTGGTAAAAATGTAAGACAATTATTATTTATGTATCCCATAAAGCTTACTGCTGGTGTTTTAAACACACAAGCCGTGTGTGGGCAATCTTTAAGAGGTGCAATCAGGACTGAAAAAATTCAATGCCATAGCCGGGATTTGAACCACGGATCTGCTGGGGAATTTAATGTCTTGCTGGCAAGTTGGCCATGGTTAGTGGTTAAAGCAGCCGCTCGATAAGCGGAAGCTCCTTGGTTCAAATCCCGGCTATGGCATTGAATTTTTCAGTCCTGATTCCACCCCTTAAGACAATTCTTTTTCTTTTTTCTTTTTTTTTTTCTATCGAAAGGATTTCTTTTAATTTTTGTGCACATTCATGGGAAGCTGCAGTCTGTAATACCCTGCAATTTACTGCTTTGCAGATCACATTCATAATGCATCTTTTCTTTTATTCAATATCAACAAGATTATGAAGGTATTCTCTGCGCTAACCACCGGGATACGGGTTCGCGTCTGGGCATTGTACAAACGTCTTTTCTGTTCATCAAAACTTGGAAACCGAATTCACAATAATCTAATTTTAAGGTCTCTGAGGGCCTAGGAAATAATTTAAAACGTTTTTGGTTGTCTGCATTTAGTAACAGAATAGGTATAATGACTTCTGCTCCATTGGACTGGCATGATGTAATGTGTTTTTATGAATGCTGACTCCCTTCATTCTCCACGTGTATGCTGCCACACGATGTTTTGTGCCATTCCTTCACCATGTATTCGACAGACAAGAACGTTGATATGCCTTTGATCTAAGGAGAAGCAACAGCCAAAGTGCAAGAACTATTTCATCGCCGGTGCTTGAAGAGGTTCGCGAAAGATGCGTGTGACGTCATCCCCACTGTATAAGGAGGCAAGAAAACAGCAGAGTTAGAGTTAGTAACAGCTACACACATGAATCTGTCAGCGTGTCAGTGAGTGCGAGGCATCTGTGTGTGTGTGTGTGTGTGTCTGTGTGTCTGTGTGTCTGTGTGTCTGTGTGTCTGTGTGTCTGTGTGTCTGTGTGTCTCTGTGTCTCTGTGTCTCTGTGCCTCTGTGTCTCTGTGTCTCTGTGTCTCTGTGTCTCTGTGTCTCTGTGTCTCTGTGTCTCTGTGTCTCTGTGTGTCTGTGTGTCTGTGTGTCTGTGTGTCTGTGTGTCTGTGTGTCTGTGTGTGCGCGTGTGTGCGTGCGTGCGTGTGTGTGTGTGTGTGTATGTGTGTGTGTGTGTGTGTGTTTTACGTCGCGTCGAAGTGAAGAAGACTTTAGCGTGCTTCGAGTAACTGATTGTTGGAGTTAGTGTATGAGAGACAGAGCAAGTGAAGAAAGACACTGAAGGGACGGAGTCCAGGTTACGATAAGTGAACAATTGTAAGTTGTAATATCACGAAAAATTGTAGGCTGTGTTAACGTCAGTTGAGGAGAACTATGTTTTTTGCACAACAGTTTAGAAGAAAAATGAAGTGATAGAAAAGTAACTGGACTAATGTTGTCATTTTGTCGCAATATGCTGTCAAAATTAACTTCGAACTTTGTATTTAGCCGTCTTTATATTTTTTTTATTTCTTATGTTTTTTTTTTTTTTTTTTTTTTTTCTGGTTAATACCCTCAGCTTAACATTTGTTTTCCTTAAACTTGTTTCAGAATTGTTCAAAATAAGGAATGCTTTTAATAAACATTTCTGAGTAGCATTGCCAAAGTTTTCGCGGCATGTACAGAAATAAGCAAAATAAATGGTGAGATTATTACATTCCGATAAAAGCGAAAAGATTTTAACATACCATTGAAAATACCTATTGTAATTTAAATAAAGTAAAATAAACGTAAGGTAACTAATTTCACTTCATGGAATAAACTCTTCTAAGCATAATATTTATAAAACAGCTTCTTAAAAGTTAAAATTCTATTGCACAGATATTTTATCAGTGATTTCAAATTCAACGCAAGATGGAAAATACTTCGAGATCCAACATAATAAAACGCATCAAACATTGTATAGAATCAACTTGCTATAGACTAAACATGAGGTAGACTTTCAGAAAGTTTTGGTAAATATTACAGCTTTAAAAAATTTCACCTGCGCTCCCCATCAGCTATAAGCTTGCTACTTTATGTAACTTTTTCTGTTCCGCCTTCAGCCCAATCTTGCGGTGGTTCTTAAATCATAGATTTAATCTTGGACGGGAAATAGCTGTACTGCAAAACCGAATCTGATTCGGAGTTCAACTTTAATATAAAACACAACCCCGTGTGGCAGTAAAAGATTTCGAAATAGCGGCAAAAATGTACAACTGTGTCTTCTAGTTAGAACTTAAATACCGAAAGTGATCATGACCTTTCAGAGATGATGTGATTTCGAAAACACTTCTTGTCACTAAATAACAATGGTAGATGGTGCATCAATGCCATCATCAACTCTTGTCCTTATAACTATGCCGAAAATTTAATCATTTGCCGAGTCCCTGTAATTTATAATGTGCGTAACACAATCGTATCTACCAGAAACCACCGATAGCAGCTAATCGAATAGCAAATGGAATCAGGGCATTTAGCAGAAATGTAGCAAGGGTTGGGGAGGTTTGTATAATCACGAGTCACATTTTCACCACAGCTAGTTTAGATCATTATTTAATCATGCTATTTGAGCCTTGTGTATTACAAAATGCAGTGCGGATGATGAGACATTTGATAATAAAGACTAAATGCATTTTGTCAACATGCGACAGATTTCATGTTATGAGATTTTGTAACATAAAAGTCAAAATTAAAAATCAATACGTAGTACGTAGGCGTAGGCCATTGCTCATCGGAACTTCATCTAGAGCAAAAACGTAATCGATGGCAGTACAATAAATCTGGTAAAGACTTTGAGTTCAATTTTCAGTATAAGTATCAGTACGAATATTCAACAATTTTGTGAGCTAATTGCTGTGTAAAACAAATACTAAGGCTTTCACGACCTGCGGTGACGCAATCAAATGTATATACGATTCTGGAGTTGTAGGCAGTGCTTCAACAGAACAAAGCTCACACGATGTTTCGCCCATGGCTTCATTGGACATCTTCAAGCATCTAGTCGTGATCGGTGAGAAGTCAACATTCCCCTTTCATCTGTCGTACCACAACCTACAGTAACTGTCGCGTATTACTCGTTCCTAAGCAGGTAAGTACGCAGAAGTTAGCTTGTTACCATAAAATTATCCATGTACAAGTCAAGAACCTCATGTTTTAGGGTGGTAAATGGATAATATTAAGTGAAATACACTTTATTTGCCTTCAGAATAAAAAATAAAACCATTGTTTCAATCACATCCCGTAGTTGTCAGAACTGAATTCGTTCGCTAGTTGTCTTACATCCCTATTCTTAAAGTTGCAAACTTTCAAAAACGGATGCTAAATGGCGCTTCCATCCGTCGGTGGACCTTCGAGAAAGGAAACTGTGGAACCCAAAGCTGTCTCTAATGGATTTGATGTTACGGTTATACTTCATATCAAAAAGTGAATGAAAAGGAATACTACTTTCTAAGCACACTCTGATACATAAAAATTCAAAATATCGTGGTCATATTCCTTTTCTCTGTTATGTAGTTTGCTGTCTCTTCCTCTGTGGTTTAGTCCTAACATGCTAGCCTCTGGTTTTTGAAGTGGTGGGAGCAAATATGGTGGAGTGTAACGAATTCCTTCGGGTATAAAAAGGTCTTAGCCTCTTTCGGAAGGAAAATAAAGTTGGTGGTCCCTTGTAGATTTACGACATATAAAGGAGCCTAGTCTGGATGCGTAGACCGCATGATCGACCGGGAAGGATCGGGGCGCTGACCACGTACTACTCCCCAGTACTGAACGCCACTCATCATGACGCCTGTGGTGGGCAGAGGGTGAGGGACGCAGCGGTTGGGCGGTAGATCTTGGCCCGGAAAGGGCTGTTGCGCCTTGGGTTATTTTATTATAAAGGAACCTATTGACTGATACAGAGGCCTCTGAGTAAAATTAGGCGGTTTTTCACGCCTAGTATCGACTGAGACACTGAGAATCATGGTAATTATAGTGTTCTTATATAAAAACTCAATTTAATATCACTTTACTACTTACTGTTATTCTAGAGGTCTGGTTAGCCATTTTGAAGGATTAATTTACTTTTGGAATTTTGTAGGGAAAAGCTTTTCAGTTAGTATACCATTCACTCGAATCTCGTATACATCAAAGCCATTGCAAATCTTCTTATACCCAAAATGGCTATGAAATATGGAAGTTCTAAGAATATTGACGTGATATTAATGTGAAAGAAAATGTTTTAAGCTACAAGGGTTGGAAAGTATAACTAAGGTGAAAAAGCCCACATGGCACAGTCATCGAGCTTTTACTACCCATTATATATATATATATGTGCATACATAAAAAATAAATTATTCAATTCACGTTACATTTTCCCTAGAATCGATTTCAAATTAAGTAATAAGTGCTTAATTACAACATGTGAAATAAACGCTCAAAACTTACTATAACCAAGGATGAATAACTTCAGGAATTGTTATTGTAGAATAAATTACCCCTATATGGTCACAGAAACGTACTTCTGCGAAGGAAAAGAAAAGAAAAAGAAAGAGAGAAAGATACGAATCGGAAACTTCCCAGCATCTTCCGTAATAGGTGTACTTATACCTACTTGAAAATGTAACGATGACGATGTCATAACGGCTTAACGCTAGAAAAAAATGGACCCAAATACTCGTATGTAGTGTTTAACGCCCGTTCATACTGTATATACGACACCATAGGCACTGATATTACGTGGATTGACAGTAAATGAACACTGGGATAGGCAATGTGGATGGAAACGTTTCAGATATAAGTTTAAGGTACACACCCGACATTTGCCAGTTATGAGGTCTGAAGTAAACCAGGAAAAGAACCTCAGTTAGGTAGGACGATACGACCTGGATTTGAACCGTAAACCTCCGGCTGCTATGTCGGTCAACAATAGAAAAACAAACATAGGTATAGGGGACAAAATTTATGGCAGTCCCAAGAATTCAAAATGGGTCAACAGTATCTAAACTGAATTATTACCAAACTTACAATGGCAATTACTACTTTCACGCCAGTCACTAAATCTATTTAGAAAATCCCTTATGGAGAGAAAGAACGCCTAAAGGGATACGTATAAATAAGGACATATACATTAATGTACTACTGTATCCTGACGACTTTGTATTCATTGGAAATTCTGAAAATGAATTACAAAAATGAATAATTTTTTAAACTAGTTGGAAAGGATTATAATTTTAAAATAGGAATACATACAACTATGTCAACGGTATTCAACGGGAAATACCCACTACGAATTAAAAATGTTGTAGCAAGTACAATTTAGAGAGGTAGCGCCGTAGTCGAGTGGTTAAACCATTCGCTTCTCACCAAAGCGGCCCGGGTTCGATCCCAGGCAACCGCATGTGGGATTCGTGGTGGACAAAGCGGCACTGGAACGGGTTTCCTCCGGGTTCTCCGGTTTCCCCCGCCATATCATTTCACCGGTGCTCCATCTTCATTCCATGTATCATCAATGTCACCGCCTACGATACCGTAGTAGTAAACGCGGGCGTTAAACACTACAAAAAAAAAAAAAAATTGTATAGGGAGTTATACTACTATTATACATGTATATGACTGATGGTTGTAACCTGGATCATGAGGTGAAAAGTGTGTAGCACTATTCAGGCAGTGGAAATAAAATGTTTACGAGCAGTCAAAGATTGCACTAAGTTGGACGCTAAGTTAAAATTATTAAACAAGAACTGAATATTTTTTCAATAAATTATAAAATAGAAGAACACAAATTTAAATGTAAGGAATTTCTGGAACGAAGGGAAGAAATGAGGATTCCAAAGATGGCCTTACAATACACATCAATAGAATACAAAGGACATAGGACGGCCAGTTAAACGGATTGAGGCCGGAACAGTCGACAGGCCTAATCTGCGAAAGGCAGAAGAAGATCTTGTTTTGAAGCAAGATTTCTGGATTAATCGCTTTCCAGTGTCGTATTGTATTTATTGCGAAATTATGTGGCAAAAATGATAATTAGAAAGTGTGGAACATTTATGTAAGTACTAAAAGAATTCCAAATAAACCCACACGTGGAACGCAATGGTCTCTACAAAAAAACGTTTGTTTGTTTATGTACCTGCTAGATAATGGATTGTATCGATAAAACTGAGCAATCTCTCAAGAGAAAACTCTCGGGAACTAAACGGAATAAATTATTTTGCAAGAGTAAAATTGCTGTTTCGTACCAATAAAAGCTGTTTACGTCTGCAGAGCATTTTCTCCATAGTTCCGCATCTCTTATCGCCACAAGCAATCGATGCAGCCAGAGCGACCATGCAGTGAGAAGAAAAACATTTAAGCTTTAATCATTACGATGAGCAGTTCCGAAGAAGAACGTGGGGTTGAATCTCAAGCGGGTTTCTTGAAGTCCTAAAAGAGCATCCCGTGGTGCAAAAAAAAAAAAAAAAAAAAAAAAAAAAAAAAAAAAAAAAAAAAAAAGACTAAGATAATGTGTTGTTATATTTGACTATGAGATGTGTTACTACAACTTCTGTAACACTTAGTGGTATTCCTGGGGCTATTTCCATACCATATACCAACGTTTGTTTTATAAATGTAACAATTCAAGTTTTTCCAATGACAATAAACGGGACATTAGCGAAATGAGAATACTTCAACAATTTGAATGATATATTCACCAAATTTTCACTATAAAAGTATGTAGTTAAGCTTTCGTTTCCTGCGATAAATAGTGTGCACTTTATGAGTAGGTTAATTCACGAATATTGAGTTTATAATGTCCCTAGTGCCAAAATTTTAATTGGTTTGGATACAGAAACGAAAACTGTTATTTATCTTCTGTCTCAAATGCGTTGTCAACTTTGAGATATAATAAGTTGAACCTTGTAAGAAAAGTGGCACCATTTTCGTCATTAAACGGCAAAATTCATAATTATGAACAGCGGTACGAATATATTTTTAGTTTAAAGCCGCTTTTAACTGCATTAGTTTACCGAGGCGATAAATTAATGAATGCATTAGGTGAAATGATAAACGGGCCCAGAGTGAGTTACCCGACATTTGCCTTATGAGAATGAAAAGTTTATCCAGGCAACCCATTGTTACCGAGCTTCGAACTTGGGACTTCTTGCATTGGAGGTAGACACATTTCCAGTACACTAACACAGTTTTGAGCCACATTTAATTAACATTCATTTCACTAATGCAAACTTTAAAGTTATCCTGGGAAAAATTGTCGCAGAAGTAATTTGTTTGTTTGTTTGTTTTTTTTTTTTTTTTTTTTTTTTAAAGTGATTCTTTATAAATAAGTTGCTTGAAAGCCCAGAATGGAATATTTGTCTACCAAAATATACAAAATAAATATAGCTTTTGATTTGATTGCTGTAGGATAAGGCCAAAGTAATTTTAAAGCTAAAATATGAAATGCATTTACAAAACCACGTATTACTGTTTTGGAAGCCATGTATAACCTCATCTATCTCCTCTCTTCTTCTCTAGCCTCTTCCTTTGATACATCCAATAGCACCTACACCTTCCCAATCCCAAGTGTATTTTTTCTGACTGTTGTTTACTTCAATTTTGAAATGTTCATCACTTAATTGTTTAGCCGCATTATATAGGACAAAAGAGCAGAAAAAAGTGAAAGCCCTTTCTGTTGCTTGCGTTATTTTGTCTTGGAGGATAAGAAAACATTGTTTTACTTGCCTAGAGCACCTTTTTCTATTACGACACATTCCTTACTCGAGCATTTGTTGTTAGATCCCTGTTCTAGGGCAAGTACATTACTATAGAGTGTCATGAGCCAGGGACAATTGCGCATCCAACATCATCAAGGATTAGGGCATCTCCATGCTTTCCACTCATAACCCTGAATAGACCTGAATTTGCCCATATACTGATTCGTGTAGTGATACAGAACACGTAGGAACAACACTGGTAAACGCTTCTTTAGAATTACGTGTAGCTTGCGTATTACTACCGGATACCCCTTTCGGTTAACACAGTCATCTTCGCGTATACTGCGTTTCTTAACCACACCACAAGTGAAATCAACATCCCATAATGCAGCAGAGAACCAGTGTACCTCTTCCCATTCGGCTTTTGCAGCTTCAAGTTCATAGGTGGTTTTAGGGGGGAAAAATCCACAGTTTTCTTCTGATTGCTTTGAATTTTTTTCCACACGCTCATAACATAAGGTAAATAGTATACACAACATTTCAATTTCATATGTCGAATAATTTTTAAATTATTTGTATATTTATAAATAATAAATCACTTTCTGATATGGACATATGAAATTACCCTTGGACCCTACAGTTATTTGTATCCCTCCTAAATTTTTAATTTGAGTTCAGTATACATATATAAATAAATTGTCATATCAAAATTGCTTAAATCAAATTAATTTAAGAAAAAAACATTTTTGTATACTATTTATCAATATTTTCAATTTTTTCAGTATGAGTTATGAAAAATATTTAATTTCAGCTCAATTATTTAATAATCTTTAACTAGTACACCACAAATTTTAATACCTCTGAAGGTCTCCTGAAAATTTCACACTAATAAGTTATAAACTAGGGTCCAAGGAGCATTTTGAATAGTAAAAAAGGCTGGAAAAAAAAGAACTGAGAGAAATGAATTTTAAAGTTTAACAGCATGTCTTTGTTCTTTAACTAAATCCAATCAACTTAAAATTCCCCAGCACCATATGTGGGGCTCTTTGTTGCCTTCTTCTTGGCCTCAGTAACATTTTTTTGAGACTTTTAAGTTTGCTTGGTCGTTTCTTAATATCAAAATTTTCCTTTCACCTTCACATTGTTCACAAAATTTAGAAACTTATTGTTCATAGCTAACCTCTACACTACGCACTTTCGCAAATTTTTACACAAAATTCATAAAATATCAGCTTGTTACGGCTCTACTATAGACTAACAAATAGCTTAAAACCTATTAACCACCTAAACAATGTCTAATATATAACTGGAACACTGAAATAACCTGGCAAGGTTATAGAATTACAGAACACTGACTGCATTTCTCTGTTTGGAAGAAAAACCTGTCAGATTCACGGCATTTTAGCTTGAATATCCAACTCATTTCAGCACAGCCAACTTACAACCTTTCTGAAGCAAACTTCCCTGCAAGAGACCAAAATCAGAGCCAGAGAAAACGAAAAATGCATTTCAAAGATGTAGCGACGAGGTTTAGTGAGGAACGCTCACACGCAATAACACATTTTAATACCCTCCTGGAGCTTTAAAAATGGCTGATATTGAGAACACAAAAGTGTGGTGTTGAAGTACAAAGTATAAGCATAATAAAAAATACAAAAAGGTAAAAATAAAAATGTTCGACAATTTTAACCAAATTTCACAGATACATTGCCTTAATATGGCATCCATAAGATTGTAAATTGCTGAACACGGTACTCTGGCTTACACCAACATCTTTACCAGCACCAGTTTGAAACCCAGGACCCCTTATACAACGCAAAAAAGAATCCTCATCTTTTCTTCGTTAGACAATTCCCCTTCTCTTTCATTGCTATCTGGTTAGGAAATGCTCCGCTATCTCAGATTTTCCTTTTCAAATCGGCAAAGTTATTTATAGTTGAATAGTAATGGATCTCGACGGGGCTTATGCGCTCTTATACGACGAACAACAATCATGTACTCAGCCACCCTATTTAAAACTTTTTGCTCTATCGAGTAGGAGTCTCCTATTGATATAGCTGCAATATTCGAGGGCAACTTCTCCCACAGAGGAGCAGCTTATAATTCTTATTCACACGGAAATGAAGAACATTGCTGCCAACCCAAAGTCACGGAGCTGCATCCTTTAGTAGATTATTGATATGAATGTGAGCAATCTCTCCAGAATTGGAGCAAAAATCAAATTCTCCCTTTTATTCATATCAATCAATGCCTGTGCAGCTGACGTAACAACTGAGATTGGCATCAGCTACGGCTATATCTTTACCATGGTGTATTTTAGGAACAGTTGCCGGTATTATGTCAATTAAACACGCGGTATAGCACCAAAGTATCACCACCGACATGGGTGGTTGAAAGCGTTAAGGCATAGACTGGTGAACGGGAGGTCTGCGGTTCATGAGACTGAGGTTTTCTCCAGGTTTCCCTCAGTCCTCATCAGCGGGAAATGCAAGGGAAGTACCCTAGTCAGGCTTGGATTATTTTCTTTCCAAAGTTCCTTTCCCTGTATCACCAGTGTCCACCGCTTGTCATGCCCAAGTATGGGCGGTAAACATTACTAAAATAAAACCAAATATAACAGCGGTGAAAATATGTCACAGTTGCTATTACTTAATTCCAATACATTGCGATATCCACAAGGTATAGGTATAGGGTGTACAACGAAGGGAGACACCTGGCGCAATGGAACCCACAGAGATCCATAGCGGCTACTACCCCCAAGACGAAGGAATTAATGAAGTGAAGGAGGCAGAAGGCTACAGGCAGACACACCATAGAGACGCGCGGAAGTCCTTAACAGTTCCAGGCTCGAAGATCCGACACACAACTGGAACTTCCCGGAGGACGATGAGTGACCCGTACAACCAGGCAGCCTGCAAATGTTCAAGGGGAGTTCTCTTTCCTTGGGGCAAACATCCGCCCTTTCTATCCGGCATCGTCTCATGACACGAAACGTGGAACCAGGAGAAAAAAAAAAAAAAAAAAAAAAAAAAAAAAAAAAAAAAAAAAAACAAGGTTAGAGTGGGCGTTCGACGTAAATCGAACCCAGGAGCTCCTGTATGCCAGCCTCACACGCTACCGCGGAACTAACTCGCTCGGTTGCGATCTCTATAACATACGCAAAACAATTTCAAGTTCCAGTATGTATTAATTATGTTAAATAAAGTCTCTGCTATTGTTCAATTTTTCCATGTTGCCTGTGATAAGTACCGCAGACACAGGCGTGCCTTTATATCGCACTTTACCAGCAAAGGGAGTCGGTTATTCCCCATTAATCATTAATCCCTGCAGTATTTGACGCTGGATGGGTTTTGGCGATATACACATGTATCGCGCAGCCCCAGAGAATGGAGCCGTTATTTAAAGTGCTGAATCAACATAGCTGATTTGAAATTTAAAGTTTTTGGATACTTTAACAGCAGTGTTACTACAATTATATTATGCATATCTATGTAGATTGCCCATTTTAATCAGTGCATTACAAAGGTGTAGAAATAACCAACCCATTTCTACAGGATTCTAGTTCACACTTGGGGAAGTTATTCTTTTCAAGGTGTTTCCTTATCCTGAAGCAAAAACTGCCAATTAACACTCATATAGTTAAACGTCGGGATCAGTTGGCCACCATTAAACAGCTTCGTTGTAACTTCAGTTATCGCCTCTGATTGATGTAATTTGGAAAATGCACAGCATACATGCTATTTTGCTGAAATTAGTACCGGTCATTAGTACAATAAAGGTAATATTTATTCAAAGTTGTATTTTGCATCTTAATTTAAATGTTACATTTTATTTCACAAACCCATAATGTACTTATAAATATGTATCACTATTGGGTGTTTAAAACTTTTAATTACACTGAACAGCAGAAAGAAATGCTTTGCATAATATCAGATGTTTCTATGTGGAATTCAACAGTGCAAGTAGTTTTTCCCTGGCATAGTAAAAATTATAAAAATGGTGTACCTATATAACAAGTGTGTTAGATCACAAGTTATAGCCTTAGAAAGTCTTAATCAGTTAGTAGGTCTTACATTACATCTCGTTTAGCTAAACATTTATTA
Organism: Tenodera sinensis; assembly: GCA_030765045.1. Lineage (NCBI taxonomy): Eukaryota > Metazoa > Arthropoda > Insecta > Mantodea > Mantidae > Tenodera > Tenodera sinensis. Next base: position 72,151,861 of record CM060962.1, on the reverse strand, counting down.
TTGATGTATATTTTTAGACGTGGCGAATGGCCTTTCTAGGATCTGCGCAAGTAATGTCATGGAAATTGGTGGTGGGAGTAGCATCTGTTTCCTGCTTGAAAAAAAATAAAAGACTGCTGATAATGCGAGCGGAAACTGTACTTAATAACGCACTGTCCCACAGTGTTTACTACACGGAAGTAGGAGAGATACTAAGCTGATACCCCTATGGTCTTATAAGTTCAAAGGTGAACTCAACCATAAACCACCGTGTAACTTCTAACCATTCGCCACGTCTAAAAAGTACCCCCTTTCTCTACTGTCGATTACGGGTAGGGAAAGTACCGGTAAAACCGATGAGTAACCCAGTTCTTCCGGTTCTGGCATCTCTAGACGGTACAGTGAGTAAAACCACGGTTGTACCCAAACAAGGCTGAATTAGATGGGGCTACCGAATCTAGGTGCTGCTTTTGAATACATCTTCGTCTTCTAGTTCTTCGATAAGATATCACTTCTAAATATGTGGAAGCTAGAAGGAGAATTGCTTTGTTATTAACTGCTAAGTCAAGCCCGTGCGCTTGGACAGAGCGGACGTACCAGGAGAACCGGTTGTTTTGTCTACTGCGTGTGTGGCGTGATAGTGAGTGAGAGCAAGAAAGACATATGCCACACTGTGAGTGATATTATCTATCACCAAGTGTAGGAATTTAAAGTTAGTAGATCAGCTAAATTTAACAGTGAAAAGAAATGGAAATGTACGCGAGAAAAAATACCCTCCGGATCAAGTTTGCTTTAAGTGCAACGCGACCGTCGGCATATGAAGTGCATGATTTCATAGCAGATACATTACGTTTAAATGCGGAACAAGTGGATACAATACAGTTAATCGCAAGTGAACGGGCAATTTATGTTAAATTAATATCAGCACTCTTGCTGGAGAAAACCCTCAATACCTTCTCGGCGGAAACACCTTTCACATACATGAATGGTGAGATGACTAAAGTGCTTATCGAACGGTAAAGATGCAACTGAAGACGAACATCCCTAGTTTTATCATCATTGGCAGCTACAGATTATCGGTGTCCTACGCCGGCCAACCCAGATCCTGCTACGTCTGCAGTAGCACGGCACATCTAAAGGAATTTTGCCCCCACCGTCCGACCGCAACACGCCCAGTGGCGACTGGACGGAGAAACGAAACAGAACCGACGAAGGTGGTAGTGGACACGCAGAGTGAGGGAGCGCATCCTACGGATGAAAACAGGCAAACGTCCCTGGTGAATGACAGTCAACAGGAAGCAGCAAGGTCTGCACCGCAAAGGTAGTATGCCTCCATAGTTCGAGATACCACTGGGAAACGAGTACATCTGGCCAATCCGGAGGAGATAATACCACCCGAGGTGGGTCCACTTGTGACGGAGACAGCTGCAGCTGAAGAGAAACGCCCGACCGAGAAGAAACGGGCCAAGCGTGCGAAGACAAGCAAAGCCCATAAGGAAGAACCATCCTGGAATAACCAAATGGAGCTGGAGGAAGTTGTGGAAGGAGCCCATGAGGAGGCACGTCAATTACAAGTCCCGTCCACAGACACAGTAGATACGGCTGGAGTACTGACACAAGAGCCTGCCTCAGCATTGATTGGCAGCAGTATCCTGGAGGAGGGAGGTGACAGGAACACCGGTGAGGTTCTACCTGCAAGGAGGGACGCGGGAAACAATCCCCAGAGTGATTGCGAAGCAGCACAGTTACAACAAAGTGTGAGGTGCCCAGCGGTGGAGATAGGAGCCGACTCCCATTACCGGGAGGACACCCCCGGCACCACCGTAGCGGCGCGACCATCTGCGAGTGATACTCGACCGCAAGTAATCGAACGGCCACACAGATCCAAAGAGGACCAACCAAGGTCAGCTGAAGCAGTCGCAATTTATCGGCGTGCAGAGATGGCTGGTGGATCCCATCCCTCTCAACCTGATGCGAGGGCTACAGAAGCAGAGTCGCCGATCCTACTTCAGGTGACACGGAAGCCCCAGGTGTCTTTATGTGACCCAAGGCTTAGGGGAAATCCTCCGGCACAGATAACCCTAGCTAGACATCCAGAGACCGAACAGTAGCACACTAGTAGCAATGCACGAGGCCAAGAACGTAGACGCCCGAGTTACACTATCTTTGCGACAGTCGCTTTCGTCATGATCTATCTACGAACGGTGGCAACAGTGAATGTGAATGGGTGCAGAAATCTTGTAACCCAAAAACTGCTTAATAGTTTCCTCCAGGTGAGCAACATTGACATATGCTTTCTCCAAGAAGTAAATACTTACAACTTGGATGCTCTTTACAATTACGACTATAAAGTTAACCTAGGTTTAAACGGCAGAGGAACGGCAATAGTGTACAGGAAGGGACTTCCCCTGCAGAATTTTCAGATGGATCCCGACGGCCGGGTCCTCTCCGCTACTTTGGAAGAGACCGTCCTGGTTAACATATATGCTCCAGCTGGGACACAGAATAGACACGAGAGAGAGCGTTTCTTTCAAACCGATGTAACCCCGCATTTGCTACAAGGCAAGGAACTTCTGCTAGCAGGCGACTTCAATTGCACGCTGCAGGCGAAGGATCAAAAAGGTGCTACGAATTTTAGCATCATGCTACAACACCTAGTGTCACAGTTGCAACTGCTTGACGCATGGGAGATCAAGCATGGGAATGAAGTGGAATTCACTTTTATCCGCAACACTTCTGCCTCACGCATCGATCGACAGTATTTATCTCCCGGAATGGCTCCAAATGTCCATCGAATTTGGGTCATTCCGGTGGCTTTTAGCGACCATCATGCAGTGCTATGTCAATTGCAAATAAATGAAATAAGGCATGAGACGGCCGGCCATGGCTACTGGAAACTCAATAATTCTATGCTGGAGGTCACAGACATTAGGGAATAATTTCAAATCAAATGGCTTCAGTTACAGTTGGCCTTTAGAAGTTCAACTCGGAAGAGTTTTTGGTGGGTGAACACGGCAAAACCACACGCTCCCTATTTAAATCCATGGGTATTGTGAGGGCACAGGCCAAGAAGCAGCTACTACATTTTTACAATGAGGCGCTGTGGGGGCTGCATCTGAAGCAAAGGGAGGGATATGAGGTGCAGACGGAGATAAAAAAGTAAAAGAAATCATCAAATTAAAACACTTACACCAGTTCGAAGGACATAAAGTTCGAGCCAGAGTGAAATCCATGCATGAAGCGGAACAGAACTCATTTTATTATTTCGCAAAGGAGCGGCAGAAGGGACATGGAAGATATCCTCAAACAATACGGGACGCGCACACTGGAACTGCCCATGTTGGAACGCGCGCCCAGCTCCAGCTTATAGCGGATCATTTTCAGGCTTTATTTCAAGAAGCGCCAGAAGCAGACATCCCTTATAGGCGTGTGGAACATGAACGGTTTGACGCCGGCATCACCCAGGAATCCGCAAAAATACTTACCAGCCCTATCACGGAGCGGGAGGTGTTGGTCGCCATTGAACAAGCCAGTCGACACACATCACCAGGTGCTGATGGGCTCACCTATGAATTCTATAGAAAGTTCTGGCCAATAATCAAGAACGAAGTGATAGAAGTATATGCGGAACTGTGGGAGACAGCAGTGTTTCCCGCAACCTTCGCGGATGGTGTTATCACCCTGGTGCCGAAGAAACAGAAAACCGCCACCGTGAAGGACTATCGTCCAATAACGCTGCTAAACGCCGATTATAAGTTATTTGCGAAAGTTCTGGCTAACCGATTAAAAGGTGCATATGCAGAAATCATGCATTGTAACCAAGCGGTAATATCGAAAAAGAACATTATTGCCACATTGGCGGAACTGCGTGACACGCTGATCCATCTACGCAGAGAAAATAAAGCGGTGGCTTTGATCAATCTCGACTTTCAACAGGCTTTTGATAGACTGCGCCATTCGTATCTGTGGAACTCCTTAACGGCAGCGAAATTTCCAGTGCCGGTAATCAATCTTATTCAGGGACTCTACGGCACGGCACAGTCTCGAGTCTTATGGAACGGATGGTTTTCCAGGCCGGTACGAATAAAACGATCAGTACGTCAAGGCTGCCCGCTATCAATGGGATTGTTTTCATTGGCATTGAATCCTTTACTCCAGAGGTTGCAACAAACCATGCGAGGAGTCAGTGTATACAATGAACGGTTCACACTTACAGCCTATGCTGATGATGTGACTGTGGTGGCTGCAGATAATGAAGATATGACGACCATGCAACAGGGATTGGAGCAGTACACAACGATGTCCGGTGCAGTGTTAAATGGTGAGAAATCGGAGATCCTAATATTAGGAAATTGGCCGGAACCGCCACAGACCTTGGGGATGCAATGTGTTACTACTACAAGGATACTTGGTATATGCTTTATGGCAAATATAGAAGATACTATTGCAGTTAACTGGAGGGAAAAAAATTAATAGTTTACGCCATTCCTTATCCATGGAGAGGATCCGGAACCTGAATTTGCTACAACGCATCTGGTACCTGCATACTTCTGGTCTAAGCAAAATTTGGTATGTGCCACAGATTCTGCCGATTTCAAAACGTGACGCACAGAAACTGGAACAACTCCTTGGTTACTTTTTGTGGACTGGAAAAGCATATAAGGTGAGCCGGCCTCAACTACGTTTGCCTCCGTCCAAAGGTGGTTGCGGCTTAGTGGACATTGCCAAGAAATGCATGGCCTTATTGGGGAAAACCGCCACACAATCATTGCGCGGATCTGGCTCATCAATTGACCAAAATTTCTGGAAGGAACAGCTGCATAACCCTCAGGTGGCACTCAACGGATTTAAACCCACTGTCCTTCACCTAAAGCGAATTCTGGACAACAACGATGACATTATGGCCTTCGAATGCACCCGGAACCACTACCGTATGCTCACGACAGTTCATCTGGTTCCCAGAGTGGCAGAGAAATATACCAGGGAGTGGAAAGTGATCGGGCAGAATTTATTCTGCAAACATGTGCCCAGTGATTGGCAGGAAACCACCTATGAAGTATTAAATGAGACTATACCGACAGCGGATAAACTCTGGCGACATGGAAGGGCACAGTCAAACCAATGTCCATCTTGTGCCGCCGTCGACACACTGGACCACCGGATTGCTTCCTGTAAGCAGGTTGAAGTCATCTGGGTAGAGCTCCGGACTTACATCGCCAAATGGTGCCCACCGCAAGCTCCACCATGCCTTGAGAAGCTCCAGCGTTTGGAATTTCATTTTCAGAATACTGCACTCCAACGCTGTGTAGTTTGGCTGGTAATGGGAACAATGTACTGGATCCTTAAACAGAATAATGGCCCAGTGGCGCAGAGGAAGGATTGGGTCAGTTTTCTGAGACAGGCACGCTGGCAACTGATAACTTCTGGTCTTAGCAAATCAATGCAGCCGTACATAACACGCCTTGCACTTTAAATACGACAATGCAACTATAATCAAAATAATATATATAAAAAAATAAAAATAAAAAATAAAATTTAAAAAAATAAAATAAAATAAAAACTAAAAAAAAAAACAAATTTAAAAAAAAAATTTTTTAAAAAATAAAAAAAATAAAAAAAGTGGTTAGAGCAGCCGCATGGCAAAAAAAAAGTTAGTATTTATGTTAATATTTCTTATTATTTCATTTGTATAGCTCCATTTAACTTTTTCGGTTATACTGGTACTTAGGGAAAAAAAATAAAAATAAAAAAATAAATAAATAAAAAAAAAGAAAGAAAAAAAGAAAAAATAAAAAAAATGTCTATTTTGTATTTATTGAACTTCATAAATACCCTTAAACTTTGAATTGTAATATAAGCTAATATAAATGATTATACAAATAGTGATAATAATTTAATACAAAGGAATAATGAGGCTTAGCAAGTATGATGTAAAAAAAAAAAAAAAAAAAAAGAAAAAAAAAGAAAGAAAGAAAAAAAAAAAGAAAAAAAAACCGAAAAGCTCTTACGGTTTAATACTTGTACAAAACTCATTCAGAATAGAGAGCAGTTCTATGGCCATTCCCAGAAAATTGGAGATACACATTTCATATCTCATGAAAATATCTTATATATATGGCATTTCATTCAAAATCTTAAGATTCATTTGTGATAAAATCAAAATTTTCCAAGAATCTTTATGGAAAGGGTACTTTGGGCAAGAGGTATCTTGAAAATCTCTGCGTCGCATCCTTGGAGGATCGTTTTATTCCAATTATCGGCACAATCGCTTTTAGTTGCTGATTTATTTATGCCCTTCCTAGAATCACTACATGTAGTCGCATGCTATACAGGTTAATTGGCTACGGAGAGTGAATGACGTAACCGGTACCGTGCAGCCGTCGTATACACATGCGTATCAACAGACGACTGTAGCTGCGTACATGCGTGAGCAGCAACAGCAGAACCCAGGTGCGCTAACTTGTGGCTTAATGCACAATCTTGAGCTCTCTAGTCATGATTCATTAACACAGGGGTTTCAAGTGCAGTACCACCTGTAATCTCTTTGGTAGAATGAGGCACAACAGCTAGCTAACAAAACAAATAGCCTTCCACTTTTGAACCACATAACTCTCCAGCAGATTGAATGATTGTCTTATAGCAAACCATTGTGGCATCACCTATGCAGATGGCTCCGCGGTAACATGTGAGGCTCACATTAGGGAGGTTGTGGGTTCGATTCCCTTAGCCGACCTTCCTGACCAATGGGTTCCTTCGAGGCTTCCCCGGGCCGCTAGGTGAATGCTGGGAAGGATAATTACATTCCCCGAAGATCCTGTCTTTCCATTTCACTTCATTATCCTTAGAGATTTCCAGCCTTATTCCAGAACTTACACTACCAAATGGGGGGGGGGGGGGGGGGGGGGAGGGGGGCGTACTTTGTGACCACCATTGTTAAAATGTCTGAGCAACTTTTAAAACAAATTTATTTTAAACTTGGGTGTTATAATACTTTATCACGTTTATTAAGGTAATATTTAACATTGTTTAACTATTCCTTTTTTACTTCTTATATGACTCACATTATACTGACGGGGCAGTGCTTTATGACTACCTTGGCATTTCATTGTTTCTCAAAAAGACCAACAATGAAAACTTTTAAACAATTATGCAATTTAGTAGCAGAGACAGTGATTGGGAATAACTATTAACTGCATTGCAATAGTCAAAAAATTAAAAGACAGAATTTAAAAAATAGAAGGTGGGCATGAACTACACCCCCCTTGGTAATGCTAGGGTTAATCATTTCATTCATCGTTCATCTCGTTGGTTCTTTCAGGGTCGCAAGTGCCAGCGGAGGCGTTAAGTGCAGTTTGGGATCCGGGTAGGCGTGCGGCATATGGTGGCGTTGGGCCCCATCCGGGTCGCCCTGGGCTGGTCCCGGAAGATCTAAAGACTTCGAAGTGTCGTCAATCTTGGTAAACCTTTACGACCTCTGTCAATTTCTGTGCAGCTAGTCTGGATCTCCTCACCCGTTGTCTCCTCTCATCTCATCCTTTCCCCTGGGGGCATAGGTACAATAAACCTAGCTTAAGTGCCGAACCCCACTTCGTGTCCCTTCAATTACTCTTCTATTCATATTTAGGCATCACTCGTGTTGCTGCCCTAAGCATGCAACCTTGGCGTATCTGCTTTACCTAATTATATACATATCCATTCAGCTGCAAAATGTAAACCTTACTGTTTATTTCTGTTTACATTTCTAATGAGGCTAGCTGGCGTACTAAAACAACTGCTGTCCTACGTTTTGTTTGCGTTGCAACGTTGGTCGCCTCAGCAGTAAAATTAGGTCCTACAGCCCTCCAGAGTAGCGGCATACTGAAATGGGATAGCTGCAGATGATAAAGGCCTTGTGTTCATACATCATACAGTTAACCCAGTTTTCTCAAAATCCGATAAACAGTGTTTTTCTGTACAGCAATTCAACTGCTTTTCATATTGGCTCCTTGTTAGGCAAAGAATGAAATAGTATCTTCGACTTCGTGTTTTCTGCGTATTATCATTGTAATATGTCATATTACTTAGCAAAAGTGCCTTTAATTTAAAACATATCTGAATAAATACAGGATCAACGTATCAAAGTATTTATGATTCCAAAGATGAATGGATAGGGATAGAGAAATGTGATGTGTTGCACTCACATGACTTTCTCTACTCTTGTACTATTTTCACTGGTGTGTGATTTTTGTTTAGGTTTCTATATTTCAGTCTCGGTGAGAAGATGATAAGGGCTAGAGTTCGGTATATGTAGATTATATAGGTAATTTAAGCGAGAAGTTCTACACTCAGGATGTGAGGATTAAGGTGGCGTTAACTTGCAAAATGTATTTTCTCCTTCTTTGACAGAAATATCATATCTCTGGGTAGATACGAGACCCAATTTGTTTGAAATTTTGAGTGCGTATTATTATCATAGTTATCTAACTAATCTATAAATTTCAATGTTTTATATCTAATGCAAGTGTTTTTACAAGATGTTTCATCCACTAATAAGAAAAAAGATAAAGGTAACTTACTGTGGAATGGAAACTCACAATAACACGAAAATATATATGAAATATCTCTTGTACATGCTTAATAGTCTGAAACTATAGTATTTGCAAATTGTGCTTTAATTATTTTTAATTAATTTTTAAAATTTATTTTAATTCAACTTCTAAGTTTTGATTTTTTACATGCACTATTTAGCAGAATGAGTAATGTTTTAGGTTAAGTTTCAAAATCATATGTCTAATAATAACCACAAAAAATCATGCAATTCTATCCAATAGTTCCTAAATTCACTAAATGTAATTAGCGGGAAACTGAGTATATAGAATTTGGTGTATCTGGGGCAGTTCCCTCCACTGTTGCTCTGAAACTTCCCATTCTTTTTTGAACATGGCCTACACATTCTAGTTTTTCAATTGCCATATTATGCCATCTAGCATACAAATATTGGACTTTGAAGTACTTAAGCAGGCAAATTTAAAACCCATTTCACGTAGAAAAATTATAATATTGAAGTGTACAGTAAAGTGGCATTTAAATCACCACACCAACTTTAGAAATGTCAAATTCAACAGCCTATAACTAAAAATACAATGAAGACATCACAATAAAAGAACTTTAACATGACTTACCAATTCAAAAATTACTTAATTCACCAATAAAAATCACAAATGTAATATGTAATGCAAGTTACCTCCAGCTTAAAGAGAAAATGAGAAGAATGTATTTCTCCTTAATCGCCCTGTGTATTGTGAGGATCCGCACAAATACAGTTTTCATTCCTCACTCCCATCAAAAGAATTCCTTTATCGCACAGTCAATATCAGACTTCAAGAAGTCAAATTTGTTAAACACTACCGTGTCCGGGCCTAAATGACATCGTTGTCGACAGGCCCTTAAACCCCACACACCCGCTCACTCACTCACTACCTTGTCTTCGCTGTTGAATACAAGTCGCGGCTTCACATACGGTTTCGTATTTGCACTTCTCACTAGTTTTAAGACTAGTTTCTCTCTCTCCTGCTTCTTCACTATTCTGTCACACACGTCTTCTTTGATCTCGCAATCAAACTTCTATACGGCTCGGCTTTTTATGCAAATACTAAACAGCTAGCTTACTATTTAAGAACTAAATCGCTAAATCTTACTCTTATTCCTCTATCTTCTTCATGTTAGCCAAGATAAATGTTTGCAGAAATTACCTTACTGCTAATTTTGTTTTAGGTGAAAGGGGAATATGGAAATACAGTAGGCTTTAAGCGATAGTCAAATCTTTTAAAGCTGGTCGCTACATGAAGGCTTTCAATATCCGTTCTCTTTACACGGCCAAGAGATAAAAAAGTTAATAATGACCTTTCATTTGAGAAAATGTATGCATTGTAAAACTCACAAATAACATCTCCGAAATGGTGCACCCCACAAAAAAATGCATATAGACACAACTTGTGTATTTTAAACAGATCTATTGTTTTTGTATCGTAAGATTTAGTCTATCTCTTACAGTTTACGAGTTATGCAAAAGTCATTAAGAGTAAACAGGACTACATGAGCTACAGCCAGAAAATTCAAAATATACATTTCATTTGCCATAAAATACCTTAAACATACGGCTTTTTAATTGAAATCGTTAGAGCCATTTTTGAGAAAAATAAAATTTACGAATAATTTTTCGTGTAAAGGGTGATTTAGAGTGGAATTTTTTTTTTTTTTATTTATTTATTTATTTATTTTTTTTGAAAATCTTCGTTTCGCATCTCTGAAAGATGTTTAACTTAAATATCAACTTTGGTTTTTAACCAACTTTTCATTTTTGAGTGATGCTGTTCACTGGCAGTCTCTCTCTCTCTCTCTCTCTCTCTCTCTCTCACACACACACACACACACATGCACACACACACACAAACACACACACAAACAAACACACTCATACGGACTTTTTTCCAAATATGCTTTTTTTTTTGGATTCATGGGCCTCAAAATATATATTTCTGGCGAAATTTCCGCATCGAAATTTTGGGTAGAATGCAATACGTACTTCCCTACTTACTACATGAATTAGAGAATGTAATACACCCAGATTTTGACTGGAAGGGATTTTACTGCCTGAAGTATTTACTTCCGTGGTATCCGCACATTTGCTGCTAAAACAAAACAAAACATTCCAGATTATGCACATTAAAAGCTGTGGGAGAAAATCGTACCTTTGGAACAAAAATAGTATTCCCATTAGTCGTTAAGCGCTGTAACTCCTAGAAATATTGATTACTCATACCATCTCCAGCATTACTGAATGGCTCATGATGATGCGTTCCTTTGGGAGTTTAATATGAATATTACAATATAACTATTGCTACAATCTTCCATTGTGACCGTTATTGATTGTAAAGCAATTTCCAGCATTACTTGGAGTCATCCAGGGTTCTTGCTGAACCCAAAGGACAAATTTCGAGTAGTTTAAACCATTTTTCTGGTACTCAACCTGCACTCCATCTCTCACTTAAACGAATTTTGCCAGTTGCTTACCTGCTTTTATATTTATCCTGTGAATTCAAGGTTACTTTGTATCTGTATATTTATAGCTGTGATTAGGGAACGGTTAATAAATACATACACATTTTTCTACTTGCGGTAACAGGCGTGAAACTAAGTCTATCTCTCACTGATCATTTTCTGCTCTTCTATATGTTTCAAAAACCCTGCCAGTCTGTTTCAGTCTTGACTGATATATCCTCGAGCGTTGTATCGTGCAGTTGCTGTAAAAATACTTTAGCTGTTACATTTCTTTAGTATTAATTTTATCTTGGCCCAAACTAGTTCTATGGGATCGAGATGACAGATGTATGGCGACAGTGTGCCCCAATAAAACAAAAACTGTGTCCGTTTTAAGAGCCTCTTTAGGTTTGTTTGACTCAATCATCCTATAAAGATGTTTTACGCATAGAACTGTCACTCTGAACCCCTTTGTTCTGCAATATCATGACAGATTTCACAGCACTCCTAGGCGGGGGTTTATTTACTTCGATCTGCTTTTTTCATTACTTCCGACAAGTGCGATTTTACAACTAAGTTAAGAGAAATTAGGTGCGAGTAAACATAACGCAAATAATATTGGAAGTATGTTGGCAACGTTACCAGCAGAGCAATATTCGCGCGGATGTTTACAAAACTCAGGCTACACTACGTGGATTTTCTCTCCCCTGCCCTTCATTCCCCTTACACCATGAGCTGATGAACAGACAGTATGCTATCATGTGTGTGTGTGTGTGTGTGTGTGTGTGTGTGTGTGTGTGTGTGTGTGTGTGAAAATGGATTATGTAGCACGTGACTTTCCGGCTGCCTATTCGCAAATCCGACGGCGAATACGGCAACTGTCGCTCAGTTTAAAGTTACTACGCAGTCGGTCTAGTCTAACCATGCACTCAAATTCGGACCAGGATCTGCCAAAGTGATATGAATCTCGATTCTGTAGTTAATCCAAGCACGTTGCATCCAGGAGTGAAATATTCAAATGGATGGCAGTTCGTGTGCGCTAATGATGTGACTTTGGTAAGCCTACAAGGAAACATCAATGCTGGAATAGATAAAAAACGTTTTACCAATAGATAAAATACCTTTTCAGCTTTGTATCTGTCTTTTGCCATGCAATGATATAACGCGTCTGCTCTGACATTACGTAATAGCATCTTCTATAGAACTGAATTACACAAAGGATACAATTAAATTAAGTTTTAAAACAAATTATTTTTAATTGTAAAAAGAAGTCGTTATTGTAGAAGCTTCACTCCCTTTACTTCATTGCTCTTCCTCCCTTATCTTAGTCCTTGACCCAGAGCCTTTATGTAACTAAGGACGTCTCAAATATATCTCTCCCTTGAGAGATGTAACTTTTTCTTGCTAAACATGTCTTTTCTAGAGGCTTTTAAATTACGAAACACTCTAGCTGATTTCATAAAATGTATCGTGTGGTTCACTATATATAGCTGGTGATGTTTTCTGAGATATACTGAAGTAGATTAAGTTATAACAACGATCTGAGCAGCTGATGCATTTAACCTATGATTTCTTCAGCGAGCTAGGTCGCGCCACGGTAACATGTGTGAATCGCATTCGGGAAGTAGTGGGTTTGATCCCCGTGGCCAGCTTTCCTGACCTCTGGTTTTTTTTTTTTTTTTTTTTTTTTTTTTTTCAGAGGTTTCTCCAGGGAAGGAAAGATAATTACTCCCCGGCATTTTCTATCCCACCACTTCACCTCACTTCTCACTTCATTTCACCTTGACAAGGCATAACAAATAAGTAATAAATAAATTTTTGCTGGGTACCAGTGCAAACTTTGCTGTTTATCAGAAGTTATTAGTATTGTTGAGTTTGTAATAGTTATGTAAGTAAATGGCTGGTTACCAGCAATTTATGTAACTGGATTTCAGTAGCTAATAGAATTTATTTGGCATAAATGGAATGTATTACTTAACGGTTTATTAATTTGGTGTAACTTCTCTTATTTCTTATTCATTTATTTTATTGTATTCCTTTTTATTATTTTTCATTTATTTAAGTTATTAGAATGTAAGTTATATCTATAAAATAATCCGGTATTTAAGAAATTAAACGTATAAATGATATAGTTCGCAATAAACGTCCTGGTATAGGGAAATAGATGCCAGGATGTTGTATTACGGATTTTATTTTATGTTATATTACTTTATTTCAACTTCATCGTGCTTGGCTGTTTCAGGTTTGAAAGAGTCGGCAGGAGTCTTGGTGCTGGATGTCAGGAAAAGGATGCTCTGGGTAAATCTTCGTCCTCCGAGTCCCAGTATGTATAAGGCTGCAAGGGGAGGGGGGGGGGGAGGGGGAAGGAGCCAGTTGTACTCCCCGATGAACTGCCACTAGTAAGTTTAAATCTGAAAATGTAAGCACCCTGCCTTGCCCTCTGCTGTATCATAGGCAAATTATGAAGAAGAAAAAGATGAGGATATAGATGATGATGATGATGATGATGATGATTATACATTAAATTATTTAAATTATTTTGTTGTTTAACGACACTGTGAATTGCCAGGATCACATCAGCGTCACCGGTATTTCGTGTGTGCCGGTATTTCGTCCCGCAGGAGTTCTTTTACGTTCCAGTAAATCTACTGACACTGTGCTGTCGTTTTTAAGCACACTTAAAACTATGAATGATGATGACAACGACGACGATGACGATGATGAGGTTTCTTGAACTGCTATACGTGCAACGTTGGATTCGAGTTAGTTTACTTCTATTTTCTCCCGAATACCGTATATTTTCATGTTCTGTCTGCTAATTATGTATACAATATTTGGGTGAATTATGTCTGGGAGTTCGATACCGTCAATGCCTCGATACTCGGTGGTGTCGAAGTACATTTGATACTTTAAGAAATACCTTCGATACTTTTTACGAAACCTTTAAATTCTTCAGTTTTGCATTATTGAAAGTTGTTGCACTTAACTTTATGCTAAATCAGAGATGAAAGGTGTCCTTGGTTCGCGCGTGTCCCAAAGATTTGCTGGATTATACCTTCACTGAGTTTTCTGTGAGTGAATGAATGCAACGTTCATTGACTCGTGTGTCTGAATGTAAACATGGAAGTGAATGGGAGAAGCAGAGGTACTTATGTAACATGCAGCGTGCTTACTCAGTTGCTGACAGTGAATCATCATAGTGCACAGTGAAGCGCAAATCGTGTGCTTAAACCAGGAATGTTCCAGGAAATTATTGTTTCACGCCTACCACTCTATACCACTATAGTGTCGGTTGCATCGTTTTCCATTCCGCTTGTGAATGCAGCCCGTTTAATTGACGCACTAAATCACGTTTCTACAATTCTAGTTACAAGTATATTAAAAGGCGATTTTCTAACATCTATATTAGTACCTAAATATTTCATAGAGTGTGTAACCAGACATCCATGTTAAATGCTTGGATAGCGCCTAGTATAGGGGCCGATGCTTTCATGTTAGAGTATAAAATGCGGATTGCATAAAACTGGAAAATAAGGGACAGCTGACTCACCTGGTATAAAACTAACATATTTAGTTCGTAAACTTCAACAGAAGTTGAGAGTATGGAGGACGGAGAATTTGAGTACTATTATTTATTGTGTTATTTTAAGCAAAACATATCTTAGTTCTTCAGAGTAAAGATACATCTTCATTACTTAAATAATTCATATGCCTCCCACAATGTTGTTATTCACAGAAAGATTATACAAAACTATTTTAAATATTTAATTTATAATGTCTTTACACATTTCTATGTTTATATTATTTATGTTTTCAGTAAATACTTACCTGCATTTATCATCAGTAGTCCTTAAGAGCACAAAATCTCTGTCTCTAGTAACTTGAGTTTAATTGGCGGATCACTCGCTACACGTTACATAACCGTCCAGAGGTATGAATACACATTAATGCATAAAAATATGAAAATTAAAGTATCACGTCTGCACTGCAGTTGTAGTGCAGGGCCCATCCTACTAGGAGTGCTCGTGACTGCGGCGTTCCTTACCGTTATAGTGTTTCGTTTTTACCAGTCTATTTAAGACTCTACTTGGTTTCATCTCTTGGAGTAACAGTAGTATTGTTCTAACTTTGGTGTCAAGCTATGAGAAAGAGAGGAGCTGGTGAACTTCGGTGGAATGGGAAGACGGTTGCAAGCATGGAAAAATAGCCTTGAATGGACCAGTGAACATAAAAACACTTTAGGAGAAACCGCATTTCTGGTCTAAAGAATAACTTTAATAGCAGCAAAGATGAACCATAAGATTAGCAGTTAACATAGAGCATTTATAATCAAATCTTCTGCAATCTGAGCTGTGAGGGAGAACTGGAATTGATTTATGATGTGCTACAGAAATCGTGTTAAGATGCTCTTTATAGCGTACCTGCAAGGCGTATTGAGGTAGAAGAACTTTAATAAGGCTTGGGAGGAAGAGATGTAACCTGAGACTGAGACTCTGATTTGCTCGGCGCATTGATTTCCAGGGGAGTATTTCGGTAGGCTTGCAAGACTACTAGCAAGATTGTTGGAAATATAAAAATGCCGCTCCGGAATAAAGTTGAAATGCCACCAAGTAAATGTAAAAATCATTGCGAGCTTCTATGTTTTTTCTAGAGATGATGAATAACTTTGTAAAAATTTCTAGGGAGCAAAGCATGATCCGGCCTATTTAAAAAGCGAACATATTTTAAGTCTAGAGATTTCTTCCGGGCTTAAAAGCCGTGGTCTGCTGGAGTTTAAGAGGTCCTGACGCTTCGTTCACACCTGCGGTGGACATCATCGCTGGCGTGGTCTGAGTCTTCTCGGCGAAGGTTCAGTTACAACAGAATCGTTTAGGGCCAGAGGCCCAGGGGAGGTTCGAGTCGAGCGAGGATATTCCCCCCCGCTCGGGTGTCGTTCCCGCAGTACCCAGCCGTAACACAGCTTTACCTGCGAGACGAGGGGTGAAAATAAGTTCCGCTAGGGAGATATGTTTATGGCTGGAGGTGCCGTATTTATATCTGGGCCGCTCACAGGGGATTGTCTGGGCTTGAGCAAGAGGTGTGTGTTAGATGGGCGGAGCTTCTCTGTTCTGATTGCTGAATGGTTTACGTGATTTCTCTGCATTAGTGCTTCTTTTTTATGTTCAATTATCGGATGCCAGGTTTTGTTCAATTTTTGAGTTTCTGGCGTCTAATCGGCCACTACGCGTGCGATAGAAAAACTATGGTTGTAAATGTCATAGAAGAAGCTGTTGCCGCAAATCCTCATACAAACTGCACTAAAGTTGTGAATGGGCAGGATGGGTCTTATGTTGAGTACCTTCTTAGAGTTTCAAGTATAGCACAATGAAAGTCACAGGAGAGTAGGCCACCCAAACTACTGCTCAGTATTTACGCGAGATACCCAGTACGAAGGCGAAATTGGTGAAATTTTATTTCAGCAGAAAGAAAGTAAGCTTTCAGCACTTTCCGTCACATTCCAGTTCACTTAGGATTAGTACGAAGTCCTTTAGAATTGTGTGATAAAACAGTAACTAATCCCCACTTTTTGTTAGCTTCGCTTTTTTCCTTAAGGAAAACTTAAAAAACGCCAAAAATGTTTACCGTAGTCAGAACATAAAATACATAGTATGCAATACGTTTTAACGAGTTACGTCAAACTGTTGTTAAGCTATTATACCTCAACACACACTTTTTAATATCGTGGCACAGAATGTTCCTCGAACCCTATAGTTTATCGTAATGTTCTTACAATTTTAATTTCAGCTTATTATACAAACTTAAATTTTTGTGCAGCTATTTTAATTAGCTTATAAGAAAGTAATTGTATGTACCCATATTATTGAAAATTTCAGTTTTTTCAATGCGAGTTGTTGAAATAATTATTTACAACTGAATTATTTAATGCTTTTAACCACTGTTCAAATTTGTTAAAACATAATTATTTCTGAAGCTACCCTGACGAGTTGAAACTAATACGTCATAAACTGTGGTACAAAGAACTCTTTGAATGCTAAAAAGTGCCGTAAAGAAGGAATTCAGAAAATATAATTTTCAAGTTCAATGTAGTGGTTTATCTAAATGGTGAATGACTGATTAAATAGTAATTTGTTCTTTAGAGTATTGATATTAAAAATCAATTGCACTGCAGGAAGTTATAAGTTATAGGTATAATAAAAATGTAAAACAGAGGAAAACAAACGAAGATTTTCATACATTTTGCCAAATTTCACTGATCTTGCTTTAAGTTTCACATTTTGCCACTTTTGGCACTTTCGTTTTGTAGTTCATTATAGTTTACACTAGTTACGACGCTGCAGCAGCGGATTACACCGCCAGAATTACTGCCTCTGCACACAAGTCTCACACGAATATGGTATCCCTCGCTTATTTTCATATCTCCGAAATAGACATCGCTATTAAAATTTTAGGTTATTTTTATTTGCTTTTGTTGAAACTTTAAATAACAATAAAATTATTTGATAGCTAGACTCGTGTATTAGTTATGCATTTAAAAGCATTTGCTTCGTCTTGTTGTTTCCTTAAGCTGTTAATGAAAATACCCATTGGACTTCATTTCTTCTCACTGAGTGCTTTGTTAAGTATACGAAACTTTTGTATCAGTTATTTCGTTTTTCATTAAACTTAAACAAGTGTGTATCTATTTTAGTTGTTCTCACTAATCATTTTGTTAAAGAATAATCTAAATGTATCCCTTGGAAATTAAACTGACCTAATCCCCGGCACTATAGCTCATGAAGAGCCAAGCCTTACCGCCCAGCCGCTGCGTCCCCCACCTCAGCCCACTAGAGGCGTCATTGGTGGGGTGCAGTATTGGAGGGTGGTATGTGGTCAGCGTCCCGATCTCTCCCGGCCAGTTATGTGGTCTTCACGACCTGGACCCGCTACTTTTCTATCAGGTAGCTCCTAAATTGGTCCCCGGGACCTAACAAGACTAAGTGCACCCGGTGCCAGACCTCCCAGAGGGGATAAAATCCCCATGCTGGTACCGGGGATCAAACCCTGGTCCCCCGCGCCAGAGGCAAGCGCGCTACCAACTGCGCTACGGAGGCGGTCTTTGGAAATTAAACACTACTAGCAAATTTCATAGTGTTCCCAAAACGCAGGAACAACTTGCCATTGGCACATGAAAAAACTACGTGCTTTCTACTCGCGACAGATCTAAGCTTACCCATCAAGTGTGATTTTCTCACACGCCTGCAAAGAAAAACACGATGTTGTAAACGTTTTTGCACGTTACCAGAAATGTATTAAAGAAAGAACAAAAGCATAACAGTTGTATTCAGGGATTGTCTCAGAGATATGTATACATTTTCGGCTCAAATAGTCACACTCTGGGTACGTAGACTAAAAAATAAACCGAAAATGTACATTAATCTCTATTATGAAGGATTAAACCTTTTATTAAGTACCTGATTTATAAGGCCTTTTTGAAGTAACACACTTTCACAAGTATCAATCATGAAGCCTTGAAGCAATTGTGCACTTCATTTGTGTCGTTTTTCGAAGAGCGCATTGGGCAAACATCCCTTTCACCGAATCGAGCCTCTGCCCCTTGATGATGTACTATACGCCACACAGTCAAGACAGAGAAGTTGCCTGGATGGAACGGCAGAGCCACGTAAATTACACCACAGTACAACAGCCCTTTCCGGGCCAAGCCCGGCCGCTATATCCCCCATCTCTGTCCACCATAGACGTGATGAGTAGGATGCAGTACTGAAGGGTGGGACGTGGTCAGCACTCCGGTCCATCCCGATAGGTAATTGCTGTCTTCGCAACCAGGGGCTTTTACTTCCCTATCGAGTATCTCCTCATGGACCTAACGAGGCTGAGCGCAAACCAGATCAAGTCTCTCTGCGAGAGAAAATCCACACGCTGGTACCAGGAATCCGGTAAGTAAGTGCAGCTAAGAGGACGACCTTTTGACTCTAATAGTATGTCAGAAAACGAAGACTAAAGGGCAGACCTTCATGTCAGTGATTCTTAGAGCACTAGGCTTCAGTGTTCCATCCCATGGAAGACCATGGTTTCGAGTCCTACCTTTGGCATGTGCCCGTCAAACTGTGCGTATTTTTGTAGGTAGATGTACAGGTAAAAACCAACTAAACAATACCAAAACAGTTAAAAGAAGCATGAGAAAAAAGACGTAGGTCTTAGTACAAATAATTGGTCTTTTTCTTTTTTGGCATAAAGCGATTCTATAAATACCATTTCAATATGGCTTTAGGAACTTAACACGATGATAATTCCTTGTATTCAGCTGAATACGCGGC
Organism: Tenodera sinensis; assembly: GCA_030765045.1. NCBI lineage: Eukaryota > Metazoa > Arthropoda > Insecta > Mantodea > Mantidae > Tenodera > Tenodera sinensis. The sequence goes on along the minus strand of CM060962.1, from coordinate 72,132,548 downwards.
TTCAAAAAGACACTCTTTTAGGGATATAGGGTTTTTCTATTAAATATTATGTAAATTCAAGTAAATGTCTCACTACTATTTCTAAAAGAGTAGGTTACAAATTTACTGAAATAATTTCAGATATATATTATTAAAGCTTTATTTCTTCAAAATGTGTATTTCTTAAAAACTAACTTATGTCTAATATACCCGATATGGAAAACTAACGACTTTTCTACTATGTCACTGTACGGATGAGCTTATAATGACCATTTATATTTTTAAAGGCATTATTATCTATCAGGTTTTATCTCAACGAATGCGAATGGTACAAATTATACTAACCCATCTTCAAGGGTAATTAATGGATAAACTTAAAGTTTGTTTCATAATGTGCTGAAATAGCAATGACAATCTAAAGAATCATTACTGAATATGAAAGTTTAAAAACTCAGTGGCAACACCCTTAAACTGCGTATGTATCATCAGCACCACATGGTGCATGGTTTTTATAAACACGAGACACTGTGACCTAACGATGTATAAACGTCTGAACAACAATATAACATTTTCGTACATAAGGTCACTAGAAACATTTTATATTTATGTTGCTATAATTGTAACTACGGAGCCTGATCTGCACCTCCTGTTTTGTGCAGTTCATGTAGAAATCGTTTTAAATCGCGGATTTTGTTACGCATATTGCCTGGCATTCAAGAGATAATTTGATTTGAGGGAACATTCCGTTTGCTATATTTTGATTTAACGAGTGTATATCGCGGTAATGTTTCTTTTTGTATTTTACATCAATTATCCTTACCAACATACATGGGTTTTAAAAATACTATTGTCAAATAGACAACTGATAATGGAGTTATTGCTTGGTAATATTAAAAGTGTTATAGAAAAATGATAGAAAGATAGATAATCACTAAAATAAATATCTTCCATGTGTTAAAATCAATGTATAATCGAAGAAGCGAGGGATAAAATTTTATTAAGGAAAAAGAAGTAACAAGCTGGACAATTTAAGAACATGAGGAAAGTTAATTAGTTAAGTCAATGTAGTTAAGGCACATAGCTCAAGGTGTTCCTGGAAAAATTAGAAATAAATAAATAAAATGTTACTATTTAGCAAGTCGCGGAGTAAAACTTGTGTTTCTGATGTGAAAAGAATTAAGATTTAAACACATTAAATGGAAAATTTTGTGGGGAGTCATGATGGCGGGATTTATATTGATAAAGAAGTGTCTTTTCATAACGCCTAATACGTACTTGAGGGTCACCCCAATAAGATTTTCTGATTAGCATTTCAGCTGTTCACGGCCATTTACGTTGTTGTTATTACGAAAATAGTATTTTAAACTGTAAAGTTACTGACCTGTTAATGTTTGAAGATATAACTTCAATAGTTACAATGTTTCGCTCTAAGAAGCAGAAACAACTTAAGTCTACATCCTCAAATAGTCAGCAACTCACTTCAAATGGCTCGTTTTAGCTTCGATTTAAATCTATCAGTCAAATTAACTTTACCCTCACAGCGACCCACTCACACCCTGTGAAGAAAGGTACTTCACAGTGGTAGAAGCCCATAGCACATTTATCGAAGGTGGGGATACTGAATACAGTATCATAGAAGTGTGGAGCACACATGGGAGACACTATTACAAGCACGTTGGTCAATATTTAAATAAATAATCAGAGTGCATCTTCAGCTTAATTTCCAGCCATGTCCCATGTGGCCGCCCAAGTCATTAGAGGCCGTGTGCTTTGTATGAAACAAAGGCTAAAGAGCCCTAATGCTTGGAGTACCATTTATGTGTTTGAAGTAGTGCTTCATAAGGCATTAGCAGGGTGTGCTTAATGTGCGTGGTAAAGTATAGGGAACACGATATCTTATGTAGTTAACTCATTAAGCTTTACTTGGTCAGCGGACATTAAGCGAGCGGGACGGCTCAGGGGTTAACGTCTGTGGCCTGCATTCGGGAGGTCATGGGTTCGAGCTCCGTAAGCGACCTTCCTGACACATGGTTTTTTTTTTTTTTTTTGGGGGGGGGGGGTTTCCCCGGGTCGCCAGGAGAATGCTGGGAAGGATTTCCTTATCCTTCGAATTTCCTGGCCTTCTATTTCGTTACACAAATAATTTAATTTCACCCTTCATCCCGTAAGGTTTCTTTCAGGGTTGGAAGCGTCGGCGAGCGTCGCGGCAGCAGCACGGCAAGGAAAAAGAATGCGATCTGGAAATCTCGTCCCATGGATTGGAAGACTGGCCTACTGGTTTCCGGGCTCCCCATGGAATGCTACAACCCCGAGGGGGGAGGGGAGCCGGTTTCCGAGTGCCGCGTCCCGCTTGGGAGTATGAACCCGAAAGGCTGGAACGGGAACCGCGGTAAGGCAGCCTCCGCCGGGGTGCTTCTAACTGGGAAAATATATGGACCCTGCCACCTGCTCTGCCATGGCAACGTTCCGTCCACCCTTGTGATTCATTCACTTCATCCATCCTTCCGGGGGGGGGGGGTGCCCAATCAGGTGCATAGGCGCGAAAGATCGCCTTTCGGTCGAGGTGCTAAGGTCCCCTCCGCAAGTAGCCATAGAGTCATACCTAATATTAGTTAAAGACTCTAAAGGCTTGAAAAATCTTCTTTGCTCACAAACAAGAATATTAAGATTTCAATTTTTCAACTCTGGGTAAAAGGAGTATGCAGTTTTGTGATTTGCAAGGTGCAGGAATTAGCTAAGCTTCACGGAAGACACTGAACTATGGCTCTTACAAGCGTAGCTAAAGGACATAGCCAGAACTTACTCTTATATCTTACACAGGTTGCTTTAAAATGAACCAAATCTTGATAATGTTCTTACTGCATAAATTTTGCATATCTTTTAACCCTATTTATTTCTGCATACTAACGTTGCAACTATGTACTTTGGTAAAGATGGAAGATAAGTAGATAGGTAGTTATCATAGAAAGTGTTTTCTCTGGCACCCATAACTCCATTGGGACTCAGGTTTGCTGATGCGGCTATCACTACTGGGTTGCTCTGAGGTCAGGTGTCATAAGTGGGCGACACCCACACAGCCTTGACCTGTAGTTCGCCGTTACTCCAGCAGGTCGCACCCCAACGTACATCCCTCCAATATGCTGGATTGAACCCGCTAAGGAATCCCAATCCGTTTTGACAGACGCATATAATGAAACTATGTCGTGTTATATTGAAATTTAATATCATAATGACGGTCCCCTTAAGGTGATAAGGTACTGCCTATCTTGAGAATGTTAAGTTCATAAACTGTGGGTGCACATTATAAAAAAGTAGTGTAGTTATCTAAATGTAATTTTCAAGGCTTCTGTTTACAAGCTTTAACTCTAACAATACCTTTCAATGTTTACATGTTTACAATGCATATAAAGCTATAATTTTTGAAAATTTTCAACATTTTAGTTCTAAACTTCTGGTGGAAGTTAATTCTTTTAAGTTCTATAGATTTAATAGAAAAATTCTTTATCTTTAATAACATGATTCTAGTTAATGCAAAAAAAATCATCGATTTAGGATGAATAGTTTTGAAGAAATGACACCAGAATACGAAACAAGTAAAACTGAGAAAAATAGTGTAAATGTTTACGAAGTTATTATTTACATCGGCTCTTCATACAATTCTATGTTGTTCGCTGCCAGAGACAAGTGAAAGCGGAAGATTGGCAATGGTACCAGTAGTCCAAAGAAAGCTTGGAAATTCCCTTTCAAAACAATACTTAAATTAAAAATCTGTGACTACTAGTTATAGAAGTTATGGCTAAGTTTCTAAATATTTTCAAAATGGGAGTGGCTGCAGATAAACACCTATTTATATAAAATACTAATTAGGGGTCAAGTATTTCTGAGATAAAAATTTTAACCACATATTCTTATTCTAAACATTTAAAACCTTAATAACAATAAAAAAGGATATTTTTATAGAAATAGAAGTACCCTCTCACTTTCAACCATGTCTTACAATAGAATAATAATTAATGCAAACATGGTGCACCTGAAAATCATGGCACATGTTGACAGCATAACTTTTACAGTGCACACAATGAGTGTAATACGTTTGAAAGTAAATCGTTATGTTTTAAGGCTAGTCATTAATTATGAGATTGTCCTGAAAATCATTACCTATGGTGCCGGAGTAGCTTTTTCGTTACACATAAAAATGTGTAATAACTCTGAAAATTAATTTAAATTGCACTTTAATGATATTCAGTAGTTTAAACTTAGAATGTCCTTATTGAGAAAAGAAGCATAGGAAGAAAACACTGCAATGAGTATGAAAACATTCTTAATGCCAATGATTTTGGAGGCGTACATTGAAAGGAGGTAAGGATTATTCACGTTTTATTTTTGCTCCGCTTAAGCCAGTTTCTATAAATAATAGTTGACCATTTATATAGGGTAGGAAATCGTAGCGACCTTATAGCATGTTTCCACTTTTCATCTCCCAAAATAGTACCGAGTAAGATGGCTCCGTGGCAGTGCGTAAGGCTCGCGTTTGGGAGGGGGGTCCCGGGTTCGACTCCTGTCGTGCCGGCCACCCTGACCACTCCTGTCCATCATTTCCTGTACCTATAGTTTCCTATCTTCCATTTCAGGGTTGTAGGACCACGCGACGCCATTCGGTATGTTGCGGCTGGTCAGTGGATATGTGCTTTAGAAAGGTTTCTCCTTAGCGTTGGTAGCACTGCTGACGTACCCGCTTTCTGGGGACATCCCTGAGCCCTAGAGTCCCCCTGGAAGCTCAGGTCTTCTTGGCAGGGCTGACCGGCGTCCGGGCGCCTTCTATTGGAACCGTTAGGCCTCATCCATGCTTGCGCACATCGTCGCCCGGATCTTGTCGCCCTTCAAATCTCATCCTACTCTCTCCCAGGGGTCACCTTAGAAGTAAAAAGAGCCACTTTGGCCTGATTGTGGTGCTCTGCTACTCCCGAAATGGTACTAAAAATGTAATGCTCAAGCTGACAACCATTCCCGGAAGTGACTACCTAGGGCAGCGATGTTTCAGGGTAACGATGCTTGATTGACCTTCAATACCTAAGGACTATCGGCTCTAGGGCTGAATATATCTGTGCAAGTGATAAAATTAGCGTATGTTCATGAACAGAGTGGTATACAAACTCTCAGAATTAAATTATTATTTAAACTTTTCAGTAACAACAATCGATACAGACTGCCTCTGCAGTCAAGTAATTAGCACTCTGACTTCTTATCCCGTAGGTCTGAGGTTCGATTCTTAGTTGGGGCTGGGAGTTTCACTTTAACCAGAATCATTTGCTATCCCCACAGAGACTGAAGTATGAATGTGAAACTGAACGAGAGTGTGTTTATTCGTAAAAGAATTAAACAAGCAACGTTAAGGTACCGTACACTTCAGAGAGCTGTCATTTAAACTCAGGCATGTCATATGACTGCAAAACATCACTAAATTTAGCAGAAGATGTTCTTAAACGGTGTAAAAACACTTTCTTTCTCAGTAACTGTCATCATAAAGGCACTTTTCTTTTGCATATAAATATGTTCTGTAGAGCATACTTTTGAAGTTCAGTGCCTATTAAGGATTTTTAGAAGCTGAAAAATTGTAAAACTGTCAACACATGTTCAGAGTAAACCAATTGGTATATTTGACTCATTCTGCTTCCCAGGACAAAATTAAGAAAGTTAAAAAGGTGCATGAATTTTTGAAGTTTTGTGTTGAAAATGGTTTCCAAAGGTAAACTATTTAAGTAAAGTATGTCTTTGGAAAACATGTTATTTTTATTATAAATGTATATATCAGATGGCCCATGCAGGCCGTCCTCTGTAGTTTAGTGCTTCCCGCATACGTTAGTGCAAGAAGGGTTGCCTAGTCACTGCTGCTCAAAGGGGAAGTGCACGTATGCTTGAAGATATAATAGCATTTATATACCCCTAATTGTGAAGTACAAATTTTTGCATTATGTATTGTTTATAAACTAGCTGTCAGATGTTGATATGCCTTGAAACAGGTAATTAATATGCTTTGGTCCTTTTGGATATTGTTTTTGTCAGGGACTGTCATTCTTCTACACAGAAACCTTTCTCAAGTCCAGAAATCGAACCCGACACCCCTCTACAAAAAGCAAGCGTTCAAGCTACGAGCTATTGGGCCAGTTTTAGCTGTAAAGAGTCTATTTTCAAGCTCTGTTTTTACGTCAAGCAAAGTCTCCTTTCTGTTGGTGTGGAGTCTCCTTTACCTTTCGGCGTCTGTGGTATCCAGGATTAACTAACTTCAACGAAGGATGGCGTGCTTGAGCCACCTATTATTTTTTTAAAAAATTAACTATTAAACCACGAAACACACAGAAAAGTAATTGTAATTTTTGTAATATTGAAGTAAAGATTTCAGATATTTTCATAAGGAACACCTCTGAGAATGTTGAGTTCTGTTAAATTATGTAAATTTGATACACTCTCAAGGTAGGCTGTTCTCTCAAGTTCCTCAGATGCAGAGCGAGTAGAACTTAATTTAGATTACTAAAAGAAAATAGGCAGTAATGTACCGCAGCGTCTCAGGTATTTAATTTACCACAGTGCCACAAAATAGACCAAACTATTAAACAGTTTGGTCTGTCCAAGTTTCTGGAAATGTGGTGGAAAAGCATCCTTAGCACTATATCCATTTGCACCGTTATGTGTACGTAGAATAAGAGTCTAATCACTCCAGGAAATTCTATTAGAGTTACAGCACTTCTGGAAGTGGCTTACCACGGCGCGGCTAGACACTCTGCCACACAAATGGCAGTTTCAGCTGTGTTCAATTTGGCGGTAGTGCAATGCTGCTTATGCCTCGTATAACGATGACATAGTACAGCTGTGTATTGAAATGCCAGTGATTTAATATTATAGTGCTTTTCAAATGGGAAGAGTTCTGATCTGCAGGCAATGAGATACGTTTACATGCACAGCGTTGCAAGCTCACTACCCCCACTCTTCTTATTTCTTGGCGCACGTCAATCCCCACTTAAGGGGAAAGCAATATGACAACACAGCAGGACTCCCATTGGTTACCGGCCTGGAGACGCTCAAGGACAAACTCCTTCCCATTTGGAAAGTACAGTAGAAATATACAGTGATGCTGAACTGTTGCGGTGATGCTGTAACTTTAAGAAGAATATTGTAACGCTTAAAAGAAGCAGAAAAAATTGGCGTGATTATAATTGATCCGGAACCTAGCTCCAATACAGCTATTCTTTAAAGGTTGTTACAGGCATAACTCAAAAGGAGAGGGTGGAGTTGTTAATAAACAATCAAAATTCCACAGTTCACTTAAAAATTAATTGTGAAAGAAATTCACAAAATATTAATCTTACAATGTGTCAAAACATTCATTCTTGCTATTTTCTATAATGGAGTATTTATAAGATAAAGTTACCCTTGTTGGAATTAGAGTTAAACACAGAGATGAAGCTGTTGCGCTTTATTAAATATTGCTATTTATTAACGAATTAAAATTATTTTAGTTCTTAAGGGAACAAGATAGTCTGGACATTAGAAATTACAATTTAGTGACTTAAGTTAAATTTACACTGCTCTTAAAGTTCTCAGCATCTTCTTTTTTTCTTTTTCTTTTTTTTTTTTTTTTAATTTTTAAATTATATAAATCACAGTAACTATCCAAAGTGGCTATTTTGATTGATAGCTTATGTGTTGAGGGTATAAAAATTATTTCATGCAGCGGAAAAGCAATACAATTTATTCTTGAAACATATGAATTCATGGACCTTTTCTCATAAAGTATGAGGGATGGAGAACTGAAACCTTCATTACATGTATAAAACACATACTTTCTGAACCACAATAACAATCTTATACTATACAATTAGTGATCGTAAGAAAGCAGCAGCATTGCAAGTTTTATCTATATTTACATTTTCTGATTTTACAAATAACTTTTTCTAATTTTTAGTAAATTGATACACATAACTAAATAATTGAGGTTCAGTGGATTGTTGATTATACCAAGAACAAGTATGCAAAAATGTGATTCTGTGTTGCAAGTAGTTGCAGAGCAAAAGGCTCATGAATTCACATGTTATAAGAGTAAATTTGATTATGCTTCTGCTGTATGAAATAATTTTGATAGTCAACCACATAAGCTATCAATGCAAATAACCACTTGAAATAATTGTAATGATTCGTAAAAATTTCAGGAAAAACCATTGAGAACCTTAAGAGTGTAGCTAATTTAACTCACTAAGGTATAATTCCTGTATTTTAGACTACATGGTACCCTTAAGAACGTATAGTATTATTTATTTATTCATTCATTTAGTTTAGGAGCAAACATTGAAGCAGTTGTATGAACCGCCTGCTGTATCGAACGATTTTCCTTCAAAACGGCAGTTCATTTTAAAGCCAAAGACACTGCAAGTCGTATAAACTAGTGAGAAAATGCGTGCTTCAGCAAGAATGTGGAAACCATTCTGAGATTTAATTTTGGTGTTGAATTTTGCCACTATTAAGCTGCAATACGCATGTCAGCTCACGTCTCACACTTCATTTTCTGATAAAAGTCTCGTGGTTCATAAGCTGCGATTATCTGCAAATCCCACAATAAGCAGCAGTAGCACCTCATCCCCGTCTGAGTTTGCTGTGTGGGTTTAAGTACAGGACTGACTTGTCACTGAGAGTTGTGAGGAAGCAAAATTGACGAGCACTTAAAACAAATGCTAAATGCATTGTTAATTCCTTCACTGAACTAAAACAGGTATTGGTTTAAATTACTATAAATGTATATTATTTCACTAAACTTTACGCAGTTTTATGGACATGAAAGTTATCAAAGTTTACATCAAAACAACTCCACTCTTGGAACCCAACGTAATATAAACATATGACGTCATAAAAAGGCCGAGATATGCGGAACACCAACAACATATTAGAGGCCCTTAAATAGTATTCGCGATTATATATGGACTTTCAAGAAGGATATAGGATGTGACAATCAAATCTTTAAAAAGCTGGCTTTGAAACCGCACACTCTTTACATGACATCACCAATAAACAAAGGAATGCTGACTTAACACATGAAAGTGTGATAAAAGTATTGCAAATAGAGCGAGGTGGCGCCGCGGTAATGTATGCGACTCGCATTCGGGAGGTGGCGGTTTCCATCCCCATCGGTCGACCACTCTGACTTGGATTTTTCCATGGTTTCCCCTGTCACTAGGCGAATGCTGGGGTGGATTCTCTACTCCACGATTCCTTTCGTTTTTCATTTTACTACCTTGTCATTTTTCAGGTTTGGCTGGTAGCGCAACACATTCCGGCGGATGCTGATAGATGACACAGATGCGTACAATCTATGGAACCTTATTCCCTGCTTCCCTGGAAGCTGCTGCCCGAACCGTAAGGGTCGCCTCGTCGCCCTCTCTCTGGGTGGGAGAAATGCTTTGGTGGTGCGCCAGGTGACAATTTATCCTACTGTTAGGGACCTCTGTGGATCTCTGTTCTTCGCTGTCTGCGTCCTCTGGCAGACCTGTGATCAATAGAGCACGGTCGCGGTCGCTCGAGGTGTCCCCTCTCCATTCCTTCAATCATTATCACAAGTATTGGAAAATTCAAACTAATAATGATGTATGTCTTAGAAATGCTTAATTCCACAAACAACTTGCCCGTATTTGACATATTGTATGTTTTAATGATATCTGCATATATCATGTGGTAACATTTTCAGGTGGTTTATCAGCTATACAAAATGATTCAAAAATCAAGCAGAAGAATATAATCTTATAGGCTATTTCTATAAAGTTCAAGCAATAATTTGTATTAATCCTGCAAATATTCGAAATATACATAGTTAAAAAGCTATTTCTATAAAGAGCAAAATAACGAAAAGAGGTACCACATAAGGATAGTTTATGATGAGGAAACCTCTTGAAAATCTCGATTCCCGGTACCGGCGTGGGCATTTTCCCCCCACTGGGAGGTCTGGCACGGGGTGCACTCAGACTCGCCAGCCCCCGGAGGGGTCAATCGAGGAGCTACTGGATAAAGAAGTAGCGATCCCAACTCGCGAAGGCCCCATAACCGGTCGGGAGGGCTCAAGGCGCTGAACACGTCCCACCTTCCAGTTCTGCAACCCACTCATGACGCCTGTAGTGGACAGAGGTGGGGGATGATGCGACCCTTAAGCCTTGGTCCGCAAAAGGCTCTTGCGCTAGGTGTTATTTATTTTTGATTTATGATAAGATAGAATACAGGTGTTTTTAAGGACAGTTTGTACGAGAGAGTAGAGAAAGTCATGTGAAAATATACATTACATTTTTTGTGAAGTGTTTAAGAGTTCACAGCACATAATGGCGGATAGCTTGCCACTTTTAAAAATATATTCGAAGTATAAGAATTGTATCTAAAAGTGTAACATGTATCAAATTAGAAAATACAAGGTTCAAAAATACTTAGAAGATTGAATAAAAAACAAAATATGTCTGTTCTGCAAAATTTCGTCATTTAGTTTGCTCTTAACGTGAATGTTTAATACACACCGAGAGGCAGGGATTCTCTCTGATTGTAGATTTCCGCACCGCAGAACGTTTCAGTTCATGTTACGCATCTTAGGCTAAGGTTTTCTTGCCTCAGTAACTCGTTTCATGTAATCCAATGTGACGTGCCTGACGCAAACTAAAACCACCATCTTCAACCACACTACATAACATTTGCTATTTTGGTAGAGGCCCTGGAGTTGACAAAACGTTTTTGCTTCTATCTTTTCGCAGTCCTTTTTTTACTTCCTCTGCGGTTTAGGTAGTTAAAGTGGATAGAGTATTACATGCATAAGGGTATTGATATTTCACCAGAAAAGCAAGCTTCAATGCCTTGTGAAACTAAAGAGCAGGCTTAGAAGTCGATCCGCAAGCGCCTATCTGCCTGTCTATAATTAAAACTTATGTTACATTTGGCAGTATGACATTATGACAAGGTTCGGAGAGGGAATTTACCCGTAGCACCTCGAGCAAGGATATCATTTATGCCTATGCCTCTGACGGGATGCCCCCGGGAGGGAAGTGTGAGGTGATACCAAGGTTGACTGGTACAGCCGCCCCCAAATGTTTTCCAGTGGACGAGAGGGTGTAAGGGAAAGAGACAAAGAATTTTGTTATGAATTAGTTGCGGCTGGTCCGCCTGGCCCAGTGACGGCTTCACCAGAGTTATTTACTTTTGTGTGTGTTCCTCTGAGTGGTCAGCTGGGAGCAAACAAGAAGCTAAATAATCAATTTTATTCTGTGCAAAAAAAGAAAAATATCAGCACATTCTTTTCTGCACGTATTTAAACAAGTAACATTGCCTTTTTGTGGAAGCGTTAACCTCTAAGATATAATAATAATAATGATGATGATGATGGTGATGGTGATGGTGATGGTGATGGTGATGGTGATGGTGATGGTGATGGTGAGGGTGAGGGTGAGGGTGAGGGTGACGGTGACGGTGAGGGTGACGGTGAGGGTGACGGTGACGATGACGATGACGATAACGATAACGATAACAATTATTATTATTATTATTATTATTATTATTATTATTATTATTATTATTATTATTATTATTATTATTATTATTATTATTATTATTATTATTATTACTACTACTACTACTACTACTACTACTACTACTACTACTACTACTACTACTACTACTACTACTACTACTACTACTACTACTACTACTACTACTACTACTACTACTACTACTACTACTACTATTATTATTATTATTATTATTATTATTATTATTATTATTATTATTATTATTATTATTATTATTATTATTATTATTATTAGAAGCTACGTCCTAGCCTATCGAGGTTGATGCCTCATAGTTTTTTGAAACATCCTCTTTTGCGATTTGCAGTAGTTCTATTATTTGTGTTACGCTAAATTGTCATTTTCCTTTAAAGTTATGTTTTCCTGCTATTTCCGACAAATAGATATTCCATGTTTAAAACTTCGATGTGAAATTGCACATCAAATACCTACACGATTTCATGTTGGCTGAATAAAAACAATTTGTAGATTTTACAGCGCGCATGAATGTGTCTCCGCAAAAAGCTTAAATAAATAGTGTGGTATATTAAAATTATTTAAACGTTTTCAATTTAATTTCACTATAGAGTTATATGATACCTCTGATGCCCGAGTATTTAGTTTTCATCCTCGCTGCGAGTTTCTTCTGGATGTACAACGTTTATGTCGTTTTCTTTACATTGAGGTTACTTTCTTACGACCAAGTCTAAGAGAAATGTTAGAATGATATTTTCTTTGCACTTACAAACACATTACGTCCCTCACCCTTGCAGACAGGTATGAAACCACCTGGCATAACCTACCGATAAGCTATCTTGCCTTCCCAGCACGGCTAGGAACACGTGACTCGGAAAACATTTGAAGACGGCTCTACACTCACCTCCATTTATACCGTCCCCGCAGCTTTAGGAGGCATTCTGCAGCCTTCACAGATAGCGTATGTATAGCAAGGAGGTGTTTATATCTGTTTATATGTTCGCACACGCAATGGCGTCGTGTTTACGTGCATACCTAGATTATTCCATATAAATACAAACTTCCAGCAATGTTTACAAATGGCAAATTGTCTTCCCACGTACGCACAATTCTTCCACGATGCACCTACGCAATGTTTGCATACTCGTGTATGCAGCTAAAGGGTCACTGGGACTGAATTTTTACTTTTTCAATTTTACAACCGTTTACTTAAAAATTGGCACATTTTATATCAATAAATAATGAAATGACTGAGCAAAAGCTCTATGTTGAAGCTAAAACAGTCTCTTAGTTAATAGAATTAAATGCTTTTAACTATCCAAAAAATTTCTTCTTTTAAAACTGTCTTCTGATACTCAAGTAAACTGAAAATGAATAAACATATTTGATTGAACTTGATGTTATTACCTGCAGAGAAACACATTTTTGTTTTTATGAATTCAGTGTTCAGATTCCTTTTCTTTTCAGCACATTTTTTTTTTTTTTTTTTTTTTTTTTGAGTCGATGAATAAAGCAATCATTAAATGCACATTTGAATCTTTAGATAACAATTCTAAGATTATGTGTGCAAATTTACGAGCAAATTAGAGCAAAAGTGAAATGTAAGGAATATATTTCATACAAAATGCAAAACTAAGAAGAAAAAAAGAAAAACACCAGTGTGGTTAAAACGAAGCGCATGGGTTTTCACCTAGTAATTTAGTCCTAGAGCTCCTAACACACACCACGGCTTTGTCTAACAACAAAGGCAGAACACCCCATACCACACTCCTCCCTGCTATGCACGCGCAGGCTGAGAAGGTTGGTAAAATGTCCCATGAAGTAGTAGGGACAGCACTTATGGAACCCAGGGTAAAATCAGTTTGGGGAACCCGGGAGTCAGAGACCTCCCCCCGATCCGGAGGATAAGTATTTACAGAGAGATATGCACTTCTCATGCACACTACACTTGAAATCCTGAAATAGCCAACCAGGAGGAAGGGGGAAGTGAAATGAGAAGTGATGAAATGGAGGGGCAGGAAATTCGCGGTTGTTAAATTTAGGTGCGTTTCTCCACTTACTACCATTTATTTGTTAATGGCTCTCACAAACTATTCCTATGAAACCTTGTTTTTCTCTCTACGTCATGTCAATAGAGATAAACCGTTGCAGAAATAGTTTCAACACATACAATTTAAGATATAAGGGGGGCAGAGGAAACCTAATCGGTAGTCAGCTGTTTATCAACTAGTCGCCATTTATGGCCTATAAACTCCAAACTGTTCAATGATATCTAAGAAACAGTTGAATAGTGACGGCTCTAAAACCGAATTAAGGGTATTAAAAATTCAAATCAATAATTACAGATATCTAGGAAATGGTCGAGAGGGACTCGGAGCGCTAACAATTTCCCTTCCAGTACTGTACTCCACTGAAAATGTCCATTGTGGGTTGAGGTGAGAGACGCAGCGGTCGGGCAGTAGGCCCTGGCCAGGCAGCAGTCTGTTGCGCCATGGGGTTTAGTTTATTTTTTGGTACTGTATTCCCATAAACCCCTTGCACCTACAAGAAAATTACTAAAAAAGAGATTTTTGCAAACGCTTATTTCGACTAACATGAAATATTAAACCAACAACTTGATTTATTTATTCTAAACAGAGTACACTTTTTGATTACAAATCAAATGTACTTAGAAGAATACGCGTTTGTAAGAATAATTTGTACAAGGGTAGTGTAGCTTAATGAGTAATGCAACAAATCAAATGTTTTACTCTGGTTTGCCTCTGCTTTTCTACACGTTGCTTCTATACAAATTCAATAGAAGATGGAGTACACTTGCCCCCGTTAATCCCGTTACTCTCATAACAGCAGTATTCCTACAACCCTGGTGCTGTGTGGCCTTGTGTGTATATACCAGCTGTCTGAGACATTTGTCATTTGCGTTTTCTTGAGCATACGGCAAGAATGTGTTGTAGCCATTTCATCTGTGGCATGTTTTTTTAATGCAGAGCGTTAATGTCATCTATAACATGTTTACTTTAATCATATGACCATGGAATTTCGATTTGTTTCCTACTGTTCTTCATTATCTTTAAAAGAGTGATTAAGGCTTTATCGGGAGAGCAAAAAAACCTTCGAATCTTCTGCGTGGTGTTTTCACTGGGTGTGTGGGAACATGATAACACACTGCTGCTGTAAACAAGGTCACTCTTCTGACGCAGTTTTTCTCTGTGTTCAGTATTGAGCTGACGGTGCTATGATGTGGCTCAGTTATTACGAGTGATTTATTATTTTGTCCTGTAGTTAGTCACAAAGTGTATTATGGCTCAGCAGTCAGCATTGTATTTTTCACTGCACAGCGTGTATTTATTTATGATTCGTAGGTGTTAAGTCAGCCAGCTCGCCATGTGAAAGTACGATATACAGGTGAAAAAGTTCCAGGCCGTACAACAATCCATGAATTTTAGAATAAATTTCATGCCACAGGAAGTGTTCAGGTTAAAAAATCTATAAGACGGCGTACGGTTCTTACCGAAGAAACATTAGACGACATCGGTCATCGTTTGGAGAATTCCCCCCAAAAATCGCTTAGCCGTCTTTCACAGCAGGTAGGCATTTCTTGTGGCTCTTTGTGAACAGCCACCAAACTGCCAAAGTTACAACCATATACAATAACCTTGGTACATGCTCTTCAAGCAGGTTGTCCTGTAATTAAGGGCACATTTTGTGGGTGACCCTCAAGAGTGTATACAATGGCAAAGTAGACCCACATTTAATATTTTTCATGGACGAGGCTTGGTTCCAAGTTCATGAATGTGCGTGTACACAAAATATTGGAGCTCTAAGAAACCAAATATTGTTCATGAAGTACCCCTTCGTGACGAAACAATTTCTGTATGGTCCGCCATTAATGGAGAAGAAGTTATAGGCTCAATTTTTTCGAGTCAACAACGCCCTGCATATATGAATACAATTTTGCACCTTTTTTGTAGAAAATTAACAGACAGGGAGCATGATTTTCCCTTTTTAAAAAAGGCCAATCAACAAGGCTCATACGGCGAACCTTTAGATTGAGTACAATTGTAAGTGTGTTTCAGGACAGAATTATTAGTAGAGATTTGTGACCCCCTCGTTCCGCGGACCTAACCCCTGCCATTTCTGCCTCTGTGGTAACATAAAACATAAAGTGCACAACATAAATGCAGTCACCCTGGAAGAATTAAAACAAAATATCCGCCAGGAAATTGCCAGTATTTCTCAACGTGAACTACAGCGAGTGATGGATAGTTTCCTAAAGAGGTGCCAAAAATGTATGGACAACACGATGGCCAGTTTCAGCATCTCCTTTCATAAAGTTTGTAAATAAACCTTTAAAGGCAGTTTTTAAAATGGTATATGGCTTCATCCGCCCCTTTCTATGATGGCGCCAGACGGCAACAAGCGCGGAGGACGCCCACAGGCAAAACACAGCGCAGCCGGTTCCTACATTTTTTACTCTAAAAGTTCTGCAAGTGGAAACCAACCACAAGTAATTTATCTGCTGTGTTTTGCAACTACAAATTTTCAAGTGCATTCTATTATAAATTATTTTTAAGCTTATTTGCATGACTCTTCAGATTCGCAATCAGTAGTATAACACCCTAGGATTACTTGAAACATATGGAATAACTATTAGCAGGGCATCACTGCGATAGCAGCTGATACATAAGCAAGCAGCAGTGGAGTGGTGACTCCCAGTGGATCATTAACTGTTTCTTTGTTTAATAAATTACCACAATGAAGCTCCTAATTAAAACTATAATTTGGCATTGGTTAATCAATGACCCTTTGTATTACATAAGAGAGCACATTGCATCCTCTCTAAACGTTTTGTTTTAGTGTTCTCTTGTTGTGTATTTGCCCATTTTGGTACCACCACTACATAAACTCAATAAACTCAGACTCCTATCTGCATGAAGGCATAAATGTCGATCTATATAACAAATCTTAGAGAACACCCTTCTCTGTTTACAGTCACGCAAGTTAAGAGATGCCCATCTACTCAACGCCTGCAGCGACATTGCTGGCGTTGTGACGGCATTAATGGCTGTGAGTGCACATGTAAAGGTTGAGCTTTATGGTGTCTTAAACGGCATAATTCTCATTAAAATACAAAATGATTATCCGGGCTTGTGGGCCGTGGTCTAGTGGAAAATCTCCTTACAGACGTTTCGTTCGAAGCTGCGTTGAACATCCTCAGTGGTGTGACCGTAGTACTCTGCTACTCTGGGCGACGACTGATACGGAGCAGTTTGGTTTCACAGGTTTTATACGCTTAGCATGTGTGAACGTATGACGGTTGGTCTGGTCTTTGTTTATTGGTTTGGCTGCTGCGTGGGATGGGTTAAAGTGGGGGCTGCTGCCATTGTTGTCGATTGTTGTCGATGGGCTGCCATTTACTGTAGCTGAAGCTGTTGATGGCGTATAATTTGAATTTGTGTCCGGTCAGGTTTTTGCATGCTTTGTATAATGCTGGATGCCAAACTTTATTTAAACGCTTTGTTTCTTCCTTCCTATTGAAGTTATTATGTTTGAAAATCTCTATGGCTTCTCGACTTAACCGGGCATAATAATAAACTGTGGAAGACAGGATAGCTGTGTCTGAATACTGTATAATGTGTTCCCCCGGCGCTACTAGTGCGCGTCCTGCGACTGCAGCCCATCGACAACAATGGAAACAGCCCCCACTTTCTTTTAGCATGGATGGTCTCTCTTGACGCGGAAAAGAAAATTGCTACGCTGGTGCGGGGGTGCAACGATGCACACACACACGCATCATGACGGGCGTTGAATGAATCCGGATCGATCGTACATTAAAAATAGAAAAATAAACAGCAAATTGCTGTAAGCTATTATTAGTTCCACGTTGAATGATATAATCCGCCCTATTTTTGTTCCGCGTTCCAGAGAGGAAATATTTTAATATAGGTGCACTAGCCAAAAGTGAAAGTAGTGTAGTAATTACTGGGGCAGGAAAGTGAGAGCATTTACTACTCCTCTGCACCCCGTTCGCTTTCGAAAGTAAATCTTGTTGGTGTAGGGATTGATTTTAAACTTGCGCACGGTGGTGCTGTATTTATATTCAAACAACTTAACACAGCTTCTGTTAGTTAAATCTATCCACACAGCATTTGCGCCAACCTGCGGGACAAACGTTAACACAGTTCAAAAGAATATTATAGCTCTCATTCAGACTTTAACCGGATGTAAGGTACTGCTTCGGCTATATATTAACCAAGGATTCTATATGATGAGTGCAACAAATATTTCCAATAAAATTATTGTCAATAAAGAACTGTTTTGCCAAAAAATGTGTAAAATATTTGGAACCATCTAGTTTCTTGAAGAATAGATATAAATGGTTGATTATTTCTCTAAGTCTCGCGCAAACATTGTGTGAAAAATTCTGTAGTGCCTTTCTACTGTAATTTGAATTAGCTTAGCCACAATTTGATGTTAAAATGTCATGCAAATTTGAATTTTTAAAATAGATTTCGTAGCGTCAGGTTAACATTAACTTGTGACTAAATTCATTCGAATTAAGCTAGAAATACATTACAGCATTGTTCTCATGTTGTTTGCGCGATGGTTATTGAAGCAATAAACCATTCATATTCATGCGTTAAGAAGCTAGATGGTTGCAAATATTTGACACAATTTTTTTTTTTTCGGCGAAACGGTTCTTTACTGACAATAATTGTATTGGATATACTTGTTACATCCATCATGGAGAATCCCTGATTACTGCAACAAAGACGGCCACGATTCGAAGTCTAAGACATCATTGCCCTCTAACTTTGACTACAAATGCACAATTTCCTTCTCGTTACTAATGCAGTTTCTAGTCTTCTCTACTGTTACAAGTCACAATTGTTCTCCCGATAATCTTTCGCAGTCTTTCAACGTCTATCTCCAGTTTCAGTGTCACTTATATATTTATGCTCAGTCACAAAGAATACCCCAAGCGTATAAAAAACAAGATAAGGCTATCCAAAAAACTATCAGAGAAACTAGTAAGCCAAAAGGTATACGAAATGATATTTTTATTCAGGATTTTAATGAAACAGAACTGGATTTAGCAATAGAACAATTACAGAACAAAAAATCTCCTTGACCCGACAAGATCCACCCAGAGTTTATTAAACACCTTGGCAGGAAAGGAAAAGAAATCCTACTTAAACTGTATAACACGTGTTGGAGAATGACTGTACCTTCCGACTGGAAAAAAGCCATTATCATCCCGATTTTAAAGAAAAACAAACCCTCAAACAATATTAATAGTTTCAGACCAATATCTTTGACCAGTGTTATTGCAAAAGTGATGGAAAGAATGGTGGCATCTAGACTTAACTGCTTTCTAGAATATTACAGCTTAGTTAATAGTTCACAGACCGGCTTCAGACAGAATCATAGTACAAGGGAAAATGTACTCCTACTAAGCCAAGACATCAAGGAAGCTTTCAATAGAAAGGAGGATACCTTGGCAGTATTCATTGATTTTAAATCAGCATATGACTCAGTCTGGAGAAATAAATTAGTTGAGAAGTTGCAATCAATAGGTGTGAAAAGTAACATGCTTAAGTGGATAACTCAGTTTATTTCACAAAGATTTTGTGCCACAAAATATAATACATACATTTCCAAATATAAACAAACACACCGAGGACTTCCACAAGGTGCTGTTCTGAGCACAACACTCTTTAACATATATATAAATGACCTTCCATCAATAATAAAAACTTTAGAAACCAAAATTGCTTTATTTGCTGACGATGTAGTCATTTGGACTTCAGGCTCTTCAAAAAAACCTGAATTAATTAAAGACAGAATAGAAACAGCCCTAAACAAAGTACATGAATGGAGCTCCAAAAACCTCATGACTATCAATGTGGAAAAAACAAATTATGAATTATTTACACTAAAATACAAACCAGTTAATATTAGCATAAATTATAATGGTAAACCACTCAAAGCAGTTGATGATACCAAATACTTCGGCATCACTTTCGACAGAAAGCTAACTTGGAAAAAACATATAACAAACATCTCAGAAAAGGTTGAAAAGAAATTGCAAATCCTGAAAAGGTTAGCTGGTGCTAAATGGGGCTGCTCAAGGAGAGTCCTTAACACAACATAAAAAATGTATATTAAACGAAACCTCTTGTACTGTTCTGAAGCTTTAATAACAGCAGCAAATGCTAACATCAATAAACTTCAACAAATACAAAATCAGGCTCTTCGCCTAATCACTGGAGCAGTTAAATCCACACCTATTGATGCCATGCTTGCCTTAACACGGACCCCATCAATAACAACAAAAATAGAAGAACAAGCATTGCTCCAACACGAGAAAATGTTACGACTGCCAAACTCTAAATGGACAGAAGAGAACCTCCCCCCTTCAATCCTTAAAACTCATAGTAGTTTCCTAGAAAAGGTAACACAGATTAAATCCAAATTGAACATTCCTAACACCAGAGAAAATCTACTTATAAGAGAAAATCCATTGGAATTATTGCAACCTACCTTCAATTTGGAATTAATAGAGGAAATAAGTAAATCAGACACACCAAAAGAAATACAAAAACTTCTAGCTCTGGAAACAATCAATACTAGGTATCCCACAGAAGAATGGCTGCACATATATACTGATGGATCCTCGAAGGAAAACCTTACTGGAGCTGGAGTTACGTGTTCACATTTTTCCTTTTATCATTCTGTTGGCAGAGACACAACAAATTATGATGGAGAAATAGAGGCTATATACATTGCTCTCCGACAATTATTAAATCTTCCCTTAAATAAATTTAACAAGGCAGTAATTCTTTCAGATTCTAAAGCTGCAATTCAGGGAATATGTTCAAATACTACAAAGAAGTCAACAAAAATTAGAGAATGCTACAAAATGTTAACACAACTCCAAAAAGTTTATAAGACTGTTCATCTCCAATGGATTCCAGCACACTGTGGAGTCATGGGGAACGAAGCTGCAGACTCACTTGCAAAGAAAGGCACAACAATAAAACAAAAGTCTAAATTCAATTTCTCATATTCCTCAATAAAACGCTTGATCATTAAAAATTTTTGTCATTCATATCTACAAGAAATAGAAACAAATGCCAAATATAAAAAATGGATTACACTACTTTCCAATCCAGATATAATCCCCCAGAGACCAAGGAAAACAGCTGTTGCAGCTTTCCGACTATTGACAAATCATGACTGCTTAGCAAGTCATCTCTACAGAATTGGTATCTCAGCCTCACCAATATGTGTCCTGTGTAACGATCCAGCAGAAATGAATGAAGAACACTTGAAGACCTGTGAAGCATTAAGATCAGAAGAAACTACAGTTCAAAAGTATTGGAAAGCACGAATGCCAATGGCTTCATTGCCAGATGCAAGGCACTAGAAAACAACAACAACATATATTTACTATTACGATACAATCACTCGACGACAAATACATACTCACTGACAGGCTGGCTGGCGCACTCTTGTAAGTAAAAAAGTAAGACTAACGACTTAAACAACTCAACTCTAATACTGCATAAAACTACTCCGACACTCAGTCAAAACTTAACTGATCACTGCCTGTCCTATTTATACTGGAGCCGGCGTCACGTGATCTTCGAGAACCCTCCATACACACGTGCAACGATGACTCAACGGAATTACTGGAAGCTTCTGGACGGCACGGTGTTATCACGCTGTTTGATCACATACACAGCCACTAGTTGCCCTGTAGCCTCGGACCTCCTTTATGTTTTACCGGCATCATTATTTATGGACACGTACACACAGTCGCTCGCCGTATACAAGCTCACCCGTCCCCCTCTCGTCCGTATATTGTTGAACGACCCAATGTCACATACGTTACTGCCTCCCCTCCGTGGTCTCAGGGTAGCATGCTCCTGTTCTCAAGGTCGGGACTCAAGTGGACGGTAGGCCTTGGCCCGGAAAGGGCTGTTACCCCGCGAGATTAATTAGTTTATTATCTTGCTACTGAATTTGCATATGATTTTCAGCAGTGTTCTGTTTGGGTTTTATTTCGACAAGTATCCTTAGCACGTTTACTGTCGTTTCCGCCCGGTAGTCATAAAAGTGAGCGAAATTACTGAGATACAGTTTTAAGATCAAAGCTACAGGTTTGTGAAATCTAGGATAGGTTAATTAATGCTCTTAACGAAATAATAGAAATGGTGTTTCTCACAAGACAATTCAGTTCTAAGAATCTAGGCGTAGAGTTACTGTTTATTTAAATTTCTGGAGTAGGACCCACATAGATTAGACCGAAATTCGATTTTCAACGGAGAAAGAGAGAGAGACAGACAGACAGACAGACAGACAGACAGACAGACAGACAGACAGACAGACAGACGGGCGGAATTCAGAAACATCCTGCCGCTCCTTCCTCTGATAAATAGCATTAATTACTCTCTGAAGTTCGCCTAGTAAACTACTAGGCTTCCGAGGGTACGTCTAGAAAATTAGAAATCAGAAATAGACACTGTAATCAGATGCGGCAGTTGCTTCTTCTGGTTTTATTTCTCCGCCTTCTGTGAAACTTAAACCGCTGTATTTCTAACTTTAGCGATATCTCAACTTCGCAAAAGGCAACGAGGTAATTGACAGAGCCTAAAGCGGAAGAAAAGTTATTTTCATCTCACGTTTTAACCGCATTGCTGCGTCGAAATGAGATTTGATCTTCTAGATTCTGCACGGTGTTCATTTTTAATTTTCTTCGCATCGCTTAATGGAAAACCCTCACACTTTATATAATAAGGCCGCCGTTCAGAAAAATCTTGGCTGTTGAAACAACGTAAACCACCACATATTTATTTCATCCTTTAGAGAGGTTTTATTTTATAGCACAGGTGAAATTGCCTTATAGCTCCATTATCTTACACTTTGTAGAAAATAATTTCGTCTTGTGACGTTTCAGTGCTTAGAGTAAACATTAAAAGAGTTGTCTGTACATAGTTATAACTATAGACAGGCAAAATATGAAAGAATACTTACCGAAATATGACTTTTACCAAAATATGAAGAAAAAACCCGTAAAATATCAAATAAACAATTTAAGCCCCACTTAAATAATGTGACGCCGGCCGACAGCAGCTGTGGCAGTGGCTACAGCAAAGGCTGGCGATTGGGCTACCTCTCGGTACTGGTGGTGTGTGCAACAAAGGCGCTCAAGGTCAGGCTACTTCGCGCGATTGTTGTGAATACGCGACAACAATCAGTGGCAGAACAAAAAGGGGTTTGCGAAATTTTTCGAGGAGTGTAGGGCAAAAGTTGGAGAGAGGTCCGTGTTACGTCATCCTCGCTGTATAAGGAGGAAAAGCAACGAGCAGGGTAGCGAGTTACAAACAAGGACTGCCAGGTTTTAGTGTTTCTGTGTGCATGTGTGTGTCAGGTTGCACGGTCACGTCGAAAGAAAGATAGCGAAGCAGTGAATGAGTGTGGGGTGATTGTATCGTCAGAGAGAGAGAGAGAGAAAATGAAGGACAGAAACCAGTGAGTCATGATTACGAGAAGAAAACAGTAATATTGCGAAAAATGAAAACTGTGTAAGCGACGAGAAAAGAACTGTGTATTTGTAAAAAATGTTTTGGAGGAAAATAAAGAGAAATAATAAATGGAGTGACTCGCGTTTTTGTCACACTGGTGTCAGAAGTGGGCTTTGTTGGATTGTCTATTTTGTCACAATATTAGGGGCTTGGAGTAAGTTCACTTCATTAGTTTATGGAATAGATTTTGTAGATTTTGTCCACATCTTATACGGGTTGAACCTTTTTAAATGTCAGAAAAATAAAACCATGTATATGACGTCAATTTTGTGTTGAGAAAATTCATCCATGTGGTGTAGCAGTGCCGTTGTGTGGAGGAGACAAAACGATGATCAAGCACGTTCAGTAAGTCGTGTGAGACACGTGGGTTCACACTTGTACTTGATTACTCGGCTACTCACATGAAATGTCCCGTCGATTTAACTATTGATCTTCCGATTCCCACTCACGCATCATGACAGCAAGCTTGAGACAGCTTGCTTTCGCTGAATAGGACATTGAGACATCTTGAGGCGCTATCGAACAATCCTCTGGCACGTTGTTTATGGCGTATTCTGCTCTGTTGATAAGCGGCGGAGTGACTTCCGTGCACTTCTGAGTATTGGCTTGCCGAATGTTTTATTCCCTATTTCTATCATGTATCATTCCGCTATGCAACTATTCGCCAAGAACATGTGTAGTATATCCCAGAATTAGAAATACATCACACTGAGGTGTTACAAGTGGCAAGCGGCAACAACTCCTACTGGTTTGGCAGATTTCTTATCAGATTGAGTGCATTCCACGTGGATCATAAAATATACTAGCTCTGATTGGTATTCATCGCATATTGTTGTATATAACAGTGTCAGTCCCGTCCTCCGCTTTGGCCAATCAAGGCTGTGTGTTAGGGGCAGTGACACCAGCGATGCTTTTAAGAATGTCCAAGTAGGCAGTTTTGCAAGTATTGCGTAAACCACGACGTCAATCAAAATGTATATTATCAGCCATATGTGTATTTACCTCATCACCTACACATGTATATGTGGATAAATGTGCTAACACCCTTTCTTACTTACTTTCTTTCCTTCTTTCCTTCCTTCCTTCCTTCCTTCCTTCCACCTTTCCACCCTTCCACCCTTCCTCCCTTCCGCCCTTCCTCCCTCCTTCCCTATCTCCCTCCCCTCCCTCTCCACCCTCCCCTCCCTCCTTCCTTCACTCCCTCCTTCCTTCCTTCCTTCCTTCCCTCCTTCCTTCCTTCCCTACTTCCTTCCCTACTTCCTTCCCTACTTCCTTCTTTCTTTCTGTCTTTCTCTCTCTCTCTCTCTCTCTCTCTCTCTCTCTCTCTCTCTCTTTCTTTCTTTCTTTCTGACAAAAAAATGCACATCTTGAATTTTCTCTTGATAAATTGCGAGGACCTGCTCGTTCTTATTGACTTTTAGGTAATTGCCTGTAACTACCAAACCATAAAAGTTAGTCAGCACCTTACTATAGAAAATAGTGGAATTCGTTGTGATGTGCACTTTGTAACAAGTGATTTTTTTCTAGCGGGACGCCGTGGTAGCTGACTGGTTTACTGGTTCTCGTGCCGAGGGCCCGTGTTTTGATTCACGGCTCTGGGGTGGGGCTTTTACCTCGGCTCCATCCAAGCCTTCATCTCTGAGTAGTTAATGTGAAGCATCCCTAAGGACCAACGTAGTCCGTAGCTGTAGGTCCTCTCATACCACCGCCCTTCGCATCATCACTCTACCATCAGAGAAAAGGGACTCCACCCTATGGGTGCCAAATGCATCCAGTCATCGCTTGGTGGAATGAGGTTACCCCTGAACTGCATAGACCTTATAGGGAATGTTGGAAACAACGATGACAATATTTTTCTAGTGTTAGCCATTTTGTTTACATTTTTCCAGTAGAAGTGCATCCTCTTATGAACTTAACCAAATTGACATCCTTAATTTGAACTTGCTTCAGAGTCAATAGGGTGAGTAACATAACCTGGAAAGAAAAATCATATATAGTGCATACAAGTATCTATAACCGGTGGAGCATGTGCATGTCGAAATTTTAATTATATTTTCTTCTTTCTTTGTGAATGGTGCGCTACTTAGTTTCTTGCCTTAACACAGTTATTCTATTTCGAAAGGTTCTAAGGTAGCACAATCCTTTTATGACATCTCGGTTCATCTGTGTTAAATTAAGCTTTAGCAAAACAGTTACAATGTGTAATACTGGTAAATATTCAAATCTGGTATATTTACTTCGTCGTATTAAATGAGGCTACTGTTATCCTTTTTTATCAATACTATATGCAATTCTAGTTTTTATAATCTCATACCTGTTGTTCTAGAAGCCAAGAATATACTGCAAAAGAAACAGAACTTCCTTACGATAACTACAAGCCATTTATAGCAGTTTATATCTATCTGCTTTCGAGAAGATTATATCCAGGGCCTGGATTTTGATAGCATGTCATATTTTAAACGTTACATCGCTTTTATTTGCTCACTTTCTTGCATTTAGATGCAGTATATAAAGAAATTTAATTTTACATAAAGACAATTTTTCAAACATCAGAAAGTTTACTATCCAAATGAGAAATAGGAATATGACTGACAGAAAATTTAATGCCGGCTGGCAGGAGGACCTGGTCAACACAAAACCCAATCAGAGGCTTGCCAGCTCTTGTTAAGCTGTGAAATCTCGTTATAAAACTGGTGATATAAATACCATTTGGGCCCACAACATTTATTTGCACAAGAAGGACAATAGTAATGATCAGGTGTCAGATGTCATTAAATTTTGTGTCTGTCATAACCTCATATATTCTTTGCTCAAATTAGTTATGGTTAAATTTGTTGTTAGACTGGAAAGAGCTGTTCTAGTGTGGAACAGTGGCTATTTTTGTGGGAGCAGGTATAAATACTGTTGTGAATTTGCATTCCAAAATAGGGATAAGAGAGGTCAGTTTTGCCTTTTTCGGATTTATGAGTGCGAGCTATCAGATTGCCATTGTCATCATTTTTTTCAGATTATTTATAACACAGGTTTTGCATTCCAATTAAAAATAAGTAGCAATTAAAATTGTACCTTTAATTGATTTATTTTAATTCATATTAATATTGATGGTTTTAAACAAATCACATAATTATGCAGTGATAGCTGTAGACAATCGTTGTAAATTAAACGCTGCCTTTAGCCATATTTTTATCCTACCACACGCTTTTTTAGGCAGAAAAAATTAAAACACTACTAGAAAAATACCAGTAGATCTACATATTTTCTAGCAGCACAAATAGGTTTTTGTTAACAGTAATTAAAGCACACTCAATAAGAGTATCATTAAGCCTAAAGGTTATTCATTACACGCTTAAATGAATTTCCATCAGGTTATCAACTCCATATGCGCAGCTGTTTGCAGTAACTAGGTATAGCTAATCCTGCATGTTGACTGGAAACTCGATTTAAATTCTATTGATAATTAACGTGTAAAAGCTTTTCTTCTCATCAAATATCGTTTGAATGACAGTAATTGTCAAATAATTAACTACTTTTGTCACTTATAATATAAATTCAATGAGTTTAGACTGTATAGTAACTAAAACAATCATCTAAAATGCTACAATAAAATCACAAGATGCGTGTCTGCTTGCCGTCAGTTTTAAATTGTAGCGAAGTTCATCGTAATATTGCGCAAGTGTTATGAGAAGCTAGCTGAAATACTCGCGTTGCCCTTGGTTTGACGATTTTATTCCTGCAACTACGTTGGATGCTATAAAGAACCCTAAATAAGAAAAATAAATAAAAACACCGGAAAAATACTGAGCAAAAGGACTGTTGTACGAGCCCAAAACCACGGAAAGAAAAGCAAATATAGAAAGCTGTGTGAATGTAAAACGTTGCACTTCCGTGTTAATAATGTAGAAAATTATGAGAATTCTTTGTAGAAGAGGGAGTAGATAAGGAAATCCGGTTGTGTTTCGCAAAAGAAACCTGAGTAAAAACAACAGTGTAAATGTAATGCGTTATAATATTATTTTGTTCTTTAAAGACGCTGTCAATTGCCAGGATCACATCAGCGTCGCCGATGTGCCGGAATTTTGACCCGTAGGAGTTCTGTTATATGCCAGTAAATCTACTGACATAAAGCTATCGCTTTTAAGCACACTTACTACTTGGCAAAGCGTTGAGGCGTATTGACCTTGGCTGTCGATCGCCACGATCACTTCTTATCTTGTTTATTAGAAGAGCGAAATAATAACTTAGCGTATAGTCAGTGATAAAACACATTTAGATGATTTCTCGCACCTGCCGATATATGAGACGTTGCTGTCCTGAAGATATGATTGTATCTGAACAGAGTGTACGCATACGATCTAGCCATATTTGTGCGATAACCGCGCGTAAACATCTGGGCAGTTTCACATTCCCTCCGATACGCTTCATGGCTTTGCCAGGTAATAAAAACCATTGGTCTGGGCCAGATTCGAACCCGTGACCTTGGGATTTGTAGGCCAGCGTCTAACCAACTGAGCCACCCAGACCGACATGTAACGCGTTGCATTTCTATTTCAAACATTTGGAAAATTGTATGAATTGTGTATATAAGGAAATGCGATTGTGCTTCGTAAAAGAAAGGTGAGTAAAGATAACCGTATGAATGTAATGCATTGCATTTCAATTTCAACCAAAGAAACTACTATGAATTGTATGTTGAAAGACCAACAGAGAAACAAGTGTGATCGTGTTTTGTAAAAGAAAAGTGAGTAAAGAAAACCGTTTGAATGTAATATGTGGCATTTCTACTTCAGTCATAGAAAACTGTATGAATTGTATGTTGAAGGGCGAATAGGTGAATGTATTACGTAAAAGAAAAGAGAGCAGAGAAAACCATGTGAATGTTACATTGTATAGTAAAATGGATAGTATGCAAACCTTCTCCATGTAAAATAAATATAATTGCTGAATTTCGCGGTGATTGTTCAAGGAGTTTAGGAGCGCAATATTAATGTGTTCCATATGTCTCTGTAAGTCCAAGGAGTATGAAATGATAAAATGGCATAACCCTTTCTATAGATTGTAAATGATCGTACACTTTTTTATTTATGTTTAAGTTGACATTTAGCTATTGTAGGTAATGTATTAGATCGAGAAGGCCGCACAACTGCTGGACGCTGACCAGGTACTACCCTCCAGTACTGCACCCCACCAATGACGCCTGTAGTGTGCAGAGGTGGGGGACGCAGCGGCTGGGCGGCAAGCCTTGGCCCTTCATGGGCAGTAGCGCCGGGGTTTATTTTTTTAGTCAATGTATTAACTTCAATAGCTCTTAGAGCAGTAGTTCCCTATTTTCCCAGGTTATGCTCTATTTTATAACTCTCTTGCATACCTACGTTTATTACAAATAGTTTTAAAGCAGTATATCTCGCAGCAGTGCAGAATGAATGTGAGGGTTCCAATGTTCACTAATCTTAACAACAGAACTAAATTATGTGTGGCTGAAACAGGAATGCAAATTCGCACATATAGTAATACTTGTGCATTAACAATGTCTGAAGCATTTGCTTCAAATCCTGAGTATTTCCCAGGAAAGACTACAGGCAGCCAACTCAGTGATATGGGACGTTAAGCAGTTTTATGTGATATTATCTATGTGAATAAAAATGTCGTGGAAACTATATAAATTAGTATTTAATCATCAAACTTTAATATAGAAGAGATCGGATGTATACAAATCAAGATCTTCATCATATGCAAACACCACAACACTGAACGAAGTGAGCTGAACATTTTCAGAATTGAAGTTCTAAAGCCATTAACGGTTGAATATTTTGAAATATTTTCCTTTTGTGTAAATTAGTAGGTTATATTTTTATGAGTCTTATGAGATACTACACAATAAAATATAAACTAAAACAGTTATTACATAATTGTATATCCACCACGATTGAACTCAATTCCGAGAATTCCTTAACAGCCATCTTCATATCGCGAGTAAGATAAGGCGGAGATTTGCCGATGTGACGTGAGCTATTGTTTGTGCTGCACATGAGTTACCATTAGTGTTACCAAGTTCCTAGACTCCCTCAATGTAATGTGTTACTTCGAAATATTGATTTGTAAACCAAATATGAATAAAATAAAAGCATACGTATATGATATACGTGTTAAACAAGCCAATGTGCACCATAATTTGCAAAATGCTGAAATACTATGTTTAGCAACAAAAGAGGCAATATATGCATTAACTTCGTGTCTCTATTCATAAGACTAAGATTAAACATATTTCGTGTTAAAGTGTCTAGCATCAATGCAGTTAATAGAGATCCTCGTTATTCCCGAACATCTATTCAGTAAAATTTCAAATAAACAAAGAAAGCAAACAAGGAAACTTACGAGACAAACGAATTAACAGTTTGGTGTCTCGTTTTAACGAAACAGGTCTGTAGGCACGATGACTCCAGGTCACTTGGATATAAATGTGCTGCACCACCTGGACGCCACATGCACCAATCGATGGTTTGGTAGGAGGAGGCCTGTGCCATGACCACCACGGTCATCTGATCCTCTTGGTTATTCTCTGTGGAGTACTACGAAGACTATGTTGTATACCACCCCTGTAACATCACAGCAGGACCTTATCGCAGATGTACGCTCTTCATTCAAGTAGGAGGCCAACAGTTTGAAGCCCGAAGCACGATGGGAAGTTTTTGTTGACTTTCTTAACGAAATGTGGAACGCACACCGATCAGCATGTCCAACCGTTCCCAAACTTTGACACTTCACTGCCCCCAATGCATGTATTTCCAGATATGGGCCCGCTTGAAAAATGATTACTTTAATGTCACGCCCAACAAGCGTGGTCGGTGTTTTTTCTCTACACGCTGAATAATTTTTACTGAATATTTATAGATGAAATTTTTAATTTTAGGTGGACTAAGGAGCGCTACACTAATTTCTGCAGTTCTCAGATACTTTACTCTGGAGTTCAGCAAACGTGGTGGCTATATGTCAGGTTTCCAAGAGCCTAATCCATCATTTAGACATGCCGGTAGAGCGCTGCTGAGAAATTAAGCAACTGGATGGGCTTTCCATCGTATAAGACCATGTTTCTTCTTTGGCAGACACTCACTCTACAGATGAAACACGTTTTTATTTATTCCTACGGCTATGACGTTTAGAACTGTACAGTCTATTAGTTTAAATATTACTGTAATTATTTCAATAACTATTACCATATATGAATATACTATTAAACGTGGCTAATGGAACTGAATTAAATTTTCCAGTTTGTACCTCACATAATCTATCTCTGAATGACGGTCTCGCAGTTACGTCTTCACTTCTGAAGATTCTACACCTGAGTGACTGTCTAAAATGGTTACCGGGCTCACACAAACTTCCACGAAGTTGTAACTAATCTAGGCGAGAACTAATTCAAACGCCTCCGTTCTCGGTCAAACATCACGTGCATTCCACTAACTTGTGTATTCACTCATTTCCGCGAGTTCCTGACCTGCATTTAACGACTGAAACATACTCCGAAATACGTTTCCTTTGTCATTTAAAACTTCAACTCTCGAAAACGACCCTAAATGTCACTTCTTGCGGAAACCATTTCACCTTCCTCAACACAGTTACCAGTGCAAAACCCAAACAAAATCCCAGTTGCAAAAGAGTCAAGTGTTTCTTATAAGCTATGAACCTCACCTCTTATTGATATAGCTATCACCTTGTATGTTTGTGCATATCCTGCTAGAGTTGTTAGGAAGTCTGGTTTCAACACTTTCAATTCTTCTTTTGTCTCTTGTTTTAAAACCCCAGTTTTCGTACCTTTAAGCCATAACTTGGACTGCTATCACTTACTGAACTTGATTTAAGTGTGTTGTAGCTTGTTCTATGACCCACTTGTTATAGTTCTACACAGGCTTTAACTAACTCCTAGGGGCAACAGCCCTTTCCGGGCCAAGGTTTACCACCCGAGCTATGCGTCCCCCACCTCTGCCAACCACAGGCGTCATGATTGGGTGCAGTATTGGAGGGTGGGTCAGCGTGGTCAGTGCCCCGGACCCTCCCGGCCAGATTATGCTGTCTTCGCAATCAGAGGCCGCTACTTCTAATCAAGGAACTCGTCAATTGGCCTCTCAGGGACCTAACGAGGCTGAGAGCATCCCGGACCAGACCTTCCAGTGGAATAAAATCTCCACGCTGGTACCGAGATTTGAACCTGGTTCTCCCACTTGGTAGACAGCAGCGCTAGAACCACGCTAAGGAGACGACCTTTTATTTACTTTAAAGAATAAAAATATTACTAAGGTGGTTCATTAAGTATTCATTCTTGTCTTTTTCATGATAACCCAACAGGTTTTTTTTTAATAACTACAGTACCTGTATGAAAAATGTAAAAAGACAGAGAGTTGTTAGTTTTCTTTTTTGAGAAGGAATGTCTACATAGGACAATGTACAGTTGGTCATTGGGTATGCAGAGTATCAGGATCACAACGAGGTAAAGCGAAAATGTCGAAACGTCAACCTTCGGGAGGCGGCATGGCTCATGCAGCTGTGACACCGTCGACAGTTAAGTTTGAACATAACAGGCTTAAGAAGTTAATAGTTAGCACGTATTTGCTTCAGGAGTAATATGCGCGCATACTATTAGGGTAACCGAATAACGAGTCTTGTACATTCCAACCAAGATTTTCTACTTGCAGCAAAGACGTTCATGCTACTTGAGATA
Organism: Tenodera sinensis; assembly: GCA_030765045.1. Lineage (NCBI taxonomy): Eukaryota > Metazoa > Arthropoda > Insecta > Mantodea > Mantidae > Tenodera > Tenodera sinensis. The sequence goes on along the minus strand of CM060962.1, from coordinate 72,100,713 downwards.
TACAACAGTTCGTTACTAAAGCAACGGCATCTTGTAAATTAGCACCTTAATTCTGTAAAAGTGTGAATTTATTTAATGTATTAGAGCTATCCCAAATCAAATTAGAGGATAGAAACGGGGCATAGTCTTAAGAAGTTTGGAAGGCAATTATCAAGTTATGAATGATTTATAAGATTTCGATGTACTATTTCCATTTCCCTACGATTCTTCAAGGAAGTTATGCATGTTTTGCCTATCGAACAACCCATAATTTGGCATGACTTTCATAACAGAATTAACCAATGAATGCAGAGTTTGTATATATTACCATTCAGGTATACCTGGAGGAAAGGTTCATTCATCACCGAAGTCCTCAAAATGGTGAATAAATCTCATTAATTACATTCCTCACTATTAAATAGAACTGCATTGTACCTTAAGAGTTAATTTAGAGTGTATTCTGAGTTATTTTACACACTGCTGTTTATGGATTTGCGACATAGTTACAAGTATTTACTTTCTGCCTTTTGGAATGTACCTATATGGCGTACATTGTTCCTAGTCAAAAGGAAATCGTGTTATACATGTAAAACGTACTAGCCATGAAATTCAACAAACCTGCCCATGAGCTTCACCTCAAATAACCTGAGGCGCAAAATAAGCTCATAAATGTAGATGGGGTTTTATAGTTGTGCTTCACTATTAACGTTCATATAAGAAACTCCTTTATGGTTAGAAAACCAGAAAGGTACCGTCCGGTCAATAATGCAATCCTTGGTGAACAGAGCTTACAACAGCATAGTCAAGCTACAAAATCGATATTATATCGTATCCTCCATCATCATAATGGACATCACAAGCAGAACCGGAACATGCTAATAAAACGGGCCACTGCATCCTTTAGCTGTTGGAAGTTGGCTGCATGAGACGATTGGAAGGAAACATTCTGGCTGGAAATCAGTTTGCATAACCCAGGTTCGATGATGCTCTTCGTTACATGGCTCAAAACAGAGTCTCTAGGTGAGTTTTAGGAGGGAGGAGAGAAAGAGAGAGAGGGATAGAGAGAGAGAGAGTACCGCTTCTAAGACAAATTCCAACTGCTATGAGATTCCTTTTCGTTCGATAAGGATAGCTTCTTTTCAGATCACAAATGTCTGAAAGAAACCGTTTGTTCCAAGTGTATGAACGTTCATGCACGCCATCTCCATGCTGTATTTCACATTTTCCAATGTCGAACTCTCTCAAGTGGACACGTTGACTTACTTTATTTGCATATTTTGATTCACTTCTGATGTCGATTACAATAAGGCATAGTGAAAATGCAAGTATCTACTTCAACCTTATTCGCCCTCACCTACTTGGTAACAAGCAAAGCAACTGAACTTGCTCGCCCGAAGGTAAGAGTGCTTGCTTGCTTACTTAACATGCAATTTATGACGACCAAACCTAGTGAAACGTCTTGGGACCGCATGGAGGGAAATTGTTATTTATGTGGTGCGATTGTCCTATTTTCAATTTGTGCAATTTTTTCTCAATAAAGTTCAAGCTGTGAGGCGTGCAAACTGCAGCACATTAACAAACTAATCCACCGGGACCCAGGTGGCGTTTAGAAATGGAAAATGCAAGCATATAACGAAGGAGGTAAATATGTATATGCAGTGTGAGCAGCTAGCAAATGAAGAAATAGGTTTCCCACAGTATTTTTGTTGTGATTTTTCACAGGGCAAAAGTAGAATTTTGGAATTACTATGTAAAAATTAGCTACTCGATTTAATCTTTGCTTAAAACATGTATCGCTTACAAAATATACAGAATGGCTCACTTAAAACTTCCACAGCAAATATCTCTTAAACAACATAGAAATTGAAAAACAACCTTCACTTGTATGAAGGCAGGAGTGGGGCTCATTAAAGTAAATAACATGGGCCATTCAGAAACTTGCAAACATGAGTTTCAGCACAAACTAGTGTTATTTTCTGACGCCCTGTAATATGTATGATGCAATTAATCACATGGACAGTTATACTGAGAATGGCGTTTGTTTTATCGCGATAGGTTAATGATATTCTGAAAAATTGTAACTTGAAGTTGACAAGTGCGAACTTGACGTTGCAGTTACTCGCGATGTGATTGACGTACCACAAACGCTGTTCTTAATGTAATCACTGTTATCAAATGGGCTGGAAATGACACGGTTTTTCAATCACAAAAAATGGAAAATAAAGGTGCCTTTCGTGTTTATTTAGCTCTACTAAAGTTTATTGCACACTAGTTATTGTAACGAAATTAAATGCTACTGGTCAGAGCAAACAAAAAAGTTGATCCGAAAACTGAATCTGCAATATTCAATGGTGCTTCATAGTATTCATAAAGTTGAAGAGCAATGGCTGACCAAGAATCTACCAGAAGGAAGTAAATAGGGATTAAAGTCGCACGTCGTGATAATTATAGTACATGTTACTGAATATTTGTAATTACTGTAGTGCGTTCGTAGATCAGCCAGACCGCCCGACGGTGGCACCGGACCAAGAGGTGACCGGCGCCCCCTCCACCAGTGACATAAAGGACCGGCAAGCCATATGTGCGGAACACTTAACTACTGTACAAATTTACATTAAGCTTACCTGCATCTCAACAAATTTTGAAATCGTCTGTGCACTCACGTTCCCTAAATCTCCGAAAACATCTTGGGTTACCGAAAATCCGCATGTTATTCATGAAGTCCCTCATCCCTCACCATGGTGCAAAATTTGGGGTTCAGCGTGAGTGAGTGCGCGTACAATTATCGGTCCAATATTTTACGACACTGCAATTCATTCACACGTTTATGTAAATTCTATTTTCAATAATTTCTTTTTCGTAACTAAAAAGAAATGAAAGACTGTGTGGGTGGTTTCAGCCGGATACAGCTATAGCGCACACTGCTGCTAATTCTATGCATAAATTGTGAAGTGTGTATGGTGACAGAATAATTAGTGGCCACCTAGTTTCCCTGACCCATGTCCATGCGATTTTCATTTACGAGGAACATTAAAGAATAAAGTGTGCCCATCAAATCCGCACACGTAACAAGAATTGAACGACATTGCGAGAGAAATACAGGCAATCAGTCAACCTGGACTTTTGCGAATAAAGCAGAATTGTTTTCGGAGATAGAGGGAACGCGTTCGCGTTGAAAGTCATCAATTTAAACAGCTGTTGTGATGCAGGTAAGCCTAATGTAAGTTAGTAGTTAGTGTTCCGTACTCATGACTTGCCGGTCGATTACCACATTGTGAGGTGGTCCGGTCAATCTATGAACATAAAAATCGAAATGTTGCACACGGTGAGGTAATGACATAAAGGTGTTTACGTAACATACGTTCAAAACAAACATACTGTTTCTATTCAGAACAGAAATGTTTCACAGCACTTCACAAACCACGTTCGAGGAGATGGTCATTTGCAAGGCAACGCCTCTGTGCACGTCCCGTCAGCGATTAACAGGCCTAAATCAGTATTTCTGGTGTTGTTACAGCACATGCAATAGTAATACTACGCCCACTGTTTTTGGAACCTGCTGATACCACATTTCGCATTATGTCCCCAGACAAAGAATCTGATGGGATGACGTTGGGCGATCACGCTGGAAATCTCTGAACCGGATTGCTTTGACCTAGCCATCGATTTGGGAATTGTTAGTTAGTGCATTGCTTGTCAGTATGGCATTATTAGCAAGACATCCATCATGTTGATACCACATTATTTGACGTAAATTTAGCGTTAGGTCTAGCATCAGCACAGGTAGGCTATGGCTCCAGAAACGCCTGTACTTTCACCCGTTAAGTGTACCATCAATGAAATATGAGCCAATGATGTGTTGTCCCACAGTGCCACACCATACAATGACGCTCCACTGACGCTCCAATGTGACTTTTCCGTTGATCAGTAGCACATATTATGTAAGTTTACATTCCCATGATTTGGAGACATGGCTTCGTCAGTATTCAACACCCTACACATAAACTAATGCCCTTGCTGCATGACCCACTGGCAGTTTTCCAGACGAATTTGAGAGTCATTGTCATGAAGCCCTTGATGTAACGATAAGTGATATGAGTGGTAAGTGTGCCTATGAAGAATGCGCGGGACACTTGCTCAAGAGATTCCAATCCGTCTTTCCATTTCGCGAGAACTGCCATGGGGTTTATTACAATGGCTGCCAGAGCAGCAACTTCTGCTGCTTCATTTGTCACTCTCTTGTTTTGGACTCGCCTTCATGGAGCTAAGCTTCCAGTCTCACGAAGTTTTGTAGCAGTATTACCTAAGGCAGGATGGGTTGGATGATGTTTGTCAGAGTAATGTTCGGCAAACAGCAGTGATGCTTGTGTAGCCATTTGGCGACATTCTCTATAAAGTATTAGCATATTAACCATTTCTTCATATGTGAAAATTATTTAAAATGCCTAAACATGATGGAGAGATTAAATTAATTTTAAGTTTGAAATATTGATACCAATTACTCTGTACAGCATACTGGTGATAAATTACCTCCAAACGTGTGTTCTTTTATGTAGAGAGCCATGTGCTATGGGTGTGTTACTAGTGTAAGGAAGGGTGCGACAGGCATTGCTTATGTTTATTTGCAGGTGACATTCAATTTCGTTACAAAAACATTGTTGTGCGTGTTATGTACATTCTAATAATAAATAAAACACGAAAGAGGAACTCCTTTATTTATTTTCCATTTTGCGTAAATGGAAATCGCGTATTATTTCCAACCCACTTGATTGTAAAAATAACATTCCAAACAGCTTTTGTCTCACCGTAGTACGTCAATCACATTGCGATTAACTGAACACGAATTTCAATGTTGAACCTCAGGATTTACAACCGCTGTACGTTACTAGTACCTCAAATTACAATTTAATTTATTCTATAATTTCTCAGGATGTAACTGACCTATCGCGATACAGCAAAAGCCATTCTTAATGTGTTCCCGGGTTATCAATTGTATCATAAGTATTTCAGTGTGCCCATTTAAACAAACATAAGGTTACACTGAAGCTCAAATTTGCTTAAGTTTCTGAATGGCCCATAGTATTTACTTTAACTAGCTGTACCTTCGCAAACTTGAAGCTTATTATTTTTTAATACCAATAGCTGTTTTGGAGACGTTTGCAGTGAAATCTTTAAGCAAGACACTCTACATATGCTTCGTTTGCAATCATTTTACATTGCATTTATGTAATGTTTACCTCTATTGTTGTTGTACTTAATTGAACAGTGAAATAGTTTGTTTAGAGGGATTCCTTTTTCATTGGATAGCTGCTTTTAATGAAGTTGAAACTTAATATATGAAATGATTGCTGAAAATGTCAGTATTACTACATAGAATAAAGTTACAATTAACAAGAATAATTAATTAATAGTTAATAAACATATTATTTACTTTGAAGACTTATATAAACTGAACCAAATTAACCAGCATTCCCTCCTAAATCAGTGCTACTGTCACGTTAGCACCCCAAAAAGTACATACTGGTTTTCATAAGAAAAAATAATTAGACAAAAAAGCCACGGCGCAAGTAGCTTGCCGTGGTCAAGCTATGCCTGACCTAAATGGGAATGAAACAAGTTGTCCAGAGGTATTTATGTACGAACGGTTTGTCTGCCTGAGCTAGTCAACACTGCATTGGTGCATTTCTACTTTGAACTTCCAAAGTATTTCTTCTTAAACTCTTATTCAGTACAAATATTCTCAGTAAATGCCAAAAGGTTTTAAAGGATGAAACATGTTGAATTTCATTATTCCATTTATACATAAAATACTACAAAATCACTGAAGTAGTGAATAGTTGCTTCTGGTCCTGCTTATTTTTTGGTGGTATAACTTGTGCTCTATCCGAAAGAAGCATCCAGCTCTGAGGAAAAAAGTCATGCATGACTTACCAATGGTGGTGAGAACTGTGGTGGCGTAGTAGAAGGCGCCAGCGAACTTCCATTGCTGCCCGGCTTTATGTGGCTCTGTCTTTAGGACGACGGTTTCCATCACCCGAAAGTCGTCTTCCGATATGTTGTACTTCTTCTTCACCATTTTTTCAAGTGCTGTAAAAGCAGTACACACTAATAAAGTAGAGTATATATGACCTTATTTTATTTACTTGTGTAAAAGTTTGAGAAAATGTAGAAGGATACGATGTTTTAAACGAACCTATAATTATGTCAAAAGATATAGATGCCACAGTAGATGTAAAAGATCAAAACCAACGCAGGGACTCAAAAGAGTAAGGTGGTGACCATGGTATTCATTAAACATATAGTAAGGTAGAACTTTATAAGAAAAAATAACAATATTCTCACTGTGATATCAATGTTTGTTACTGCATACCTATAAGCAAAAATAAATAAATAATTAAATAAATAAATTATAAATGAATTAATAAGTAAATAAATAAACGATAAAGGAATAAATAAGTAAATTAATAAATAAAATAATATATTTTTCCTCCAGTTCAAAGTTTAATTTCTTAATTTACCTTTAATAAGCTATTGCTGGTTATAAACTTACAACAGGTATATAGACAAAAATATAACACAATTTTACTGGCGTAAAATGTATTGTCATATTCATCTAAATCATTTCGTAAATATATTTATTTGCAGTCTCTAAATATGATTAGTAAATTATAACAAAAGAGCAATTTATTTAATCACAGAGATCTTTATTCTCACAAATGTATCAAAATTATAAATCACTATTTACAAACATACAATGTATTCCTACAGTTCTAATTAATATTGCTGTTTCCATTTGGTTTCAATTATTAGCGGTTTTATGCCCTGTATAATACAACAAGGTTCTGTCGCCAGCATACATACATGTATATGACAAGTTTTGTGTGTGTGTGTGTGTGGGGGGGGGGGGGGGAGGGGGGAGGTGGGGAGAGGGGGTGTGCGTGTACGTACGTGAATGTGTAAGATTCTAAATATATATCACTGAATCTTTTCAGAAAAAGCAATGTCATCACCCTCCTCTCTTGTTCCCCCTATTGCCCCTATTGCCGTGTCATCAAGTCACCACGCTCTGTGATAGGTAAAGGTAAAGAACACGCCTCAAAGGAACCCGGCAAACAATACAAAATCCACCGAAGATTATCTTGAAGCCATGTGTACCAGCACACAGCCTCGGAAATGGCCGACACGAGCTCCAGCACACTTTGACGTAAATGTGCGGAATCACCGCAACGTCACATATCTAAATCGATAGATTGGTAGAGGTGGACCAGTTCCATGACCAGCACGGTCGCCAGATCTGGCACCTCTCAATCATTATCTGTGGAGATGTATGACGAGTATGGTGTATGGCATTCCTGTAACGTCAGCGGAGGACCTTATGGCTCGAGTCCACGGCGAGATTGAAAATCTTCAAAGATAATCGTGCGTATTGGGCCCACCACCGCCAATATAGGCTCTGAAAAGACGTAGGAGGCACACAATTTTAAGCCCGTTTGTAATGTAGATAGTTGATATTGGGTTTATTGACCAAATGTGAACGGACACCCATCTCACACTTCGATGCGCTACAACGTCCAAACCGTGCATTTCCGGAGAGGGTTTCCTATTTGAAAACCGATCAGTTTGCCGTCCCGCACTAAGCGCTGTCGGTGTTTTTTTTTTTTTTTTTTTTTTTGGGGGGGGGTGGAGGCGGACACCTGTATACACTTAGAAATTTGTCCTACAGGATGCCTCAAATACCTACAACGTGCTGCTCTCCCCACCACTTTAGCTAGCAATCCTTAGGTTACGCATGGCGGCCATCTTGCGCAGTTAACCTCCTGAGATGGCTTTGATCGTTTATATCAACCACCTATGTTTGATTAGTTTCATTTAAAAGGGCCTCACTGCAAGGTACACTTTAGAGCATTACAACAAGTCATATTTCATCTCAAATTATAGGAGTTATCGAAATGAAAATAACTTATTAGACCACTGCATGTTACGAAAATGCCCTTTCATAAAATTACAGTGAAATTCTTGTCTTTTTAAGATTAAGAAGATTTGAACGGCTGTTTTAATGAGTCTCTTTTAGCATGAAATATTGATTTCAATGTAGTAAAGTAAAAGGCGTCTTAATATCCTAAGCCCCTTAAAGATGGAAACTTCATTCATAATATTATAATCACTATGTTCCCTGTCAATTTCCGGGTGAAAATATAAATGTTATTTTACTGAGATCATTCTAGCATGAGTCATCATTTTACACTTGAAAAACCTCGGGCAAAGGAAAGATTTAGCATGGAACAAATTGATCGAAATCAGTTCTTTGGATATCCAGACTTGTTGTTGTTTGTAGTGTTTAACGCCCGCTTTTACTACTACGGCACCGCAGGCGGTGACACTGATGATACATGGAATGAAGATGGAGCACCGGTGGAATGATACGGCGGGGGAAACCGGAGTACCCGGAGAAAACCCGCCCTGACACCGCTTCGTCCACCACGAATACCACATGCGGGTCCCTGGGATCGAACCCGGGCCGCCTAGGTGATAGGCGAGCGCGCTAACCGCTCGGCCACGGCGCCGCCAGGCTTGTTGTGCATTCCTTTTAGTATGAAATTGTAAATATGCTCTAGCCTTCTTACTGTTTAACTCAGTTTGCTGCGTCTGAGAAATACACTGGGGTTTTATTCAAGTAGCACGCATGGAGAGAACGTAGGAATAAGAGAGGCCACAATATCAGAGCGAGAGAAAGGCTAGTATGCTTGTGAGTGGTTCTATACGCCAAGCTCAAGACCGATCGCTCAAAACCTCAGTGCTCGAAATAACAGGCAACAGTTTTCAATTTCTGAGAAGCTCACACTTCAGTAAGCTGATCTTGTAACTTGAACGTAATCCTAGTTTTGAACAAGATGAGTGTCGCTTGTAAGGTCCTTTAGCATTCCTTAAGTTAAAAATACAAAACTAGTGACCAGTCACTTTTGGAAGCGCTGGAAAATGTTCCTGTTTTTGGTATATTTTATAAGACCCTATATAGCACCGAGCCTCTCTGTAAAGTTCTGTGAATCCTCTCGCTTCACACTTTCGCAAATGCGTTTTGTGTGAACTAATTCCACAATTATGCCATTAGTAACAAGAGCTGGCCATCAGCAATTAAGTTAACCGTACCTTGTTTTCTACTGCTGCGTAAAATACGTCGTACTACAAGCTCAAATGCGTTGACGGGAAATGATTATGTTGGCAAAATTCTCAAATTAGTTATATGGTTGTGTACAATAGGCAACCGCTCTCCTAGTTTCGATTTGGGGCTTCTTGTTCCACACAACTGAAGTAAAATGGTTACGCTACACCATGATGCTAAATTAAACCTCCGTACGACTATTATAACAGAACAAAGAACTGATAAATCGTTAACACCAAAGAACTCAATTGGTCCTGCATGTTAATTTCCCGCTCTAGAGTGAACAATACTTTATCTCCTTCTCCTCTGTGCATGCAATTATCACAAAAAGAATAGTTTTGCACGGTGTGTCCGAAATCAAAAGGGAGACGAAGGCGGAGTTGCCCATGGTTGTTGAGCACACCTCTACCATTTGTAATTTGGATATTTCTTAAGTAATACGTTAGTTTTCACAGTCGATATTTGTAGTATGTTCTACAACCGATTTCTAATATTTCACATCAATTCGTAGAACATTTAATGAAGAGAAGACATCTGCTGCTCTTGTAATGCCCTAAAGGAACAAATCTATGCCGTGTAGTTACCATTTTGGAATCAAACTTCAAATTTGGACTTGCAATAAATATCTGTTTCAAACCGAATTACAAATACATAAATGTAATACATAAAAACAGTTTTGCTTTTTACTCTATTTAATTACGAAAATAGTTTCTAAAGTATGTTCATCGTTGATTGTACTTTCCAGGGACGTTCCGTGAATAACCTCATTGGTCTCTGTTGTGAATTTCAATATGGTTGGTTACATTTCTATACCCAAAGGAGCAATAGAAAATATAATCAGGAAGGGCATTGCTTCAGAGGCAAATTTAGTGTTTATAACTGCGCTCTTCTGCATACCGAGAATTTACTGAATTGTTACTGTGCTCGTTAATCTACAGTCTGATCAACAGTTCATCAGTAAATAATTCTAGGTACACCGCGATACCTGAAGCTGGACTTGTGCTTCTGGTTGCATGTAATATAAGCGCAATCAGAAGCATGAGTCCAGCTTCAAATATCGCTGGGTGCCTACAAGTATTTATTGATGCACTGATTCATTGCATTTCTGCCAGGGTTCATGAGCTGGTGAACAAACTGTACATTCCCACCTCACTTACAAGAATAAACATTTTGTAGTACAAAAAGTCGACGCTTTTCGGAAATGTTGATAACTTTCCCATATTAGTATCCCAATTTGTGGATTTAGAATACACAAATCTTGAGCTGCATCTATAATGAGAATTTCCCCTTTGAAGGTGTGAAGATCTAGCAAATTTTCGTTGCCCGCTATGCTCATAACAAAGAATACGCAATGCTGACATTGAAACACGTCGAACGATTTAAACACTCTCGAATCATGTCCAGAATAGAGGTACGCAAAGTATTTCTTCACTTGAGGCACGAAGAATACCGGGCATTGTAACCCAACAGTTTCAACTGTTCTAAATTGGGGATCACTGACTTTTAAATTCCTATTCTTTCACTGAATATGACTTGTAAGATCATAGATTATCTCCTGAAAAATAGTTTTGGGAAATATTACATACTGCTTTATTTTGAGGCACAAACTGAAATCATTCATAATTATAGGTAGGTGGATTACATCAATAATTATTTAGTCCAACTAGGAGCACTGTAATGTTACTGTATGACAGTGCCATTGAACATCTTAAATTATTATTTATTTATGGAGCTATCCACGAATTCAATCTCTAATGTCACACATAATAGTTTGTGCTGCTTTATACAAATGTTAAAACCACTAGGATTAAAGGGCTTTGAAAACATTTCAATCTTCAGGCTTCAAAGGGGTTGAATAATAAAGCAGCTGCAGTTAATTGTTCTTTCAAACTAGCCATGTGTAGGACAAAAATCCGAAAGGTAGAATCAGACTGAAAAATTAAATGCTACAGCCGGAACTTGCACCACGGATTTTCCGATTCACTGGTCGACAAGATTTTTTTCACAAGAAATCTGAATAGTGAATCTAGTGCATTTTTTCATCCTGAATTCAGATATGTAGTCAGAATTTTCCCATCAGGCATAGTTTTTCTGTGAAAGCTACTTTTCAAAATATGATTTTAGCGTTTTCTTAGACCTGTCATAGGAACCTTTACCTCATATGTAGCTATTTTACTCAAGCCGTATTTATTAAAATTATTTTTAATATCACGCTGAAGCACCACAAAACAAGACTGTGCAGGTTCATTCATGTTTAGACATGCTCAGACCTGTCTGGCATTGTGATGTGTCAGTATTGAGTTGACTGTGACATTGTTCACTAGTGAAATATTTCCTTCCTTTCTGTTTAGAAGTGTATTGTGTATGTTGTGCATGTTGTATTTCAGTGCTTAATGTTTTCATCATGCCAAGAAAGTGTGTAAATCATGCAGATAATTTCTGCTATATTTGTGGTGAGCTGACCTTCAAGTCTCAGAGGCGAAATATGACCCCACTTGTAAAGAAGTGTTATCATCTTTACTTTGGCTGTCAAGTTGGTGATTTTGATAAGAGCTGGGCCCCAAATACATGCTGTGTTTCGTGTGTTAGACTGCTGACTGGGTGGAAAAATGGTACACATCATATGCCATTTGCAATTCCCATGATTTGGAGGGAACCGAAGGATCATTCAACTGACTGTTATTTTTGTTTGACAAATATTAAAGGAATCACATCTAAAACAAAATATACAGTTAAGTATCCGAATTTGCAATCTGCATTGAGACCTGTCTTACACAGTGAAGAGTTCCCCGTACCAGTATATGTAGATACAACCTTAAGTGATAACTCTGATTCTGACCTAACTGAAACTCAAAATGATTCAGATGAAAATAAAAATGATCTTACATATGAAACCAGTAGCTGTTCATCAGAACCATACTTTCCCAATCAGCAAGACCTTAATGACCTGATTCGGGATTTAAATCTGTCTAAACTGCAAGCTGAATTTTTAACTTCCAGACTCAAAGGGTGGAATTTATTCCAAAAAGATGTAAGAATAAGTAGTTATCGTAGCCGCCATAGTGTTTTCAAAGAATACTTCTCTGAAGAATATGGTGTTGTGTTTTGTAATAATATTTGTTCACTTATGGAAACTCTTGGGCATCAACACCGACCAGATGAGTGGCGATTGTTCATAGACTCCTCTAAAGTAAGTTTGAAGGCTGTGCTGCTACATATTGGCAATGAACTTCCATCAATACCAGTAGCGCATGCCGCAATGAAAGAGACATATCAAAATATGAAACTAATTTTAGAGAAAATACAATATGGAAAATATGAATGGAATATCTGTGGTGATTTAAAGGTCATTGCTTTATTGCTTGGTTTGCAACTTGGGTTCACCAAATTTTGCTGTTTTTTGTGCGAGTGGGACAGCAGAGATAAGAAGTCTCACTACGTTAGAAAGTCATGGCCAAAACGTGAATCTCTTCTCCCTGGCCAGAAAAATGTGGCATGTGTCCCTTTAGTGAATCCTGAAAAAATATTTTTACCTCCATTGCATATTAAGTTAGGAGTTATGAAAAATTTCGTCAAAGCTATGGATAAACTTTCTGATGGATTCTTGTACCTGAAATCGAAATTTCCCAAAGTCAGTGATGCTAAATTGAAAGAAGGAGTTTTTATAGGACCACAAATCCGATCATTAATGGCTGATGAACATTTCGAGGGACTGTTAAATCCAGTGGAGAGAGCAGCCTGGCAGTCCTTCAAAAGTTTATGTTGCAATTTTCTTGGAAACCATAAAGCAGAAAACTATCGTGACATAGTGGCTGATCTTCTGCATTCTTATAAAGCTATGGGATGCAACATGTCTTTAAAAATTCACTTCTTGGACTCTCACTTGGACTTCTTCCCCGAAAACCTTGGAGCTGTCAGCGATGAACATGGTGAGCGTTTTCATCAGCAAATTTCTACGATAGAGAAGAGGTACCAAGGTAAGTGGAGTTCCAGTATGCTGGCTGACTACTGTTGGACTAAAATGAGAGACGTTCCAGATGCAAAATATACCCGAAAATCACTATCTAGCACTTTCTAGGTAAGTCAGAATCAGTAGTTATAATTTTGAGTTAGATAGCTAGTTACGGATTTTTTAGAATATTATAAAAATTCAAATGAATATCACACAAAACTCCTGCCCGATGCGGACAAACTGTAATTATATTTGAATTCAGCACGAAAAATACTTTTAGAATCTGTTATTTTAATTCTTGTGAAACAGAAAAAGCTAATTTTTGTAGACCAGTGTTTCCGTCCAGTTCTCTGATCACTAAGCTCCCATGGCAACATGTCGGCTTGACATAATATTATCAACTCACTGGCATTTTTTTCGATAAACCACAAGGAGCTATGCTATGAGATAGCATAGCCGATGGCGACTTGCAACGTGTAAGTACCTGAAAACGCCGTCACAGTTTAACCAGCTATAAGGTCAATCAGTGTCAATTATTCACCTGTTATTGACCTTATAGTTGCCGGACTGTTGTCTTGGTAACTTAGTCTTAGCCACTCAATTTATCATCACCGCCATTATTTTGATTTCTGCGAACAATACTAGTATATTTCTTCAATATAGACATTGGTTGTATAAACACAACAATATAGTGCTTATAAAGACCTTTTAGTTTTGAATGAAGGAGAAAATACAAAAAAGAAGTATTGTTATTATTTTTGTGATAAAGTATTAGTGGACGTGGAACTAATGGAAATGGTGACATATAATTTACAATTGCTTGCTTTGCTTAATGGTAATTTTGTCCAACAAAATGCGAAGACAAGACTATAGTTGATAGGAAAGAAATCAAGGTGCGGAAGTGAAATCTGAATTTCAATGATATTCTGCATCTCATGCTGCTGCTATCTTTGATCATTACATATTATTGTTAATTGCACATTCGTATTTCATTAGAAAGGTTTCACCACTCAGTAACATTTAAAATTTGCCATAACATTACAATTATTTAAAAATCCTTGGTGGAACATTAGATTCTACACTATAGAACCAAAACAATTAATCTATTTAACATATATTAGAAGTAAAATGGTCACTGACTAGTGTCATTCTATAATTTTATACTTCTTTAAGTGAAATATGTTTTTCAGAGTACAGCTTTGTAGAGAAGTAAATAAACTTGAGTTTTACCATAGACCTCTAAAATAAATAAAAACTGTAAACTTACAGGAAATCCTAAATAATTATAGATTTAAATGATACTATTAAAATGAAAAGAAGTTGTTTAATATAACAGTTAAAGCCATGAGTTCGCAAATTCAAACAGGCAAATAACTATATACGGTGGAAATGGCTTCCTTCAGTCCACGATGGACAGTTGTAAAACATGATGATCGTTTTAACGTGGCTTCAATTCCACCTCTGTAAATGTAATCCCAAAAGAAACCAATATTTAACCTATCTAGGTCAATTTTTGGTTTAATGGAATGCCAAGCGCCGTGCTTGTTGGCAGACAAATTCCAAGAGCTGACAACAACTTGCAATTTACACGTCAGATGTATTTTTAAAAGCCGCACTCTCCTGTCTGCATGCATATTTAAACCTCTACCTCAAATCGTCTTATTTCAGCCAACCAAATGGATTTTGATGTAAATGAGAGTGCGGAATTTTGTCGTAACCTTCTAGAATGTGTCAGTGTTTGATGAAGTGCTTAAAATGTGTCTGGTAAAACCCAACATTAAATTTAAACCAATATATAGGGTGTTTCCCCTACATGTATAACAAAAGAAAGAGCTATAACTTCAGAAATAATACGAATCTAAAGATGCAAACCCTTGCTTCAAATAGTGAAAACTAGGAATGGTTTTTTTTTTTTTTTTTTTTTTTTTCTTTTTTTTTTTCCCCATAAACATGACTGTCATTAGTGGCGCGGGAAATGTCCAACCAATGTTCAACATCGACTCAAGTGTTATGAAGCATCTGTGATATAACCTAGTCGACAGCAACATAAATTCTTTGTCGTTGGTCAGTCAAATCACCTACAGGTGGTGTCAAGTCTGGTGATCTGGGAGACCAGTGATCTACGCTGATTCTCTTTCGATCCATCTTCCAGGGAACTGTCTGTCTACTGTACAACACTGGCAAAATGTGGTGGTTCCCCGTCTTACTAGAAAATTGTTCACGTGCTGACTGGTGAACGATATATGTATTCTCCTATGCAATGATCTGCGCATGTGCCCACGATGCGTAATTGTTCTTAACTTAACCATACCAATGGATTAAGACTTCCCAATTTTCTGTTTAAAATGGTACCAACATAACCCACTTGCATGCATAGTTTTGAAATTATAAACGTTTCCTTTATTATACTTACAAGCGGAACACAGTGTGCTCAATATACGATAACACATAATCCATAACAGTTATTTTTCAGCCACATTCCAAATTACACACACAATTTTCAGCTTCTCGTTCAAACATGAAACATACTTTATAGCATGTGAAAGGTAGATAGATTATCTGGAATAATACCAGTATAAAATGTACATAGATCAGCACCATTGTGTAAATACAAAAGATGCAAAGTATAAGCCAAAGAAAGAAAGCAAAGTCATAAACCTAGATGATTCAGAGGAAATGTGATACATTTCTTTGAATATAGATGTCACCAATACTGAAAATGCACTGCTTGAATATAAACTATGAAATTCAGCGTGTAGTAGCAATTCGTAATCAGTTTTCATTCGAGTCATTAATATTAAATTCGTTTATTAGCCCTTTCTGTGTCAGTATAATAAGAAACCTACAATTGTATTTGTTGTCGTGTTCATTCCAGTATTCTCTTTCCTGAGTACCTTTGAAATAATATGAGCTTTCGTCTGTTTTGTAGTCTCTGGTAATATTACACATAACATGTCTGTTATGCAGCTGAGCAAAGTACAAGGTGACAGATAACTGTAGCGTGTAATGGAATATACCTGCACATTTCGAGGGAAAAGCAACAACAAAAGCGAACCCAAGAAGATGACAACGGCACCCGGAGATGTCCAGGACGTTAATCATATACATGCAGAACGTAGGGTATGTAGCTCATGAAAATATATGCGCCATAAGGTATGACAAGACTCGGAGGGGGGACTTTCACCTCGATCTATTGACCTATTGTACCTATACCCGTGATGCGACGCCCCCGGGAGGGAGGGGTGAAGTGAGAGGGTGGTGAGACCTACTGTCACTCAGGAGGATCTCTTTGTCCTTGAACGCGCAAGCGTGTTGTCGAGTGGGGAGCTTCTTAGTATGATGCAAATAGAGCAAATCAGAATTACTGTCTACAAGGCAGTTGAACTGTAAACAGTGCCAGTGTTGCTACAATATTATATTGTATGGTTTCTTGAGTCTCCAATAAGCATAATTCATTAGTGATCTTATTGAAAGCATGAACATAATTTCTGTGTTTTATGAGGTAATGTAATGTATTAGTGATGCTCTTTGACGCAATATTTATTGTCCCGGGAAAGAAAGGGTAAGTACTTTTGAAGCAGAGTGTAAAACGTCAGAGCGAGAGGAATGAACAACAAAGGTTCACTTGTGTGAACCATAAGGTCATAGCTAAACTCCTGAGTCAAATACAGTAGGAGATACCGTAGCAGAGGGCATGTTACTTAACAGTTTCAGATTTAAATTCCCCCATGTCAGCTCGTACAACCGGCTTCCCTTCACCCCCTGACGGTGTGCCCCGGGAGGGAGAGGTTAGGTGAGAGGATATAAAGGGTGACCAAACCTAGGAGACATGGTAGCAGAGGGCAGGGCTTCAACAGATTAAATTTGAAACCCCCGAAGGCAGCTCGTGCAACCAGGTTCCCTCCACTTTGCAGGCACATATCTTGGTGGGCCCAAGACTCGGAGATCGCCCCGATACGGAGGACGAATATTTATAGAGAGTATATTCCCTACCATGGAACGCCAACGCTTACATTCTTGAAATAGCCAACCAGGTTGAAAGATGAAGTGAAAGCAGAAGTGAAGTGAAAGAGAAGTGAGGTGAAATCGAGGGAGACAAAATACTGTATTTATCCTTCCTAGCATTCACCTAGCGACCCGAGAAAACATCCAAAGAAGCCCATGCGTCAGGGAGGTCGGGAATCGAAACAACGACTTCCCGAATGTGGGCCACATACATCACAGCCAAAGCCATCCAGCTTGGAATGAAAATGCATGAAATACAATTCTGTGGTCATTTTCATTCCATGTTAACTAGCTGGCAACCCCATCACACGACATGGAGAAGAAGGTAGGAAACTGTTTCCAAACCTAAGATCGGTAAATCCACCATTTGAGCTGTTGAGAGGCGAAGTGCCGTAAGTCTCAACCTATACTTCAGTATTACTAGGTGAAATGTCCTTGCAGGTAAAATGGCATACGTTAAACCTCTATGATGGCCGTGTGCCAGAAGCACTAGGGCACCTGGTGCTCTGAGGTATAAGCCAATGCTCGGTGCTAAGGCAAGTGTATAAACTTACTCTGCTGCACGGCATGCAATTTGCATTACTTTCTTTCACAAAAACCATCCTTATTTCAGGATATCGATGCAAAAATATCAAGAAACGTGTCAATAATACATCACTAAACTTCCAACCACTCGTTTCTGCAATGAAAGACATACGAACTCAAATGTATGCTTTCTGCAGTGCACAGAATGGGTTCGTAGATCGGCCAGACTACCCCTCGACAGCACGGGACTGAGAGAGCACTAACGCGCCCTCAGCCAGAGTTACGCGTCAACGACCGGCAAGTCATGGGTACGGAACACTAACTACTATAATAACTTGGCTTACCTGCATCACAACAGACGTTGTAATTGATCATCTTCAATGCGAACACATGCCCTATATCTCCGGAAACAATTCTGGTTTACCGAAAATCCCCATATTATTCATTAAGTTCCTCACCTATACTAAAAACTAGGCCCCGGCACTACAGCCCATGAAGAGCCAAGCCTTGCCGCCCAGCCGCTGCGTCCCCCACCTCGGCCCACTACAGGCGCCATTGGTGGGGTGCAGTACTGGAGGGTGGTACGTGGTCAGCGTTCCGATCCTTCGCGACCTGGGGCCACTACTTCTCCATCAAGTAGCTCCTCAATTGGTCCCCCCGGGACCTAACTAGGCTGAGGCACCCCATGCCAGACCTCCCAGCGCGAGAAATATCCCCATGCTGGTACCGGGGATCGAACCCTAGTCCTGCGCTACGGAGGTGGTCGACTATCGTTATATGTAACCGTTAATACAAAATAGCCGTTTGTTAGAATTGGCACAACAGATGTAGACATGCGAAAATATTAATGGTAGCTACGAAGCGAGTTAGTTATCAAACGGGAAGTGACCGGTCCACTACATGATCCAGAGTGCGTGGGACAATTAATGAGAAATATCCGTACCCCGATTATGCACTGCATCACATTTTCATTCGCTCCTTCTTCTCTCCTCTTACTTCATGAAGTCGAAGATATGTGCAATTATTTCCCCGCTCTGGCTGTCAGGCATGGGCACGAGAGTAGAGGTGGTGACGTAGTAATAATTTCTTCGCTGTTATAGGTTGCGCGTTCCTTCTTGACGAATGACCTTGAGCAGAAATCCAATGAGTGAGCCTACCCTTAATAAACAGGTCAGCAAATGTTTATGCTACGATAACAGACACCTCTGTTTTCCTCTGTCACGTGTGTGTATACAGTCGACTGCAGAAGTTTTGTGCGGTACGGATGTATGTATGCATGCAACGAAAATAGCAATTCAGACGAGGGAGAGATGTCGGGAATAGAATAAATGCAAGAAAGTTAAGTGGAAACAGTTATAGAGGTATAGTGTATAATACGTGTGGCTGATATTACTGCAAGTGTCATAAATTGATGTGTAGTGTTGTACTACTTCAGCTCAGAAGCATGCGCGTCATCTCACTGCAGACTGTACCTCCTCTCTCTCGTTCCCGCAAAAGCTGAGTAGAGACTCGCATTCAACCTTTCATATAAAATTTTCATTCGTCAAGAAGTAACGCGCGACCTATACAGTATTGTTTATATTAAACATATTTTGCATACAATAATTATTACATCCACCTACTGTGGTTAGGAAAATTACATAATCTCCGAGTTTATAACTTTCCTTTATCTTAGTATTCTTACGCTGCCTTATGATTAACATACTGAATTGTTTCTCTTTCACAATAAATAAAACACTGAAGTTCCATTGCTATTTACCATTAGAAATATTTTAAAGCTATTTGATCAACACAATAAATTGCTTGTTTTTAGACTCAATATTATTCTTAAACTTTAAAACGCGAAATACAATAGCTTACATGAAATAAACTAATAAGAAAGTAAACCACTAAAAGGTGGAATCATATCGTCGCATTTATACTTTTACAGAAACGAGTATTCATAAGGTACCTTTTGAAATTGTAAGTGAATCCCTGTATAATCATCAACGTCTGCTTTATGCTTCTGATGAAAGTGACGTTCGATATTATAACGCTTTATATTTGCAAATTGAAATCCGCAACTGCAAACTTTTCTTATTTTGCAACTTACAAAAAATTCTCTCTACCACTCTTTAGAAACAGACGTCCTAAAGAAGCTATACTCGCCACTGAATAAGGCGTGGCGGAAGCTGAACAGCAGTGAACGGGAGAGATGGCCGGTGGAGTGAGGCGAGAACGTGTGTCAGTGGAGTGGCCCTTTCGAGCCGATTTTGCCCATGCCCGGGCTATGTAATTCCTTAACAGTTAACATTGAAAACGTACGTGCCCTAATTATAAATATCACACGTATAAAATAAGCACTGTTACTACTCTCTTTGAAAACACAACCTGATGCAGAACACTGTATATCGGTTACACCGGGTAAACAATTCCTAGGACCGGGGTCAGGGTAACAATTCCAGAAGTTTTGCGCCGATTGTATAGCGTTTTACCGTTTAGTGATACCCCTATAGCGAGATCGCACTTTCCATACGAGTGAGACAGAGACAGACGCCAACCTCGCTCGCACGATTACACCAGAGCGAGGGGTACCCATCTACACGTCTGTGCGCTTTTACCCCCACTCTCTAGTCGGCATGCATGAATTGCAACACTGTGCTACAAGCCTTTGAGCTCCTGTAGAACCTCCTTTAAACGATACACGGAACACGATTCACAGCGCACAGTCAAGTCAAACCGTGCAGGGGTTTTCTAATGAAGTCGGTTGCGAGCTCAACATACTGCCTGCTTTAGTCAAGTATTCCAACCAAAGAATTACTTGCTATATAAGGTATTTAAATGTAAACTGTTGCACATTCTAGGTGCTTCAATAGAGCGTAAAGGGAAGCTGGACGAACTACAGGTGAGTATTCATTTGCAAACTTTAAAGGTAAATTTTGGTGTTCATAAATATGATTGACATCCTACATTTTATTTATAAAGTTGGGCCCAACAAACATCATGCACCGTTAGAACTGGGAGCACGACGAAGGTGGGTGAGTATGGGCTGTGCAGTAGCTCCAACTTGAGTCACATGAACCGCCAGTCAACGAGCATCAATCGGTTCATTGTTCCTTTCCAAGTTTCCCGTTGAGGCGAGAATCGAGGTGCAGAATGAGCGAGAAAGAAAAAGGCAGTGTATTACCACCGAGCGAGATGGCCCCGTGCTAACGTGTGAGGCTCGTATTTGGGAGGTCCTGGGTTCGACTCCCGTGGCTGATGCAAGGGTGTTTTGCGGGTTTTCATGTGTCGATAAGGAAATGCTGGGAAGAAAAATTACATTTCCCGCGTTTTCTGTCCCTTCATTTCACCTCGCCTCTAATTTCACTTCGCCTTTCATCCGCTTGCTTGTTTCAGGGTTGTAAGTGTCGGCGGGCATGCCAGGTGTTTGTTCGCAGTATATATTCGTCCTCCGGATCGGGGGATCTCCGAAGCCCGGACCCCCCAGGGGACCTGTGAGCCCACAGGGCTAAGAGGGCGTTGTAGTGTCTCTTTCTCTGTCTCTCTCTCTTTCTCTTTGCCCACTCCCACGTGTTTACAATTAGATTGCTCCAGTTTGAGTCAGATTATAAAATCACGCTTAGTAGACAACTTGCAAAGCTCTTTTTAATACGGAAGCGAGCTTTATTTAGTTGAGCCGAATATCAAATTTAGGAAGCAGATATTGGAATTAAAATTGAACGTTTGTCAAAAATATGTTGAAATATGAAAAGAGCTTTAAAAATAAAGTAAGAGAAGATACGATGATGAAGCTCTGTAAAAACATGGCAGCCCAGAAGCTCTATGCAGTAGCGAAGCTTGGACAGTGGCAAATAGAGATAAAAGTAGATTACAGGCAGCGGAAATTAGATTTTTAAGAACAGTTTTATGAGTCACTGGAACAGATAAAATATTAAATGATGATACAAGAGATCAATTAAAGAACGGTTATCTAAATGGTGAAGTAGATCATAACAGACAAAAGTGGCTAGAACACGTATAGAGAATTAATGAGGAACGTAACCCGAAGAAAATATTATACTACACACCCACAGGAAAACGAAACATCGGAAGACTTGGGAAACTATGGATAAATCAATGACTTATACATTTGGAGCATGCAAAAAGCCGCTAGAAGAGGAGAAGAGGGAGAAGAAGGAGAAGAAGGAGGAGGTGAAGGAGGAGGAGAAGCAGAAGAAGAAGAACAAGAAGAAGAAGAATATCGAATCAGTTGTTCAAATTAAAATGACAGATGATTTTGAGACATATGGGAGAGGAAACTCTTTTCCTTGAGACACTCATGTACAAAAGACAATTCAATTAAGGATAGAAACATAATTCCCCGTTTTCTCTATAGTAGCTGCGGAAATGTTTGAGTGACGGCTGTGGGAACAGCCGGGCGGTCGCCAGCCATGTGGGATTGCACAGTTGTCAAGCTGTGATGAAGTACACGTTACCAATGTACATTTCTTGCCGGGGCACAGGAAAACATCTCAGTAGCTATCCTATAATACATACAGAAAGAGCTCGAATATAGTCCAAATCCAAGTTACAGCTAATGAAAGCATCTAACCATAACTAAAACTAACAGCGAAAACATATCAATGGCAGACCAGTTAACTTTAGAGTACGGACACAACATTTCACTACCAGCGGCATTTCATTGTTGTCAAACAGAAATTTCAGTAGTCAACTGAGAAGTAAGGGAAACTTATTTTTGAAAAAGGAAGGTGTTTCCTATTTAACGCTAAATTTGAAAGATTGCCTGTGGATGGAGGAATGGGGACTATCAAGAGAATAGGTTTCTTTATGAATTCGTGTCCCAAACCAGGAGTAAGACAGGTCAGTTTACCCTTTTTTGCGTTAATGAATGCGAAGATTGGGCTGCACTGTCCTTATCTATTGTCGTGCTGTGAAATTCTATTCATTTGCGATGAATTTTGAGAACTCAAAGGAGTCAATGCTACAGTTTTGTAAGTCGTACTTGTAAAACTATTTTCTTAGCCTTCTTTTTAAATTCGTCAAACAGGAACATAGAAAAACTTATTTTAATTAGCTAATTATTTTCCTTATATCTAATTTGTCCCAATTTTTTAAATGAATTTAAGTATTATTTTTCAAAAATGTGTAGGTGATCAAAATCCATGCCCTGAACATCACACTCGTGCATCTAATCTCGTGCTTTCAACTTGTGTGCATAGTAGAGATAGGTTGGAATGAGTCCTGGATCTGGGAGTTACATTCCTTCGATATCCAGCATTAGTATCGATCGGTTGGCTTACGAAGTACCGGTCTCAGGGACAAGCTGTGTGCTTATTTTGTAGCAGTGCCTGGTGTTGATTTTTGGTGAAATGCGTAGAGCCCACAGTTTTCAAAGCGCCTCTCTAGCTTCGATTCTCAGTTCGACTCAATTTTTTTTTCAAATGCAGTTAACTTTGTATCTTCACAGTACAGCGTTTTTTTCCGGTGTCCATATATGGTTTTCGAAAATGAAGTGGGAGTGTATTATAGTCATTTTTTCACGATTATGTGATTTCTTCAGCTTACAGATAAGTACACTAATTGCAATGATACTGGATCTCTCAAATTCCATGTATGGCTCAGGGTTTGATCTCATTTGCTGCTGTGTCTTGCTAAAATGGCTACCTTACTGAAAAGAACACCATTACCACACTATTAGTACAAATTATATCAAACATAATGAATTCTGACAAATGAAGTCATTCTAGTAATCCATAGTTTACCTCCCGTAGTTTACACTTTAATAACCTTTTTTGTCCTAAAAAGCTTATCGACATAGTGGTTATAATATGGTTTAGAAGAGATATCTTCACATGCTGTTCTATACCACAGTGTATCATGAGTGTGCTTATATATTAAAACCTACAGTAATATCAAAAGAACATAAATGGTTGTCATTTCACACTTCTTGTATAAAATATTTTGAAGTCATATTTGAGTTACAATCAAATCTTTTAAAGCTGGTCGCCATATGACGGCTTTGAAATTTTTTTCTCCTTGATGACCAAGAGATAAAAAGGTGAATAACGACCTTTCATTTTAGGAAAGTTTAAGTACTTCAAAATTCACACAAATGACATTGAGTATCTCCGAAATTGTTCATTCCACAAAAAAATTCATTTGGAAATAAATTGTGTCTTAACGAGATCTACATGTTTTGTATACTAAACCTTGGTCTATCTCTCACGGTTGACCAGTTATGCAAAAGGCATCCAGAGTAATTAGGACCACATGGGCTATAGCGAGAAGATTCAAAATATACATTTCATTTGCCATAAAAATACCTCAAAGATATGGCATTTTAATCTAAGTTGTTACAGCCATTTTTTAGAAAATCAAAATTTTTGTAACATTGTCCACGTTATGGGTAGTTTAGGGTGAAGAATTTTTCTTCAAAATCTTCGTGTCGCATCCTTGGAGAATATTAAACTCAAATACCAACTTTTGATTTTCTGCAACTTTTTGTTTTTGACTCACGCACACACGCGCGCATGCGCGCGCTGTCCTTTTTCTAAAACTGCTTTTGTTTTATACAGGAGGCCTCAAAACATATATTTCCAGTGAAATCTCGACATGGCGATTTTGGGTCAAATACAATACTTCCCCTACTGGCTATACGTAGTAGAGGAAGTTAAAAAAAAAAAAACCCTCATGTGTTACATCACTTGGCTTTCTCAACCTATTATCGTTTACCTTTAAGTATCTTCTAGAAAATATTCTTGCGAAAGCCCATTTTTGCGTCTATTTCATGTTAATCAAGATAAACCTTTGCAAATATATTTCCATTATAATTTCCTTGAAGGTACACGTGGGTAGAGAAAATTGAATCGATATTCATATGTTTAAAGCCAGGCCCCTATACTCAGCCTAAAAGTTACAAACTCGTTCCATGACATCACGAGGAACAATTAAATAGCAACAGTAATTTTTAAAAAATGACAAAGTATTGAAAATTCAAACTAATAAATAACCGATGTATCATAAATGGCTGTTGCCACAATAATGATAATTTGAAATTGTGGGGTTTAAAATATCTACACATTTTTTGTAGTAAGTTTGTGTCTACTTCTTATGCTTTACCAGTTCTACAAAATTATGTAAAATTCCCTCTTAATAAAGGGCATTCAAGAGGTCATTTCAATCAAATTCAAGACGTATTATTTATTTTCCTTTTTGAACTTTACATAATTACGCTAACACACACGCAATTCCCAGACACAGCAAAATGTTCTGTATTGCGATTAAGTGAGAGTTAATTTTCCAGAAAGAAATTAACTGCAAATTATAAATTCTATCTCAACTTGATAAACGAGAAGTAAACGGTTAATAGTCTTGAGTTTTAGTCGGTCAGATGTGGCATGCCCGCTCGATTAACGCTACCCCTGTAGTGATAATCACCAGATCCAATACGAAATACCCATTCGCCTGTAATGGGCAACATAGCCCTTGTAGGTTATAGTCCATCTTGTTGACACACACCGAATGTATTCATTTCAACAGCAGTGTGTAAATGAAAATTCAAGTTCTAGCTCGTTTTTAAGCTTCAAACTTAAAAATTGGTTCTGACTTCCAAGCAACATTCAAGATATCCATAAATGCACAATAGCTTCCACCATTAAGCACTCATTGTGCAGGAAATAAACACAACACATTTCACTCTGTTTGTGTGCAGCCTGTCATGGGGAACGAATCTTCTCTCGCTGCAAATGTCTATGGCAGAAAGCGTATAATTTTAATCTTCAACACTACAATGCAAATAGAAAGGAAATGAAACTCATGAATGATGGATGACAAGCACAAACACAAGGAAAATACCTTTTTTTTTTTTTTTTTAATGGATAGCCTAGTTTCTAGAAAACCAATATATTATTCGGCTAGTATGTAAATAGTCTTATACCGAGTGAGACTGTTAAACCGTAACGTGTAAGGCTGACATTCAGGAGGTCCCCGATTGAGACCCCGTTAGGACTGTCTATGCGGGTTTCCCCTGATTTCCCTCATAACTGGCAACTGTCGGGCGGTTACCCTAAGCTGACGGCTGGAACGTTTCCTTTCCTAAAATTCATTTTCCTAATATAATTTCATTGCATGTATCACCAGTGCTCACCACATATGGTGTCATATAGAGCAGAAAACAGACCTTAAACATTACCTAAAATTACAATTTTATGCCTATATTATATTTCTAACCTAAACTAACCCTGTGGCACAACAACCCTTTCCGGGCCAAGGCCTACCGCCCGGCCGCTGCGTCCCCCACTTTTTCCCATTACAGGCGTCATGAATGGGGCGCAGTACTGAGGTGGAACGTGGTCAGCGCTGTGATCCCTCCCAGTCGGTTACGTGGTCTTCGCAACCAGGGGCCACTACTTTTCAATCAAGTAGCTTCTCAATTGGTCCCTCAGGGACCTAACGAGGCTGAGTGCACGCCGGATCAAGGCTTCCAGCAAGAGAAACTCTCCCACGCCGGTACCGGGAATTGAACCCGGGTCTCCCGCTTGATAAGCAGCAGCGCTAAGGAAATGACCCTCTTATATATGTACATTATTAAAATATATTATTTGGCTTAGTGACCTTAATTTCGTTGCTTTGGAAGTGTTTAAAATACACTAGAGCAAAGGTGACAGCTGCCTATCAAATGGGTGAAACAAACGAAAACCTTGTATTATAAAAGAGAAAAATGGACCTAAGGAAAACTTATATAGCCGACTGGTTTCAACAACTTTACCGACCCCTGTAATAGGGCATGCAATATTGAAAACCAAACACGCGTGTCTCCTACACTATATGTTTACATTACAATATTTCTAAAAAGGAGCTGAGTGCCAATGATGAGGACACACTTGAGTGAACTTGTCCCTGAATCCATGATTCATGAATTATTCATGCTTTTTTGTCAGAAGTTATCAACATGAGTACTGAAAGCGTTTGATAGTAACGATGTTGCATCAACAAAGCGGTATAGTACTTTACTTTAGAAATTAGAAAATTCTAATGTTTAATACGCAGAAGAATAGCAAACAATCTTACATTCTACGTGCTCTGCCGCTTTTAGTTTTATTATCTTTAGAGATCCTTTAACTACACCCATTTTTTAAAATGTTTGTTCTTGGTGTTTATAGGGTTAATTTATATGCTTTAATTAGAGCAAACGTTTAGGTATAATATATGAAATTGCTGTGAAAGCATCCTTTAATCTGAGGCAAAAATGTCAAAGTCGGGAATTATTAACGTGTTTACTGAATTTCTTCATTAACATCTCAGTTTTTAACACTTTACAAATTTATTTATGGATTATCTTAAATCAGCGATGTTCAACGTTTGCGAAAGGGGAGAGGTTGGATTTACCTCCTTCCACTTTGTGCGGGCTGTGCCCATGAGCGTCGGCAGACTTTTTTTCAGGGAGGGGCTGCATATTGGAAGTTTGCAATTAATTCATTATTCTGTAGCTAAAAACTGCAAAATTGAGTTATAGTATTTGTTACGGATAAGCATGTTAATTTATGCTAAATAAAAAGTGTACTTTACCTAAAAATTAAAGCAGTAGTCTAACAGTAATTCATTGAAGAATACATTTATTATTTTCCAAGGGGGGGGGGGCGGCCCCTCCTTGCCCCCCCCCCCTTCGCGACGCCCATGGCTGTGCCACTCACTCAGACGTGCATTGTGTTGCAGTGGCTCGTTGGTTATATTTTCGTTGTGTTTGATTTGCGAAAACACTTTCAAATCTTATGCAATAAACATCTGTTCATTAGTGACTTCTTTGGTACTGGCTACATTTAAGAAGTCTATCAATATTTGGCGACAAAGTACACGTGCATAGCCTTAGAAAATCCTCCAAGTGATCGTCGCATAACCTATTGCAATACGCACTTTCAATATAGTTCAATCTGGAGAAACTCTGTAACTATATGTAGAGCTATACTCACTCTTATACACACTATTCTTGCAAATGCTTTTTTCTCTATCTACCACATTCATTTTAATCGATATAAGCATTTTCAATATTATCTTATTGCTAATTTCTTGTAGGTGCAAGGGGAACATGGAAAAAACAGCAGGATTTAGGCAATGGCGAGATGTTTTAAGAGCTGGTTGTTACACGATGCCTTTAAAATTCCGTTGTCTTTGCAAAGCCAAGAGGTAAAAAAAAAGGAATAATATATATTCCTATTTGAGAAAAGTATAAGTACTGGAAAATTCAGAAAAATACTAAACAATATCTCGGAAATGCTTCACTGAAAAGAAAAGAAGTATTTTACATAAATTGTGTTTTAAAGAAATCCATATTTTGTATTCAGTAGGCTTTTATCTGTCGGTTGCTGTTTGCCATTTATGCAAAAAACCATCCAGAATAAAGAGGTCTTCTGAGAACATTTCCAGAAAATAAAATTCAAGTTTTGACTTAAAAACTGCCATGGAATTGCCAGTTTCTGTCCGCCACTGGATACTGACTGTCTGCTTGTGAGTTTGCACTAGCTAACGCACCCTCCGACTAAAGGTAGGAAGTGGGGATGCAGCAGCTAATTACTTAAGCTACTCCAAGGAGACAAGGTTGGACATCGCTGGCTTAAATCATACGTTGGCGACGCCGCAGGATATAAAAAGGAGTATTTTACTCCATTTATTTGGCTACTTGAAATTTAAAAAATGAAGGTCATACTTTCTGGAATCACTGCATATTCAGAATACGATTGCTTATTTATTTTCTTTTTTATATCTATACTAGCCCTTGAATGGAGTGTTTAGAGTATGGTAGTTTTATCTTCTTAATCATGGCTTGGTGTTACTGAATTTCTCAGTAAGTTCTACATGCATACACCATCCCTTTCAGGAGTTGAGTACGTGCTCATCTTGGGCATCTTGCCTTCAGATGGGCCATAAATACACAAGATGCAATACGAGTGATACTTGCTTGAGACGTTAAGTATGCCATAGGTGACCATGGTTTATCCCTAAACCCCGAAATATTATTCGCAAATTTACACCAGGGCTACTTCTTGAGAGTTAATTAATTACGATAGATCCTTTTTTATTAGCGAATATATTTTATTATAAACACATGTCAACATTTCTAACATAAAACACAGGAACAATTCTATTCTTGTAGTGGTAGCACAAAATATCAGCTAAGGGCTAGGTAAACGTCTAATTTAAAAGTGTCCAACACTTACACAAATTACCAAAAATGAAGCGGCGTATAGGATAGGATAATATAAGAATAGGATAGAAGGTGGCAGGTCACTGGACCTCAGCACTGCCGTGAGGACATCTCAATAGACTCATTGTGCTCACGTGATCTCTGAGAGGAAGGCTTGAAGAGGAGATCCGACAGGTGAACAGATCCCGATGAAAATGATGCACGCCATCTAGGAATTCTAACGATTCCAGAGTGACGCCAAACATGACGCCAGCGCGAGCCTCACTAAGGCACCTGTAACCTGAGGGATCCCGGGTACAAGCATGCCTCAGGAAGGGGAAACACCCAAGCGACAGCGATAAACCCTTTACACGGCTTAAACTTCACTGCCTGCTACCGCGCACCAATCGCCGTTGCCTGGTCCTGGAACCTTGAAACGTAAAATGAAACAATTAACAGGAAGTGATGGACAAGAAAAGCGTGATAAAGGTGGAATCCCCCTGGGATTCTCCTATTGCCCTGGAAAAACTTCGAACATACCTATGTTGAAGGTGATTGTCCCAACGGGATTCAAACACGGGATCTCCCAAATGCGAGCCACGCTTTACCACGAAATCATATCGCTCGGTGAACAACTTATAACTAACGCCACAATTTTTAGTACCGCATCGTGTGTAGGAGTGTCATCCGTGAGTGTGTTCGCCCAGACCAACAGGCCAACCATGAGCACTGAGCGAAACAGCCCCAAGTACACGGTAAGGTGACTAATAATTGTGGTTTTACTTATAACAGGATATTTGGCAGACAGAAATCAAAGCGTAACTAATATAGCTCTAAGTCATATTTGACTGTACGTCATATTCTAACCCATTAACTCTGTCAAAATGAAGTTTTATAAGTGGAAAGTACAATGCATTAGAAACTCCTTTTCTCTCAGCGATGCTACTTCAAAATTACCGTTTCTCGTGAACTACTTTGCATTTAAAGGCGTTTTTTACTTCCCTATAAAAAGTAAATGTATAGTTAGGAAACAACCTTCACGGTAGTTTCCAAATTTAAGTGAGATGTTCTTGATTTTAAAGCAGTTTTAACGTGCCTTTATAAATTTCTAGTGCTGCCTTTGTTGATATTTAAAAATAACGCGTGACTTATTAACAGTATACGTTTAATTCAATATTCTACGAGGAACGTACAAAGGAAATATTTACTCACTGCTCTAGGGTGAATGTTTGTTGATGCCATATAATGTAACGGCGCTGTAGAGATACATTTGTGGTATCTTCAGCGACGTCTAAGACTAATCACATAGGAAGTCTGGCATTGGAATATGTGTATAAAGTTAGTCAATATTACGAGGCGTGCCGAGATAATAGAATTCGAACAAAGCAATGGCTCTTTATTAGCTTGCTGCCATGCACATGTACTATGTGACCACAAACATGTGACACGTTTGACATTCAGTTTCAAAGCGGAGCAGCTTCATCTCCGTTACATAGTGCATCCAATTGTTTCAAGGGATGAAAAAACCAACGTGAGCGACAAACATTCAGTACCAGATTTCAAGCGTGTTGCTCCTTCTTCCTATTCAAAAGCCATATCCCATGGACCATTGAAGTATCATTGAGGGGCACTTTCTCTTTGTGCATTAGTGCCTTGATTTGTAGGTCATGTTTTTTCATGATTGCGCGTTTGTTCAGAAAGTGAAAGCGAAATGCATTAAATGGCATCAGTTTGTTTCACCATTCAGTTTTCATAACTAAGTCCGCCCGATGTGCTACGTTTTAGGAGTAGAAAGTCCGAAACACGATTTAATGTTTTTAGTAGGGATCAACGCCCACTGTTAAAATATATGGCGCCACAAGCAGTGTACTTGATAATACATGAAATGATGATCAGAAAAGGATTTTTGGGACGGAAGTGTTCCAGGTCTTGGTTCATAGTACCTCCCCGACATTTGCCAGTTATGAAGACTGAGAAAATCCTGAAAATAAAGGCTCACCGAGGGAGGGCATTTCTGGCGGGATTTCAACCGCAAGTCTGTCGTTCGTCAATTCACGTCTTAACGTCCTCGACCACCCGTTTTGCTCCACATTTAGACTGAAATACTTGCGAATATGAAAATCACGAATGTTACGGAACCTTGGAAGTGTTATCCACGACTCGTGTATCACCACGTTTTGAACACAACCAAATGTAGAACTTAGTTAAATGTGCGTGAGCTTAAACTCGTGCATGCAAATTGTGTTTCATATTGTGGATAGAGTCCTGTAGGATGTTCGTGAGAATATCTTGAAGTGCTGCTGATCATTTTATGCCAAAACCTTGAATGAGCTCACACAGATCTTGGCAATTATTCTTCTAATTACAAATAGCTGTCCCAGGAAGCAATGTTACACTTATCCTTTTAATAGCATAATAGAGGCCATAAATCTGGCTTCTCTCCTTATACATACTTCGGCGAGATTTTGTTATTTTCGAAGCGGAGAGTCAGGCTGAACAGAAATGCGTTAATTTATGTATAAATAACAACTGAACGCTTGGTGGAGTCGCCTCATATCGGCGCTCAACTTCCTGGAACACCTCATACTCCCATGTTCTTAAAATGTTCGACAATACTGGATCTTATCCTATGGATATAGTTATCAGGAAGAGGAGAAGGGTTTCAGCACTTCCCATAGTCACCTGGAGCAAGGGATGAAGCGAAGGACACATAGAGCGACCAGTTTCTGGGTTAGGTTCGAACACATCTGGGATTCATAACGCCCCCAAGAATTATGGCCTGATGTCTACAGAACCCCGACAGGGCTACCTCTCCCCATAGAGAGGTCTCTCTGTGGGTGTGTGTCTCGCCGAGTGCCAGGGAGACCGTTCCACAAAGCAAACTCCATACACCTTGCCCCCCTTGTCCAGTCGCCTAATAGTTTGACATTAAATAATCCACCCAAACATTCGCCTAACAACCAGACAGAACCGCGAAAAGTCCAAAGCTCAAAGGGAATTTTGAAGCTGGCATCTCCCAAATGCAAGCCTCACATATTACCACGAAGCCGTCTCGCTTGGTCGGCTGTGTTGCCTGGTGTTTCTGAATAGCTCTCTCTCTCTCTCTCTCTCTCTCTCTCTCTCTCTCTCTCTCTCTCTCTCTCTCGGGAAACCAAGAATTTGTGGGGCAGCTTCAACCTTATTTCAATAATAACAATGTGTTTCTTGAATATTTTTACCCGGTAAACTGAGCGCTGCTTTAATTTTGCAACTACGATTACTTTTATAGTCTTCCATTGTGAGGAGGGGTGTCTACGTTCAGTATAAGTCGTGATACAGTTTGAACAATCCTGGAAATACGACAATCTGACGCGATGTCCCTAAGTTTTCAAAAAGAACATCAAACTCTTGTTCACGATGTATCCTATGAACGTGCACATATTTACGTTCCCTTTTAAGACTGTGGAATAGGATTGTAAATCGTAGACAGAGACGAAAAATGTAGACGGATTGTAGAATCATCGCTGCATTAAAACTGCTAGTTTGTATGATATTTGGGTCACAGACTACCTTTAGACGACTGGCGATGTTTATATAATGGAGTTAAACCTCCTAAGAAGCTTTCACAAATCCCAGACCACGAACCTTTTGTGTGAATGCGCCATTGGATCAGAAACGTCTATTGGCAAACCTGATATTCTTTTGATGCTCTTCCTTTACCAAACAGACGTTCCAGATCCTGTAAAAAATGTAAATCAGCTTTTAGTGTACTACTAACCGTAAAAATATCTAAACTATGCATTTTCTTCAAAATAAATTAAGGTTCTTGCAATAAATGGATGCAAAAAAGTGTGGTACTGTGTCAAGCTAGTTAATAAAAATATGCAGCATTATTTGACATTATACTTCTGATTTTCATTAATTATAAATTCTGTAATACATATTCTAGTCAAATTGTGTATCATTTACATTTATTCTCAGAATAATGTAAACAAAAAGGATACCCTGGACGTTTTGAATGATATGTAGCTGTATGCTTCTCAGCTGCCTTTTAAATATGAGGGATTCAAACTATCTAGCTAACATTGATTTGCAGGAAATGTAGTTAGCGCGTTCTCTTAAATCGGAAGGAGGTAAAACTAAAGCAAAAACAAATGAAACTAGCTGGCTGTAAAATGACACAGTCTGCTCCACTATTAAGGCTGAATACCTGACATTCCTTTCAAGTAATTTTACATTTAAAAATAGGCGACAATATTGCATTAAACAAATTTTCAGGATGGTCTGATATTTAATAGATCAAGCAGTACTCGACGCCCACGTTTCAAAAAGTTCTCGTTAAAAAAAACAAAAACTATTTTTGAATATTCCATCGAAAATATTCCTCAAATATTGTCTGATCAAGATTCAATCAAACTAAAAAAGCTCAAACTCCTCACAATTATTTTCTTACTTTTTTGCACTTTAAAATGCTTGCAGTGATGCAATTGTTATTAACTGTCATATTTGCAGAATACGTTCTCTAAAACTAGACAAGGAGATCATACAAATATTCGTGCGTTATGGTGCAGTTTTGGAGTACCATTTAAAATGTGACTGAATTTTGGAAAAGTACAAATACTACATAAACTAAACTAACTAACTAAATGCCGGCGCGACAGCCCACGAGGGGCCAAGGCCTACCACCCAGCCGCTGCGTCCCCCACCTCTGCCCACTACAGGCGTCATTGGTGAGGTGCAGTACTGGAGGGTGGGACGTGGTCAGCGCCCCGAGCCCTCCCGGCCAGTTATGCGGTCTTCTAGACCTGGGGCCGCTACTTCTCCATCAAGTAGCTCCTCAATTGGTCCCCCCGGGACCTAACGAGGCTGAGTGCACCCCGTGCATAAATACTACATACTTGGGTTTTATTTCAGGGAATGTTGACTCAAAAGGTAACATTTGATTATAACAATCTGCACCCGAGGAATATGTAAAATTTAAACTCACAATTTTGAAACTTTCGTCACGTGGGACATTTCATACGAGACTCGGTTTTCAAGTTTTGAAGATCAGCTTTACAAATCCTTAACACACATTGCACGTAGATGAAAATCGAGGTAATAGCCCTCAAATATCTAGGTTACATTTGTTTGGTTAACCAATATCGCATTAGTATACTAATTCAGGGTATGTTTAATTGTGGTGATATGTTATGACGGATATTTATATAGTTACTCAAAGTTCCAGATATGTTTAAAGTGCTAAAGTGCTTAGGTGATGCATAAAATAATTACGACGGTGATTTTGCGGGATTTAGTATTTTATTTTGAAGCTACTATTCGAAATATGGAGAAGTCTACATGAAAATGTACCTAATTTCCCATAATGCTCCTACAAGCTGGATTCAAAATTGTTTCAATTACGATAATCCCAAAGGTCCAGGAATACAATATCCGTGCCAAGCCGTCAGTTGAAAATAACGCTCGTGCGATGTTTAAGAAATACGCATGTCTCTTTCTAGTCAGTAAGAAGTACAACCTAGTTCTGGTTGGAAATACAAACGAACCAAATATATTAGGCATGGACCTGCTATAGATTTTATTGTTGAGAGAGCTTTAGGAAGTAGTGATATTATGCCACAGTTGAAGTGAGATTGCCTCACATCTTGTTCACTGCAGAGTGTCTGTCTTCCTTTATCCCAGCACCTGTTCCGCAATGCGTATATCTTGTTTAACAATACATGCGTAGCCCTGATATCGATTTCTTCCTGCACATCACCCCAACCAAACACGCTATTTCTGCACACTCGAATTACTGATTTGCCCAACAATACATGATAAAGCTATGTCTTTGTGTATACTGATTTTTTCTTGTGATGCAATGACTACGAGTATAGTAAATTGACACACATAATCTAGTGTCTCCCTTTACTTCACCCTCAGTCTATATACATTCTCATATCACTGAGCTACTTATTAAGCAGGTCCTAGAAATTTGGAAGGAATCAGAAATATTCAACGGCTATAGTTGAGCAAACTTTATCCATGTATACCAGTGATTACGAACGTTTCCCAGATAGAATACCACCTATTCTAGCTGCCCGGTGTGATACTTATTATTTTCTCTCAATTTTTAGAGTCTTTCCTCTAATTTTAAACTTAATTATTAGACTGTAGTAAATTTTATGAAAGCAATCCAGGAAGTAACGACCGACTGCGCATTCCCGTTACACAGATTGCTGTCGTGCTTAAATCCAAGGTTGAATGGTTTCTTCGGCATTTTTTCTCGCTGTTAAGAGAGACACTCGAAAGAAGTTATTGTGCATTCTGTGATGGTTAAAAAGGAACTGTGCAATACAAAGATCCACGGAATGCAATATGAAAGGTCTTCGATTTTTGAATGCGGAAACTGAAACCTTTAGAAATGTACCATGAACTAAAGGAAGTACAGAGTTACTACAAATGATTGAAGCTATTTCACATGTTTATTACAGCTGCATCTTTGACACATTGTCACCAGACTTTACAGGTACACATAAAAGCTCAACCGGTTCTGTTTTGTCACATCCATTTTTCAGATTTCTACCACGAAAGGCGGGCAGGTGGCAATTAGTCAAAGTGGCGACAGGTGAGGAAAAAGCATATGCTATGCTTGAGTTTCATTTTCTTAGATCTGCTATCATAGTGCAGCGACATTTCAGAACAAAGAAACTGCTGGTACCATCGCCGAATGGAGTTGGCAGATGGTGGTTCTCGGTGGAATTTTGCTCTGAAATGTCACTGCACTATGATAGCAGATCTGAGAGAATGAAACTCAAGCACAGAAAATGCTCTTTCCTAGGCTGTCGTCATTTTAATTTTTTGCTACCTGCCCGCTTCTCGTGGTAGAAATCTGAATCATGGATGTGACAAATCATAACTTGTTAAGCTTTTATGTGTAGCAGTAAAGTTTGGTGGCAATATGTCAAAAATACAGCTGTAACACACATGTGAAATAGCTTCAATCATTTGTAATAAGCCTGTATATGTTGATACAGTAATGAACAAAAGAAATGTGAGAAAGTGGTGTGAAATGTTCAACAATGGACAAACAGATATGCTTACCGAAATTCAACCGGAAGTCCATCACTCATCACAGATGGTTCGAAGAATCAAGTGAACAGAGATACAGGAATGTCGTACACAGCATATTTTGAACAGCTGACCGACGTTGAATGCCAGCCTGGATTTTTCCAGCAAGACTCTGCTACGATACATTCCGCTGATGAGCCGTTAAATTTCACTGAAGAAAATTTTGAAGATAGGTTAATTAGTAAATGATTATGGCCCTCACTATCCCTTGGTTTAACTGTATGCTCTTTTTATTTACGGAGAAACTTGCAAAATTAATCATATGCAACAAAATCCCATACATTGGAAGAGCTAATACAAAATATAGGTATGAAATACACTGAATTTCGGATATTGAACTCTCGATCGTGAATGCAAATTTACAGAGAATATGACAGAAGGGTGCGGAAGGTGATAAGGTATATGCTTACCCTCATAACTTTCATTTCGTACAGCCCGGATACTAATGGATGAAAAATTCCCTAATATTCGTGCAAAACGATGCGAAACATCGATCGAACGTCTGACTTCCTTAACTTCCACCAATAATCTTCCAAGTTCTGAAATTCAGGCATAGCCTATAAAGTACCCTTAGATAGTGGAAGGAACCTCAGTCGGAATGATCAAGTAACTCTTTATAATCTTATAATGGCTTAAATATTATACTTTCAACCTTCTATTTGGTCCCATAGGTATTTAATAATATAACAAATACATGATCTTCACACGGTGCAGAAAGCCTTAACATATACAACAAAACAAAGGTGAATCACTCCTAGGACATCGGATTAATCTCTTTGGAAAAGACACATTGTCTGCGACCGTGGAGAAGAATAATATTCTCAATTGTTAATAAAAATAGGAGCTCAGTGATTTATACTGTTAAAAAGTTTCTCTCTCCAAATATTTACTTAGAATACTCTGCTAACGAACTTGATTACAGCATAGTACAAAGGAAATGAAATAAAGCTTTATACATGAAGGATATTGGTTGTTGGCTTCCAGAAACTTCAGTGTGGGCGCTTACCTATAGAACAGAATAATAGTTTTTCCGAGGTTATTACAGTGTTTCATTACACATACATCTGCAGTAACTGAAAAGTGGAGATTAAAGAACCAAGTACAACATGTGATTCCTACGTTATAAACAGGAGCGATTGTCCCTTTTTAAGCAGTCTTCCTTTGTTAAGTGTTTTATCATGGCTGTCTATGTCTTGAAATAAACTGTCACCGGCTTTTGTTGTTACACTGCGTGGAGTACAGCTTAATTTTCTACTCCATGGCATTCTCAAACAAGGTTTTGTAAAACCGTTCTATTCCTTTAGAGAGCTGTGAATTGAAATTGTGTGTTTTATAGCGATGTCCTTTAGAAAGAATAGGGCTTTCAGTGGTGGAAGAATTATTAAAATCGGTTGAATGCTTTTTGATATTACCCTACATACGCACAAATGCAAAGAAATTTTCTAGTATTAGAATGGACAACCTGGAAACCAATTCTAGGGAGAATATACTGTAGTTCCCAATACGTTTTCAATGAGGCAACCGCCCGTACCTGCCGATGACATATAAGTCGATAGCTCGGTTTCAATGCATAATGTTCACTCGACGTGGTTAGAAAATATTCGACAGATCACATAAACCTCTGCTTGATCAGAGTTACTAATTGCTCTAGTTAGTCGTTAACGCCTGGATGGCCCTCGTACCGTAGTTTACTTAAAAATTGGCGTCCTAACCTGATCAATATGTAGGACAGATTTGCTGGCCCTGGATAACTCCCTAGTTTATAATACTTATAGTACGCTCGGCTTCAGACGGAATATTTCATATGTAAGCTATCAGGTTGGACTAAATGTTAACCATCCACACTTTATGCCCCTTAAAGAGAACTAAAATCATTACAAAAATAATTCTATTTTGGAAAAGCATAACGTTTAATACAAAATTTCCAACATATGTTCCAACCATTTCTTTTGTGATAAACTTATAATATTTTGTTGGAAAAATGTTCAGGATATATAAAACATTTGCACACGAATAATGTATTAAATATCTACAGAATGACTGTATGTGCTAAGCAGGTTCTTTACAGCAACTGTTCAGTAAGTATATGTTAACAATAAGAGTTGAAGATGAGATCGGATGATAGAGCTGACAATATGCACGGAAAACATAGTTAAATATATTAGATATTCTCAGACCCTTATGCGAACCTATCGTTTTCGGAATCTTACTATACCAGAGTTTTTATAGTTCCTAAAGCTGTAAATCAGGAATTTCAGCTTTAGCTTTGTATAATTCTGTTGAAAAGAAAAAAAGGAAAACATTAAGTGGAGATATAGGTAATGTCTTGCGTAATCCTTCATGCTTACCGAAGTTTGCAAGGCAGTTTATAAAAACACTGAACAATAAAGTTGACCTTAAACATTTTTGTTTTTTTCTCAAAATATGTCTTCTTATATATTTTTATGTGCTGAGTTCAAATATGGTGTTTGTTATCTCTCAGTCTCATTTTTCAAAAAGATGCATATTTTCACTTGTATAAATAAAATGTATAGCCAACGTAATATGTAGTAGTACCCTTCATAATAAAATAACCTAATTTTGTAGACTTAATTATCATACCTGAAAACATTGCCAGCTCGTTTTAGGGTCCATCGTATGCTGCTGTCATTTGAATTTTTGTCGTTTGCTGCTTCTCCTGTAATTCCCTGTCGTTTCCCTTTTAAGGTTTCAGCAGTAATCCGCAAGCGTATTGAGCTTCCATCTTCCTTGATACCTCTTCTCCTTCTCGAAAATATCAAGATCTCAAGTGGAATCTTTTCCCGTACTTATCACTCACTTGTCCAACGTTTGAAGGGGAAAAGTCCACATAAGAAAGCAGGAAGTGATATTTTCGATCACACTGCAACCTAGATTTCTATAGGTTCGTAGTATTTGTCGATTGTTTGTAATTGTGTGCTCTAAATTACCTAATAACCATTCAAAAATGTTGCTAAATGGTTCTGTGTATCAACTTTCACATGATTCAATTTGTTTTCAAACAGCTGATCTTTCCTTAATTCCCTAGTCTGAGGCCCAAAAATGTCTTCATACGATTTACAAGCCGTGCTCCTTGGAAATTGTTGTGCTATCTATTTGAAACCCCTTCCAGATTTGCCTAATGCCTTTATAAAATTCTTCATTAGACATACTTTTATATGAAGTGGATGCCAAAAGACATCTATTCTATCAAAAATGGTTCAACTACGACATCCTTATCGCACAAAAAGCAGTCATTTTTCGTACAACCATTTTGCTATTCTAATAGTATTCCAATCGTTTGAAATCGGCACAGATAGATCAGCTGTACTTGTCATACTGCTCTTTTTGTGATACATAGTAGCTGCATATTTTTGCAACTTTCTTTCGTTTGTACTGCATGATCAAAAGGTACAGATGTTTACGTATTACCATTATGTAATAGCGCAGCTTTTAAACTTAACAAGAGTATTCATCAAACAGTCAATGTCACAACAATAACTCAAATTCTCTTTCATTTTGAAAAAGAATAAATAAAGTCAGGTGCTTCTTTCGTTTTCGAACTATTGAAATACTTGAATCTTTGTTTAGAAATTCCATCCCTTTAGCCCAGAACACAAAAGTTCTGCTTGTGCTTTACCATGATTTAAATCTCTAGCCCAATTATTTAACTCTCCCTAAGTTAAATCATGATGCATGTTGGGATCTGGGTCTTCAAATGGCGATCCTGATCCTGACTAAACTTCTGGGGTTATTACTTCTTTGACACTAGTCTTCTAATGTCCACGATTAGGGAGGATCAGGAATAGGTATCTCATCATCGTGGACAACATGTCTATTGTCTGATGGAGTATTTGGATATCTAATTTTCTTTTTCTCTATTCCCTTAAGCCCTGCTATTTCAGTGACACTGTTCGCTGGTTCCCTCCATAACATTGAAATTCCAAAAGGCAAAGAGAATTTCCATTTAAATTTTAACTATATACTCTCTTAATTGTCTGACATAATCACCACAAATTATATTATTTCATTATAATTATCATTATCATTGTTATTGTTACTATTACTGTTACTGTTGTTATTGTTGTTATTGTTCTTCTAATTATTATTATTATTATTATTATTATTATTATTATTATTATTATTATTATTATTATTATTATTATTATTATTATTATTATTATTATTATTATTATTATTATTATTATTATTATTATTATTATTATTATTATTATTATTATTATTATTATTATTATTATTATTATTATTATTATTATTATTATTATTATTATTATTATTATTATTATTATTATTATTATTATTATTATTATTATTATTATTATTATTATTATTATTATTATTATTATTACTATTATTATTATTACTATTATTATTACTATTATTATTATTATTATTATTACTATTATTATTACTATTATTATTACTATTACTATTATTACTATTACTATTATTACTATTACTATTATTACTATTACTATTATTACTATTATTATTACTACTATTATTACTACTATTATTACTACTATTATTATTACTATTATTATTACTATTATTATTACTATTATTATTACTATTACTATTACTATTACTATTACTATTACTATTACTATTACTATTACTATTACTATTACTATTACTATTACTATTACTATTATTATTACTATTATTATTATTATTATTATTATTATTATTATTATTATTATTATTATTATTATTATTATTATTATTATTATTATTATTATTATTATTATTATTATTATTATTATTATTATTATTATTATTATTATTATTATTATTATTATTAATTATTATTATTATTATTATTATTATTATTATTATTATTATTATTATTATTATTATTATTATTATTATTATTATTATTATTATTATTATTATTATTATTATTATTATTATTATTATTATTATTATTATTATTATTATTATTATTGTTATTATTATTACTATTGCTATTATTATTACTACTACTATTAATATTACATAAGGCTGATATCGTTCAAAACAGATAACAGATCTCAATACCTAACGTTACAGCATTTGGAACACTGCATCCGTTAACATGCAGCAATTCGGGAAATTCGGTGTTGCCATAACTAGGCATTGTGCTTTCGAACTATGACCTTCAGCTGTGAGCATCGGCTCGATTCCCGTGACGTCACAACGGAGTGTACATTTGCCCCATTGCTCTGCCGTGCTGGTTGATGTGTGGGTGGCTAAGTCAAGATGTGACCCATTTATATTTCAAGAGCTCTCTGTATGGATATTGTATCAAGTGGATGTGCTATCAGTCTTACAATGATTACGTATACATATGCACGTATATTTCATTGAAGTTGTGATAACAAACTCAAACTCGTTCAGTTTCAGCAAATTCGTAATACCTTCCATATTGTACCTAAAATTAATTAACAAATTTTAGAAGCAGCACCCTCATTTTCATTGCACACAAAGAGATACTTGGTACGTTTAACTTAGCTTCTTTATTTTTCAATCAATTTAAGTTTATTACGCTTATAAATCTTATAATATTTGTTTCATCTCTGTTTTGTGTTCCGCTGAATATGACTTACGTGTGTGATTGTATTCAAGGTATTGTACTCAGGATTTCTCTATGTCGTTGTGAGGAAAGGAGGGGTAAATGGTCTTAGCCCTGATACATAAATAAATAAATCTAAATACAAAACCATAGACTTCGGAATTATTATAACTAAAAGCTATACGTGCACTCACAATCTTTGTTTCTCAATTC
Source organism: Tenodera sinensis (assembly GCA_030765045.1). Lineage (NCBI taxonomy): Eukaryota > Metazoa > Arthropoda > Insecta > Mantodea > Mantidae > Tenodera > Tenodera sinensis. Next base: position 72,059,057 of record CM060962.1, on the reverse strand, counting down.
GCTCATAAATAGAAGTCTCTCTCTCTCTCTCTCTCTCTCTCTCTCTCTCTCTCTCTCTCTCTCTCTCTCTCTCACACACACACACACACACACACACACCCCTCTGTATGGGTTTAGTTTTCAGCCGGTTAGTACAAATCTTAAAACCGAGATAACCGGAGAGGTTTATGCACTGCCTTTACTGTTCTTGTTTACAAGAGCACTGCAATGTCGCCGGCGCTTCCACATCCCGTTGTCGGTGCACGGTTAACTTGATGGATTTCTTACTAAAACCCCGCTCCCAGGTCATAAGCAAACATAGGAATTCTTAAAAAGTTGGTTTCAAGTTATCTACAATAAAACCTTTTCACTACAAAGAACGCAAAACAGGACAGTCCAAGGGTCAGTTACAGGCAGGTGGAAACCGATCCGAGTGCTGCCTGTAAACGCCAAAAGAATTGACGATTTTGATAATTTGTACCTTATTATGTATTCACTTCGGTGTGTTAGTTATTTTTCCCGCTTTGCCTAACAGTTTCCTCACAAACAAACCGCATAGGTTACTCCCTGATACCGTAAATACGTCGCGAAATGAATAACGCCTGTCGTATAGACTTCACGCCTTAATGATTGACCTACTGGCCTAGATAACGTGATTTTGGCCTTGCAGAAAGTATTCGAACTACGATAGACATTCGTTTTCCCAATTCCTGCCCACTCTGTGTGACGCCTTCTGTGCCACGCCTACTTGGAGGTACTAACCAACCTGAAAACATACTACTCCTAATAAGTAAACTTATAAATTCGCATATAAACCAAATATTGTTGTAACACTGTTCATTACACTGTCCTCAATTACCAATATAAACATCTGCACTTATATCCTTTACAGCCTGTAAAGTCCCAATTCAGTTCAATCTTATTTCCTTCCGTCCTGGCTTTAGTACCCAAAAAGTCTCAGTTAAGTCTAAGCTTTAGGCAATTTTTAATTACTATGTAATGCTCTAAAATTGTATACAGACACTTCACACTATTTTTAAAAGTTTTAGGTCATGAAAATCTGTGGCCTAGTAATCATAAACATTTAAAAGTGATACAAATGCACACTGTAAACGTATTCAATACCAGACATGGGCAAAATCGGCTCAACTGAGTCACTCCACTGAAACACGATCTTGCCTCACTCCACCAAGCGTATCTTCCCTTCATTGCTGTTCAGGTTCCGACACGCCTCATTCAGTGGCAAGTATGGCTGTTTCATGAAGATTGGTAGAGAGAATTTGTTGTAAGTTACAAAATCAGGGAAGTTTGCTGTTTAATGTGCGGATTTCAATTTGCAAATATAAAGCGCTAGAATATCAAACGCCACATTTATCAGAAGCATAAATCAAACTTAAGGTACTTATTTGCAATTTCAAAAGGTACTTTCTGAATACCCGTATTTGTAAACATATAACAGGGACGATATGATTCCACTTTTTAGAAGTTTAGATTCTTATTGATTTATTTAATATAAACCATTGTATTTCGTGCTTCAAAGTTTGACCAAAATATTAAGTTTAAAACCAAAGAGTGTATTGTGTTGATCAAATAGTTTTAAAATATTTTATGACTAAATAGCAAATGAACTATACTTCTTTATTTTTTGTGAAAGAGAAACAATTTAGTATTTTAATCACAAGGCAGCGTATATGCATGCGATAAAGGAAGGTTATACACTGTACGATTATGTAATTTGACTAACCACAGTAATAATTATTGTATCAAAATATGTTGAATATAAACAAAATAGTTCATAACAGCGTATAAATTATTACTCCCGCACAGATGGAAAGAAACCACCACTGCGCGTGTTGTGTCCAAACGAGCTTCGCCACTCGGCAAGAGAATGTGGGGTGGGTAATGCCAGTTCAATCGCTACCTCTCCTCTCGTGCCCATGCCTGGCGTATTTAGAGTGCGTTAATTATTCTACTTCTCGTTCTTCTTAATCACGATATCATGTAATCTCGAATTCCAGCATCAGTCTAGATTTTCTTGAATATAACATATAGTGATTAATAGTGTCAAATCCTTGTTAGCTTACAAAGTGGAATAATTGACCATGTACATCCATGTGACCATCTGACAGCTCATAGTTCTTGAGAACTGCATAGCTTCGATGTCCTAAAGACGAAGGGGGATATTTCTCTCCCTGGCTATTATATGGTGCCTACATATATACATCCAGCTGTCTGTTTAAATGAAACCACTCTAGTAATTTATAAATATGCGAATATTGCCCGTCGAATTACACGTAAGTGTAATTTTGTTAATGAAGCACATGGGAAAAATATTTCATGATCATAGAAGTGTAGAGAACAGGCACTGCCCACGCCTATTTCGTAGTTAAGAGTGATTCCAAGTATACAGGTGTTCCAAAAAACACCGACAACGTTTAGTAAGTTGTGCTGGACGGCAAACTGATCAGCTTTGAGATCGGAACTCCTGTCCGGAAATGCACGGTTTAGATGCTGTAGCGCATTGAAATGTGAGATTGTCATACGTTCACATTTCATCAATAAACCCAACATCGACCTGTGTACTTTAGAAACGGACTTTGCACTGTGTACCTCCTACATCACTGCAGAGTCTATAGCGGTGGTGGTGATGAACCTTATGCACATGACCCAATACGTGCGATTGTCTTTGAAGATTCTCAGTCGCTTCGTGGACTCAAGCCATAAGGTCCTCCGCTGACGTTACAGGAGTGTCATACCTCATACCCTTCATAGAACTCCACAGAAAATAGTTGAGAGGTGTCAGATCTGGCGACTGTACTGGCCATAGAACTGGTCCTCCTCTACCAATCCATGATTTGAATATGCGACGTTGTGGTGATTCCACAGATTTACATCAAAGTGTGCTGGAGCTCAAGTCAGCCATTTCAGCAGTTGTGTACTGGCACATGTCGCACTGCTGTTAGAAACGCTACTGTACTAGAAACTGTGCAAATAACGCAGTAGGATGGGCACCAGAGACTCTATGGAGCTATTTAGCGCATGCGCAGGAATATTATCATGCTCACGTCGTTTATCTCAGTACTTAGGTTGCTAAAGGGTTGCATATCTTCCGTATTAAGGTACGAAAACGAATGTTAACAAATTGCCACAACCGTTCGTTTTCAAACTTCCACGCTCTCCACCATGCATTTTCGGACAGGGGTTCCAATCTGAAAATCCATCAATTTGCCATCCTGCACAACATACTAAGCGTTGTCGGTATACTTTTTTTTGGGGGGGGGGGGACACCCAGTATATCACGTATCAAACTGTGTGAATATGTAAAATACATGAATATATAAACAAAATATTTTATTAGTTTTTAAAATTAATATGTGAGGGTGTTAATCTCGACAATCAATGTATGGATTTATATTTTTCTTAGTTCTAAATACCACTTTAGGAGAAATGTCAAGGTACACAGAATACTAATTTACTTTCGTGAATACCTTTATAGTTCAATAGGGCGCTTCTAAAGCATCATTTTATGTAGAATTCTAAATAATATCCTAAAGTTACTCAACCAGGTAATAACTGCCCTATTGATGTATTTATTTAATTTTATATTTATTTATTCTACTGAAATTAAAAAACAATGTATCTCTTTTATACACCAATCCGGTTTTATATTTTTTTGGAATTATATTTTCTGTGGTTTATAGTGTTCTATCACACACACATACACACACACCTGCACAAAAACACCCATGACTCTGATGGGACTCGAAAGCACAGTCCCCGTCCTATGAAACATTGGTTATCTTGAGTGGTGCATTGGCTTTCTCCCTCCAAGGTTGCGGTTTCGATCCCCACGTAATAGGATGGGATAGAATGGTGCTTAAAGGTGATAGCCTTATCTCAGTTAGGCTAACTTATATATAAGAACTCCTGCGGGAGGGAAATCTGACACCAGCGGCGCTGATGTAACCCTGGAAATTGCCTTTGTCGTTAAATAAACGTTTATTGACATTATTATTATTATTATTATTATTATTATTATTATTATTATTATTATTATTATTATTATTATTATTATTATTATTATTATTATTATTATTATTATTATTATTATTATTATTATTATTATTATTATTATTATTATTATTATTATTATTATTATTATTATTATTATTATTATTATTATTATTATTATTATTGTTGTTGTTGTTGTTAATTATTGTTATTATTATTATTATTAATTATTATTAATTGTTATTAATTATTATTATTAATTATTATTATTAATTATTATTAATTATTATCAATTATTATCATTATTATTATCATCATTATTATCATCATTATCATTATCATGATCATGATCATTATTATTATTATTATTATTATTATTATTATTATTATTATTATTATTATTATTATTATTATTATTATTATTATTATTATTATTATTATTATTATTATTATTATTATTATTATTATTATTATTATTATTATTATTATTATTATTATTATTATTATTATTATTATTATTATTATTATTATTGCCATTGTTGGAAAGGGTAGAGCGAGACTGAAAAAGTCAATGTCATGACCGGAATTTTAACCACGGATCCACCGGTTACCGTCCGACTGCTCTAAGCACTAAGCTATAATGGCCAACATACCGACACGACATTCAATTCTCCAACTCATTCGCATTTTCCCCGATAAACTACACAAGGAGATCTCAATGTATATGAAATGACAGACCTTAATGGCGACTTACAATATTGTAAGTACTTAACTCCTGGGCTTCTAGTTTAACCAACTATAAGATCAATCACCGTAATTAATATTCTTCCACACAATAACCATGTGTAGGACAGGACACCTGTCGGCATGTTGGCCATGATAGTTTAGTGCAAGGATGTCAGCCAGAGCACATATGCGCCAGATAGCGCATGCGCCGCGAAAGCAGGCACAGCACGGTCAGTGGCTTTTAGGAACCAGTGTACAAAAGACAACTGACAGTAACCTTGAACACAGCAAAAAATTACAATGCTATTAAAGCATGGGTACAATGACTTGGATGTAATTAATTTTTCGAAATCTTTGAGCTCTGTACAACATCCGAATATTCGCAAATGTGCAGCGCGAATTATAACAATGCCTGCCAGCACTTTACGCATGAGAACAGCTCTTTTTTTCTCTCCTTTTTCCTTTCATGAAGCTAACAAGGCCAAGATTAAAGGCTAAACTATCCGATAAGTGTGTAGTGAGTACTATTAGACTTGCATGTTCTAGTAATATATAACCAGATGTAACTAAGTTACATTCTGCAAGTCAATGCGACGACACAGCAACTTGAGATTTACTGCGCTACAATATTATTTCTATTACAACCAGATTAGTCTGTAATTTAGTGTTTTAATAATAAGTTTATATTCTGACTTGATAACTTCCTAGAGAAGATAAGAGTATCCAAGTTATATTTTGTTGTGTTATGGAGAAAGCTGAAAAGTTTTGTTTCGTGATAACCTTATCTATTTTCATTTATTAAATACATGCATACATAATGTATATATTATGCATAGATCATATTAAGTCTTGTCCACCACTGGTCCTTACTCACTCCTATGCATGCATCAGTATACTCCAGTCCGAGACATACCCAAGTGGTATGATGCGTTGTGTCGACACTAGTTTGCATAGACCGCAACGTCAATTTTGTTCACCCTTGCACTTTGACCTCCTCTGTTCAGTTTAACACGCCGGCACGCGAAAACACGTAACACAGGTCTATACGCTATAACCTTGAGACCGCTGGCTTAGTGATTAGAGCACCGGACGGTAACTGGTAGGTCCGTGGTTCAAGTCCCGGTCATGGCATTGAATTTTTCAGTCTCGCTCTACCCTTTCCAATCCTGTGCTGCATACGGCTATTGTGTGGAAGAACATCAATTAAATTGTCATTGTTATTTATCATTATTAATTAAACACTAGAGTACAACCTGCCAGAATGACTTTGAATTCTCCAACCAATTCCTGTTTCTCCCGGTAAACCACAAAGGCAGTCTCACATCAGAGACAATTACCCCAATGGTGACTAACTATCGTAAGTACTTTATTTCCCAGGACTCTCGAAGATGGTGTAGCCCAGGTCACGGGTTCGATTTCCTGCTGGGGGTGGTAATTTGTCTCTAGTTAAGGCTATTCCCTCACTTCCCAGAATTTGGAAGTATGAATGAGAGTGTGAACGTGTTTTTGTTACCTAATGCATGAATCCCCCCCCCCCCCAAAAAAAAAAACGCTGCATCAAGTTACCACCATTACCAATAAGTAAACATCAAACATATATACCAGGCTATGGGAAACATCTATGGCAAATTTCATTATCCTAGCTCTTATACACAGACTTCTGTAGGGTGGTATATAATTGTGGCTAGAGCTTGAGTTTCAGGGCGAATCCGCTGGTAAAATTTAACTGAGTATAATGTGATTAAACTTGAAAATACGAGTCCCTCCTTATCAGTAAAAACTGTTAAACCTGCGTGTCCTTCAACTTGACTTCAAGAGTATACCACCATGGAGGAATCCAACATTTTGAATTCCAGCGTGATTTGTTTGAGAGCGCACACAAACACACACCACCCACGCCTCCCAAAAAACGCGCGCGTTATGAATTTATTCGGCGACAATGGCCAGTAGTATTAGTCAAATCCAAAACAGTTTACATCAACAGCTAGATGCGAGAAATCTTGTTATCGATGAATTTCACATAAATTGACTCCCGATTTAAAACAACAACGTATTGATGGTACAGAAAAACTCTGAAGTTCCAAGGTGGCACTTCAAATTTGGTTTGGAATGCCGTTACTGGTGATGAATCTTGGATTCATTGTTATGATCCTGAAAAAAAGTCACTAGGCTCAGTGGTTCTTTCGAGCAGAACCTATGCCGACAAAGTTCGACGAATTTGAAGTGCTGCTAGATTTTTTTCTAAAATGGTCATATTTCTACTAAGCATAGCATTAAAAGACATACGTACTGTTACTGACGATTAGAACATAAATGTCTGTTTTGAAAAACTTCGTGAAAACCGCTCAAAAGGAAAAATAATTTTACACCATGACAACGCATCCTCGCATGCAGCACAACTAACAACTGAGTATCTAGATGCCCTGAAGGTCAGCACCATGGATCATTTAACGTACAGTCCTGACTTAGCGCCTAGTGATTCCTTTTTGTTTCCAAAATTTTGTGCCAGTTCAAAAACCAGGTTTTTCATAATGTTTCACTAATTTACAGGATGATGCATTTTATCTTTAATTTTTGGAAACAAAGAATGGCATCGTTGTTTCCAATGCGAAAAATATATTGACGTTAAAGTAGAATATTATGAAATATTCTGAATTTGTTAAAACTAATCCTTGTTTACCGAGCGGGATGGCTCAGGTGATAACGTTTGTGGCCTGCATTCGGGAGGTCGCGGGTCTGATCTCCATAGCCGACATTCCTGACCCATGGGTTTCTTCGGAGGTTTCCTCGGGTCGCCAGGCGAATGCTGGGAAGGATTTCCACATGCTCCGAATTTCTTGTCACTCCATTTCGTTACGTTAAACATTTTATGTCATCCTTCATCCTGTTAGATTTATTTCAGGGGAGCATCGCGGCAGCAGACAGGGCAGGTGAAAAAATTCGCTCTGGAACTCGCGTCCCCCGAACTGGAAGACGAACATCTGGTTTCCGGGCCTCCCATGGGATGGTACAAGCCCGAGGGGGGAGGAGAACCGGGCTAAGCCAGCCTCCGCCGGAGTGCTTCTAAGTGGGAAAATGTAGGGACCCTGTCCTCTGATCTGTCCTGGCAACTTCCCGACCGCCCTTCGGATCCATTCGCCTAATCCATCCTCCCAATGGGTCCGTAAGGGGCATAGGCACAAAGGACCGCCTTTCGGTCGAAGTGCTAAGTCCCCCTCCGCAGGTTGTCATTGAGTCAACCCTTGTTTGGTTTTCTAAAAATGTTCGCCGTCGCCCACCTACATTCCAGGAGCTAGCCTTGTATTATGAGCTGTGCAGTGTGCATTGAAGTCTAGTTAGCACTTCCATCCCTCTAGTATCTGTTTTCAAATTGCAAATAAACAAAGGAATGTCCATATTACAGAGATTTAACTTTGAATCTTTACAAATGGAACAGCTTGCATAGCGCATAAAGGCAGACATCAGCTCCTTACAGAACAAGAAGTATTCACTTCCTTAAGTACCCTTTTCCTTGTTACTTGATTTTTACGCAACGTGAATTAATGGAATTTTGTGCGCATTTGAAGCTAGTTGCATATACGTGCCCTCATTACACGGTAGATTCGCAAAGGAGCGTTAAAGAGACGGAGTTATGAGTACAGCGGTCATATAACTGCTGCTAGCTTTTTGTTCTCTTTGTGCTTTGAGGATTTACAAGACGGTTGAACGTTGTTCTGTTTGGGACGCATGCGTCGAGAGGCGTGATCGATATGGAGACTGAGGTGCAAGGAGGGTTACGTTTAAACAACACCGTCTCTAGTCAAGTGTAAATGTTTGACCGATATCCTGCCTTGCTCTAATTCTGGGTTTACGCGCTGACACTTATTGACTCGGAGACTTTATTGCATGCTTCGTTTTACCAATTGTTTTTCATTATGGATTGTTTGTTGCCGAGAATAAACCTATTGAGACCGACAGAGGAATTGGATATATTTTTGCTTCACTGCTCATGCTGCTTTTGCTAACCAAACTGGTGGTTTTCGGCTATTGATACTTTTATTACAGTAATGTCTGTAATTTAAATTTCGAAGCATTGGTTTCACTTTAAAAAAGAATAAAAAGTCACTTAGAATATTACTTAGAAAACTGTTAGCTTTACTGTGAACAAATTCGCAATGTTTCATTTCATGGAAATATTTTTTTAGAAAAAGTACTGCCTTAAATGGCAAGGGTTGGCTTGATAATATTGTACCCTATTTATATTATTTTACCACAGTCTCTTACTTGATACATTCCACACTCTTTTGTTTATAAAAAACCCATAAGAAAATAAGGATTATTTTATGTTTTCTTCATGCAGGAAAATTTCGAGCACACTGTAGTTTAAAGCAGTCATTTTTCGAAATTACTTTTCTGATATAATTTAAAAACCTGCGTTCTTAAATGCTACTCCTGCAAGTATAACGCTAGGTCCATGAACATCGGTGCGCATGGCTTGAATATATGGTTAACCAAATACATTACCTGTATTTTATAATTAGACATAGGAATATCCGAATATTAAAGATAGTAAGAAAAGAAATTAGGTTGAACTGTTACAGGTTTTACTCTGTGACGTCGTAGATAACAGATGATCCCCATTCCTAGTACAGTCTGCTGGTGTGTGTTGTTGTGTTACATACGTGCTATGTGTTGACCATGGTCTGAATGTAGCAACTTGAAGTCAACAGCTTATGAATTCTCATATCTGGTTATAACCATATACTCATTACCACAAAAAATATAAGCGCTTTATAAAATATTTTGCTCAGAAAAATTGCTTAATGACGTGGGCAATCTTTCAACTTTGGCTTGTAAAATCTGTAGGAGTAGCAATTTAATCAATAAAATAACGATTAATATAGAATATATTAATAACTATACCAAATGTTATAAAACTGGTACCAATTTTATTTATATTATGTATAACATTTTAGAGTTCCAGGTTCATAAATTTAAGAGCTTGAAATTTTGTGTATCGGAGCCCTCTTAACATGTGGGGCTTGCTGTAGATCTAAACATAAATAATATTTGCGTTTAAACAAATTTGGTTATTCATGTTCTTAAAAGAATGAGCTTTCTTAATGCACGAGCTAGCTTTATGACTAGGTCAAGAAAATAGTCTGCAATATACTCTAGACTGCGATGCCCAACCTTGTCTCGTATGTGTTAATGACGTCACCTAGTGGCTCTATCCCACCTCCAAAGCTTTGTGTATGAAGCATTTCTCCTTCACTCATTCAGGTAACCAAGTATCAGAGATGTTTGTTTTTCTGAGTCACACGAATGCGTCATAGCTCGACGAAAAGTATGTGGAGGCAAATTCGCATAAGGTTGGGCATCACTGCTCTAGACTAGCTGGAGCGATAAACAGGAGTATGAAGGTTATTTCTGTTAATCACAATTGTCAAATGTCACTCTGCTCTCTACCGGATGAAACAGACGACTATAATCTTCGCAAAACTTAAAGGCATATGGAGGCGGGGCGTACTTCGGACTCCAGCGAATCCTACGATTGCCCCTCCTACCAGCGCTGCCGAATGTGGTGCATACATCTCACACACTGTTATGTACAGAACCTCTGCCGGTACACGCACTACGCTTGGCAACAGCGCTCTGCTTGAGCATTGGCCAGCGTTCACATGCCTTTAACTTTAGCGAGCGGTATAGTTATACGTACCAGTACAACCAACCGAAACCATCGCGCAGGTTAAGCCGTATAACGGCTAGGTACTGCGGACATGACACTCGCACGGGGCAACCATTGCACCCGTTCGACTCGAACTGCCTCTGGAGCCTCTGGAACAGATTCTAGTCTCAGGCGAAAATATCTACGATTAAGATAGTATTTTCTCGAGCTCTTTCCTATGCTTTGTGGGCTTTCTACAGGAACAAAATAAAATTCAACATGTACATTATAGCTTTATCATCACCAATGAACCGTTAGCAACTGTGAACAAATTATAATGAGAGTCTTAACATAAAGCAGTGACTTAAATTATGTTATTGTGTTGAGGGTATTTCATAGGTGACAAAAAAGCTATACTGCATCAGAAAGCATGTGGTGCGCAGAATTGTGCGCAAGCGCATCTGGCATGCACAGTCCTCTCTCACTGAATCATACCATGCTTGACAATGGCAGAACGTGCACAAAAGACATACGCACATGGATGTAATCAAATAGGAAGTTTTTTCTGCAAGTGAAGCTGCAGCCCGTACTGAAGTCCCTGCAGCTATAGCGCAGAGGTGGGTGAGATTATCAAAGAGAGGGGTTGAACACAGTCGTCCTGGTTCAGGAAGAACACGCGTGTCAACTCCAGAAATGGATGCAACTTTAGTTGTAGAAGCAGAAAGAAACCCTTTCCAAACTGCTTTTGAAATGAAGGCAAAATCGAATTTCCCTGGATCAGCTCGAACTACTTTGCAACGTGTAAATGACGCAGGATTTCATGTGCGAACGGCAGCTAAAAACATCTGACAGGCGATCACAGATTGTTTCCCCTTGCGTTCGCAGAGGAAAATGCCAACCACAACTAGAATAAAGTGATATTCTCAGACGAGGTAACATTATTTCCACACGTAAGGGAAAGGTGATTGTCTATCGTCCAAAGGGGTCCCGATATGATGCAAAATACGTGGCTTCACAATTTTATCATGGTTGCATATTTGTATTGTGTTGGGGCTGGATATCAAAGGACGGTCTAGGTGTGCTATGGCAACTTGGCAATTCAGTGAACAGTGCGCAGTACACATTAATACTCGAGAACATTTTGGCTCCCTCTATGAGGAAGATATCCTGATGGAATTATTGAATCCGTACAGGATAATCACCCCGCCCACACATCTCGAAAGGTTTCAATTTGGTTTTCAGAGAGGCAGGATATCAGAGAGGTAGACTGGCCTCCCTGTTCCCTGGATTTGAACCCTTTTGAGAATGTGAGCTGAGGTGAAAAGGGAGCTGTGCTGGACGAAGGACTAAAGATGGCCTCTGGGCACAAATTCAAGAAGCCTGGGACATTGTAGCTTCTCGTCCCCATTACTGCAAGCATTTAATTTTTTCTACGCCTCGAAAGCTGGAGGCAGTTATATGAGCTGACGGTTCATACACCCGATATTAATTATGTTTATTTTTTGTGTTTTTCATTCAGAAGATGATTGTTTATTTACATATATTTTTTTTATTTATTTAACACAAGTATTAGAATTAAATTTATGTGTGCATAGATAAGACCTGAACTCCGCAGCTATATTAATGTTACATTAATGCAATATTATATACTATATATCTAGTCATAAAATTAACATAAAAATTACAAGTGACGCGGGATTTGAACCTACGAACTTACGAGTGGAACCAATGACTTCTTAACCTCTCGGCCACCGTAATATTATTCCGTTATATTTTCAATACTCATAAGTTAACCATTGCTATATGAGTCACAGACGATTACACAGTTCTCATGTGCATTGTAAATTAAATTATTTTTGTTGTTTAACGACGCTGTCAATTGCCAGGATCACATCAGCGTCGCCGGTGTGCCGGAATTTTGTCCCGCAGGAGTTCTTTTACATGCCAGTAAATCTACTGACATACGCTGTCGTTTTTAAGCACACTTAAAAACCATCGGTCTGGTGCGGATTTGAACCCGCGACCTTGGAAACAGTAGGCCAGCGTCTAACCAACTGAGCCACCCAGACTGACATGTGCGTTGTAAACACAGCTTTTATGATGATACACGAAGTTCTTCGATCGACACTTAGAATCTGGGGATGACTCATTGTTTTTGTCCCAGGGTGTACCTTAAACCTCTTAAGTGCTGAATATCAAGTCTTCATTTGCATACGTAAATGAGCTCTTAGGGAAGTGTGAAAATATATCCAATGCAAAACATTATTCAAGAAGAATTTTGTTTATAACGGTGAATATTCAATTAGCTATTTTCACATAAATGTGAAGAAAATTCCATTGGTTGAGGCATTTCATTGTTCCGTATTTGAGAATGTCTTTATAATACTGATTAGTTCCTCTATTTGAAAAGTAATACAAATAACTGAAATGAACGTAAACGTCATTTTATTGCTATAAATATATGTTTGTGGGTGTATGTATATGTAACAGCTATGCATTAGAAGATTAAGCATTATATATGTGCATCTAGGTTTAATAATATGTTTTTTGCATAGTTCACATTTTCTAGTAAAGTGAATATTTTGTATCGAAATATTATGGTGCATAAATAAACAATTAATTAAATTGGTGAAACCTCTGCTTAGGTAGTGTCATTTTAGACATAAATTACAAATAGCACAGTAAGTCTGTATAATTAACCTTGGGCGCATTACAAGTACAAATCTTAACCATATCAACACAGCGTGCTTTACTGTGAGGCTTAGTGTCACAATAATTGGCGTTTCCAAATAAGATAAACATACACATCAAGAGCCAAATCAAATGCACTTCTGCAATTTCTGCGGGATGCAGAACACTACATTTGCGGTCAGTGGCTGATGCAACCGATTTCCTATAAACCACAATTGAATACAGCAAATCTCGGGGTCAGTCCATAACCGTACTCCACACATTAGTGGAGCAGGGTAATTAAGGCTAAGGCTAATGAACAGGGTGCCCCAGTAAAATTTGCTGGAGCAAAATATTATCATGTATCTTGCACACATTTTAAGGAATATGAGATCCCAGTTAGATATTACAGTGGTTGCATATAAATCACAGACCTATTTGCCAAATTCACGTTGCGGTGAGTATTTGGAATTACTGCTATACCAATGAAAAAATTGGAGTTCAATCCCCCATTGTAAGTTTTATTTTTATGAAACTTCTCAACACAGTTTCACAGAAAAGCACACTGTTAAATTGCTCCACATTCAGTAGGTATCCAGGTATCGCCGTAGTATCATTACTGACTATGCTCCTCAGCACTGCCAAAAATATTTTTCCTTGGGGCCAATTGAGAAGTTATTTGGCTGAGAAGCAAAGGATCTTTGTTCAGCAAGCCACATAAATGCATTGCTACTTGAACAACACACCTTGCCCTGTCAGCGATCATGCAGTAGACCTTGACCTTAAGGTCTGTCGTGCTATACAGTTTAAGGGCTTATACACCAGAATGATCAGTAATAATTGCGAACTTTTTATTTACCCTTCGCTGCTACAAATTTCACGACCGTACGTCTAAATTACTGGTATAATTTATATCTGCTGACAGAGAAACCAATTTGCCTGAAAATTGCCATTACTCGTATTGACTTTCTTTTAATGAACAGAGAGTGGTAATGGGAAGACATGCCTTAAACGGACTTACCCCCCAAAAATGAGATAAAATATTGAGACAAAATTGATATATTCATCCCAAATTATTACAGTAGTGGAAATCAGTATAGAGGTACTTATAGTCGCTCCACTCTAAGATCCGCCCTTGGTGTAAACACAAGCTGTCAACAACAACTAACCCGCGATTCGCGCGAAACCGAAGCACGCCACAAAATATAGTACCTTAAATATTGGCGATTATATGTGACTTTTCATGATGTATGACACTCAAATATAATTTGAAACTTTTGGTTAATATAAAATAATAATAATATTAATAAGAGTAAAGGAGATTATAGCTTCCGTTTAATTGTGTCCAGTTAATCCCCTCTCACGCATCCACATGACAATGGTGAGTAGTAATCAGTAAGGTGATAAACATGGATGCTTCTACAAGTGCTGCTAGCCTGGTTAGTGAAAATAAAGGTGAAATAGTGAAGCACTCTAAAGGTAAGCCCTTAAAAAGTGGTGAGAAACAAATAGTCTTGAATGTTTTTAACAAATTAATGCAAGAGTACCCTTCTGTCACAGTGAATAACATTGTGAAGTTAACTGCAGATTACACCGGTATTTCCGAGTGGAGTGTTAAATGTGCCCGTAAGTTCCTAAGCAAACAGGAACATTGCGGACACCAAGGAAGAACAGAAAAAAACGGAAGCCAGAATTAGAAAAAGCAGATGACTTTACTAAATGTGCTGTTCGTAGAAAAGTGCACCACTTTTTCTTCAAGATTGAACCGCCAACATTAGAAAAAGTCTTAAGTAGTGTTAACAATGACCCAGCATTACCTTCATTTAAGCGATCCACGTTTCATAAATTATTACTAGAAATTGGATTTAGTTTTATGAAGAGAAATAAAGTGAATGTCATAATCGACAGAGAAGATATCGTGCTATGAAGGCGGCGTTACTTGCGGAATATGCGCCGATACAGAGCAGAAGGTAAGAAAATATATTACCTTGATGAAACGTGGGTTAATGAAGGGCATAGTACATCCCGTGCATGGACTGACATTATGACGGTGTTCTAATCTTCGAGTCAAAACGTACAGGTGATTACCACGAGGATATGAATGGCGATGTTTTTAAGGAGTGGTTTGAAAGTGTACTTCCGAAACTTGAACCCGGTTGTGTTATCGTAATGGATAATGCACCTTATCACAGTGTCAGACTGGAACGTCGTCCCAACTGTTCGTGGCGAAAACAAGAAATTGCCGATTGGTTGACGTCACATAATTTGCCCTTTTGTGAATCAGATGTGAAAGCAGAGCTTCTAAATCAAGCACAAAAGGTTGCCGATAACAGTGAAAACAAATATGTTATCGATGACCTTGCTAGAAAATCTGGTCGACACATAGAGAGGTTGCCCCCTTATCACAGCAACCTGAACCCAATAGAAACAATATGGGCCTTCCATAAGGGATTCGTAGCCAGAAACAACGTAACCTTCAAATTACGGGATGTTCGCAAATTGTTTGAAACTGCAATATCTCAGGCGACACCTAATATGTGGCAAAATAATATACGTCATGCAATTGAGCAAGAAAATGAGATGTGGGTGATGGACGGGCTATCAGATGCTATTGTAGATCGTCTTGTGATTAGTGTGGGTGTTGATTCTTCTTCTTCCCCTTCTTCTGATGACGATGACACCACAAATGATAGAGATGCAGATGTTACACCTCTTCCCGACAGTGATGCAGATTAATGTGAGTTTTATTTTAATTATGTTACATTTAATTTCAGCTCAGCTTTTACTTACGAATGTTGGTTAATAATAATAATAATAATTAATAATAATAATAATAATAATAATAATAATAATAATAATAATAATAATAATAATAATAATAATAATAATAATAATAATAATAATAATAATAATAATAATAATAATAATAATAATAATAATAATAATAATAATAATAATAATAATAATAATAATAATAATAATAATAATAATAATAATAATAATAATAATAATAATAATAATAATAATAATAATAATAGTAATGTTGTTATATTTGAATAATATTACTCAGGACATAAATCCTAGCGTTGTTTACTTGGAACAAGGCAGCAACAACCCTGATAAAGATTACATGAATATAACGCGATAGCAGCGCTATTCCTAAAACTCCCAAGTATCATTCTACTGCATCTTTAAACACAAGGATTGAGTCCACGTGGCGTTTGTTTATTTGTGTTAGTGGCAGCTGATACGAGCACGAGGTTACCGCGGAGGGATACAAGGTGCAGATCTTACGCTGGATGGAGTATAGTTTCCTACTGAAAGTAATAGCCTGAAGCCTACGTGTATCTAATTTACTATCAGATTAGTAGATATAAGACATACAAAAATCATGACAAAATCAGTTTCTTTCATAACACGAGTAACAAAATAAGGCGTTTGTGATTTCCTGGATGAAAATCGGTATAAAGGCATTCACTGCACTGTTGTGTTATTGTATTGTCGGTAATATCTGTCTGATGAAGGAATGAGGACGGCAGGCAGAATAAATTACTGCAGAAACATAACAGCTAAGCCATATAACGGGGCCAGCAGTCCCATTGTGTAGCATGGGTTGGTCCCATGTTTACCTGGCCAGGGCACAGAAGCGCTCTCACCTGTAGGCTGCACTCTTTCGTCATACAGGTACTACCTAGTCCGGTGGTGTCAAGGTCATAGCGCATAGAGCTGTGTTACGTGCTTTTCGCGTGCCGGCGTGCTAAACTGTACAGAAGGGGGCAAAATTGATGTTGCTCCTTAACTATGTGTCTTAGGGACTGGGGTTATACTGATGCCTGCATAGGATTGAATAAGGACAAGAGAAGACTTAACATTATGTATGGATACCTTTAATAAATGAAAATATCGTAGATTATGCTATCACAGAACAACAATTCTCAGCTTTCGTCATAATACAACAAAATATAACTTGTGTACTGTTATCTTCACTAATAAGTTATAAACTCAGAATATATACTTATTATTAAACACTAACTTACAGATTAATCTGGTTGTAATAGAAATAATACTGTAGGGCAGCAAATCCCATGTTGCAATGTCATCACATTCACCTGTAGAATGTTTTTTCCATACCAACTTAGCTACATCTAGTGATTTGTTACAAGGGCACGCAAGTCTAATAGTAGTCATCATATTCTTATCGGAATTTAGCCCTTAATTTTGGCGTTGGTAGCTTCATCAAAGAAAAAAAAATCACTATTGGCATAAGTAAGTTCTGGCAAACATTGCCATAATTCGCGCTGCAGATTTGCGAATATTTGGATGCTGTACACTATCCAAAGATTTGTAAAAGGTAGTTATATCCAGGTCATTGTACGTATGCTTTAATAGCGTCGTAATCCTTTGCTGCGTCCATGGTTACTGTCACTTATCTTTTGTACACTCCTTCCTAAAACCCAGACCCGCTGCTACGTACTTTGGGTGCTCTCGCGGTGCATAGGTGCTATCTGGCGCTTATGTGCTCCGGCTGACATCCCTCACCTAGTCCCATATCGCACAGATAAAGTCGCATTAGCGGCTAGGTGCTGTGCGAAAAGACACACCGTACAGGAGAACCTGTACGACCTGATTACGGTTCTGGTTCCTCACCTAGTCAAATTTCCGTTCTTCCTAGTTACCTGAAAAAGTTTCTTATGCGTTGAATTTGTTAACATATGTAGTTGTTGCAGTGAAATTGTTGCCCACTTTTCTCGTATCGCTCTTTACAACTCACACACGGCCACAAATTGCCTTCCATTATGATAAACATGCCTTGCAAGTGTTCCCAGTTTTCCATGGGGTTCAAATCTGAGCTACGTGCAGGCCAGGGCAGCACATCGATATCTTTATCTTCAAACCACTTTTTGGTAGTAGAAGACGTATGCACAAATCCATTATGTTGTTGAAATCTTAAACCTTTGTCCCCTAGATCCTGATGCATTCTAATCAGTTCTGTCTGTAGCATCTCATTGTACACGCTAGAGTTCGTTCTAGTGATCAGTCAAGTAATGAGTGATTTAACTTTAGCGCAGAAGCCTACGCAAATCATAACACTTGTGCCACTAACATTTCTGCTCATTCTTACCTACTGTAAATCTAGGTTGTATTACATATTATTTCAGAACTATTGCATAATACTGTAGATCGTGTGCCCAGTAAAATGGGAAACATAAACTTAGCTAGAAAGTTAATTTAGAGTTTTAGTGAAAAGACCTGGATACTTTTCTGAACCGCATCTCTGAATGTACATGCAATATACTCCAGGTTCTCCAATCACAGTCCAAAGGCTGACGCTCTTAAGCTGAGGGCATCTTAACGCCCATTTATTGTCCTTAGTGGAACACAAAGTATGGAGCAACAATGAATTTATTGCCATCATAAACCTCATCTTGTGTGAAAGCAGAACTTGCATCTCGTAATGTGTAATTCGTGTTAGTATTTTACGGCCCATAATATTTTATAAACCTAATAAAATCCTATTTTGTTTCCTCAGGCTCTTCAGCATGTGTTGCATGCCTTTAGAGCTTCGAGACACTTCCCAACACGTTCTGCTTTTCGCGGACGCTTCGCTTGCTAAGGTGACATGCAAAGCTATCTAAAGGCATGGAACCTTTATGCTCTCCTAACTGCAGAAGCTAATTCAATGAGGAGGAAAACACAATAAATCTCGCCATACATCTACATATTATTCAAAAGAGAATTCTGAAAAGGTTTAAGTATTTCATCAGCGACGAAATATTTCCTGTAGATCATTGAGGCAGACATAATAAAGTGTAAGGAAGTTCTTTTATAATGCACAGCATTATAAAGCAGTGTGAAGCAGTATGGAGAGCAATGCAGCGCGTAAGACGGATAGATAAACAATGAAGAAGTTGCAGAAACAATTAGAAAAGAAAAACAAAGATGAAACTGACGTGGAACATGATAAGGAATTTTCTCGGGTATTGTTTTAGATTAAAATTCTTTTTGCGAAATTCGTTGGAAGGAGTGGTTAACGGAACAATGTCTCAGGGATATATATATCCGAGCACTCTTTGCCACAAATGCCTATTTTCATAGACAGTAACTATTAATTAAAAGCTGTACGCATGACTCAACTGCCTATCAACTAAGAGAGACCAACAGATTGGCCATTTGTGTTCGAAATCATGCTACTTGCATCATCTTTCCTGAGCTTTGTCACTCACTGTTAACATGAGTGTTTCGATTTTATGCAAAACATTTGGAGGTTGCCCTTTAACGTTCCATTTTCAAAGCACTGTTACATACTCAGCTTCCTTTGTGTACTTAAAGATTATAATTACGTTACTGCGGCTTTCTTAGAGTTATTTCCCATTCGCATATAACGGCGGCTAGCGTGTCGGCAACAAGATTGGTTAATTTCGGCGAATCGGATGTAAGAGCTTCGTAACCATCTAGTAATTACAACCACGCTTATGTGGAACATACGCTTCATGACACACGATGTTGGGAAATATTCCGCTAACAATAAACATTTCTGGCATATTTATATAGAATTTGAATTCCCTCTTATGAGTTTATCTTCCAAAATTGATACAACTTTAGACCTCATATTTTCTTTTGTGTAGTTTTGGTATACAACTGTATCTAGCGTTTTTCCTTCACCAAGCATGCTCATTCTTAACCTTCATTGTTATCGGGAATAGAGAGCGTGGCTCTAAATCTATTGGTAACTATAGTTTCTTCTACTGTTTTTAAGCAATTTGGGTATGTTTGTGTATATTATATTGAAATCTGTGTATAACATTTCAATGCTGCACATTCAGATTCACACAAGTTGTTTCATGCCTTAGGGATACCCATCTGTAATCGCTAAACTCATAAATGTGGGTTATAGTATTATTAGACAGTAAAAACCTTTTACGTTAATTTTATTTTATATCGCTTTTATGACTATGCGACACTTTCAAGTACATCATACAGCGATTTAAATGTCTGCCTGTAAGCCTAGCCCTCTACAAATTTGCACTAAGAACCACACAAAAGGGACACAGCTTATCTGTGTGTCCAGTAGACAATAATATATGGAACAGAGACCACAAATAAAGTGAGCTGCATGTTGCAAATATCGATTTGTGTAAACCGCGCTGCAACACAACATGAGGGTTGGAAATATTCTGCTCTCTTAATGCGCTCAATCACTTTTCCATGGCTGTATGTGCTGGAGAAAGAATGATTGAAGTCTTGTATTTAATATTTATTCGCTCCCAAACAAGCAGGATAATTAAAAATGCATTTGTGAAATTTATTTATATAGATACTATTAAAAAGTTTAATGATAAAATATTAATTTAAAAAAATACCACAATTGAGAAAAGTTTCCAAATGATAAAAAGGTCATAAACACAAGCTGGCCTAAAATATGAATTTTAAATTGAATAAAATGTGTGTACACACAATAGAATCCCGATAACTCGACTCTCGATATCTCGACATTCCGTTTGACTTGACAGCCTCTTTTATTTTATTTTATTTTTTAAAAAAAATTAGCGTTAAACTTGACTAATAATTTCCATTATCTGCTATACGGCATGAATAGTATAGGTAAATGTTAATTAGTATACGTGTACAAACTACCGCAACCTCCTTCACAGTAATAAAAGGGCTGACCACGTGTTGACCTTCGATATCTAGTCAGAACATACAGCACACATACTTGTTTGGGAGCTTTGAAGGTGTATTGCTTTACCCGGTACAAAGGTATTTTTAGACGTCACAAATGGGCAGTGGTTTATGATCGGGTTCACTTTTGTATATATAAGACCACAGAGGTGTCAGGCTATCTTTCCGACCTCCACGGACCGTGCGTGATTAAGTGCAGTGCCATCTCACATTATCAGCAATGTCTTCTTTATTTCAAAGAAGTAAACAGAGATATTACCCACATCATCAATTTGCATGATGTCACTCGCGCACATTCATTCGTCACGTGTACAAAATACCCCTGCACGTGGAAAGCTAAACTTTCAGTTACAATGCAGCTTCCAAGATTTCAGGCACACTGTTAGTGTTGTGGTAGTTGTGTTTGTGCCAGTGAAAATATCGAACGAGGAGAAAAGACAGGCTAACATGCAATGGAAATTAAATTGGATGTGTTAAAGAGACCGGACAACGGGGACATATTAATACGTAATATATTTTAGAATATGTTATACTTTTGTTTCCTATATTGTGCTAGAATATGTACCTATTTATGTAATTTGCAGTATTATGTTATGGGTTGTGAATAACGAACTCCTTATTCCGTAAAACTCGCCATTTCGGCAACTCGACAACCTCTCACTCCACATTAGGTCGAATTATCCACTGTATTATACATTAAACATGTATTAAAATTTCAAGGGCCAAAACTGCGGTAATAAATAGATCGTATTGACTGATGGAAGTAACATTAACAGAAGAAGCAAGTTTTGAATCCTTCAAATGCTAAAGAAGCTTAGCCCCATATAAAAGTCCTCTTGTCTCATCAGCATTCTCTCCTCATATATGTGACATCATATAAGTCACGTTCTGAAGCACTAGAGCTCTGGGGTATTCGTGGCGAGTATGGCTCTGATGTGCTTGTATTGCTTACGAAGCAGATGGATCTTCTTTACTACATGGTCGTCAGACTTACAGACATGAGCTCTGACATAAGAACGTTGTAAGCCCCAACATGCCGTTTTATGTCATTGCTAAAAGAAAGCTTGTAATAATCCAATTGTGTATACGTATAATCAAATTACAACTTATTTTTTTCTGGTAATTGTCAATTTTCGAAGAATTACTCATATTACTATTTATGAGGCTATACACATTTCAGTGGTCATTTTCCGTTCTGAGATATTACAGCTAGTGGCGAAATACAATATCTATACTATAATCTTCGCAAATGTTAAAGGCATATGGAGGCGGGCCGTACTGCGGACTCCAGCGAATCCTAAGCTTGCCCCTCCTACCAGCGCTGCCGAATGTGGTACAGGCATCTCACGCGTTCGTATGTACAGAACCTCTGCCGGTACACGCACTACGCTTGGCAACAGCGCTCCGCTTGAGCATTGGCCATTGTTCACATGCCTTTAACTTTTGCAAGCAGTATAACGATAATGTGAGGCCGGGACACATGAACAACGAAGGAGGTTGGGCTAAGCTGCTTCGCACCACATGCCGGGCCGGCGAGTGGGCAAAGGTGTTCAAGATCAGGCTGCCTTACGCGACTGTTATGTGTACGCAGCTAATAAAAATCGAAGCCACTACAAAAAAGGGGGTTTCTCCAGTGCCTTCGAGAAAGGTCTGGTTACGTCAGCATCGGCGTGTTTAAAGGAGTTCGCAAAAGGTCCGTGTGAAGTCATCCCCACTATATAAGGAGGTCAGGAAACAGCAGTGAGTGAGATCACACTTACAGACATGATTCAATCAGTGTAACAGTGAGCATGAGATAGCTGCGCGTGTGCCGATGTGTCGGAAGAAGATTCAACAAGCGTCGAGTGATTGTAACGTCGTAGTTAGTGTATGAGGGACAGAGGAGGTGAAGAAAGACACTGAAAGGACTCAGCAAAGTTACGAGAAGTAAAAGTTGTTAATTGGGATAGCACGAAAGACTATGGACTGTAGACGATAAGAAAACTATGTATTTGCAGTAAAATTTTAGAAGACAATAAAATGATAGAAAAGTAACCGGACTGAATTTGTTATTTTGTCACAATACTTTCCTTCCTATTTTATAAACATGGGACCATTGTGTAATATAAGTGTATGTATAATGTATAGTATGTTGCTCAACTAATCCCAAAATACCAAAGAAAATGAGCTTATTTCGTTTGAATAGGTAAGTATACATTATTGGATATACATATAAATTTACCCGTTATACGTATTGCCATACGTCATACCTGTAGCTAAGTGCTACTTGTTTGCATTATATGCTCTCAATTCAGCGTAAATAAAACTTTTGTAAAGCATCAAAACATAACATACAGATGCTGTATCTTTATTGGTGTCAAATATTTTCGAGACATCAAAACAGTCAAAAAACGTTCATATGAACGTAGATCTGAAAACAATTTATTAGGTCGCAAAACAACATTGAAGGTTACAACTACTACTCTAAGTGGTTTCCTCCTGTTTTGCTGCATGCCCCAAACTTGGGTTCCATGCTGCCGCGTTCTCCGTTGCAAACTTCTGGGGTGCTTCGTATTTGGTCAAGTTAAGTGTGGATACGCTCTCTCAGAGTGTCAATATCCGGTACAGAATTCGCGTAAACCAGAGACTTTGAATGTTCTCAGATAAAGATATCCATCGGATTAAAATCAAAAGATCGAGTGTGCCATGTATTGCATTCTTCTCGGTCAATCCATCAATGCGGAAATATATCATTCAATGAATTATGTACTATCTGACTGAAGTATGCTGGGGAACCATCGTGTAAAAACCCCATTCTTTGGATGACGCCTAGTGGTACATAATGAATTAAAAGGTGCAACTCATTTCTGAAAAAGTGTAGATACATCCCTGCATTCAATCGTGGAGGAAATAAATAGCGACGAATAAGGTGATGTACTTAATGAATGTTTTTACACCCGCTGCAGGTGTACGGCTACAGAAGATTTTCATCCAAAATTCTCCAGATAGTTGTGTGACTAAGCCTTACCTTACTACAATGCGTTTTGTGCCATCTGTTGGGTGTACGTCCACATAATCCTCTCAAAAGAGCCTCCCTATTCCTCTCTCTCTATTCATCCATCCGTCCATCCGTCCGTCCGTTCGTCCATCCATCCACCTATCTGTCTGAAGCGTTCGTGAATTCGTGAGAGTGTTCGTAAACAAGGTATCTGACTGTTAGGTAACTTTCGCATAAAGCCCATGTGTTCGTGATGCATTCCTATGTGCAAGACCCTACATGTAGTGCATTTAGATCTATTCATTCACAGAATACATTTTCTTCTGCCTTCTGTACCCCTTAACAAACGACCAAACAAAAACAATCAATCAGCAGACAACAGTTCCGTTCAATTAATTGCTAATTGCTCTAAAATGAACAACCATACAAAAAACAATCAGTGCACAATTTAATTCAATTAAGTATTAATTCTTTGTTCTACAACAAACAAAAAGCAAACAGTGGATAACGATATAATTGGTTAGTTATTTTTGGTCTTTTGATGTTGGTAGGGCAACTCCGAGATACTTGATAACAAGAAGGATTCGTCCTTTATAGGAATACTGACTTAAAGGAAGATAAAGAGCCCTATCCTTCCAGTCTACCAAAGTCATGACCCATTATATAGAAACTATTTAAGATATCAGACTGAAATGTTTACAGAATGTGGCGATGCCTTCTGAGTTCATTAAATTTATGCTATACAATAAGTTTGTTTCTTAAGCAAGACAGCATTATGGTTGACACAACATTTAATAGCAGGTGGCAGGAGGAGCTGGTCATCACAAAATCCAATCGGAGTCTTGCCACGCTTTGTCGTGTTGTATAGTTAAACATGCTGTGAAATAATTGTAAAGCCGGTAACATAAATATCGTTAGTGCCCACAAGATTTATTTGGACAACAGGAAAGAGAATAGTAATGGTCAGGTATCAGCCGCCATTAAATATTCCACAGTTTATTAACTATGCCATGCTTTGATTACAATTTATCAGCGGTTATATTTTACAAAGAGCCACGTTATTAACACAAAAGTAGATCCACAGAGGCTGGTTTTGTCATCTTAAAATGTAATTTACCTATTTTTAATGATTTCTTAAAAAACGCTACATCTAATGTCATTCACAGAAAAAGCTGGTCAGTGCTACAATGGAGAAAACAAACTCGCATATGTTTGCAAACAAATAACCGGTATGGATTGAGCCAATAGAATCTGTCCTATTTACTTAACAGTAGTAGCAATTTACAGAAATGCGTAGTACATTCACATAGTTTTATCAACCAGCTTTTCTTCCTCTAGAATTTGTTATTTTTCAACAGTGCTTTTGCTTAGTGTCGCTGCGGCGTTTCAATACAAAATAAAGAAATAGTTAAACAAGTAAATTAATCACAATTGGTGTCAGGAGTGTGACGAAAAGCACGATATGGAACAGTTGATGAAACAAATGTTAGCCAAGATGGACATAATGGGAAATGAAATGAATTCCGGAATGCGGCAGAGGAAACAAATATGAAAGTCGAATTGGAAAACTAAACTACGGAATAGAAAATATGGGAACAAAGTTGGACAAAGTGGAAACAAAAATTGATGCCAAATTGAAAATGTAAACTCCGAAATGGAAAAGATGAAGACGGGAATGTCCAATATGAAGATACATTTATCGGAGAATACTAACGAGCGACTGGCCGGGGTTAAAGAAACCGTGGAGGAACTCGACGGAAAGATGAAGGTCGATGGCCAAAGTGTTAACGTCCGGGTCAATCGTAGCACCAAAGAACAGAACTCCATAATGGAACAAATGCTCGACAAAAGCCTCAAACTAAGTGGATATCTATGGGGGAGGCGTTTTTGTACCTATGCATTTCTATATCTCTTGCATCTCGGAAATGGCTCTTAACAATTGCGACAAAAATTTTGATTTAGTTAACATTTTGTCTTTCAGGTTTATCTAAATAAGTATCTTCTCCCACAAAATACAAGATTTCACAAAAACAGAGGTGAAAAACGCCGAGCGAAGCTCGGTCGACCAGGTACTTTTTCATGATACGTGTTGTATAGAGCAGAAAATAACGGCCGACGAATTTCGCACCCTGCCCTACACTTTCGGTAGCAAATGGTGTGGAGAGGGGAGGTCCATTAAATGAGGGGATATTCCACTGCTGTGGAGGGTTGAATAACGTTTTATTTCTCCTCCACGCGATGGTACAAACATTAAAGATCCCAGATGGTCGAGCCATATAGTCTATACTCTGTATATTCGCCTTTGGCAGGTGCTTTTAGAGTTTCAGCAAAAAGATATAGGTTGAGTTCTGTTCGCTTTATTCATATGCAAAGAAAATTGAATATGTCAGCGCCTGTATGTGTCTATTTGAAACCCTTTTAAACAGCATTTTACATTCCCTTTTTATTATGTCCGGTACTTTTATTAGTCAGGCAAGAACATCTGAACACAAAGCCTAACTTAATTGTTGTCATTTCATGTTTTGCAGCGAATTATCCAATAATTTAATTACCTCGTTAAGAATTAGGATTTCAGAAGCAGAACTCACAACTCTGCTCGATTTATTGTGTTAAATACAGAAATGTTGTGTGGTACTGCGTTTCGCGCTAACTTACCTAAATGATTAATTTTAACGGAACATTGGTATAGCTCAAACTGCGTAAGCTTTCACGGCCGGTGTCATAATATAGAAACTGATTATCCGGGCTTGTGGGCCGTGGTCTAGTCAGGAAACTCCTTCCAGACGTTTCGTCCGAAGCTGCGTCGAACATCCTCAGTGGCGTTGCCTTAACACTCTCTTAGTCTCGGCGATGACTGTTAAGGCAACGCCACTGAGGATGTTCGACGCAGCTTCGGACGAAACGTCTGGAAGGAGTTTCCTGACTAGACCGCGGCCCACAAGCCCGGATAATCAGTTTCTATATTGGTATAGCTGTTTAAATATTCACCGTATCAAAAACTTGTAAACAAAAAAACAAAACAAAAAGAGGCGTAGGTGAGGGTGTTGTACCTTGAGCCACTTTTTAAAATGTTCGCCATATTTTTTTAGGTTATAATGAAATTGTATACTTTTTGAACATATGTTAATTGAAGTAAAGTATCAACTCAGTCAAACATGTCATCAGTTAAATAACATGTTGCTGCACTGTGGACCATGGTACAATACCCTCCTGTACCTTGGACCATATTTTAAAAGTAATGTTTAAAAGAATAAATCAAGGTATTTTTACAACGATTTAACAAAACGACATTTATTCATTAATTATGAAGCACAAACACAATACATGACGTTAGCGAGAAGCATAAAAGTCACAACAGTAAGTTTTTCATTCATTGCCTTCAACAGTTTCCATTCAGGGTCATTAGAATCAATTGCTTTTAGGACGTCTTTCAAAGCATGTGTGCCTACAGGTTCCCTTTTCTTTCCGTATCTGCTCCGACGCATATTTGTGTATTACTCCAGCACCGAAACACACACAAACAAAAAGATGTTGAAACCTACTGTACCGTGACCAGGTGGCGCAAAGTACAAGATGCAATTGTGGCCCAAGGTATACGAGTGCGTGTTACTGGTATAACTAGCCTTTGTGCTAGGTTATAATATAATGAAAAAGTTGTACACCTATTTTACTCTCCAAATGATATGGAATCCAATAGGCATTCACAGAATAGTCCCTGTAAACTACTTAAAATATAATTCACAAGCAACTGAAGTGAGAAAACATTACTTTTGAGAACAAAAAAAAAAAAAAAAAAAAAAAAATCTTTTTGCTCTTGTGCACACAACAGTTATGCTAAAACCTGCCGACTCATACAGACACTACCCACGATATAAAGCAACATGTGCTCTTGGAAAGACTCGCTATCGCTAGATAGCAGCATCTCTGAGATAAAGAGACTGCTCCAAAGTACACTATGGTCTAGGTACAACACTCTCCTACTCTGAAGCTTGATTTGCCTATGAAATATTTCTCATAAAGTCAATAATAGGTGAGATATTTTCATTTTACTTCTCTCCCACTTGTGCTAGGTAAAGGAAATGTAACACTTCACCCAAAAGTTTGGTATCGATATGTCTTAGGAGTTACACGTGTTGAGTTTCCAAAATAAATGGTATCAGAAAAGGTGTGTATGAGCATGTTGTTGTTGTAGTGCTTAAGTTGTTGTTGTAGTGTTTAACGCCCGCTTTTACTACTACGGCACCGCAGGCGGTGACACTGATGACACATGGAATGAAGATGGAGCACCGGTGGAATGAGATGGCGGGGGAAACCGGAGCACCCGGAGAAAACCCGCCCTGACGCCGCTTCGTCCACCACGAATACCACATGCGGGTCCTTGGGATCGAACCCGGGCCGCCTAGGTGGTAGGCGAGCGCGCTAACCGCTCGGCCACGGCGCCGCCGTGTATGAGCATGTGTACAACATAACTCAAATACGAACAGCCGCATGGATGCCTAATTGGGTGTTTAAATTCAGCATCTTCCAAAGATACCATGAACGTATTGAAGAAAATCCACTCATCTCAAACTAACCTTTATTGCACAGCTTTTCATTGTTATTTACTTTATTAAAAGTTGATCAAAGGATTCTTTTTAAAATATCGCATGTTTAACACATTTCTATGGCTAATAAAATGTACATCTTGAATTTCTGCAAATAGTATGTGAATTCCGTTTCATTTTAACGAAATTCGTGTATTGTATAATTGATAAACCGTAAAAGAGGACCACAAATTAACACACGAAAAATTTATATCTCGCTAGTACGCATTTCCAAATAGTTTTGGTACGTCTTTTGAAAGTGTTGGGTCAGCATTATTTTGTTTTACGTAGCATCACATAAACAGTGGAATTTCATAATCAGCAAATAATGATCTGCTTTTTAAGATTTCACTATATCCTCATCCTTCTGTGTCACCCTTGTACTTAAGGGCACAGTGTAATTTCTGTGGTAAACAAAATAATATTTGTTTTTATTTTCATAGTTAAAATCTCCATTCTTTTCCGCGTCCATTGATATACATGGTTTTTGTACATTTTATAGTTGTCAAAAATCGCAATTAAATTACGTACTGCACTTTCCACGCCCTTTTCTAGCTATTAGATTTTTTCTTTTTTTTTTTTTTTTTTTTTTTTTTTTTTTTTTTTTTCCCATTTTCCCATAGCTTATGACTATTGCATCTATAAAGCTCAAAATTTCTGATCTGGTAAAACATTATATGAGTGAAGCAGTTTTGGTATATTTTACATACAATTTAGAAACTATAATGTTACGTAGGTACCACAAAAAATTAGTTAACTTCTTAAGATTATATAAACTGTAATTTCACTACAAAATTATAGTTTTGAAAAAATAATCACATATTTGGTCAGAAATACTGTTTTCCGTGTTCACCATAAATTTAAACTCATTCGAAAAGAGAGTTCCTCAAGTGCACCTAAGTGAACATCAGCATACCGAAACTATTTTTTCTGTGAATTCATTTACATGGATGTCATATACTTTGTTTTGGACCTAAAAACTTTGTTTTTACATACTTTTTATCTAAAGTACTGTGCAATATGTAGTGCAAAAAATATGATTATGGTTGTAATGGTTTAGCTGATGTTCACATTACAATACTGACATACTTCTCTTGTGTGGATCAGTGTGTTTAAGGGACACTGAGAGTGAAATTTGAAAGTTCCACATTTTTTGATAGATTTTCTGAAAATTTTACTGTGTTTGTATTTATATGAGAATAGGAGGTACACTAAAGTTCATTAAAATTGGATAATTCGTTTAGGATATATAAATTATTTTATGAATTTAATAGGCACATTTTCAGAATAGAGCTCGCGTCTATTGACTTTTCAAAATTCATTTATATTGGCAGAACTGATACTCTAAAAATGGGTAACAATTTTATGTAGAGATTATTTCAAATACGTTTGCTGATTATGCTGTACATATTTGTATAATAACACAGAAAATTTAATCTTAAAAATTATTGATTTTTTCATACAAAAAAAAAAATGTTTTTGGAATTCATGTTAATGATAAAATCAATATTGAAACATAGTTTTGTTTAGCTGCTATTTATGAATAGTTTTGGACATTTTCATTGAATTTGAAGCAAAACTCAGGCGCGACCTTCTTTTGGAATGTGCAGAAATGTAGTTTTGAGAAAAACAGGCTTTTATATAGGAACATCCGGTGTACGTTAACGGAAGAGCACTATTTGAAAGGGCCGTAATGACCATATGCAGTGGGGGATATGAAAAATGTTAGCTGATCCAAATGCATCGGTGTTCCAGGAACATTTTAAGGTAAAAAAACAATTTTCGACTTTTTGACAATTTTGACCAAAATTTCACTCCCAGTGTCCCTTAACTATGATATAACCCATAAACCCGTTCCATAAGAGCCCATCCGGGCCAAGGCCTACCGCCCGACCGCTGCGTTTCCCACCTCTGCCCACCACAGGCGTCATGAGTAGAGTGCAGTGCTGGAGATAAGACGTGGTCAGCGCCCCGGTTCCTCTCGGCCGGTTATGCGACCTTCTCTACCAGTGACCGCTTCCTTTCAATTAAGTAGTTCCTCAATTGGCTACTCAGGGACCCAACGAGGCTGAGTGCGCCCCGGACCAGGTCTCCTAGCGGGAGAAAATGCCCACGCCGCTACCGGTAATCGAACCCGGGTCTCCCGCTTGGTAAGCAGCAGTGCTAAAACTGAGCTTAGGAGAGGACTGTTTAAATATATGCCCTTAAAAATAAATATGTAATGAAACTGTAAATATCACGATTAGCATCAGTAGACAGAACAATAACTTATTGAAAAGTTTGTAGGAGAGAGACAAATATAAACGCTAGCGTGTAGAGGAAGTAATCTGAATAAATACATTTTAAATACAGGCTGCCACAAATTACCTTTTGGATTTTGAACATGTATAACGTGTTTAATAAAGCCTTAAAACATAAAATTGGTACCAATAGAAACAGAAACGCAATAGGTTTTGGTTCTAGTATCGCAATTGGCAACAATGACCCGTAATCAGCAGAGCATTGTGCATTGCTGAAAGTTACAACGGGGTTATGGACGATAGGCGAACATTCTGTGCTGTCGATTACCATGTCAATCAATCTGTAACTGTCTGACATTTTCGAGCAAGACTGTGTAGGTCCACCCAATCGGTCAACAGTTCGTTAGTGGTACTCTGATTTACGATGAGAAGATTCATCTGTAACAGGAAATCTCATGAAGCTCAACTGACGATGGAGAACTTCCTCCTTGGCCTCTGCATTCGCCACATCTGACACCCCCTGACTTTTTTTTTTTTTTTTTAATTATTATTTTGTTGTGGGTTATGTTAAAGATTTTATGTACAACCCATCCCTCCCCAGACCATCCTTGATCTAAGCGGGCGCATCACATTAGTTGACCATCATATACTAGAACGTACCTGGGCTGAAATGGACTGCAGGCGTGATGTGTGATATTATTATGCTACTCTAATGGTTAACATGCGGCGCATCAAAGATGGTTGAGAAGTTGAAGGAATTCAGGATTGCGAATGGTGACAGCTAACAGAATGAGATAGAAAACAGGAGAGATGTTGCAACGCTGTGTTTTAATTTACATCTGTAAATATACATTATATAAGTCTTATAATTACAGGGAAGTTTTTCCATTACCCTGTTTTTTTGTTTTTTATTTTGTTTTTTGTGCCTGTATATGTGTTTTATATGCTATTCTCTATATTCATTGACATGTTCAATGTTCACCGGCCTCCATGGCTACTTGCGAACTCGCTGAACGCAATCTAATCTAATCTAACAACTGTCTGTCTCTCGTGATTTCTTTGAGTGACCCGCTCATTGGTGCA
The DNA here is from genome assembly GCA_030765045.1 of Tenodera sinensis. Classification (NCBI taxonomy): domain Eukaryota; kingdom Metazoa; phylum Arthropoda; class Insecta; order Mantodea; family Mantidae; genus Tenodera; species Tenodera sinensis. The sequence continues at coordinate 72,027,461 of CM060962.1, read as the reverse complement.
ATGTAAAATACCAGACTTCCGAGAACAAACAATGCATGCAGTGTGTGTGTAACCTGAGAAGCTTCTGATGACCAAAAGCATGCTAACCATTAGAATTAATACCAAAAGAGCTCATGTGGAACACTGTAAGGTATGAGCTTCTTTTTCCATTAGTATTCGTACTAGTTTTATTTTTCTAACTTTTATTAAACGCAACTTCTAAGGTGCTCAAAACTCCAAAGGTCATTTGTCGTAACCCTGTATTTGTTTCAGGCCCATTAGAATTACCTCTTTGGTAGAAACAACTAAGATGCATATAGCACATTCTCTAAGGTTTCTCAACATGAGTTTTGGTTTTATGGTCGCATCAGCTATTCAGTCAATATGGAACACTACCAAGAACGAAATGTGGCTAATTTTATTCTATGTACAGATAACGACTGAGCAGCCTGTCACTAAACATTGATTTTGGGATGTGCATGATGGATAGATGTATGTTTACATGTTGGCATTAATCCACACTAATTCTCAATTCCTCGTCCTAACCTGGGGAATATTTCACAGAAAATTCTGGACACACAATTACTGCCGTGCTACATAAAAGTAAAATATGATGGATAACAAAAACAGTGTGTGACAGCGGGTCCCTTTTTAGGGAAACTGTAAAAAAGATAGTGGCACTTGAGAAGTTAAGGGAGTTTTCCTGACCATGATTATACCTGTGAGGTGTTACTGCTCTCTTTAATGAATTCAATTCTCATATACTTCTGTTTTCTCCTTTAATACTCACAACATAACATTCCTAATATAATAACTTGAATAAAGATATGTATTGCATTGTATATACTTTTAAAACACACTATTGGGACATAAACGTGATTGCAGAATAAGCCTTGGATGGAGACGACATGAAAAGCTAATAAGATGCTGTCGAAACTATGGGGGTACCATATTTGTGTTTCAACAAAATTGTAGAGACTTTTGTACATTCTGTCCCTTCAGCTCCTTCTCTTTTCTTCTTTCTCTCTCGCTTTCCACTCCATCGCCCTAATCCTTTGTCTCCTCGCCTCTTTGTGCAACATACGTGTCGTGCAAGCTTAAAATGCAGCAAAAAACAGATGTTTCTTGGTTAATAATAAAATTAAACATACAAGTAGAATATTTAATAGTACAGTAATCTGTGTGCATGTTTCTCATGCTTGTTATGCCATGCGAACTCTAGCGTTTCATGCTTATAAGCTACATGGCTACATAGCACTTTTCTCAATGAGACCTTTAGATTTCCTTACTATACCGTTTAGAACCCTTCCTTTGGGAGTGGTAACTTGAGATAACATATAGTCTATTCTCTAAGTGGGACAAAGGAGCGCTATGTGCCAACTTTCACAAGTCATCTCGGATAAAAGCAACACATTAACATGCTGATAAAAGAAATTAAAATCCGACTGTTTATTTTAGCATGACCCATTATCAGCATGACCTATTCATCCAAAATTGGAAACCGCTAGAAAAGCTTCACATGCGATTTCATTATAATGCCTGGTTTCCTTTTCGTTTGTTTTTATTTATGCAACCCCCTAACAAACAGGTGCGCGTGGAGTCTTATCTTGACCGTGCATTCTACAATTCCCTTATAGATACAAACAAAAGGCGGCTAATATCTCAGTAAATAAGTGGTTTAAGGAGCAAAAGATATTCATGATATAAATCCATTCCAAAAACGTCGTATTTTTACACTGAGAATTCCCCCAGGTTTCTTCAAGGATAAAGGAAAACCTCGGAAAAAAACCTTATCCGGATAACTCTCCCTAAGCGAAATTCGAACTCGCGACCTCTTGAACGTGAGGCAGACACGCTATCAACACGCTACAGAGGCGGGCAAAAATGGCCGATCTGTGCCATAGAATAGTGATAGGTTGTAACCTAGCCTAATTCCATAATGGAGTTGTACAGTCACATCAACAAATTTTAAGTCGTGTAATAATTCAATGATAGTATAAATAAAAACACTTTTTAGTTTGTATAGCAAGCGCAATAGCTTGGACCATGTTTATTAATGAAGATAAAACACCAAGAGAATCTTAAACTTACACTAACGAGTTGTAGCATTCTAGTAAAGTTCTGAAGCCATTGATAATTCCCGCAAACCTAAACTAGCATTTGGGTTAAAAAGGCTAGTCCTTACAGGGCTGTGATGGTCGAGCAGAATTATTAAGCTCCGACCGCAGCGATGTTCTTAGGAGACGTGTTCGAATCTACGGTAATGGGTCAAAGTATTTTGACACTCCATTTCGCTTCTTTCACCAATGATAAGGTATTACAAAACAAAATTACAAATTAATTACATTAAACTAGTGAAAATGCAGTTTGAGCACTTATTCGTTACTCAGGTACCGTTTCAACTTGCTTTATTCTTACATGTGCACTTTAAATGTGGTAAAATGTTAATAATGTAATCATTTTTCTGCACTTGTTATGGATTGTTTCTTTCGTTTCTGGTAAGTACGTTCAATGCGATGATTACTGATTTAAAAAAATTCCTATACGAAGGAAGTTTGGATCTACGAAATATCCGTTTAATTCAAGGCAAACTGACGTCGAACCCACTCAACCAAAAGCCTCCACTGACCACTTTTAAAACACTTAGATATCAGCTGCTTCCTGATCTAAAAAAATATATTTATAGCTCTTAGTAGCTTATTTAGTGCCCTCGGAACTTTACGTCATGGTTATCAGAATAGGCCCAAGATCGATTAGCTGTATTTTGCATAATACAGCTACAAAAATTCTGACTTGACAAATGGAGCGATGATTTCAAATAAGACCATAATCTGTGGCGCATAGATACAAAAAATAGCATCAGCTGATTCACCTGGTGTATACGCTGCGATATACAGTTGTGAAATTGTTATTAAAAACAAATGATGTATGATTTTCACCTGGTGTATACGCTGTGATATACAGTTGTGAAATTGTCGTTAAAAACAAATGATGTATGCTTGCAAGTTTATGCTGTTCTGGACAGTGAATTTCTGTGATGTGAAGATGACAGCCCTGCCTTGAACCACAGCTGTCGTGAGTAATTATCTGCTCAGGACAGGTTTCCAGGAAGTCGCACGGTAATTATATCTCCGTAGGAGCCCTTCTGTTGCCCTGTTGCAAACTACGAGTGTCCGAGGGCCTTAACTTCTCTAACCTAAATGCGGAAACTCTGCGTTAGACATAGTAACCAACTCCTGACAGCGGGCGCGTTCAGAATTAAACTATTCTGTACGGTCGAAATAAATATGTGCAAGAATTTGAAAAACATAATGCGCTATCATTGCTCGTAGGGGATTGGTTAACATACCCTAAAATAATTTTACCTTTGAGAAAATATTTAAACTCATGCAAATTTCGAGAGAACGGCATTATCTGCTACCAAGAATGAGGAAGAGTAGGAGGAGTAGTAGGAGATGATGAAGAAGAAGAGAAATCCACCATAACATTAAGCTTATTACATAAACTAGAGTATAACCCAACACATTAAACATATAATTAAATTAGATTTGTTATAGACTATATACTGTATATATACTGTATACTGACCAGATATACTTAACATCGTTTCAGAGGATTTCCCTCAGCACTTTTAAATATACAAAAGCGTGAGTGCATGGACAACGGCAACTTCTTGACGTTAAACTGAAACATAAGTTCTTCTATCATTTCCGTCTATTGTGGTTGGTTACATAAATAAGAAACAAAATTTATGGAATGTTTGAGCGTCTATCTCACCACCTCTTTATCATGTACCTTTGCAATTAGCAGAGAGAGGTAAAGCTTCAAAAGATGAGTTATTTGTGTATTTTCCATTTGTTACTAAACTGAGTCGTTTAGCTACAAAATATTAAATAAGTGGATTCCAGTGTGTCTATTGGAATAAATTGTCGAGCATACACTTGGCAAACGCGTACCTTTGACGTATATGTAGAGAGCGGAAGGTCAGGAATGCTAACAATAAAACCCACCTGCCCTGGTCTCGTGAATACTGCTCAGAAACCATGGAAGTAAACCCCTCATTACTTACAGTAGTTGATAACAAACACACAGACACATGGGGAAACCAGTTTTCGAACACTGTCCTACCTTGAACTTCCATTCATCGTAGGCATGAACGCGTGCATGGTAGCAGAATACGATTAGTAAACAAAACATTCACCTGTGCAGTCCTAGTCTGTTACCAGACTGTAGAGATAATGTATTTAATAATTTTCAATTATCTCCTTTACCATTCACGATAGATAAATCTTATATTGGTCGTTTTTATTCGTCGTATTTTAATATACCCCCATACGAAGCCTGCGCAATCATACCCCTAAAACCTGTATATCGCTCTTTTCACATAGTGTAGCTACCCCTCGTTGAAACCCTCATTCACACAAGAGGCGCACTGTGTATATCGATTCACACTTTTCCCTGCCATCCATAATCTTCTACTATATTTGTCAATGAAATTCTCCGGTGGCCATCTCCATGGTAAGGTTTCTATTGCAAAAACAGAACAAAGGAAAGCCAACTTAATAGGAAACACTGAACTTCCCCATGTTCTGTCAGTATGGAAAAACACTAAAGGGTAATCAAGAATAGGGTCTTTCTAGGAAATGCGATTGTCAAATCGTTTAAAACTTTGAGATTCCGTTCTCTTTGCACAAGATAACACAAAAAATGAATAACGATGCTGCATTTGACGAAAGTTGAATTTTTCCGAAACAGACATAAATAATAAAGAATATCTCCGAAATGGTCCGGTCTTAAAAAAAAGATATTTTATTTGGACATTAATTGTGTGTTTTAGCGAGATCTACATTTTTTGTAGAGTAAGATTTGGTGATCTATCTCTCACGGTTTACGAGTTATTCAGAGGTCATCCAGAGTAAGCAAGACTCTATAGGCTATAGCCAGAAAATTCAAAATATATATTTCATTTGTCATACAAATATCTTAAACATCTGGCATTTTAATCAAAATCGTTACAGCCATTTTCAAGAAAATCAAAATTTTCCAAAAATGTTCCATGTAAAGGGTAGTTTAGGGTGGGGATATTTTCTTCAAAATCTTTGTGTTGCAGCCTTGAAGGACATTAAACTTAAATACTAACTTTGGTATTTAACCGACTTTTCGTTTTTGAGTTATCCTTTTTCTAAAAATGTCTCAAAATATATATTTCCGGTGAAATCTCGACATTGAATTTTTGGATGGAATACAATATTTCCTCTACTTACCAGTAGAGAAAGTAAACATGAATCGGTCTTCCTTAGATATTCCTATGTACTCAATCCACAGATTGTAATCGTAGGTGCAAATATTATCCCTTTTGTCAAGTATACTTTTATCTGCAGCTAATTTTACTGTAGCGTACTTACTTGTTCCTATTTTTAGGATGAACTAGTTGTATTACTTGCAAAAGAGCTGCGAAAAACCTATGTACCTTGACAAAGCATGATGCTACAAGAATATTTGTTGTATAGATTTTCCCAAAATGTTTCTTGTGGTGTAAGGTATGAATATATTAGTTTTATGAAAATAAAGCTGAGTGTTATAGGCTCAGTGATTCATGTCTCGTGAAATGAAATGCCTCTTAGTTATTTAGCTTTAATTGTTTATTACCTGAACCACAAAAATAACCGGTTTATTAGCTATGATCACTTGAAACGTATGAGATCATATCACAAGATATATGTTAATGGTTTATACTAACTGTAATGTGTTTCTGGTTATAGTGATAAGAACACCATAAGCATTAATTTCTAAATAAAATGTACCTTCTCTAGTGACCCAAATAACAGATGTTTCTAACTTTCACATATTTATATTTTGTATAATCTAAAATGTATGGCTCAGGAATTAAAAACCGGAAAGGAATTGCATTATAATTGAACATGTGATATCATACTGTTGCTTCACAACACCGAATGCAAGCCATGATATCATTCCTTTATTTTTCTACTTGAGACTCAATGGCTTTAAAATTCAAACGCATTTTTATAATATGTCAAGTAAATTATCTCCTCTGCAGATTTAGTACGATGTCATCTCTATTATGCGCGTTATTATTTTCCATTCCTTCTAACCTCTTCATTTAAACAGGCGCACACATAATCCAAACACAAAACCGATACCTAAAGCAGGACTTCGATGCAGTAAATTGAACGTGAATCCAACTGTGGCTGACACAAAATTTAGTGGCGGTTACCAGAAGGAGCAGGCCAACACAAAATCCAATCAGAGGTTTGTCAGACGTTGCTAAATTGCACAGTTAAGCACGCTATAAAACTGGTGAAATAAATATCATTTGCGCCCACAACTATTATTTGCACAACAGAAAAGAGAAAAGTAGTGGTCATGTATCAGTTGCCACTAAATTTTGTATCTATCAGAATTCCGTATTTTCAGATGTGTCTATGCGTATACTCCTTAGAAATTTTTCAAATATAACATATTAATTTGAATAAAACTGGTAAACATTATTTCTTCAGAATTGAAGTTATGATACTCGACAGAGAAGTGGCTGTATATATTGTGGTGGTTAAAATTCGTCTTTTATTTTAATTAAAATTTGTATAGTTTATATGGTACCATTTCCTTTCCCATGGAAGGAAAACTACAAAAATAATATAAGCCAGACAGTTCTATCCAAGAGGGAATAGAATACATGCCAGCCGAAGAAGAGTTAGACATGCCAAAGCTTACATCACTGCGGTAGACAAATTTATTGCCGTTGTAAACCACACCCATAAAACGTGTAACTTAGTACGAGAAGGATAAGAAAGCAGAAGTAAGAAAAGAAAATGCGATACTAAAATGGAAAACGTGTGTACAGTACTAAGCAAGAATTCCATAGGGCTGTATAATAGTTCAGCAGCTGATGCATAGATACGGAGTGAAGATAGGAATACAGAACCATCACGTCAGTTATTTCTTAGCACACTTCATTATGGTTTGTTAATTATCGTAGAATATCACATAATATTATTTGGTTAACAGAACAATAAACTCAGATGAATTTCCTAAATTCATCTGCGAAGTCCAATGAAAGCACGGTTTGTGTCCGAACTAAGTCATATCAGTGTCTTCGTTATGGCTTTAAGTCCACCTGATTAGGTGTATGGTAGCTCCTGGGAATAAACAAGCTATTTCGTTGTGTAATTGAACACAAATATACTGTTCTGCAACTAAATTCTATACTAGATATTGTTTTATTTATTTTATGGGATCTTACATTATAACAGGATGCTACCATATTCAATATTATGCATAATTTGGTCATTATAGCACACGTGCCAATAACAGTTACTATGTATTCCTTATAACAATGACGTAATATCAGTATTTCAAGCTGCCTTGGCTTATAAAGGGAGAATGACACCATTTTGTGATATTCGTTTCTCTGAACAACGAAATTGTAAAACCTCTGTACGCTACTTAATATAGAATTATTAAGATATGAATTTGTAATAACTACGCTTGATGTGTTAATAATAGGCTACACAATCATACTTAAACCATTTAAACATAGCAAATTTGTGTGGTTTTTTTCGAGTTATGTATTAAATAAATGATGTTTACATAATATAAATTGCTGCACTACACATATTTTATACTCCTTTACACAACCCTACCATTATAACCGCTGCCTAGGAAATCCCTATACATTATTAAATATAAAATACCTTAGCATTGTGCAGAATTGTTTTGTTCTAAGGATCTGCAGTCGTCACTGTAGTTTATTAAATTCGGATAAATATAAAGCTTTCTTTTCACTTCCACGACTCTTTTATCAGCGTTAACAAAATCCGTGTTCCAAACTGTTCCTGGCGCAGATAATTTTAGTTGGTGACACGAATTGCGGTAGACGTCGTAAATATGTGTTAGAGTTTGGACCTTAGATTTTGCCGCACTTAAATTACAGTTTATGCTCCAACACCTTCTAGGGGAGTTGCAGATGGTTTAGCTCCAAAACTAGAATACATCGCTTCCAGCGCTCATGTAAACACAAGGGGAATCTGAAAGTGTAACAGTGAAATCTGGAAAACGTTAGTAATATTTAGGTAGTGGTAAGTGTAATATGAAACAATGATGTGCCTTAACTTGATCTAATATCGTATTCCTTGATATTTTCACCCCTGGTAAAGTTTTATATTATGCATTGCGCTGGAAGAAGGTTCTGGTATTCCAACTATCCCTCATTATAATATATTCTTCTTTACCTGATTACCCTCCCCTTATGTAGAACTTACAAGCCAGTGCCTGGGGTCATACTCTGTCGGGGAGCAGAGGAACCTATGGAGAGAACAGAATGAAGTCCTGGAAGCAGGAGGTCAGCCAAACACAAGGGATGGTAGTGAATAAGAGGATGATATGTAATGCAGGCAAAATTGATGAATGGAAAGGTGATGATGGAGTAATTGGTGAAATGAGTGGCGGGGGAAACCGGAGAACCCGCAGAAAATCCACCGAGAGGCCGTTTCGTCCACCATGAATACCACATGTGGATCCCGGGGATCGAACCCGGGGCGCCTATGTGGTAGGCGAACGATCTAACCGCTCGGCCAGGGCGCCAACCCTCATTATAGTATACTGGCTGAAACACCTGGCGTTATCCGCAGTTTAACGACTTATACCTCCAATTTGTAGACTTAGGCTCCACTTGTCCAATAGTCTTGTCTTTCTTTGGAAACCTTTAAGGTAATATTACTTAATACGCTTAAACAGAGAATTAAATTCCTAGGATACTATAAAGAACAAAAAATACACAAAATAAATAAAAGCATGGAAGACACTATGCAAACGCGCTGTTGAACGATCACAAATACTACAGGAAGAAAGGCGAGTAGCGAAAGACGTGTGAATGTAATACGTTACATTTATATTTCAATCATATAGAAAATTGTATGAACTGTTTGTAGACGAGTGAGTAGAAAAGGAAGTGTGATTGTGTTTCATAAAAGAAAAATGACTAGAGAAAATCGTATGAATGTAATGCGTTGCATTTGTATTTCAATCACAGTAATATGGTATGAATTGTTTGAAGAAGAGGGGATAGGGAAAGAAATGCGATTGTGTTTTGTAAAAGAAAAAAAAGTAGAGAAGGCCACGTGACTGTAATACGTTATACATTAAATTGGATACCATAAAAATCACATGGAAAAACAATTAGATGTACCAATTTGCATAGTGATCGGTCAACAGGTGTTGGAATTTATCTCCTTCTTAGCACCAATGTACATTTTTATATATTGTATGTTGAAGAGCAAGTAAAAGAAAAGCGAGTAGAGTAAACGGTGTGTATATAATACGTTGCATTTCTATTTCAATCACAGCAAATTGTATGAATTGTGAGTTTAAGGTGGAGTAGAGGAGATGTGCCTGTGTTATGTAAAATAAAAGAGACTAGTGAAAACTGCGTGAATCTAATACGTTGCATAGTAAAATGGATAGTATAGAAACCTTCTCCATGAAAAAAATATATATTAGGGTGGTCCTTATAATGGGGGGGGGGGGGGGGGTTACATAAAAATGTCAAGTGTTTTGAACGCACATCCTCTTATTTTTTTACTTTTGAAATGTTTTGATAATGTGCCAAACTTCGTCGCAATTAATTAATACTAGCCCGTACCGCAACTGACTTAAATGTTTGAATAAACCTAAGTACAGAAGGAGGAGTGTTTGTTTTGTTTCTGTTGATATAACAATTGAAATCAACCTAAAGGTACATGTTTTCCAAATATGTTTAATATATTTAAACGGAAGAAATTTAATATATGATAGAACATACAAAATGTGGGAATGTAGGTAAAATCAATACTGGTTTTAACACAAGTTTCTTTTCAGTGTTTGTTTTTTACAGTCAGGGTATTATCTCCGGTGATGTTGCACATGTCGCAAAATGAATTGCTTTTGTTCTTCATCGGCCATTAATAGTCCGCTGACTTGTTGTACTCTGCAAGAATTTTAGCAGCTTAAGATTTTTCATAGTCTTTTTATAAAGGAAGCAAAAAGAAGAAGAAAAGCAAAAGAAAAAAGCGTTCCAGAAAAATCACATATCCACTGAAACGGCTTGTGCGTTGGTGTCACAACAAACAATTTGAACGTTTTCGTCCGGTCCGGAAACTTATGACATTGTTCTTTCCCACTACAATATTCGGTAACGCAGGCACACCTATTAATTGTTCCTGATTTTCATATTTTGATAAGATAAGATGATCGGTAGCCTTTCAGTACTTGAATCTCTGACATAATGCTGGCTCCAATTTAACGCTTAACCTCCCAAAGAACAGTCACAAAAGTCATCTGTTTAAACAAATATTTAATATTCCCTGCCTGTTCATTTCTGAATTGTTCTCGATGTGCTTGAGTGAAACTTCGATTAAGTGATGTTTCATCAACATTATGTCCCAAGGCCTCAGCTATAGCCTCAAGGATGAACACTGCATCTCTCTTACTTAACTGACATCTGTCTATAACGGTGGCTAGTTTTGGTGTCATAAAACACTTTCTTGCACGTTGGTTTTCTTTTCCAGAATGTACCTTGTTTCCATCCTTGTTTCTTCAGATCAATCATTAATAATTTCCAAAACTATGAACTGTTATCATCCTTCATTTTCCTTACCTCCTCTTTCATAACTGCAATCTTCGCCCTTTCCTCTTTTGCCACCAATTTCCAGTCAACACCTCCAAGATAACCTCCACAGCCAGTTGATGTAGTGGAAATAGTTTATTCTCTATTTTATCATGTCCAAAGCATTAGCATGGGTAACATCGAACAAATTAGGAGTAAACTTATGCTCTCGCTGTTATGCATGTTCGCCTGCTCTGAACACTGCAGATTGCGCCAGTATGAATACAGTTTTATAAGTTTCTTTGTGCAGTGAGATAAAGCTCTTGTAGAAATCTTCGCCTTATCCCAAAATATTACGCGTTCACGCGCATGTAAATTATCACTTTCACTGATAGTCAGTTTTACTTCGCGGATGTCAATTAGGTGATAATTTATGTCCACTGATCTGATGCATAACGTCACCCACTAAATAAATACCTGCATCAGTACTTCTTAAACTACTGGTCATGATGCAATATATATTCATTACGGTATGGGCCGTTGTGCGAATGATTTTCTCCATTCTTGCCCAGAATTTGATCAAGTCCCGAGAAAAAAAAACATGATTAAAAAGGATTTAAATATTGGGCATACTTACCTAAAATTACTAATTTGACGTTGCTATATTTTCGTGTATTTCTATAATGCACCAACTATTTTGTAGTTTTCATCACAATACATTTATATTGATTATGTGTGTTACTTTCTTAATCTTTCTATGTAGGTCAGTTTTCATTTGCTGCTGTAAAGAGTGTGCATGAACTTTTCTTATAAAAAAGTTGTGCCATTACAGTACCTACCAAAAGTTTAAGGACACCTCCATATTTCACCGAAATACACTCTGTCTTTAACGATTTTGTGCAGCGGTGTTATACTTTGTGAAAAAAGTATCCTATTAAATGTACATTTTAAAAACTAAGTATATGAATGTAATTATGTTTAAAGAAGCTATGATTTTTTTGACTTTTAGAAAAACCGAGAAAATCTCGTTTTTAAATCTTTGCGGCTAGGCATGTGAGCATGAAAATATATGGGACATCAATTTTATTTTTCTCTAAAGGGAGAGGAACATATATTAGGAATATTTATAAATATGATATCGTTATCATATGCAATTTCTCAACAATTTCACATGATGTTTACAATATGAAAACAAATTGGAGAAAAAGTTTAAATGACCAGTGCTTGGCGATGGATTCGATCCCATGATGAAAGAGCCAGCGAAGCCGGAGCAGTGACTTTTTATAATGTGTCGTGCATACTACAAATCGCACTACTGAAAGTTGCAATGTTGACTTTGTTATGATGCTATGACATTCACTTGGTCTCTAGCTCCCGCTTTGTAGTATTGTGAGAAGAGATTCTTAAGCAAAAATTTGATGTGTTGCACTCACATGACTTTCTCTACTCTTGTACTAACCATTATTACAAACTCTTATTCTTCTATCTTCTTCGTGTTAGCTGAGATAAACATTTGCAGAAATTATCTTATTGCTCGTGTTCTTGCACGTGCAACGGGAATATATAGGAATCCAATAGACTTTGAGTGATAGTAAATCTTTTAAAGCTTTCAAATTAGTTCTCTTTGCACGCATAACATGAATAGCGATGTCCCATTTGACAGAAGTATAAGTTCCCCAGCACTTAAACAAATAACAGGGAATACTTTCGAAATGGTTCACTCTACAAAAAAATTTATTCAGACATAAATTGTGTGTTTTAGCGAGATCTACATTTTTGTGCACTAAGATTTTGTCTATCTCTTACGGTTTACGAGTTATTCAAAACAGTAAACAGGAATACATAGGCTATAGCCAGAAAATTCAAGATAAACATTTCATTTGTCATCAAAATATCTGAAACATATGGCATTTTAATCAACATCGCTAGAGCCATTTTCAAGAAAACCAAAATTATCGAAAAATCTTCCATGCAAAGGGTAGCTTAGGGTGGGGCATCCCATCGCATCCTTGAAAGAGATTAAATTTAAGTACCAACTTTAGTTTTCAACCGACTTTTCGTTTTTGAGTTATGCTGTCCACAGACTGACTGACACACACACACACACACACACACACACACACACACACACACACACACACACACACACACACACACACACACACACACACACACGCTTTTTTTCTAAAAATGCTTTTTTTTTTTATTCAGGTCTCAAAACATATATTTCCGATGAAATCTCGACATCGAATTTTAGGTGGAATACAATACGTCCTCTACTTTGTGGTAGAGTAAGTAAAAATGAGTGCAAAACCTAAATAAGGATATTAAATACGAGCAAGTAATTGGTATGCATAAGTGCAGGAAGCTATACAGGATTAATGCAACTCAACTGGGGATAGTAAAACGTGTTTGCCACGGACAACACAAACATAGAAAAAGCGGCAAATTTTAAGACGTGGTGCACAATGGTAGGCCAAGGGTTGCATCTCGTTGGAGGATTGGAAAATGGCAGTTATATCCATATGAGGTCGGAAGGTAGAAGAGTAGTTGCCTTAAGACCAAAAAAAGCTGAGAACTTCGAGAGACGTTACCGACTCTTGAAATAATATGATCGTGCAGGAGTGTAGAAATCTTGTGAACAGTATGCTTAAAGCAGTAAAACTGTGCACGTAAACCAAAGGAGGCCCAGTAAAATATAAAATCATCTACAATGTATCTTTAAAGCAATATGCTATAAATTGATAATTATGTATAGTATTATGTGCTCGATAATGAACAGTAATGTGTAACGATACTTCGGACGCCATATTTTATCAGTCTGGCAGTAATCTTAGGAAGCGTAGCTGGCACTCAATTACGGACAATCAAGGACACCGTGCAGCCCTGGATAACATCTTGCAGGGATTCCAGGCGGGCAGAGGTTATTTTAGCCCGCTTCAGTATAACTCACACACGAGCCACTTATGGATAACCTGTACGTAGTGACCCAACGCCTGTCTATTCTACGTGTGGAGTTCAAATCTCCGCAGCATACGTCCATCTTAACTGCCCGAGCTACGCTTCCTAGTTGTTCTTTAGCCTTTTTATCTCGTTTTAACAGTGAAACTGCTTACTCTTTTAGATCACCTTTAACGTTTTAGCTGTTTTTACTTTTATCTGTTTTAAATTTCCCGTTGTAACGTTTCAACTGCAAGTCTTAACCGGCGAGTTTTCCTGTTTTCTTTGCTGCTTTCGGGCCCTAATGACCTAGCTGTTGACGAATCCTTAAACCCTAATCAGTCATTCACGCAACGACATTCAACTGAATATCCGTCGTCCAAGCTACGTATTAGCAACTGCCAACGTGACCGATATTCACACTCAAAAAGGGCTCTATAAACATTCATGCTTGGCTTACCTGCATTACAAAAGGTGTCCAACATTATGACAATGATTACAAATGTCTCAAACTGATACCTATTTCGTCCAGGTTTTGATTATAAGAGAAACTTTAGACCTTACAGAATAAAATAAGGTGATGGATAGCTACCTCGGAGCAAAGGACGTCTGCAAACTTACGATGGGATTTTGTCAAATGCTTTCTTGCGGGGGAGTATTACGATACATGGTACTTACAACATTTTGCTGTTCTAACGTATGCATGCGCAAGCATAGAAGATAACTATATATTTAGTATGTATTGCAAAACTTAATTTTTAGCACATTTTCTTTTTCATTGGAAATACGAATGTCTGAAATATTGCTCATTTAATACTTCAAAGTCGAGAATTCTTGTTTCTCAGTGGGACACTTCTCATTATGTAAGCGATTATCATATTACAGTTCAGCCCCACCCGCCATATTCTTCTTATGGCATTTTACGACAGTACTTAGAAAAACACGAGTGCCAAAGCTTTCCACTTAACTTGTTTCATTATAATAGGGTGATAATATCCACTAATTTGAACATTACCACAGATTTCTATACTGTAGGTAGGTTGTTTGGAAAGACTATTGAAAATTAGCTTATGTTATTTTTCAGGAAAAAAGAGAAGTCTAAGAATATTGCTTCAGAATATTTACCTATAAGAACTAAGATGAGCAACATTTCTTTAATGTGTTTGTTTTTGATTTAGTTTGTGACTACATCAGATGACGCTTTAACCCTATGACAGGGGTCGAAACAACCGCCATATGGAGGTTGCACTATTCCATTTTCCAGTACCAGTCCAGACTTTTGCTGTCTAGTTGTATAACAATAAACTTGAGCATCTATTGTTCCATAACTAAACGAAGTTATGAATAAAAGTCAAATAAATGAAAACTTAAGCACCTGTATTCGCAGTTAAACCAGGCTGTAGGAACAGGACTCCCAAGATATCATGTCATTCCTCTATTTCCCTCCCTTCGTGATTATCAAAGCGAAAAGCCAGTCGAAAACATCAGTTACATCTAATAAGTGTGTTGATACGTGTGTTAGTAGCTACTGCAGGTAAAGAGGAAAGGGACTATTCTGTTCAAACCTTCGAAGTACGCTTCCCCAGGCCTGAGTTAAACTAAACAGTTCCAAGCCCTGTCACAAGGAGCGGTAATGTGACTTATCTACACTGCATCGCGGTAACGGTACGGAACTGTATTTGCGTTTACTATCAACTAGACGTAAACTTCCGACTTGTGTAGTCAGTAAAACTCCACCGATAACTCATGCCGTTTGCTGTCAGCCTGAGAACAAACCTAGCAGTAGGTGCGGTAACTGTTGCTTAGCCCAATGTCAATGCATAGCTGGTCTAGCCTTGCTGCACGTTCACTTGCAGGTGAATTCAGTCCTAACATTGTGTGAAAATATATTCCAAACTCTGTGTACAGTGTTAAAGAAATTAATACAAATTAGAAAGTTTTGAACATTTTTGGCTTAGTTTACGCTTAGAGAAGGAGAATTGCTCAAATTAAAATCATGACGAACTTCTGGTTAGCATTTGATAATAGAGAAGTTCAAACTTCTTTCCTCAAAGTATAGTTTCCTAAATTAAGAACAAGTAGAATATACATGTCTTCTAATCACACTGTAACGGATTTGTTTCATTCCAGAATTCAGTTGCTTAGAATTTTAAACATATTTCTTCTGCTGATGAATTGTTCTCAGTTCCTCTTTAAGAAAACTATTTTAGTTCAAGTTCCCTTCGCCGAAAATGACCCAGTTTAAATTTCTCTTCCACAAAGGGAACCTGTCCCAGCACAACGTAAAAGATCTTAAGCTTCCGGCGAGTTTGTGAAATATTCCCGACAGCGCGTTTTTAATATCTTTCTGCCTCTGGGATAATTAAAAAGCATAACACTTTGTTCCTTTCGACGGTAAAGGCAACTGGAGGACAACACGAAAGAACCACGAATATCGGTCACTTTTATGCCGTCCTCCCCACCTAATGCACTTTACTACCAGCAAAACTCTTGACTAGCAATTAGGTAATCTGTGCTATAAAGCTATAAAGAGAGAAAAGTGTATGTGAGCGAGTGCGAGCTTCCATGTGTGTCTCGCAAATCTTCCAACAGCTTTTGATAATACTTTCGCCATTGAAAGGAACTGTTCATCCAGACGGATATTGGCTATAAACAGTACTGGCGTCAAATTTAATGTTACCAATTTAAAACCCGTTTCGTTGAATACGATACTATGTACAGTCGTATACATTTTCAATTATATTTTTGGCACTATATTACAAACATGGGAGATCTCTAATGACTTCCGACCCAAAGGAATAAACGTAAAAACATAAAATAATTCAAAACTGAGTAATTCAAGGCGAAGGTTAAATATTGAGTTCATAATGCTGAATTTTCCTCTTATTTCACTAAACTTTGTTTACAATTGTGGCAAAACTTGACACATTTGGGTTCAGTTAAAGAAATAAGCTATCGCAACTATCAAAAACGTCCACTTCCCTTATTTTCAATTCTTATTTTAAAGTACTAACAGACACATCTACTTAGTCTATTTCGACAAAATTTTCTAAGCTTACAGCAGAGTCCAATGAACATTATAAACTGCCTGCAATTCTTAAATCTATCCGTACCATATTTTTCAACCCATTGTGGAAAAATCCTTACGGTTGTAAAACTATACAATAAGATCTGGCAAATATCATAGCCTTGTATGTTACAAAAGCTGTTAAACCGTTATTTTCACGTATATGCTACACATGGGGATGTTTAACGTACATACACCTATATTGGCAATCCCTAAAGCAAAGCTATATTGCTTGGCTAGTCAAGGTACAAATTGCGCACTTGAGCTTATAGGACTTTGTGGAAAGTATATGTTATCGTGCAAACCCAATTAACCACCTCTACTCATATGTTCAACCACTAAGTTTATTAATCTCAGTATTTTACAAAAAGGTAAATTTCTTGGCCCCTGACGTTTTAGGTACAGTCGGGCACACGGAAACACATAGATGTTTTTGGTTTGCCGTAACGTTTCTCTTAGTTTAATGTTGGCAGAACCACTTGTTCCACACCAGAGTGGGGTGATTCAATATCATATTGGTTTGAATTCATTTCCGACACATATGCAATATCCTATGAACAAAGGCTAGAACTAGTTGAGCGATGAAAGGGAAGGAGTTAGGTACAATCTAACTTGAGTGGCTGAAAGTCATGCTTCGCCATACCAGCCTCTAAGTGAATCCGAACTGGTATTGGTTTGATGTGAAAGTCTGACACCCAAACATTAGCTGATGCAAGCAGGCCGATTTCAGGCACAGCAACGAAAGAAAAGTGGGAGTAAAACTGAAGTTACCTAAGTGGAATTCCAGAAGCAGGTAAGGGGTTAGGACAAGCGGAGCAGAGGCTCTAGTTCTTCCTTACCAACACAAACCACTGCGCATAATATCAGCACGATTCCATGCACTCGAGTGTACGAGTGGAAACTGTAGGCTACTCACCACATTCAAAACCAACCCTGTTCTTATTTTCAAACCCTCAATTACAGAGCCCATCAATACAATGCCGGTTAAGGACATCTAGTCACAAATAGACATCTCTTTGTGGAGGTAAGACGTTTATCATTTTGCCATTTATACCGGATGCCTTTGATTTTATTTTTCCTATTAGGTTCTACATGCCCTGCTGGATTTTTAGTTGTTTTAATAAAGTGACACTTTTCTAAGTGAAATGGAAAACGTCATTTATTATTTCAACCATTAATTGCTTTCCCTTGTATCGCATTTTATCGCGTCGCGGCTGCTATTCATTCTCTGGGACTGAGGAAAAGCGTTCCTAGGTTGAATTGTCTGTCGTGGGTTTCCTTCCAGTCGAGGTGAAATTGGTTTTAATGAAGCGTGGAGAAAGTTGTGCATCGATTCCAAAGGCAGGAAGTACGGAGATGTAGTGCATTGAATAAAGGATATTTTTTCCCTCTCGCGCGTTTTTATCCCCTTCTCCTACAAGCAACAGACTCAAGCCCAAAACCGATAGCACGTCATAATAACACATGTCAGTAAGGAGAAATTGAATATGCAAATACAACCTTCTAATACACAGTGATCCCTTTGTTCCTTCTCTTTGACTAAGTAGTTTCCAGGTATTCCACAAATATCTGTAAAGAAATATATAAGTGTCCCGCAAGTTTTTAAAACAATATAAAGGTATATTATAAAAACTAGTGCAATTAACTTCCCCGCAGATAACAGCACTACGAAAGCACTAACTACAGCAGACAAAAAATTAAATGGCGGGTGGCAGGAGGAGCTGGTGAACACAACATCCAATCAGACGCTTGCCACGCCTTGCGGTATCTTATAATTAAACACCTGTGAAATCACCCTGTAAAGCCAATGATATAAATAACATTTGTGTCCACAAAATTTCTTTGTGCTACAGGAAAGAGAACAGTAGTAGTCAAGTATCAGACGCCATTAAATTTTGTGTCTGTCATAGTTACTCGTGCCTGTTTCTGCCAATCTCTTAAGCATGAGCGATGGCAGACTTTTCCCCAGAGAGGGCACATGTTGGGAGTCTGCAATCAGATAATATTAAATCATTGTTTTATTGTCAAAATGTATATTTGCTGGAGATAACCATTTAATTTGTGCTAAATAAAAACTGTTGTTTACATCAAAATTAAAATAATAGTTTAATAGTTAGTAATTAACTGCACATTAAGTTCACCAATTTCCAAGGGGCCTCCTTGTCCCCCTAATCCCCCTTCGCGACGCCCATGCCCTTAGGTATGTGTGAAGGGTTTTCAAGTTAACTCTGAAAGTAGAGAATTAAGGTTCTGTTTGAATTATATAGCTAAGGTTGAAAAGTTTGTTGACCTAGAGCCAAGGAGCATGGACTTCGAAGACAATGTGAATGAGGATAACTAGGTGTAGAAGTTTGAAGGATCTTAATACACGTTCTTAATTCCAATGGGTGGCGGTCATAACAATACCTTATCCAGGGAGATGTCTCCGCGGTAACACGTGAGGCTGAAATTTGAAAAAAAAATATTTTCTTGTTTAACGACGCTGTCAATTGCTAGGATCACATCAGCGTCGCCGGTGTGCCGGAATTTTGTCCCGCAGGAGTTCTTTTACATGCCAGTAAATCTACTGGCATAGAGCTGTCGTTTTTAAGCACACTTAAAAACCATCGGCCTGGGCCGGGTTTGAACCCGCGACCTTGGGATTCGTAGGCCAGCGTCTAACCAACTGAGCCACCCACCGACGCTGAAATTTGAGAGGTCCTGGATTAGCTTCCTGGTGACCGTCCACTCTGACCATTGGTTTTTCCGTGGTTTTTCCCTGGTCGGCAAGGCTACTATTGTGGTGTCGTCTTCTACCGCGGCTTTCCTATTTTCAATTTCGTCTCATTTCGTCTCCTTCTATCATGTTATAAGACAACTCCGGGGCTGTGTCGGTCGATGGTGGACAGATGGCGCAGAGGCTTGTGAGTTGGAACTTCTTCCACCAGAGGATGGCCATCCAAGCCTCCATTGCTGAGTAGAGCTTTCCCCGATTCCCGCTAGAGGGGACCCTATGAACCACCCTCCGGCGGTTTGGGCAGGTCACCGCGAGTAAATGTAAGTAAATGTTTGGGAATTGTGTGTCTCTGCCGTCTACGCCGGCGGGTCCTGCAGCCCATAGGTATCCCCCGGTTCCTTCACCTCATTCCCTTCTTCCGCGGGTGTATGCACAAACGTTCCATTGCACATTGAGATACTAATGTCCCCTTAGTTACCTAATCTACCTCTACTTCTATAACGATATCTTCGAGCTGGTGTTATATGATCAAAAGTGCGTGTATTGCATAAATACATAGAAATGGCTTGTGGACACACAGTTTATAGGCATGTAAACCACCTTGAAAAACCGATTACCATCATTTTGTACGTACGCAACCTAACAATTTGCAAACCATCACAAGTGCATTCTCTAAGAATGCAATGAATGTGCCGTACAATAATCAAATGATTAACATTCATGTATAATTAAAATACCAAAACACTTAAATGACAGAGGAATCGACAATAAAACACAAACTAAGAAGTATAGTAATTCTGTTCCAAAGAAGTGTTTGGCAGGCTGAATGGAGGATAGCATGCTTGTCCTTAACACTTCTTCTAACAGCCTAGGCGAGGTGCAGAGGTTTCTCAACACATAGCTTGTCATCATGACGTTACAACACCAATTTGTGAGATGCACAAAAATGTATGCACCATGTGTCATTGGGTTCAAGGTGCGAATGGTGTTTGTTCAGTGCATTTCAATGGATTTTATAGCTGAATATTCAAATGATGGGTGAATCTGAAAATGATGGTATTCCAAGCGTATTCAATAAACTTTTCCAATCCTGTTCATTCACCAATAAGTTAGAGTTAGTTAAAAAGCGAGACCTCTGGATCTGAAAAGTATAAACCCGGGAAAGGAAGGCATGTTTAACTCTAAACTTTATAGAAAAATAGTTTGGTTATGCGGTCTGAAACGTTGTATAATGTATATGATTTCTGTGTTTCGTGTTGCCTGTGTTCCTTTGCCACGTTTTCAGAGCACACCACTGAAATACAGCAGTTTGAAGAAAATGTGTCAGCATGCTCCAAATTTTGCTGAAATTGCTACAAAATTGAGTTGTATAGGTACAGGGGCTTCTAAAAATTTTTAATTTTTAAGAAAGTCACGGTATCTACGGAGTTGAACTGTTACACATATTTATTGATAAATTTTGTAGACTTTAAAACTCGGCTAGCTAAATTACATATTACGATGAAATCTGTAATCTGATACCAAAACTCTGGAAGTAAATAAATATGGCGTTATTCTATTATGTTATTTCTTATAGCGTTTGACAGCGATGGAATCCAGGGTACTGTAGTTGCAGACACGTGTTTAGAAACTATTGTGTGGAATATCTGCCACGTGGTATAAAAGTTTGTGCTCGTGCTTGTCACGCCTGAAACCAGGGTTGAGTTCAACACCGGATACTAGAAATTTAATGTACCACTTATTGACTTCAAATGGCTTAAATGCACTTATAGCTATCTGCAACTCGTCTGACGGGCATAATTATCCTGTTTAATTTAAATTTACTCCCAGGAATTGATCTTTAGAAGATTTCAGGGCCATTTGCATTCCAATGAAAATGCCAGGCTTGGTTGAGCTCTTCTTAAGATACATTCAACAATTAACAGAATACAATGTATATGATTCAAATTTGAGAATATAACAGATTTACAAAGGATTCTATCACATAAAGCAACGGTAAAATTCAGCACATGCAGGTGGGCTTGCAAAATGTTAACTCTTCATTGATGTAAGCAATCAAACAGCATTATATCGGTTATACAGGTATTTTTAAATGCGGAGAAAACAAACGTAGGTGTTAAATAAAGAATGTTAAAAATGCTAAGCGAATATTCATGGGTGTAGTTTGTTTGAAAGCAATAGAAATGTAAATGCGTTAAATGGGGAAACCTGCAAAACTGTATTAATTTTCGGGATTGTTTCCCAAAATAGCTACCAAACATCAGAATGCGGTACACAAAAGGTTGCAACCGCACCTCATTTGTAACGCTGTGCACATTTCTGGTCCACTAGGTTAGTTGGTCTTTATCTCCATGAATAGGGAGTCCCATAAAAATCTTGCTTTGGAGACTTTGAATGCGAAACTTCCTTTTTTCTATCTTTCTGTTTTTCAATCAGTCTCCAAAACTATATATAGAAAAAAATTCGCTTGTACAAAATTGTAGTTTCCAAATAAAAATTGAGGTATATATTGGAACATCTTTTGTTTTATTTTTTCACATACTGTTTTGATCCATTTTCCATTCATGCTTCTAATCGAAAATTGAATTTTCCACATTCACTACTAGTAAACTGACCTTCTTACGTGCTTTACTTATTTTAGTGCCCGTATATACCTTAATAATAATCAATCATACAATTTTTTATGTATTTATTCCTGCAGATATAGAAAATAATCATATATGAAAGTTAAATTTTACCATTTTAGCCTTGCGTGGATTATTTTCTTTTTATATGTTAATATTTACTTACGCTTTAATTCATGTGGCTGCTAGATTTATTTTAATAAAATTAGCTACCAGGAGTTGATAATCGATTGACAGTTCGCCACAAATATTAATGCTGGTGACCTGGGTACTTGAATCAATGTGTTCAACACGTATTAGTACTTTATTTTATTTTCACATGGGTATTGTTTATATTCTTCACTATCTTCGAAAAATAGTATGCAATATCCGTGCGCTAAGTTTCATTGAAAGTCTAGAAAGAAAAAAGTACTTGACTTTGTCTCTTGATTCTAAACCGTTCCTCGTTCTCCAATGATGAACTTATCACTTATATCGCCACATACAATTTAATTAGTATAAAGTACCACGGAATTGTGAAATTGCACTGCAGATATAGTATCTAAACTCACAGTACTGCGCAATCTTTATGGCTCATTGTAATTTTTATAGACTAAATCATATCTTCTTGTCCAAGCCAACAGAGAGATATTTATTCATTAGCAACATTTACTACATGGAGTTTGATTGAGTGTTATCCATAAGCTGTCTGCATTGAGTGGATAAAATCTACGTTTTGTATGCTCCTTTATGTATATTATGAAAAGCATAGGGCCCAGTACAAATCCTTTCATAAGCTTAGTTTTATTTTCAGTCAGCCGTGAACATTCGGCTCAAATAAATCCTAGAATTACTCGAGGACCGCGGCGTAAATGATGCCGATTTACTGAATGACGTTTTTCATATAGGTATTTTCCCAAGTTTATGCACGTCCATCAACAGAGTAGAATAACGCCACGCAAAATTGATTACAGGGTTCGTTGAATAACTATCGGGACTGATATTTTTTCCGACCAATTGAAGAACTGCAGGGAGATCTCTTTGAGTCAGATCAATAATGAAGCTACCACGTAAGCCAGGAAACCTGGCTCAATTGTCTCCAGGCTTCTGGAGTGTGTATACTGCGCTTGAAGTGAACATGTGCTTTTAGTTCGTGTACAGATTCAAGATGCAGCAAAACATTGAGAGGCATTGTGCCATCAGATTCTGCGTAAACTGAATAAATTTGCTATAGAGATTTTTGACATGATTACTGAGGCTTGCGAGCATGCAGGCATGTCCAGAACGCATGATATTGAGAAACATAACAATTTTAAACATATCCAAGAAAATGTGGAAGACGAATGATCTGATGCGAGCAATTTTGAACTGGGGTCGCAGATTAAATGCTCGTTACATACAGGATCGTCTACCCTGGATTCCCCATCACGACAATATTCCAGCCAGGCATGATAAGTGTAAGGGAGGCACTGTTCTAATACAAAGTGGCAACACTACCACAACCATCCTACAGTCCAGATATGTTTCCCTTAACTTTGTATTTCACATACACATGAGAGAGTAGAATATTGCCAACGCGCCCACGGCTACTTACCTACACAAGGGGAGCACCTACCTGAGTTAATGACCCGTGCCCTGACTATACAATAGGCCGTACGGGAACACTCCCTATTATTTGCCGTTCTGGGTTTCATATCCTTCGTTTTCTGACATTCAAAGCAATTCCATTTCTAGAAACGTTCTCATTATGTGCAGGACCGATATAAGGGATTGCTGAGCACCGAATCAGAAGTTAAACCTTTAGGAAGCGTTCAATGGACAGCCACAGTGAATGGTGCCGAGTGTTTGTGACCACAGTGAATGGCGCCGAGTGTTTGTGATCCGGTAGTGTCAGTTCAGTTATGATTCGATTCGACGCTCAAGTTCTGTTGCTCTGAGCTTGTACGATAGTGAATTAAGAGTAACGTTAACGCTACGCTAACCGATTATAAGGCTAATAATGTGTGATTAACAGTAACTGGTGTTTTCATTTGTTACAATATCCTGTTGTAAGTGAAGAATAATCTTACGATGGCACAAGTTTACTCTTAACGAGTTGGAAACGTCCGTCCCATACAACTTCTAGAGCTCGACTGATGAACACACACACTTTTGGCCACGATATCGAGAAAAAAAATAGCACTGGGTTTAGTAATTGTTTAGTCTAAAGCTGCCCAGCCAGATCAGCATAAATCTGCACTCATTGGACGGCATACCTTGTTTTGTCGTACCATTAATACGCTAACAAGGCGATAGAATAATCTCTCTCTTTTTAGGATATTTATCAAAATAAATAATACATCCTGATTCTATTCGGGAATATCATCAGAAATATCTTTTATAACAGATGGAATATACTATTAAGAAGGGTTTTTGAGATCTGTTGTTCTTCAGCGTCTAAGATGATTAAAACAAGAAATATATTTCCTTCGTATTTTCTTGTGTTTTCTTCATTTCTCTCTTTCCTTTTCTCTCTTTTTTCTCTCTCTTTCACTCTATTTACCTTAACGCATGCCTTAATAGAGTTGTTAATGCATTTTCATAATATACAGTTGTTTATTGTAATTCCGTTGTTTATAGTCAGATTAAATTTGTTTCAGTTTTTCGAATCCCATAAATACATAACTATTTATTATAATGCATGCTTGAGGATAAATGCTACTACGATGTACGAATATAGAGTATTGGGTGCTTTAGTATTCATTTAATAGTGCATTTTCTGCACATATTTCAAGAAATGATAGGCGCGCATTGTTTAAATTCTGCATTTTACACGTTCTCTCTTGGCAGATAAAAACCATTAACACCGCAAAGATAGTTCATTTAAAATTATGTGCTTATGAAGCGTTATTGATTTTGGCACTCACGTTGCAACAAACCTGTTTGTGATTTTCCACACCATTATGCAGGAACGTATATCGCATGCACATTAGAGCTAGATGAACCTCGGCCTGATTTCCCTAACCACAAGCATTAGTGAGGTGAGATAAATCGTCATGAATCCTCTTAGTGCAACATGACGGATTCATACAGTAATGATATAACCTACCGCAGCACACGTCTTTCGTTTTCTGTGAAATTAGCACAAATTATAACATCAAAAGTGGAACACAAAGATTCTGTGCTAATTAACAGGGTCCGGATGTTGATGTCCTAAAAATGTTTGAAAATGGTTTAACAAGTGACCCAAAACTTTTAAAAATGGCATCATAATTACACAAAATATCCTTAAACTAATATTTAACTTATTATGAATAGAGGTACGTGTGCCAAACTACATAATCTAAAAATCAGAATTCAGGGTGCTTAGCGTTGTCATAAGGTAATGAAAACACACTATCCAATAAATGTTTTTACATGCTGATAGTACAACATTTTGAAAATCACTTCGTAATTCTTGTCAATAGACTTTTTAAGTGAGGTCCATAAATAAAATTTTAGAAACGCATATCCTTAGTTAGGGAAACATAACTGCCACAATTTTGTTCACAATCTTCCAATATTTTAAGAGACATGAAGTACTTAATGATAACAATACGAGCGGACTAGTTTTTTAGCCAGTAAAATATAACCTGTAAAATATTGTGTACAGAATAGATATTATTCCACCTAAAAGGGAAAAAATCATTTTTAAAAATTCAATATAACACAAATAAAAATTATCCTTTCACTCAGGTTGTTAAACTAGATGGTTTGTAGCGTCACAAAAAATCAGCCCTTTAAGTTTAGCAGTTTCTGAAAAAAAGTGTACCCAAAGCTGTAAAATTTGTACTTGCGGGAAAGCGAAAAATACTAAGTTAATGTGTTTTGTGGCTGACTGAACAACATTTAAAACATTTCTAGCCCATAATCCCCTTGTTCCAATGGTTATTGATTCTCACTCTTCCTCTTGAAGCTCCTTTTCTTGATTTTAGCCTCTGGTTGATTCTTGAGCTCATTTTTTGCAGTTATAAAGTTATAGCAAATTTAATATCGATGGTGATATTGGCATTTAAAAGGGGTGTAACCCAACAGACGGCATATTTAAATATCCATTTAAAGGATTTCAATATTAAGAATACCCATATTGTAATTCATCATTGAGTTCGTAAAATCTAGTAGACTTTTATAGAACACAAAACAAAAAATCGATTTTTTGAGCCATTCACAGTAATACTGTCCTTAAAGCTAGTATACAAAATACTATAATAACTCAATTTATACACGGATAGAACTGCCATACAAGTAGAAAATATGGTATAAAAATTGTGAGACTAGGTATATATAACATTAATTTAAAATCTGTTTCTTCCATGTCATTCATTGTAGAGTATGAAAAGAAAATTAAGAAAAAATCTTGAAGCAGCTTTAACATTATTGTATCATTAACACTTTTGAGTTCTTGAATTATACAAAACTCATCATAAATGAAGAGGACTTCACAATCTAGTAGAATAACAACCTGAAGTACGAATTTATTAACGTAGAAAGGAAAGCTAACCTGCCTCGTTCCTATTTTGGGAACTGAATTCACCTGTAATGATGCTTGTCACATCTCCCCAACAACTAGCCGCCCCTCCACCTAGAAGTTACCTTTATACAATAACCATTAAATAAAATGTATTATTCCATAGAATTCGAGCAAATGATACATAAAGTTACCCTTATTTCTCAGTCGCAAACCGAAATGTGTGATGTTTGAAAATTTATGCTTGTGTAAAAACTAGATAATATAAATGTATTAGTATATTTAATTTAAATGGAAGAAAATTACTAAATAAGTACCCATAAAGAAAAATAAAATTTAAAAACATAATTACACAACATTGAAAATATGGCCCTGAAACATAAAATGCTATAAATTACCTAGCAATTATCCAATAAATATTCATTTTCATAATCTGAGACCCATAATAAAGATTTTTGTAACACATGTTAGCAATGCTATTATACAGCAATAATTAAAATACAAGTGCGTCAGAGTCCGAGCGGACACGCCGTAGCCTAGTGGTTAGACTATTCGCTTCTCTTGGTCCCAGGCAACCGCATGTGGGATTCGTTGTGAACGAAGCGGCGCTGGGGCGGGTTTCCTCCTGGTTCTCCGGTTTCCCCCGCCATCTCATTCCATCGGTGCTCCAGCTTCATTCCATGTATCCTCAGTGTCACCACTTGTGGTGCCGCAGTAGTAAAAGTGGGCGTTAAACATTAATCCCCCCCCAAAAAAAAAAGAAATCCGAGCACTGGTAATTAAAGATCTTCGAATAGTTTTTAGTTATTGTTGGTGAACACTCCAGCGATTTTTAAGATAAAAAGGTTTCTCTAAAAGATTCCCATCACACTTAAAGAAAAGAAAGAAACATATGTGCTACTTTTCTCTACGCATTATGGCTTATTTCAATTGCTGTTCTATGACTTATCCATTAAACAGCTTGTTTTTCTATCTAATTTGTGTTACTCGTGATAAATATTGACAGGAGTGGTTTCAATACATGTTTGTAGTAGATACACAAAAGCATACAGGAGGTTGATGCGACAGTCAACTGTTTGGTAAACACCTACCCTCATGTTACATACTCTTTGCATATACTGACGCCACATGAAACTATATCGTCTATCGTGTTTGAAAATTCACACATAAAACAACGAATATCTCAGAAATGACTAATGGTGCAAAAAAAGCTTTTTCTTCAAAGATAGTTTGTAGTGTTTAACGGCCACTTTCACTACTTACGGCACCGCAGGCGGTGACATTGATGATACATGGAATGAAGATGGAGAACCGTTGGAATGAGATGTCGGGGGAAACAAGAGAACCCGAAGGAAACCCGCCCCAGAGCCGCTTTGTTCACTACAAATCCCACATCCGGTTGCCTCCGATCGAATTGCCAAAGATTGAGCACTTCAACGAGCTTTGAATTAATTTGTGTATATTTCTTACGGTTTCACATTTATATAAGGGAGAACTTGGGATGGGCAATTTTCTTGAAAAACTTGGCTTAACATTCTTAAAGACTTTCTATATAATGCTAATATTTGCGTCGATATCAATCTGAGTGGTTTCTTTTGTTTGTTTTCCACGATTTTTTTTCCGTGATTCACTGTTTTCCTCTTCCTTTCTAACGAAGCCTATATTCTCTGGGACGTATTGTCTGCCATGTGAAAGAATTTTGTTTTAATACTTTTGCGCCAATTATATCCCCCTCCCTGCTATGTTAGGTATTACTGCGATTTTGTACTTGATAAGTGCTCATAAACGTTGTTGAGATGTAAACGGATTTATCTTCAATTTGTGGGCGGACTCATAGCACGTATGTAGTTGAATGAACCGCTCTGTGGTAGCCTAGCTCACGCGGTTTAGAAGTTGGCCACATTTGAGTTCAGTATGGTAATCTTGGAAATTGCGTGTGGAGGGAAGCTGTTTATTGTCTGAGTTGAAGTATGTGGTTATGTGGTGCAGACTTGTGGGCAGTGTGTGTTTATTTCGTTGAGGTTTGCTCGAATGTGGACCATCAACTTGAATTTACATTAATGCCCAGGTGAGCCCATTCCCCCAAAAATCCCCTATTATAGGTTTTAGAAACCTTTAAATAAGTTAGGTCCGAATTAGAAGAGAAACAAACAAGCAATACTTCCAACTGAGGAAAAATTAGACGCCATAGAAAAGGTTCAAGAAAATCCCTGCCTCGTATTATGGGTTTTTATTACAGACAATTGGCTCACCTACTTGCTCACCAGTTCTACATTCATCAATATATTACATTGAAGAATGCTTAAAAATGTGAATGCAACAAATTCCCATTCACCCGGCGAGTTAAAAGACAATACCCGGCGTAGATTTTCCGACATTTGGACTGTAGAAATGTGTCCAGTGTTTAATAACGTGTTCACCTGGTTTGTATAGATGCAGAGGGGTATCATTTGGAACTCGTTTTACGATAAAAGCTAAGCATAATGTATTCATATTGTCTCACGAGTTAGCATTATCTAGAGGTGAAACATCTGCTTGTACCACTGCTACTACAAGAACGCATTCGTATAGCACTATCGTGGAGACGGCAGGTTGCTAGGCGTGTTATTCAAGAGAAACTCATTATTTGTCTCATTTGAGTATTGCGTAGTGCACGAACTACTTGTTCCGCCCTGCGTTCCAGAAAGCCAGTATTGGACTGTAATTTTCATCAGAGCTACCATTCTTGTCAGCCAATGCAAACAGGCACGTAATAAAACTTTTCGTGCAGTATGCAACAACGAAAGCATTAATGTATAGGACTAACTGCTAGTGGCTTTTATAGACTTCGAAAAATCATTTGATTTTGTAAATAGAGTAAGATTATGGAATATAATGAACAAAAGGGGATATCCCCCTCACATAGTAGAAGTAATTAAATGTTTATATAGAAACACAAATTATTATAAATACAGGCACGCTAAAAACAAGAGTAAATAAAAGCAAATCAAGGAATAAAGCAGGAATGCAGCCTCTCTCCCACGCTATTTAATATATACGTGGACATGATTAAGACTGAAAAAAGAGGTGAGTGGAGGAGCATAATGAATAAAAATAAAACGTTAAAAGTGATTCTTTATGCGAAGGACGTTACAGTAATAGAGGAAAATGAAGAGAGCTTCTGATGATCCATGTACAAAATGTATTTTTTGGGAAATGAATATAATTTTAATATGTCCATAAAAAGGCAAAAATAACGGCACATTGAGGAAAATATCAGGTAAGCTCAAAAATAAGCATTGAAAATGAATGCCTGGAACAGCTCTCGAATTTTAAATATTTCGGTTGTGAAGAAAGCTACGCCGTAGACAAGGATGTAGAAATCAAGATAAATGAGTTCCAACGGATATGTGGAACTATAACATGAATTTTGTGTAATAAATCCAGGAAAGAAGTAGAATTGAAATTTTATAAAACTATGGCAGTTCCATTGTTTATGCATGGAAGCGAGTCATGGATATTAAAATAAAGAGATAAAAGCAAAATACAAGTGGCGTAAATGAGATTTCTAAGAAGAATTATAGAATGTACCAGACGATATTTAATAGGAACTGAAACGATTAGAGAGAAATTAGGCAAATACGAATTACAAGATAAAGTAGAATAAAATATACTGAATTGTAAAGAATATATGAATAGAATGAATGAAGAAAGAATGCTTGTTTTAATAAGGAGATACAATCCTCCTGAAAGAAGGGATGTGGGGCGTCCTAGAGGATGTGAATAAATTGTTGGCATGCGAAGACGGAACTGGCAGAAATGCCAAATACCTGAAGTGCAGAAGAAGTAGAAGTAATGCCTGTTACACATGTCAGATGTTATACAAGATATAATGTATTATGGGTATTCTATCAGCCGAAATATTATGCGTGCCCCGTGGTTTAACTATTTATCCGCACAACTTTTGGAGTTAGGTTGCACTTGTTCAAGAGCTATGCATTGTTTTGAAGACATTTAAGCTTTACATTTTACTTAATACCTTAAACAGAAAATAATTTAAAATCTTAGGATACATTATAAGGAACAAATAACAAAGAAGATAAATAATAACAGCGAGAAAATCCTTTACAAGACCACTGTTGAACAACCACAAACACCACAGGAGGGAAGTGTACGTGAAGCGTGAGGATTTTAAGTTAAGAAGCAGGGCGTCATTTATATCACTTTTTCACAACCTTAGAAAGCATTTACTGATTATTTTTATAATCATTATCTGCAGAAACACGAAGTATAACAAACCCAAGGTTGGTTATATTAATTTAATAGTTGTTGCGCTACCAGAACTTATAGGAGTGTCATATGTTAGTTTACTTAGCTTCCTAGTGACATATTGCTCAAATAATATTAGTTTGTTTTATCTGGTACTTTATTGAAACTGATAAAAATAAGGTTAATGTCATTATTATAATTACCCAGGGAGAAATTAAAAAAACTAACAAAAGATACTTAAGGAGTGTATTAAAACTCTCAGGACACTGTCGAGACAAATATTTAATAATATGTGTGTGTGTGTGTGTGTGTGTGTGTGTGTGTGTGTGTGTGTGTGTGTGATATAATAACATTTCCGAGAAATTTCTATGTAAAAAGTACTGTTTAAAAAAGACAAATGCCACAGCTTGTAATGATAATTTCTTCTTGATGTAGCTGACTTCCACATTGTAGAGAAAATTGGGGAGAAATAATAGCAACATAACGTCAATATAACCTTTATTCTCAGCGAGCAACATACACAACGCTACTAAGATAACAAGAAAGTCATTAGAAATCAAAGAACAAAGTTAACTGTGTTATTACTCTATGACCAATGTCATAGAGGAAATTAAGAAATATTGTGTGTACTCGCTGTTCCTTTACTATTTGTGAGGTGGCGAAAACGTAAGTAATCGTTCTTATTTTAGCAGTGTTCGAGTTGCTGCGGCTATCGTTGACAAGGCTATGGATGGTCTTGCGAGCTTCTACAGACACTGCAAAAATCTAAATAATTAATTCTTTGGAATGGGTTGGAATTTCAAATTCTAAGTTACACATCAATATTTGCCTTGTGTAAACGATTATGTGTCAAAGTTTTGTCGAAATGCTGTAAAAGCGTATAAATAATATCACACACATACCACTGATTTTTATGTACGATTGTATTAAGATTACATTATAAGCCTCGTCCTTCTTTTGGTCCACACTAGAGTTGTAAAACTACCATAGACTACCGTAGTTTTCCTAGCGGAATTGGTCAGTTACATACGCGCGTTACCTGCACGTTAGGTGTGTTGCATACATATCGGGCGTTACCTCATATCGATGGCGTTGTTTACGTTCTTTGATCATGTTTTACGAGATTTTTCTAAAAACCGAAAGCGTTAAACTTTGAACCTGCTCGAAACTGAGAGAGGGTATATAAAGGGCCACTTAAACTATGGAACATAGTTCAAAAACGTTTGAAAGTCCCCTAAATATACTATAGTTCAGATCGAAGGCACTGATAGTGATCAGTAGCGTAATTTTGAACTGAAATGTACAATTTTTATTTTGATTACAGTGACCAAAGTCGTGACCACAATTTTTGGTTATCATTATGTTTGAATTTTCCATTAAATGTCTTATTCGCTATGTTTTTGTATTATGCTTATTTTTCTAACAATGCTACCAATGCTAACGGTAATGCTACTTAATGGGAAAACAAATCTCTTCTCTAGGGAGATAGAGGTAGTGAAATGTTCATTCAGTGTTTCATATATCGGGTACTACACTTTAGAACCGCTCTTTTTAAGTATTACTAAGTATTTTTTAATATTAACAACTGAGGTCTGTAACAATGAAGCTTTGCTAAAATGAGCCTGATTTGAGCTAGTTGCCCAACATTTGTTTTGAGAATAATGAAAAACCAAACACTTCAACCCAATCGAGATTCAAATTCAGGACCTCCAAACCAGATGGCACACGCTAACTCTCTGCAACTTAAGTGACCACATAGCTCCACTGAGTGAAGTCTTATATAAAGAAGATGATAGAATTGCCGTCCTTCCTAAGCTAAAGAGGTGTTATACTGGGAAAAGTGTTCTCGGCGCACAACAAAGGACGGACGGGACCAAGCTAGTTCACACCACATACCAGGCGCGGAGCTTATAAAAGGCCTCACAGTTAAGTTTCCCCAGACCACTCAGCAGAAACGGTAGCAGCAGAAACGGAGTAGTGACTGTATGAGAGACAGAGAAATTGAAGAGAGACACTGAAAGGACAGATCAAGGTTACGGAAGTAAAAGTTCTGAGTTATGATAGCACAAAATACTGTAGACCTTGTTAACAACAAGAAGAAAACCGCATTTTGTGATAAAATTTTAGAAGACAATAAAGTGATAGAAAAGTAACCCCACTGAATTTTGTGGTTTTGTTTTAGTATTGTGGTTGCGGTGAGTATGTTAGATGGCAATTTTGCGTTTTTTTAAACATGTTTTAAGTCCTTATCTTTAGTTGCTTTCTTTAATGTGTAAATTAGTAGTTTTTTGTCAGTTTTTTATTATTCAGATTTCTCCATCACACCATTCCACGAGCAAGAATCGTTATATCGGGACCGTGGGAGTCCTGCATCATCACTAACCACTCTGTTAAAAAAACTGTATGGTTTTTGTAAAGACGTCTCTGCAGTATTAAATGGGTAAATGTTGTTGAAACCACCAATTACATCCCTCTTTGTCTCTCTGATGAAAGAATGGTTTAAAATTTTTATCTCTTGTCAATTTACACAGAGTGGCTTCATATCATTATGGATTATGATAACAATACCAGCGAAAGTTTTGAATGCTTATGAGCCACTGAGTTGAAATTCCGATTCATTAAAAATGCTGCTCCTCAATTAAACTTTGGTTCATCGATTACATAAATCGTGCACAATAATGTGCCCGTGGTTCACCTGATTGTACGCTTTTATTGGTTTGTGTTTATTAATTAATTTCCTTTAAGCGCATTACTGGGCTAATAGAAATTATGGTAATATTAGGAACACCTTTCGTGACGCTCTTATTTGTCTGTTTAACGTTAAAGGTGTCTTCGGTGTTTTATTTTTTCTATTCCACTGAACCGTAGATGTAAATGTCAATGGCTTGAAAATAAAAATATCAAAACCGCTAATTTTTAATATGATTTTAAGCTGACTAAACATCCATCACTAAAAATAAAAATCCAGTAAACTTCGGATTGTTTCTCTGGATGAAGTAAAATGCTGATATATTTTATGTTAATAAATAAACAAACATAGGTACAAAACAGCTGAAAAACTAAATATTCTAGCCTTTCCGGTTATAGACCATCACAAAGTGAGGCATACGATAAAATGAAGGTCATTATATTGAATATAA
The DNA here is from genome assembly GCA_030765045.1 of Tenodera sinensis. Taxonomy (NCBI): domain Eukaryota; kingdom Metazoa; phylum Arthropoda; class Insecta; order Mantodea; family Mantidae; genus Tenodera; species Tenodera sinensis. Next base: position 71,993,682 of record CM060962.1, on the reverse strand, counting down.
TAATAATAATAATAATAATAATAATAATAATAATAATAATAATAATAATAATAATAATAATAATAATAATAATAATAATAATAATAATAATAATAATAATAATAATAATAATAATAATAATAATAATAATAATAATAGTAATAATAGTAATAATAGTAATAATAGTAATAATAGTAATAATAGTAATAATAATAATAATAATAATAATAATAATAATAATAATAATAATAATAATAATAATAATAATAATAATAATAATAATAATAATAGTAATAATAATAACAACCACCCCAAGGCAACATCCCTTCGCGGGGCAAGGCGTACTGTCCGGCCACTGCATCTCCCACTTCTGCCCACTACAGGCGACATGATTGGGGTGCAGTACTGGAAGATGGGACGTGGTCAGCGCCCGAGCCCTCCCGGCCGGTTATCCAGCCTTCGTGACCTGGAGTCGCTACTTCTTTATCAAGTAGCTCCTGAAAAGACACCTCGGGGATCTTATGAGATTGAGAGCATCCCGTACCAGGCCTCCCAGCGGGGGAAAGATCCCCACGGTGGTACCGGTGATCGAACCTGGAACCTCCGCACCAGAGACAGGCACGCTACCGTTGCGCTATGGACACGGTCAAAGTGTATATAGGCTAATTGTATAGGTATACTTCTATTAATAATAATTGATTACTTTTATAATTTTGTGGTTACGACTTCATAAATCTGCATAAAATGTTTGCATTTAAACTCAACCATTTTAAACATCATAAAGCACCACAACTTTCAAAAATAATGATTGTGTTGTGTTGTGGTGCATTTTCTGCTATCTAATTTTAAACTCCTGGATGGTGAATGTCATATTTTGTTCGCCATAGTAGCTGGTATTCATTCTTCTTTATCCCTGGCTTTAGCACAAATCATAAATCCTATTTAAATAGATTAGCGTTATGCAGTTCAACGACTTTGAGAATTAACATGTAATTGTCACATATATTAATTTACACTTACCATAAATGTTCAGCTGTAATGAAGTTATGTTGTATTTCTCCACTTGACAAAAATAATCACCTTTCTTTATCTCTTTCGATTTTACGGAATGAAGACGAGAGAGATAATGATGATGAATTCTCATCTTGCATATTCCTTCGCCCTCACAGATATGTAAATTCCTTCGGTTACCTTCTGCAAAGTAAATAGGATGATGGAGAACCCCTGGGGTATACATATACTTTCGTATGACATACTGATATATGTGCTCAAATTGTGGTATAATTATTTTGACGGTTTACGGTTCCTCATTTTTCTTCCGTATACAGAACTTTATGCAGATAGGTCTATGTTTATTCATAAGACCTAAGATCGAGTCAGAGACGACAGAACATTATAATGGAATTCACCAAGACAAGAGATGTCACGCTTCGAAGTAATAGCAAGTTAAAACTTGCCAAATTAATGAAATTTAAAGTGTTGTGTGCTAAGTTATGAGAGTTTATCCGTCAGATCGTAGCTCTCTGGCTAAGCAATGCTGAAATGCTGATTTTGACAGTAAACTTAAGTTTGTAGCCTTGAAAATTCAAACAGGGGTACGTTCTGATACAACCGGTGTAACAGCAGTTCATAGCAGATCGACTATGACTGAATAGCTAGTTCATTTTATAGTTGTTACATTTGTACTGCAGATTTATTAAAATACATCTTTTTACTCAGAAAATGAAAATTCAATCTAAATCCAAATGTTTCGCTGGAATCTGAAGCAGTTTTATTTTATACATAAAGCCACCCACATTTTAGGCGCGGGTCTACTGATCCTAATGTCCCCGGTTCACACACGGTCCAAACCAACAGTTCTTAAGTTTGCTTGAAAGCGACAGTCATGTCAGCACGATTAACTGAACTGTAAAAGAACTCCTGCGGGACGAAATTCCGGCATGCCGGCGCCATTGTTATGATCCTGGTAATTCTCAGCACCGTTAGCAAGTACAATATTATTACTATTATTATTACTATTATTACTATTACTATTATTACTATTATTATTGCTATTATTATTATTATTATTATTATTATTATTATTATTATTATTATTATTATTATTATTATTATTATTATTATTATTATTATTATTATTATTATTATTATTATTATTATTATTATTATTATTATTATTATTATTATTATTATTATTATTATTATTATTATTATTATTATTATTAGTGTTATTAATTATTACCGTCCTCTCATTAACAGGCTTAAGGAACCAGCATAAGAGTTGGTTTAGAAACATTTTTCTGCTTCCTTTAAAACACTCACACCCAGGAACATAAGTGCTGAGACTTTCACCCGGAAAATCTACTTAACATAGTTGACTCACACTCAGGGTTTTGTTATTTTCTCTCTGTAATATACGTGTTTGTGTGTGTGTTTGTGTGTGTATGTGTTTAATGTTAATACCAGAAACAAGGACACAGTCCTAAAATGATTGCAAGTTCAAATAATAATTCACATTGCATGTTAGTTATGTATTAACATTATGCAAAGGTACTGCATTGGCAAAGAACAATTTTTTTTTCTTTGCGGTCAAATCTCTTAATAGCTCATATAAAAATACTAGACATATTCAGTGACGTAATAATGTAAATATATGTATGCTAGGAGTTTCAATGCTAAACCTATTACGAGTAATTCCCGGCTGTTATAGTAATGATCAATGGACTATAGAAACAAAGCTCGATATTCAAGTTTGGGCATAAATATGGTTTAACACTAGAATGCCCGTGGAGTCTTTTGACTCCTTTGCGGATATGTTTTAAACCATTGCCCGTGTTTGCGACATTCTATGGCAAAATCCCTATATGTCTTCTAGTTATTAGTTTGGAGTAAGTTGAAGGAATCTGATCGCATGCAAGTGACTGTTCGAACAGAAATTTTGATTTACCCAAATTGTCCAATGGAGTCAATTTGTCTCCTTTACTTCCTTCTATGAACTTAGGCTACCATGTGCAGTTTGTACCCTTACTAGTAAATGTTCAATAAGATTTCAATGAAAATTTACTTTTGTAAGGTTTTCAACAATGTAGACACACGATTTCATCCACTTTGTTGCGCTTCATTCTATTCACTCTCAAAGCAGCATTGTTACATGCTGGTTGTGTTACTGAATAAGGAACTCTGTTTAGTGCTAATTTATTGTCAAATTTAGCTTTTTGTTACTTCTACTAATAATATGCCAATCTAAAGAAAACTTAGTGTAGAAGAAACGTTTGCCATTTTTCAGCGTATACCTGATGACGTGACGGAAGTTGATACTGCAGTAGAATTTGAATCAGATGAGGATTTTATTCCAAAATAAGAGACAGCGTTTCCAAAAAGTTCTAGTGAAGGTGAGGAAGTATTTCGGGCAAAAGGAGAATTTTCAGATGTCCATTGTACCAAAAAATCAAAGATGGAGGCTCATTCTAGGAATATGGAAGGTGTAGCTGTTTGCAATATCTATGATAATGACAATGAAGCTATGAGATAGTCCATAATAATAAAAAACTAGAGAGCTCCAAACGTATAGATTTATGTCATCCACTATTATAACAGGATATGCAAAGACAAATGCTGTAGAGGGTAGTCCTGCTAGTGGTTGGTCCTTGTTCATCGACTAACTTATAATTGACCACATTTGAAGGCATACAACTATTGAGACTCGTCGGCAAATGAAGAATAACATTTTTACCTTGTTTACCCTAAATGCTCGGGTTCCTTACCAGAAAATAACTAAAGGAAAGATTAGTCCGCTGAAATTCATTAATGCTTTGGCAACAGAGCACTCACGTTCCAACATAGAACAGCGAAATCAAGAATACGACAATGAAGAACGAAAAGAGCACACAACTACAAGTAAAATCTCTGCTACTAAATACTGTGCAGTGAAATGTAAGTGTAAAAAATGCACTGTAGGGATTTGTGAACCTTATAAGAAATCTCTGGGTAGAAGACGCTCTACCAAAGTTGAATACATGTGTGAAAGTTGGGGACTAAAATAGTTCGCATCTTTTGGTTCATGTTTGTATAAACTTTTGTTTCTGAAGCAATATATTCCTATTTGCTTACATAAAGTTCAGACAAGTGCGCTATACGGCATTCTGAAGGAATGCATTATACATAATTATTTTGTTTTTAATATGTTCATCATTTTCTTTCATATCATTTTTAATAAATACATTGTTGAATAAACAATACTGCAACAATGTGTTTTTATTTCTAACACTGTTGTGACAACCAACTAGTGTCCTAATGTCATAGTTACTATTCTATTTTCATCACTGTTCTTTAGATAAGTATGGGAAAATATTCTTTTAAAAGCATTGACAGTGTTGTAGAAGAGTTAATTAGCATGCTGTTATTTAAAGTATGTCAACTTACACATAAGGTGTGAGTAATTTAATAAATTTGACAGAGTCAAAATTACTCCAGTGGTCATTCAGGGGTGCTTGGCACAACCGGGCATTGTAATGTGAAAACCAAGACTCAGTCATAAATGCAAGTAGAAATGCTGTGGAGGATATTTTCTATCTTTTCCTTCTCCAAAGTCTGCAAGGGAGCGCAGTAAGCACCCATGTAGGAACATTACGTAAAACTTTGCTGGCAAGATATATGTCTTATCAATATGCCAGTTACCAAACCTCAGCTGCCCCTTTTAACACAAGTAGCCCGGAATCGATGCCATAACATAGGGCTGTCAAAGGCAATGCCACGAATAACCTGGTGGTTTGGGTAGAGCGGAAACACTAACGTAACAGGTAGCTAGCTGGAGTGAATGACAATCCCATTTTGAGTCAAACAGTACATAGTAGTAGTACCCTCCAGCAAAGTAACTGAGTAACACAGCCTCCACTTACTACAGCCAGCTGTAGAAAACCTTGACAAGCCGGTATTAATATATCCAGAAATCACAATGAGTTGGTGATATCCCTCGAAACTATTGGTCAGGTGAAAGGCAGTGTAGTCGCCCAGCAACTAGTTAATTTTTAACCAGGTATAACTGTAAGGCAGCAAATACATCGTTTAGATCAGGACGTGTGTGTTTGAGGAGTGCTATTTTATTGGAATTTCTACTATGGATTGCATATACTTAAGACTCGAGCGGATATGTTGGTGTAAAGTCAGCTGATAAAATAACAGGTTCTGCACTCAAATTTACCCTTAAGCCACGAATATATCACTTTCCTTATTAGTATTTTACTTCATATATTAAAATAGTACTTCGAGGGATTGCCTATCTTGGACGGTTGTTAAAACTTTGTGGTTCTGGCCTAGTGCGGTTCTTTCCTCCAAAAATATCGACCTATCTGAATACGGAATCATCGATACGGCAAAGTGGTTAAATTATTAGTCACACCGGGCAATATGAATTGAAGAAATATAAACGACCCGCGCCAATTGTCTGCAAAGTACATATGAGATGTTCCACTAGCGAGCCGCTATGATAACTCATGACCTCTCAGAGTATTTAGTCTTACCAGCTACGAGTATTGCCAGAGCGGACCAAACTTATCCATAGCTAACTGTGGGAATATAGTAGATCTAGTTCTACAAATCCGGAAGGCACTTCTGGAAATTCCGAAAGCATAAACACCAGAAGGCCCCGACCAACTCCAAGGGAGGTCCAAGGTTCCTTAGGAGGACTGCCTTAAATGGAAATAGTTGAAGCGTGAAGTAATGATTTCCATCATTCAGGTTTACTTATAACATAGCATTATAGACCATAGAGTTTTTTATAGTAGCACAAGGAGGCAGGACTTGGAAGTCGCCATTGCAGAAGAACATTGGCTTAGGCATAGCCATAGTATGAGACTAAGGGTAACGGGTTTTCTATTATTAGCGCCTCAGTTGAAGATAAACACAGATGTTGTGCCTAGAAAGGACTAGTGATACATGGTTCCTACTAGAGCTTTTATGAGGGATATGGAGGCGGTCGTGATAAGGTATAAGGTAGACAGACTTCTGAGAGGTGATAGTCTACTCAGCCTATTCTCCTTATGACTCTGAGGAATCTCCTTCTAAGAAGTTTAGAAAACGTATGCCGTATTGCAAGACTGGTCGGTTTATTGTGAGTCCAATACACACCATAGTGTTCGAGGTAGGATGGAATAATCAGTTCCAACTTAGAACCTTAAATACATCGATTAAAGTGCTTTGGTAACCCTTAGAATGGTCTCAGAAGATTATCAATTTATCATTTATCAGTATACAGGTTTCTTCATTTAAAACCTAGCGGGCGCTCGGCATTTTGCGCGATTGCGATTGGATGTGCCTCAGCCCGCTTTACTCCTATATAAACTCCGCGCATAAAGCATTTATAACACTCTTACCTCGTATCTGAGTCTTCCGGGGAAGGCCGCGTCTTCTTTAAAATGAATGTCGACGTTTCGCCCCCCTATGTTGGGCTTCTTCAGGTTTCACTCCGTGACGGCACCCACAAAACTGTACTGAGCGGATGGCGAGGAGATGTGTGCCGTTGTCTGGCAGGCGCTAATTAAGAACCGGGGATTGGGGAATCATCAGCCAATCAGCGCAATGCCTCTTGAAACACGCCCACCTCCGCTAGAGTACATATAAGGAAGCACCCGCTTGGTCTCTTGTGAGACGAAAAACCAGTCAGCAACTAGGCGCCTTATATCCCATCCTAAATCGCAAAAGTGCGATAAGCAAGCAAATGGGACTGACCTTATACAAGAGCCTAATTAGGCCAGTAATGGCATACATGGTCCTCGCGAGGGGTCATTGCGCCAAAACGCACATTAAGAAATTACATGTAATGCAGAACAAAATACTAAGAGTAATTACGAAGCTTCCCAGGACGGTAACATTGAACATACTCCATGAGCACATAAAAATGCATTTAAAGGCTCGCAGCCAACATGTACAAGCAAGCGAAGAAAAGCCACAATGCGGCCATAAGCTCAGTAGGCACTTACAATCCCACCGCAGACAAACACAAAAGACCACTACCGCTGTTTGACAGGATTATCTCCGTGAACAGACATAGTAAAGACGATGACGAAGCCATCCTACAGTTCCTAAACAATCTAGTCCCACCATAGATGTCCGCAAGTCCCAGGAAGGTTGACTTCCCCTCCCTGGGAGGACCGGGGGGCCTCGGGCGCCCCCCCCCCCAACATTAAGACGACCAGGCAGACTAAAAGTACATGAATGACAAAATAGCATGAGAAAAACAATAAATAAAAAATAAATAGATAAAATTTAAAAAATAAACAAAAAATAAAAAAGAAGAAAAAAATATATATGATAAGCTCATGGGGATATTGTAAATATGAATAAATATACATTGTGTAGCCAGCCCTCCTCCCTATGTACATGCTGTCCCCCCTCTTTTAGTTTGTTTCAGGACCATCAGCGGCCAGCTGAAGCACCATGAAGTTCAACCCCCTCTCCGGTTGAAGCCTCAAGATAGATAAGTACCTACGTTTTCTTATTAGCATGACAGCTCAACACCTCTCCTTCTGCATGAGCACGAAATGCCACCACTAACAATAGGTGCCTGATCTGGGCTCCGGTCAAGATCAGTACCTAATTCCCACTCTGCCTGCATACTCCCTTGTATGCAGGTGCCGTTGTAGAAGTCACCCCTAATATTCGGTTTGCTTCGGCGGTACCGGACACCAATTACCACTTTTCCTGCCGTTCACTGTAGCGTAGCTTAGTGCATGGTAGGGGAGACGATGTACATCCCTTTTGGGATGATCGTCACCAGGTGTGGTGGAGGCGGGGCCCTACCTAAAAAAAAGAAGAAAAAGAAGGGTCTTTCTCTCTCTGGTCAGCACAGTTTTGTAGGTGCCGTCACAGAGTGAAACCTCAAGAAGCCCAACATAGGGGAGGGGGGGGGGGCGAAACGTCAACATTCATTTTAAAGAAGACGCGGCCTTCCCCAGAAGGCTCACATTCGATGGACACCGGCCGCCGAAGCCTACGCAATGTATTGAACACTCTTACCTTATAGAAGATGTTGGAAATGTCGCCCACACTCGGCTAAACAAGCATTATATCGGGAGTACACGTTCTGATTCACAGGATTAAGTTGGGCCACTAATGCTTCCGATTTCATTTCTATTGTTTTGAGAATTTGTCTTGTAAACTTTGTGTTTCAGGTTACCCCACAAGTAAAAATCTCACAGTGTTAGGTCGGGGTAGCGAGAGGGTCATCCACCAGCACTAACCACTCTGTCTTCAAACACCTCCCCAATTTTATTCATGGATTCCTCTGCTCTATGGGCAGTAGCAGAATCCTGTTAAAACCTTACATAGGATTTTTCTTCTCCTGTCAATTCATGATAAAATGGGGTCAAATATAATTTTGGTACCTCTGCATTTAGAGTCTGCTCGTAGAATACTGGACCGATTATGCGTCTAGGTCTAACAGCACACCAGACTCCAACTCTCCGATCATAATGAGGGATTTCTTTAACGCGATGTGGATTTTCAGAGGCCCAGTACCGACTAGCCGCGCGCATAACGGCAGCCAGTAGTAGGGAATCCAGCAAGGTCGTGGGTGAGGCGAAACGCCATGTGCTGCGTTAAGTTTTAAATGAAGAACCCTATATAACCTCCTCTGTTTAAGTTTTAATGTACATGCTCCTGGTATTACCGATCACATTAAAAATTATTTGCATAGTATAGCAATTCAATGCACGATAGTTTTTGATACTTGTGTGCTGTTTTTGGAATAGTCTTCTCCTTCTTGTTCTGAAGTAGCTTGAGAACAAGTTTACTTCAGAACTAAACATTGTTTACGTTACTACCCAGCAGGGACCACGCACAGCATGTCGAGTTGTCCGCATCATGGCGTAGGTGTGTTGTAAAACCATCTGGAGAGCCCATCCTCTTAAAAACAAAGTCAAAAATACCAACTTCGTCGAGCATTTCACTCTGCGAAGTTCCGAGATCTATACTACATAATCAAAATCGGCATGTACACGTATAATCTAAAAGTGTATTCTATTTTCCTCTTTATAACTAGTTTGACCGTAGATGCGAGCCATATTTTAATGACGAATGATAAGCAAAAGTCTATGTTGTAGACGGCCCGTACGTAAAGACGCAGGTAGTGTTGATGTGGCGTGTAGTAGGAGGCTAAGGTCTATGTTTCAGCCTTTCTATTATGGTTGTAGGCTGCGTAGTAAAGAGAAAATCTTTATACCTTAAAGAAGCTGATGCAATGTATTTTATTGTGAGTAAAACTTGCCGGCATTAATTAGATCAGCAACAAGAGAAGTGGTAATAATTAGAAAGAACAGAGAGAAATGGCTTAATCCTTGAAAGAATTTTGAAACATTGGTATAGCTGCTTACAAAGGAAAGACGAGGACTTATTAAAGTTATGTGTCAATCAGCGAAGTTCCACTCAAACAAGAACAATTGGCTAGGAATAAGCACAGTCATGGAGATGATAAGAAAGTGGAAGTTATGGTAAATGGAGGAAAGAAATGGCACAGATTTTTGGAAAGTATAAAGAGACAGTAAATTTGTGAGAGTCTAGAACGTTAAGAATCCTTAAGATTATATTAGCAGAAGAGAGAAAAACTGGGGGAGAGAAGGATATGTTGACTTTTTGAAGCAGACAGGAAACAGAAGGATTAGCGTGGATGAGGACTTGGGCATTGTTCCTAAAAGGGTTAACAAATAAAAAACCGGGAATATGTGTTATGGGTGGAGAACAGGAAAGTATAGTACAGTGTTTGGTAAAATGTAGAGTGAAAATTTCCAGGCAAGGGCATTTGGGACTCAGAATGGGACACAATAAGTCAGGAGAATAGGGGTATAAAACGTTGAAAGGAAAAGTAAAGGCGGAAGGCTATGGGGGGGGGGGGGGTTTGAAATGAAATTTAAGGACAGCTGAATAAGGATAATGAAGAAAATAGGGAAAGGAGTGCAGGATGGGGAGAAGGAAGGAGTGTAAGGAAAAAAAAACAAGGAGGAAAGCTAAAGAGGGACTAAGACCTGCTTATTATGCTAACAGCGTGGGAGCCAAGTAGAAGGGAGGCATCAACTTAAACGGACGCTTTCAACACACCACATAGGTACGTACATTACTTTCTTGCAGATATTTTGTGTTTGAGGTTTTCTATAAGAAATTGTCTGAATAATCTTCTTTCCGTGTGATGTGAGTGTCCTTTGCCAGGAAATAAAGGAAAGCTAGTCAATTAATGGGTCAAGCCGACATAACATTTCCATCTCTCTCACGCACTCGTTCTCCCTCCTCTTCTCTGTCTCTCTCCCTCACTCCCTCTTATAACGTACAAGAAAACAAACCTTTAAAACGGTCATCATGTTTAAAACTACGCTCTGAAAGCGATTTCCGCTGTTTATTTGAATAAGGAAGTCTCTCACGCGCACGTGTGGCATGAAAGGTTTATGGGTCATGGTGACAATAATGTGATGCAAAGAAACAAAGACCCATTCATACTGAAAACGTAACAATAATACAGGACTGGGTGACTTCGGGATACCTTGAGCGACCTCCAATTTGTTAATCTGCTAAACATACAGTTATCAGTGTGAGGCCGTGAGCACAGGTTCCCCAGCCCTGCCATAGCACAACGTAGTATAAGCACTGGCTTTAGGTAAAACCACAGTTGTCCAACCTCATGTAAAAGAGGGGAACGCGGATTTGCCTCCACCTGATTTTCGCCGGGCTATGGGACATTAATAGGACTGAAAAACAAACCTCTCTAATGCCTGAATCCCTGAATGAGTAAAGGGGGAATTGCTTCATTCACAAAACGAAGGGTGTGGAGTAGACCGAAAAGATGACGGCATCAACACATGATAGACAATGCTAGACATCGCTGGGTAAGACCATTCACAACGAAGCTATAGGCATAAAGCAAGAAGTTGACGTTTGTAGATGCGGAAATTGCTTGCGGAAATCTTGTGTTCATACCACAGCTTTCAAAGAAATTCATCTATTCCTTATAAATAAATAGGTCACGAATATGAATTGTAATAAGCAAACAACGTAACAAGTATTGCCTTACGATTAAAAATAGTGTCATAGGTAAATATGAGAGTAGCATTATTCGAAATACAGTAGATGGTGTAGTATCCCACATTGCAATGTGTACTCTTGTGAAATGCATTGAGAAAGAACTGCAGAATTCTTTCTCTATGCACCCAATGCATACATAAAGTTTGGAATTTTCAATATCTTCCTTACGTAGCGCGAACGGTATGTGACTGCTTCCATTAAATAACATAGGTGCAAGGTTTTACCTTTTTATTGAGAATGGGGTTTAACGCTATTCAAATAATATTAGCAACATGCTTCTGTGACGTGTCGAATCGAAGTCTATTTCAATGTATTCACTTATGGTAGATATTTGTAAAAGTCGCGAGATATGTCCGCATATTACGAAAGAAGTTTCCTTTGGCTGGCAGCTAATATCATCGAGAACCCTCAAGCATCAGGGAATGAAGTTGAAGGGGACATTAAGCACCAGAGTCTTGCTTGGCTATGAGACCCAGTAAACGAACCACTTTTCAAGGGTCCCCACAGGTGAAATCTCCGAATACTGAAGTTTTATTTAAATGTCTTCAAAGTTCGATCAAACTAACACAACTGAGGTGTGAGCTCCAATAAGGGCATATACAGAAAATGGCATGTGTTGGAAAATAAACGTTGATGATTTAATAACTATATTACTGCCTATGTTGTTACAAAATGGACGTATCTGGTGATCGGACAAAGAAACAAAATGTCTTCTAAACTAATAATACATAGAACGAGCTTCATAATGATTAATTCAAGGTTACACATATCCATATGCACAATATATGCCAATACCAAAACCAGATGGATATGGTTCCTTTAATACATAACTTCACAACCGCAGGTACGATATTACTTATTCACATTTTGTACATCCCTATTTTTCAAATCTAATCTACATTCCTTGTCCCATAATGCGAAATGTTCTATCGGTTTTTCTTAGGGTTCAGGGGAATTGCCTTAAGAGTATGGCTTGTCATGCAACTAGAGAATGGCATTTTGCGCTTCCTTATTTAAGGGTTCATAAAATCGACTAAATAAATCGCTTTGGCCTTTTTTATTAAGACTTTTCCAGCACTGTCTCAAACAGCAGCATTTTATATAACTATATGTTTTTTGTTGGAATCAGTTTATCAGAACTAGAATTTTACCCACAACCTGAGTTTCTGTTTCTCCTCTTTACTTACTGTTTTCATTCATTCTTGTTTACAGTCTTCTTTCCGCCAACTTTGGCAACCTTCGCAGGTGTACTTGAACCAGCATTACTCATTATATGACAACTATTATAACTCCGTGATATCAGTAACCAATGTTATTTTCCTTCTGGCATGCACAAATATACACGGAAACATGAACATATGATGACTGCACTTTTCATTTGTTCTCACAAACATTACTACCACACTGAAGTATCGACATATCCCGAAGATCTTTACAGAATGCTGTAGAATAACATGGCCAATATTTTGAAACATTATTTATAGAAAATGGCACGTGTTGCTATGTACCCCTATTGGGACTAACTCCTGAATTATATGTATGTTTTAAATGTCATGCAGGTTTACTTAATAGTTTTTGCGAAGAAAAGTTTTACTTTTATTAACCTAATTAATCAGTTATTGCTAAGCTTAGTAGGCGAGCTACCAAAAGAATGAAGTTGTGCACGTTTTGTCTATATAGAGTCCAACAGAACCGGTTCCCCACACTGTGCCGTCACATGCACTACGAACGCCGATAACTTGATTCCTCTTTAATGTAGCTGGACTACTAAGCCTAGTTATTGTACGTGATTAAGAAATCGTAATTTTGGAAAAAAGAATATAAATTGTTTCCATACCAATAAACAAAGCAGCATATAGTATTTTGTCACTACTTGGGTCATTTCAGGAAAAAAGTTTTAAATCTTTAGATATTTTTCTAGCAATTTATTCTCGGTGGTCAAATTAATTATGTTGTACCTTGAGCATTTTTAAAGGATTGCACGAACTATATGCCCGTTTTATAACATCAGAGTTTCGGCTGAAAATCTGAACAGGATTCGTTATAAACCACGTGGTATAAGACATTTTAATGCGAAAAAAGCATCACACTATATGTTCTCGGAAATTTAAATGCTGACATTTGTCAATTCAAGGGGCTCTGAGAGTAAAAGCCATATGATGTGATTTAAAGTCGAGGTTAAAGTATTTTTGGAAATAAAAATTAATTTTTTTTCATTTATTTTCTTTCTTTAATTTTGACCAAAATGTAACCTTGGGTGCCTTTAACCAGTTTTTCTCACAATTGCATGGCAATTTTTCTGTGGCTTTACGTTTAAGTTTCGCAATATTTAACAACCACACAAATCGAAAAGGTCCTTGGAAATTACATAGCAATAAATAACATTTTATTTCCAATAGGCTTCAAATGGTCACGATTTTTTATGTGATAGTTGCAAACTTTCGTCTTATTGCTGTGTTTTCTGTACTAAATAATAAAGTTGTGGATAGTACCTAATTCTGTGTACAGAAATTACACTCTTAAAGGCACTGTGTACTTTTGTTGGATTTTGTATACAAATATGTGAATATCACGTGCTTATCGTGAAATTAATGTGAACCATTACTATCAAGTTTCTTTTATCCTATACTTTACTATGTTTCTCAGACAATGTCTTCTTACTTTAAATTCAAGTCCTAATGCTTTTTTTGTGTTTTTCCACTTCCTGTTTACATCCGTGACTGTGTATGTGAAATAGGGAGCATTCACGTTTGTGCAGTGTTTGAAGTTGTCGACAGGTCCAAATCTAGTTGGATAGTTTTCACTAACTTAACACAAACAGAAGATCGAAGGAATTTACTGCACTGTTGTCTTGTACTCGTAAACTATTTGCGTTTCTAACATTTCACCACAACATAGAATTCCTGGAATTGAGAAAGTTGAATGCAACAGGTAAACGAAGTTACTAATTCCGGTAATTCCGAAAAGCATGCTTACATATTTATTCAGAAGTGAAATGTGCTAATTGAAGGCCTAATGGATGAGCAGAGACTGTATCACTCTCTACAGTAAGGCTATTAAATGCTTTTTAAGAGCTCTTAGGATCAAATCTTCTGGGTAACAGACGTTATGTTATTGCACAACGGAAAATTCTCAGAAGCGATGCGATGGATTTTGAGTGGATTTCCTTTCAATGAATCTAAATGCTAAGGTACTGTATATAAATGTCAGGGCAAGTTCAACTTATACACCAGCTATCACACTAAGTCACAATCTTATTCCACATGACCATGGGCTTGCGACATCTTGCGTCTATTGGCGGTGAATTTATCGAATGAATGAAGTTACATGTCACAGAAGAGACGTGTTTCCCTATGACAATACTGTTCAGATTCAGTGATTAAAACGTGACACCCTGGTGTGGTTATATGCCATACAATATTAATGGGCTAGTAGTAGTAGTAATAATAATAACAATAACAATAATAATAATAATAATAACAATAACAATAACAATAACAATAACAATAACAATAATAATAATAATAATAATAATAATAATAATAATAATAATAATAATAATAATAATAATAATAATAATAATAATAATAATAATAATAATAATAATAATAATAATAATAATAATAATAATAATAATAATAATAATAATAATAATAATAATAATAATAATAATAATAATAATAATAGGTAATAACCAACGGTGAAACAGCTCTCTCTGGGCTAAGGCCTACCGCCCAGCCGCTGCGTCCCCCACTTCAGCCCACTACAATGGAGGGTGGTACGTGGTCAGCGCCGCGATTATGCGGTCTACGCAACCAGGGCCGCTACTTTTTAATCAAATACCTCCTCAGTTGGCTCTTCAGGAACCTAGCGATCTTTTTTTTTGTGTGTGTGTGTGTGTATGTGTGTGTGTGTGTGTGTGTGTGTGTGTGTGTGTGTGTGTGTGTGTGTGTGTGTGTGTGTGTGTGTGTGTGTGTGTGTGTGTGTGTGTGTGTGTGTGTGTGTGTGTGTGTAACGTCCGTGGCGACACTGATGACACAAGGAATGAAGATGGAGCACCGGTGGAATGAGATGGCGGGGGAAACCGGAGAACCCGGAGGAAACCCACTCCAGCGCTACTTCGTCCACCACGAATTCCACATGCGCTTGCCTGGGATCGAACCTGGGCCGCTTTGGTGAGAAGCGAATGGTCTAACCACTCGGCTATGGCGCGGTCCCGAACCAACCTAGCGAAGGTGAAATTAAGGGGTTAGTTCTTAACAATATTTGAATATTTATTTACGGTGTTGTGGAAATGAAAATATGACTACGTCGTGCAAAAAATAAAAAATAAATGCTCAAAAAAAGTACGCAATTTGATAAATGCTCAATGTTATTTAATCAATATACATAACAGTAGAGGAGTCTTCTGTGAGTTGTCTAAAAGTGTACTAGGTATATCTGCGGCAGTGTGACGGCATTGTGCTTGCGAGCGGGATTTCCATCTACAACTTTTGATAATGGTACCTATGTGATTTTTCTCGACCAGACAGCCCAGGCACTGTCAGGCACTGACAACCCGGACAGAATGCACGCAGCTTCCTGAGGTAACTGATGAATCAGATGGAGTCCTGTTTGAATGAAAAGTGGTGACTCCCGGTCTCAAAAGCCTCGCTGGATTACCGAGAGGATAGTCTTGGTGACCGTGACACACACAATATTGCTTTCTACTGTCCTCTTCACACGGTCTTCACTGCGATCTTGGCGCTTGACATCTGGTGAACGCATGGAGGAGCTTTCTTTTCCTCTATTTCTCCTTTTCTCTCCCTTTCCCCTGTCTCTACTCCAGCTGATCAGCTGTTTACCTTAGGGACTCAATAAGTTGATATCGTTACCTCCCAGTGTTATGTTAACTATTGGCTGTCTTTCACTGTATGAAAGAAGCATATGTCCCTCCTGTAATTGTTAAACAAACTAAATGTATGGAAGCGCATGACATTTTTCACAAAGACGTCCACTTAGACTAGAATACTGCAATTAGTTTCCCTTTCCATTTTCGAGGACCAGAGTTTCCGTCTACTTTACTTCCTTCCTCGCATTGGAAATGGGATTCGAAGTTTCTCCCGATGTTAATTTAACGTCATCCGTAACAGCAAGGGAATCATAACGTTCAAACAAAAGTTACAAAGGCTTCATAGCCTTGGCAATAAATAGAAGCTAATTATTTCAAGTACGTTTAAATGAAACGATTATAAAGGCAGTATTTATTTGAGGAAAAAATGTGATAATACATGTAGTACAGTAAGCAAACTATTTTCATTTGCTCAAAAGATGCACTGTGTCAAAGGCACCAGCATTTGTTAACTATAAAACTCTTTCTTTTCCCGAATTAAGTATACTACGACAATGTACTACATTACTACCAATAATTTATTTACTAAAACTGAATACCTTTAGAATAATAATAGCTTCCTCTGTAAATTTCTCAGTGACTCGAAAAAAAAAATATTTTCTAGCTTCAGGGAGAGGGGGAAAAAGTTTTATTTCTTAAAAGAAAGAGAACGCATTAACTCTGACGTTAAACTACAACGTAAGTGGGGTTTTATGCAGCACAATACCTTTTGTTCTATTTTTATACGAGTGGGTAGGATGTAAGAGGTAGTATTTTTCCGTTGGTTAAAGAAGCGAATGCAAAAGAATATTCTATTTATGATCTGCCTTCTCCAACCAGCAAAGCCATTTCAGGGTAAAATGTGTCGTGAATGCCTGAAGAATGAAACACCTAATAGGGACTTGCAGTCTACGGCTGATGGAGGGAGCTTATTGCTGTTCTTAACTTTCTTCTTTCGACTGTGGGAAGACGGAGGAAGAGAAGGGGTGAGAGAGAGAACGTTAATACAGGAGCGCTATGACTAGAAATTAAATTATCAGTAATTCTCAACATTTAGAATCGTTCCGCGTACAGATCGAAGAACAGCTTTCTGCGTAGGCATATCACATTTATAGCATGTTAAAACAATTGTTTACATGCAAATAAAGCACAAAGTTACTTGGCCTAATGTGAATAAAATCAATGATAAGAGTTGCCAAAGCTTGTTTAGTTTACTACTGCGTTGACATTTTCCTTTATTGCCGCTGAAACACAAACCACAACCTTAATTTTACAATAATATTTGAAAGCGTAATTAAAGTACAGCAGTTGCCCATTTGCTTTCCTAGTTAACTAATAAATGTTTTAATAAAAAGGTCACCGACTTAAGCTTTTTGTACGATTTAGTGGTCGGTTTCTGTTACTATAAATATTTTAGTTATTTATTTAAAATACTTTCCTCATTTTGGGAGCTGTCAAGAAGACAAAGTAAAATCATACAATTAATACCTTTTTTACAAAAATATTGTGCGTACAAAAATGCCGGAGCAAATAGGAATTGGCTATGTTGTTTATGAAAGTAACTAAATTGAGTGAACATGAAAAGCAACTATGGTAGCTATAGGAGAATGTGTAGATAAAAGCCACAGTTGGGCTGAAATGGTTAGAATGGGTGTACAACACAGTGGTAGAATTTAATGCGGCATTGCATTTTGCGAACTAAAAATGTGTGGGAAATATTGGGATGATCAATAGAGAAGTTTTGGGGATGCCAATTGAAGTTGCTAAAACTGAAATGGAAAGTGTGGCAAGAAAAGAATTACTTATGTAAACCCCATTGAAACATTCAGACAGTACCTTGAATTTAGTTAATGATGCTAATAATAACAATAATAATGATAATAACAACAATAATAATAATGATAATAACAATAATGATGATAATGATAATGACAATTTTTTTTTAATTAACGTCCTCCAACATTATGTCATATCGAAGATAATGACAATGACAATAATCATAATAATATTCATAATCATAATAACAATAACAATAGTAATAGTAATAGTAACACTAACACTAACACTAACATTAGCACTAACACTAACACTAATCATAATAATCATAATAATCGTAATAGTAATAATAATAATAATAATAATAATAATAATAATAATAATAATAATAATAATAATAATAATAATAATAATAATAATAATAATAATAATAATAATAATAATAATAATAATAATAATAATAATAATAATAATAATAATAATAATAATAATAATAATAATAATAATAATAAGAACAACAACAACAACAATAATAATAATAATAATAATAATAATAATAATAATAATAATAATAATAATAATAATAATAATAATAATAATAATAATAATAATAATAATAATAATAATAATAATAATAATAATAATAATAATAATAATAATAATAATAATAATAATAATAATAATAATAATAATAATAATGTCACTTGCTTCAACTTAGGAAACAAGGCTTCAATTGGTTAACAGCTGAAACCATGTTTGGAAGTTGGTCCATAACCGCAAGAAGTTTTTCAAACTCGAAGCCAGCATGCCAGAATTTTTTACAAAAGTGCATTATTGATTGCATTGCCGTACTGGCATTGGATTTCTGCAGCTCATACATTTTTACCAACATGGGCTTAACTTTCTCCCCTGCTATGGGAAAAGCTAAAATGTTTATAAAAAACATGTCGTTCCATTGAGTCTATGGTTTCATCCACAATGATTCTCACATCGCAATCGGACACTTTCTCCTTGATTCTTTGTATGGTTTCTTGCTAAACAGGCCTTATGTAGTTTTTTCTTAAAGTATTCTCATTCGGCATTGACATATTTGTGTATTTTTCAAGAAATACCATGAAGGCTGGATGGTTCACATTATTGAGAGGAATTCCTGCTTGTGTAAGAGCTGCACACAACGCAATGTTGATTTCCTTAACAGTTTGACTTTTTGAAGAACTCTGCTGAAACGCATTTCGTAATAGAAGCTGGCGAGATTTGTTTGCCTGAAGATTCTTGTTCATTTGATGCTTAGAGCTGGAAATGTGCTGTTTGATGCGATCTCACTGGTGTTTTTCTTCTAACGAAATTCCTGAATCACAAATAGTACGTCGAGTAACAGTTCCATCTGTGTCTATGAAATCTTGTTTGAATTCCTGAACCAGAACAATAAGTCGAGTACAGGACACCTTTGGCGTGGTAAACTCTAGTAATACACTCGTTTAGTAATGTAACAAAGGACTAACACCAGTTCACTTGTTAACTCAATGTGACTGTTACACAGCTCATGTATGCTGTCCATACTCATATATAACACTGCGACAATTACCAGAATGTTCTCATTCATGCTGGAATTGCGATCTCAGCAATTTCTAATAGCTTCGAGCTGAACCCAGAGTCAATTCTTGGAACTACGCGTGTATGGTTACTGCTGTCTCTGCGTGACCTTGGAATCCGCGCGAACAGATGATGTCGGTCACAGTAACAAACTCACATTCACGAACAGTAGGCTACTGATTCTGGTGAAATTAAAAGGATAGAATGATATACAATGGCAAGGAGTCATTGTCAGTTGCATTATTGTGGGTGTTTTATAGCGGTAAAGTAAGAGAAAGAGGATTGACGTACACAATTATTTTCCATTGCTGTAGTGGTGCTTTCAACTCCCGCGCAGCGTTTACTGAAAGAGTTAGGCTTACTCTTCGTATGTTCACAGCAAGCTGAGGAGATGTTAATTAAAAGTTAAAAGTTAAATATTTTATATTGATTAAAATCATATGGAGTAAAATGGAAGGAAACTTAAAAGAAAAAGAGGGAAAAGGGGATTATGGGCATGGGTGGGGGAAAAAGGGATAAAGGTACCCAAAAAGTGAAAAAGGTGCATGAAAAAATACTTCTTTTGGTAACTAGAAACAAAACTTCACCTTTTTTAAAATTAACGTCCTCCAACATTGTGTCATATCGGACGTTGGATGAATGAAATGGGTAAAATGATGCTCAAATGAGCCCAAGGTCATGGAGCTTTAAGTTACCCGACATTCGTCTTCTCAGGATAAAGGAAAACCACGGAAAATACCTTACCCGGATAACTTATCCTAAGCGAGATTCGAACTCGCGACCTCTTGAACGTGAGGCAGACACGCTAACCATCACGCTACCGAGGCGGGCACGGAACTTCACACTGTGGTATCTTTCGGAAGAGCTTAAATTTACCCTAAGAAAAAATGTGTGCACCTAAAAATCCTAACCCTGATTATTGTATAATTTTATAGTATCCTGAGAGTTGTAATTAACTCTGTAAGTGTCTTGTATCATATTTTATGTACCTCCAAAGAAACCTAAGGCTATTGGGCAATTGCAACCTAAGGCTAAATGTTGTAGGGATAAACCGTCAAATCACGGACAACACCAAGTAATTAATGGCATTATTTATATAAAATTTTAAAGGTCCCTAAAATATCATTAGAAAGCTAAATAAATTAATACAGAAACTACCATAAATTCTGGTTATACAACTAGTGAATGAATGGTAACCAAATTTGTGTTGGCTATACTTTTGTGTTATTGCTAGTGATTATAAGAAGAACAAGTTAAGGCTGGCCTAAAATTGTGCAAAAGTGATACAAGGGACAACCTGCTTCCTAACTCAAAATGTTTCAACTCATACTTTTCTTGCAGCTTTCTCCTGTGGTAGAAGAAATTTATGTTTAAGGACGTTCAACCACTCGGTCATCAGCGCCCTATTCTCCTGTGGTGTCTGTGCTGGTTGAACAGTAGTTATGCATAATGTTTACTCTGTGTTTTTGTTTGTTTATTCTGTTGATTATTTCTTATTTATAGTGTATCTTAAGGGTTTTAATTAACCCTTTGCTTTGTGTATTAAGTAATAATTTTTAAATATATCCAAAGAAACGCAAGGCTGTTGGCTAAGAGGAACCTCTGGCTAAAATTTGTAGGGATAACGTCGGGTATTTCAGCTGGTGAATTATTAAAAGAGGGTATGATATTGTGAGAAAAACAACAAAACGTCCAGTTCAATTTCTTTTTTCCTCCCTTTATTTTTCTTCTAAACTTTGCACAACAACTCAGTTCTCCTCTCGTCACTAACACGGTCTACGGTCCTTCGTGATACAACTCACAACTGTTTTCTTCTCGTAGACCCGACTCACTCCTTTCACTGTCTCTCTTCACTTTCTCTGTTTTTCAAACACTTAACTTCGACGATACTATCACTCAACACTCGTTAAAACGCGACGTATCTTTCAGAGCTGTCTCGTAGTCACTGACACACTAACTGATTCAAAAATTGCCCGCTCTCACCCGCTCCGCTAGCTTTTATGCCGACGATGATGTAGCCAGATCTTTCTCGAACATCTGTAAACAAGGCGGCCGCCGGAAACTTCTCGAATGAGCTGGAAACCTCTTCATTGACGTGCCGCGCTCGCGTGAGTGGTGTGGGGACGCTTGACCTTAGGCGCCTTTGATACGCACCATGTCTGGTATGCGGTGTGAAGTAGCTTGGCCCCAAATGTCCTTTGTTGTGCTCCATGACCGACGTCACAACATCTTATTCGTGTACTATCATTCAAAGTAGAATATTGCATAATGTGGCATGATAATTATATGTAGTTTGAAAGTACGACATATGTGTCTGTATGAAAAGCAGCCGGAACTAAATGAAACACGGAATTTCAAATCTAGAACTTAAAGTATACCATACATATGCAAACTAAGTTTCGAATGTTCCACAAGGCAGCAGAGGTGCTTACTAGGGCATGTGCTTGCATGTGGGAGAAGCACGTGCACGTGCGATACATACACTGTTGAATTATCAATTCTGTTGATGCAGTAGCTGAATAAACGTCGCCATTTTGAGCGCAATACCTATATATAAGTGCTTTCTGGGCACTTAAATGCTGATGACAGAGATCCTTAAATTTTGTATTAAGTGTCCAAGGCAAATGACAAATGATAAATCAAAGTGCAGACATTCCACGAAAAGGGTATTTAAAGTGCACGCAAGTAGTTTTGTAAATGTTTCGTCTCTGACCATTCCAAATATAAAACTGACTTAATAAAAAACAGTGTTCATTGGTCGCTTTTACTATCCGAAACTATTGAGTACGTTCATTAAAGTATCATCTGGCAACTGCCTTATTTACCTGACAAGAACTCAGTTTTGGTCTGTCTTGCTGCGGCTTATTACCACTCTTCAATAACAGAGGCGAAGCCACCACGTTTACTTTATTTAGAGGTAGAAACTCTGGCCAATAGGAAAAGTATGCAACAGCGATTTCCAACCTTCTCATTTTGGAGATGCTTACGCAATTAGCTGCTTTCCCGCCTCCTTTTCATGGTGAATCACACCTGTCGCGCGTAGACTCACAAACAGTCAGTATCCACTGACGGACGCAAACAGGCGATTCCATGACAGTTTCTAAGTCGTAACTTGAATTCTTTTTTGGGAATGTCCTCAGAAGACCTCTTCATTATGGACGATTTTTACATAAATGGTAAACAGTAAGATGTATACAAAAGCTTACTAAATAAGAAAATATGGATCTCGTTAAAACACACGATTTATGTCAGATACACCTTTCTTTCTTTTGAGTGAACCATTTCCGAGATATTATTTATTATGTGTTTGAATTTGCCAATACACATGCTTTTCTCAAATAGGAATATGTTATTCGTTTTTTATCTCGTGGCCTTGCAAAGAGAACGGAATTTCAAAGGCATCGGATAGAAACCACCTCTTAAAACGTTTCACTATCGCTTAAAGTCTACTGTATTCCCATATTCCTCTTGCACCTACAGGAAAATTAGCAATAAGATAATTTCAGAAAATGCTTATGTTAATTAAAATGCAGTAGAAGTTTAAAGTATGTATTATAAATGTCTATTCAAATTGAACTGTATTGAAAGTCTGTATCGTAATAGGTTACGCGACGATCACTTGGTGTATCTTCTAAGGCTACGCATTTTGACGTTGTCGCCAAATATTGATAGACTTCTTAAACGTACGCAGTACCAAACGAGTCACTAATGAACAGATGTTTATCGCATAATATTTGAAGGTGCTTTCATGAATCAAACGTGACGTACGTATAACCAACCCGCTACTGCAACACAATACATGGCCGGGGGTTAGAGTGTTAAGTACGCATACAGTGGAAGGAGGTGAACCCAACATCCCCTCGTTCGCAAACGTTGGACAACGCTGTTATAGAAGAATTCCTTTTCGAATAAGATGTTCGCAAACGTAGGGAATCTGTGTTTGCGTACAATTGGGGACCATGAACTTCAGAACTTATTTGCTTTGTTCTCTCTCTCGCTATCTCCCTCTTTCTTCCTCTGTCTCCTCTCCTCCCCCCCCCCTCTCTCTCTCTCTCTCGCCCTCTGTAATCGCATGTTAGTACTGAAATTTACAGCTTAAGAGAATGTTTAAGGCGAAATATCATGTCAATTATTCTAAGCATATCCTAATAATACGTATAACTGATAAACATGCGGTACAAAGTTTGTTCTAAAACTTAGTTTGTAGAAGGTATTGACGGCAAAAAGTAGTAAATCTCATAGATTTATCCCTTTCTGGAAATTGAAACCCTCTGTAAAAAATAATGATTGAACCTTAATTCACGATTTAAGATTTTTACCTTATTGTAGTCCTATAAGGTTCATGGCTTCCAATAAAGAAGTGCTGCTTAAAAATTAACAGAAATTGGTGCTAACATATTTTCCATTCAATGTGTATATAATAAACACAATGATGATATTGCTGGCGATGGTGGCTGTACTAATAAAAAACGTTAATACAAATGTTTCCATATACAACCATTACTCTGATAAGCAACCTGTGTATGGATGTTTTGCTTCGAAGCCGTTGATTCTGCGCCACCTGCCAAAGAACAGACCACTACAGTGCATGTGTGTTGTCAGAAACATATTCGTCAGGTGAAAGGACCAACACGATGATCTCCGCTGAACACATCCACCCACTGAACACCTCGTTTCAGCGGACCACATCGGACTAACCTACACCTCACAACCCTCCACAGATCCTGACATCATCTCCTCAAAAGCAAGTCAACCTGCTTTCGCTGAACTAACAGCAATTATCTCCAGGCTGAACACCAATATACCTTGTAAACAAAAGCATAACAGCCATGCAAGTCTGGAGCGACAGACGCTTCAAACAACTGAAAAAGATAAACAGCACCAAGAAAAGCATAACTGCACACAGAACCTTCGTCAACCACATTAGTTGCGCGTACTAAGAATTAATAGCTGCAAAACAACATGAAGATGGACAAAAAGATAGCTACTATAATCCGTCAAAGGGAAAGTCCACCGCTTGGAAGAGCACACAGTTGTAATCACAGAACACTTTACCAAGGAATCAAATTCAAGGAGTTAAGAGTTAGGAGTAGTCGGGTGGAGCGACCCTAAAAAATAGGAGAAAGATATGACAAAGAAATTATGGGGACAGAAAATTCGAGTTAGCAGAGGAACCACCCAAGCATTCACCTATCCTCCCTGGAAAATCACAGAAAAACCTATGGCCACAACCGCCGGCCCAACGGGAATGAAACCCGAGACATCCCAAATGAGAGCCTCGAGGGTTACCGCGGAGCCATCTCGTTTGGCAGTCGAATCCAAACATAATATGTAAATATGTAAAGCTAACGTTGTAAAGAATTAAAAGTAATAAGGAGAAATGGATTATTGGCGCCATACCTCACCGGAAATGTGACGGACCAAAAATCAAAGAAAAATAAGAACCCAGATATTTTCTGTGAATGAAGAGGGATATTGCCCTAAATGTCCCTAAAGCGAAAAGCCTTATTTTAGTAGCAGCAGTAGCTATAGTATTTTAACGTATTACCTGAGAGCCAGAGGTCAGATTTTGTCATCAGTTGAGCGATTGTGTTCGTCTCTAGATGGCGAGGCATGTTTGATTCTGTGGAACTTTTGGGAGCATTTAAGAAGTAACCTGTGCCTTCATTCAGTTGGCCATGTCCCGCGGCATTCTGTAGGACCCTCTCATTTCACCCCTCCCATCCGAGGAGGCACAATGGCTAGGCACAATGGGTCGGGAGGCCATGCTCTCCATAGAGACAGAAGAGAAGAGAAAATGACACCCTCTTGACGTTTGTACGCAGTTGGGAGACTCAAATTACTACGCCTTCAACAAGAGAATTTGCTTTGCTTGACTTTTCTTTTTGAGATCATAAATATCAGAGCACTATATTTGCAAACCTGTTATTATGGAACACCCTGAGTCAACACAGATCTACTTGGAGGCAAAAAGGCTGCTTTTCTGTAAAGTATTTCTGAAACGTTTACTGATTTCTTCCAAATTTTGGCATAGGTTACTTCAGTATGGAATGGTTGTGTTTTGACGTAAATAATATATTTTTCTTGTCATTAAGTAATAATGTGCTAAATGACAATATTATTCAACATGTCTTCCGCGCTGGTGATGGCGGCAGATGAAGGCATATCAGTATTTTATGATAATTTATACCTTCAACATAAGGTTTCTCAAGACTTACGCAGTAAAAGTTGTCTATAGGTGTATCAGATGAACAACTATCCCAATATATAAGATGCGCTTATCAAATATTGTAAAACTAAACAATCTCAGGTTTCCAGGTACCCAAAAGTTCTTAAAACAACATTTTAAAAAGCCCTTGGTGTATGCATTATTAACATTTGAATTAATAAAAACATGCAATGCATGTACAAAAAAGTGAAGCAGCAGCAAAGTACAAAAATATATAAATGTATAGCTGATAGGAAGTGTAGTGTTCACATTTATACTACTAATTTCACTCATCCTCCAGTCGTCTGAGGGGATCAATTAAGTCCTAGAAGGCCTCCGATATAAGCTAGCTAATCATCATTCTGTATCGGCTATTGAGGGCTATACTTAATAAAGATACCAATCGGTGCATCATATCCTGTTTACTTTTAGTATGTTGAATAAAATGCCTCTCTCTGGTTCCAGTAAGTACTTGAAGTGCGACGGGGAAGACGCAATACAGGACCGGTTGAATGAACGTCCAATTATGTAGCCTATAAGAGACACTTTGTGGATTCTATCAAAAAACTGCCTTGCCTCACTGACACTATGAAATATGTAACCCAGAAATTATGCTTCAACCAGATTTCATGTTAAGCTGGCTTCTACACACACGTATTGTGTATGAGGCAAAATATGAAGTTCTTGCCAAAGTTAGAATTGTTTGCCAAAATATGAAAATATAAAGAAGAAATTTCAAGATCTGAAACGCACACCTTAAAGCCCAAACTTATACTTTATGGGCTTGGAGCAGATTTGCTTCATTAGTTTAAAAAATTAGGCTGATACCATAATTATTGATTTGTAACACTAATAATTCTACAAGGAAATGATAGGGAAATGGATAAGTAATTGCAATAAATAATTGTCATATAATACAACTAATGCATAATGTGGGAAGCGTGATTTACAATTTTGTCAGAGGGATAAGCAGTCATTAGCCAGGAAGGTTCTGTGTTGAAGCAAAGCAATTAGTTGTAAGTGTAGTTAATGCAGTTACGCGTTCCAAAGAACAAAGTACCTAACCAATAAATCCATTAGCTCAAAAGTCTGGTACTTAGAATTCCGTACGTCCAGAAGTCACAGAATTGCATTAAAATGCGGGCATGTCAGTTCTGAAAATTACAAGGGCAAAGAGATACTTAAAAGTTAGCAACTCACAGAATAACAATTGTGCTTTAAATGTGGATCAGAAGCTTAACATTTGACAACGTATAACAGCTAGAGACTTTAGTGAGGCAGTCCTGAAGAAGGTGGCACTTATACTGATAAAAGAGCATGCATTTCTAAAATTCGTGCCTTTCTTTCGTATCTTTTGTGTCATACAGTCTTACAGAAGTGTTTTACTATGATCGATTATATTTTTTGCTTCATGTCCAGCTTTTACTATACATACCACCTAATGTCCTTCACATTTCAGAGAGCTTGGTGTGCAAACAGTCTTTCGGGTCGTATATTTGTTAACTAAATATGATCACCTGGTACGTATATATTTACCACCATATATATTTACAGCCAGTGTTTCCCTCTTGACGATACTACCTCTGCAATATATGGCAAAAATTACATTTAACAATGCTAGAATGTCAGAAAACTGCTAATGTTCATGTTTGTGAAATCGGCCAATATTCCTCTAAACTTGCGCCAAATATCGTCTGGCAAAAGTTTACAAATGGGAGCATATGTAAGCAGTTTTTGTCAGATTTTTATCGGAGATCATGTTGGATATACTTCTGAC
Organism: Tenodera sinensis; assembly: GCA_030765045.1. Taxonomy (NCBI): domain Eukaryota; kingdom Metazoa; phylum Arthropoda; class Insecta; order Mantodea; family Mantidae; genus Tenodera; species Tenodera sinensis. Next base: position 71,966,415 of record CM060962.1, on the reverse strand, counting down.
CGCTCAAACAGGTGAATAGAATAATTACAGTATTTTATCACTAGTTACCTAAATAACCTAAAAAAGCAATAAAATATATGTATTTGCCGATTTCTTTCTGCATGCCCAAATCAAACAGAAATAAAGTCAAAATTGATTCAAAAAGTGTAGACACAATGACATAAATAAAGCTGTGCGAGCGAAAATTACACATGTAAAGAAGTTAATGTTCATAAATGTCACTAGGCAATTTGCTCTCTGACACGCTGATTCTTGCTTCAGGAAAAGATAATTTTTAGTGTCTAGGACTTAGCAAGGGGTTATCTGTGGAACCTATCTGCTCATACAATGCGCGCTATAATGGTGCCTGAATGAGTATTATGTTTTGGAGGTGGGTGGAACACAATGAAGTGACCGCTTCATTCGAGGGTGCTGTCTAGGTCATGCCTATATTTTATCTCGTAAATCGATTACAGTCTGTACCAAAAGTAGCAGTTCTGCATCCACAGTTCTCCTATGTACCAAAACACCTAACCTTAAGAGAACTTGCAACATACGCATCACTAGTTGCATGACCACGAGAAAAATAAAGTGACTTACCACTATCAAAAGGTATGTATGTGGATGTGAAAATTCAAACTAAAAACAAAGAATATCCCTGAAATGGTTAACGCTACGAAGCAATTTATTTGATACCTTGCAGTAATGTTGTGAATTATGTATATTTTAGTAATGCGGTTCATTTCTATTAACATTTCATTTATATAACATTGTAAGTAGAAATATTGCACAATATAAATTTCGCACTTACATGAGAGCCATAGTGTCCATATCCAAACAGCGAACCCCAACACTCCAAATAAACACGTACCATAGCATCATGGCGGACACGTGGAAAGTTAGTTTGTGAAAAAAAAATCAATAAATTAAGGAAAATAGGTATTAGTACTGCAAATTGGATACAAAATAAGCGTAAACATTGAAGAAATAATGACAAAAGATATACAGGTACTAGTGGTAAAGGCGTAGCCGAAAGAGTGTACGTGGAGAGAGACTGTAAATGTGCAAGATTAGGCATCAGTGACGTGTGACAAAATAAAAAACAGAATTTTCCATATAGAAAATGAAGAGGAAAAGAGAAAGGTCACAACTAAGTAGGAACTTCATAAAAGGAATGCAGAAAAGGGTCAGGCTGAACTAAAGAAAGGCATTCGGCTCAGCAAAGGACTATCTTTTGATATGCAGCAATTCTTGTAACTTCATTTTTTGGCTAGTAGGATATATTTTTACAAAAGAAAAATTTGATGGGTTCATAGCTATGAAGAAGGTACAGATATATGCGTGTATGGAGTGAAAACATTGCACAAAGGGAAACTATAGAATTGGGATCAAACCTTCTTCATTATCTTAAAAATGTAACAACCAAAGCGAATCATTTGGGAGTCTACTCAGATACATGTGGTGGTCAAAACCGCAGCCAGTTTACTACAGCTTTGTGATATCGCACTACCAAGTAATTCTAAATTTAAAACAATAGATACCAAGTTTAAGGCCACTCCTTTTTGTCCTATGACAGGAACTTCAACAATATAGTGTTAATAAGAAGACAAATTGTTTCTATGCGATGGATGACTGTTACTCTCATTATCAAAATAAAATAGCTTCAATTCCAATGTGAGGAGCCATTCAATATTAAGTTGAAGTAGCCTAAATGAAATGGATACTTGCAAGCTTGGAAATCTGATTGTACTTCACCTCACAGAGGAAATAATCCAGTCAAGGTATTATCGCTACCACCACCTTATAACTTAAAATAAGCATACAGTAGTCCTCTTGCTGTAATATTTAAGTATAATGATCTAATTGCTATGCTACCCTTCATTACTCCTATTCACCATAACCTTTAAGGTTTGCTACATAAAGAACCAGATGATGTGGAGCAGTGAAGGGAAGTTGATTCACAGATAAGAGATGGCCAATAGATCTGTAATAGATCAAATTAAGAACCAGAATTGGCCAAATTTATCCCCATAGAAAACATTAAAAGTTATTGTTGTTTTATTTGTATTAGGAGACATGAGAAAAACGGTTTGTTTTGTTTCTTTGTCTTTTTTCCAGTGAAAAATACGTCAAGGCATTGTGCATGTATTTTAATACCTTACTTATATGCCATTAAATTATAGTATTCATTTATTCCTTGATTTTTCCCTTTTTAAAAATGCCACATGGCCAACTTGATTCTGAACCCCATTATTAAGAAAATAAAAAATAACAAAACTTCTCCACGTAAACGGTAATTTTGGACGTGGGGCTTTTCCTGAAAATGTTCGTGTTTCAACCTTGGATACTGATTTTTCGTTTATGAGCTATGCTGTTCACACACACACGCACACATGCGCGCACGCGCATGCACGCACACACACTCACACACACAGACATACAGACACACAGACACACAGACACACAGACACACAGACACACAGACACAGACAAAGACACACAGACACAGACACAGACACACAGACACACACACATACACAAAACACACACACGAATTCGTGGTGTTTTCTAAAAGTGTTCTTATTTTTAATTCAGGGAGTATCAATTCTGGTGAAATCTAGGGATGGAAGTTTTGGTTGTAATGCAATATTTCCTCTACTCACCCACTATAGATACATAATAGAGAAAGTGGAAAGGCATAATCATCTTTAACTTCCGCTTTACAAGCTTTACAAGTCTCAAACAATAAGTGAATTTTTGGTACTTTTAATAACAAAGAATCAAAAGATATAAATTTCAGACTTTTTGATTAACAAACTCACCTTGCGGATTTTGTGCCACTTTTAATGCACAACACAATTAAAATCTACTTCCGTACATTGCTTTGCGTTTCGTGAACTGTGCACTTCCACCCTCAGAAAACGAGAGGTCAGTTTCCGTAGCTGCATGAAAAAAGAAGTCGAGAACGTTGCTTAGCATGCAATCTCGGCATAGTAGTTAACCAATCGGAATGTCGTCTCAAATACGATCCTTACCTTTGAGTTGCAACGGGTGGTCCGGTAATTGCCGCTTTTGTTTGCGACCTGCAAGTTTGCTCTTTAGTGTGCCATTGTACATGAAGTGTGCCCAGGGGTGCCTATTTCTTGCACGAGCCTTGTGTTAAATGCGCAGTGTACCTCCGAAGATGAAATCCGTTATGTGTAACAGAAACAAATATGTATTTTAATCGAAAATTTAAAATATTACAAATTCGAATTTTAAAAGTATAAATACATAATAAAACTTCCTAGAAAGGAACAGATAATTCAGCGTAAAGATATGCTACATTGAAAACGTGTATTTTCCTAAAGTTTATTTTCAATGTTAAGTTATATAAAAATCGAGCGTATTGGATTGCACTGTTTGTGTGTGTGTGTGTGTGTGTGTGTGTGTGTGTGTGTGTGTGTGTGTGTGTGTGTGTGTGTGTGTGTGTCCGAGTTATTAAACTTTAAACCTGAATATTACTATCCTATGACAACTGCTCAACGCGATGTAATCTTAAATACCGAAAATGCCTATCCGAATCTGTAAAAACAAATATAGAGCCATAGACCGTCTCAGCCAGTTGACAGAACAAACTCAACGCACACTAAAGGTCGCCGAAGTAGCAAGTATTGTTTCTCGAGAACGGAAAGCAACAAAATGTTTCCACTCGTGTCAAACAATTGTTAACTAGTAGGGACACCGGTTCAGCATAGGGGAAAACTGCTCAAATGGTACCACTTTATAGATTTTGTTCATTACTACCTAAGTAATTTTCACAAAACGTATCTAACAATATTAATGTGGCGAAAATAATATTATCTTCAGAATTTGATATTAAAACGTATCAAAATCAAGTCATTTAAGTGTCTAAAATCTTATACTTCTGAAAGAACTGAAGAACAGCCTTTTTTGCACAAAACAGATTTTAATTATGTACATCTTATCTTGAATACAATGGTGCAAACAGCTTTTTCTCTGGTACCTTCGATTTAAAAATTAAATCTGTTTTCTGGTTTAGTGATGGCTGTAAATGTTCAGAATTTCGTTATATTGACTGACATAATAGTAAACACGACTTAACATTAATAATATTTTTTTTTTTTTTTTTCATTCACTGATTTAGTTAGTAAGGATCATTGTGTGATAACTTTTGTTGGACAATTTGTTTCCCTGTTTGTGCCTGCTACAATTAAATAAATATAACGTTTCTAAATATGTCATATGTTTTTTGTTCACCCTTGATATCTTATCTGAAGCATAATACCAGTTTCAATCATAGCAGAATCATTGACTTGTAAATGTTACTAATTGTATAGTGCCTATAAGGTACTAACATAGCAATAAATATTAATCAACCGGATAATTCTTGTTATGTGTGCGGTGAACATACTATTAAGCCTAATTGATATAAAATAACACGACTAAGAGAAATTGAAACTCTTGAGATCAATACTACAGTTGGGCTCCCATGTAGGATCAGAATTTGAAGACCAGATCTCAACGTGCATCATGAGGTTACTCAGGGAGAGTTGAATGATTTGGTCAAAGATTTAAATCTAAAGCACAAGCAGAACTTCTGGATTTTGGGCCCACACAGGGTTACTAGTACATCAATATTTCGAACACGAAAAGAGCACCTGGTTCAATTTTTCAGAATGGAAGATTATTTGACCTATTGTTTTGATATTGACGGTTTAATTAATGCTCTTGTTACAATTCATAACCCAGATGAATGGAACCCCTTCATAGATTCTTCAAAATTAAGTTTGAAACCTGTGCTGTTACATAACGGTAATACGCAATCATCTGTACCTATTGAACATGCAGACAAACGGAAGAAAGTTACAAAAATGTACAGCTATTATTACGAAACGTATAGTAAGACAAGTAAAACTGGCCTATCTGTGGCGATTTCAAAAAGATTGGAATACTATTAGAATTGCAAAATGACTATACAACAGAATGCCCCTTGGTGCGAATGGGATAGCCGTGCTGAGTTCAACCACTATGACAATAAAATGGACTCCCAGAAGGAGATTTATACGTACAGATAAAATGTCTGAGCTGAACCATTTGTTAATAGACCAAGCTCTTTTTGCCTCCACTACAAAAAATTGAGAATGGATAATTTTGTCAAGACATTAAATCAATCTGGGGCATGTTTCAAATACATAGAGGAATTTAAAAAAGAGCTTCTAATTTGAAACAAGGGATATTTTATTTTGGACCTGAGATCACAGAACTAATGGAAGATCAGCTGGTTGAAAACCAATTAAATCATGTGTAACTTGAAGCATAGATATCATTCAAAAGCATTTGAACAGTTCTTATGTAATATTAGAGCGCACAATTACATAATCGACAAATTGTTACGAACCTATAGAGACATAGGTTGCAATACGCTTTAAAAATTCCCTTCCCCCTCACCTCACGTTTGGACCTTTTTCCTGCAAATCTTGCACAAGTGAGCGATGAACCTGGGGAAAGATTCCACCAAGAGATTTCCGAGATAGAGAAAAAGCATCGAGGAAGATGGAAACCCGATATGCTTGCAGATTACTCCTGGAACCTTATAAGAGAAGCCACAGGACGTTACAGAAGAAGCAGCAAACGGCATAAATTCAAGTGACAGCAGCGCAAAACGAGCTGGCAATGTTTTCAGTTATGTTAAACGGTCAATTTTACAAAATTAGGTTATTTTAATATGACTGCATATTACGGTGACTATAAGTATTGTTTTAGGTCGTGAAGACCGCATAACCGGCCGGGAGGGATCAGAGCGCTAACCACGCAGTACTGCACCCTACTCATGACGCCTGTAGTGGACAGAGGTGGGGGACGCAGCGGCTGAGCGTTAGGCCTTGGTCTGGATAGAGCTGTTGAGCCTTGGGGTTTGTTAAGTTTATAAGTATTATTTATAAATGCCTGAAAGTGAAAGTATGCAATTTACTAAAAAAACGGAGAGTGTTAGATAAAAACAAAAACCATATGTGAACTCGGCACATAAAAACATAAAAATTATATATTTTGAGCCAAAAATGTACGATCAAATTTGTTGTTCAGTGAAGTTTGCAAAGTGGTTTAAATTAGGACCTGGTTTCCTAAATTGGACCACACCTTATTCTTACATTTTGAGAAAGTTAAGGAATATGAAAATGATGTATTTGATTTTAACTCAAGATGGGTTACTAGAGGTCCTCACCATTTACGCATCGCAAAAGAGCTTTTTCATCTCTTTCTTGAACCCTGCTTGCTTTGCATGGATCCAAATTTCACACTTCATGTACCTGATCGTTTCTTCTATTCTGTCTTCATTATACAATTCACACAAACACCTTTCACTTTCACTAGTTGATTTTTTGTCGTTTTCCCTGCAATTTTTTCACTATCATAGCATCTCCTTTTTGCATACGGTGCCACTGTTGTAGCCATTCCTTTGACCTCATTTGGCCACATGTTTTCTTCTGTACTGATGAAAGCCCACTTCCATCGACATTTGAAATCCTTGCTGCATCGATACAAGGTCTCAAGGTGATTACAAAAGATGCATACACACTTTCCTTATTGAGCTCTCTTGCACTAGCTATGGATGTGGCTTACTAACAGCTGTAGCTTAATTTAGGGTGTCCTTTCATAAATGCATAATACCATTTTTGTCGACCATGCCTTCATTGACGTGAAATCATGGGGAAGTCCGTTTCTTTCTGCAATCCCAAGTGCAAGTCTTCTTACCTCTGTCACATCATTTCTTCCAAATTCAAGATATGTTGTTTCAATTCCGATTCAATTTCACCAAAAAACATTTTGCTGCTACCAAAAACCTTCATTCTCCACTTTTTTGTTTGTATGCTTCTTTCCTTCTGTTATTTTTCCTCCTGACCGTCGATATATTTACACCGATGGATCAAAGAGCACCAACGGTGTTGGATGTGCTTATGTTTATGGAACCGAACCATATACATTCGGTTTTCCAAATAGCACTTCCATTTTTACTGCAGAGCTTTATGCAATTTATCGAGCCGTTTTGTATGTGCGCCGTCGTAAATTAGGTGACTGCCTGATTTTGAGCGATTCCCTTAGTGCACTGCAGAGCCTTTGTCAGTCGTACAACCCCCACCCTATTGTACAACGTATCCAGGATGCCCTCCATGTTTTACACGTTTCTGGCGTTGACGTGGTGTGTGCATGGATTCCTGGTCACGTAGGTTTGCCGGGGAATGAAATGGCAGATTTAGCAGCAAAGACGGCAACTACAGAACCCAGTATTACCATCTCACGTGTTACTTCGGAAGACTTTAGGCTTGAAGTGCGGAGAGCGGTGCTGTCGTCCTGGCACGACGAGTGGTCAGCTCTCCGCGGTAATAAGCTTAGAGAAGTGAAAGAACTTCCGATAAACTGGGTAACTTCCTGACGCACATCTCGTCGCGAGGAGGTTAGTTTGGCTCGATTAAGAATAGGGCACTGCAATTTTTCGCATGGTTACCTATTTAAAAGGGACCCTGCGCCTCTATGTCCGCTGTGTGACAACCTTTTGTCGGTTCACCACGTGCTGCTGGAGTGTTGCTCTCTAGCACACCTTCGGGATTCTCTGCAGCTGCCTGCCAGACTTGCAGAGGTGTTAGCGGTCGACAAAACAACGGTTGATAGGGTTTTTAAGTTTTTAGCGGATTGTAATATCAATTTGAGGATTTAAAATTTTAGTTATTTGTTTATGCCTTTTGACCTATTTATTACATTGTTTTATTTCCGGCTTTTGCCGCGGTTTTTACGTTTATGTGTATTTTGTCTGTGATACTAGTAATTTATTTTTGATTCAAGTTTATATCTGGCTATTGCCATGAATTTTAGAAGGGCGCTAATGACCTAGATATTGAGCGCCCTTAAAACCGACAAAAATAAAAAATGTTATTTTCTGCGTGTTCTTTAGTGATTAGTTTAAGCACATTATATGCATAGGAACATTCGTTTAACCCATGATCTTCGATTAAGTGAGCTGTCAAGGCTAAATCAAGCTATCTACACTCAATTTCATATTCCACGTGTCTCCTGTAATGCAAATTGTAACTTAACCGTTCTATGCATGACCTACATTTTTGTACTTTTATACATCCTAGGACATTTGGGTCCGTAATGTCTATTAATAGATTTTAAATGAAAAAAAGCATTCTTTGGATATTATCATGCACAAATATATTGTTTAAGTGTTCATCAGTATAACATAAGACAAATATCGTTTTAATAGTTTTATTAAATTCAAAGGGGTATATCTTTTAATATGAATATATTTTGAATGAATTACAAAATTAATCTGAAACTTATGCTACCATATTTTTTGACAATCTGTTAACTTTGCTGATTACAGCATTAAAGAATAATAACAAGAAAGCACCACATTAATTTTTACAATTGTTACACACCATACTACTATGGTCCTGGCACACGTATTTTGTGCACTTGCAGCACACTGTCTTTGTGTTCCTATCCTTTGAACAGGACACAATGAGCACCTTCGCTTCTGGCGATCCACTTTGCTGTTGCTGTTGCTGCTGCATTGTGTTTGAGGCATAGTAATGAACTTATCCATATTCAGGTATGTGGGCTTATGTTGATATGGATTAGAAGATCTTCTGATCATAAACGGTTGAATCAACTCCATTGTAAGTTCCTTGATGAAAAGTCTCCTCTTCTGCAAAAGGTCCTTCGTGATGTGTGAGATGTTGTGTTGTGTAAATAATAAAGCCGTTTAGAGTCCATACGCACATTATGTTGCACCAGAGAGCATATAGTTTGTCTTTTGCATGTGTAATTTCGCATTAGATGATCCATCATATCTACACCACCATTTGTTTGGTTATAAAATTTCACAATTCCAGGCTTCTGGTTTGGAAGTTGTTCATCTGTAGTTATCATGATGCATTGTACTTAGGATTACACATTTGTTTTTCTTTGGCGAGAAACCAACCATTGTCATGTCTTTAGTGAATGCAAATAGATTTGAATTAATTTGCTTACCTTGGGTTCATCTCTGTTGGAATTTCTTTTAACCATCCTCATCGTTCCTACAATAGTGAAGTTTTTACTCAAGAGATGTTCTGCCAGTGGCGCACTTTTAAAATAGTCATCTACAGTCATATTTCTGGCTGTAACAGCAATATTTCCTGCCAGAGTGTTCACTGTAGTAAGAGCCACGTTCTTCTGGAGTGGTTCACTTGGTTCTCTTCCTGTATACACAATCCCATCAATGGCATAACCAGCTACAGTTCGCACATCCAGAATATTTTGATTCTATATCTTTTAGGCTTTCTGGTATATATTGCACAAATCCAGAAAACGGCCCATAAATGGAAGTAGCCCATCCACCGTAACATTAAGTTTAGGTATCACTACTTTCCTGCACTGTTCTATAAATATTTTCCATAAGCGAAAAATAGTAGCAAGCTTATCTGATTGCAATCAAGCCTCTCTTGTTCTCTTATCATCAAATCTAATGAATTGTATTATTGCCTCAAGCCGACTTACAGATACTGTACCTCTATATCATGGATTTATGGATTTGAAAACTTTCCCGGCAATAATTCCCTGATTTGGACATTCCAGCCTTTATCTGGTCCCATATGAAGCAAAATTCCTCAGAAGTCGAACATTTGGTCTCCTTTTAATTCATGCCAGTTTATTTTTCTTGGCACACAAACCCTTCTTGCTTCTAGGTTGGTGCACCTCACAGTTTGATCCACAATGGCTTGAGGAATAAATAAATTCCAGGCATCTTTGTGAGTGTAATTTATTTTGCCCCTTGCTGGTCCTGGTACACATTTCACTAAATTGGGTGCATGCCTTTTATTTTGCGCTGGGGGGGGGGGGTACTCCATAGCATTCCATTTCCTCTAAAACATCTGTTAGTAGTTTCATTGCTCACTTGTCCAAAGGCATTACTACTTGCACCATCTTCATCATCATCGTCCCCACCACTATTTTCTTCATCTTAAGGGTTGCATGGCTTTGTCTGTGGGTCAACTTCATTTTGATCCGAAACAGTACTGATACCTGAAAGATGTTCATTATCTACAGCTAGCCACTGGGTACCAACAGATTCAAAATTAACACTTTAAAAACGAATTTGATCTTCCTTTCTACTCCTTTTAGAGCTAGATAATGACATTTTATCTCAAAAACAGAATATGAAGAAATAACGTAGCTATTATGTACCCTTTTCTTCTATACCCTATTGGATTATAATTGCTGATCCTAATGTTTCGTGTTACAAATTACTATTGCCTTTCTTCCACATTAGTACTGAGGCATAGGCGTGTAAGCATAAACTGCAAAATTTCACCCTTATTCACAACACAGGCGTACACCAAATGACAGTTGAACAAAGAACAAATTGTAAAAATTTGTTTATTGCATTCACAACACGGCGAATCTGTGCCAATAATGAGTTCTGTTAAATTCAAATAATATGTAGTTGATTGCAGACGTATGTGTGTCAATAATGTGTTTTCTGAATTCCAACAGTATGTAATTAATTACTATAATATCTAATTTATTGACAATACAACATAAACGACTGGATCCATCAGACCGGTATTATGTAAATGTGTGGTATAAAGAACAAAATATAAGTGACTCTCAAAACTACTGACACATATTTCTAATAATATCAATGATGTATTATTGAATGTTGCAGGAGAGCATACCTACTGGAAGGTGGCTCAATTTCAAAATTTTGTACCGCAATTAACATTTTAAATCGCCTCCGGGTGCATTGGACGGTATGCATAGAAGCGTTCATTAGACCGCAACGTAAAGTCTGTTTTTTTTAAAGAAAACATTTCATAGGTGCAATTTATGGTTACAAAACAATACTACGATACTGCTAATTATTTGTGGAAATATCCCAGATTTATTTTCCAAAAATTTTACCATAAGATATTGGAAACTGCTTATGGTACATAATAGGTAACTACGTCGCTTTGTGTCTAACGTTCTTCCGTATGCGCCACAATGACTAAAGATTCGATACCTCATAAAATTAGTAAGCTATCTTTATGTACATTCAACCTATCAAAACCAAATTTCGCTTTCACTTACTTCATTGACGTAATTATCTTAGCCGTGTACATACAAAATTATGCTAGAACTGAACAAAGTTATCTTCCACTTAAAGAACTGTTTCTCACCACAGAGCGCTCATATCTGAAATAATGGCGCCAAATCAGAATAGTTAACAATGTTAACACTAGATGTCAAATGCTACAAGAACACAGATTTTATAAATGTAGTACAAATTATGAACAGGTACAATATAGACAACTCTCCTCTAGTTAACAGACAATATATAACTCAGTTTTTAAATTTATTTTACCAATCATATGTTCGAATTGTTATATACATACATACATACATACATACATACATACATACATACATACATACATACATACATACATACATACATACATACATACATACATACATACATACATACATACATACATACATACATACATACATACATACATACATACATACATACATACATACATACATACATACATACATACATACATACATACATACATACATACATACATACATACATACATACATACATACATACATACATACATACATACATACATACATACATACATACATACATACATACATACATACATACATACATACATACATACATACATACATACATACATACATACATACATACATACATACATACATACATACATACATACATACATACATACATACATACATACATACATACATACATACATACATACATACATACATACATACATACATACATACATACATACATACATACATACATACATACATACATACATACATACATACATACATACATACATACATACATACATACATACATACATACATACATACATACATACATACATACATACATACATACATACATACATACATACATACATACATACATACATACATACATACATACATACATACATACATACATACATACATACATACATACATACATACATACATACATACATACATACATACATACATACATACATACATACATACATACATACATACATACATACATACATACATACATACATACATACATACATACATACATACATACATACACACACACACACACACACACACACACACACACACACACACACACACACACACACACACACACACACACACACACACACACACACACACACACACACACACACATACATACATACATACATACATACATACATACATACATACATACATACATACATACATACATACATACATACATACATACATACATACATACATACATACATACATACATACATACATACATACATACATACATACATACATACATACATACATACATACATACATACATACATACATACATACATACATACATACATACATACATACATACATACATACATACATACATACATACATACATACATACATACATACATACATACATACATACATACATACATACATACATACATACATACATACATACATACATACATACATACATACATACATACATACATACATACATACATACATACATACATACATACATACATACATACATACATACATACATACATACATACATACATACATACATACATACATACATACATACATACATACATACATACATACATACATACATACATACATACATACATACATACATACATACATACATACATACATACATACATACATACATACATACATACATACATACATACATACATACATACATACATACATACATACATACATACATACATACATACATACATACATACATACATACATACATACATACATACATACATACATACATACATACATACATACATACATACATACATACATACATACATACATACATACATACATACATACATACATACATACATACATACATACATACATACATACATACATACATACATACATACATACATACATACATACATACATACATACATACATACATACATACATACATACATACATACATACATACATACATACATACATACATACATACATACATACATACATACATACATACATACATACATACATACATACATACATACATACATACATACATACATACATACATACATACATACATACATACATACATACATACATACATACATACATACATACATACATACATACATACATACATACATACATACATACATACATACATACATACATACATACATACATACATACATACATACATACATACATACATACATACATACATACATACATACATACATACATACATACATACATACATACATACATACATACATACATACATACATACATACATACATACATACATACATACATACATACATACATACATACATACATACATACATACATACATACATACATACATACATACATACATACATACATACATACATACATACATACATACATACATACATACATACATACATACATACATACATACATACATACATACATACATACATACATACATACATACATACATACATACATACATACATACATACGCACCTGGGTGCTAAACATTACAGCATTTATGCGTCGTTGTATCTGGCATATCACCTGACTCATAAGGCACGTTTGTTCTTGGGCTGTTTATCGTTTTGTGCTAAGGCTAATGCAGGAAAACTTGGAATGAAATTCTCACTTTATAAACCGTCAGTTTTCGCGGTTCACAGTTACAGATGAACTCCATGTGAATTGTTAATACTCTTTGTCACATTTTTTATGTTTCTTAATGTACGTTTCTTTGCAATGAAATGAGAATGAATAACGGTAATGGTCTCTCGATAGACAGGTTTAGTTGTGAAGACATAAACAGTGCTTGAGACACCGACGTTTACCCAATTATAGCAGCGATAATGCTGCCAAACGCACTCGCACATCAGGCTTACCAATTAAGTCCATCTTCTCTTATCTATTGTGGGTTTATAATGCCCCTTATAATTACTGAGATCCACACATAGCACGAATAAATTGCAATGGAAATGAATGCATAGCAGCTTGAACCTCGGCGTTGCTGGAATTAAATTTTAATTCTAAGGATTAGCGCAATGAGCATACAACTGACAGCTGACAACTTCAAACCTATCCCGGGTGTCGGGCGGTCTCAGTAGACAAATCCACAGCAATTAATCACATTTAATGGCATTATATCAGTAATAATTAGAACCATATTTTATTAACTTATGGTGCAAAAACTTCAGACATTGTAATATAATTGTGTTACTTACTACCTTTGACGTTAACTATTTAAGTTGTTAAATGCTTCTTGGTGAATTCTGTACGACATAAATCTAGATGGAAGGAACTCTTGAAATGGTAAAAACTTGATTTAAAGCAAGATTTAATTCCCACTTTCCTATTGGACTAAGGATATTCCTGAATGTCATTTTCAGGACAATGAACATGTTAACTCAAGACTTCTGTCACTGTCGGCTTGACCTATTATTTCTTGCATTTAAAATATTCTTCTTGTCAACTTTCTTTTGTACTATAAATCATATTTATTTTCCCCAGTCTGTCGTCCAATTGCAGTTAGTGTAATGAAATTAGGAGCAAGTGGCTCACATTCAGTTTTAGAGTGTAAACATATTCACTTAAAATAGTTTATGTTTAACTCGTCACCTCACACATGTTTTACGTAAGCAGGATGATGGTCAGTCTAAAATTGGTTGCATGTTTTCAAAATTCTTTTATTTTTCAATGATGACAACGAAGTACCCTTTCTCCAACGATATATTGGTGTGGGTGACTCAGCTGGTTAGGCGCTGGCCTATTGATCTCAAGGTTGCAGGTTCAAACCCAGTTCAGACCGATGGTTTTTAGGCATTTGGTGACAGCCCCATGTCGGTAGATTAAGCAAAAGAACGCCTGCAGTGTGAAATTTCGGCACACAGGCGGTACTGATGTGATCCTTGCAATTGACAGCGTTGTTAACAAACAGCATATTTATTTACTTTCCCAACGATATTTAATGCCTTGATGCCATCTCGAAACTTTCCTTGAGGTCTGCGAAATATGCATTCACGGTAGCCTTGACTTCCTGCTCAGTTGCAAATATCCATTCTCCTAGGAACTCTTTGACCTTAGGGAATAAATGGATGTCAGAGGAAGCAAAATCTGGTAAATAAGGGAGCTATGGAAGCCAGTAGTATCTTAAGGCGTTCTTAGCCACTGCAATAACTCCAGTTTGCGGGCGGGCGTCATCCTGAAAGAAATGATTTTCTTATTCACTAAACCAGGTCTCTTTTATTGGATATTCTGATGCAACTGTTCCAGAAGATAAGCGTAAAATTCGCCATTTATATTTGTGCTTTCTCAAGTTAATCGACCATTCGAATCCTTCTGTATCCCTGAACACTGATGCACCGTTTTGAAGGCTCACTTTCCAGACAAGATTTTCTTAGAAGCCCGGGATTCGGTGTCTGCCCACCGTTTCCATTATCGTGTTTTATCTGGGGTGCAATAATAAACTCAGGTTTTGCTGATCCGACGCAGAAAATGCATTTGACGTTTTCAAATCATCAGGACAGTCTTGCAGAACTTATCCTCGGATCCCATATTGACCGGGCTGCCATGATACCACCTTTCTTAAAGCTTTTTCATGCCTAATTCTTCAGTTAAAACAGTGTGCACAGGTTCTTTTTAGATGTTTAACATAATGACCATTTTACTAGACTCGAATATTCTCTCTGGCGCTATATCGTTGAATTGTATGATCGTTTCTTCTGCAGTAGCTCTTTTTGGGCGTCCATAGCGTGTCAATCTCCAAAGTTTCGCCACATGTAATGTCACATCCATTTAGAAATATCTACACACTTAAAGCAGCTCATATAACCATGTTTAATTATAGTGATGCTCAAAATTGATTATCACTCAACGAATTTTCCTTAAAACAATTTAGTTAACACTTGGCTGCTTTCAGTGCTACCATCCTCAGTAAAGCGAGATGACTTAGGCCGTAGTGTCTGAGCCTCGAATTTCGGAGGACCTAATATTCTATTCCCTTTGGAGTAGCCGCTCTGACTTAGGGATTTTTCGTGGTTTTTCCAGATTGGTACGCAAATACAGGAGTAGCTTACTTAGATACTGCCACAAATTGTTCTGTTATTCATTACCTGTCCCGTCATTACCTTTTAACTTCCCAGATTGCAGGGCCTGAGTTGGTAGTCGTTGGTGTGTGGCTCATGTGGTGAATGTACTTTAAACAAGGAACTTTCTTTTTTCCCCCGTGGCACTGAAGCCTATTTCTCTAGGTAGGGGGGCATCGACGGAGTGTCCGGAGAGCTCCACTTGTAACAATAGGCTCCTCACTGCGCTGCCCCTACCGCCATCGGGTCCGGCCATCCTTCCTACACTTTCGCCTCATCCCTTCCTCCTGGTGGCTTAGTAGCCACAGTAAGCGTAGCCTGGTCGTTGTATTGAAATCCTCCTCAACTCATAGAACTCCAAACCTAACCCTGTCATGATCCCCTTTGTGGAGGCTGTGTTATAATTAGGACACCAATTAAAAAGGTTAGGCGTAACTATACCACAGGCTGTCAGGGTCAGCAGTGTAAAGGGAGCAAGCGGCAAGTCAAACCAAACCGACATAAATGCGACACTACCCTCGACATACTATCCCACTGTTCATACTTCGAAATCTCTCAAAAATAATGTCTGTAATCTTCACGGCTCGCTTGCCTGGGCTGGATATTTCGTTTATCGAGGTAAATGATGTATATGTATAATTAATTTATGAATAACGAATATATGCTTTTTACACTTAAATTATAGGTATATGCAAGGTAAGTAGAGTAGAGCGAGGTATATGTACATTTTCAAACCAAAATACAGATTTACAACACATGTATATCTACAGTATTCATAACAAAAATTCTATACGTTCATTATGGTTCATTGGCATAAGTCGTTGGTCCTTTCTCCTTTATCATATACTTTTATGGTTACAAAATTTAGCAGTGCAGTCCACTACTACCTTTCTAAAAGTCTCATAAGCAAATCGCCTGCGGTTTTCAGTTACACACTGCCTGTATTGTTATCCTCAGTGAACTGTTTCCCTTTGTCATATCCGCGAGTTTTGTATAGAACTGCAATGGAACAGGATCCACTCGCATATGAACCTGAATTCATCCGTTCCTCTCCCATAGGTGTCCAAGTTTTCCTGATTGCTTATAATCAACATGTGTAATGAATTTTCATAAACATAAACACCGAATTCTTGCAGCAGCAGCAGTGCGTCCAAGGAGAGTGTGCAATTTAAAGGACTCGAGTGATGAATGTACTCAGGGTAAAACTGGAGTAAGACAGCCCCCACGGTCTTGGTTGATGAGGCATTTGGCTTTATAGTATTACATTGCGTAGTTAACTGGAGGTTCGAATCCCGTTTTGGTAATAGATGCTTGTGTCCTTGTGGATATCTAAAATGTATGTATGTAGATGAAGAATGTGCACGAACACAAAGGATAGCATCCAGTAAAATTCAAAACAAGCAAAGAGAACGCACACAGCTCGTCGTGTCCAAACTTTGCGGATGCCAAAGTAGATTATCTAGGTTTTAATCAGGTGGGTGGCTATAAAGAAGTGAAACAGAAGAATGAGAAGATGTTGAGGGGTGACTCGGTTTTGGGCACATTAAATATGTGGCCCTTACTACCACAGTCTTCCCTCCCGACTGCAATGACTCATGACGGCAAGCTTATAAACGGCCATGCCACTTCGCTGAATTTTGCCAGTAAGACATTTAAACATTGTCAACATACCCCTTCCTCAATTAGCGTATATAAAGAACCACCTTAGGTGTACTCCTAAACTCTTACTAAAAGCAGATTAACAAACTTGAATCGGCATTTCTTTCTTTCATTTTCTATGCATCCTAGGATTGAAATCATTGAGGTCGATTATTGTGGCCGATAAATGTGGCGGAAGATGCGGGCATGTTCGATATGAAGGGTGTTATCAAATGGTCGTTTAAAATTGCATTGAATTTGCCACTGTACTTTAGTAAATATAGAGGCTAAAATTATAAGACGGACAAGTTTTTGTTGTTGAAGCTTTATAAAGCAATAAACTGGAGACTTCACGTTACGTTTCACGCATTGTCTATACCAGCGATGCCCAACATTGATTCTTATGTGTGAATAAGTCACCTTGTCGCCTCACCTCACCTCCTGCGTTTTGTGCACGAAGCATTTCCCATACATTCACTCAGGTGACCAAGCATTAGAGAGGTTTCTTTTCGAATTCCATGGCTCGGCGAAAAGTACATGGGGCAAATGCGCCCTCCCCTCTTTTCATATGTTTGAGCATCACTGGACTATACCATACCTGTTTATGCCTCAATGTGCCTGTTTGCGGCGGGGGATTACAACGAAGTATCTCTTTCGGAATGAATCTCTTTCCTTTCTTTCTTATTTTGGTGCACTACCATCACCTATGGGGATTAAAGAGAGGAAAAATGACGTAGTGCACTCATATGTCTTTCTCTACTCTTATACATACTGTTCTCAAAATACGTATTCCTCTGTCTACTTCATGTTCATTGAGATAAACATTAGCAAAAATTATCTTATTGGTAATTTTCTTATAGGTTCAAGGGGAATATGGGAATACAGTAGGCTTTAAGCGATAGTCAAATCTTTTAAGTGCTGGTAGTTATGTGATGGAATTGTAACAAACGATATACGAGGGACGTCATAAAAGTTTTTTGCCTTACCAAGAAACCACAATACTAAATGTAATTCACTTTCCAACAAAACCACCTTATAAATCGATACATTCAGTCCAATGACTTTCCAACCTTTTCAATACCCTCAGTAACATAAGATGAGTTCAACTGTGCAAAATAAACGTCTATCTCAGCTTCACCTCATTGTTTGATGTGAATCTTCGTCCATCCAGCCATTTCTTTAAGTTGGGACAAAACGCAATCGCTGGGAGCCAAATCCGGGGGATATAAGGGCACTTCAAAGTGAAGACTGCAGTTGCAGCAATAACCACAGACATTTGTGATGGCGCATTGTCGTGATACACGAGAACTGTCTGTTTCGTAAGGTGTGGACATTTGGTCTGACTTCAGTTGGTGCAGTATTGAAGCGTAATACTCTCCGGTGATGGTTCTGCCCTTCTGGAGGTAGTCTTTTTGTACCACACCATTAAATCCCAGAAAACTAGCCCTGAATTTTTCTCCAGGCAGAGTCGGCTTTGCTTTCTATAGCACATCCTCAGTTGTTGCCATTCACTACTTGGACTGCTCTGCTCCTTCGTCTTTGGCGCGTTATGAAATATCAGAGAACTTATTGGAGTTGTGTTTAAACAATGTTGAGAAATGTTCATTTGAATGCGCTTTCGGTCCATTGTTTAAAAGCACGGCACTTTTCAAGCGGAAAGTTTTCTCATACCCAACATTTCGGGTAAAATGTAGCAGATACGACCTATTGAGGTCTATGCCACATCAGCCATCTCACGTACCTTCAATTGGTAAGCCCCGAGTACGGTATTGTGCAGTTTTGTCACAACCTAGTAAGTCGTAGCGGCTTTGAGATTCCCTGACAGCTCATTAGCTGGAATGGGTGTTCGATAACATCTAAACTGCAACCCACTCTTTAACCATCGAATACCAAGAGGGCAGAACTCTTTACTGTCTCATTGTAACTCTGTTGGGGTTACACTACTGAAAGTGAAGTAGCTTAGCAAAGTTCACGTTTCCGGTTTATCATCCATTTTGTAGAAAATGTTAACACAGGTATGTTTACACGTTCGTCAGATACAAGCAACTGCACTTACGCGTCTGAAACTCTTCAGCTAGCCATCTAAAGGATTATACCCATACGTAACCATTACCTTAATAATATGGTCATCATCACAAAATCTCTAGCCCGCCTAGAGCGTGGTGATAGCGTATCTGGCTCACGTATAAGTTGTTTTTGTTGTTTGTAGTGTTTAACGCCCGCTTTTACTACTACGGCACCGCAGGCGGTATCTCACGTATAAAGAGGTCACGAGTTCGAATCTCGCTTAGAGTGAGTTATCCGGATATGTCTTTTACCGAGGTTTTCCCTTATCCTAAGAAGACGAATGTCGGGTAACTTAGAGCTCTATGGACTTCGGGCTCTTTTGAGAATCATTTCACCCATTTCATTCATTCACCGTATGACACTACGTTGGAGGATGTTAATAAATAACAAAAATCACAAATTAAAGCACAACTCGTAATGTTTGCGACATAGAGAAAGTTGACTAGAAAAATAAGAAAATTCTGTTCAGCATTGTTTCTCTCTCTCTCTCTCATCTCACTCTATTGTGTCGGCCTTACCGAACATCTACCTTTGTACCTGTTACTTCGTAAGACAGCGCCAATCAAGATTACAAGGGAAATTATCTATAGATTTTGATGAAAGCTTCGTTGTAAGCTAAGGGTCTCTAATATCGTTGACAACAGTAATTTACTGCGTAAATTCTCCAAAATTAATATGTAAAACAACTATTCATCCGAGACCACATACAGCTATTTAGGGTCAGGAGGACGATAACTAGGCTTAGTAGTCCAGTTACATTAAAGAGGAATTAAGTTATCGACGTTCGTAGCTCATGTGACGGCACAGTGTGAGGAATCGGTTCTGTCCGCCTGCTGTATAGATAAAACATGAAAAACCTATTTCTTTTGGTAGCTCACCTACTAATCTTAATGATAACGTTGTCACAGGACATACTTTCTGTATTTCCATATCCTAGAATAGAAACTCGAACTCCTACAAAAACCCTCTGGAATTGGCTGTACAGAGAAGTGGTATTTTAGCTTTTAAACGCTCTCTTTTATTCTTCATTTTTTCTCAACTTTATATGTTTAGGAAAAATAGCTACAATAAATATAACCTAGCAAGAAGGCTCCTCCATAGCTTGTGAGACGCATGCAGAAGGCTCTGTCAGCCGGTCACTCTGAGCATGGGTTTTCTTCCTGGTAGGTGAATGATGGGATGGTTCTCCTTCTAACATGAAGTTCCTGTCCATCCCATCATTTCAATTCATCTCTTTTACCCAGGGTTGTATAACCAGGAGAAGGTGTGTTGCGGCTGGACAGTGGGATTCACACTATGGAAAGATTTCTCCCTGGTGAATGCGGGGCCCCCTTCCTTCCTAAGATCGAATCGTCTATTCCCTCAGGTTGCAGGTGCCTAAGATAGGCCTTGTCGATTTCAAGGTTGGAATCATTGTGCCATTAGGACCCCGTCATATCACATATCCTCGTCCGAATCTCCTGGCTCCTTGCGTCCTCTCTTCATCCATTCCTCCCAGAGGGCGCATAGGAAGCTCAAAGGGCATGGTGCCCCTGTTACTGGAGGCCCCCCAGTCTAATACTCCTAATTCCTGACTTCCCGTAATAACCATAGGGCTATAGTACCTGCAGAGTTGCAAAGAAAGGAGTAGCTGGGAAAGAAGTTTGGGAACCATTTATTGCAATTTTGTAATAAAGTGCCAGGAATCACAGTTTTTCTTGTATCTATCTATTTAGAATTTTATCTAACAATTTATTTTTCATAGGTGTTTTTAGTGAATATGAAAATCCCCATGAAAACGTTAAGAATTGGTATGGTTAAAATAAATTCGCTTTCAAGCCTTCTAGATTAGAAAGGGCAGTTCTTCACTACTCGGCACACTCTTATTATACGTCATTGTTTTCTAATCACGATCTATTGTAAAAAGTTTACAATTTTAATAGAATTGAAACCGTAAATTTCCTCCAATGTAAATCAAGGAGTGGTGATGGTAAAATAGCCATGAGTTAACAGTAGTCGGTCACAGGAGCTTCCAGTAGCTGGAATGCAGTAGCGTACGCACACCGTTGTAGATCCTTATGCTTTCAACGTGACCCCTGGGAGAAGGAATGAAGAGGAGACTGAAGGGCGACCGCATCTGGACAAAGATGGATGGCAACCTGGTGGTCCCAGGAGCACACTTCCAGGAAGAAAGAAGCCCCACAGTCGGCAGTTGCCAGAAACAATCTTTTCACCATTCCGCTGTCGAGTGTTGCTAGAGCTCTGAAAGACACGAATTAGAACAGATAAAAGTAAATTATAGGGACAGAAAATAATGATAGCAAAACAACCACCTCTGGATGACCGGCTCAATGGGGATTGATCCCATCTCGCTCGACGATAACACTAGTAGTACCGCAGTTCTGGAATTAGATGGACAACCCCTTGGACTGGGCGGGAGTTGCCGCACCTACCGTTGGGATCCTGCAAAAAAGTGTTGGACGAAAGTCTCTCGCAAGTAACCAGGCGTTGCTATCAAGTTAGCTGGCTATCCATAATCTCAGGTCCTAGTAATGCTTAAAGGATATTTTTGAACAGAATGCGGATTTAATAGCGCCGCATGTTAATTGAAGAAAAACCAAAAACTTTTTTCGAAGTTTTCGCAAACAAGTTCACTATATTTTACACTATCGTAAGTCAGGTAAGACCAAACAAGTATTTTTTTGTGAATTTCAGTTAAGTTGCCCATGACTTGCCAGTCGTGTACACTAACTTGGAGGGCAGCTGTCGCCCAATCCAAGGTCCCTGTAGTGGACGTCTAGTCTAACTCTGGACTCACTGTAGTCGTTTGGGCTGTTACTCACGGGTATCAGGTAGTAAATAAAGTGTTACCAGCAACATACTAAATTATTACACAGCATATATCATAACGGTAACAAAGCGTTATTTCTGATTACAGTAAAACATATTTGGCCACGTATAAACAACCTAGGAAGGTCTTCTGCTTTAAGATAATGAATACTAAAACTGAAACTAAACTTCGCGACATAACTCTATCGCCCAATCGCCGCGCCCACACCTCAGCCCACAATGGGCGTCATGAGTGTGCGGTAGTGGAGGGTTGGGCGTGGTTAACGATTAATAATGAAGAATACAAATCACAGCACATAGCTCACTGTAGTTGTAATGCGCAGTACATATACAATTCCAAAAGTGGCAGCCGAGAGAAATGCACTCAAAATAATGCTGCTGTTTATTCTCTTCTTGGACTTATTCCTCGTGGATAAGAAGAACAAGTTGTTAAATTGGTTCAAATGAGATATATAACGTACTGTGTTGGTGGAACCACGGACAACTAAATGTGTTTTTGCCCATTCATAAAGTAACAATAAGTTCGACAAGTTTTCAACCTGAAAAGGATGTACTCATGGTGCAGCGAATAAAGCGCATTGTGGAACTTGCTTCAACCAATTAAAAGAGCCTGCTTTTGTCTTATACAAGTGGAGTGAGCTGTCAGAGGAGAGCACGGAAGTAGGGGAACTTTCTCTTTCCACTATTATAACGCTTTCGATGGAGGCCAATTTAGTTTATGAATGGCCGTATAGACTTCACTCCATGGAAAAAATGACTGAAAACTAAAAATACTGAGTTTTATAAAGAATTCGTTTCCTGTGTTTGAATGAGCACTACACATTTTGTACTGATTATCGTATATTGCAATTGTGAAACATATGACATAATTTTAAATAGTTACATAAACGAATGTCTATAGCCAAAACTTCATATTATTGTTTTACGGAATACACGATTTCTCGTGACTCATTCTTCAGTAATTTGAGGTTGATATATCAGGTGTTTATATTAGATATAAATTCATATACCACCAGCTGAAAACCTGACGTTGCCCGTGGCTTAAGGATCTATCCCTACGACTTGTAGACTTACGTTGCACTTGAAAAAGTCTTGTGTTTGTTTGAAGACACTTAAAAAAATAGTACTTAATAAGCTTAAGCAAAGAGTTAAACTCTTAGTATAATATAAAAAACAAAATAAATAAATAGGTAAAAACTCGGGAAAAATATTATGCATACGCACTGTTAAACAATCACAAATACCATGGGAAGAAAAGCGAGCAGCGAAAGCCATGTGAGTGTAATACTGAAATTTCTGTTTCAATCATATAGAAAATTGTATGAACTGTTTGTAGAAGAGGGAGTGCAGAAGGAAGAGTGATTGTACTTCATAAAAGAAAAGTGATTAGAGAAAACAGTGTGAATGTAATACGTTGTATTTCTATTTCACACATAGAGCAAATTGTATGTGTTGTTTGTAGAAGAGGAAGCAGAGATAGGCATGAAAATGTGTTGTGTAAAAGAAAAGCGGGTAAAGAAAACCATTTGAATGTAATAATTTGCATAGTAAAATGAATAGCATAAAAACTTCCATGAAAAAGATGCCCCAATTTTCATGGTCAATGATCAACCCGTATTGGAGTTTACCTACTTCATACGTACCAACATCCATTTGTATACACGTAAAGTCTATGAATTGTATGTTGAAGAGCGAGTAGAGAAGAGCATGTGAATGTGTTACGTAAAAGAAAAGAGGGTAAAGAAACCCGTGTGAAATAATACGTTGCGTAGTAAAAAGGATAGCACAGAAACCTTCTCCGTGAAAACATACATAAACGTGCTGAATTCCGCGCTGATTGGTCAAATGCATAGAGGATAAACATACAAACATTCATTTATGTATATCGGACTAACTACCTTCTGAATATTGTAATATCCTCGGTATAAAAAAGCAAAAATTACTTAAGATTGCATGAGTATCACAACAACCCTGAAGCAAACGTGTACATCTATGTACATACATGTATCTTACGTTACCGTTCAGTATATCTTCTGCAATTTCACTGTAAAGGGCATTTCCTTTGACCAGCTTTTTAAAATTCCTACTGTCATAAACACAACAGTACAGTAATGCGTTTTAGACTGTTGCACACACTCAGAGGTCCCAGAAGAATGTCGTACATCTTCACGGTGCAAATATACTAGCAACCAGCTCCATGGGAATGTCAACTGGTGCCTGTAGATACGTTTTGTTCGCAAACACGTCACACTCCATGTAAACTGGTACAAAGGTAGCTGGATGAGAAATATACGAAATGGAATTTCTCAAGAAACCACCGCCGAAGATCGTTGGTTATGTAGTACCGTACATCAAAATATTCAGCAAACTTCTGTGGACAACATCAGAAAGGTTGTTGATATGTTAAAAACCAACTTGTATATTTGTATTCCAGCAGTAAGTACCTAGACCTGATGTAAACAGTAGTTTTGGTTTATCACAAAAGCCTAACGTCTGCATTTGCCGGATTTAACCTCAATTTTAACCTCTTGCTGAATACAAGTAAATGGGCAGTCCGGACACGCGCCGCATTACAAGTCTAGGTGAATTATTACACGAAATTTTAGTGCAATACATTAGAAATTGAACATAAGATTCGGCTATTCCGACCTTCTTTTCTCTATCCTGATCACATTTTGCGCGATTTGAAACTCTAAACTATGACACATCCATTGAGTTTTGTCAAAATTCAGCATAGCAGGCAGTTTTATTGCCACAGTTATACGAGGAAGGTAATAGCTTCCTAACATGCATAAAACCACAGAATGACTTTATGACTCTATGACAACTTTCGGAGGGGGGTTTAGCACCTCGACCAAAAGGCCATCTTTTGTGCCTAAGCCCCTGACGAGGCACCCCTGGAGAGAATGGATGAGGCGAATGAATCCTAAGGGCAGCAGGAACGTTGCCACGACAGATCAGCTAGCAGGGTTCCTACATTATCCCAGTTAGAAGCACCCCGGCGGAGGCTGGCTCAGTCCGGTTCCTCTCCCATCCCTTCCGGTACGTACTCTCAAGGGGGGCGCGAGACTCGGAAACCGGCTTCCATCCCGCTCTCGGGCTTGTACCATCCCAAGGAGGCCCGGAAACCAGTAGGCTCGCCTTCCAATCGGGGGGGAAGAGATTTCCAGAGCGCTTCTTTCCCCCTGCCGTGCTACTGCCACGACGCTTCCAACCCTGAAAGACACCAACGGGATGAAGGATGAAATGAAATGATTAATGTAACGAAATGGAGGGACAGGAAATTCGGAGGATATGAAAATCCTTCCCAGCATACACCTGGTGACCCGGGGATACCCCCGAAAAGAAAACAGGAAGGTTCGGCCACGGGGATCGAACCCGCGACCTGCTGAATGTGGGCCACAGACGTTATCACTCGGTTACAATCACCATAACTTTGCTAACTAGATACTGAAACCAAAAATAAAGTCATAAAATAGATCATTGAGAAGACAGGTAATATCTCCCGGAGCAAACAGACAAATTAGAAGAAAAATAGAATTTTAGATAACGCCTATGAAAGAAAACAGCGGTGCAACTTATATTTCCTCGTTAGAAGTGTAGGGGTTAAAGGCTAATTTATACCCACATTAAGCATATTAGTGTTTCCTTACAGGCAGTAATTATTCTCCATGTCTTTATGATTAAGGCATTAATGACCATTTGTCAACCTCCCTCTGTTGTCCCTGGGGGGTCAGTAAAAATATGTTAAAGACATATTCACGTGCTGTAGAGGGTAATTACGAATAATATTCCATCATATCCCATGCGTGAGCCATAAATTGAAAGATGATAATCGTTAAGAATTGTCTACATTTTACACAGGCATCTGAATAGAATAATGAATACATGGCAGAAGCGTTTTAAAAATTAGAGTAAATAGTATACATAGTCTCTTTGATATGATGGCTCTCCCAAGTTTAGTTGTATAACGGTTTTTTCGACATCTATTCACTGGCACTATGCATCGGCTTAGTTGTCACTCGCCAAAGATTGAAAAAGGTATGTGACATGACAGAGCAAAGGGCAGGGTCCCTACAGTTTCAGAATTACACTCCCCAGTGACAGTTGGTATAAATGGTTCTCCCACAAAGCGGATACGAAAGAACTCTCCAGTCAGGGCAGCACAGCTCGTTGGTTCTCCAGTTAGTGATGAACTGGAGATCCGAGAATTTACCACAATGAAGTGGGAGACTGAGTGGGAAACCAACACTACAGGTAGGCGAATTTAAAAGATGTTCCCAGGCATTGAGGAGAGACTACGTTTGAGAAAACTAAGAATCACAAGGGCACTTATACATTATATTAACGGGGCATGGACCGTGAGGGACATACCTTCGTAGAAGATTTGATTTCTTTACCGTATTAAATAGGATATAAATTCCAAGATAAATAAATTTGTTTAAAATTAGCTAATATATTGATATTTTACTTTTATTAAGGTATTAATCATATATTACTCATTGTGAAGATTAAATGAAATATACGCATATTTTTCCACGTGTAATCTAATTCCAAAATCTAAACTGAACAATATAAATTATAAACAAAGCATTATTAACCCTTGTATGTTTAATATACATTTTAATTTAAAATTGAATTAAATTTTCATATTACAATAATCGAATTAGTATTTTACTTGTCAATACGACAGCTGTCACTGCTTCTCACGACAAAGGTATCTAATATCTGGTTTGATCGATGTACCAACTCGAAGCGAACTCTCCAGACGACTGTCGGTGATTCGCGTGCTCGCTACACATTTCACATGTTTCATCCTGGAGAACATTCCACGTATGTATGTGCTACTGAAAAGTAATGCAAAACGAACTGCATGTCTATTTATGCCCGGATATTCTTCTCTGGGAAATTAGTCGTGATAGAATTGCAGTAAGGGGACTTGTTAAACGTATTCTTTAGGTCTGAGGCACATGGAAAATCAACGCACTCCATTTGCAGATCCTCGGAGACCTTGTCTATGTTAATTTAGAAAGGGGAAAAAATAGATTGAAATTTGTAACATTCTCCTTGAAGTCTTGAAATCCAACGCGGAATTCGTTTCTTTATTCTGATACAGTTTCTGCGTATTTTTTAGAGTTTTGACGATCACACTTTAGTAAGGCTGGAAAAGGCACAAAGTTGTTGTTTCCTATTTGTGATTCCCAAAGTCGTAATTTTGTTTCAAAGACCTTCACGTGATCAAACATAGTAGTGATCAGTTGGTCTTTACCTTGGAGACGTGAATTAAGTTCGTTTAGTTGTGTTGTTATGTCTACCGGAAAGGATAAATTACACATCCGTTCTGCGTCTTTAAATTCAACAAAAGGTTCGCTGTTCTCTTCCATAAATGTTTGCATTTCATTCTTTAAATCAAACACTCGCTTCAACATTTTGCCAAGGCTCAGCCATCCTATTTCAGTATAATAAACAATATATTTTAATTCCGAATCGAGATTTTGAAAGAAATTATGAAGTTCTTTGTCGCGAATCCGTGAACGAATGAAATTCATTACCTTCACAACGATTTTCAAAACACTATCTAAATGTGGGGATTTGGCACAATGGTTTTCTTGGTGTATTAAGCAGTGATATTGCATTCAGAAATGTTCCCTTCTTTAGCTGCCTCTGCTTGCAGTAATTGAACTAACCCTTCGCAGTTTTTCTGCAAATGCAGGAGTTCCGTCTGTTGTTAAACCAGATTACATTTGTATTTTTCAAGCCAAGCCGGTTCAAGGTTTCATTGACACCCCCCATTAAATCATTGGCTTTAGTGATGCCTTTAAGAGAGACAAGAGCAGCTAATTCTTTTGTAATATTGAAATCTTTATCAACTCCCCTTAAGAAAATTCCTAATTGGACAGTATCGACAGCATCACTACTCTCATCGGGTGCCATAGAATAGAACTGGTAATTTGTGGCTCGATATTTTAAAGTTCTCTCTATGCTGGAGGCTAATTCCTCAATACGGCGAGCTACAGTCTGTCGCGACAAGCTTAGTCTTGTGAGGACATAATATCAGCAACACCCCCAATGCATTCTTTAACAAACTCGCCATCTGAAAATGGTTTAAATTTCTTTTCAATAATTTCTGCTACTGCGTGACTCACTTTTACCAGAGATTCAGTTTGAAGTGACACATTCTTAAAAATTAACCGCTGTCCGAAAGTTTAATTTTAAGTTCGGATACCCTATCTTCACGAAATTTGCCCTCAAATGTATCATATGACGCATGTTTGGTGGCGTAATGTCGCCTTGTGTTATATTCCTTAAACACTAAAACTGTTTCACTGCAAATTATACACACTGCTTTCTTGTGTACTTCAGTAAAAAAGTACTGATTTGTCCACTTTATTTGAAATCATCTACCTTCGTTTGCGTTTTTCTTTTCTTGCCGCTACCCTTAGGAATCATAATTATCACTTATGAAAAATCACAGAATTAATTATATGTATTCTTCAAACCTCTCCACTGACACTACAATGTGAGTGAACAACTGCAAGCTGGAAACTAATCTGACATTTGCAGGAAGTGTAACAATAATGAAACATCGGGCACACACGCGCCTTTGAAAGTAGTAATGTTACCGCGAGGTCAACAATGCACGGAGACTTCCAAGAGATGCGCGGTAGGTAGGATCATATTATCGTGTTATTCAAATTGTTAACATCGTGGCCTCAGAGGGTGTGATAAGATTGCAATATTTCCACGTTTTCTCCAAGTAAGCATCCACATAACAGCGTGGTTATTTACTCCTTAGAGTAGCAAGTGAACAATAACATTGGCAAGGTTCTTAATAAGTGCAACGAGAAAACTACCCAATGCTAATAATATCAAACCACATTTGCTACTTACATCACGCTGTGTCTTCGCTTCTTCGTATAACGAACGAATCATTCTCGTGTGTAACACCCCGTGGTTGAAATTTTCGCCCTTGTTGCATGGTGTGCTCTACACATCTTTCCCATACACTTGAATCTATATTCAGTACACATTCACTCAACACTTTGCACACTGTCACTTATAGAGGGACTCACATTTCGCTTTCTTACGGCATGTTTAAAGCGTGCCCATATCAGCTCAATCGGACTCAGACAACAGTGATATGTAGGCAACCTGAGGACTTCTTGACCATGGTCTTTGCCATTTCCTTCATAAATGATATTATAACTTATCACTGCAGGCCGCATGCAATGGGATAGGCCGCGGCTGGCCTACACCTGCTCTAGATGGTAAAGTGACTGAAATCTCATGCCTGGAGAACAGAAGAATACATGAAATTTTGAGGAATGGGCGTTTGTTTTAGCAAGAATGGCAAAGCTAACAGACACATTCTCCAATGAAACCAGTATTAAATATCGTGGCAGACTGCATAAAGCATAGCACGAGATAACTACCACTATCGTTTAATCTAATTTTTTATTTCTATATTTCAATGTTTCACCCTCGCATTACCAACGGAGTGGGGGTACTTTATGCTCACCTTCTAATTTTTTTAAATGATCTCTTTTAATTTTTTGGTGAAAGGTATGGAGTTAACAGTAATTGCCAATCACTATTTCTACTATTGATTTGCACATATGTCATGGTGGTCATGAAGTAACCCCGTCGGTATTATGTGATGTATGCAAAAAAGTAGAAAGAATAGTTAAACAATGCTAAATATTACCTTTATAAACATTGTAATATATATCCCATTTTAAAACAAATTTGTTTTAAAAATTGCTCGCACATTTTGTTCCTAGTGGTGGTACCCTTGGTAATCTAAGTTATGAAATAAGGCTTGTTAATGCTAGGGTTAATATTTTAATGCATCTATATGTTTTAATTATTGTTTTCAATGTTTAATACTAATTTAGTGTTAGTCTAGTAATTATGTGCACAAATGGAAAGTAAAGCTGTAGTGAAAAATACCCAAAGCTTTATGTGAAAAAGATTTAGACTCAATATGTAAGTCTATGGCTCTCCTATATTCTAAGATAGAAATTGCTATGTGCAAAGACCGTATGAAAATCAATAAAGGAAAAGTCCGGATTATAAAACAGCCATCGGAAGAATAAGGTCTTGTCGATGGTCTTTTCTTTTTCTCCACCCCAGTGTAAACTTACACGTCCCACGGAGGGGGGGGGGGGGAGGGTATCCGGAGCTCCGAGACCGTCCCTGTTCCTTAGTACAGAGACTTACAGAGCATATCCTTTCTCCCAATGCCTGGACTCCCCCCATGAAGTGACAGGAAAATTAGGTAATGCAAGTAACCTTCCCAACATTCTCCTCGGGATCCAAATCCAACACCTCTCGAATGCGAGTCACACGCACTGCCCCCTGCGCCACCTCGCTCGGTGTAAGCATACAGGAGTTACACAAAACAAAAGAGACAATGCAGTGCTTGATATTACAATTTTGAATATCTCACGAACGTAACAGGTCGTAGCGGGAACAAACGACCTGAAACGAGAGATCCCCTTCCCCTTATGCCTAGTGAGGCACCATTCGAGAGGTGCAGAAAAGCATGAAACTTTGAGACAATAGTGCAAGCGATGTGCAAAGTGCGCGATTTCGCTATCGCTCCAATGACTGGAAATTATCAACATTAATTCGTTGAAAACGCCTGGTTTGGCATGGAAGTTACGTTACATCCAGTTGATTGGAAAGAAGTATAGGGTGCAAAGTGCTGCTGAAACTGACAGTAACATTGCCAAGTTTATTCGCAGGGAACAGATTCTGATGGCACCCTCTTTTAATTGCTGCATTATGGGCCTTGCTAGTGTTTGTATAAATCCTTAACAGGTGTCTCAAATTATGAAAACGCATATTTATTAGGTCATTTTATGTCATTTTCCATTTTAGAAAATATTTTCTGTTTTATATAATAACTTCAAACATCATAAATTTCCCTTTCAACTGAGGAACTGTTCTGTGAGAAGTGGGAAAAATACACCATATTTTTGTTTGCTATTTATAGTCACTGAACTGCCTCCTTAGCGCAGTGGCAGTACGCCCCCTCTGGCGCGGAGGACTCGGGTTCGATCACCGGTACCGGCGTGGGGATTTTTCCCTCGCTGGGAGGTCTGGCACGGGGCATACTCAGCCTCGTTAGGTCCTGGGTGTCAATTGAGCTACTTGATTGAAAAGTAGCGGCCCCTTGTCGAGAAGACCGCATAACCGGCCGGGAGGGATCGGGGCGCTGACCACATTCCACTTCCGGTACTGCACCCCGCCCATGACACCTGTAGTAGGTAGAGGTGGGGAGCGCAGCGGTCGGACAGTAGGCCTTGGTCCCGATGGGCTGTTGTGCCACTGGGTTACGGTTATTTATAGTCACTTATTCTTACTTTATATATGATGTTTATTTGCACCGAATATATACAATTATTATTTCAAAAACATACCTAAGACTTGAATCACCTTATCCTATGTACGAGTTGGTGCGTAACCTTGTGCTCTC
Organism: Tenodera sinensis; assembly: GCA_030765045.1. Classification (NCBI taxonomy): domain Eukaryota; kingdom Metazoa; phylum Arthropoda; class Insecta; order Mantodea; family Mantidae; genus Tenodera; species Tenodera sinensis. Next base: position 71,934,165 of record CM060962.1, on the reverse strand, counting down.
CAGTGTGCTTGGCACCCTGTCCTTCTCATCACTGTGATGACCTTCACCCCTACCCTTCTGATTCTCTGGCTCACCCCTCTTCACCCTCCTCTCTTTCTATTCTTTGGATATTTACCTTCCTGTTCTACTTTCCTTAATCCTACTAAAAAGGTATCCTAACCCTTCGTTTCATTTATCTTGTATCCCGGTGAACATTTTTATCATTGCGATTATACCCTCCATTTTATCCCATTTAGCTTTCCATATCTTTTTTCTCCATTGATTCAGTTCCCCACATTCTATTAAATAATACACTACACTCTCTTCAACCCCCCCCCCCTCCCGCACATAATTGGCATACTTCAGCTTCACTTGCTAGCTCACCATAGTTGGTCTGGATGGCTCGGTTGGTTACACGCTGGCCTACTGATCCCAAGGTCGTGGGTTTGAATTGGGCCCAGACCGATGGTTTTTAAGTATGCCTAAAAACGACAGCTCCATGCCAGTAAATCTACTGATTTCTGCGGGACGAAATTCTGGCACACCAGCAACGCTGATATGATCCTGGCAATTGACAGAGTCGTTAAACAACAAAACATTAAAATAATATTATTATTCACGTTCTCAACCATACCATCTCTTCCCTCTCCCGCATGTCACAGTTATATTCTTCATTCTCTTTATAACGTTCTGAAATATCTTAATATTTTACCTTCTATACTACTCCATATCTCTTCTCTTTCTATATCGTCCAATCTTTTTGTTACCTTATTCCAAAAGCCTTTATTATGTATTCCTCCTAATATCCATATGCCTCTTATACCTAACTTATATAGTATTTCTCCACCTCATTCCACCAAATATTTTTATTTGCCATTTGTGACTGTTGGTCTATGCATATTTTTAATGTGTCTCCCTCTTCTTTTGTTATATCTTTATACCAGAATTTTAAGACTTCTTTCTAAAATTATACCTTTTCTCCTTGTCCTTTCTATTTCTAATAATACAACTTCCCCTGGTGGTGCCGATCTAAAGCGTCAAGTGGTAAACGTAACTTTGTATATTCTTCACTTGCATTGTTGGAAAAAAGGCAAATTCCACTTTAATAGTCTACCGAGCGAGATGGCGCAGCGGCAACGTGTGCAACTTGCTTTCGGGAGGTCCCGGGTTCTATCCTGCGGGCAGATAATGCAGTTGGTTACGCTTGGTAAACATTTCTCCCCTGATGACGGTTGTGGTAGCTACGTGCCGCTGCCAGGTCGTAAGGGTCACTTCGACTCCCTCTCCGGGTAGCGCAGGGGAGTTTACACGTGGCTCTCTGGCAACTGTTAAGGACTTCCGCACGTCTCTATGGCGTTGTCTTCGCTGTCCTGTGACTTCCCTTCACCTCACCTTTCTCTCCCAGGGAAGTGCTAGCCCGCAATATGTCCGTGCTGGGTCGCAGTAGCCGAGGTGTCCCTCTGCGTACCAGTATCGCATACCTCATACTCCATAGTTACTCTGGATAGCGTTGCTTGTGGGTGGAGGGGTGACTATCATCAGGGGAGCAGGTATAATTAACAGTTGTGAGTTCATGTCACAAATGAGGGATGAGACAGAACAGTTGTGCCTTTTTTGCGTCAATGAGTGCGTACAATCAGATCGCTTATGTCGTGTCGTAGGCTATGAAGTGCTTTTCATTCACAATGAATTTTGTGCGATCTGAGAACTCAAAACTGTTTATGGTGCAGTTTTATAAGACCTTCTTCGAAAACAATTTTCCTAATTTACTTTTTTAAAGTTTTCTAACTAGAACATGGAACAATTGTGTTTCCAACATATGTTCCATCAACCTTTCAGGAACTTGTAACATGGGTATATTGAATGTATGAAAAATCCTGTTTCCATTTGATGCAAATAATTGCAGCTTGCTTTTTAAATAATTTCAGCTTAATAAAGATTATAGGGGTAGTTAAATATCATTGAGGCAGAAAACGCTGTTGAGTAAGAGTATGGAAGAGTTATGATTGATGATTCAATCTATGGTACTTCATTATCTACTGGAAGAACAATCTTTAGTTATGTCTCTGATTAAGAAAAACGTATCCAGGATTTTTAATGCTGTTAAGGATCAAACAGCAAACACATGCTGTTAAGGATCTTTGTCTCTGCTATTTATAAAATGATGTTGATTTCTTGGGAGAAAAAGGGGTCAGTTAAAGCTGGATGTATTACCCAAGAAAATGTTATCAAAATTACCGGGACTTTCAAAGAGTATTGAAAAATTGGGCTACGATCCGAAGACAAAAGTAGTTTTAGTTCTGTTCTTTGATAAAGGCATAATAGAACAGGCTGCATTATGGACAAATATGAAAGTAGAATAATGCAGAAATATAGTTTGAGGAGCACCAAAAAAAATATGTCTGCAAAATAAACCAATTAAGATTTTAAACCAATTAAGGCTCTTTGTTTGCCTGTTCCCGCTTGTAATTATTGGAAAGGGGTTAATATACTACGTCATTCTCTACAGACTGCATTACATAGAAGCGTTGCAAACTGCCAGCTCAGTATACTTGGAACGTTTCACAAAATGTTGTATGAAGAGTTTACATTCCCTAAATACGTGTATTTGAAATATCGTATGCTAGCTCTTGTGCAATAAGGCCTAGGAACGAAAATTATTTAATTTAGAATTCGCATTAATTTAGTGGATATTGGGGTATTGAGGGGGAAACCTCGCACATTGTGACTTAGGAAGATCTATTGTGGCAACCACCCCAGGGGCAAATGGTGGAACTGAAAGAGGCCATAGGCCCCGGGGAGACAGGCCACAGAGAGGCGCGTGAATCCCTAACAGTTCATGGCTCGAAGACCTGTCCCGCCGCTGGAACTGTCCAGAGAGAGCGATGTACGACCCGTTCAAACACTCAGGCCCTCTAGTTTCCATGGGGAATACTCTTTCCTTGGTGGAAGCTGTAATGTTTCCGACACGGTCACACGCCACGAAATCTATAGGTTGAAGCCAACCTGAAGGATGGAAAGGAAACAGTGTGAAAGTAAAATGAGGGAAAGGAAATCATAACACATGAGAAACCACTCCAGAGTTCGCACATCGACTAAGAAAAAGTGGGCAGCCGACGGGCATCAAAGCCTAGACCATCAGAATGCGAGACTCACTATTACTGCGGAGTCATCTCGCTGTATCATTAAGAAAAATAACTCTACAAGGAAAATGCTATTCATGTGATTATTGTGTTACTGCGTCTGTAAAATGTATAATTTAATTTAGGTAATTAAAGTGATTGTTATCTTTGGTTTTAAACTATATGTAGTTTCTTCTTGTTAGATGGAAGAGGAAAATTACCTTGCGTATGTCGTTTGTGTATACTGTGTGCACACAGTTCCGCCAGTAAGTTAATTACGTGCTACCCACAGTGTCAAATACAATTAAGATTGACAAATTATCTTGCAGAGCTTGAGTCGTTAACGTAACATCTTGCTGCTACTTAACAAAGCCAAAGGTTGTTTGAGTGATAATCACAGTAGAAAACATTGCTGTGCACGTTTTACGTTTGTGTGGTGACATCTCTAGGCTATAATGCGTTAATGCCGCAAGCATTAAAGGGTTCTTTTCCTGTCTATTTTAATTTATGCTGCTTTTATTGGAGCATATGTAATAGATACGACTTTTAGACGCTGTTTCGGATAGATACTCAGCAGGTGAATGGCTGGTTTACTTGCGCACACTGTAGGGACTTCATTTATTACATACCTTCAATTCGAATAGGATATTCAAAATAAGCGTAATCCTGCTCTACACACAGCACAAGAGCAATAGTTAAATTTACAGCCCAAATTCTATTTATTAGCTCATTGTCAGTGGGTAAATAATGCAAACAGAATTTTCTGTAGTATAATCCCACAGAAAATAGTTGCAATGGATATATTCCCAAGAGATGAAGGGTTGTTTATTCTGTGTGTTCCTCTATGATTTGTTATTCCTTCCAAAGAGCAGAAATATATAATTCTGTAAATAGCTGCTTCAGTGCAGATGTGCCACAAAGAATCGCTGAATTATCATTTAATGTCCTGGGATCTTTGTACTACAGTAGATCTAATATTATGTCGTTTGTTTTTATGTTTTAGATATTCCATGTTGGTGAATAAATGCTGTGGAGAGGACTAGAATCAAATGTTTGAAACTGAAGCTCTAAGTTGAAAACCTAACAATAGCTAACCATCATAATGCTCTTATTTCGTAAAGCAAGTGCAGAAAGTTAAAATCCTTTGCAGCAGTCCTCAGTATATGACGTCTTCAAATAGACTGGAGAAAACAGCCATACTAACATTCAGCTTAGGAATCCCTCTTACGAAAACATGAGAAAAAAAAAACAAGTTATCCCAAAATGCAGAGCTTCTGCTATGTTCACCAGTAGTTAATACTTCATACCGCTCAGTATCTATCTGAAGCGTTGTGTGCATAATTATATTGTGACAAAATGACAAGTCGACGAATCCCACTTCTGACACCAGTGTGATAAAATAACAAAATTCCAATCCAATTACCTTCTGTCACGTTATTTTCCTTCTAAACTTTTCCACAAAACACAGTTTTGTTCCACTGACGTTAACACAGCCTACAATCTTTCGTGATATTACAAGTCGGAACTGTTTTCTTCTCTTAGCCTTGAATCACTCGTTTTACTGTCTCCCTTCACTTTCTCTATCTCTCAAACACCAACTCCGATGATAAAATCACTCAACTATCATTAAAACTTCTTCACTTCGACCCGACGACAGACACACAGCTGTCTCGCACTCACTGACGCACTTAGCGACTCAAAAACTGTCTGCCCTCACGCGCTCTGTAGACTTTTATACCGACGATGACGTAGCCAGATCTTCCTCGAACGTGTACAAAGAAGCCGGCTGCCGGACACTGCTCGAATGCTCTGGAAAACCGCTTGTGTTACCGCTTAGTTGTTGATAGTCATGTGTTCGCTAGCGTCAATAGTGTGGGGAAGCTTGACCTTGACTGCCTTTGTTACGTGCCGCGCCAGTTGGTTTGGGCAGCCCGGTCCCAGCCGGCTTTTCTTGTGTTGCCGCTGCCATGGGCTGGCGTCATAGTATATAACAACAATTAAAGATTGGTAAAAAGGCTAAGTAACTCGCTGTGTGATACGTTGGTGGCATCCTTCCGAAATTAACTAGGGTTTTAAAAAATTTTGTGGACATAACATGGCTATTCAGAGGAAATTGGCTACATTTCATCCCAATACACGTTATTATATCTACTGTGAAAATGAGACCCTTAGAGGCAATCGTAGACATCTAAATTATTTGTTCAGGTTGTTTTTCTCTTTTTTGTCCTTTTGTTTCTTCTTAAATACTGCAAGATGTTTAATACGACAGTGAGTAACAAACAAGACTTTCATTTCACGCCACCTTTAAATACAAACACGGACATTTTCTCCTATATGTAACAGTGCAATCGTCCACCTTCCATTCCAGACAATATGGATCACATATCTTACATGACAGCATTCGAGTATCAGTTAACATCCTCGGGACCTCGTATCTGGTGTTAATTTTACTTAATACATTATTCAGCAGCAACAGAATTAAAAACAGTTGAAAATAAATGATAATTGTGCAGAGAGAAACATACATTTCTATCACTCTGAAAGGTGCACGGTCGTGCGCTGGTTTTCTGTGCCCAAAGCAGCGTGTTCGATTCCTGCCCGAGACAGTGACATTACGACAGTCTCGTTTGAGTGGATTTATAAAATCTTGAGGCATAAAATCTCACCGATACTGATACACAATTTTGGTTACTAGCGTCGTGAAACAAACTTAACATTTATCTTACGTTTCCAACGTTTAAGCTTAATGTTTAATTACCATGAATTAATTCTTTCTAATGTTATTAACATTTTTCTGTGGTCCTGAGTTGGAATATAGTTTAGAGTGACTTACTCAAATAAGGGTTTTTCCGGGGTCTCTTTATACTGACAGATAATATCGGGTAAATTTTAAGGTCTATGGACTGTGGGTACATCAGGGCATTGCTTCTTACATTTCATTCATTCTTTCATTCATTCACTCATTTATTCATTCATTCATACATCGTCCAATACGAGACAATCCGAGAACGCAAATTGTAAACAAATAGCTTAAATTTGATTTATGCTTCTGATCATAGTGGCGTTTGATATTGTAACGCTTTATACTTGCAAATTGAAATCCACATATCAAATAGCAAACTTTCCTGTTTTTGTCACTTACAACAAATTCTCTCTACCAATCTTCATGAAACAGCCATACTCGCCACTAAATGAGGCGTGTCAGAATTTGAACAGCAGTGAAGGGAAGGTATGGCTTTTGCAGTGAGGCAAAAACGTGCTTCAGTGGAGTGGCGCAGTTGATCCGATTTTGCTCATGCAAAGCGTTACAATTTCAAAAGGTACTTTTTAAATACTCGTATTTGTAAACATATAACAGGGACGATATGATTCCACTTTATAGCGGCTTAGTTTCTTACTAGTTTATTTAATATAAACTATTGTATTTCGGGTTTCAAAGTTTGAACACAATATTAAGTGTTATATTAACCAAACAATTTATTATGTTGTTCAAATAGTTTTAAAATATTTCTCTAGCTAAGTAGTAATGCAAATTTACTGCTTTATTTATTGTGACAGAGAAACAGTTTAGTATGTTAACCACAAGGCAGTGTAAGGATATTGCGTGCATAAGATAAAGGAAGGTTGTAAAATTCAAGATCATGTACTTTACCTAACCACAGTAACAATTATTGTACACAAAATATGTTTAATATAAACAAAATAGTTAGCAACAGTGTAGAAATTATTACTACACACAGATGTAACGAAGCCACCACTGCACGTGTTGTATCCAAACAACCTTCTTCACTCGGCAAGCTACCCCTCCTCTCGTGCCATGCCTGGTCTATGTCAATGAATAGTTAATAAGGTATAACATGAACCTCTTATACACCTTGTTCCTATGGAGAACAAAATACAGTATCAAAGGTAAAGTAAATCTCCATCACATTACCTATTCAACGTTAAAATTTCATCGTACTTTAAAGAAGTGCAATGCTCACCTCAAGAGGGGATTACCATCTCTTGCTATAAGCTGCCAGCTTAACTGGAGAAATATATAGCAAGGGAACAAAATTCAGTACTGCTACCATTCCTTGTTTAACGTTTTCAGGTGTAGACCTTATCTTGTATAGTGATTTCTTACAAGAACGTGTAACTGTATACAATTGTGACATGACCCTAATAACAAATAGGAGAGTGTAACAAAACCATATTTTCCTGTAATAGTTGTAGTTACTTTTGCGCCAACTGTTAGGAGTAGGATTGTCAAACGGAGGAGGAGCCTCCAGTAGCTGCAGCACAGCACCGCATGCAAACCATAGTGGGGTCTTAAGCTTCCAACGTGACCCCTGGGAGGAAGGGATGATGGGGGGACCTAAAGGTGAACCGGATCCGTATGACGATCTGCGCTAGCGAATATAGGGCCCCTAACAATTCTAACGGTATACCATCCTGAAGCTCAGCCTTAATCACCCACCACCTGAGGATACTGGTTAAAGACGAACGCTCTCAGTAACGAAGGGTATTGTGGCAGTCCCACCAAGCGCCAGGAAGAATCATTTCCAAAGCGCTAATTCCATCGTCCTGCCGCAATACACTAACCGCCCTCTTGAACGCTAGGCTGATCTGGAAAAAGTATGTATAGTATAAAAGTTAAAAATGTGCCGCAATGTCTTTGGCCTACGACCACGTGTGATCAAATGGCTATACGCCTCGACTATAAGGCACTAGGTATTCTACGTGGCGCTGGTTTGGTGACACCTGCCTAGTGAAGATGGTGGCTTCCAAACTGAATTCGCTACAAGTATTGTCATGTTCATTGTCACTAGAATAATAACTAGAACTTCCCCAAAGCCCATCATGAAAATGTTGGCATGACTTCCTCCTTGTTTGTGAAGGAGGTGGCAGGGGGAGTGTGCACGATCTTTGGAGATAGGGAGATGGAGCTTTAGGCTACCCTATAAGGGACATTCACTGATTTTAACTAAACCTCAAGATTATCCTAATGGGAGGAGATTTTATGAGAACTAAGTATAACCTAGGTCTATGTTATACAGCGGCGATACCTTCCAGGGAGAAGTCGGTCTGGGTGGCTCAGTTGGTTAGACGCTGGTCTACTGATCCCAAGGTTGCAAGTTCAAATCCAGCCCAGACCGATGGTTTTTAAGTGTGCTTAAAAGTGACAGCTCCATGTTAGTAGATTTATTGGCAAGTAAAAGAACCCCTGCGGTACGAAATTCCGGCACACGGCGATGTTGATATGATCCTGGCAATTGACAGGGTCGTTAAACAACAACAAATATATGTGTGTGTGCGTGCGTGCGTGCGTGCGTGTGTGTGTGTGTGTGTGTGTGTGTGTGTGTGTGTGTGTGTGTGTGTGTGTACAGTGAGGAGTGGTACCCAGAGATCAAGTCTCCCCTGAAGACTGGGAGTTCACCGTAGTTCAAGGATGATTCCCGCTTCAGGCGCCGGACGATGGCTGGGGCCTATGACCCTAACACCAGGCTTGCATTGACATTGACATTCTGCCATTGTTTTTCTGGCTGAGGTACATGCACTTCTAGCCTGTGTGATGCATACTTTTACTTTGATAGGCAGTAGAGTGGAGCTTAGTGTATGCTCAGATATCCTGGCAGCTTTTAGCAGTCAGAACTACATCTAATTTGGTGTGGCAAAGCCAAAGGATGTTGGATACTATGCGAGCTGTTGAATTACCCTTGTTTGGGTACCTGGACATTCTGTTTTATAGGTAATGAGAAGGCAAATACACTCACTAAGAGGGGCACGAGGCTTGGAGGAATAGAACCTGAATCCTTTGGGGTGTCTCCCAGAAGTGTCAACTATGAAATAACCCAGGTTATTGTGAGGCTTCATTTTGAGACCAGGAGTAAACAAACCACTGATAGGCAAACCCATGCTTTTATTTTGAGGCCTGGCGGTAAAATGTAAGTTTCTCATAGTTTTACATAGATTTAGGCTTGGAGGGGTTGTTGGCTTTCTTACAGGCCACAACGTTCTGTTAAATATTTATGCCTAATGGAACTCGTTGAAGTCCCTTTGTGCAGGAAATTTGGGAGGGAATATGAAATCTCCCACCATATACCTATTATGGCATTCACTATGCATAGATAGCATCCCTAGGCTCCTTCTTTTTGATACCTGAGGATATGTCAAGGACGTGGTTCGTTTCATCAGGACCATTGCATTTGAGAAAGCGCCCAGGACAAGACCTAGATACAAATGGCCCCAACAGCCCACGTGCATAACCCTGATGGGGCCAGTCAATGTTTCATCGCCACCATCATAATCATGTGTTTTAGTTTGTTCATTATCGAGCTAGCTTAAGTTGTAGACACTCTATACAACAAATGGGAGCATATAAAGAAGTTTCAGAACAACTCAATATGCACTTTACTCTGATAAATAAAACCTCAGAGAAAATTCTGGCATATCCGTGTTAGCAGAATAGGTTGAATAATACTTCCAAGAAAAATCCTACATTACCTTGTAGCAGATCTGCATGGTACACCGTCCAAATAATGGAGTCAACTACAAACTCCATTATGAATCAGACTGGGTGGGCGGATGCTTGTTGCACCTATGATGGCCGTAGCTATGATTATTCCATTGTCTCATAAGAATGTGTTTTTCTCATCTAACACAATGCATTTGCTTTCTTTGTGAAAGAAGTCAATAATACCCACCGTGTTTGAATAGAACAATTGGCTGTAAATAAAATTCTATAGCGGCAATAGTAAAGGCAGAACAATATGTGTATGCGGAATCACATTTGCACAAAATAGCTTAAACAGAATTACAATGGTGGTGATAAGTTGTACGTTCTTAAGTTTCTTTCTTCGGTCACAATATGCTTTTGGAAGCAATAACATGTTTTATCTAAGCATTATGTTATATTAATGATCAACATTTATAATTACATTATGATACGTAGCATAAATATAATAATTTCAAACTTAAAATATATTTTCATTGGTAGTAACGTGTGAATGTGGTGAATCAAATTATTCCAACAATTCTGTTAACTTTTGTTTACTATTTCTACATGAAATTCTGTAAAATTACTGAGCAATGTTTTAAATGTTTAGTTTAGATCATTATCTGGTTCTGATGACCTGTATTAAATTCCGGTCAGTTAAACGTATAACTTCAAAGGCGAGAGCCAAATGGGGCTGATTCTGTAAAAGTTGTACACCCTGCACCACTTGTCACTAACTCCCACCCACACAGGCTGATAGAGGAAGGCTGATAACGCTGGAATGACGATTACTCCTCACTCCATCACGTCGATAACCAGGCTGTTCCTGAGATAGGGCTTTTATTCATACAGTGAACATCTGTACCTACTATAATTGTCAGATTCGTGGGTGTATGCTGCACTATTCCCTTTACAACAAATAGGTTATTGAGATGAGATATTTCATTGCTACTGACATAGATTGCCGTGGTAATTAAGGTACGGATTCGTGAATGGGAGATCTGATGGTTTAAATCCCATCAGTGACCGCGCTCTCTGATTGACTTTCAACGTTTTCCTCAGACCACACAACTGGCAAACGCCGGGGAGGTAGGTACCCTAATTTAGGTATGGAAAGTTTAGGTCCCAAATTTCGTTTCACAATTATTATTTAATACCATATAGCATCAGTCCCACCTCCTGTGGTGCCGTATGCAGTAAAAATGAGTGTTAAGCGCTTCTACTTTTTCATTTCTAAATACTTCGTGCACCAATGCTGAATGCTTTAAACCACATGCTTATATTACTTCTGTCGTCTAAGCTCTGCTGAATTTTGATATCATTCAAATTTATTTTCTGTAAATGTAGAACGAAACGAATTTGATCTAGCCACGCAAATGATTATTGTCGCTTAGCAGCTTAGGACAAACTTTTTTAGACTTAAAATTTACAAGTAATAGAAATGTTACTGCAGATGTAGTTAAAGCGACATAATTTGCTGTTACAAACCACATATTGTCATATATTTTATTTGTTAACAGTGTTATGAATTTCCAGGTTCATATCAGCACCGCCGGTATAAAGTAATTTCGTCCAGAAGGAGGTTCTTTACATGCCAGTAAATCTACGACATGGGGCTGTAGTTTTTCAGCATACTTAAATTGTCTACAGTACTCCAAGAGAACGACTAATTACATTCACTTTGCGAGATTACAATATTGTTAGTTATGGGAGCGATAAGAAATACAGTGCATTCATTTCATCTTCCTTCGCTCACCTATGGAACTTATGTTCATGTTCCTGCCAAGTGCTCTCACAGCGTTGGTAAAACGATTCTCTGATTACTGTGTTCCGTATTTTCAGTGTAGTGTGTTTGCACAAACTAAAAAGTAGCCTATTCTAAAATAGCTGCAAGTGAACTTCAGAATAAAGGGAATGTAGAAGTATTTATATAAGCACAAATCTGGCATTGCGTTTTCCAACAGCAGACCTCGGATTGATAATTCGTTTTCTTAAAGTATGTCATAGGTTTGGGGTATTTTGTACTCGAACTACCTCAAAAACGCAGGCATACTCTTGGGTAGAGTTGTGGCATCCTTTAAAACCGGAGCTGCATATTTATTGCAACACTCAATGGAGATATTTACGGTATAATATGCGGTATCATTGCAAAATTGGTTGTACTGCTGACACGAATGTTTGCAAGGAATTTTAACACTCTTTGTTTTGAAAAAATATACTTATATCGTCACGCCAATCACGCTTTATCGTAAATGCACTTTAAGGAAACAAACTATTTTTGCACTCAATTTAAATTCTAATATTAATAAAACAAAAATAAAAATATAACCACTACTGCAATATGTTTCATGAGCTTACTTGGCTTATGCCTCGCTGAAAAATAACTGCACTCATTCTTGCAAAAGAAAGGAAAAATAACAGTAAATATTCTTTCACAATAGATTTCACGAAAACTTGGAAAACAAAACTAAAATATATTACACCGGAATTATGGAATTGTGAACCTTTTATTACGAGTGCAACAATTCAGCTACCTCTTGATCAGAAGGCAATTGTATTTGTCGAATCTCAACTGGCTTTGGTGTATCTGCATGATCATCCCTGTATTGGAGCTTGTTTTGCACTGAAACTACCTTTTTGGTTGAGGCTGGGGAAAGTCTATTCCTGGTTTCTTTGTATGTGTTCGCCCAAGGGTATACCGGTTGCTCTCACTTGTGACTGATGATGCGTTATATTTCAAAGCTCGTTTATATTTTGCGAGTTGATTGTAATGTAGTTTGTTCGATTTGCTCCAACAATTTGTTGATTATCATCATTTGAAGATTTTGTGTTCAACTAGATTTTAGGCTATGATTTCTTTACGATTTTAAATTGTGATTAACGCCTACACAAAGTGAAGATAAGCTTAGAAATGCATTTGGTAAAGAAGCTCAGACTAAAGCAACAGTTTCTAATTGGTACAGCTAATTCAAAAGAGAATGTTTTTTCTTAGAAATGAATTGCGTGAAGTACGCCCAAAGATTGCTATTACTAATGAAAATACTGCCGCTGTTCGAGCATACTTCAAGATCGATAGATATCTTCGGAATTTATTCGGGCCACATTGGGCATTGGTATGACTCAAATCCAAAACATTTTACATCAAAAGTTAACCGTAAAAACTTTGTTGCCGATGGATTCCACAAAAAGTGACTCCCAATCAAAAACAACAAAGCATTGGTTTGTGCAGAAAAACTCAGGGAAAATTGCAAGCTGGCACTTCAAATAGGTTTGGAATATCATTACCAGTGAGGGATCTTTGTATTTATTGTTGTGATCCCGAAAAGAAAAGTCAGTTGGCTCAATGGGTCTTTCGAACAGAACCTAAACCTACAAAAGTGCGACAAATTCGCTGTGCTGGTAAGAAGATGGTGCTCAGCCCCCCCCCCCCCCCCTAAAATAGGCTATATCCTACAATAGCACTAGAAGATAGTTACCGTTATTTCCCATTGGAACACAATTGACTGCATACCGCAACTTATATAAAAATCTCATGAAAAATGCTCAAAAGTATAAATAATTTTACATTATGATAACGCATCATCACATAAAGCAACACTATAAACTGAGTATCTGGACGCCATAAAAGTCAGCACCGTGGACCCTCCCCCATTGATTTATTTTGTGTCCAAAAATTAAAGATAAAATGCGTGGAATCTGAAGTGCCTCCGGAAGAGTGCTAACATTGCTTTAAGGGCTAGTTTCAGCAAGTGAAACATTTATTGATGTTAAATGGGAGTACTTTAAAACATAATAAAATGATCTAAATGTGTTAAAATTAATCCTTGTTTGATTTTCTAAAAATGTCAGCGTCGCCCTCGTACATTCAGAGGTATACGTACCAGCTGACATCGATTACTTGTCACACAATCCTCTCCACCAGTTAGAAGACGAGATGTTGATCAGCAACCTCCAAAGTGTTTAAAAAAACTGTCTCCACTAGGTTTAAATTCTGTTAAATTTGCCACGATTCTTCCATGGTCATGCCCTAGCCTAACATGTTGGTTAAAGTCGCCAGGTAATTGCGCATAACGGCGATCGTAGTGGTAATGAAAGTTGCGTGTATTATATAAATTCTGCTATTATTAATGCAGCATTATATAATGCGTGTTTCATTTTTTTTTTTTTTTTTTTTTTTTTTTTTTAAATACGCTATTTTTATAACTCTCCTCATAGGAGATTGCCGTTTGGGTATGACAGTGGGCTTAGAAATTGAGATACTTGTCACTGCAGTGAAGTTATTGATTTCAGTATATTGCACGTGACGTCAGTTCATCTTGCCCGGTAAATCTAAGTACATCTGTAAACAAACAGAGGTACTTATCTTGGGCTTCCGCTCCAAGATACCAAGCTAGTGCTTCACGTGAGGGTTTCCATTCATTGTGGGTATTGTCTCGTGGCACCAACGCAGCGGAAACGTACATGGGTGTACATACATACACTGTAAATTCTAATACTGCTGCGCATAGGATCAATCAGCATGGGTATGCATGAGTTATTACGTATTGCTTTTGTCTCCTTGGTGCTAATGCGGTACTTTATAATATGTTATTCCATGTACACGTATTTAAAATAATATGTAGCAAGTACTACACTATCTATTCTAACGAGACTTAAACAGACAAATGTCATCCAATAACTTGTCTTCGAAAATAGACATCTTATGCCCACGATGTTGTCTATACATTTCAGCACCTTTAAGTAAACCGTTTCAAAACTGAATTATTCAAACCCAGCGAACTCCTATGTTATGAAAATCTCACAGTACCTCACACATTTCAAAATTTCATCATACAAGAAACTGACTTACCTGGCGTTAACGGGTGGATTTTTAGACTTTGGTTGACGTTCTAATAAAGTCGTTAAACCTCCTCTGCGTTTAAGTACAAGATCTATGTAAAATAACAGAATATTTTTGCATACTTCACCCAGAAATTTATTCCTTAGAGTTGTATTTTCATAAAACCTTCACAACATTCACTATAAGGAATCATATGTCACCTCGCATCATTGCCAGGGATAGAGAAGAAAGGCAGACACAACTTTAGAATTCCTTTAAATATTTTCCGGAAATGTGTCATTATTTTAGAACTGTCATAAGGCTATAAAGTATCTCCAAACTATAAAAGAGATTTCCAAGTGTAAAATAAGTTTAGTTAAATGTAAGATGTGAAACTTTTAAGTCTATTTACTTTCATTTGGCCTAGTAAATATTAACTTAAAGTCTCGAAAAGTTTAAGTTTTAAAGAGCAGAGTCCCCGGAATCAGATCAATATTCAAAAAAATAGAAACAATTTGTAGACCTGAAGATTTCCTATCCCCGTAATCCATGACATTATGATGTGTGGTGTGGAATATTATCCGTAACTACCTAGAGGAAACGTTATTTTGTCATTAATTATAAATGCTTAATTTTCACGCACTACAAAAGGCACGGTAAGACTAGCAATAGGTCCAATAAATAATGACACACCTATTTATAACAAAGCATTTCTCAGGCCAGCGATGATTTCCGAGAAGAACGATGAGTAGGTGTGCGTTTCTTGCAAGACGTTAATGAGGCTTTTGTAACTGGATAACTGTAGTCGATTCAAAAATAAGTATTTCAACAAAAACTATGTTTAATGAACACTGAAAGCCCGCATTGCAGTAATGCCCAGGGACATACTTATGGACAGTAATTTAGAAATATCTATTTCTTGTTAGTTGAGCTGGGCATGTGTTGCTCCTACTACAGGTTTCCAACGACCACTGATCTAAGTCATCTTAAAATGTTGCCTAGTTTCGCCACGCTTTTGGACTACACAATAATTGCCTTAAATGATATTTTTATTAACAAAAGAAATTATTGTCAGGGCTATGTAAGTAAACAAGCCTTGAAAAGTTTTTGATAACTCTTTCCACCTGCTTCCACAATATAGTAGGGAAAACTACCCCTGATAGGGTGTTCACATATTTACAGCATAATCATGTCAGCAGCAGTAATAACTACTGTTGTAAGAAATAGAGGTAGAATTTAACATATTGAGGTTTATTCTTACCTTCTAAAACTTCCCAGCGCCTCTTTTCTGTTTCTGATTCAAGAGCGTCAAATACAGCGGCTCCCACAAGAAGGTATGTAAACGTACAGACTATCAAGGACAGAGTCCGGACGTTTTGCTTCTTCATTCTCTGGTGAACACCATGCTGGGTGATGGCACCCCAGAGCCTAGGCCGTGGCGTTGGTTATTACTCTGCCACAGGCGTTCTGGCAGTCCATTGCTGCAGGCCCCAGGAGGCCGTTGGCTTCTTCTTCATGACCTAACCGCTACTTCCATTTGCACTAAGACAATCCTAACCAACATCATCACCACTTCTAGCCACGAATAGAAATAGAGAATAAAAGTTGAAGAAGATGGGGCGGAGGGAAAGGAGGAGGTCGCCAGCCGAAATTCAGCCAACGATTCACCACCACCGGCGCACTGAGCGGCGGAATCCATTGCCCTGCAACAAAAATAACAAAATTCAATATTAATTATGAGGCTGTTCAACTTCAATATAAGTAAACAGTAAATCTTTCTTTGAAAATGTTCTGAGATAGGAGTAAATCTTGGCTTAGTACGCTTTCATTCCGCTATCATTGTTCATATTAAATCGTATTTACAATGCCTCGAACATTTCAAAGTGATATCTTAAATGCAATGTAATTATAAGTCACCGTTGAAGACAAAAAAGTATTACAGAGTGTTATTTGGAAATCTTCCCATTTCATACAAAATTTACTGGGAGTGATTCTCACATAATTATGTTCCTTATAAGTATTGGTTTTACTGGATTTCACAGTAATATTCATAGTAATCACAGTTAAGCTTCGATTCAACGCAACACATTCCAAGTGTAAATATAAATATTTTAGATCAGTGCAGATTGCATCAAGTTCTTCATCAAAATTTATAATGCTTTTTTCCCACATTTTTGTAAAAGGCGAAAAACTGACATGTACCACTTGCTCCATCTCTATCATCACTTAAATATAAATGTGTGCTTAAACTTTTACAATATCTCGAAAATTTGAGGAAGTTTCTTTGAATAATTAAATTATGAAAATTCCCCTATTACTAATGATGCATTTGTTTGCTTAACAGCATGTGAAAACACTTTGGAAATCAACAGCTGTTTCTCTGCAGACAGACACGACTCAGGCAACAGTGAGAGAACACCAACGACTTTGTCTATGAAGCCTTAAAATGTCCACCTGCTTCGAGTGCTGGGAATTGACCAGATGAAACTTGTAGGATTTTCTATCAATAGAGAAAAAGGGGAACGAAGCCTTACTGACAAGTGGACTTTCAGAGGTTAACTTTGTGGGTGAGGGAAGTGCACATAAAGCCTGATCTTCAAGTTTGGGGAACAGAGGTGAGAATCCTACCCCTTTAATAGTTGTCTCACTAGAGTGTGTTTGTATTTTCATGTAATTGAACTAAAGGTACTCACTTATAACGCAAGAGTTTATAAATCCAGAATAGCATAATTAAATCTAGAAGTGAAGGCAGTCTCTTAATTCAACCCGAAAAACAACTGTAGAGACTCAGTAAGTCAAAATTCCAACTTAATTGAAAATTTGTGAGCCATATCCTCTGTGAATGAGGAATGAGCAATTAAGCCTGATGTATTGGTTCAACTGTGCTTTACTGGAACCTTTAATGTGCAAGTTTAATGTCTTTTAGCCAGAAAGGCCCTAGCTAAAGATCAGTAGGTATAAAAAGTATCTAAATTGCCAAAGGAATATGGTTTTCTTTCTAAAAACTAAAAACCTAAATTAACACATCAAGCACACGGAATTTCCGAGAGCTTTCTAAAATGTTCGCAGGGACGGGGAGAAAGAAGCTTCCAGAACCATCCCGTTAACTCTCAATAGCGCTTCTGACGCAAACGCGGCTGAGAGCGATCCTCCGTTTACTTATATCCTCAACCGGACAGTCAGTCTGTCGGTTGACACCTTCTACTTGACACCGTAGCTGCGTCACAACATACTAAGAGCTTAGTTTTTGTTTTGCTCTTTGTATGTTTTTTCACCCGTAAATACGTTTTACTTATGTAATCGAAATTCCCATTGATAAGGTTTTACTTTTTCATAGAATGCCCAATATTTACAGGATTCTAATTTTATTACCGTTGGAAACAATGGTGAGTAACCTTCCATTAGCCTAATACTTGACGCTTAGTAAACTGACACGGTCGGGTTTCAGAGACTCTGTTGTAAGGGAAGTAATAAAGGTGAGCATCAGTTACACCTATAATTCCACAGAGTTAGTTAGAGAGCAACATGAAGAACTTTCATAAGTACACCTTCGGCTGCAGTGGATGAGTTGCAAGTTTCTCTTCTGTTTCAGAAACAAACTCATACTTCCATCAATTATAATCCTTAAGATAACTGGAGGAAGGGCGTCTTTGGACGCAAGAGAATACAAGTGTTTTAATTAGCCGCTGGTACATAAATCAGAGCCTTTATTTGCTCTCTTGTTCCAGCTTGATGAAGCTTATTGATCTTTGCTTCTCTGAATACGTCCATATCATCCCACTGCCCCGGTAGACAACGCTGAATTGTACCTCTCCCCTCAACTCATCCTTTTACTTGCAATGGTAGTAACATTCATTATGACATACGGAAACACGAAGGTAATTAATACGCGCATTGGAGAGCAAAAATCACTCTTTGTAAACCAAATCAAGGAATTTTTATTTCTATTTCTTCATGTCGATATTGAATATAATAAACATATTTAATATTTTATCACCTGAGATTTTCTCATCTATTCAGAAAATTGGTTTAAAAATCGGCCTTGTGGTTCGTGCCATTAAAGGAAGACGATGTTTTACAACGTCCCCATTACCTGATTCTAGGAAATGTAGATTCGTCGAGGTAGGCTTGTCCTCCATTCTCTTTCACTGCAGTTGCACGCCTACTTTGCGTATAGTGAAGCTTTTGTTCAAAATATTCCAAACATTTTAGCCCTCTATCTTAGAAGTCCTTTAATGTTAGCCCAACATGGTCATTCTACTACTTTTGTAACCGGTTCCAAAATTAACGCTCTGTTCGTATTGTTCGTTACGTTACAGCAAAACAATTACAAGAAAGGTATAATTTACTTTTCTAAGGTCGTTCGGTGTAGGCCGTGTCGTGGAGGCTTTGGCTTCCAACGTTTCGCAGGTCATGTACCCTGCTTCTTCTTGGGCTATGTGCGAAGAAAGCGGCTGTACATCTTAACTTATACTTCTTTCGCTGCACCCACCAATATTTCTATTGATGGTCGGACGATCAGTGACGTCACTAGTTAACAAAAGAAACTGCCTAGAACTCAAGGCTTTTTCGTGATCACGATTGAAATTGTTTTTATGCTTTAAAATGTCTATGATCTCACCTAGTATTCTGTGGGAATCGTCAGAAAGAGCCAAAGCTTTATTCCGTCGAAGTCAATTGATGGCGGGTGTCGATAGCATGTTCTGTTAGTGCGGATTTTTCAGGTTCATTAGGTTTAAAACTTCAAATATTTCCTTTTCCTCTGGTGGCCACGAATCTCCCTGTTTTCCAACGCAGGATTTGTCGCAATCATGGCTTATGTTGCGATTAAGGAGTATACCACTTTTATCCACTTTTATCCTTTACGGTTTGCAGGAAACTCCGAATCTTCTTAACGGCACTGTACCGAGTGGCAATATTTTGTTTCCATAGAGTTTTTGCAATTTTATCAGATTCATCTTGTGTACAAGGGAGACGTGATTTGAGATATAAACATTTAAGATGTAACTTGCTTTTGTACTAGTACTTCCAAGTTCCAAGGCACAGGTAGCCTACTGCACGAGTGGCTCAATAATGAAGTGTGTTTATTCCTTTTCATTGTTGTTGTTGTTTTTTACCTCGTTTAAAGACATAGAATTAAACGGTTAGCTACTTTGCTATTCTTTCTGATTACTTTACGTGTCTGTTATGACTTCAGTATTTAGTTGAGTCTTATTCCATTATTCTATAACGGAACGAATAAGCGCGACTTCATTCAAAAGAAACCAACTCAGTCAAGTGACAGTAGACCAAAGAATACTTCTTGTTGCCATACTGCATTAGTGGTACATATTCATGGTGTACATAGTTATTTTTTTCAAATGGTCAAAGTATTCTATGAATTTTTCTAATGGGCAGCTCTAAATCTTTAATCATATTTTAACATCTGTTGCTTCATTAGTATAGAATTCATAGACCCTTGCTCATTAGAATGTGACAAATTAGGCAGAGCGTTAAAGAAAGGTCTACTGATATGCACTGCGTGTCTTATTGATTCTACTGGAAGACATTACACTTTGCATCAAAGGAAATATTAAATTCTTTAACAAATTTACTATACTTAGTATATACTTACTTTTAGTACTTAGTAAAGCATTATAAAATCAATAGGAGTTAAATATTACTCTCTTTTGTATTAAGTTGCTTTAATAAAACATTATTTTATTAAAGGAGAATAACCAAAGGTTTCTAGGAGAGAGCATAATGCATTTTCATTGCTGTATTCTTTAGTATAATTTGTAGCCAGTATGTAAGAATACTTGTTTAGTAATAAATCCCTTGCAACTAGCCGGTCTGACGGCAGCATAACTGAGCATTACCAGAAGAATCAGTACGTTCATCAGCATAGGATAATCGTCACTGACATTGAGGAAGAAGGAAAGAAAACAAACCATAACCTCATACAACAGGAACTGAAGCTGTCTTTCTGGACGTAGCTTTATGTAGGTGGGGAGTATAAATGACAGGCGAAAGTAGCGCAAAGAAGGTATAATTTTTCTTGGTTGGCAACCGCCTGTCAAATGGGAGAAACTAGGTCACACCAAGACCGTCACTACAGCCAATTCTATCAAGCAAGATGGATCCACGGTAACATTCAAGGCTGCAGTCGGGAGGTCCTGGGTGCGATTCCTGGAGCCGGCCACTCTAACCATGGGTTTTTGGTGGTTTTCCCTGGTTGGCTAGATGAATGCTGGGGAGGTTTTTCTTCTGCCACGAACTTCCCTTCTCACGTTTCCTACCATTTCGCGTCCCCTTTTATGTCTGAGGTAGGCTTAGGGATTGGGCAGTCTTGGTTGATACCGGACAGATGGCGCGAATGCTGCTCATTTTATTTAATTATAGATTAAATTTCTATTTCAATTTAGTTAAATAGTATGGCAGTAATATTTTGTCAGGATCTATATGATGTATACTAGTATTTCTTGGTTAGCAAAAGAATTCTACGGCGAGCTATATAACGCAAATTTCACTGCCATTTAATTTCCTTATTATGTTCCATGGTCAAAGGATCAGGCGAGTTGGCGGTCTGCGAGCCTCTTGGTAGTAGAGCGTGCTTTGAGGAATTGTTTTGCCGAACATTCCGTATGTGCCGGGCCCTCAGACCTCTCCGCAGGAAAAGGTAGACGTTTGTCTAAGGTCCTGTCAGCTTAAGGACGTTATGGACCCCTCCTGCGTCCGAGCCTGCCCATCCGGAACTGATTTCCCTCTATGTCCTTCGCTTTACTCCTTCCTCCCAGAGATTTCCAAAAGAAAAATTTGTCTTCATGTGCACTTAAGAATCAAAGTTCCCTTCCGCTTCCTGATTACCATAAATATCCCGTTGGAGGAATGGATGACGCAAAGGAAACACAGCAGGCCACAGCTCGCAGCCAGACTGTCCACAGAAACGCGCCGAAGTCAATAGAGTTTTGTGGCTCGAAGAACTGAGTCACCTTCGGAGCTGCCCAGAGTGGACGATGAGCAACCCTTACAATCCAGGCAGCCCTCTGGTGCTCTTGCGGTATAATCTTTCCTCGGAGCAAGCGTCTACGTCATCTGTACGGAATTTTTCACACTGCGAAGCCTAAAACACACCTGAAATATGAGAAGAAAGGGGAATGATGCTGAGGATGTCGTGCTACAAAGAACCACCTCAACATTCGCCTATCAAACAGGGAAATCAAGGAAAATCTCAAAGTCAAGGTGGGTGGTCAATGGATATTGTAACCAGAGACCCTCTAATGCGAGTCTCTCACGTTACCTCAGGACCAACTCTCTCGCTTCATTGTAGAGAGGAAACTTGAAAGTCTGTTTATTAACTTAAATCAAGTCTCATAAGCTCAAGATACATTCTACTTCTTCACTTGTGTGTATAAAACGTAAGAAAACTCGTCTTCAGAAATCCTAGAATGCCTTTCTAACTATACAGGAGCTTATTGATGTTTCCGGTAAGCTATCAAACCAAAGTTCAGAAGCCAAGTCTTCGCCCCTCAAGAAACTGCTTTAGTTTCTTTTTTTTTTTTGCCAGTGCACAATGGAGGAAATTCTCATTCTCGGAACCAGAAATAGAATGGAGACATATTGAGGGCTATAACGATGAAGGAGTTTTATTGGGGGAGACAGGATTTCCTGTTCTTAGAATTTGTAAGTATAAACTGATTAAAGCATCTGCCTTTCATTTCTCGGGAATCTAGTTCAAATCTTCTTATCTATGAGTGATTTATTTTCTCCTTGAGCAGCATTACACCAGAATATTTTAGAGCACTCATTTGTAGTCTGTTAAAAGTAAAATGGGAGGATTGCCATCCAATTCTCTTGAACTTTATGAGGCTTCACCTGGCCTATGTTTGTGGGCACCTTTCACTTTTAGAATAGTAGTGGAATTCTTAATAATTATTATTAGCACTAATAGTTGAAGAACCTTTACGTTATTAAAAAGATATAACTTTGTGTCCCTATGGGCAGGTAAACTTCACATACTAACTGAAGATATTAGTACATCCAATAACTTCATCTGATTACCCTGCACCCCCTAGGACTTAAAAGGCTGTGCCTAGGGTCAGATGCCTGTTGGGGAGCAGAGGAACCTATGGACCGGACAGAGTGAAGACCTGGAAACGGGTGGTCAGCCCAGCACCAGGCATGAGAGTGAGGAAGAGGATTATATGAAATGCAGGCGAAATGGTTGATTGGAAAGGTGATGATGGAGCATTTGGTCGAATGAGTTGCGAGAGAAACTGGAGGGCCCGGGCCCGATGCTGCTTCGTCCACCACAAATACTAAATTTGGGCATCTGGGATCGAACACAGGCCGCCTTGGTTGTTGTTGTTTTTAACGCCCGCTTTTACTACTACGGCACCGCAGGCGGTGACACTGATGATACATGGCATGAAGATGGAGCACCGGTGGAATGAGATGGCGGGGGAAACCGGAGCACCCGGAGAAAACCCGCCCTGACGCCGCTTCGTCCACCACGAATACCACATGCGGGTCCCTGGGATCGAACCCGGGCCGCCTAGGTGGTAGGCGAGCGCGCTCACCGCTCGGCCACGGCGCCGCCGGCCGCCTTGGTGATGTGTGAACGGTGTAATCGCTCGGTCACGGCACCGCCTATATCCAATAAGTAATATCAAAATGTAATATGCCCAACCAAATTCTATCATAATATTAGTAACATAACAGATTTCCAGTCGCAGATTTGGGTGATAACCAGATGGCTAACTTAATAACACCAAATAACAATGCTAATGACAGCCTAGTTCTACTAAGTGCAGTATTTTATCCAGATTAATCATCCGTCATCACGAACCATTTGCATTTCGGATAAAACGAGTCACAATACAATAAATCTTGGAGGAATGTTTTTAGAATGCTATTCACAAAATCTGGCTGTATTGCTGTTGTTGGCCTGTGTCGCCCCAATTACAGATGGTTGTCACCAGTGATCAGTGTCATATTAGAAAACTAAATTATGTTGACTAAAGCTTATAGAATGCACTACCTAACTTCACAAGATTCTCAAAAATAGAAACAAATTCTCTTTGATTTGGCAATGTATTGTTTATGTTTTACTTCTTCCTGGTCTTCTGTTTTACAATAATATCACGCGCTCCAGAAGTTGAGGATGAGCTGATGTTGGAGATATCAATAACATTTTGGCGCATATAAGGTCAGTGTAAAACAAAGCCCATGGCAACATAGGTGCTCCATCAATATTGCCTATATCTATCCTAGAAATATATGTCGTCCTGCATGCTTACGAAGGTGGTAAAGTTAAAACCAGAAAAGTTATTTGCTAATATTGCTCTAAGTGATATATCTGTACAACACAGTGCGTTTTTTGTTTTGGGTGTTTGACAAAAGTGATATCAACATCTTCTGGATATAAACTGTGTCAAGAAACTCCTTAAAATTGCCTAACGGCTTCAGTAGTCCAAACCTTAGTGAGAAGCGAATGAGAGAACAATAACATTGTAAACCTATGGAATTTGGATGTATGTGAACTTGTAAGTTGAAGGTTTTTCTGATATTTGTTTGTCCCTATTTCAGTTAGTTTCTCGAGCTTTCGCGTTTTACAGATTTAAACTGAAGTATTGGATGCTCATCTGTTCATGAGTTAATTCTGTTGTACCTTGAATCACCGATCCTTACAAAATAAAATACAATTGTGTATAGTATTACCTCATGTCATTGGCATGTATTTTCTTCAAATTTTGGCTTCGTTTACCTTTGTTTCCGCAAACATTCAAGGATAAATACAACGCGATGGTTGTGTCCATGAAACAACCAGTTTTTCTCCCATTTCACTGTCCACTTTCTTATTACTGGAAGGTCAATGTGTAAGACGACTCACTAAATGTGTCACTGCTGGTTAACATTCAGATAAAATATCCGGGTTTTATAACTAAAGTAGTAAGAGTAAAATATTTGCGTATCTTATTCGGTTTTTTAAACAGGGATAAGAGAGTAAAAAGCCAATATTCCAATAAAACAAGTCCATTTGTGTGTCGTTGCCTTAAAAGTGAACTTGTGTTCTTCTACATTCGCCTTTAAAAGCAACATATTTAAAAATGACAAGCAAATATGTGTATCGTAACAGAGAATTAATTTCATGTGCGCAATTTTAAAACGTTCTACAATTCTAACGAACTTTTTTCGGTGTGCTAATACGATATGAACTGCATTTCCCTCTTTTAGGTCATTATTATTCTAATCAGCGTACATTTAAAGTGCAGCTGTTTTTGAAGTCCCTGAGTTTTGTAAGGAGCTGAGAATACCATAAGTCTTATTTGTAAGTGGCGAAGAAATTTGAAGGAAGTGAGCTGGATGCGCGAGATTCTACCCGAGCATCTTTTCCGCTAAGACTATAGGTGTACTGTAGGAAATGGAGGTTAGCCAGGTAACTTCTAGGCCGAGAACCTACCAGGGACCTGCTAACTAGCCAAGAGCTTGAAAGGATATTTGTTATTTATTAGTTAATTATTGATAGAGGCAGCACCGTGGCCGAGTGGTCAGATCGCTCTCCTCCCACCAAGGGGGCCCAGCTTCGATCCCAGGTGACCGCATATGAAATTTGTGATAGACGAAGTAGCGTCTGTTTTTATGGTTTTGTTCAGCCATTCGTTCTACAGAATGCTCTACAATCACCTTTGCTTTCATCCATTTCACCGACATTTCATATCACTCACTTCTTCATCCTCAAACCAGGGTTCAGGCTGATCATCCATCCTGGATATTCTATTTGAACCAGCATTCCTCTCCTCCTCGATGGGCGTCTGACTCCAGGAATCCACTGTGTCCTGGAGTGTGGAACTTTATCATTCGAGGAGGCTAAAGTGTAAAAGAAGGAAAAGGTAATTGACACCAGTTAAGTTGTCTTTTCAAGTGTGCTTGGGGGAGTTCATCGAACCCTTGAACTGGCGAAGACGTCCCTTTGCACTTTGTGTGGTTTTACAGTTGCTGGGTAGTTAAACGACGGTGTGTGCGGCAGGGAGATCTGGGGTAGCAGAGAATATGGTGCGAGAGGAAGGGGTTGGTTCCTGACTGGCTCCCCTGTTGCTGTGGCATTCGGTGTAGGTCAGCAGTTTGGATGTGGGTGGCGTTGAAATTTGCAAATTGGAATTTTATGACAGCTGTGATTCGTGAGTTAAAGTTAAAAGTGGAGGCTTCTCATAGCAAGGAAGAGAGATGTTGCTTCGGATTGTTTTCCGATTGATCTAGGCGCAATGGATGGCGGTAATGTCAGAGTTGCCTGCGCCTATTAAAATCTTCAAGATCTCAGCATGAAAATTCTGAGTACGTAACTGTTAATAGTATTACGCGGAATATCACGCATTTATTTTCGTTAAAATGACAGAAAATAAAAAAGAACTTATAATACCAAAAATATAAGCAATGATACAATTAAAATAGGAAATTGTTAAACGTGAAAACAGGGAGAAATCCCAGTCAAAATTAATGAAAATAACTAAGATACCTTATAATTTTTATATAAATCTTATTTTCTTATTTGCAAACAACAACATGCTGTGTTTTCCAGATTTCAAATGTCATAGTCAGTAGCCTCCCAGAGAGAACATTTGTAATATAGAAAGAGAACATCCTGCTTCCACTGAAGTGACTGGGCCATTGCTAAAACAAGCTATTTCGTGACGATTCCTATAAACTACAACAGAACTTTCACCTTTCAGGACATCACAAATTTTCCTTAAGCCTTTTCTGGGCCCATATTAATATTCACAACAGGTTTACACTTTTCACTAACACTTTTTCCTTTCTCTCCTGGTAATTGCAATAATTGATTCATTGCACCTTCAAATGTCGCCATGGATGACACTAGTGTAATTATATTTTCCCCTCCAACTTTAAAATCTCTTCCGGCAGCACATAATAATGCGCTTCTAAAAACGCCAGGTCGTTCTTCATTGCACAACAACTTATTTACCTCGTGAAATGAAGCACTTCCGTCCTTTAATAGAGCATCAAATACCTCAAAACTATCTTGGCCATATTGTTGTTGCAATATATGAGTGTAGAATTGAAGCCCCTGTATTTGGAATGACGAGTTTACGAAGACATTTTTCAAAATCAACTTATCCACAAGAGGAATACGAACTTCTTTCTTCTTCGGCTATTCTGAGCAATCCACGGGCTAGGAGCATGAGACAGAGTATTTTCGACAAAAGAGCTTTCAGTTCTTTAGCTGCCTCTATCACGAAACATGCCTCATCTATGACAAAGAGTTCCATCAAGGAATTTGTAAACTATTGTGCCACTGTGGAACTATGTGATCTCTTCATCTCTTCTGCTGTCAACAGGAACATTGTAAGGTCTCTTTGCACTGTTTCATACTTTCGATGAAGACGTTGGCCATGTAACGTAGCATTGCACTACTTGTTTCATCAATGGAGATCCAAATTTTCTTTTCCTCAGCTCGGTTTCGAATCTTCTGCAGGGCATCTTCAAAGCAGACATTCAAGTATGTTTCCTTAATGTGGATTCTAATGGTATGTCCTCATTCGTGCATTTTGCAGAAACGTCCTGAAGGATTCGTTTTCCAGTTTCCTGAACGGAATTTCCGAGTCCAAGAAAATCTCATAGATCCAGAGAAACTTGAGATTGTCCACTGGATTTTGAAACTGCTGTTTATATTAAAGTGACATTAAGCCCGGCCATGTAAAAATCCCACTCTTGGGTTTTGCTGTCACAAGATGTATACCTAAGAAGTACAATTTTTTCATCATTAATAAAATGTTCACAGATTTTGCAAGAGTATTTTTCCATCAGTAGAAAGCGAGTCTGAACCGAATTCACGAACAAACCCTTGTAATTTACCACTCAACGATGAACTTAGTTTCGGCATGATAAATAAATCAACACGAACACTCGAGTGCCTTTAACAGGTTTAAGAGCAGGCTGCAGGTTCTTTGTAGTTCTTCCCGTTAAGAGAACTGATCATCTTCGTTTCTCTGAATGAAATAGCTTATCTCTTTGATCTCAAGGAGAAAAACAAAAGAATTATGTATCGTTAGCGTCACAAGAGGAAGCATATGGGAACAATAGCTCATCGGACCTGACCTACTTCCTCCTCCTGTCTCTTTCCTGGCACTCATTATGTCCGGCGTACCCCGCATTCCTTTCATAGGTTCTGCTGTTTAAAGGGCTTAATTAAACGTTTGAGGAAGTACGTTTTCCAGTGCCTGGAAACAAATAAATGCATTTAAAGGGAATAGGATCCTCAATGAATATGTTGATGACGTGAATGTTTCGTTTCATTATTTGTGAAGAAGATATTGCATGCGCGCGCGTGTGTGTGCGCCTTTGTCCGTGTGTCTGTGCATCTGTGAATAGCGTCACTCAAAAAAGAAAAGTCGGTTAAATACCAAGGATGCGTTACAAAGGTTTCAAAAAAATCCCCTCTCCCCAAGCTACCCTTTATATGGAACATTTTTCGAAATTTTTTATTTTCTCAAAAATAGCTATAACAATTTTGATTAAAATACCATATTTTAAGTTATTTTTATGACAAAATTAAATGCATACCCTGAACTTTCTGGGAATCTGAAGTCCTCTTTATTCTGTATGGCTTTTGCACAACTGGTTAAACCATAAAAAGTAGATTTTTCTTTGGTGGAGTGCACCATTTCCCCGAGATACTCCTGTTATTTCTTCTTTTTTTAATTTTCCAATACTTATATTTTTCTCAAGTAGAAAGTGATTATTTGATTGTTTTTTAATCTCTTGGCCATGCAAACAGAACGGAATTTCAAAGGCATCACATGGTAACCAGCTCTTAAAAGATTTGACTTTCGCTTAAGGTCTACTGTATTCTCATATTTCCCTGACACCTACAAGAAAATTAGCAGCAAGATCTCGATTAAGGTGAAGTACTTAGATGGATAAATGTTTATAAGAATAGTTTTAACAGGGTAGAGAAACTCGTGTGAGTGAAACATATCAAATTGTTTTCACTTTCATGCATTGAAATTAGTTACGTGATTTTTAAAATGTGTAAATAATATCAACACAAAGCCATAAGGACCCAGAACAGGCAAGGCCTTAAATCTTAAAATATGGAGCAAAATCCAACATAGCGATAAAGGCTTAATTCCACCCAAAAATTTGATGTCGAGATTTCACCGGAAATATATGTTTTGAAATATATGTTTATTTGGATTCAGGGGGTCTGAATCCAAATAAACACTGGCTCTACTGTCCCTAAACGTATGGAAGCACATTTTTTCGCTGTTTAACTCTACCCAAATAGAAAAGACACTTTGCGCAACTTTCAAAGCCTACTGGTAATGTGCAATATTTTGTATAACATTAAAATAAATATATTTGTAGTTTTAAGTCGTACCTTGTTTCTTCTTATAATATTACCGACACGCTCGGACTCATAAACGGAAGGTCTGAGGTTCAAATCCCACCAGGACCGTTTCTACCTAAGGTTTTCTCCATGTTTTCTCAGTCCTCATAACTGGCAAATGCTGGGGGAGATACTCTAAACTTAGGCCTAGAACTTCTTCCCAAATTTCCTTTCCCAATCATTATTTCACTTCACATTTACTTGTTATTTTCTATTTATTTGCATTGTTTTTGTTACTTCACATATCTTGTATTCTGCGTCATTTTTTAAATCAGGAAACTACTGATCAACCTTTAACAAATCATTAAAAAAGGACTATCTCCTTGTTTACCTTAGTTGAGCATATTGAAGTTAAATACTCATTGAGCATAGCAAAGAGGAGACAGAACTATTTAGGGAGAGTTTACTACAATGCATTCTGTTAATACCTTGTTGGAGATGGGAGCGCCCAATGGACGTGCCAGAACCCGGGCAACGGACGCGAGGCAAAGTGGGGTCCCTAACGTGTGTTGAATATTCATCTCGGCGCCAGTTTTCTTTGTACAGCTGCTAGCCTCACCAATTTCAACGCTGCCCCCACGCGTGTACAGTCGACCACAGCGCCGCCCCTACAGAAGTTACAGAGTGTAAATTCTATACCATGGCTAAGCTACACTTGCCCTTCGCTGGCAATTCCAACCTTGGAAATACTGGATTAAATGAGGTGAAATGAAATGGAGAGACAGGAAATCTCGGAAAGGAAAGTAACCAACCCAGCATCCGCCTAGAGACCATGGAAAACCAAAAGGCCTTTTGTCAGAGTGATTGGTCACGGGGGATTAAACCCAGGACCTCCTGAAGTGTGATAAACAAGCGTTTCGGCCTCAGCCATCGCGCTCGGTCCATTGTCAACTATACAAACAATTCCTGCAAATTTGACATTTAACTAGAAATCCGATAAAAGGTCCTGGCGGCTTAACACGTTACATGTGTCCGTATGTAAGACCAGTTATTTTCTGTTGAGGTCACTGCGGAAATGAGCGTATTTAGGTCCCTTGAATCCAAAAAACGGAAGGCAGTCCGCGCGTGTACATACATATGTGCAGACGCTCTTAAACGAAGTACCAAACTTCATACTTATTGTCCAGCATCTTTTAAGGGCGAAAGACGATCCCTAGGAAGTTTCCCCACCGAAAATGTTATTGTGTATAATCACAAAAAAAAAAAAAAAAAAAAAAAAAAAAAAAAAAAAAAAATGGCATTTGTTACATTATCATCAGAGAAAAAAGATATAGTTGGAATTTTCTGTATATAAGTTGTGAAAACCTCTTTATTCCCATTGAATTTTCTAAGTTATTTATAGCTGGGAAACCGAGCAAGGAGGCACTGAGGTAACGTGTGCGACCCGCATTTGAGAGGTCCTGGGTTCGATTCCCGCAGCCGACCTCCCTAAACCATGGTTTTTCCTTAGGGAATTTTCCCGAGTTACTAGACGAATGCTGGAGGGTTATTAACCTTCCCCAAATGTTCTTTTCCTAACTCCGTCTCACTTTTCATTTCACTTTACTTCTCCTTTCAATCCAGCTTCATCCAGCTCGAAAGGTATTCTATAGGCCGAAGTGCAAATTTCCCCTCCGAACTGTAATACATTATACAACTGGGAAATAGTAAGAAGTAGCCTAAACGTTACCATAGGAAACACGCCCAGTTTATTAAAGTAGATAATATTCTCGTAGCGTTAGTATTTTACACTACATGCTTACATTTTCGCAAGTGTAAACATGTGGCTATACGAAAGAGGGGATAAATCCTTACGTAATATGGATTTCTCTTCTCTCATTCCTTCTCATTTCACGATAATTAGCATTATACAAACTGATACCATTAACACGAAGGGAGAGGGTTCATATAGTTACCTTCAAATTAATCTTGTGCGTGTAAAACCGATCTAACTCTTCCCTCAAGTATTTTCGATACTAAAATCTTAAAAAGGTACTGCGCTTGAGTATCCTTGGTTACATGATACATCAGTATGTATTTCAAATTGTAGACCAATAATTTTAGTTAGTAGGAGTACTGTATTTTCAGGTTGTTTAGTAGCGCCAAGCACGCGTGGCACACACATGCTATACGTATTTATTTTACCCGAGAGCGTGGAACGGATTGTTCTGAGGGAGGAAGCAGAGCGAATATTCTGCAAGGTCAATGACCCCTGACTATCTGGACAGCGGGTCAAATATTGAACGTGTGAACGCGTGGAAGCAAACCAGATGGTCTATATCCACAGACGTTGTTCATTTCGTAGCGAAGTTACGACACTGTAGAAAACATCAGTAATAAATTATGTGATGTATTTGTGGGAAGCTGTTAGACGAAGAGAAAAACAACTAACACATTGAACTGGATACACACTCGTATTAAGGAACCAGCTATCAAATTATGTGCACATATACCCCTGATACCCCGTATGTTTCCTACGAAAGGTGTGAACTGAGTAAAGCTTCTTTCTTAGTATTATGAATTTACAAGAGTATATTTAAAAAGTGGGGTGTACATTTTAGCTATCACCTTCCACAAAATGGTGCCATTTTGAACTTTTAAAGAGTAAATAGCTTTCGAAGTTGTGTCTAGGAAACTTTAAGCCGTTGTTTACTTTCAATTGAAGTGGTGCACTCGTGTACCTACATGATCTCTCCTGAAGTTGCTGCATAGTTGGTGTTTACAACCCTACTCTTAGGCACCAATAGACGTCATTAATGTTTTATAACTTCTGAACTTCGATAAAGTTCTTAGGTATAATTGCACGAATTCGCAATTAATAATAAATTCACACAAAGCAATAGTGCATTGTTTTAGTTAAAATACATTTAAAATGAGGAAACTTTTCTATTCCAGCTTTGCTCTTTTAAACCTACGCAGAAAGAGTTTGGATTTATCAGCCCAGGACTGCTTCAAGTGCGACTGCAGATCACACACAACAAAAGAACAGCCAGGATCAATATCTTGAACAAGGATTGCGCTAGCCATTACACTACCATACCCTAAGAGACAGACTATGTTTACTCTGCTTGCTTACCAGTCTGTGTATCATTTCCGATAATAACTACTCCCTTGTTCCATTAACTGTTTTTATCGCGTGATTGCAATTAGCTAATGAGGAGCAAGAAGTTTGAAGGAAGAGGAAAGACAACATTGATCGAACAAGGATGTCTGAAATGGCATGCTGCGGGGTATATACGAGACAAGAACCTGAAAATAAAACACAACTGAAAGGAAATGATCATGACTGGTGAGCATACAGATAAATACTGACGTTTATGGAACATGCAGATAAGTGTAATCAGTACAGAGCTGAAAAGGGGAGATAAGATTATAATCACTGCAATACGCAAAATACACTGAACTTTAGAAAAGCTATACCAGTGGTAATGAAACTTTTTCACCGCGTGCCCCATAGACAATTTTCTATCCCATGCTGTACCCCTAGGCCTTAACTGCAGTTGTCCTTAATTAAAATTGTACATAATCATATCTAAAATAGATATAAATTCTTATAATTTATTAAATACTACAAAGAGTAGGATTGTGCTATGAATATATACAACAAATAGAGGAATATGTTACAGATAGCACATACACAAAAAGTGTACAAATCTGTTTATCATTCTAACCTATTTATGAGATGGCCGAAGTTTTTTTCTGGACCCCAGATCCTGTATTCGTGTCTGAATCTTCGTTAGTGCGATTATAAATTGTTATTTCGTATTCAAGAAATTTCTTTGTTTCGTTTTTATTACTGTCAATGCAAAGAAACCCTGCTCGCATGAATAAGTGGAGGGGGATGTAAGAAAGTGTGTAACGGCTGCGTCGCTAAGTTCACTGAACTC
Organism: Tenodera sinensis; assembly: GCA_030765045.1. Taxonomy (NCBI): domain Eukaryota; kingdom Metazoa; phylum Arthropoda; class Insecta; order Mantodea; family Mantidae; genus Tenodera; species Tenodera sinensis. The sequence goes on along the minus strand of CM060962.1, from coordinate 71,901,515 downwards.
TTTGCCTGCATTAACACTTGAAATAACAAACTGACATGTTTTCAATTTTAATTTCAATGAACTATCAATAGACATTTAAAAAAATATTTTTTTTTTTTTTTAATTTAAAGGATGGTCATAGGAATTGATGCAAAACTGATTTGTAATCCATTTTTATATGTAATCATGTTTCTCAAATTCTGGAAGTTATTTCAAAAGCTGTTACCTGATATTTTGAAGGTGGAATTTTATTATTTCCAAAAAGGCCCGTCAGCAATACTAGCTAAGTGGCAATTTAAATCTCTCTAGTTGGAACATTGTTCATTATTTATGATTATTCAGGAAATGTATTATACTGACTGTATACATATCTTAAATTTTATATACCCCCAAGAAGTTTTCGCGTACCCCTGAATATGTCTGAGCTACACCAGATTAGTTGGCAGACATCTAGCACTACGACCTAAGGGAGATATAATATTAAGGCTACCAGCCCACAAGAGGAAGAGATGAAATGAAGATACCAAAGAAAGCTACAGGTCGCAGGCAGGCCACAGGCCACAGGCCACAAAGATGCACGGGCCACTAAGAGTTCCTAGCTGAAAGACCCGTCCCACTACCACAGAAATCGTGGTAGATGAGAAACAACCCCAACATTCGCCTACCGAGTAGACAAAACCACAAAACTCATATTAAGAGTTGGCGTTCAACGGAAATCGAACCTGCATTCGTCCGAATGCGAGCCTACATAACCACGGAGCCAGGTCACTCGGTGGCTTACCCTAAGTATTTATGAATTTACGCAACATTTTAAGTGGCAGATGTGCACTGAATAGCTCTTAAGCACTCACTGGCAGGTCATATATCTACTTGCGAGTAGACAGAAGTTGATTCGACACTTCATGAAAAGGCAGATTTAAGGACATAACTTTCTCTGGAGTCCCTAAAATCATATTGTCTTTATACTGAGAGCTACATCAGTTTTCTAGTGAACTTATAAATTTAATCAGTATACGTTCCTTCTCACACTTCTGCCGAAATTCCCACCGAACTACCTATTATATAGGTCTAATGTAAAAAACAGTCGAAGCAAAATAGTGTATTTGTGCAATTAGAAAAGCGATAGTCTCTGAGGAACTAACTAGAGAAACGCTCATGCCCTAAATGGATGGTATACAGCCAGACAGAAGATATTAAATTGATATTTCAGATGTTTTTTGTTGTTAAATATAGCTTTAATGTTCGTTTATGGATGAAAAAATACACTTTATAGACTCGCATATCATATTTATTTTGAATGACGCAACTGGCAGCCCGCACATCTTACCGTACTTTTCTACGGATCCGTTTGTCTATAGCAGTGGAACAACCTGTCGTTCTTCCCCTGAATAGTGCTTACGATACGAAACGAACTATGGTATGCTGGTGAAAACGATGACTACGTCTATATAAGCCTGACACCTGTCGAACACATTATTCAACACTCAATGAACTTCTGGAGCCAATATGTTGGAAAACACACTCAATATGGTCTTCTAATGCGTCCAATTTTCGCCTAAACTTGTCTATGGGAGATGAGCACATGCATTTAAATTTTGGGAGTAAGCAAGTCAGTCAATTTTGTGGTGTTCAAAAACGCGTTACAATGAGAGGCAGGTTTTTTCGACCTCCTTCCACGAAAGCTCCTATCTCGTCTAATTTTCCCTCAGTTAAAACTGTTTTATACCCTCTTTTGTCTAACACGGATCCAGAAAGTTTAAATTTGTCAACAATGTGCAAACTGTGAATTTGTCGGGAACATTCACACCAGGGAATTTTTGTATAAATTTAAGCTCACAGTCCACAGTGACCCCGTTTGAACAAAGTTTAACACAATAAACACACGGTTTTCTGCACTGTACAACATAACTACCTTAAAAAAAGTACCCGACAGCTTCACATAGCATTATTCCTCTGTACACCATGCTAAACTATAGAAGAGTGAAGTGAAAATGCTGGTATCCTCGAAAGGCGCCTGAGCAAACATATCGCACATGGAAGTTATTCAACCCAGCATCTACAAATATTCAGACCCGATGCATCATTCAAGATTAACCCGGAATGATAGTTTACATCATTTGTTTAATCATGAAACATTTCTTAGTAGCGAGATGGCTCAGGCGCTAAGGTCTGTGGCCCGCATTCGGGAGGTCGCGGGTTCTATCCCCTTGCCGACGTTCCCGACCCATGTTTTTTTTTCGGAGGTTCCCGGGGAAGGATTTCCATATCTTCCGAATTTTCTTTCCCTTCATTTCGTTACATTAATCATTTCATTTCACCCTTCATTCCGTTAGGTTTCTTTCAGGGTTGGTAGCGTCGGTGAGTATCATGGCAGCAGCACGGCAGGGAATAAATGCGCTCTGGAAATCTCGTCCCCCGGATTGGAAGGAGAGCCAAATGGCTTCCGGACCACCCATGGGATGGCTGAAGCCCGAGGGGGGAGGGGAGCCGTTCTCAGTGCCGCTCGCCCCTTTTGGAAGTACGAACCCGAAGGGGTGGGAGAGGAACCAGGCTGAACCTCCGTAGGGGTGCTTCTAACTAGGAAAATGTGGGGACCCTGCCCTCTGTTCTGTCGTGGCAACCTTCCGACCATCCTTGAGATCCATTTGCCTTGTCCAACTTCACGGAGGTGCTCCGTCAGGGGCATAGGCACAAAAGATCTTTCGGTTGAGGTGCTAAGTCACTCTTCGCAAGTTGTCATTGAGTCATTAGCACAAAGACATACTATAATTTGCCTGTACGAGACCTTAGCGAGACCTGTACCGGTACTGTGTTATGGCAGTGAAGCATGGGCATTAAGAAAGGAAGATAAAAGCACAGTAACTGCCAGTGAAATTAAATTTATGAGATACGTAGCAGGATGTACCAAATTGGATAATAAACATAATGAGGAACTAACGGAAGAATAGTGGTTATAGCCTATAATTTATAAGGTAGAGCGTTGCCATCATGGGCGCAGTGGACTAACGCCAGATTTAATGGCAGTTTGCAATTTTTCTTAAGTTAGTATTTTCTTTTATAGCAAGCACATTGTGTCGGAGGATACAAACATTCTGAGGCACGCACGCACGCACGCACGCGCACACACACACACACACACACACACACACACACACACACACACATTATGATCGCTGAGTTGGAGTTTGGTGTCATAATCCGTCCAATATTCCACGAGCAAACTGTAAATGCAGAGAGGTGCCGAAATGACATTTTGACCCATTTTATCATGAACTGACAGAAGAAGAGAAAGCATATGGGTGCTTTCAACAAGATTTTGTTACTGCCCAGACAACAAAGGAGCCCATGAAGTGTTTGAAGATCGCTCCCCCGATCTAACAGTGTGTGATTTTTACTTGTGGCGTAACCTGAAAGACAAAGTTTACTAGACAAATACTCATACGTTGAAAGAACTAAAATAAAACGTTAGTAATGAAATCGGAAACATTACAGTGGTCCAATTTAATCATGTGAATCAGAATGTGTTCTCCCGATATAATGCTTGTATAGCCGAGGGTGGGCGAAATTTCCAGTACCTTCTATAAGGTAAGAGTTATATATGCTTTACGCGCCGAGTTTATGTAGGAGCAAAGTCTACTGTGGCACACCCAATCGCACACAGGCGAAATGCCGTGAGGCCCGTTGGGTTTCAAATGAAGAACCCTGTATAAAATAGATGGACGTATACATTGGCGTTGTGCAGTGAAGAATTGCCCTGCCAAAATAATACCTTAAACATGGATACGAAAACTGTAGGTGGTCAAAATAATCATCATAATAAAAGAGATGTGTGGCAAAAGATATGTGTAAGACTTAGGCGAAAAGTAAGGCATTACAATAAGTACAACATTGGATGAGAATCCGGAAACTTTTAATAATGTCTTACATTTCACTGATGTTAAACTATTACCAGAAGCTAACTACAGAGAACGACGCCACCATGTGCCGAAAATACCAAGAACCTTACTTGAAGTTCACCATCGATGGAACCTTTAGATACAGCGCAAGATATTTGACACAGTTATGTCCACAAATGAATTTAATAATATGCACTGTTTGGAACCACTGTTTGGTCACGCAAGAGACGAAACGTAACTTTTGACCAATGAATGCTGACAGCTTTGCAATACTGGGCAAGAGGCGTGGTGCTGTAATGAGAACAAAGAAAGTTGGGAAGGGGCAGAGTAGATACACCTGGCTTCGCAGAAAAGCCCCGCTTTAATTATCTCTAAATTATTAACACCTATTATGGAAAAGGTTGCAAACGTTGCTTGAGGCTTTATTCATGACGATGGCTATATAAAAGGCAAAGTATTTCGCAGTTCTATATAATAATAAAGTGGTATTTCTGTGTCTAAATTATCAAGCAAAATCCAACTTCGTTTAGAAACAGGAATGTGAGTAATTTTCAATTAGGAAATTTACCGCTTCTGGCAGTATAAACTAAATGTGTTAGCTGCTGTACAAGAATGCAGTTAAAGAAGCAAACAGTATTCAAATCCGGTCGTAGGATTTAATAAGATCATGAATGCAGCCTAAGCACCAAGATTGCCTTACTCGCATTGCACCCTCGTTTTCTCGTTACATTGCTGGAGCTCAGTGACCCCGCGACATTTAGGCAACTACTTCCTCACTCCAATATGTTGGTTGCCTGAAAATCAGGCGCAGAGGCCGCTAGCCAGGTTGCTGCGGTTCAAATGCTATAACCGGAATCTGAGCTATGTAGTCTACGTCACGATCATACTTCCATCAATTTTTTTCCATATTTAACAAGTGCATCGCTTTTTGTGGTATAAAGCTACCGAGGTAATTAATGCAGGAGAGTCAGCCCAATGGTAGCTCCACTTTTTATGCAAGTAATAAATGTTATTATAATTTTGTTTGCTTCATGTCATCAGACAGGAGATATACATTTCTCTACAGTTTCTTAAAACATTGAAGCAGAACTGATTGCCCGAATTTTAATGACCTAATATGTTTGAAAAGGATATATAAAGCAACTCTAAAATAGTTTTAGAACGACATAGTAGTTACAAAGCATGGCTTTCAGATTTATTAAATTTATTAAAAGAAAATTACCAATTAATTTACATATAGACGCAATTACTATACAGGGAGAAAAAGAGTCATAAAATAAAGATGGGATAATTTATTAAAGTAATTAAAATACATTTTTTCCATGTTCTTGTTTGAAGAGTCTAAAAAGAAAATTGTCTTTGAAGCCGCTGTTATAAAACCGTAGCATTAATCCTTTTTGAGTTCTCAGATAATTTGGCCTGCATTGCTAATGAAGAGGGCTTCACAGCTTGTGTTAGTATGAACATAACTGTAGGCACTCATTAAAGCAAAAAAGTTAAAACGGACCTGTCTTATCTCTAATTTGGGGCATGAATTCATCATTGCGATGATACGTGCGTCCCTGACAGAAGCCACTCTTCCACCGGCAAGCAACCTTCTTTCAGACTAATCAGACTGTGATTTTTCACAGGAATGTGAATAAAGGTGTATAAATTTACTCTTACTGTTCAGTTGAATGGTGAAATATTTGGTGTTTGAAACGTTATCATTATTCAAAACATCAGTAGTATAAAATATGTTTATTCAATGTAAATGCAAGAAAATTAATAAGTATAAACCTCAATGGCATGAAAATGACACAATAATAATGTAAAATGTAAAAAGGATCCCCTAAAACAGAACATAGCAAAACGTAACTTATAAAACTATGAATTTTCATAGTGTATGACCCATGATAAGGATTTATCTGCCCATCGGCTATGCCTTTGACGAAACAACTAAAATATGGTACCAGAATTTGGGCCCTACCAATTACAGTATTAACAAGCGTATTCTTCCTCTTTTCCGCTTAGAGACAGGATGTTAAGTACCATCTAGAGCTGTAAAACTACCGTAGGTTACCGTCGATTATCATAAGTAAGCGTAGACTACGGTAGTTTTCCTAGCAGAATTAGTCAGTTAAGAACCTAGCCGCATTACTTGTACGTTAGGTGTGTTGCATACATATAGGGGTTACCTCGTATGGGTCGCGTTGCTCGCGTTTTTTTTTTTTTTTTTTTTTTTTTTTTTCCTATTGTTTTAATAGATCCCTCTAGAAATAGGAAGCATTGAATTTTGAACCTTGTCGAAACTGAAAGGCGGTATATAACGGCCCGCTTAACCTACGGAACATGCACTAGACAATTTCTGGCTTCGTTCATTTTACCGAAACTGGCGTTTTGGCTAGTGACAGCGTAACTTCTGATTCATGTGACTTGGAATTTGCTTAATAAGCTTTAATTTTTTCCTTACTACAGGCTGACTGTAGTTATTTTCCGTTTAATTTTAACGCAGTATTTATGGAGTATTAACACCCGTTTAGTGCTTCAAATTGCTATAACTGCCTTTCTATAATTGGCACAATGCTCGTACATATGTAAAACTAAACACAGCGAAAAAAGACTTTCAGGGAAACAAAATCCGATGTTTGACGGCATTTCTACATCTATCTTCTCCACATAGAAACACTATTCGAGAAAGTGAATAAGTATAGAACTAAAACATTTCCTCTCGGAGGATAAAAATGCAAGTACTTACTGAAGAGAAAATAAGTGAGATAGCATTGCAGAACAACCGTCCTTACGTTAAGTAAAGGAAAAGAAATCCGATGTGTGAATAGCCATTGTTAATATTGAAATAGTTAGAAATGTGTTAATCGAGCAAGATAACTTCTCCCACAGTAGGGGGCCGACACATTATCATTGCTATTGTGGTTGTAATTGCTACAACTTGAACATTTGCGCCGATACTACCTTCGATTCGTCAGCAGTTACTCTCTTGTCCGGCCACCGACCGATAGCCCAACAGTGGAGAGCAATTCCAGTATCGCTTTGATGTATTTATGAATGAATTCATGGTAGAGATTCCGATTGTTAATTACGTTGGAAAAACTGCCAAAAGAAGATTAGAATAACTACATCGTGCCTGCTTCTGAAACAGTCCATTTCGAGTGTTAAACACCCGGTCTTATCGCAAAGGCAGTAGACACTAATGATACTAAAATTAAATAATCACTTGGAAAATAAAATTGTGAAGAAAATGTTCTAAGCCTAAATTTAAGGTACAAAGAACACCAAGGATAATTTTTGGTGGATAGTGTATCGTTTCTTGGGGTCTTTTCAGGCATGTTCTTCACCTTAGCTATCACAGAGCGTGCTGGCTTGATAACACAGAAATAAGGGGGAAGAGAGGTGAGTTTGATGCCTTTGATTTTCTGAAAACGATCCAGTGATACATATTTACAATCACACACACACACACACACACACACACACACACACACACACACACACACACACACTCTCTCTCTCTCTCTCTCTCTCTCTCTCTCTCTCACCTACACACACACACACACACCACACACACACATACACCACACACACACACACACACACACACACACACACACACACACACACACACACACACACACAACTTGTATACACATGCTGGCGAGGAAAATTTGTATTATATGGATTGAAACCAAATGTAAACAGCAATATTAAGTAGAACTAGAGGAATATATCATTTATATTTGTATATAGCGATTTATGATTTATGCGATACATTTGTGAGAATGATTAAACAAGTTACTCTTTTGCTATAATTGATTAATCATGTTTAGAAGCTAGAAAAGGTATATTTACGAGATGACTTACGTGAATATTTTTTTTTTTTTTTTTTTAATTAACGTCCTCCAACATTGCGTCATATCGGACGGGTTACGTGAATATGACAATATATATTGTGGCAATAAGATTGTTTTATTTCTGTCGATATTCCTGTTGTATTCCTATGATCAGCAATAGTTTAGTGACGGTAAATTAACCAATTATAGTGTGGAGGAAAAGTAAGCTACTTTATTAATTCGTTTACTTACTAGTTTGTTTATTTATCATTTATTCTGTTATTTATTTATTTTTGCTTGTATGTATGCAGCAACAAACATTAATATCACTGTGAGAATACTGTTCTGTTTACCTTTTTCTTATAAAGCTCTGCCTTGTCATATATTTAATGAATACCATTCAAGCTTTAATTTACATCCCCTGAAAATCCTCTCACACATACACCCTATACATTTCGCTAACCTTGGCGCTCGTCAAGTTTTCCCCATAGTTTTTAATCCCTTCAAAGACTTGTGCTACACTAAGGCTATAATGTGTGGCTAACAATGATGATGAGAGGTCTGCATGACAAACTGAATGCACTCACTATTTCTTTCTCTTTTAGCCAACACGGTTGAAAGCATAAACATTTATTTGGTTTCAACTTTGTCTTGGTCGTTGGTTAAGGTTATTTGGCAAAAGGAGTGACACATCCTTGCACTGTGACCTAAAGCAAAGAATGATATAGTCAAGGCTTCGTATAACGAAAAATAGTGTGACGCAGTCGCGAGGTGCAGTGAAATTCTCTTGGGAAGTCTGTGTACCTCCTTGGCATTTTTCAGTTACGAGGGTTTAGGAAAACCTGTAAAAAAGCTCAGGAAGGACGATCTTGAGTAGATCTGAACCGCACACTTGCAGTTTGCGAGGCCGTGCTCTGACGAGTTCGGTCACGTATGTCGGTACCACAATCCTGAACCCTTTGTATTACATCAATGAAAAATTTTGGTACTTAAAATAAACTGAGAACTAGGAAAACAGCAATAACGCAAGTACGCAAGTACGCATTGTCATACTTTCCACAAGTCTCCGCAAAGCCATTTCCTATATATGTACCCCGAATCAAAATCTGCTGAGAGACAAATGGTTACTTATTTATGCTTGGTAAACTATATCTCTTTTGACCTTGAAATGATCTGGAATGAGTTGACCTTAAAGGTTTAAATAGAATCAGTCCTTAGATTCATAGAATGCTTTGACTTCCCTCCGCCCTTCAGGATAACGGTCGAAACTAGACTGAAGCCCTTTAAGTACCAGGGTTTAGCTAAGCTTAGCTAAGCAAACTTTTGTTCAAATGGTGTTAGGTTTTTGTGGTGTTAAGACAGACGGTGTTAGCGCTCTACATCGGCTGCACCAAAGGGAGATTGGTGAGTTTGTAAAATGTTATTCTGAAGTGTTCAACTTTCTCAACAGCAGCGAGTCCTCTATTTGACATCATTTCAACATGAACTATAAGCACTGCCTAAAACACACACATAGTTAAATCGTGAACTTTAATTAAGAGTTACTGGCACAGCAAAGTAATATTAAATAATGACAATGCATATCAATTTCTAATGAGTTCGTTTCAACGATCAGTTACGTAGAATTAGAAATAAAACAGAGAAAATTATAGTGTAAAAGTCTAGTGTGTTCCACTTATCTGATTTCCTCTACCCTTTCTTCCACAAAATATTCTTACGAAATCTTATTCTTCTATCTACTTCTTGTTAATACAGATACACTTTCATTACACATTTAGAGATGCGTTGTATGTATAAGAAGACACAGTAGGATACAGCGGATCGCCACTTGATGATCTTTAAAGTACATGTTCCTTGCAGGAGGAAAAAAAAAACTTAAAGTATGGAAATTCAAATCAATAACAAATAATGTCTACCTCGGAAATGGGTAACGCCACAAAAATGTATTTGACATAAACTCTAGACTGTGACGCCAGGTACAGCACACAACAAAGGACAGTTGTTTCAAGCTACTTCAAACCACATACCAAGCCGGCGAGCAAACAAAGGCTCAAGTTCGAGCTTCACCACATCACTCACGCGAGTGAACACGTAACTAACAACAATCAAGCGGCAACACAAAGGTTTTCCAGAGCCTCCGAGAAATATCTGCTACGTCATTGCCGGCGTGTTTATGAAAGTTGAGAAAGGTCCTTGTGACGTCATCTCGCTATATAAGGAGGCGAGGAAACAGCAGAGAGAGTTACAGACACAGACATGGGTCGGTCAGTGAGTCAGTGAGTGTGAGACAGGTGTGCGTGTGTCGTCGCTTCCTGAAGAAGTTTTAACAAGCGCAATTGTATCGTCGGAATTAGTGTATGAGAGACAGATGAAGTGAAGAAACACAGTGAAAGAACTGAGTCAAGACTACGAGAAGAAAACAGCTGTGAGTTGTAATATGATGAAAGCCTATAGGCTGTGTTAACGTCAGTAGAAGAGAACTGTGTCTTTGTGCAAAAGCTTAGAACAAAATTAAAGTGATAGGAAAGTAACTGGAGTGATTTTGTCATTTTGTCACAGTGGTGTCAGGAGTGAGATTCGTCGAATTCACCATTTGTTACAATAGTTTAACGAGGATTACATTTTTGTGCAGTAAGATCTTTATCCATATCTTACGGTTTATTAAATTACAAATGTCATCCAAAATGAAGAGGACTTCACAAGCTTTTCAAAGAAAATTCAAGGTATTCATTTTATTTGTTATCAAAACAGTTTGAACACAAGGTATTCTAGTTAAAATTCTTAAACTCACATTTCCACGTAATGGGCAGTTTTAGGAGGGGGGAAGATACTGAACTTAAATACCAAGTTTTATACTTGATAGACTTTAGATTTTGACCACACACACGCGCGCGAGCACATATCTCCTTCTAAACTTTTTTTTTAATTCAGGGAGCTGAAACATGATATTGGGTGAAACCTTGAGATAGAATCTTTGGGTGGCATGCAATACTTCCTCTACTTACTATAATGGGTAATATAGTAAGTAGGGTAAGTAGAGAGAAAAGGTCTAAGGTCGCCTTTCCTTAAGACGGGGAAAGGTCGCCAAAACACGCTGTTGAATTGTGGACACAGACAGAGGCAAGCAGGGTGACGGAGCAATGTTTACAGTCCCAGAGCGGAGGTAAATTTTAACGACTGGGCTATAAAAGTGGCGGGGATGGTAAGGGCATAGGGCATGAAGTCCTTACATTTAAAGATATACTACTCATTATCTGGCATATATGAGGGTAGTTTTCCCAGCTCGTAATCCCTCAGAAGTGTGAGAACCAGAAATGCCGCAATAGTTCATCCTCTATATAAAAACATGTAGGTTAGTTACGATTCATTTTCATGAATTAAGGGTTAAAACAAATTCAAAGACTAAAATTTAAATAAAGGCAGAACTAAGTACAATTAAAATGTAAATAAATTTAATTAAAATCAACTAAAATCAAGCCGTCGTGGAAGCCCAGAACAGAAGAGAAAGAAAAATTGTGGATATATATATATATATATATATATATATATATATATATATATATATATATATATATATATAACTCCTACTTACAATTAGTATTAAAAGATAGATAAAACATAAAACTCAGAATAATTTAATCACACGAATAGAATTGAGGATCCATGCGTTCTAAAATTATAATAAAACATAAAATTCAAAATTAATTAAATTAATAAAATTAGGGAACCATAAATGTCTAAAATTATTATGAAACTTATATATTACTCATGCATTAAAATTTAATAAAAACAAATTAAGACAAGTTAAAATAAGTTAACGTAATAAAACTTAATTAAAATTTAGGACGGCAACCACAAGGAGACGAGCGACCACAGCGCCGTCCCTACGCCTAGAACAGCAGTTACGGAGTGCAACTTCTACCACACAGCTGCGCTACACTCGTCCTTCACCGACACCCTGGATTAGTTGATGGTGAAATGAAATTGAAGAACAGGAAGTCGCCGAAAGGAAAATAACCAATCCAGCATTTGCCTAATGACGAAAGAAAACCGCGGAAACACCTTTGGTCAGATTGGTCGGTCACCGGGAATTGAACTGGAACCTTCTGAATGTGTTTTCCAAACGTCTACCTATCGCCTGGGCCACCCCTCTCTTTTAGTTGCAATGCAGCACATAGGTTAAGCTATACTTTCTACAACCATATCATTATTAACAGATTGTTACCGTATTCAATATCATGCATAACTGACTCATAACACGTGTGACTATACTAGCAATGACGTATTGCCTATAGTAATGGCGTATTTTCTACAGCAATGACTCAATATCGGCATTACAATATACTGCTTTTCTAGAAAGAAGATGAAATGGTTTTATGGTATTCCTTTCTCTAAGCAAAGAAGATACAAAATCTCTATACATTATTCAATATAGAATAATTAAGATATGAATTTATAATATGTTACCGTGCTACGCTGTTAATATGCTAGACCACCAGAACTAGAAACTTCGTGCAGAATTCGTTATACGAGGTAGAAGCAGCCAGGTATAGCACATACAACGCAGCGTAACCTTAGCGGGCACAGGTCACCATACAGTGCAACCGATTAATGCACACATCTATCACTGCATGCAACAGGGGCACATCACAGGAAGGAAGACATTTGAATAACATAATGTTCTGCTTTAAATATGATAACCATAGTAAGTTTTCTAGCAATGTACTTATTTATGTTTATATTTGTTTTGTTATCCGTATTCCAATGGTGTACTTCAGTAAAAATCTGATGTGTTGCATTTATATAACTTTCCCTACTCTTGCACCAAGTATTCTTACAAGCCCTTATTCCCCTATCTTCATCATGTTAGTCGAGATAAACACTTGCAAAATTATCTCATTGCTGATTTTCTTGTAGGTGCAAGGGAAATATGGGAATACAGTAGGCCTTGACTGACAGTCAAATATTTGAAAGCTTTGAAATTCCGTTCTCTTTGCATAGCCAAGGGATAAAAAAGTGAATAGAGACCTTCCGTTTGAGAAATATTAAAATATTGCAAAACTCACAAATGGTTCACTCCACAAAAATGCATTTGGACATAACCTGTGTGTTTTAACGAGATCTACATGTTTATATAGTAAGATATGTCCTATCTCTTAAGGTTTAACAGTTATGCAAAAGTCATCGACAGTAAACAGGACTACATAGGCTATTGCCAGGACATTCAAAATTATATTTCATTTGCCATAAAATGTCTTAAACATAGGGTATTTTAATCAAAATCGTTAGAGCCATTTTTGAGAAAATCAAAGTTTTCGAAACCTTTTCTATGTAAAGGGTAGTTTATAATGGAGGAAGTGTCTTCAAAATCTTCGTGTTGCATCCTTGAAAAATATTAAACTTAAATACCAAGTTTTCGTTTTTGAATTATGTTGTTCACAGACAGACAAACACGCACGCGCGCGCGCGTAACTTTTCCTTTTTTTTTTTTTTTTTTTTTTTTTCCCCATGGGGCCTCAAAACATATTTCTGGTGAAATCTCGACATCGAAATTCTGGGTGGAATACAGTACTTCCGCTACTTGTATACGTAGTAGAGAACTAAAAGTGGATAACGTGAAACAAGCTCGAGAAACTAAATTAAGTGAAATCATTAAAGAATATGAAGCAGATAGCATGACATTTCACTGTCATGTATTTGATGTGGAAATAAACCCTGCTCAACGATCGCTGCTTCGATCGCTACCACGAACATGCTCTCTGCGACTTTCTCTATGGAAGCTGAACACAAAGATAATGCGACGTTATCAGACAAGTCTGGGTTTTTTCTCTAGTTATGCGTAACGTTGGTATGCAGGAATACTCCTTTTTATAAAATGGAAAATAACCTTTTCAGACCGTTTGTGGAAAACTACTCAGTATTAAACTGCCATCAAACAATCCTTTGGGAAATGGATCTGCAGATAAAGTATGCTAGATTTTTGCATGGCAAATGGCATTCAGTTGGTGTTTTTGGACGAGACTATGAACGTCATAGGATGCTTTATGGTGAACGTAGTTATTGGGATTCTTTCTGCAGATTATCCTAATAAGAATTTTCTGTTAATGGCAGCAGTTATTCGCAAGGTAAAACATTCAACAGTCGCATCGACGTTTGCAAGAGTAATGACCCTCTTATACCCTGATGGAGTTAATAATGATAATATTCTCTTCTTCATACTGATAGTGCGACATACATGGTAAAATCTGACAAAGTAAAGTCGACATAAACTGCTGTTGTTAGTAAGGGCTCATGAAACGTATTCTAGGTAATCACTAGCAATTAGTGGAGCATGGAGTATTAGTTCTACTCAAATTATATTAATTTTGTACCTCACTATATTATTTAAAATAGTAACTTGTATTCTAAACTGATTCACAATACAGGTTTAGCACAGGCTTTACATACAGTGGTTGAATCAATCAGGTGCAGTTATGGAGATGTAAACAGCTTTGTATAACACATGAAAAATATACACTTTAGAGAGCTCCTCACAGGATTTCGAAGTTCAGAGAAGTAGCACCAGAAATACCTTTACCACCATGATTAGTCGTTGCCAGATGTAAAACTTGGCTGGAGGCTGTAATATTTTTTCTGAAATTCTTGATTACACTGTTAGGATATCAGCCAATTTAGAAAACAATGGCAGTTCTACCATACAAACTGCTGGACAGCTTCGCATGAATATATTATTGATTTAAAGTTTGTTCAAAGGATGAACTACAACAAGCAATCTGTTACAGTCCAGAAGTATAAAGCTGACTGAACCTGTATGGCATGTGGAAACGCTGTCAAGATGGACATACTGATACACGAGCGCCCTACCTGAAATAAAAATGAAAAGTGTCATTGAAAAGAATGCAAGGTTCCATGTGATGTGCCTCATATTAGATGCACCTTTAGATTCCAACACGTACCAATTGCTTATGATATAGAACTGGTCGCATGTTTCATATTTTCTCCGAGCACGTCATTCGAAGTAGAACGAACATTTGCGCATTGCAACTCTTGTTTGTCTGAGTGTTGGATGAGTTTTTCATTTGAACTCCTTCAAAAGTATACTTATTTCAGTACTACGGCCATAGATAAGCAGACATTCACTTTAATTCCTTCTTTGGTGTTAGCCCAGTGAAGTCTAAAGATATTTAAGAAACTCGTTGTATAACTTATCTATTGTTTTACGTAATTTCAATAAGTATTACACAGTGCGGTATAATTTCTTGGGTGTAAATAATGTACATATAACGGGTGATCCAAAAGACTCCGAACCGGCCGCGTTGTATTTTGCCTGTATTCCTACTGGTAATGCAATGTAACAATCACACATAATATTTCTATCAGACATTGCGTTTGTTTCATAGATATTTGTTTGGGGGATTTAATTAATTTAACTGTCTTAATTAAAATGTCCCAGGTGTCAATTGGTATATGTACATCCTAGTAAGGAATAGGTATTTAACAGGCCAATATAAAGAACCCAATATTTGAGCTTTTTTAATTCAGACGAACTTACAATCGAAAAGAAGGAATGGATTTAGGTACTTTTGATTTTATACATATCAGTCTATGAAAATGTTTCATAAAAATAACGTAATGGCAAAATTTCAAAAAAGGCTGCGCGAGCTCTTTAAATAATCATTTATTAGGTTTTACTGAAATTAGCAGTTAATTGGTTAAACATTTTGATACATGGAGGATTTTAAGGGTACCTACTGAAGAATGCTCAAGAAAAATGTTTTGAGAAAAACAAAATTTAAAACATAACTATGCATTACAGTGCATGTATTCACAAAGTTGCCAATATAAGTAAATCAGACGCACAAAATGAAAATATAGAGTACTTTGCATTTTTCCCAGATTTTCATCCAATCTCACAGATACGTTACCTTAACCCTGCAGCATTACTTTTTATTATATGGCAATAACGTAATGCAATAATAATAATAATAATAATAATAATAATAATAATAATAATAATAATAATAATAATAATAATAATAATAATAATAATAATAATAATAATAATAATAATAATAATAATAATAATAATAATAATAATAATAATAATAATAGAAGAAGAATAACAACAACAACAATCGGAAGGCGCAACAGCCCTTTCCGGGCCTAGGACTACCGTCCGACCGCTGCGTCCCCCAACTCTGCCCATCACAGATGTTATGAGCGGGTTGCAGTACTGGAGGTGGAACGTGTTCAGTGCCCCGGTCCCTCCCGGCTACCTTTCAATCAAGTAGCTCCTCAATTGGCCCTTCAGGGACCTAACAAGACTGAGTGCACCCCGGACCAGGTCTCCCGCGGGAGAAAATCCGCACGCCTGTACAGGGAATCGAATCCGGGTCTCCCGCTTGGGAAGCAGCAGTGCTACCACCGCGCTAAGAATATCATAGTTAATTAACCTGGCACTTATTTCTTTCTTTATCTGTCAAACAGCCACATCATCACTCCTACCAACAAACTAATATTCTACTGTCAGAATATGTTTGAATATTGATGAAAACTCCTTATTCCGTTGCCAAATCATTATCGGTATGTATTAATAATATAAAAGAATGTTACACTGTAAAATGTCAGTTTGTCCGCTGAAATAAATCAATAGGGTGCTTATCTGTTTAGGAGCTGAAATTTGGAGACTACCTCTACTGGTCTGCTTCTTTAATCTTCATCCAATTCCATCGTAATGTTCACTTTCCATGTGCCCAAGCAAATAAATGTAAAGCATGTGTTATTTCCAGCTCTTCTTGAAGATAGTTCACACTTAGTAATATATACCTATATTTATATTTATTTGTGATGTAATATACGCCTTCGCTAAGAGGGCATATTCTTTTCCCTCTTTTTCGCTCTTGTTTTTCGACTTGTGCCACTCTCTCAGACGCTTGCTAAAACCCGCTCATCGGATTGGTGCGGAAAGCCGGGCAGCTGGGATTGCCTCCTTCGGGAGAATCGCTGTGTTAATATTGCACAAACATCAGCAAATGTAACAGCACGATATATCAATGCTATAGGCCTCTCGTAACAATACCTACCAGTATTACTTTGTATCACTCATTTGTATTAAAGCAAAATATGCTTAAATATGCGTTACTACGATGGCAACTTTGAACATTTAAAAAAATAAAACAAATAATGATTAGTTTTAAGAAATAGAATGATTTCATTACCTTTCAAAACATTCTCCATTTTTGCACTAGACACCTAGTTTCCAATCAGCCACATAGTCCAAAGATTATTCAGGTAGTGCACGATTTATAACTAACCTGTATTTATAATTACAACTATATTTGGAAAGCACAACAAACAGAATGTGTCTGCGGAAATTTGGAAAGGGCTCGTACGGCCTTCGTAAGAAGTTCGAAGAAGTCTATTCGATGCGTTAGTGTTGAACCTGCCATTCCTCGGTCTATGTTCATGATTTGGTCCACAAAAGATTACGTCTACCGTACTACAAGATTCCGTTACACCAGAGTATCTATCTCCAGGGTGAGCATAAACGGAAAACGTTTGCTGCAGATACTGTGGATAAAATAGAAGATGACGGTGTTTCCCTGGATAAAGTGCGTTTCTCTGATGAAGCAAATTTCCATGCCAGGACCATCTTTCCGGATTTTCCGCATACACTTTTCATTTGGCATGATTTCCACGTGTAGACAAAAGACTACCAGTTTCTCGTAACTGACAGTCAAATTTCATAACGCTTACATAGGAGGGGACATGGTCGTGACAGCCTAGGTTAAATTCACGGCGAAATTTTCATTGTACACCAGCAGTCCCCATGATTGTTTCTTTGGAGACGCTTACATCATTAGCTGCTATTTCCCACCTCCTCCTTCAGTCGGTGAATCACACCTATGGCCTCTAGATTCAAAAGCAGTCAGTATCCAGTGACGGATACAAATAGACGATTCCATAGCAGTTTCTTAGTCATACCTGGAATGTCCTCAGAATACCTCTTCATTTTGGATGGCTTTTCCATAAATGGTAATCATTAAAAGACGGACAAAAACTTACTGAATAAAAAATGTGTATCTCGCTAAATTACACAATTTATGTCAAATGTCCTTTTGAGCGAACCATTTCCGAGATATTCTTTACTATTGTCTGAATTTGCAAATTCTTATAATTTTCTCAAATAGGAATACGTTATTCACCTTTGTATCTCTTAGCCATGCAAATAGAACGGAGTTTCAAAGGCATCCCATAGCAATCAGCTCTTAAAACATCTAACTTTAAAGCCTACTGTATTACCATATTCCCCTTTCACCTACAAGAAAATTAACAATAAAGTAATTTCTAAAAATGCTTATGTTGATTAAAATGTAGTAGAGAAACATTTGTTAGAATATTGTGTATAAGTGTGAGTATAGCTCTACATATATTTACGAACAGAGTTTCTTCAAATTGAACTATATTTAAAGTTTACATTACAGTAGGTTACGCGACGATCACTCGGCGTACCTTCTAAACCTATGCACTTGACTTTGTCACCAATATGGATAGACTTCTTAAATATAAGCAGTACCAAACAAGTTACTAATGAACAGAAGTTTATCACATTAAATTTGAAGGTGCTTTTGTAAATCAAACGCAACGCACATAGAACCAAACCACCACTGCAACACAGTCGAGTGTTAAAAGAGTAGCACAGTCCGCATAAAGTGGAAGGAGGTAAATTGAACCTCCCCTATTCCGCAAACGTTGGATATCGTTGTTATACACGTTTTACAGATTTTTTCAGGCAGTCCAAGAACACGGAAAATCTGTTGTAGTGTCCATGTCACCATTTTGCACATTCCAATCTAACCTAATAATGTGATCATTGTTGACTTTATTGTTGTAATCTTAAATAGCAATAGATCTACTAATCATATACCAAGTTTTTTCTGTATTTCATAGAAGTTTGTAATATTAAAAGTATCGTTTGGACGCCCTGCATATAGTTAAAGTTTACTTCTAAATGAAAGGACTGCGCAAGAAACTAAAAATGTCATTTTTTGACGATTTCCACATTTTAATCTGCCCTGTTCCTTTATAGATGGCAGTTGCAATTACGTTTGTGAAGAACAAATGGGATAAAGGTTGGTTTCAGTACTGATTATAATGGGATCTTAAAATGAGATAGGAACGGTTGTAGTATGAGCAGTCTCTCTGTTTTATGGGTCACCTATGTCCAGACAACGGCAAATAAAGGGGTCGTTTCTCATCACGTTATCCGTATTGTCCTCGCTTTGTAGATGACCACTTGAATTTCAGATTGCCGGAAAATATCAGTTTTGCACTTTTAGGCTAATTATCTCTTGTGACCCAAAAATGTGATTATGATTTGGGGATATATGTTCTCATCAAGCACACAGTTCAATTATGTAAATGTTGGTTCAAACCAAAAAATTAAGCTTTGTAACATACTAGCAGGCAATGCCTTAGGGATTTTTATTATTGACGTAGGTATCTGCAACAACTATCCAGTTAGACTCAAGAATTTCAAATTATGGAATGGAATAAACTGGGAGTAGAATTAAGGTAATGTATCTATGAAAAACTAAAAATACTAAAAATCCTCAGTTCGCTTTTGAAATTATTGTGATGCATGTAGAGTTTATAAATACATAGTTTAATATATATATATATATAAAATCTAGCACGCTATACCTAAAAGCTTCAATATTAACCTATTTGCAATCCTGTGTGCGATACGAAAATAAGAACTGCGTAAGAAGGTTTAATTTTGAACTTTAAAATACCTTTACAAACATATTGTTGCAAGGTGATTAATTTCAGTTAGTGTGCTGCAACAAAGTATTTTTGTGAATGTGTTATTTAATTTTACAATTTTATAAATATGAACTATTAAAATATTTCATTGTAGCTGATCTACTTAAAAATATTTCATTAAATACGATAAAATGTTATTTATCACCTCAAAATGTCTAAAAGCTTTAAGCAGATAAATTGTAGTAGAAGCTGTGATACGCAGAACAATTCGATTAATTTAAAAAGCTTACAGTGGATTTGAAATTTAACACTGTAATTTACGCAAAAGAGGAAGGATCATGACTGTTTAGAGCATTATAATGGTTCATGTTACTATAATATTGTTTTGTATGCTTGTAAGAAGAGTAGGGAAACAAACTAAGATTTTTCATATTTTGCTGAGAAACGTTAGGCTTCTAAAGAATTTCGTTAGCAGATTTTCCCGACGTTTTCTTAACAGAACCTGCTCTTCACTTGAAAAGCAGTTTGTTTAAGGTGTATAAAATCTTATCTCTTTCTAAAAAGTTCATCCTAGTAGAATTTGCGGTAGAATGATACAGCGGTTATGGCTAATATACGATCAACTGAGACCTAAAAGTGCTTTAAATGTATTTTATATAACTAATCTGTTGGTAACCAGTAACAAAATAGAGGAAGTAGATTATTTCATACGCAAGGGCACCAATAAACATAAACAGTTATTTTCTTCGTTTAGAAATCCGGTTGCTCTATAATGGCGAAAGAATCACACAGGCAAAACATTGGTGGGTTTCATCAAAAAAGCGTTTTAGTAGATGGAAGGTGTGGCCAGACAATTTTCAAACCTTAATATTGTGCAGGCAACAGTACAGCAAGTTTAAGGAACCAGGACTTCGGAATTTGTGGCAGCTCCTCATTAAACAACAAGAGATTTTCGTCAGTAAAGAAAGCTGGTTATAAAGCGGTAGAGTGAGACTGAAAAATGCTATGCCATAGCCGGGATTTGAACCACGGATCTTCCGGTCTCCGTCCGGCCGCTCTAAACACAGAGCTACCATGTCAACGTGCCGACATGACGTTAAATTCTCCAACTCACTCGCATTTTCTTGGTGAACGACAGGGAGATCTAAAATACGTAGAGACCTTAATGTCGATCTACTATGGTGTAAAGTACTTATGTCCCGGGCTTCATAATTTAACCAATTATAAAGTCAATCAATGGAAGTTAATTGTTCTTCCACACTAGTCGTGTGTAGGACAAGGTTGTAAAGGGGTAGAATTTCACTGAAAAATGTGATGAGGTGTCGGCAGGTCGGATACCGGAAGATCCGTGGTTCAAATTCCGGCTATGGCATTGAATTTTCCAATCTCACTCTACCCCTTCACAACCTTGTCCTACGCACGGCTAGTGTGAAAGAACAATTAATTTTCAAAGAAAGATGGTTCGCTTTCCTCGCAAGGTTTCCTTCAAGAAGTAAGGAGTTGTTGGAAAGATCTTGTAGAAATAGTACACATCATTGATAAGCTGAATGTTTTTATTTGTTACTAAAATATTTTTAGTAAACTCCCTTCGTTAAGGTTGCGCCCTTTTGATGAAGTATCTTAGGGAACTTAGAAGCTTTTTCGAACTCAGGAAGTATATGTGATCCTCACATAATCAATGACCAGTTTCATTTACCTGTCCAGTATTAAAATTCTTGTATAGATATACGTGGTCTTGGTCTTTAAGTCACTCGAGAAGTTGCACTAGTCAGTGCCCCCAAAATACAATTATATTACAGGACTTTATTCTGTTCAACAAAGTACTTTTGCCCCTTTGATCTAATTGCACCAATTCTCTTGAATTAAGTCATGTGTAAGGGGAAAAACTTAATTTAGGCAATGATAAAGTCGATGTCTAGCATAGCATCTCTGTTTTCAGTAGACACGTTAATCACGTGACCCAAAGAGGTCAAGGCATTTAATAAAGCCTGTATATCACTTTATGACTTGCGTTACTGCATCTACTCTGGCATTTCATCTTCAAACAGAAGTGACATTGAAATGCTTTTAGGCTTTTCTCTGAGACATTGCTTTTATGAAATACTTTACATTTCTCTTCAGAAAGGGCCCTTTTTACTGAAATTTTCGATAAGTCTCATTCAATCAATTGATTTTAATGGAAGGAAACACTTGTCCCTCCTCCTATACGTGACAATGCTGCTGTTGATAGCATTTCACGGCGTGATTATGAATATTTAAAGCTCGTTCTCCTTTCATTCTCTCTTCTTTACGAAGACTTGCACTTGGCGCCCTGCTATTTGTGACTCGTTCTTTGAAAAATTTAAAGCCATCCTCCCAGAGCTACTTTCGGTTGACTTTGAGCCTTTGAAGAATTGCGCCTCTTAAAGAAGTTGGAGAGGTTATAGAAACACGTACCTTTCAGATTGCGCTCAGACTACTGCATAAACTTGAGGTCGCCAAGGAACAAGCAATGGAGAAACACTTTCAGCAGTCCTTCATAGAAGGCGTAGCACATTATGCATGACGTATTATTGAAATTATGGCCAGTTATTAAACACAATAATACTAATTATTTTGCCATTTTTGAAAATTGTAGGCTATTTAAATATTAGCTTTTATCGTGTAAATTTATTCTTAGTACCTGGGCGACCGAGCTTCGCTCCGCTTTTCTTTTCTTTTACATTCTTAATCGTGTTTTTGGGAAGGAGAAGATACTTATTTAGATAAACTTGAAAAGCAAAACATTAACTAAATATAAATTTTCATCATAATTGTTGGAGCCGCTTCCATGACGAGACCTTTAATATCGTGGCCCTTTTTTTTTAACTGGCCCATTAACAGAGAAATTTGGCCAAAATAAGGTTTCGACTAATGGTGATTACGCGTAGACTAAGATAGCTAAGCCAACTTTCTTTAGATTTTCTGAAAGCTCTTGACAAGACATTTAATATCCTGGCCTGTTTGTTGAAATTGGCCCATTAACAGAGAAATTATGGCCAAAATAAGGTTTAGAGTAATTGTGACTGTTACGCGTAAAATCGCATTTTTTCAAGAATGACACCTATACAAATAAACTTAATAAGTAAAATCCTGTCTGAATACAAAATTTGATCGTAATCGTTAGAGCCGTTTCCAAGTTGCGCGGAATATATATACAAGAATTGCTCGTTTAAATATATGAGATAATAAAATGCTCCACATGGTACATTTTAAAAACATTCCTTCAAATATTCAGATATTGCAATTAGCATGTTTACAAAAATATATGGCAATTTTTATATTAACCCTAATTATTGTAAAAATATATTACTTTATGTACACCCCAAAATTCTTAACTTTTCATAAGTTAATTATTTATTTCTCAAAATTGGAGTATTATTTTTAAAGGTATATGGCTTTTTATTTAATGTACCTTACCTTAATGTACCTTTAAACAAATTTATAAGCAATTGCATTTTAAGGAGTGTTTTGAGTATGGAAAAATGTTGTAAAAACTTTGCAAAAAACAAGATATTTGCCCCCAAAAGAAGTCCCTTCTTTTTGTTCGCTCTTTTCAAATTTAAAATCATAACATTCACACAATACCTCTAAATGGCAAACAGCTCGTTGAGGATCATCTCCATCTTTCTGAATGACATAACCTGCATATAATATAGCACTTCCTCATATTTCTCCAACTTAATCCTATTTTTAAAATGAGATATATATTAAAAATAAATTATATATTAAAAGTGTGCGTGATAATGAGCACCCTTGTTGAACCTGTTTGTTTGTTTGTATAAACGGAGGGGATTCCATGCTGAGCCTAAGTCAGGATATTGCATGTCAGACCCCGGGAGGCAGGAACTAGATGTGAGTGTCCAGCGCGTGTGCCGGAACCAGGAAAAGGGGCGCGAGCCAGCGTGGGGTCCCTAACGTGTGCTGAAGACTCCTTATCCCGGCGCCATGTTTCTTCGTGAAGCCGCCAGCCTCACGGGTTTCCACACCACCCGCCCCTACGCCTACAACAGCAATTACATAACTCAAATTCCACCACAGTGTCCTTTGGCGACACTTCCGACCCGGAAAGACTGGATTGAAGAATAGCGAAATGAGATTGAGGAACGTAAAGTAAACAACCCAGCATTGCCTGGTGATCAAGAAGAATCTCGAGAAAACTTTTGGTCTGTTTGGTTAGTCACCAGGGATCAAACCCGGAGCCTCCAAATGCGAGTCCTAGGCGTCACCACTTGAGCCACCGCGCTCCTTATTTGTTGGTATAGTCTGTGTGTTCTCTCTGCCCAGGTCAATAATTATATTATATTTTCTTATAAAGTTTTCAATGCATTTATTAAATGTCTGGGACAGCCACTTCCCTTATTTGACATAATTCTCTCCTGCTTACTTTATCAAAGCGTTCTGAATAACTACGAAAACTACATGCGCTGGTGAATTAAATTCTTTACTCTTTTCAAATATCTGCTGTATAATGAAAATATACATTGTAGGTCTTCCGGTATAAAGAACATGCTGTTCTTCAATGACCCTTAACCACCTACTTAATATTTTTGCATATATTTTGCTCGTTGAGTTAAGTACACTTATTCCTCTATAATCGTTAGAATTGTTTAATTCTCCTCTTTGGAAAAGGATATTATTTCGGCTGTGTCCCAAGCTTCTGGTACCCCACTATTTGAAATTAAAATTAAATTAAATTATTTAAATTATTTTGTTGTTTAACGACGCTGTCAATTGCCAGGATCACATCAGCGTCGCCGGTGTGCCGGAATTTTGTCCCGCAGGAG
Source organism: Tenodera sinensis (assembly GCA_030765045.1). Lineage (NCBI taxonomy): Eukaryota > Metazoa > Arthropoda > Insecta > Mantodea > Mantidae > Tenodera > Tenodera sinensis. Next base: position 71,877,242 of record CM060962.1, on the reverse strand, counting down.
TTCTTTTACATGCCAGTAAATCTACTGACATGGGGCTGTCGTGTTTAAGCACACTTAAAAACCATCGGCCTGGGCCGGATTTGAACCCGCGACCTTGGGAACAGTAGTCCCTCTATTTGAGCAACACTGTTTTGTTAAATGGAGTAATTTTCAGTCTGATTACTCCTCAGTGATTCTCCGCTTAACAAAATCTGCGCACACAAAAGAAAGCCAATCAAGAGAGTATATGGTTATTACACTAAGAGAAACCTAAAAATAAAACATTTTGAAGTGTTTGGGGAAGGGAATTATCCTCTACTTCTCTTCTTCATTACCTTCAACGCATTGCCCCCCTCTTTGCAGGACTTAGAGCCCCGACACTTCCATGGTAATGCCTTGGGTCAATAACCTGTCCAGGAGCAAGCAAACTTTGGATCATAACATATCCAGGTTGGATGATCAGCCTAATGTCGCCTATGGCAATGAAGATGAAGGAAATGAAAAGTAGTGATGAAGGGAGTGATAGCAAAATTCATGGATCAAATTATACAGCCCAGCATTTGCATAACACCCCAGGAAAATCCCGACAAAACCTTCGATCGGTTGAGTCAGCCCCGGAGGTTTGAACACGTGATCTTGCGAAGGCGAGTCGCACAAGTTACCGTGGCACAACCTTCCTCGGTAACCTTTACTACTCGTAAAGCACAAAAGCTCACGGTTATCGCTGAAAAGAGAAAGTAATTAGCCTAAAGTGGACAGAGAGGTCATAACACGTGAGAGGTCATTCAACTGTTCCTGGCAGTAGATATACACGTTAGATTTGTAATCAACTAATCAACTATGAGACAGCGCGTGCTGTGCTTTTCTCCGAATACATTTGCAACGAAAACGGTAACACGAATGATGGAGAGAAACATGCAACTTGTGTTTATGTCCAAAAATTACATTTTATTTATTTGCAATAATTTTGCTTAAACTACTAACCAGATCAGAATGTGAAAATGCTTTTGGAGGTATCCTGAAACTTCCGGTCAAGTGTATTCTACAACAGCAAGGGCACCCATCATTCGGTGTTAGTTTGTTTGCCGTTTACATCTGAGAGCGCAATTTCGAATCTCGATTGGGGCTGAGCTAGAAGATAGAAGTATGCAGACGGAGGTTCCTTCATCAATTGGAGCACACCACCGCAAGGGGACCATATTTGGGCCCTTTTTGCTTTTAACGGTACTCCTGGGAGGAAGAGATAAAGGAGATACCCTGAGAGCAGCCAGATCCGGACGACGATGTGCGCTAGCAAGGACGGAATCCCTAACGATTCCACCCTTACACCAATATGACACCGACTATCATTGCCTAAACTATTCGTAACCAGGGGCTTCTGAAGCAGCTCCGAAGAAGAGGGCCGTAGCAGTCCCGCAAAACGCCAAGAGCTCAATCCCGCCGTCCCTACGGAACACAGCAACCGCTGTCACTTGATCATACAACCCTGATACAGATGAGATGAAGTAGATGAAAGAAAATGGATCGGAAATGCGTGCTAGAAAGGAAACCACGATAGCAATAGCCTATCACGAGAAAGCCCATTGTCAGAGTGGTGGGATCTACAGAAATCAAACCCAGTACCCCCTGAAAGTGAGATTCGCACGTTACCGCGAAAGCATTTGGGACTGATTTGCCTGAAACAGGTCATGGAGTTATCTTGCCAGGTATCTCTCACCTCAGTAGAATCTAGGCTCACTTGAGAAGCATTTCATTTGCTGTTCTTGAGGCTGAGGTTCATACGTTATACGCTACCTATACTGAATGCCACAAAAATAAAGGGCAAGCAAACCCAGTATCAGAGTTGCACCATTACTCCTGTTGTTAACACCTTCCTAAATATTAATGTATGCGACTACAAACCTGTATGGTCTGTAACAAAGGCTCTTCAGTAATTAACCTGCAAGATGCACACAAAATATTATATGCTGCATATTAAAATAAAAATTATCTGGGTTTCCAGGTTTTGCACCCTGATTAGGACAAACGCATTAAACATTTTATGCGCTCCTGTTACTAAACTACAGTTTTGGTTCTCACCGCTTTCCATTTCACGTTTTCACTATTACAGAACGATAATACGTTATACGATAACCGAATATCCCGTAAAGGGATTTTTCCCGGCCCTTCCTCTACGCCAAACTTGCCCAATCGCGTAAACATCGCTCTCTCCCTCTTTAATAATGGCATTGGTTAAAACATTAAATACCGACATAGAAACTGACTCTGGAAACTAGATGCAATCAGAATATGCATTTGATCCCAACTTAAATATCACATACATATCTCAACAAGCGCGCATAATGCCCTATATTAACTACTGTTAACATAATACTATGACAATATTATTTTTACAAACAAAATATATAAAGTATGTTTACTGTTTATATAATCACCATAGCTACATTCTAGCGTTCGTGATACATGCTTCGTTTAGTTATAGAATAATGAAGCCGGTCCTCGGGTATGTGCGTTAAAAGAGTTGCAGAAATCACAGGGGTAAATCCAGTCAGTGGCGTGCGTGCACTTTGTTCTGCTCGTAAGAGAAGAGAGCGGCAGAGGACATGCACAGGCTTCAACTGGCGTGTGCAGCGGGTGATAATAGAGAGGAACACTTAGAATATTTTCCCCCTCACTTACAAGACTATATTTTCCAGGGAGTAAACTCACTCCTGTATATGCTGCTATTGTCTAACATTACAGACTACAAATTCTAAATTGCCGTAACAAAATCCATGCAAACATGAGGGTGTGTAGTGTCCGATTGAGATTTCTTTGTTTCTTATTAATGTTATTGTTGTATTTCATTATCATTAGTTATTATTTTTGTTTGTCGTTATTGTTTTATATTAATTTATAATATTCTTTATATTGTTTATATTATTAGCATTAATATTCAATTTATAATTTTATTCTTATGGGTGTGTTTATCATTATTGTGATATTAGTATTATTATGGTTATCATATTATTATAATTATTATTATTATTATTATTATTATTATTATTATTATTATTATTATTATTATTATTATTATTATTATTATTATTATTATTATTATTATTATTATTATTATTATTATTATTATTATTATTATTATTATTATTATTATTATTATTATTATTATTATTATTATTATTATTATTATTATTATTATTATTATTATTATTATTATTATTATTATTATTATTATTATTATTATTATTATTATTATTATTATTATTATTATTATTATTATTATTATTATTATTATTATTATTATTATTATTATTATTATTGTTATTATTATTATTACTATTATTATTACTATTATTATTACTGTTATTATTATTACTATTATTATTACTATTATTATTATTACTATTATTATTATTACTACTATTATTACTATTAATATTACTATTACTATTACTATTATTACTACTACTACTACTACTACTACTACTACTACTACTACTACTATTAGTGTTGGTGGTGGTGCTGGTGGTGAGGTGGTGGTGGTGGGGTGGTGGTGTGGTGGTGATGTTAATGGTGGTGGTGATGTTGGTTGGTGATGGTGATGGTGAGGGTGATGGTGGTGGTGTTGTGGTGTGGTGTCTTTTTCCCAGCCAGAGTTAGAGGACCACGGTATCTGGAATTCGTGCAAGGTGAGCTTCAGGATTTTCTTGATTAGGTTCCTGTGCTACGTCCGAACAACACTGTACACTAGTTCAAACGATATGGGGTTATTAATGGTTATGATGATGGTGATGGTGATGATGATGGTGATGGTGATGATGATGATCATCATCATCATAATAATTAACAATAATAAACTAATGAGAATAAAATAACGGTAATAACAATAGCAATAATAACAATAACTAAACAGACATTGCGTGCCCTCATGTTTGCAAGGATTTTTATGGCAATTTACAATCTGTAATCCGTAATGTTAGACAATAGCAGCATATACAGGAGTGAGCTTATTCCCTGGAAAATAAAGTCTTGTAAGTGAGGTGTAAATTATTCTAAGACTGTGCCTCTCTATCATTACGCTCTGCACACTCCAGTTGAAACCTGGGCATATCCGCTGCCGTTCTCTTTTCTTACAAACAGAACAAAGCTCACGCACGCCACTGACTGGATTTATCCCTGTGATTTCTGCAACTCTTTTAACGCACGAAGGATTATTTACTTACCCGTGGGCCGGCTGGAGTGGGCCATCTGGTATGTATGTGTGTTGTGTGTTGTGTGTGTGTGTGTGTGTGTGTGTGTGTGTGTGTGTGTGTGTGTGTGTGTGTGTGTGTGTGTTGGGGGAGGGTTTTTCTCCGTTATCTAGGGGTAACATGCTCGCCTCCAGTTCCTGAGGACACGGTCTCAAACCTGGTGGAGGATAATGGAATTTTTGGGGCCTAAAAATTGGTGGCATTATTTCTAGTAGTAAAGCCGGTGGCCACATGTCATAGATTTGCGGCATGTAAAAGATTCTCAAGGCTTATAAACACGCCCAATGTAGAATGGGAAGCTAGAACCATGGTAGTTAAAGAGGGTATACAAATAATTCAATCTCTCTTCTCTTTTTCTTTATATAATTAAGATCTTCGTCAGTGGTAAATAATTACATTTAATGACTTCCAAAGCAACGTATTCCCTGATCTAGGAACAATGAAATGGAACTTTTGAACTTATGACCTGAAAGCCCAATCGGAATGAGTATACAGACTATGCACGACATGTAACCACTGAACGCTAATAACTTCAGTAGTAGTGCGCTCTAACACCCAATCCAACCAACCACTGAAGTGCGAAGTATGTGTGAAGTACCTACATGGACTGGTGTATGATTCTACTATTGGGTTTAAAAAGTAACCAATCCGCGGTACAGCAGCTCTATCCGGGCCAGGGTCTACGAACCGGCCGCTGCATCCTCCACCTCTGCCCATTATGGGCTTCCTGAATGGGGTGTAGTACTGTACTGTGGGACATGGTCAGCGCCCCAGCACTTCCAGGCAGGTTATACGGTTTTGGCAACAAAGGATCGCTGCTGTTTAATCAAGTAGCTCCTCAATTGGCCCCCAAAAGGTCCTGACGAGGCTCAGTGCACCCCGTACCGGGTCTCCCAGTAGGAGAAAAACGCCATGTCGGTACCAGGAATCGAACCTGGGTATACTGCTTGGCAAACAGCAGCGCTATTGGGTTTACTTGACACATTTGTGACACGAAGGTAGATGAACATAAAGAAGCATTGTTACCAGCCTTCACCAGGAGACCGATATCGGCAACTTTTAATCATATGCCAGCCCTCGTAGCCGGGATCGCAGGAGTATATGTCTTTGGCGCTCTGCTACGTAGAGAGCCGCGGGTTCGAATTGCGCCTCTAAAATAGGTGTTTGTGTATATTGTGTACATCTTTAAAAAAACAGTAAAAATAAAACCGGAACTCATGGAAAAATAAAGTGAGAAAAGAAGGGACCTTTTTTTAAAAAATCGCGAAAGAGTTTACATTTGTCCCTTGTGTACAAATGGAAAGTCGATGAGTGCTGTGACTATATTACCAATATTTTTGTAGTGTTTAACATCCGTACATATTACCTCCTGCACCACAGTTGGTGTTTAATTAAATAGAATGAAAATGTATAAAGTTAATATGAGAAGGGAATGTTCCAGCCCTAGGTTCAGAGTACCTCTGCAGAATTTGCCGGTTATTAAAACTTAGGAAAACCTGAAAAAAAAATAACCTCACCCAGGGAGGACGGTGCTGGTGGGATTTGAACCGCAGACTTCTTGATCACGAGTCCCTGTCTTAATCATCTCCGCCATCCGTGTCGCTTTTTATTCAATTCCATTTTATTGTTTTATATAGTCATTTAAACACTCATTAAAGGAAGTTTTTGACGCCTGTAGCTCTTCTTCAAAGATGCACCACACCGATCCGTTTAACAAACGTTTCTACTATATTTCAAAAATACTGCAGGAGAGAGAGAGAGAGAGAGAGAGAGAGAGAGAGAGAGAGAGAGAGAGAGAGGGCGAGAAAGAGAGAGAAAGAGAGAGAGGGCGAGAGGGGAAATTCATTAGTGGTGTAATTGGTTTCATAAGGTAGCACAACGATAACTGAATGTTTGTCTGCCAGTATAGAAACGTTAAGGGAAAAGAGTGATGCTCTGATATTTGTAAAAACAGGTGAGCATCATAACTATGCTTGGATGATCACACCCGATTTTTGGTACACTGACATTTATTAAAGAAACACTATGATTTCCTTAAATACTCTGGTTGCGGTCAGCAAAAATCTGTTCATATTACTATAAATGTTTGATGACATAAAGAAGGAAGTAAATTTCGTAATTAATCACAAATATGATAAATGCTATTATATTGGATTCTCTCGGTACTATATATTTAACTTCATCTCGTAGTCAATCACTGACCAGGGGCATACTCTGTTTATTCGTTCACCAGTTGTGTTGACTAAAAATTAAATTTAAAAAAAAAAATTCTGAGTAAGGATTTCTTGTAAGCATAATTATCACTTAAACGTGATTTCAGACATTTTTCTCTCTAAAATATACGCAAGAACTTGTACTGCTGGACATTAAAGCATTTCACTAAAATACTCAAGGAAATAAGAGATATTGAACGGGAACTTCGAAATACTGAAATATATCTCATGTGTTGCAGAAACCTGTATTTTTCCCATCCTGATAAGAAAATGACTGTACCTTCTTGGATAATATTAATGATCTTTTTATAGCCATATTTTTAGGTTTTGTGTTTCTTTGAGGGAGGAAAAGGCCATCCGTCATTTCGACAGTATAATTAAACTTCTTAATGCAATTAATGTGTTTGAGATAGTCCGATTTGTTTTGCTAGATACTCGTGAAATTGTCGATGTAAGCCCCAGTTCTGTTTTAAGCTAATGTAGAAGTAACCATTTAAGTGCGGGAGCAACTGTAGGACGGCTTAAAGAAAACAAGGAACTGAAATGTGCTTCAAATCCTATCGATTGTGTTAGACGGGGCTCCAGACACAGGGTACCACCAACTACCAAAACAAATTATTCTATATGTAGTGCAGCATAGGCTGTAAGTCTCGCAAGTTGCACTTGATTTGAAAAAAGATCCTACGTACTCAACAAAGAGCTCCTTAATTTTCCACGACATAAGAAAGAGTACAAAAAAGCATTTGTTTTGCATTTTTACAAAAAAATGCCAAGAAACAAACAATAAGTGTACTGGAATTGTTTTAAATATTTATATTTAGGGAAAGGGAACAGGAAAATACAATGTATAATAAACTACACATAATATTTAAGCATAATGCATAAAGATAAAAATTAAACCTCTGTAGTGTTTAAAACAACTGCATTGTGTGCACTTTTTGTTACTTCCTGTGGACGCTCGCAGACTAAGGCATTCTAGGTGTATAATTTTCACATGCACTTGCAGATTATTACTGATATGTATTAAACGTTTGTTTTTGCAACACATATTCCAAAAATGAAAGCATTTAGAAGCTTGATTTCCTTAATTCTAGTACAATACTCCCATATATTCAGATATTTGACCCATATATTATTGTTAAGTAACTAAAGTTCAAAATTTGCGTTTATTTAAGGTAAATGTAATGCATGTGGTTGCTCACTGCGTTTTTAGTTTTAAAATACGGATATATGCGAAACGATATTTCTCACCACAAAAACCTAAAAGCAAATGCACTTAAGAAGCTTGCGTGTAAACTTGCAAGGTTTCGAATAGCCTGCGTTCCAAATAACCAATTCCTTAGCCCTAGGTGAGTTATTCCATGATTCTAAAAAATCTATTTCTTCATTGGTTGCCTCTCTAGAGATTCTCTCACATTTTTCATGCGTTCTATAATTTTAATATTAGCAATTGCAAAATATTTATCAGTTAAAGCCAGTATTCATGAATGAAAAGAAACATTCTGCATTTAAGTACGACCATTTCCTGTGTTACTGTAGTCATAATTTCATACAGCTATGTTTAAAATGTACTTTTATTAATGTAGATTCATAATTAATACTGAAAAAATTAAAATAATGGAACGGATTTAAAAAATATCTTAGGACAGTGCGGCTTTATTTTTGGGTCTATCTTAGCCAAATAATTTTGGTGAAAAGTGACACGAATTTTTTGAAAACTTTATTGATGCTTTTTATTGGAAGTTTCTATTAAATTACAGGTTTTAATTAAGAAATTCCACGGTATTTCGTATTTTTTGCAAAGTTTTGTCAGTAATCTTTCCTAAGTGGATTTCAAAAGTTAAGCGTACTTCTTTATCTATGATGGTATGGATTTTGGGCAAGGTGCACAGCTGCAGACAAAGCTTGTATTTACATGCTGAATTTTAAATGCTATTAGAAGCCGTAAGTGTTGGAACCATGTGGAAATCAATAGAAATATTGTCGCAGTTGAACTTACCAACAACCACAGAGAAAATCGCGTAAGGGTACACCAGGAGCGCACTCTACTCTTGCACTAAGACACATGCCACATGCTGCCTTGCCGACACGAGACACTGTATAGCGAGCGGGGATACCTGAGTGCAACCTCCTCCTCTGCCACCACCGCACGGTGACGTGGTGGCGTCGGTGGGCTATGCTGGCTTTTCCCTGCTCCGCACGTACACACGTTACGTCACGAGATGGAGCTTCGCCAACCAGCCCCCGCGCTAGGCAGAATGCGAGTCTGGATACGGTAAGGGGGAGGGATTGATTGCCACGCCGCTATGGTGTTGCCGGTGCTAGCGGCCCATAAGGGCCGCCAGCAGTGCTCGTGTCGTAGTACTGCAATCGATACTACACACAACCCCCTACTCATGACGTCAGCAACGCCATCCCCTTTTGCTTCGTAGCCCTTTTAAGAAATATCCTACCAAATTTCAAAAACATACCCTTGGACCGAGGCGACTTTATATCAAGATCAATATTTGTCCCTTCTTGTTCGTACCACCCTCACATAACTTTGCATACCTTTGGACACACAATCAGAAAACGTAATAAGATACACGTGCTACTGTTTATAATGTAGCGCTAAGCACAATTTCAAAGTTGAGAGCATCCAATAAAAACAAACACTTGCTCACGGGAACAAAGCAAGCAAATTCTTTTCTACTTTGGAAGAACACATCCTTATAAAGTTTCTGACAGTCGGCGTCCATTTCCCCCATTACTTTGTTCCGTCACCGCTCTTGTTATTACTCTGTCATAAACTTGAAACCACTTGTTGGGATAATTATCTCCAATGTGTAGATCGGCAAGCGGCGTGTTGTATTCTATTGTTGCTTGGGCTTATCAACAGTAACGCGTTATTATTCAAATTTATTGATCCAGTCTGTTTCCTTACAAGAATTACCGGAACCAAATTTCAGGCAGACCTTTGTACACTAGTTCCTCAAGACCAGTGAGCCTATTGTGGTAGCAGACTTTTTGGATAAGTGATTACAACTTTGTTCAAGTATGATATAAACCTGAAACGGTCGGATTTTAAAAAATAATTGAAATATTGGATACAACTTACTCAAGAAAGGTCTTTGAATCCGCCCTCTGTAGCAAGATTTTTAGTTCTACGATGAAATACAAAATTTAAGGTTAGCTGGCTGCCAGGTGCACTTGCAAGGAGTATTAGACGGATGCAACCCAAAAGGTTTAGTCCCCAGTTTGCTTAACAAAATTATTGAAGTCTCTTGGATACTTTCAAGAAATGCTACAACACTTGCAGAAAGGCGCTCAAAATAAACATTCACTCGCACACATTCGCGCTTATGTTTATTGAAGTTGCAAAGTTACTAGATACGCACAATAAAAGGTCAGTTGGATTTAAGCATGTCGTTAATAGAAACCGCATTAGCAAAAAGCAAGGAAAGGATTGAGAAGTATCTTAAATTCGTAACGAAAGAGTTTTAACTCTATCTTTTCAGAATCGTATATTCCTGTGTAGCTATCTGTCTTTTACTGTAGATTTGTTGCTGCGGTTCCAATTAAAAGCAGGACGCCGTAGTGTTTTGGGAATTATATATAGCCAGCGAAACGTAATCCAATGTTTTAACAGAGATCAGCAGGCAAATGGAAAGCAGGAGTGAAAGTTGGTGAATGATAGTATGTAACTTGTTTCCCTTTGCACTTGTGTATATTTAGCGTACAACTGTTTTCCCAGAAACTTTTACCAACTAGTTGATTTTGCAACGGTTACATCAGAGGAAGGAAATATGTAAGAGCGAAATTCCTTAAAACCAAAGCCGTGTTCCGCACAACTCAATTAGTAGCTCCACAATTGTTCCCTTTTCAAACATTAACGACCGTTTATTTCATTGACCTGAAGCTCATTACGAAAGAAACATTTGTACTCAAATGTTCTTTAGTCTGGTTAAGGTTGGTAAATAAGTCAACACCAATTATTAAGTAGAAACTTATTTTGTTTGAATGTTTGTTTGCAGTGTTTTCTTTACACATTTTTATTCCAATAGCGGGTAATTTTTTCTGAGTAATGATTCATTCTTTGTTAAACAGGAAACATTTTTGTATCGGCAATGGGCAGCGGAATTTCTTTCTCTCAAAAAAAGTGGCACAACAGCCCATCCGGGCCAAGGCCTACGACCCGACCACTGCGTCTCCCACCTCTGCTCACCACAGGCGTCATGAGTGGGGTGCAGCACTGAAGCTGGGACATGGTGAGTTCCCCGGTCTCTTCCGGCCGGTTATGTGGTCTTCTCGACCAGGAGCCGCTACTTTTCAATAAAATAGCTCCTCAATTGGCCCCTCCTGGACCCAATAAGGCTGAGTGCACCCCGTGCCAGACCTCCCAGCGGGGGAAAAATCCCTACGCCTGTATCGGAGATTGAAATTATTTTGTTGTTTAACGACGCTGTCAATTGCCAGGATCACATCAGCGTCGCCGGTGTGCCGGAATTTTGTCCCGCAGGGGTTATTTTACATGCCAGTAAATCTACTGACATGGAGCTGTCGTTTTTAAGCACACTTAAAAAAAAACATCGGTCTGGGCCGGATCCGCAGATCGAACCTGGGTCATCCGCGCCAGGGGTAGGCGCGCTACCACTGCACCACATAGGAGGTCCTCTCAGAGTAAATGCTGCTGTAAAACTGTGTCGCATCTGTAGATATGTTTCATGAAACAATTTCCACAAATTTGAGAGTTGCAATCTTTAGAAACTTCCACAAATTTGTTGCATGCCTTTGTTGCTGCCCTTAGCTAAAATATATATATTTTACAACCACACGACTTTCTCTACTCATTCCTTTACAAGTTATTCTTCCAAAATCTCCTACTTCTTATTAATACAGATAAACGTTAAATTCAGATTGACACATTTTGTTGCAGTATGCAATAGGTAAATCTACAGCCAGAGTTCCAAAGAGTGCGTCCCTATGTGATGGCTTTGAAATTTCAATCTCTTTGCACAGCCACGAGAAGAAATCGAATAGTCACTAATAAGTTCAGAAAAGTATAAGTATTTGAAAATTTAAACCAGTAACGCCACAAAAAATTTTTTTGGTGTTAATCATGTACCTTAACTAGGTCTACATTTTTTTTGCTGTAAGGTATTTTATATTTCTAGCCTTTTACAAGTTATACAAAAGTCATTCATAATTGAAGAGAACTTCACAGGCTGTAGCCAGCAAATTCAAGATACAGACCTTATTTATCTTGCAAAAATTTGTTAAATATATGGTTTATAAGCCAAGGTCCTTAAAGTTAGTTTTGAGAGCATTAAAAATAATTATTTTTCCCTCTGTTAGTTTAAGATGGAAGGATACTTTTGAAACCTTCGTGTCGTATCCTTGGAAGATACTGAACTCAAATAGCAAGTTTGGTATTTCACTTAATTTCCGGTTTTGAGTTATACTGCGCGCGCGGATAATTTTCTAAAAAGGCTGTTGGATTCAAGGGGTCTCAAAACATGTATATCCTGTGAAATCTCAGTATCAAATTCTTGGGTGGAATGAAATACTTTCTCAACCTACTATAGGTAACTAGTAGAGAAATAAAAATGTACCTATAACCTTTGCCTTCATGGATAATACTGAGGTACATAGTAATTTGTATTGATAATTCATTCAAAACAGATCTGATGTCATTAAGTATCCCTTATGTTATTTTTGTGCACCCTTAGCGCGGTGGTAACGTTGCTGCCTACCAAGCGGTACGTCCAGGTCCGATTCCCGGCTTGGGGGTTTTCTCCCGATGGAAGACTTGGTCCGGGGTGCACTCAGCCTCGTTATGTCCCTGAGCGCCCAATTGAGAAGTAGCAGCCCCTGTTTGCGATGAGTGTATATGCCGGCCGGATAGGACCGTAGGACTGACCATGTCCCACCCTCCAGGAATGCACCTCACTCGTGACGCCTGTGATGATCAAAACATCACGAACGCAGCGGCCGGGCGGTGGCCATGGCCTAGAAAGGACTGTTGCACCACGGCGTTACTTAGTTGCTTGGCCAGCCTTAGTTGGTTGCCGGATTATGTTGTTTTCTGGTTGATATATTCCTAAACTCAGATGGAACATGCAGCACAATAAAACACATCACTCGTTTCTCCTCCCATTCTTAGATTTTCATTGCTTTGCTCCTACTTTTAATACGCTAAACTGCTTTGGAATCAAAACACAAAATTGTAGCTATTAAATTATATGTGCTAATTTTTGTCGGTTCAGTACTTTACGGTTTAAAAATAGCTTGCAATAATAATAATAATAATAATAATAATAATAATAATAATAATAATAATAATAATAATAATAATAATAATAATAATAATAATAATAATAATAATAATAATAATAATAATAATAATAATAATAATAATAATAATAATAATAATAATAATAATAAGAAGAAGAAGAAGAAGAAGAAGAACAACAACAACAACAACAACAAGAATAGTAATGGTAACTGCAATAGTAATTGTAATAGTAAAACCATTAATAACAATAACAGTAATAATAATAATAATAATAATAATAATAATAATAATGATAACGATAACGATAACGATAACGATAATAATAATAATAATAATAATAATAATAATAATAATAATAATAATAATAATAATAATAATAATAATAATAATAATAATAATAATAATAATAATAATAATAATAATAATAATAATAATAATAATAATAATAATAATAATAATAATAATAATAATAATAATAATAATAATAATAATAATAATAATAATAATAATAATAATAATAATAATAATAATAATAATAATACAGTTATTACTGGTGTTATTACGAGGGTGAATCAAATAGTAAGTTGTACTTGCTCGCCACAAGAGCACGCTGTGCGTCGTGACGGTGGCCCATGTATAGCAAGCTACAGTAACTGCTGACAAATCCGATAGGTAGGGTGGTGTGATATCCCGTCGTGTTGTGCGAGTAGAGCAGGCCTGGCTCAATGGCATGCCAACTGGATATTCACTCCAAATTGGAGGTGTATGCAACAATCAGATTTCTGTGGACTAAACAGCTCAGTTACATGGACATTCGCTGTGAAATCACTGCTCTTTATTGTGGGCATGCAATTTTTCACCGTAACATCTCACACGGCCCACCAAACGTCGGAACTGCTACAGCGATTCAAGTGGGGGGTAAGACAACATCCCCAATACAGTTCAGACTTAGCGCCATGCGATTACTATGTGTTTAGTAAGGTGAAAAAGGATCTTGGTGGACGGCAATTCCGAAACTATGAGGAGGTGAAAGCAGCTGTATCCAGCAGGTGTTTACACAGCACTGGAGGTGATCTCTACACATCCGGAATCGAAAAGTTGTTTACCCGATCCGATAAATGTTTACAGTCTCTAGGGGACTATGTGGAAAAGTGAACTTACATAGTATGTTGCCATAGCTGTGTTGCCTGTGTGTATGTGGTTTAATAAATGGCCATAGCTTTAAAGTGCAAGTTACTTTTTGATTCGCCCTCGTATTACTGGAACTGGTCCAGCTCTACCAATCCATCAATTTGAATATGCGACGTTGAGGTGTTTCCGCGCATTTACGTCACAGTGTGCTGGAGCTCAAGTCGGTCATTTCAACAGCTGTATACTGGTACGTATGGCGCTGTTAAAAACGTTACTATACTGGAAACTACACAAGTAACGCAGTAGGATGCGCACCAAGGACGCTATGGAGGAATGTAGCGCATGTGCAGGAATGTTGTTATGCTCAGGTCGTGCATCCCAGTACACAGATGGCTAAAGGGATGCACACCTTCCATATTAAGATACCAAAACCAATGCTAACAAATTGTCAAAATCGTTCGTTTGCAAACTTCGACGCTCTCCACTGTCCAAACCGTGCAATTCTGGACAGGGGTTTCTATTAGAAAAGCGATCAGTTTGCCATCCCTCACAACATACTAAGCGTTGTCGGTGTTTGTTTAGGACACCCGGTATATAACTCTAGCGCTTACTTTAAGCGCTTCACAGTAGATTCCTCTCTATGACTATAACACTCGACTGTAAAGACGCAAATTTAAGCAATACATTCTCTTTTATGATCACAAGTCTCACCTACATGACTGCTCCTACTAATGCTCCTATTTATATGTTCCAATCCTGCAACCACTAAAATCACAGCTTTCCCTTTGCCCATGAAAGACCACTGTTACTTTGAGTCTCGCTAAATTCTAAAAATCTTGTTCCCATTACAATTTTTATAATTTTGTCTACGTGATTAGCAACGTTTGTGATAGCTGAACACTCTGAATTCCAAGAACAACTTGGGCTAATTTTATTGTTGTCGACTGAGTTTCATCATAACCGTAATTAGCTAGCTACACTAGCCTGAGTAAATTGCCTTTACCTGACTTCCTAAAATGCATCACTGGTGAATGTAACTCAGGCTTACTACACTATAAGCGAGCTTAGATAATGCGCGTAATCAGGACGGGGTCCCTAACTATTCCAGAATGACACCAATCATGACGCCATCTTCGAGCCAGTGGACCCGGAACGAAGGAGCTCCGCAGAAAAGGGCACCAGATGGCCATCCAAGCGCCAAGAAAAACTCCTTACAAAGCGCCAAGGACGACGAAGCAACCCGGGGAGAATTTCCAGGAGGCTCCAGGGAAGCAGGCTTTCCAGAACGCAAGCATCTGTGTCATCTGTCTGCCTTCGCCGGAACGTACCGCGCTACTAACCAAACCTCAAAGATGATAAGTGAGGAAAATGAGAAATGAAGGAAAAGGAATATGTGGAAAAGAGAATGCACTCCAGCATTCGCCTGGTGACAAGGGGAAAGCACGGAAAAACACAAGTCAGGGTGATCGATCGAACCCGGGACCTCCCAAATGCGGGTCACACACGTTGCCACGGCGCCACCTCACTCGGGGCAGCTACCCTGAAACATATTAAGGTGAAATATGTGAAAAGAAATAACAGGGGATTGGTGGTACAAGAGAAATCATCCCAGGATTCGCCTACCGACCCGAGACAATCATGGCAAACCCTAGGTGATGGTGGCCAACCGAACCTGGGATCTCCCGCAATTACCACGGACCCATTTCGATTAGTAGTTTTGCATCTTACTAAAAGCTATGACGCGTCGATGACCATGGTTTTAACTGGATATGTGATTTAGCTGGCATTGTACATTTATCGCCTGTCCTATTAATAACAGACCAGAATCAGTCCATCTACCGATGGAGTGTCTAGTGATTTGAGATTAAGCAAGAGGAAAGGCTGCCGAAGAGGTACACGGGGCTCCTAAATACTATAGAAATCATAAGACTTACGAACATTCTGTCGTATGAATAGACAGGGGACATGGCTCGGAGGGAACCCAACCGATTGAATAATTCTTGCACACCTGATTATCAACAGAATTATGTCATCCCGGAAATTAGAGGTGCGATACACCATACATCTACATGTTTAAACGAACCATTGGTCTGGGTGGCTCAGTTGGTTAGGTGCTGGCTTAAGAGTCCTAAGGCCGTGGGTTTAAACCTCGCCCAGACCAATGATTTTTAAGTATGCTTAAAAGCGACAGCCCCATGTCAGTAAATCTACTGTCATGTAAAACAACTGCGAAACAAAATTCTGGCGCACCGGCGGGGCTTATATGATCGTAGCAATTGACAGCGTCGTTAACAAACAAAATATTTAAATGAGCAGATATGAGATTGGATATACACGGTGTTCATTTTTATCCGTGATTTCCCGCGCAGAAATAGACATCAATAGCAACGCTTATGAAGCGGATTTATGTTCGGCTCCTCTAGCGGCCAGAGATCGTATTTGATGCGGAGACATTGCGTTGTCCTAACTGCAGGTAAACACACTATTCGATGAGTGGGTCTTGGTCACGTGGTACAAAGCGTGTCTATTTCCACTTGTTCCGCAGAATACCTGTTATATTTTTTTTAATGGTGTAGACATTATAAATGGCAGATAAATACAAACAATAAATAATTGAAATATAACTTTGCCAAAATTATAACATTATTTGTGTTGTTTTAAAATGTTTCGGTAAAGAAACAGATGTAAATTAACCAACATAAAATTATTCTGTACGTTTATCAAGAAACTTAAACCCATTGTTTTTAAACCGTAACATCTATTAACGGTTTTATAGAGTTTAAATGGCAAGAAACAACCGAACACAAATAAACAAATAAACAAGAGCCGCTGTGGTAAATTAAAATCAGTCCTTCGTTAAATGAATGGTGCAGTATGACCACCATTCAGAGCAAGACACGTTCGTATCCTTTTTACCACATGCTCATATGTTTACAGAATCGCAGGTGTAATTGTGGTCATCTCATATAAATTGCAAACAAAAGTATGTAAATTTGAAGATACTTGGACACCTTTGAGTCTTACTCTCCGAGGGACGTGTCTGAATACCACATAGCTTTTAATAAAGCCCTGGATGCAGCGAATTAAGTTGTATTTATACGTTTCCACTTTATGCGGACACTCCTTAACACTCAGCCCTACATATTTGTTGCAGAAGCGGTTAGGTTACATGTACATGCGTTTGGTTTACAAAAGCAATTTCAAATCTTATGTGATAAACAGGTGTTCATTAGTGACTTGTTACTGCTTACGTTTAAGAAGTCTGTCAATATTTGGCGACAAAGTCGAACAGCAAGGCTTTAGAAGATACACCAAGTGATCGTCGCGTAACCTATTGCAATGTAAACTTTAAACATAGTTCAATTTCAAGAAAATCTGTAAATATATATGTGGCCCGCATTCGGGTTCGGTCGCGCGTTCGATCCCCATGGCCGCGCACTCTGAAATGGGTTTTCCGTGGTTTCCCCATGTCACTTAGGTGAATGCTGGGGTACATTATTTCATACCACGGTTTCCTGTCCCTCGTTTTCCTTCATTCCATTTCCTTATCGCCTTTCAGGTGTACTTTCAGACGTGTAGTAATGGCGGTGCCGGGCAGATGGTGTGGATGATTGCGCATAACTGCTGTTCTCGCCACTAGGTGGCGTTCAGCCGGCCTTGTCCTCCGTCGGAGGGGACGCTCAGTGCGACACAGTAACTGCGGTGTGATGGCTGCTTGGCGGGGCCTGGCGCCAGAATGAAGAGATCTCAGCACTGGTTAGGGACTTCCGCGCGTCTCTGTGGCCTGTCTAGCTGCGACCCTGTGTGGCACCTTCATTTCCCTCATTTCATCCCTGCCTCCTAGGGGGGTGGTAGCCACAATAGATCTGCGTAGGTCAAAGTGAGCGAGGTGTCCCCTTTGTGTCTTTACCCTTCACCCTTTACCCTTTTGTACTAGTGACAAATATTTTCATATACGTGAAACCTTAATGTTACCATAACATTTTGCACGTGTTGTACTGAAAGGAGCTTTACATACTCCAAAAGTAATTAAATGTTAGTAACACAAAGGCAGTGCATAAATCTAGAACAACATATTAGATCTGCCCCTCTCTCATTTTCTACTGCACATGCAGATAATATGCATTCATGCCCATGAGGTGTAGATAACCACAAAGAATGTACCATTCTCCACTGGTTCTTATCTTAGCAATAGTTTGACCCCTTTCCATTGTCAGGAAGTAATAAGTGGGTTTCGTACCCTTTCAGTACTTAAATGCTTTAACGGCCCCTTGGATAAATTGTTCTCAGTGTGGCTCTAAGTTGCTCCGTTTCTCCGACATCTGATAAAGGGGGCCTTGCTGATATGAAGTGTAGCTTTACGAGCGACGGAAACGCCGTTAATTCTGGTATGCCATAAAAGGCGTTTATAGCACCCTGTTGCCTCGCTTACGTAGATGTGCAGATTTGCCCGCAAATACCTTTACCGCTTTATAGATATGTCACAATGTTTGGAAATCATTAATATCCGGTTGTTTTATATCTATCAACTGCCTCAATCACTTCATGTTATCGTCAGTAGGCAAAAATCGCTTAAATCTGATATTTAAAATGAGTACGACATTTTTTTTTTTTTTTTTTTTTTAATTTTAAATCTGATGTTGGTGAAAGTATTTCTCAAGCAAAGTATCATCTTTTTTTTTCTTTTTTTTTAATATCGGCGACAATCTTGACTAAGAATACTTGAATGTTTCATGGTACGCAGTGAATGTGCTTCAAAGAGAGAAGTGTTTCTACTCTGGAATTATTTCCTCTGACCTGTAATTGTCCTTGTGGATATAGGTGGTTCTGGAGGGTAACTTCCGGAATGTTCAAACGTCGTGGATCCTGCCGCTATCAGATGTGGCCATTCTTGGTTCTCACTCACAGCATCTCTTCCTTCCTCTTCAAGTCCCCGGTTATCCGTAGAACATTTGTCGTTTTGTTCATCAGTCACCAGAACTTATTCTACCGCATTAACCACTTTGTTCCTCTAATCTTAGAACTCCAAAGAGGAGAGCTCGTTGAAGCAACAACTGGATTCACTGCTAACTTTTCTCTAAAGAAAGGAGTTCACCATTCCCCTCTGAGTCACTGACTAGCAAATGAGGCAGTACTATTGTGACAAAATGAGAAAACCAGTTCAATTACTTTACTATCACTTTATTTTTCTTCAAAGCTTTTGCACAAATACACAGTTCTCTTTTCATCATTAACACAGTCTGCAGTCTTCCGTACTACTACAACTCTCAACTGTTCTCTTCTCGTAACCATGACTCAGTGCTTTCACTGTTTTTCTTCACGTTCTCTGTCTCTCATGTACTAACTCTGACGATACAATCACTCAACACTTATTAAGACTTCTTTACTTCTACGTATCTTTTACGACAGTACGACACACATACACAGAGAGAGAGAGAGAGAGAGAGAGATGTCTCCCACTCACTGACACACTGACGGACTCATATTCATATCTGTAACTCTAACTCGTTGCCCCGTATCCTTATATAGCGGAGATTACCTAACATGTACCTCCCTCGAACTTTCACAAACACGCCGGCCGCCAGATGCCTCTTGAATGTTCCAGCACTCCTTTGTTATGCGTGGCGCTCATTGTTAGTAACGTATACACAAAAGGTCGCGCAAGGTAGCCTGACCTTGAGCACATCTGCTTGCTCGCCGGCCTGGAATGTGGTGTGAAGCAGCTTAGCTCCAAGTATCCTTTGTTGTGCGCCGCGGCCGGCGTCACAATACTAAAATTGCTGTAACCATGTGTGCCTAATAAAATAAATAAACTAATGTAACTAGTAAACTATGTATAAACTAATGGGCAAATATGAATTCAATCTCAGTACTGATATCTGTAGCAAATGTATTGTTATTGTGTTTGAATTAAGTAGTAGTTCAGAATTAAAAACGATTCCAGTGATGTGTAATTTGCTTACAAACGTAAGCTTAATCAGTAACACGTGTTTCTTATGTTTAGCATAGGTGAACTGTTAAGGCATGTTGCATTCGCCTAAGAACCACGGAAAAACGTGTCAGAGTGCGCGGCCACGGATCTCGGGATCGAACCCGAGACCTCCCGAATTCGGGCCACAGATGTTACCTCCTGAGCCATCCCGTTCGTTCATATGATATTAAGATTTATTTTGTCGCTAACTTCGCAACAAATTCCATTTCATGTTTGTAACACCCTGAGGAATGATTTAAATATTTGTTTTTAATTCCAGGCATTCGTTTACTTTAATTTAGGGAATAAAAAGAAGACAATATCCAGAACAAACGTCAGTATCGCAGTGTCAAGGTGCGGTACAGGGCTTGTCAGAGCTTAATATCGCACTGCGCGAAATCCAAAGTGCAAAGTTTACACCGTGCATCGTGGCGACTCAGTTAAGCTCGGTACAACTCGCGAAGAAGCGAAGAATCGACGAAACTTGTATTGATAGATGGCTAACTTATCAGCGAAATAGATATGTGCATTACAACTACCTAATAATGGAGCAACCTGATCCAAGGAAAGCAAAGACTGTCGAAGTCCATTTAAATCAGTGTGGGAACTTTCTTATTTTTTTGAAAGTCCTGATCAGAGAGCCTAATAACTCAGCCGCAGCACAATAATTATGTGTGTAACAAAATTATCTGTTGACACTGTAACAAAGTACACAAGTACAAAGTACAGAGATTCTCCGCTATTTTTGAAGAAATCCTTAAATTCTAGGCCAGCCTAAATATTCGTGTCTATCATTCAGGTTTAAAAAGCTACGCGTGGGACAATTTATAAAAGGCGTGCAAGCCTTGCAAACTTCCTAGTATTTAATCAGTTACACATTCTCATGTATACTGGGTAGATCTTCTCATCCTGCGGATGAGATTTTGCAGATGATGCGAAATGCACGTGTTGACACCGCGTTCACCATCCCGCTTCTTTAAGCTACGTGGTGATAGTTATTAACGTGGTCTAGTAGCGCAATGGTTACATGCTGAAAAGCCATGTTGGAGTTAAGAAGCTCAAATCCTGTGGATAGATATTTTTTTAATCATTTTTGTTTATCGTTCGAGAACGTTCCCGCAAACCATGTGTTCTTTCCGAATGCACTAGAAGTGGATTTGCCTATAAATACGAAGTGCTAGCCTTCGTGCTCACTATGCACTATTTTGGGAACCAGTAAGGCCCACAATGATGATAACATGGTCTTGCAAGCATTATCTAGTTTGTATGTATGTACTGTATTTTGTAAACTCTGAGAACAATTTATAGGCTTTCTTTTGCATGAAACAATAGCTCCAAATAGCAAAATATTATTTAATTATGTCATATACTTGTAAGTTACAATTCAGTATTACTAAGCTAACTAAGCCCCGGCACTGCAGCCCATGGAGAGCCAAGCCATACCGCCCAACCACTGCGTCCCCCACCTCGGCCTGCTACAGGCGTCATTGGTGAGGTGCAGTACTGGAGGGTGGTACGTGGTCAGCGTCCCGATCCCTCCTGGTCAGTTATGCGGTCTTCGCGACCTGAGGCCACTACTTTTCCATCAAGTAGCTCCTCAATTGGTCTCCGCGGGACTAACGAGGCTGAGTGCACCCCGTGTCAGACCTCCCAGAGACGATAAAATCCCCATGCTGGGATCGAACCCGGGTCCTCCGTGTCAGGGGCAGGTACTCTACCAACTGCGTTACGGAGGTGATCATTACAATGTTACCACACATTTATTTATGATGTTCATTAAAGCATATGAGGAGCGTGTTTTCAAAACTCGATAGATGCACAAAATGCGTTTCTGAGATAAACGGTTTTTTCTATTTATTGGCAATACTAATTGGTTAGCACAGCAACTTTTTTCATCATTCAATTCTCCTTCCTGATACTGTCTCATTGAATGTGAAAAGAAACAAATAGCATAGTTTAACAGGTGCAAATTTGGGGTTTGAAAATGCGGAGTTTTTCCAAAAGCCGATAGATGCTGATGAACTTTTCTGCGTGAGCGAGAAATAAGACATGAAATGTTCTTATTTTTGTCATTTATTGTTTTTATTGCTTTTTATTTATGCATTTATTATTTTTTATTTATTTTCACCTCTTTATAATACATAATGTACTATAAATATGAATGAGTAAGCTTTCACCTTTATTAGTGCTTGTGTAGTCTGTACATGGTTCTTAGTTCGTTTCTCTTTTCCACATCTGCATCTGTCTTAATCTTCATCAGTCCCTTGAGCATGTGTCAGTGTGTGGTGTACGGAATGAAAGATTGAAGAAGTTGTAAAATATGTATTTATATTTTGACAATGAGCAGACTGGTAGATTTCTTAATCTTCTTTCGTTGCAGAAGTTGGTCCATATTTTACTGATATTAAGTTCTGGAGGTCAATATCCTCTCCTTGATTTTGCTCTTCCATGGAGGCTTTCTCTAAATATGTACTTCTTAATGTCTTGCTTTGTAGCAGCAGTAATGCCCTTCTGTAATATTCATGTCACCTCTTCTGGTTTCCTTTGGCGCATTCCCAGATAAGTGAAATTTTCTAGCCAGGAGAGATAATCTAACGTTTAACACCCCTGTGATTCCTTGTAAGCTTTAGTTTTAGGATTTCGTGGAGTGCACTCGAGACCACGTGAACATTTAATTGCTGGAGTATGAACTTTCCTTGAGTTGCATTTTGATTTCCTTTCCTTGTTTTTGCAATTCCTACACCCAGCGCATTCTACGACTGGTACAGTTTCACAATCTGAGCTCCTGTCCATTGTGCATAGTACAGTGTAGTGTCTCAACTAAGTATAAAAATGCCATGTAAGTATAATAAAGCTTGTAGAAGCACCTGCCTGCTGTACAAGGGGTCCCGGGTTCGATTCCCGGCAGGGGGGTAGGAATTTTTCTCCAGTCAAGATTATTCTTCATCCTTCCCTGAGTCTGGAAATATGAATGAAAGTGTGAATGTGTGTGTGAATTCAACGTATAAAAACCCCCAAGGATCCAAAAACCCACTGTTAAACGAGTAACACCATTGCCAATATGACCTCTGCAGTTAAAGGCGGGATGTAAATGGAACAAAGGGTTGCAGAAATGAATGTGAAATCCAAGCGCAGAACCTGAGTTTGCAGTTATTGCCAACGAAGCAGCAGTATACAAGCTTGCAGAAATGATTGAGAATTCCAAGAATCGCAAGAGTGAGATGGCAGTCAATGCCAACATGCCTTTCATAGAATTGATATTGCTACACTTTGGATTATAAAATCATAAAATTGCATCTATCGACCTTTGTTTTAACTGAGCAAGTGCATCTATCGAGTTTTGAAAAAACTGCTGATATTCCCCTAGCTTCTACACAGGACAAGAATCGAATTTTGCAAAATCTGATTTCACAGCACGATGCAGAAGGTGAACATTTTGCCGATACTATATATAACTCAATTTCGTAAAATTTTGCATCTATCGAGTTTTGAGAAAACGCTCCTCATATTCTAACAAGTAACAATTTGTGTTTTCATGAAATTCACGTAATTCAACTAATTAAGTGAAACAATACTTCCATACCAAACAATCAGTTCTCGTTAAATTTACTAAACCTAAAAAATAGCTCCAAGTTGCACTATTTCAACTTGGGACCTTCACCATTGAAGACCAACACGCACACCGTTGCACTACGAGAGCAAGCCACTTTATGTACAACGGTACATTTCGGTCGAAATTGATACGACCCCATGCAGTGGACAGCGTTTGCTGCATAGACTGTAAAACGGCGGGAATGCATAGCTTCTCAATCCACAGGACGAGAAGAGTCGCCCTGTGTAGCTGTCTGTTTACGATGGAAATCTAGCTCCTAAGTATCTGAGGTGAATTGCTTCTTATTCTTCAGAAAACAACTCATCAATAGAAGGAATAACTTTGCAGCAGCGAGCATACACATCCGTTAAGAGGAGACTGAAATTTTCCTTTCCCATAGAGTTTTGTAAACATGTCTGCTTCCTGAGAAGGCCAGATGTTGCAACCTCTGGAAGTTGGCGCCTTGGCACATTAATGGAAACGTGCTTGAAAACTCGGCGGTAGAATATTTTTCATCTAATTTTCTCCCGCAGGCTATTGAAAACTTTTTGTGAGCATCTCAGTGAGAACTTTTAAACGCATATTAGCTCTATTCGAAGACCTGCAGCAAATAATAGATAAAAAATGCATACTAAAATTACTGGTTTCGAACTGTGTATAACCAAACGTAAAAATTGTGACTTCTCTATGTGTCGCTTAAAGTCATCCAGTACCAAAGAGTCTACACTCTTGCTTTATTATTATATTTTCAGCAATATTCTAGTCATTAAACTATTCGGTCACTATTCAATAAATTAAACTTGCAAGAAGCACCAGTCACGCATATGTTCAAGTTACGTACCATGATAAGGGATGACAGGCCCAATTGTGAAAACATTTCTGTTTTACTCTTCCCATCCATTATGGAGATACCAGGAGTCATGATATCAGCTGTATTTTAATTAAATCTTTCAACTGACGAATACTGGCTTACAGTTCCTCCGTTGAAGTATGAACTGTGCTCAACTTGCTTCTTGTAACAGTACACCTTACCTGAATCGTTTTACTAAATCCACCATCCAGGTTAAGTATAATTACAAAATTCACAGCTAATTGAAGTAATTGAACCACTGAACTGCCAGTGTTGTCGATGTGAGAGCATTATGCCTTTCTATGGCTTCATACTCCAGCAGGTCAAAGTGGTATGCGACGAGAAATACTTAAAATTACAATTTACCAGGTGAGGTAGCCCCCTCATTCTACTGTTACTTAAAAAGAATTCAATTCGCCTAGTACTTCCACAGAGGTCTATGACTCGTGTGTTGAAGTTGCCTAGCAAGCAGCCGCTCAGCCTGAACATGCGAACCTTCCACGTCGTAGCACACAAAGTGGTCAGTACTGCATAGAACCTCTTTCGTACTGTGTTTAGCTGTTCTCGAAGGTCCGTGAAAGCTGTAAACGGAATACTTATCGTCACTAGTGTAAGATAACATTAATTTTTCAAAAGGTGTGTTGCGGCTCTCTTCCGCGAATGGAAATAAAACATGTGTGTGGAATGAAAGAACGCTATGTTCTTGTTCTTCGAATTGAACGCCATGCTTGCTAGGCAAATTACCTGCCACAAGTGTAGTACGTTACGTCCTTCCATTAGAGCTGATACTTACCTGAAAAAAATTGAATCCAAACAATGACATAACAGACTTAAATTAACACTCAATATAGTTTTATACAATCTGTGATTCATTGTAAAAATCAAAACCTGTATTCTTAAGGTATTATGTGAATACAATTATGGACAAATGCAAAAGCAAAATCTGGTCAGGACGAACGCAGATTACAGATTCCTGCGCGTAAATACTTACTATTTGTTGAAGTGTGGAAGGAAAACCTATTTCCATAGAATGCTTTAGAAAAAAGAGGAAGAAAAACAATTTGAATACCATCATCAATTACTAAGATTTTACTTTAATTTTGTGTGTGTTTTCTTCTCTGTTCAGTTTTTACCTTATATTTTATTTAGCGATTACATTTATTTCACATACACTCCTATTCGTGTAATTATGGCATTGAAGCATCCTTTCATATCTGTTTGAAACGCATTACCTTCACATTTGAAACGGTATACTAGACTATCCTGTTAAATTGCACATATTCTGAATACTTACAAAAGCATAGTGATGAGTCTGCATTCCCCACACTTGCTTCAGACCAATTAGGTTACAACACTGCTTGCACCGAGCTGCCATATTCGTTGAATAGACCCATCAGTAACTGCTCGCATTAATGTGTATACAAAAATAACCAATTTCTATGGCATGGAACGTTCATAGAGCACAATTTGGCTCATTTTGCTTTACAGCAGCTACACGCAGAGAATTTGAATTACAGCTTTCCCGACTGCATATTTCTTTAAAATCACGTGGTTTGGTATGCCCAAATAGTATTCGGAATCATTTAAAACAGGAATGTCCAACCATCTCTCTTTGGAGAACCTTACACAGGGTGCGGAAATAACCCACTCCACTCCTTAGTCAATATCCAGTAACAGGCACAAACAGGCGATTCCATGGCAGTTTCTAAGCCGTACCTTGAATTTTTTGGGAATGTTCTGAGAAGACCTCTTCATTCTGAATAATTTTTGCGTAAACGGTAAACAGTATGTCAGACAAAAGCTTACTAAATAAGAATGTGGATCTCGTTAAAACGCATAACTTATGTGTGTTTTAACTACTTTTTTCTTTTCAGTGAACCATTTCCGAGATGTTTTTTTATTATTTGTTTGAATTTGCCAATACATTCAAATAGCAATATGTCATTCGTTTTTTTTTATTCCTATGCCTTGCAAAGAGAATGGAAATTCAAAAGTATCTCATAGCAGACAGCGTTCACAACATTTCACTATCGGTTAAAACCTGCCATATTCCCATATTCCCCTTGCACCGGCAAGAAAATAAGGTAATTTCTGAAAATGCTTATGTCGATTAAAATGTAGTATGTATATAGAGAAATAAGCATTTTAAAGAATAGTGTGTATAAGAGTGAGTACAGCTCTACATATATTTGCGGATAGAGTTTCTCCAAAGTGAACCATATTAAAAGTCTGTATCGCAATATGTTACGCGACGATCGTTTCGTGGATCTTCTAAGGCTGTGTCAAATATTGATAGACTTCTTAAGCGTAAGCAGAAGAAATCACTAATGAACAAATTTTTTATCGCATAAGTGCTTTCGTAAATCAAACGCAACACACCCCGTGGACAGAAAATAAATTATAGTTTTAAAAAACTAACAAAAATACGCTTTTATAACAAACCGAACTAAAAAGTAGAAAATAAATTTTATGTATGACGAATTTGTTCTATACAGTCAAATAGTTAATTATATTTCAAAATTGTGTAATAAGTTTAAAATAAAAAGTTATTTATAGTAACAAAATATTAAATTTCATTGTAAAAAAAGCGTGGGGTGCCGGATATCCAATGTTATAAATAGTTACATTGGTAGCTATTTATAAAAGTAAAGTTGTGATAAAAGTAACGTGAAAGGCACCCAACGCTGTTTTACAATAAACCAGAGTTTATATTTGGTAAATTAACAGTATGGGGTTTCCTCCTGATTCATTATCTATAAAAGGATTAACCAAATTAATCTTCTGCAAAAAGTGAATAAACATTTTGTACCAGATGACTTCACGGAATGGGAAAGAAGTATTCATACATTCAAAGAAAATGACAATTTACATAAATATAATAACAATGTTAATACTTTGTAGGTGTTCCTCTTCAATGTGTCATTTCTTTTAATCTCTTTCACATGGAATGAACCGGTTTTTTGGTAGTCTCTGAGACTTTGATTAAATACTTTGCCATTCTTGTAGTAGACTTCATATTTCATATTTTCTTTCAAGTGTAGCACAAATATATTCAATTCTATTAAAGTCTATGCTTTGTGCTGGAAACTTAAGAATATGAAGAGTATAGTACGACAACCATATAAGAACCATTTCTGTCGAATGATTAGGGTTATGTTTTGTTGATGATAGCAGTCTGAGCCTACATGCAAGATATCAACACTTTTTTACAGATTTTCCTTCAGGATATTTAAATACTGAAATATGTTATCTACAAGAAAAACAAGTTACCCAAAACCAGATGTAGCACAAGCTGTCAATTTAGCACCTTTATGGCCACCTTTATTAAGGTTTCTTCTTTTTTTCCTCTCTTTGCGGTAGTTTCTGTGGTCAACTCTTATTTCATTGTTAATGACAGTGTTTTTTCTCTGTATCGCGTTATTATGGTGTGTACAGAGGCCTGGCTTCTTCCATAAAATCTTTGTGGCCCATATTTCTGTGGCACGACATTCACGACGTAGCAGAACTAGCACGTAAGAGATGCAGCTTGCCGCAAACAGTTCATTAGTAGTGGTTTCCATGTTTACATTTCTAGTGGTGTATGCATACTTTTTTCCTGGTCAAATAGCACCAGAATTGGAGTTTTGCTAATTTTCTTGAAGCATGTTTATCTAATACTCAGGACTATATTATCATTATACTCTCTCTATTTGATAATATATCCGTCTTGTTAAAATCTTGGCGCTTTTATTTACTCTAATATGGAAATATCAATAATCAATTTAAATTTTAGTACTAAATGAATACTTATTTCCATGACTGTATGGCATTTTAATCAAAATCGTTAGAGCCATTTTTGAGAAAATAAAAATGTTCGAAAATTTTTTCATGTAAAGAGTAGTTCCGGGTGGAGGAATTTTCTGAAAAAATCTTCGTGTCGTATCCTTGAAAAATATTAAACTTAAATACCAACTTTGGTTTTTAATTAACTTTTCGTTTCTGAGCTATACTGCACACACACACACACACACACACACACACACACACACACACACACACACACACACACACACACACACACACACTCGCGTACATTTTTCTAAAAATGGTTTGTTTTTTTTTTTCATGGGCCTTTTTTTTTTTTTTTTTTTTTTTTTTTTTTTTTTTTTTTTTAATAAATTCATGGGCCTCTAAACATATATTTCCGATGAAACTTCGACATCGAAATTTTGGGTCCAGTACAATCCTTCCCCTTCTTACTGCACGTAGTAGAGGATGTAGAAATGAAGCAGATATTAAATAAACGTAAGGAATGAATTACGATGCCTTTTTGAAAATCTGAAGAGAGCTTTCCTTCTAAATTATGTAATGTCGATATACATACAATGAAATGAAACTCAACACGATACACTAGAATTTTTAACAGTTACTCACGAAAATGGGGTTAATTTTTGAGGTTACAAAAAGGTACAAAAGTCCGAAAATATAAGCTGGGCCCTTTCAACATGCTGTAAAGTTCGTCTTACGGCGACGTTACTCCTAAAACCTGTCCGTCTTTGAAAAGGTCTGTTGTGCTCTGACGAGCCGTACTTCCGTTGTTGACCAGCTGAACTTTGGCTTCATTTCTTCCAGGAGAGAGGAGACATGTCGAACTGCACTGCACAAAAATAAGCTTCGGTGACCTTAATGTGACGTCTAAGAAGTCTATCAATATTTGGCGACAAAGCCTTAGAAGATACGCTTAGAAGATACACCAAGTGATCGTCGCGTAACCTATTGCGATACAGACTTGTAATATAGCTCAATTTGGCGAAACTCTGTTCGCAAATATATGTAGAGCTATACTCACTCTTGTACAAACTATTCTTGCAAATGCTTTTTTCTTCGTCTGCTTCATTTTAGTCGACATAAGCACTTTCAGAAACTATCGTATTGCTAATTTTCTTGTAAGTGCAAGGGGAATATGGGAGTACAGTTGGCTTTAAGTGATAGTCAAATGTTTTAAGAGCTGGTTGCTATGCGATGCCTTTGAAATTCCGTTCTCTTTGTAAGGCCAAGAGCTAAAACGAATAACATATTCCTATTTGAGAAAAGTGTATGTATTGTGAAATTCAAACAAATAATAAAGAAATCTCCGAAATGGTTCGCTCAAAAGAAAAAAGAACCTAAAACACACATAAATTATGTGTTTTAACGAGATCCACATCTTTATTTAGTAAGCTTTTGTCTTACTCTTACTGTTTACCGTTTACGCAAAAATCATCCACAGTGAAGAGGTCTTCTGAGAACATTCCCAGAAAATTCAAGGTATGACTTAGAAACTGTCATGAAATCACCTGTTTGTGTCCATCACTGGATACTGACTGCTTGTGGGTGTAAACACCACAGGCATGATTCACCCTCCGACTGAAAGAGGAAGTGGGGGATATCAGCTAATTACGTGTCTCCAAAGAGACAAGGTTGGACATCACTGCATTAGACGAAATATTAATTCTTTGCTGTTAAATGGTGTGAGCCGGCTAAATATGAAGTGTATGTAAGAAATTAAACGACCAACTTCAACTGCTAGGTATCGAAACCGAGGTTAGAACCCTACAACAACAACAACAACAACAACGCCATGTGTCGTGCAAATGGATATCTAACCATAAAATGGAATGATGCTTAGGAGTGCTGTAACATGCTTCATTTCCCTTCCCAGCTCTAATCCAAATTGATCACACAGAACCGTGCATTTCACTAAGTTAACACAAACACCTGTTCCCTGTAGTTAAATGGATGATATGGTGCTTCATTTCAAGCACTGCAATTAAAAGTAGCAGTTATTGTTTTGCACGTAGCGTTTTGGTGATAAGCTACTTCTATAACGTAGATTACAAGGGAGGTTTCAATGTTAAGGGTCAGCTTTATTCCTTGTTACCAATATGGTTGAAATTCAAGACCCCTATAGACTCTTAAAGGATATGAGGTGTGAAATTTTGACCAAAAATGAAAAAATTTACGAATTTCAGATTTTCACTTACGAATGTACCTAGGAACTTCAGGAATCAGGTGCATAAATAAAATGTCAAGTTCCGCCATTTTTAAGGCGCCAGTGCATGTTTAAATAGCTGTGCAGTTGTCGGGGTAGGTAGAAAGCATCCAATGTGACACCTGTTTTGAAACAGTTTTGGAAACATATTACTATACTCCCTTTTTTAAACAAATGTTGCTTTACAGTGCATATCGTGACACTGCGAGCCTTTTTTGGGTCGAGCTTCACTGTTTGATACCGTATTGTAACACTACGAACCAGTTCTGAGAAAACAGGTAGCCTGTAAATATATTTGAAATGCATGTTTTCAGAGAACTAAATTTTTCTCAAATTTACATTTTTCAACACAAAATGACGCTGGCGTAATAGTTTTGATCCAACTGTAGTAAAAAGTTACATGCATGTTGTGCAGAGACACTGGAACAAACCTAATTATTATTTTCAGTTTGCGGCAAATAGTTTTTGTAAAAAACTGATAAATAAATAAACTGTTCAGATATTTTGGCTAATTTTTATGTAAGAATATATGTAAATAGAAATACATCTTTATCTTAGCAAATAGTGCTATGACTACAAAAGTAATGACTGATTTTGTACTCATAATTATAACAAATAAGAAGTACACGACGTTATAAATCTATTTAAAAAAATAATGGCGCCAGGTATGTTTTGAAAATGACCAATATTTTATATTATTGATTGATAAAATAATTAATAGCTATATAAGTATAGCTATATAAATGTGAAACTTAATGCACAGCTTACTTAGTGGCCGACTTATAGCTTACGTAACAATGTAAGTCAGTAGCTTATATATTATAGAACTAGTCCCCGTGTCCTTAACCGTCTTATTGACTGTTACTGATGTAGGTGGAACCGAGCGGGATGGCTCAGGCGCTAGCGTCGATCACCGTGACCGATCTTCCTGACCCAAGGGTTTTATTTCGGAGGTCTCCGCGGGTCGCCAGGCGAATGCTGGGAAGGATTTCCATATCCTCCCAATTTCATGTCCCACCATTTCGTTTTATAGACCATTTCATTTCACCCTTCATTCCGCTAGGTATCTTTCAGTTTTGGAAGCGTCGGCGAGCGTCGCGGCAGCAGCACGGCTGGGGGAGCAAATGTGTTCTGGAAATCTCGTCCCCGGATTGGATGGCGAGCCACTGGTTTCCGGGTCCCCGGTGGGATGATACAAGTCAGAGAGGAGCTAAGCCAGCCTTCGCCGGGTTGTTTCTAACTGAGAAAATATAGGGACCCTGCCACCTGCTCTATCGTGGCAACGTTCCGGCCGCCCTTAGGATCCGTTTGCCCCATCCATCCTCCCGGGGGGTACCCAGTCAGGGGCATAGGCACAAAAGATCGCCTTTCAGTCGAGGTGCTAAGCCCTCCGCAAGTTTTCATTGAATCACTGAGTCAATGTAAGTGAAGAAATGCATGTTGTGGCGCGTATTCTCAACTGTTCGCTTATTTAGCCACATACGTGGCTAATATTGCATAATACTGAGAAGATACCAGGGTAATCCAGAAATTTACGACCGTTTGGCTGTAACGTATTCAGAAAAATGCTTTATTAAAAGGAATCATGTCACTTACAAAATTGAAACTTGCTTTATTTCTCCACGTAATCGGCTCCGCTATTTAAGCATTTCCCGTTTTGAAAACGGCTGCCATCGGTCCATTAACCAAAAATGTTCGGACACAATTTCATCAGGCAAAGAACGGGAAAGAAATCTGTTAAAGTCGGTCTGGGTGGCTCAGTTGGTTAGACGCTGGTCTACTGATCGCAAGGTCCCGGGTTCAAACCCGGCCCACACCGACGGTTTTTAAGCGTGCTTAAAAACGATAGCTCCATGTCAGTGGATTTACTGGCATATAAATGAACTCCTGCGGGATAAAATTCCGGCACACCGGCGACGCTGATGTGATCCTGGCAATTGACGGCGTCGTTAAAGAACAAAACAAATTCTAGAATTACAGGTTTGACTTGTACAATCTTGTTCTCTTGATTGCTCCAGTATCTATGATGAGTGACAGACGTCAGGGTCTAGTTTCTCCATGTACATTTGTGTGTCCACTGTCGCACTTTGACACCACTTCCTACACTTGTTTCGTTCATTGCTATATCACCTTACAGTTCCTCTAGTTGACGGTGAACTCTGCAGGTTTCAACTACCGAGCATTCAAAAATCTCTCATCGTCGGCGGGACTTTGTATCACTTTGAACAATCATAGAGTGCACAATAACAACTTATTTCGACTGGCACTCGTTGAACACTGAGAAAAGATGTCGAGGAAACTGTTTTACCTTGGATATAAGCACGACAGCTATCTGCACAACGGGAATACACAATTACGTCCTCTATTGCCCTCGTACTTAACTCTCGGATTATCCAAGTTATATTGTTATTAAAACACCTGCGCGTAGTAGCAAGTATAAAGATAAGTGTACTTTTACTCGCTCAATACAATGCCACTGTTTGAATTGCAGGGAGGCAGCTTCAGTCTTTTAGTATTCATTCCACTTTCGAATATACAAACATCGAACGGCGATAATTTATACTAGAGCGCCGTATTTATAGCAAGCTAAACAATCCGCCATGTTGAATCCCATGGTGAAGATGTCAGTTTAAGCTACATACATTTCAAACTAGACTTTGTGTTTATCCACATCCTGATTAGTTCAAATTGACGTTTCTGCTGTTGCATTAATAAAATGTAAACTACATCTATGTTAGATGTTACAGCCTGTATTTTCGATTAATTTGTAGAATCGCTTTTAACATTTTTAATGACGTAGAAACTAAAAGCTGTCTGCTGGGTTACCTTCCTATTCCTTCCCAAACACTTTCTTCACAAGCATTAGTTCAGTTTTTCTGTCAGGATTTAGATTTTTCAAATACCCAAACAGCAGTAATCATCCATAAATGCTCTTCCTTGTAGGTTTCCTCTTACGTTGTCCTTTAGGCGTGCTGGTTTGCTTTACTATTCTTCCCCTACCCGGAGGGTATGAATCTGGGAAGACTTATGGAAACTATTAAATACAAGCATATGAAAACTTTCACAAATCATTTTTATTTAACAAACTATTTATAACAAAATAGCTGCGCTTAGCAAGCAATGTGAAATTGAAACATTTAAAAGATTAACCTTAACAGAGATTTCAATATGTTAAAAGTTCTTAGCCGTTGTTTGAAGCAGTGAAGATACCTTGAGAAGCCTTTAAGGCATTACACCTTTCAAAGCACCATTTAATCGAATTACAATTTTTTGCTCTCGCTAGAAGTTTAAATAGTTATATAGATCTCAATGCTGAATAAAGCCACCGTCAAGTATGTATGTTTCCCGAGAAACACACTCGGCAGTTGATATTTAAATTCTACTCACCAAAATTCTTTTAAGGTAAATTTAGAATACGTCCGGAATGTATCGAGTGATCGCAGCGCGGCCTAACGGCTCAATGCCAAGCAACGTCGCAATTACCTGTTATTCGCAAAGAACCAGGTCATGCACTGATGTGGCCTCATACTGCGAGGAAACACCAGCTGCACCTTTCCGGCACTGGCGCTAGTGTCGCTGCATCACCGACCAACTAGCCAACCGGGGAGAGACATAGGAATGACGCATTTGTGACGTCAGCAGCTGCAATACCTCATTATGGTGATGTCATAAAGAGTAGTCTCGCCCCCGTAACAGCGCCGGATGTAGAGAAGAGAAGCGTAATTCTTGCGTAATACAGCGTCGAAGTGCTGCAAACCTCTTCCGGATAGTAAAATGTATTGGCCGCAAAACTGCAGTGCACAATTTTATCACTAAAAACTTTAACACGAATTTTAATTACATCAGAAGATGGTGCTTTAGGTTGTGTATTTTATGCCACTGTACTATGCAAAAGGAGGAATATTAATAAATTAAATATAAATCTGTTTGACACATAAGTGAATATGACTACTTTCATATAGTGCAAATAAAATATTAAAAAGGGAAAATGAAACCTAGATATACGAAAATGAGGGGAAAGGAAGGTGAAATTGCTACCGCGTATAGCCACGTTACTTAAGATACAAGTTCGTTAGCTAACTACAAGGCCCATATAGGTTGATCACAAAACCTTCAATCTATTTGATAAGCAGTGCTTTCTTAATTACTGCCTGTTGTGTGGATTTCTATCACTCTCCTTTGTAATAACAAGTCGTACAATTATGTAGTACACAAAACGAATTTAGAATATGCACTATTGGAGACCACTTCTCAGTTCCTTGTCGTCTTACGAGACATTGCAAGGGATGAGGCTTAACTAGTGACCAATGACAGTTGCAATACGGGGCTAGACGCGTGGCGCTGTCATGCGAACAAGCAAAAGGTGGGGGAGAGGGAAGGGTAGATACACCTGGCCTCCTAGAAGAACCGCGATTTAATTTTCTTTAGATTTATCTCCAAATTCTTAATGCCTCTTACGAAAACGTTGCAAATTTTGCTTGAAATAAGCAGCATTTATTGGGGTGAACGATTCTGTGCTAAGAAAAGCTATCACTTTAACTTTAGAATCACGAAAACGTGTAAAGCTTTACACTAAATATAATGTAATATTACACTGAAAAACATGGCGTGAAACAAACCAGAGTTCTAAATGAGCCGTCAGAAATAATCAATAATCAATATCAATAATCAATTCTTATCTTGTTTATTAGAAGAGCGAAATTAGTAAAAGACACAAAGAGATGATCCCTCGCACCTGCCGATATATGACAGTTGCTGTCCTGAAGATATGATTTTATCTGAACAGAGTGTACATGGTCTGTCTCGCCTTGTTTATGCGATAAGCTCACGTAAACAGCTGGGCACTTTCACATTCTTTCCGATACGCTTCCTGACTTTGCCAGGTACTAAGTAGTACTCTGCGAACTAGTGAAACATTGCTTTTCAAGTGTTTGCAGACGCAGGGTCAAGGTGTAGTATAACGCGACTATTTTGTTTCTTCTCGCAGTGAGCTCCAGATGTGGAGTGGTAGTGTTCTTTCATGGTCATGGCTACCTGCAGTTGTTTACATGCGCGAGCCATAACGTAAAGTCCATCTGCAGTGTACCTATGTAAAATCGTACACGTCTCCGGCCTTTAGTTATAATTATGTCCAGCCAGTGTCATTGCTGGTGTCATTGGAGAGGGGTAAAGAGACGGAAAGAAGTGGAAGCTACCAAGGTCTCAGTAAATAATCATGATACGCTTGAATTTCACTAAATTCCTTTCTTACGTAATACAGTAGCTTCTAAATACAAGAAAGTAGGGTAGTTGGGACAGAGCTAGCGCAAGTTTTTATGGGCAAGATGGCCGCCATGCGTGATCTAAGGATTTCTAGGTAAGGTGGTAGAGGAAGCAGGATGTTGTAGGTGTTTGAAACAGTCTTTAGGGATAGCTTTTAAAGCCTATAGCAGCGTATGTATGTGTGTACGCGCGTTCATGGTACTTGAGTATGTTGTTCACTATATCGATGTATGTCGCCTAATGCAAGAGCTTTCTGATGTTAGTTTAAGGAAGAGTGGGGTTGGGGGGTAGAAGAAACATGTATAATATCAAATAACAACGAATAAATGTATCTAAAGAGGCTTGTGGTCAAGTTGGGTTAGTCTTAGAAAGACTGTAAGCAATTCTCTAGACGTGAACATCATAAATTTACAAAAGGATGAAATTTGATCGTGAAAGCATAACAAATCACTGAAAAGCGTCTTCATGCTCATTAAAAGTATCAAAACATACTAAAGATGTGAAAACACCGAAAAATCAAGACAAACCTTCAAAAATTCATAAAAACCTCCAGAATACCGCAAAAGTGGCTAAAATACCTACCAAACTCCTAAAATAGCACTAACATACCGTGAAATGTTTAGTAAATGCTTAGGGTTCACATGTCAGGAGGTGTATTTAAGTTGCTGGAAAACATCTGTAAAAGAAAATGAAATGTCTAAGTCTGAAAAGGTACGGAGCTAAGGTCAGAACAGGTTATAGTAGAATTGAATGCTCGAGTAAAATAGCATGAGATAGGTTAGGTTAAAATATCTTAATAAATAGGAAGGTTTATGGTCGCTTAGGTTAAGCAATGTTAGGTTGTATGAGGCTTAGGTTATGTTAAATTATGAAAGACCAAAGTAAAAAGAGTGGGAGCTAGGTTAGGCTAAATTAAGTTAAATTATGAAAAGCTAGAGTAAAAAGAGTGGGAGCTAGGTTAGGTTAGGTTAGGTTAGACGAGTACAAGAATGGGGCTAATGTTATATTATGAAAGACCGAGTAAAAAGAGTAGGAGTTAGGTTGAGCAATAAGGATTAAAAATAAATCATTAGAAGGGGTGTCAGGTTAGGTTAGCGGAGGTTGGGTTAGGTTAGGTTAGCGAGGCGATGTGGGGCGACGTGTCATTATGTTAGGGTAATATATTCAATCAAGATGCAAAACTCTTGCGTTAGGCGGCATACATCGATATAGTGAAAAACATACTCAGGTTACATGAACGCGCATAAACACATACATACGCTGCTATAGGCTTTAAAAATTATCCCTAGAGTCAGCCTCAAACACCTAGAATATCCTGCTTTCCTTACCGCCCTACCTAGTAATCCTTAGACAATCTTGCCCCTAGAAATGTGGCCTAGCTCTGTCTCAACTACCCTACTACGGCATAATAGTAAAACAAAGAAACAAAACTGATATTGTTTTATTGCAATGCTAAAAACCAAAACATACTCTGTTTACAGATGAATACAATTATTATTCCTTTCTCATCACTATCCGATTTATCCTCAACTTTAAAGGAGCAGTTTGGTAGTTACTGGAAACCGATTGTTCATTTTCCTTCTACACTTTCCTTGAAAGTTTGATCACTTGATGATTCTGTTCTTAGCCAACACTGATTTTATCCCCTAGTAATATAAGACTGTGTGCACCGGAGTGAGCTAGCTGAAGCCTATATGGACTCTTCAAATTCAAACTGCACGTTATATGTTCTTTCCTGAGAATTTGGTCCACACCATTGAAAAGCAAATCAAAGTGTCTACGCTTATGTCTTATGAGGAACACGACTCTTTTTTATAAGGTAGGACTTCGAAAGAGGGAATATAACAATAGCATTGGACTCCCCGGCTGGCCTTTAGCCAAGGCGACTTCGGTTCGATTTCCACGTGATTAGTTCTTTCAGCGCTCAGCCAGCCAAGTTTTTCTTCGCTTGATTGCGTTTCCTGTGTTCACAGGGAGGATATGAGAAAATTTTGTGATAGTCTTTACAGTTTTTACGGCTTGATTTTAGTTTCTTGTGGAACTCCTGATCGACACAAGCTCTTACTCTGTGCTGCTAAGGATCATACTGTTAACAAGGAATGCACGCTGAGTTTCCTGCACATTGTAAACCTTAGTCGAGGAATAGATATAGCACTACTTTATACAATAATTTTATGCTACCCCGTGAATCGCTATGTGTTTCCACATTTTACCATTTAAATGTAACAATAAATTTAACCCCAGATGTCCCAATGTTCTCGCTTTCTACAGAGAGACAGACTGAGTGGGATGACTCAAGCGGTTGCGGGCTCTCCGTGGCGACTTGGATCTCTGTCGGGATTAACTTGTCTGCACCTGTTAGAGACCCACCGTAGTTGTAGTTCCGCCTGTGATGCGTTCTCTCGGCCTGTAGGGTACTTTCATCGCATCCTTCGTCCCGGGATATAATAAATCATCCTTGAAATGAAATATTTTAAATGGTTACAATAGCTAAACCACTTCAGATATTTCACGATGTGAGAGAAACAACAGAGAAGCAGAAATACACAACTCAACCTCCGATATATTCAATAACACCCATACATTAGAACTAAATGTAGCGCCCAATTTTATTATAACCTGTCGGTACCAAATCACGCCGCCTTCTTCCACAGCACCTTACCAACTAACCGAATTGCAGTTAACCCAAACCCTTTATTTTGGTTATAAACCCCTGACCTTGTTTATAAGGTTTAAAATTATTCGTATTATGACTTGCTTCTTTGTCAAAAGTAGTTTTCACATGCGCAGGCGCATGTGTGATTCGTGATGGACGAAGCGGCGCTTGGGCAGGTTTCCTCCGGGTTTTCCGGTTTCCCCCATCATCTCATTCCACCGGTGTTCCATCTTCATTCCTTGTATCATCAGTGTCGGGCGTTAAACACTAAAAAAATTCGACCAATCACTTCGAAATTCGGTATATTTGTTTTATGGAGAAGGTTTATATGCTATCTGTTTTACTACACATGATCTGTTCTACTCGCTTTTCTTTTACGTAATAAATGCACATATGCTTCCCCACTCGCCCTTCAACATATAATATTCATATATTTTTCTATGACTGAAATAGAAATGCCACATATTACATTCACAAGGTTTTCTCTACTCACTTTTCTTTTACGAAACATGATCAAATTTCTTTCTCTATTTGTCCTTCAACATACAATTTATACTATTTTCTGTGATTGAAATAGAAATGCAACACATTAAATTCACACGATTTTGTCTACACACTTTCTTTTATGACATACGATCACACTTTCTTCTCTACTCTCTGCTCCGCAAAAATTCATATAATTTACCACATGTTTGAAATTAAAATGCAATGCGTTACATTTACACGGTTATCTTTATTTACGTTTCTTTTACAAAACACAATCACATTCCTTTCTCTACTCCCTCTTCTACAAAGGGTTCACACAATTTTCTATGATTGACATTGAAATGCAACTTCTTGCATTCACACGGCTTTCTCTATTTGCTTTTCTTTCTGTGGTATTCGGGGTTATTCAACTGTGCTTTTGCACAGTGTTTTCCTTGTGTTTTTATTTATTTTGTTTATTATTGTATTATAATTTTCGAGGTTAGAGAAGAATACAAATGTATGTCTGAAATACGGGCTATCACTTGAAGTTTGCGAACGTTTAAACTGTCTCTGTAACCTCATCAACACGTTCAGAGGAAGACACTATTCGTTATCAAAGTACAGCTCCCCAAGAGTCGCAGTTTCATAACCACGACAAGAGCTGATAAGAATTCGATAACAAGATCGATATGATTCGCGTTAAAATTGGAATAAGTGAACGTAACGAGCTATTCTGGAGCGAATATAATTCAAACGAATATGAAATGCTTTGTCTGTCGCAAACATAACTTCCACGATCATAATTGATGCGAGTTTTGATCATATTTTAGTGTATAATAGATCACAAACGATTCACAGTAATTGAAATGTTTATTAGCAACGTTTTCTCCGAAGGATTTCGCGACTGTAGCTTAAATCCCATTACTATGACTACAAAAATATAGATGGCTTATAACGTACAAAAGCGGTGAAGAGTTTAGAGACGAAAATCGATCATTTGAGTTCAGAAGAGGCACTATATCGATATTATCTCAGGGTGTATAACACGCACATGAATGCTGAAATGTGTCATTTACCCTAAGAAAAGGTTCGCGAATAATTCCTAGAGTGGAGCTTTGCGGCTAGAGCAATTTTCTGACATTCGTAATCTTGTGAATTAAATACAGGAAGACCCGTGTTTACCAATTGGGCCAAAAGGTAGACGATAATCAAGGCAGTAAGTCACAATCGTATGTTGCGACTCGATCCCCATGGCCGACTTCCCTGGCCCATGGGCTATTTCGGGGTTTCCCCGGGTGGCTGTGCGAGAGCTGGGAAGGTTAATTACGTCCCCCGAGTTCCCTGTCTTTCCGTTTCATCTCACTCTTCATATCACTTCACGTTTCATACTGCTTGGTTGTTTCAGCAATGTGTTGGCGGGAGTCTTGGGATTGCATGGCAGGGGAAAAGGCTACTCTATATAAGTCTTCTTCCTCAGGATTGGGGGCGACCCTCGCATTCCGGGGCCCCATTGTGTTGTGTAAGCTGCAGGGATAGGGGAGACAGTTGCAATAGCTGCTACTGGGGAATTTAAATCTGAATGTATGGGGCCCCTGATCTCTGCTGCCATGCCTCTTAGGTCCAGCCACCCTCTTTCTCCTCTTAGCTCACCCATAGAGCAGGGGCATAGGCACAAGAAATATCCTAGGTCAAGGTACTAAGTCCCCCTTCCAGACTTTGCCATACTTCTGATAAGCCATAATTTGTTAGACACACTTCGATAGTTAAAAAAAATATATTTTGTTGTTTAACGACGCTGTCAATTGCTGGTATGTACCGGAATTTCGTCCCGCAGGAGTTCTTTTACATGCCAGTAAATCTACTTACATGGAGCTGTCGCTTTCAAGCACACTTAAAAACCATCGGTCTGTGCCGGATTTGAACCCGCAACCTTGGGATCAGTAGGACAGCGTCTAACAATCTGAACCACCCACACCGACTTGATAATTGAAGCCTACAATCCACTCTTAAATCCGTTTTTAACTGCATAAATTTTCTTGGTCTCACGGGTGACCTCTTAGCAGAATCTAGGCTGACATCAATAACACCGTACATTCAATGCAACCAAATTTACTCGCCCTCTGCTATTTACTGAACGCACATGCCTAAACTTTGTCCTAAGGAATGAGTAGGGAAAACTAAAATAACTAACATGCAAAGTCTCTTCAGATTTTAACTATCTACCCAATATATGTACCAGATATCAAAAGAATTTAAGAGTTGTACTGTCCCCAGAAAACAAAGGAAAACAGAGACATTTAGGGATAGATCATAAAATGATGGCATGGAAGAGTTTCTTGACTGTAGAAGTGTTGGTAAGAAAGCATTAAACTCTCAATATTTGAAATTATTTAAACGTGACACGATCGATGTTGAACTATGGTTCTGAGGACTGTTTTGGAAATTTAAAGTAAATTATAAATTACTGATAATATTGCATAGATTACCTTACAAGAAATATTGCTATTGTGATATCAAAATATACTACCGAAGGGACGGCGTAGCCAGAAATGTTAAATCTCAAAGTCTACAATATCTATAAAGTATAAACAGTGTATACAATGATACATAAAATTAAAAGTGTATTATTTTATTTTTAAAACATAAGTTTAGATAAAATCCAAAGGTCCTCTAGTGGAGTGTTGTAACTAAGACCCGCAAAGCTATGGACTGTGGAGGCTGGTAAAGGGCCAATGTCTCGATCACTTCGTCATTGAACTTAAAGTCTCCTTGCCAACGACTCATATCTGGCACGTGGATCAGGAGCGTTTTGAGAAGGCTTCAGATCTGAGACTGCTTCTTTAAAGTGTTCCAAAGTGTAAGATGTTTAGATAAATCAAGTAGCTCCAACAAGCGTAATTTGAACCCTCGAAGTCGAGTAAGTGCTAGCGCCTCATAGATATTAAACTCGTAACTTCTTGAATCATAGCGAAAAGCGGGTTGATTAGTTCCTCCTCAGGGAACAGAAATTTAATCATCAGTAAGTCATAGTAGTTACCAAAACTCTAACAGATCGGGAAGTTAACAAACCTATTTTTGGGGTTACAGGAAACGTAAAGGTCTACATTCCCTTCGCCTGTCTGTCCTTCGTCAGTTAATTTATGTTATATCATCAAGACACGTTTCATTAATATGTACTCACCTTAAACTTTTCAGCCCCAGTAACCCCGTAACCCGTGGCACAACAGCCCACCCGAGCCAAAGCTTTTCGCCCGACTGCTGCATCACCCAGCTCTATCCACCACAGGCATGAGTAGGGCGCAGTACTAGAGGTGTTACGTGGTCAATGCCCTGGTCGCTTGCGGTCGATTATGCAGTCTTCTCGACCAGGGGCTGCTAATTTTCAATCAATTGGTCCCTCAGGGATATAACGAGGCTGAGTGCACCCCGGGCCAGGTCTTCCAGTGGGAGAAAATCCCAGCGCCGGTACCGGGAATCGAACACATGTTCCCCGCTTGGTAAGCAGCAAAGCTATCACCGCGCTGACCATTTCATTCCTAATGGCCATTACAAATCATGTTGCCGAAAACTAATATACTGGTGCAGGAGGCTTTAGATTTCGCACTATTCTAAATATTTCGATAGCTTCTTAAAAGTATGAGAACCTGCAATGAAAACAGTATAAGATATTTATATCGGTAGTTTGATTTGAATTATATATTTACGTATATTGTAAGAATTATAATCGAAAATACAATTTTTCGTTTCCTTTCCCTTAAGTGAAGAATAAGTGTTTTAGCACATATTTGAGTACTCAAATGCTGATATATTTGGTGTTTATTTCAAAGTTGCCATGATAGACTGCACGGCCTCTCTTGTCTAGCCGCTGCGCTTAGAATTCAATTCACACAGTACTTCCACAGAGGCGTATGATGTGTCGGAGAAGTTGCTTAGCAAGCAAGGCGTTCAGTCTAACCACGACAACCTTCCATGTAGTTGCAACAGACGGCGGTCTGTAGGTATGAGTTCTACCAAAATATATTTCTCACTGGTATTATGTGGTTGATATTGAAGGTCAGTAAAAGCTGTAAGCATATCATCGCTAGCTGTTGTGGCTCCTATCTACGAATGTAAACAAAAGCATCTGTGTAGAACGAATAGACGTTGGTGTGCTTACGCAAGAAAGAAAAACATGTTTGATTGTTTATTTTATTTTACTTTATTATACACTTTTTCATTTTATATATGGAAGAACGTTATGAGGATTACCGGTTATGCTTAATGTCACCATAATAGTACTCTTCGAAATAAACACCGTTGCTAGGCAACTTCTCCACCATCCGTGTACTATGTTACGCCCTTCCTCTTAGAGCTGACTCTCGCTTCAGAAAAATAACTCAAAATAATATCTTGATATACTTTGAAATTAACATTCAGGATAAAGCGTGAGCCAACTGAGAACGCGGAAATGGTTACTAACAGTACCTTAATATCGCTGGAAGTTAGTGCTGATCATCAAGTTTGAGAACCCTGTTTTATGGAAAATAAATCAAGTCCAAATAATTGAACTGAAGCAACTTATACATCTTATCCTTTATATAGGTGACATTTTATCCTAAAGTCGCTGGTTCAAACCCAGTCCACACCGATGACCTTTATTTCGAATAAAATCTAGATTTCAAATGTTTGTGTGAAATGCAATATGTTCCTTGCCTACTAGTTATGTGGTAAAAAGTAAAATATTGGTGTAAAAGTGGGAAGTTGTAGCACATATTGATGTTCCATTGAAATGTTGAGGGAAACAAGCATACAGGAGGAGATGGTTCACTACTCTATTCATGCATTTGGAGTAGTGTACTGTCACCACATAAACTTCTATCACTTCACTTTCAGTTGATCTGAGCTCACAGGCACTTCCAGTTTACCGGAACAGATAGTTTGGTAGAAGAGAAGGTCAATAACTTGCAGTCCTTTTCACTTTGACGTACACAGAAGCTCAGTCTTGCTAGATATATTTGGACTGTAGGATAGCATCAAGTGGTTTTCAACATATTTTGCTGTAAATAATGTTTTACTAATGAGCTTTATAGTATTTGCAGATTTTATGAAGTTCCATTTATTTTCGCTTAATATTTTATAACGTCAAAGCTCCTAACTTAATTTGCGTAATTCCGTGACTAAGGCCTTTAATTGTCATCTTAGCGCGGTGGTAGCGCTGCTGCTGACAAAGCGGGAGACCCGGGTTCGACTCCCGATACCGGCTGGGGTTTTCCGCTGGGATACATGGTCGCGAGGTGCACTCAGCCTCATTAGGCGCCTGAGGGGCCAGTTGAAGAGCTACTTAATTGAGAGGCTCTTCAATAGGTTGCGAAGACCGCGTAACCGGCCGGGAGGGATCGGGGTACTGACCACGTCCCACCCTCCAGTACTGCACCCTTCTCACTACGCTTGTGATGGGCAGTGATGGGACACGCAGTGGCCGGTCGGTAGGCCGTGGTGCGGAAAGGGCTTTTGCGCCTTGGGGATAGTTTTATTTTCTAAGGCGCTTAATTTATATATATACACACCCTAAGACAAAAAAAAAAAAAATACCGAATGACGATCTTCCGTTTGTGGAAATTATAAGTATTGCGACACTCACACAAATAATAAGGAATAATTCTGAAATGGTTCACTCCACAGGAAAATTCGCTTGGACATTAATTGTGTTTCAAGGAGATCTGCATTTTTTGTACAGTAACATTTGGTCTATCTCTTACGGTTTACTAGTTAAGCAAAAGTCAAGGGTAAACAGGACTACATAGGCCAGAAAACTCAAAATACACGTATCGTTTGCCATTAAAGTATCTTAAACATATTTTAATCAAAATCATTAGATACATTTTTTATAAAATCAACATTTTCGAAAAAATTTCCATGTAAAGGATAGTTTAGGCTGGAGGAATTTTCTTAAAACTCTTTGTGTCGCATCCTTGAAAGATATTAAACTTAGATACCAACTTTAGTTTTTATTTTTGTTTTATGCTGTTCACACAAACACTCACACACACGCGCGCGCACGCGCGGACCCTTTTATAAAAGTGCTTTTTTAGATTCAGGGGACCTCAAACCATATATTTCCGGTGAAATCTCCACATCAAAATTTTGGGTGGAATACAACACTTCCTCTACTTACTTATATGTAGTGCAGAAAGTAAAAAATAGGTATTTTTTCGTTTTTCTCTTGGCTATTGAAATTCCATTCTTTTCCATATCCATTGATATATAATGTACGGATTATTGTACATTTTATGGTTGTCAAAATCGCACTTAAATAATATACTCCACCTGCCATGCCCTTTTCTGGTTATTT
The DNA here is from genome assembly GCA_030765045.1 of Tenodera sinensis. Classification (NCBI taxonomy): domain Eukaryota; kingdom Metazoa; phylum Arthropoda; class Insecta; order Mantodea; family Mantidae; genus Tenodera; species Tenodera sinensis. The sequence continues at coordinate 71,832,258 of CM060962.1, read as the reverse complement.
AGCTTTTTTTGCATTTTCCTATAGGCTATAATTTCCTGTATGTAAGTACCATTTTCTCCAAAAGTGTTGCATCTAGGAAGGTAAACTTTGTGAGCTCCTAAAACACTATGATATTTAAAATGAGTGGAGCAGTTCTGTCATATTTTACATATAATTTATAAACTATAGCAGCATGTGTTTCAAAAATTAAGCTATTTTTTTAAAATTATACATAAACAGCAATTTTCATTATAAAAATAGAATTTTGAAAAGCTAATTCACTCATTTTGCCAGAAATACTGTTTTCTGGGTTTACTGTAAGTTAAAACTTATTAGAATATAGGGTTCTTCAAATAAATGCACCCAAGTGCATCCATCAACAAACCAAATTATTTTTTCTGTGTATTAATTTACATGGATGTCACGTGCCTTGCTTTGGACTTACAAAAGGGATTTTCAGATGCATTCTATCCCAAGCCCTGTACAATGTGTAGTACTGAAAATTATTATGGTTGAAATGATTTGGGTAATGTTTACATTACAATACTGTATGTTTTTCATGTGTGGATCAGTGTGTTTGACTACGATGTGCAGGGCCGCGCCGTAGCCGAGTGGTTAGATCATTCGCTTCTCACCAAAGCGGCCCGGGTTCCATCCCAGGCAACCACATGTGGGATTTGTGATGGACGAAGCGCGCTGGGGCGTATTTCCCCCTGCAACTCATTCCACGGGTGCTCCATGTTCATTCCATAATCATCAGTGTCACCGCCTGCGGTGCCGTATGTAGTAAAGGCAGGCGTTAAACACTACAAAACAACAAACTGCGGTGTGCCCTTCAGATCGGCTTGACCAGTATATCTTACTTCTTCAAAATAAAGAAAAACAGCTTTGTCTATTTTATATCGCTTAAAAAGCATATTTTTCTATATGCGTATTTCATATTAATTGAAAGACCGTACAGAAACAAATGCCCTTATACATTTCGTTGTAGGTACAAGCAGGATGGAGAAAATAGAATCCATTGTCATGTGCCTAATAGTCGTTCTTTACATGACATTGCGAGTAACAACTGAATAGCTTCAGCAATTGTATAAATTACAGAAATTTGGAACATTCAAACAAATAGTAACAGATTTCTTGGAAGTGGCTGATGTCTGAAAGAAGTCGTTTGAAATTGTCCCTTAGAAAGCTATAATCTGCGAGTGTGCGTATTTTTATATTTCTTATTATTTATCCATATATAAAATTGCTTCTGAATGAAGAACAGTATACTCCCAGAAAATCCAATTCAAGTACATTTTATCTGCAATTTGAATACCTTAACTATATATTTTATTTCATATCACTTTAGTAATGGGAAAATAAAAAATGGCAAACCTTTTTCTGTCTAAAGTATAGTTTGTAGTATTTAATGAACATTTTCGTCACACACAAATGCGCACCCACGCGGGCGCGAGTATATTTTTCGAAAACTACTTTTTGGATTCAGTGGAACACAAAGCACGTATTTCTACTGAAATATGAGTCGGGTTTTTTTTAGTGCAGTATAACACTTCCTCTTAAATAATATATCTATGTGGTAGGGAAATGTAAAAGCATTAATATACATTGTGATTTTGTCCAAAACACGTTTAGAGGCTCTTGAATTCAAAAATATTTTGTTTTTTAGAAAAGGGTCCGTGTGTGTACCTGTAAACAGGTTAACGCAAAAATGAAGTCTTCAAATTAATACCAAACTTGGTATTTAGGTTCAGCGCCTTCCATAAATGTAGCACAAAGATTTTCAAGAAAATCTTCCATCCTAAGCTATGTTCTACACGTAGAGGATTTTTGGAAAACTTGGATTATCTCAAAAATAACTTGATTTTGATTAAATACGATATATTTATGATATTTACATAACAAATTGCATACCTATATTGGATTCTCTGGGAATAGCTCGTATATATATATAGATATTGTGACTGAACGACAAAAAGTCCAGTCCAATTTCTCCCTCCTCTCTCTCTCTCTCTCTCTCTCTCTCTCTCTCTCTCTCTCTCTCTCTCTCTCTCTCTTCCTTTATTTTTCTTCTAAGCTTTTGCACAATAACACAGTTCTCTATTACTAGCGTTATCATAGTCCACAGTCTTCCGTGATATTACAACTCACAACCGTTTTCTTCTAGTAACCTTGACTTAGCCCTTTCATTGTCTTTATTCACTTTCTCTGTCTCTCAAACACAAGTTCTGACGATACAATCATTCAATACACATAACTACTTCGCTATCTTCCTAACGACGCGACGACACACGCAGCTGGTGCACACACACTCAATCTAAGAAATGACTGACTCCTCGACGACTCATGTTCGTAACTAACTTCTAACTCCTGTCGCTTCGCCTCCTTATATAGCAAGGATGACGTAACACGAACCTTTCTCGAATTTCTATGATTACGCTGGCCATCGGACACTTCTCGAATACTCTGGAAAACCTTTGTATTGCCACTTGATTGTGTTAGTCACGTACTGGTTGAGTACGTGAGTGGTGTGGTGTGAGCTCGCGTGAGTGGTGTGGGGAAGCTTGACTTTGAGCGCCCTGTTACGCGGCACGCCGGTGGGGTGGTGAAGCACGGCACCGACCGTCCTTTGTTGTGCCGCCGCTCCGTGGGCCGGCGTCACAATATCTTTAAAATACATAATTTATTTCAAATGACATTTTTTTTAACAACCATTTCCGAGACAGCCCTTATTAGTTTGAATTTTTCAATGCTTTTACATTTTTTAAAATTGATGTCATTTGGTTGTTTTTTTGCGATGTTTCTTTTACTATACGAAATAATGGTTGTTAAAGAAAGGTTTTTTTTTTAAAGCACTAGGCGCGTTAATGTCATAGATTACTGCCTCCCACCCAGTTTAAGTATTTACGGTAAAATCAACAATGCAAATTAGTACTGCACTTATCTCAGTAAGGCATACAATCTTAATCCAAGAAACAAACACAGAACACCTAAACAAAACACAAACGTCTCATTATTTACAGTTAATCACAGCTTTACTATTCAAAGTAAATGTTGCAACTCATGCCCAGTACGATTGACACAAAAAGTGCATCGGCGTGCCCTATTCTGCCGTACTCTCGCAGACACCCGCCATTTCTCTGGTATAAAAGTTTGTCGGTCTAATTCTGAATAGAAAAGTTGTGATTAACTGTAAACAGTTAGATGTTTGTGTTTTGCCTATGTGTTCGCTGTTTGTTTCTTGGATTAAGATTGTGTGTCTTACTAAGATAAATGTAATACTAATTTGCATTGTTGATTTTGCAGTAAATACTTAAACTGGGTGAGAGGCAGTAATCTACGACATTAACTCGTCTAGTGCTTAAACGAAGCACCGCAGCAAAAAACTTTCCTTAACAAAAAGTGTTTAAAATAACGTTATCTATCAGCTCCCAAAGTTTGTCGGTCGAATTTTGGGATAGCCTGTATAAGAACATACGAGTGTGACATACCGGTTTGCACAATTTAATACATTTCATTTTCTAATTCGCATTCATGTAAGGATATATTTTATGTTTGTTGTTTTCCCTTTTAACTCGGATGTGGAAATGTGTGTGTTAGAATAATGAAAAATAGCGTTTCCTTCTACCTAGGCAACAACATTGTCTAACGAGGTTAAACCACGCCTTAACCTTGCCCTCAATTAACTCCACGATAACCTGGTATTTAACAAGAATATGTTACATAAGCGTACAAGATAAATCAGGGAAGAAATCTCCTTGCCTCATGTGGAATATTTCAGAAATAACCGCAATAATACAGAGGCAGCTAGGAACAGACAGAATGAAGTAAATATTACTCAGCCTTATGTAAAATCGAGAATATGTTAATTAAGTATGTAAGTAGTCACTATAGAAAACAATGGAAACAATTGGAAGGCTGTGGGGCTAACAGGGAGAGGTAAGATAAGGTGGATGGACATGTACCTCTGTACCGCGGCCATGCGGCTTTTAGTGCCTGTGGCCCACGAGGGGAACGACCCGGAAGGAGCGTGACAGGTGAGGGGGGGGGGACAGGGGGCGGTCGATCCAGGAGCCCAGACTTAGCAGAGGGCGGGGTCCCTAACATTTCCGGACTCAAACTCCCCGGTGGCGTTTAGTACAATCGGCAGGTACCCTTCTGGAACCGGAGCCCGTACCCTAGGGACGAAGGTTCATAGAGAGCAAATTCTCTGGCATGCAGTACCCGAAACACCTATAGACCAGGGTCAACCCTGAAGGGATCAATCGGATGAAGAGTGAAGTAAAATGAGAATAGAATTGAAATTGAGGGACAGGAAATTCGAGAGATGTAATGAACTTCCGAGCATTCATTCGATCCCAGGTGACCGTATGTGGGATGTGGGATTTGTGGGATTTGTAGCGGACAAAGTGGCGCTGAGGCGGATTTCCTCGAGGTTCTCTGATTTATCCCGCCATCTCATTTCACCGGTGCTCCATTTCCATTCCAAGTATGATCACAGTCACCGCCTGCGTTGCCGCATGTAATAAAAGCGGGTGTTAAACACTACCTAGCGACACGGGGAAACCTCTGAAAAAACATGAATCAAGAAGTCAGTCACGGGAATCAAACCCACGACCTCCCGGATACAGCAACAGACAGAAAGAGAGAGAGAAGAGTATATTTTCGGAAGAGAGAAAGATGGAGTTGCTTGAGGTTAACTGGGACCCATTGGAGATCGACGAGTTGTTGGACCAGGGAGAAGTAACGTGAGAACTGATGAATTGGAGGATGAACGAAAAAGGGTGAAGGGTTTTAGAGATTTTGGAACTTGGAGAGGGAAGTGGTGTTAGGAGAAGGGGAATTGAGTATTGAGAGGAGGGAAGAAACAAATGGTAAGCAAATAGTTAAACAAACGTGTGTGTAAACAGGGTCCGCTGGACTGCAGTACAACTATTTAACAATATCCTCTCAGAGCCGTTAGTGTAGGAAATAAAGCAGAGATGGCGCTGCCGTGTCTCAGCCAATAAGACTGAAGCCTCAAGGTGTGAAAGGGAGAGATACACAACAAGACAAGGCAGCTTTAGGTTCTCCGTTCCCTACACCGACATCCCCATAGCAATATGACACTATCAGTCTGAAACCTATCATTCTGTTTTCCTGTTTCCTATGACAGGAAGTATGCTCCAGATCTAACAGCTTTATTTCCAATATCACAAGACATCGAACAATACTGTAACATGTAATGGATACCTATTTTAACCTAATTCTAACACATTACTGAATTACCTCTACATTTACAACATTAATACAAATTAAACATTAGACCTTTTAGCAACTGGAAAGCTGCAGCCTCTTAACACATTTATACTAGCACTTGTGAAATCTGCCTTTCTAGATACATATACTGTTTAGTTGCAAATCTTCTTCTTCGCTATCTGATTAACCCCCCCCCCCCCCCCGCATAGAGGACTTACAAGTCTGTACCTAGGTTCAGATGCCTGTCAGGGAGCAGACGAAGCTATGGCCCGGACAGAGTGAAGACCTGGAAGCGGGTGGTCAGCCCAGCACCAGGTATGAGAGTGAACAAGAGGATGATATGAAATAGTGGCGCAATTGCTGAATGGAAAGGTTATGATGGAGCAGTTGATGTGGTGAGGGAAACCGGAGAACCTGGAGAAAACCCTCCCAGACGCCGCTTCGCACACCACGAATACCACATATGGGTCCCTGCGATCGAACCCGGGTCACGTGAGTGATAGATGAACGGTCCAACCGCTCGGCCACGGCGCAGCCATTTATTTTCAAATGAGGTATTTTATTTGCAAATAAATTATCTTAATTTTTACCATTGGTTCCTTTTTTGCTGTAAACCACACTTAATTACATAATGATATATAAACCTTCACTTCTTAAAGTCATTTATTTATAATTTCATTTACTGAAACCGTTCAAGTTCAATACAGTATACCCCGCATAACTTCTCTTCGTCTACTTCGTCGGTCTGGGTGGCTCAGTTAGTTACACACCGGCCTACTGATCCAAAGGCTGCGGGTTCAAATCCGGCCCAGACTGATGGTTTTTAAATGTGCTTTAAAACAACAGCTCCATGTTAGTAGATTTACTGGCATGTAAAAGAATTCCTGTGGGACAAAATTCACGGCACACCGGCGATGCTGATGTGATCTTGGCAATTAATAGCGTCGTTAAACAACAAAATAATTTAATTATCATCTACTTCTCCTTCCCATCTTCCAGCATCTTTGAACGAAGTTCCGGTGTCGTAGGAAAACATTACCTTTATCTTCGTCTTCTTCTTCTTCTTCTTCTTCTTCTTCTTCTTCTTCTTCTTCTTCTTCTTCTTCTTCTCCTCCTCCTCCTCCTCATATATTCTGTTCGTCTTTCTTCTTTCATTCTCGTTCTACCCACAATCTGCACTCTTCTTCTCGCCTCAGAATTCTTCCAATTTTCATCTTTCTTATTAATTCATTTCTTCTTATACATCCAACATTTATTTTAATTTATTCTTTTTCGTCTCCTCAGTACGCATCTCACTCTTCTTAATCAAGCTTTTCCTTCCGTTATTATTTTCAACTCCCTCTCTTCTTCCTTCTAATACTTTTCAGTCTTCTTCCTCATTATTTCAGACGTCAGTCAACACCTTCTTCCTCTCCTGCCTCAATTTTATCAATCGAAATCCAATAATATCCTCTTCTATTCAAATTGTTTACCTCCTCTACGTTGCTTCCATCATTTAATTCAATCTTCTCTTAATCTTCCAGCCCACCTTCATTTACGTTCCCCGCATTTTCAGGGATAAATAAAGCCGCTACTTCCATCCGAGATCTTAACCTTGTTCTTCTTCTCTCGTCTTCTCCATTCTTCGGCAATAATCTTGCTGTCCTCTCTAAGCTTGTACTTTTATCTCTTGCAAAAATCTTTTAGGTAATCTACTCAAATTCCCATCATTCCTTTAAAAGTTTCCTATGTGCTTATTTGCTAATATTGTTCTATACTTTCTACTATTTTGCTCTACTTTTTACACTCCTATACCTTACTGTGGTCTAGGGGTAACGTGCTACCCTTTGGTTCCCAAGATTGCAGGTTGAAACCCACAATTTATTGCAACAAAAAAGGCAACAAATTGTGGGTTCTTTTAAATTTAATTTACACAAAAACCATTGAATCTATTGAAATACTCCAAAGCAAAAAGTTGTGGTTTATTCAATTTTCTATGAATATAGCCATAAATCAAGAACCTTCAACCAATAATAATTCAGCCAGGTGATGATAAATTTTTTGATAAAAATATTGTTTTACTAGACAACTATAAACTTTTGAACATTTTGGTATTAGACTTTCTTGTTATTCACAACATAAGAAATCCGTTGTTAAAGTCTGACGGATCATTTCACTTCCATCCTGTATGTGCAAAGTCGTCCTTATATGGCAAGGCAGCAAAATGCCCTTCCCACGAGTGACCTAGCACAATACATATTTGTTCATGATATTATATGCAGCAGTAACAAACTGTACTCCATAAAAAGCGTGATAGTTTGGTCTCCGGGAAAAATAAGCACATAACTATAATACATTTACATACTAATTTGTGGTTTTATTAATACACGTATTGGAAAAAATACCCTCCTCCCTAAATGTGTGACCTAGGGTAAAGATGAATAGCACTTGATAATATTAGAGACGAGAAGTGATTGCGGCAACACCGGGTTGCACTGAGCGTAATTTACAGGCTAGCCCCTCTAATCCACATGTTTTCAAACGACTAGATTGATGGAGGTAGGAAACATGCATTAATCAGGTTGCTGATCTTTCTTGGTGTTACTTCACTCCATGGATATTACCCAGTTTCACTTCTGCATGTAATTGCTTCTGTCTCTACAGCTAATCATATAGCCAATCCTGTGCATCAGAAAAACTGCTGGCAACACTGGAAAGGAAAAAGATGAAGAACAACTAGATTTCTATGGCACAGGAGCCATGTTAGACAGACCATGGACAAAGAGAGACTTCGAACTGAGGCACGCCATTACAAGATTGGCAGTCCACGGATTTCATCACCTAATGTGCAAAAACACACACCTCCATGGACCAAATATAGATTGTGAATGTTTACTATGTAAAAAACCACGCGATTGGTACCATACCGAACTCTGTACAAAAAGAATAAAGACATATGTGAATATGCAAACTTGTAAACTATCAATGTATCCAAGTATGGCTATTTGGCTGCAATTTATTTATTTATTAACAGCTAATCATAGTACCGTGGCAATTTCTGTAACGAAATTCACTCTGGCCTTCGAAAACGGTTAGTTCGTCCTGTATATTGCTTGGGGTGGTGCAACTGCATAGTGCAGCGATGCCCAACATTTGTGAAAGAGGGGAGGTTGGATTTACCTCCGTCTACTTTATGCAGACTCTGCCATTCTTTAACACTCGGACGTGCACTGTGTTGCAGTGGCGTATTGGTTACATGTACGTTGGGTTTGATTTACGAAAGTACTTTCAAATCGTATTCGATAAACTTTTGTTCATTAGTGACCTGTTTGGTACCGCTTATGTTTAAGAAGTCTATCAATATTTGCCGACAAAGTCCAAGTGCATAACCTTAGAAAATACACCAACTGATCGTTGCGTAACCAATTGTGTTACAGACTTTTAGTATAGTTCAATTTGGAGAAATTCTGTTCGCAAATATATGTAGTGGTATACTCACTCTTATACAAACTATTCTTACAAGTGCTTATTTTTCTATCTACGTCATTGTAATCAACATAAGCATTTTGAAGAATTGCCGTATTGATCTCTTGTAGCTGCAAGGGGAATATGGGAATACGGTAGGCTTTAAGCGATAGTGCCATGTTTTAAGAGCTGGTTGGTATGTGATGCCTTTGAAATTCCGTTCTCTTTGCAAGACCATGGAATGAAAAAACGGATAACATATTCCTATCTGAAAAAATATAAGTATTGCCAAATTCAAACAAATAAGAAAGAATATCTCGGAAATGGTTCACTCAAAAGAAAAAAAGAAATACTTGACATTTAGTAAGCTTTTGTCTGTCTCTTAACTACTATTTACCATTTATGCAAAAATCATCCGGAATGAAGACGTCTTCTTATTACATTCCCAGAAAATTCAAGGTATCACTTAGAAATTGCCATGGAATCGCCTGTTTGTGTCCGTTACTGGATAATGACTGATGTGAGTCAAAACGCCACAGGCGTGTTTCACTCTCCGACTGAACTAGTGGGGTGGGGAATAGCAGCTAATTACGTAAGCGTCTCCAAAGGGGTAAGGTTGGACATCACTGGTGCAGTGTAATTTGATGGGAGAGTCAACAGACCCGCAACCTGCAGTCCATGAGCATAAGCTCACTCCTTCTGTCGCTGCTCAGATCCGCCTGAAAAGTAAGTCCCAAGCTGTAGTTTCCTCAGATGTTCGGTTGTCTCATCTTTCAGGCGTATTTGTATGGCGAAGAAGGTGGAAGGAAAATATGTTTGTACTTTTCATTACAACAAAGCTTCAAAAAAGACCCTTCCTTGTTCCACACACAATGAGAGCCTTCTCATTATGCTCTCTCGCACCTTTGTTAGCAGCTGGTGCGGTATTTTCCCTTACTGCTGCCATTTCTATTTACAGACAATGTTTCACAATTTGGTCGCACCATAAAATATCCCAGTGAGTTACATCGGACAGTCTCGGAGATCTCTTATACGAAGACGTGCATCGGATGGCAAAAAATATAGTGTAGGTAGATACTCCAACTAGTGCACAAAATAGCTTTGCCCAATCTACATACTTCATTAAATCCAACTATTTTATATACAACATTTATTTCTATTCAGTAAGCTATACCGTTATTGTTTTAATATATTATAAATTCTGTTTTATAATAAGATTTCAATCTTTGTCCCCACTACATTCGGAAGAAACGGAAGGCGAGATTTTATCATCATACATTCTGGTCTTGAGTCACTCTGTCCGCCCTCGAGCTTCATTAAATGTTTTTTCTTGACATCTAACCAGATTTGTCAGTAACGACTATCACATTTGTAACATTTCAGGTTCTGGGTAGTATACTATTAACATCATCAGCGACAGTCACTAATGAAAGTTCAATTGTTGCAAGGATATACAGTATCCTGACACCGATTCTGAATAAAAATGAAGATATGACTAAAGGAAATAGCATCACTGAGGTTGAACAAACCTTTCGAATGGACCTTTTGATTGGTTGCCTCCTGTGATGAACCCATTTACTTGTGGATTTGAATTGATATCGATATACAAGCCCTCGTTTGATATCGGAAACAGTTGCCGATGTTACGATGTCATAACCTATCAAAGGCATTCCAAAAGTATAATAACCATAGATAGATCAAATACCTATATAACCCAAATGCCTATGAAGCATGCATTGCTGTATCACTTAATGAGGTAGTTCCATATGGGAATTCACGAAGTGCTAATTTACAAGCAATATTAAAAATGACACTGCAGGCAAGTCTGAGCTACAAACACTGCCGTTCTTTAGGGAAATGTGTCTATGCTTGAATATTTTTGCAGGAATACCCAACGGTCTATCATAGCCTTTAACATAGCAGTTGATAGCTTCAGTACGGTTAGCCATTCTATGGGGCGGGCCAAAAGTCGCGATCGGATATTTTCTAAGTTTGTGTAGCAATAATAAACATTCACAAGTGACGTAAAAACGTTATTTATTTATTTATTGCTTCACTAATAAGGAATGGAAATATGAAAAGATAAACATAACTGGGCCAGTCAGCGTCATTCTTAAACATCTAATATTTCGGTATGTTCACCATCATTTTCAGCGCACAGTTGAATGCGCCGCCATGTCCGTCTGCTTGCCCACCTCAGCATTTCGGGAGTGATCGTTCTGAAGATGAGGATAGTCTCTCTCTTCAGTTGTTCAACGGAAGCCATCCGAATATTTCTAGGATTTTCTTTTAAGTAGGACGACATCCAGTTGTCGCACGTTGTCAGGTCGGGGCTTCTTGGAAGCCAAATGAGAGGTCCACGTCGTCCAATCCATATAGGAAAGCTGGTATTTAACCATTCTTGAACTGGAGCCCAGAAATGCCCTGGGGCTCCATCTTGTTGAAGAACAACAGTGTTAAGAATACCAACTCTATCAAGTTCCGGAACCAGCCATTGAGACAACATTTCGAGGTACGCTTCTCCAGTCACAGAGGTTTCAAAGAAATATGGCCCGACAATAATTTCACTGGTAACACCGGACCACATCATGATATGAGGGGGATGTTCTTGAATTTCTTCAACGAAATGAGGTATATGTTTGGCCCACACGTAAACTTTACGCGAACGAGAGCTCAGATACACGCCGCATTCGTCAGTCATCAAGACGTTACGATGAACCGCTAAGGTGGGAAAAGCAGAAAGTAACATTTGACATGCATCACGTCGTGTTTCCATATCCCTGTCACCTAATTCATTTATTATGGTAGCCCTGTATGGACGATAACCCTCATTTTTTATCCAACGGCGCAATGATGTTCTTGGGATCTGCATTTCCGCCGATCGTTTCCTTGTTGATTTCTTCGGCGAACGTTCCAATAATTCGTAAGAAGATAATTAACATCATCACTGCAGTATTTTTAGATCTTCCGCTGCGTTTTACATCCAATACAGAGCCTGTTGAGAAAGTCTTCTTCTCCAGTTTTCGGAGATTCGCTTCACTGGGAGCTGCTTTATTGAAACGAAGAGGGAAGTTTTCACTGATTTCTTCGTACGTTTCGCCAGTTCGTTCTTTCTCATAAACCCATACACTAACAATGAGACGTTCCTAAATCGTATGCTTGCTTGTATCGGCCATTGCTTACGACACAAATAGCGTTTCACATTGACAACATCAACTAATAATCCGCAAAAAATCTGGCTTGCCGTTATAACATAACAAAGCCCTCGCTCTATCGGAAAATTGACAAACTAATGCAACAAAAAGCATATGAAGCGGACAAATATCCTTCTCAACCCATGATTAGTTTTTAATTAGTTTTCGGTTTCGGAAAATTAGTTATTTCAATATAAACATTACCCTATCGCACCTTTGGGCCCACCCCAGTATATGTTTAGTATTTAATAATAGTTTTATTTAACAAACTACTGAAGTGCGTGCTTACAAATTAACTTTTAATATGTGGTAAAAATATATATGACTAGTGTTTATTTGATTGTCAAAAGTACGAGTTTCCTGTTTCTAAAGAGTAAATAAGACAAAGTTAAAGTGTGCAAAGGATGACGTTTTAAAAGTACGTCAAGCGTGAATAAAGGAGCCTGCGTTTAAGCTGGGATTTCTAAATTATGACCATTGTGCAATTGAACTGTTGCTAAGACAGCCATTTAATAAACTTGCTTTCACCAAAAAGTAACTATACATAACTTTATAATATTTTTATTTATTAATTTGGTATGAGGAAAGTTGTTAATCAACCCGTCCGGGTGCACTGTTTTTCTTATTTTTTGATCACTTATATCCTCCTACCAGCATGTCGGGTATCACCACTTGTTAGCACTATTATTAACAACCACTCTTCGCTATAAATAGCTTTAACCATTAAAAGTTTTGGGTTTATATTTAATACGGGGTTTCAATAAAAAATACCTCACATGAATAAGCTGAAACTTGCTTTGGCACGCACTATTGTGTAATTTTGGCTTAAAATGTGTCTTAAATGATGCTTAGGAATCTGATTAGCCATAGATCTTGATTTAATGTTACCATAAAATTATATTCAAGTTCTAACATTTGACTTTGAAGTCAAAAAATGAAATATTTTATTTAATGCAACGTGAAAACAGTCGCAAATCCAGGGTCTCTTGATTAACTTTAGAAACTTCGCGTTTCTCCAACAATAGCAAATACTTTTTCACCATTTTAATGCATGTCCATTAATCGATTTGTTAAAACCGTTGTCCAAATCCTCTTATAGGTATTTCTGCCGCTCCATTCCTCCATCCATCCTTTCCTATCTGTATATCGACCTATCTCTGTTTGTCGCACTTCCACCTTCAAACCCATCTACCCATACACATATTGTGGTCTGCTGGAAACCTAAAAGCTTCTGCACTTTGTTAAGTTAAAACTGCTTACAACATGTGAACTCTGCTTTCGCACTAATTGAAGATATGTAAAAGTAATTTCGCAGGAAGAGATTAAACACGTATCTTTCTTTTTAACCAGGTAGAGAACATTTTTGTTTTCGTGTGTATACGTATCACCATTAACGGGTAGGAACTATTCTGAAAGAATATTTGCTGATTAAAAGGAAAGAATTATAAAATATTTTAGGTTAAATCTGGCTTTATCCAAGAGCACATGCTACAAATTTTTCTAAGTAAACCTTGTTTCTGCAAGCCGCACTATGTTGGAAGTTTCAAACTTAGCAAAATCGCTGCTGTTATTTCGAATAATAGGGTTACGAATTTCAAGTGGATGGCGTACACCGGATTATGCTACCTATGTGCAGGGGTTAACGGAAAAGCTGTTATACCCGTCGTTTTTCAGTACTTAGTTGAGCAGAAAATCGTAAATTTGCTTAGTTTTACATGACGTCCTCTTTCAAACACAGCGCGATTACATTTAAAGCAATATTATTCAAATAATTGCAGGAGCAACAGCTAATCTACCTTTGTATTATCTTAATGTTCTTCTTTAAATGCCAAGTTTCTCCACAACTCACCACCTTTCTTTTGTATGCATTATTATTTTCGCTAATACTAAGAGGTTTCATGCAGTATCATTACCAGTAAAATCCAGATAGTTAGGGTATCACTTTTGTGGAAGGTATGAATAATACCGTACGTTGTTTCATTGCTCTTTTCTGCCATTATATGCTTAAATACATGCCATATTGAACTATTCCATTAATACTTCTTGATTTAATTTAATTGTGCTATGTTAAATACCTATTTTGATGCTTTTAATTTTTGTTGAATACCAGCTGAAGTACCCTGCGTTTCTCGTGGTTTAACGAGTTTATCCCTACAACATTTATACTTGCATTGGGTACTATAAAGAACACAAAAAATAAATAAAAATACAAGGAAAACATACAAAAATACTGTTGAATAACCCTAAATACTGCAGCAATAAAAGCAAGTAGAGAAAGCTGTGAAAATGTAAGACGTTACATTTCTGTATCAATCATATGGAAAATTGTATGCATTCCTTGTAGAAGAGGGAGTGGAGAAAGAAGTGTGATTGTGTTTCATAAATTAAAAGTGTGTAGAGAAAATCGTGTGAACGTAATACGTTGCATTTCTATTTCAGTCATAGAAAATGGTATGAAATGTATGTTGAAGGGAGAAAAGAGAAATAAAGGTGTTAGTACTTCGTAAAAGAAAAGCGACATATACATGCCGAATTTCGCGGTGGTCGGTCAGGCAGTTAGGAGACATACGTTCATTTATATACCAGGTGAGTCAGCTGCCCCTTATTCTCGATTTTTATGCAATCCGCATTTTATAGTCCAACATGAAAACATCGACCCCATTACTAGGTTCTACCCGCGTATTTAACATGGATGTTAAACACTCGATGAAATTAGTACTAATATAGATGTTATCACATCGCTTTTTAATATATTCGTAATTAGACAGCTGATGTTCGCACTTCTGTAAATGTTCACTGGAACCAGCGAATATTACATCTTAAACGGAATGTTCACCTCACACGTTACTAGGTAGCTCAGTTGGAACGAGCGCAAGACTCCGAAGTAATCTGTCTGCTGTGAAGGTGGTTCGAATCACCTGCATGCACTAGCTTTTTTTTTTTTTTTTTTTTTTTTTATTTATTTATACCGTGCAATCCTCACAATTTACGAACTATTACTCTGAAAACTGTTATTATATTCATTTTTATTGTTTTATTTATGTTTTATGACATTGTTTGACGTTTCTTTATTGGTGAACTACAACTATTTAGTTGTTTAAACACACCTATAGGTAGGTGCAATTGAAATAAGGATCATTCATACACATTTGAACACAGAAAGCAAGGAAATTACATTGCCAGAGTTTAACGTGGAAGTTAAACTCAATGTTGCACACAATGAATTATTGTGCTATTAAAAAATGCAGACAATCAAAAACGATTTAAATTATAATGTCCTAAACCCTCAGGGACTTCATAATTAGATTATTGTGAATTCGGTTTCCAAGTTTTGATGAACATAAAAAAAAAATATTTACAATTCTAAGACTCGAACCTGTGTCATAGGGGGTTAGCAGAGAGTGCCCGTTACAATCCTATTCAGCTATTTCGAGACTTCCTGAAAGCACGTACCACGTCCAATAGTAGGACTTGTATGCCTGGCGCTATGCCATTGCCACCTCGCAAGTTTGCGTGCTTAATTTAGCCTTTTAAGACAGTTTTAATCACTTACTGGGCGTTTTAATATTATTACTTAAATGACAAAAGCTGTTATGCATATTAATTGAGATACACGAGGCGTAGTTCACGCAAAAATGCAAATAAACCGTTGTTTAATAATATGTCCGTTTTGACTGTACGGGTCCATGATGGATGAGGCGTGTCTAAATTTTTCCTAATTTTTGGCAGCCAATCCCCGCTCTAAGTACAAGAATCCACCATTTTCTTTTTAGCTGACGTTGTTAGTGTACTCATATGATAGGTCCATTTTTTCCGAGTCCTTGACTGAATTACGTTGCTATGTATACTCTAATAAAAATCTTTGTAAAATCGGCTGGAAACCGGAATTCGCTCTCAGTAAACGAGTCGTATGTTTTTGAGGTGTACTTTAGCGAGGAGTACGTTCTGTCCCTTAAAGCACTGTTGCTCTCAATTTTGCGCATTCCTCTCTTTAAGAACGTCAAGCAATACATTTTAGTAAGCGCAAAACTGGACTAAGGCGCACATGCCGTTAGATGGGTGGCCTACCTTCCAAAAAAATAAAGCGCGGCTGACTCACCTGGTATACAGAGTGTAAATGAATAACACCACACGAATTTTACTGGCGATAGACGGTTCAACGGCAATAAATTTGAAATAGGAAACCTATGGTCTAGGATTACAAATTACAGAACTGTGAATTAAAATTTTTTGAGGGTATGCACGCCGCTGATCATGTCCACTGCAGCTGTAACGCATGATGAAAGAACAAAAGGACGGCTTCCTTAGTCTGTCTGTTTAGCGTAATGGATATGGTCCAGCGACGCGAAGGTACGCACGTATTAAAAGCGTAGGTTCAAATACACACAAGCCCATATTTTTATGTTCTTTCTTTCCTTCCTTCTTTTCTTTCTTTTTTCTTTTTCTTTCTTTCTTTCTTTCTTTCTTTCTTTCTTTCTCTCTTTCTTTCTTTCTATCTGTCTTTCTTTCCTTCTTTCCTTCTTTACTTCTTCATTCCTTCTTTCTTTCCTTCCTTCCTTCCTTGATCCATTCCCTCCTTCCTTACTTCCTTCCTTCCTCGCTCCCTCGCTCCCTCCCACCCTCATTCCTTCCTCCTCGTTTCCTCCCTCCCTCTTTCCCTTCCTCCCTCCCTTCCTTCCTCCCTCCCTTCCTTCCTTCATTCCTTCTTTATTGTTTTATTTATTTATTTGTTTCTTTCTTCATAAGCGATTGCTTAATTTAATTTGATTTACAGGTAATATTTCTGTCGCGTTGTAATTTTTGTTTAACTAATGTTTAAACTTTTTGCTTAACTATTATTTACACTTGCATGACCTAAATAGTACGTACACTCCCTCCCTTCTTTCCTCCCTTCCATCCTCCCTCCTACTCTCACTTCCAACCATCTTTCCTTCCTTCCTTCCTTCCTTCCTTCCCTCCCTCCCTCCCTCCTTCCTTCCCTCCTTCCTTCCCTCCTTCCTTCCTTCCTTCCTTCCTCCCTTCCTTCCTTCCTCCCTCCGTCCCTCCGTCCCTCCGTCCCTCCG
Organism: Tenodera sinensis; assembly: GCA_030765045.1. Lineage (NCBI taxonomy): Eukaryota > Metazoa > Arthropoda > Insecta > Mantodea > Mantidae > Tenodera > Tenodera sinensis. The sequence continues at coordinate 71,815,340 of CM060962.1, read as the reverse complement.
TCCTTCCGTCCTTCCGTCCTTCCGTCCTTCCGTCCTTCCGTCCTTCCGTCCTTCCGTCCTTCCGTCCTTCCGTCCTTCCGTCCTTCCGTCCTTCCGTCCTTCCGTCCTTCCGTCCTTCCGTCCTTCCGTCCTTCCGTCCTTCCGTCCTTCCGTCCTTCCGTCCTTCCGTCCTTCCGTCCTTCCGTCCTTCCGTCCTTCCGTCCTTCCGTCCTTCCGTCCTTCCGTCCTTCCGTCCTTCCGTCCTTCCGTCCTTCCGTCCTTCCGTCCTTCCGTCCTTCCGTCCTTCCGTCCTTCCGTCCTTCCGTCCTTCCGTCCTTCCGTCCTTCCGTCCTTCCGTCCTTCCGTCCTTCCGTCCTTCCGTCCTTCCGTCCTTCCGTCCTTCCGTCCTTCCGTCCTTCCGTCCTTCCGTCCTTCCGTCCTTCCGTCCTTCCGTCCTCCCGTCCTCCCGTCCTCCCGTCCTCCCGTCCTCCCGTCCTCCCGTCCTCCCGTCCTCCCGTCCTCCCGTCCTCCCGTCCTCCCGTCCTCCCGTCCTCCCGTCCTCCCGTCCTCCCGTCCTCCCGTCCTCCCGTCCTTCCGTCCTTCCGTCCTTCCGTCCTTCCGTCCTTCCGTCCTTCCGTCCTTCCGTCCTTCCGTCCTTCCGTCCTTCCGTCCTTCCGTCCTTCCGTCCTTCCGTCCTTCCGTCCTTCCGTCCTTCCGTCCTTCCGTCCTTCCGTCCTTCCGTCCTTCCGTCCTTCCGTCCTTCCGTCCTTCCGTCCTTCCGTCCTTCCGTCCTTCCGTCCTTCCGTCCTTCCGTCCTTCCGTCCTTCCGTCCTTCCGTCCTTCCGTCCTTCCGTCCTTCCGTCCTTCCGTCCTTCCGTCCCTCCGTCCCTCCGTCCCTCCGTCCTTACGTCCTTACGTCCTTACGTCCTTCCGTCCTTACGTCCTTCCGTCCTTACGTCCTTACGTCCTTCCGTCCTTCCGTCCTTCCGTCCTTCCGTCCTTCCGTCCTTCCGTCCCTCCGTCCCTCCGTCCCTCCGTCCCTCCGTCCCTCCGTCCCTCCGTCCCTCCGCCCTTACGTCCTTACGTCCTTACGTCCTTACGTCCTTACGTCCTTACGTCCTTACGTCCTTACGTCCTTACGTCCTTACGTCCTTACGTCCTTACGTCCTTACGTCCTTACGTCCTTCCGTCCTTCCGTCCTTCCGTCCTTCCGTCCTTCCGTCCTTCCGTCCTTCCGTCCTTCCGACCTTCCGTCCTTCCGTCCCTCCGTCCTTTCGTCCTTTCGTCCTTTCGTCCTTTCGTCCTTTCGTCCTTTCGTCCTTACGTCCTTACGTCCTTACGTCCTTCCGTCCTTCCGTCCTTCCGTCCTTCCGTCCTTCCGTCCCTCCCTCCTTCCCTCCTTCCGTCCTTCCGTCCTTCCGTCCTTACGTCCTTCCGTCCTTCCGTCCTTCCGTCCTTCCGTCCTTCCGTCCTTCCGTCCTTTCGTCCTTCCCTCCTTCCGTCCTTCCGTCCTTCCGTCCTTCCGTCCTTCCGTCCTTTCTTTTTTCCTTCCTTCCTTCCTTCTTTCTTTATTCGTTCTTTCTTTATTCCTTTTTTCATAAGCGAATGCTTGATTTAATTTTATTTACAGGAAACATATGTGTCGCGTTGTAATTTTTCGTTTAACTAATATTTAAACGTTTTGTTTAACCATTAATTACACTTGCATGGCCTAATAGTATCAACACACTGAGAGCTTCGTTTTCACTTAAATCAGATGGTTCAAGCCTAACTAGCAGCTTAGAAACAAGTAAGTAAGCTCTTGAAAGAGCTACATACGATTGAATTATTATAAACATAAGTTGAATTAATATTAACATTACAATACAATAGGTAGGTACAAGCAGAACAAAGGTAAGGAAATAATGAGTAAATGCAGGTTTCATATCCTGGTACCTTAAATAAATCTAGCAATAAATTGAGCGATGCAATAAGAGAAAGAATACAAGCAGGGAATGAGCTTATTATGCAAATAAAAAGATATTCTCTAATGGAATAATAACCAGAAGTACTGAACTCAAAGTTTATAAACCATAAATAAGGCCAGTAGTAATCTATGGGTCTAAGGTTTGGTGTACCACAATCAACAATGTAAAGACTTTGCGATCTTTCGAGAGAAAAATACTCAGACAAATGTTTGAACCTGTAAATTGCGATGGTCAGGAACATAACTTGCAATTTGAAATGTAGTGTCAAGATTGATAATAGTAATAATAATAATAATAATAATAATAATAATAATAATAATAATAATAATAATAATAATAATAATAATAATAATAATAATAATAATAATAATAATAATAATAATAATAATAATAATAATAATAATAATAATAATAATAATAATAATAATAATAATAATAATAATAATAATAATAATAATAATAATAATAATAATAATAATAATAATAATAATAATAATAATAATAATAATAATAATAATAATAATAATAATAATAATAATAATAATAATAATAATAATAATAATAATAATAATAATAATAATAATAATAATAATAATAATAATAATAATAATAATAATAATAATAATAATAATAATAATAATAATAATAATAATAATAATAATAATAATAATAATAATAATAATAATAATAATAATAATAATAATAATAATAATAATAATAATAATAATAATAATAATAATAATAATAATAATAATAATAATAATAATAATAATAATAATAATAATAATAATAATAATAATAATAATAATAATAATAATAATAATAATAATAATAATAATAATAATAATAATAATAATAATAATAATAATAATAATAATAATAATAATAATAATAATAATAATAATAATAATAATAATAATAATAATAATAATAATAATAATAATAATAATAATAATAATAATAATAATAATAATAATAATAATAATAATAATAATAATAATAATAATAATAATAATAATAATAATAATAATAATAATAATAATAATAATAATAATAATAATAATAATAATAATAATAATAATAATAATAATAATAATAATAATAATAATATTTTTGACAAGCATATGATGTTACTTATAAAATGCATATTATTGTCACATAAGTTGGTTTCATGCTCTTCTTCGTGATAAGTTTCTGAATCTAAGGATCTCATTTTCAGTTTATCTTCAGAATTGGAATTATCTGATTCATAAAGGTTATAATATACGTGTAAGGCATCGCCACACAAGATAGATGGTGCACTTCTTCCAAATCATTGGGATTTTGTAGATCATATATTTTACTCCTGTTTGTGAGAAGTAGTAACATACTACTTGCAATGGCAAAGCAATATTGCGCAATTAACGAGGAAAAACATGTCAGCAATATGTAACGAGAGTAGCCGCGCAGGGTTTGGTTGACCAATACGACACGTAAGTGCCAATTAATCATTCTTGCAGCTGAAGAAATGAACAGGTAAGATTGCTCCTCCAGCAAACAATCGAATAAGGTGTAATACGAGAGGTCCTAGTCAGGCAATTGCATAGGTGCGTTCGTTCGAAAACTATAACGTTTAAATAAACGTAGGGCCCTCTTAGGTCCCTAGCGACCAACTAGGGCCTGACTGACTATGTTGATCTCATTCACATTCTAAGCAATCCAGTAAATATGTATAACGATATTTGATCCTAAAATAGGGATTATGTAACAGTTTGATTTTTTCCTCTGACGTGTGTTACTGCATAGCGACCTGGTTGTAGGAGCCGAATTGTGACCCAGTGCAAGGAATGTTAATTGTAATACGATGTGTATGCCATGTTTGCTGCAGCAATAATCTCTCTCTCCATATTCACTGCCATGTCCTCAATACATTGCTACATTAAGCATTACTATTCCGGTGGTGTCTGCTTCTTGCATCCCAAAGCAGTGAGATCTGTCTGGAAATTTCTTTGCATAAATTGCACGTTCAAGTCATTTATTGCCATAAGCTTATTAAAATACAAGCATCATGAGCTTGCCATTCGTACACCCTAGTTCTGTTCCTAAGCATTTGCAAAATGCGCGAAATAGCACACATCACAGTTATGAACTATGTTTTGCAGGATAGTTGGCCCGTTTGTAGTCCATGTACGCCAGGCCTAGGTACTCTATGAGCGCATCCCGCTCACGGATTTGCACTGATAGCTGTATGTTTAGGAGGCAAAAACGACGGTTGCTCAAGCTATTCCGCGAGTTGCTCAGGCCTTGTGTACGCTGGTTCACATATATACATGAACACGCTATATAGACACAATCACCCACACCAGAGGTGGTACTCGAACCCATAATCCCTTGCATATCTTAACGAGCATGGTCATTAGACCCGCTGACAGAGCTATTTATACTCTCACCATTACTGGAGCTCTCAGCAACTTGAGTTGCCCGGCCCCTGCAACATTCGGCAACTTCTCTGACTTTACAGTGCTGCGTGTAGCCTATACTTGCAGCGCACTCAAGAGCACCGTTCATCAGCTGCACCGGCATGTTATTGCGACAGATGCATTAATGAACGAGGAAGATTATTGATGTCCCTTAGCTCATATGTGCAAATGACGTCGCCTTATTGCTTCCATGACTCGGCGGTCGCCGACCTTTCTTTTTTCGGGGTTTTTCCCGGGTCACTCAGGCGAATGCTGGGAAGGATATTTACCTCACATCTCCCGAGCTTCATTCCCTCCCATTTCATTCTCTCTATCCGGCCTTTCCAGGTTGAAAGCGTCAGCAAGGTTGCCGGTAGGATGCTCTGCGGAGGAGCTTGCGCTTTATAAATACGGTGTTCGGCTGAGGGGAGGCGCTCCGGTCGGCCAGACTGTCTACCCAGCAGGACCTGGATGGTAGTGCGCCTTACGGGGCGGCCTGGAACTCAATCTGACTGAAGAACTGCCTACATCTGTTAGGAACCCACCATAGCAGCTCTGCCTGTTATGCGCTCTGACCGCCTTTGGGGCACTCTCATACATCCTCCCCTGACGCAGAATATGTCATCAGCTGAAGTGTCGGAATGCCCTCCGTAACAATACAGACAGACAAGACAGGTGGAGGCAAATGCGCCCTCCCCTCTTACGAATAAAATTGGGTATCACTCAGGAACTCTTAAAGTACAAGATGAAGTCAAGAATTTTCTACTTCCGGAGTTTTCCAATGCGTTGTGTATTGCGTACTATTTTTTCGAAGATATAAATTAATAGAAATAGTACTAACCGAAAATAAAGTTAATTACTAACACCTATTGAATATGGTAGTTTTAGTTCCAAGATCACCAGCGTTAACATTAGCGAACTGTTACGGATTATCTTCGCCTGGTTGTTGACCTTAAGAAACAAATAATTTGTTGCTCATACTTTAGTTGAAGCATGAGTTAAATAATAAGTAAATATGAAGAGATAAAGGGGAAGTACAGTTCTCAAATATAACTATATTCCATTTCTAAAATAATAAATATATCCAAATATAAGATAATTTATTATAGCTCATGCACATACATGCAGTAAAATAGGCAAAATACGCAACTCGGCTAGGTTATCAGCCTGAATGCAGGAAATTCAACTTTCCACCATGAATACAAAAAATTTTGAATACAAAAAATAGTTAATTATAAGCTGCTAGAACTCACATGACATTGTACGTCACTATCTCAGCTACTGTTGCAGTTACTGCCATAAATAGTAATAAGAAAGAATTTCGTTATTGCGTTTAACTTACGAAGCATCTTAGAACGAATACCTCTATATATTAATCTAGTTGGCATAATTATGGGAGAACTGGATAACCTACCCATTCTACTAGAGATCACATATCTGAAGACCAGTGTGCAGCTCAAGCGGTATTACGGGTGCATATTAATTTAGATTGAAAATAAAGACCTGCTGCTTTAGGCAACCCAACTTACTGCATAGCGTGAACATGCCATATGGATCAGAGTACACGATAATCTACTACAGCTGCTATTATCGACGCGCTCATTACGTAAATACAGATGCCTCAAACGCTTTTACCATCACTTCAGGCCAAAATCTGTCTGTCGATTGGACTATTGTCACGCTTCGTTAAGCTCTGAATTTCAGAAAGCGCTCTGAGCTGTTAATAAGTATAGAAAATATATGGTAATACGGATTAGGATTAGTGAGCCTTATGGGTCTCCAGTCACTGGAGCAGAGCACAACACGTACGCCACAGAAGGAGCTTTGTGCTTACAACACGACTCGAAGGGATGCACGGTAACCCCGAAGAGTGACCAATTCAAATGTTGATGCGCGCTTGTGAGGTCAGGTTCCTAATGGTACCAGAACAGCACCATCCCGCCTCAGCCATCTTCTTTTAGAGGGCCTTGGAATGAAACCATCCGCTGCCAGTAAGGAAGGGGGCCTACTGTCTGTTCACCAGCTCATGGTCTCTCTTTCACGCAGTGTAACCCGAGCTCTGTAAACCTCCACGTAAACGTTCTGCTGGTTACATCGCCAACTCACCTCCAACATTATTCGTACTGTTTACTCGCTGCTAATTTCCCTTAATTCAGTTTTAAAATCGTACGAGTGACCAGCGTTATGTCGGAAGTAATGAAAAAGTAGGATAGATGCTCTGAAATCTTCTATGGTATTGTGGTTGCAGAACAAAACGATTCAGAATGACAGTTTTATGCGTAAAACAGATCTTTATAGGATGATTGAAATACAAATATTGTAGAGGTTTTAAAGCGGGCGCATTTTTTGTTTCATTGGGCCACGCTGCCATTTTCTTGATGTGTTGTATCAATCCCATAGAACTAGTTTGGGCCAAGGTAAAATTAATAGTTAAATAAATGTGTCAGAGGACTTATATTTGTAGCAAATGATGGCCTAGAATGTGGTAGACGTGTCCTTAAGTTTATTCTTTTTTCAAATAGAGTACGTCACGCAGTGTAAATTAATAGTTATCACGCAATTTTTACAAAGTTCAAATGAGATTAAAACCGTATGGATAAGATACAAGGGTCATTCCCTAAGTATTGGCAGCAATGTAATGTCTTTCGAACACGTGGCATCATTGCATCATCGAAAACCTCGTGGCAAATCGTATCCAATTCAACAGACAGATGGCCACTGAAAGCGAGGATAGCTAGGTACCAGCGCCGAAAACATTGACTCTGAGGTTAGCCGTGCCACAACAGCGATCATATGTGAAAATAGCCGTGCTCGGTGGCCGGAACGCTACTCAGTGTCACGCTGACCTACGAGAAGCTTTGAGGGATAGATCATTGTCCTATTGCTTTGCAAACAGAGCGAATATTCTAACAGCATATCGGCGACATGAAGCACTCGTGAATGTCACTGCTCATGGCGTCAACGCCATCCCCATCATTGGCAACACTGTGAGGATGTCCTGGGGAGTTATTTTGAACGACAGCCACGAATGTTAATTTATTGATGTTCGTTCCATATGTACTCATGCACAATAAATGTACAGAGTTCTATTGGGTGCTTTTCTCATTTCAACCATTAAACTCCTGTCCTCTATCCTTTTTTTTTTTTTTTTTTTTTTTTTTTTTTTTTTTTTTTTTTAGCGTTGAGATCCATACTGCCTTCACGGTGCAATGCACAGTGCGGATTTGCCCTGATGTCGCTTTATCGAACGTTATCTCATAGATGCCAGGACTTGTGGAATGACCCTCGTGTAACAAATTGGGAGTACCTACACTTCAAACACTATTATTGATGTAATTTTCTCTGGCATCGTTCCTCCTTGTTATCTGTTTGAGCCTTTCCCATGGCAAGATTAACAGGTACTTATATTTAATATAATTAAAATTAATTAAGATTCATATAATGTTTTAACAGCACAGTACTACTACTAACGGTATACCCGTGATTTTTGTAAATTACAAAAGGTATTTATCGACACGTATTAGCAGTTTTAATTTTAATTGACAATTTAATCGGCATGCAAGATTTCAGTAAAACTCAAACTTTGCGTGATATATTAAAACTTATAACTGTTAAAATAAAATTTCCACTTTGAAAGCAGTTGAATAGTCACATACATAGAATTTCAACTGATTTCAATCTTTGGTATTAAATAATTATGGAATTAATTTGTCTACGAGGTGTATGGATATTGTCATTGTTCTTCAAGGTGTTATCCTGTATTTACTTTTATTAGTGACATAGCTTTATCTTGCATGAAGTTCAATCCAAACTCTTTGGAATAATACAAAGTGAATACGTATATACCATTACAATCTGAAAAAAATAAAACAATAAGAGTTTGAAGTCTTCTACGTTATATTAAATAATTATGAAGTTTCGAGAAACTCTATAACGATGCACGTAAGTTTTGCCTTAATCGTTATCCATATTGCCTGTTTTGATAATGTGTATGACTGTTGCTGCCTATGTCCCGTTTTATTCTAATTTTCATTTTCTCTTTGTGCAACAAGAATTTGTGTAATTTTAATAGTCGGAAGATAATTACTATAAAACTGTTGATATTTTAATTTATTGATTCAATTGTATTTAAGGAATATGGAGGTATTGCCCTTGTTATACTACATGAAATCAGCATTTGCAAGTGTGTTTCATTGGCGTTTCAAGTGTTGCAAATAGCTCTCTGACTGTAGGTCCAGCAGCAATGTTCCGACTTTATCATCGACGAGAAAACAGGAGATTAAGTATTGATCGCTCACATTGCCACCTCATTAGGTCTTAGGCGAACCAGCTCAACGAGTGGTCGTTAGACGTGACGTATGAAATAATCAAAATTATGGTAAAGACGATATCACATTTGCTATCTAGGTAACTTATGGGAGCTCCGACCCAGCGCAATGCCCCGGGAGGTTGTAGGTTCGATTTCCGTGGCCAACCTTCCTGTCCTGTGGGTTTTTCGGTTTCCCTGAGTCCTAGGCATATACTGTGAAGAATTATTGCATCCCCGAATTTTCTGTCCGTCCATTTCACTTCACTTCACCCTTCTCTTCACTTTTCAACCTCGTTGGCTGTTTCGGGGTTGTAAGTGTCAGTGGGAGTCTTGGTGTGCATGGCAGGGAAAGTACTCGTCCTCCGGATAGGAGGCGGCCAACCAAGGGATGTGTAAGCCCACAGGGAGGAGTTGGCTCTACGAGCGGTCACCGTGGAGTTTAAATCTGAAACTGTTGGGGATCCTGCCCTCTGCTGTCGTGTCTCGTTGGTCTGGCCGCTCTCGGTATGCTCCCACCTCACCCCTCCCTCCCTGGGATGCCCCGTCTGGGGCATAGGCACGAAATACCTTCTATAGAACGAGATGCTAAGTCCCCCCTCCGTACCTTGTCATGCCTCATATGGAAGCTCCTGGATGGAAAAGTAATTTTCATTAAACTAAAAGAACCTACAAGAGTAAAAGTGAGATCGCATAGCTCGGAAACAACTTAATATAACTATTTTACAATAACTCTAAGTTATGAAAATAAAAGCAAGAGTGCTTCATTAACTGGCTTGTGAGATAAATTTACCCATTGTTTCCGCTGTGATTAATCCGGAACTAGATGATAAAGCGGGCAGAATATCTTCAAATCATGAGAGGTATTAATCCTTCTCCTGTCAAGTCAAATGTTGAAAGATATTGTGAGCGTAAAGCGTGAACTTTCTGGTCGTCTTCTCCGCAGTAATAACTTATTCCAGTTCTTTCTTCTTTTACCACGTTAAAATTGACTGATGCGCCACTTGGTGCAGTAAACGGTATATTACGGAAATTCGGAAGATAAAGAGATCGTGAAATTGCGGAAAGTTGCTTCATTGCAGGTTAATCTGTGCTCTCTGGCTGACCCGGAAGTTAAATGCACACATAAATAGTACACAAGTGTCAGTGAACTAAGAGGTTTCCCTTTATTTTCCTGGGGTATTTTGGTGGTCTGCTGTAACCATCAAGGGCTGTACCTCAGTCTTAATTCACCAAGATAGTGTCATCAACGCACAAGATTGACGTGTTTTTTCTCGTGCCATCTTCACTGCTAGCAACCTTAGTAAGTCCCCCAGTTAAGAACACAGCAGACATACTAAGATGGCCTTTCTGTGCATTCTCTTGTCATTTGAGGACCTTCCTTAACTTGTTTTGCAACCGATTTTGTAGCAGCCAAGAAACTTCTCAGCTCTTCGGAAGTGAAAAATGACTTAACTTTCATTCCGGCTGAGTTTGGGTTCCTGCTACAAGTGATCTGCCAGCTTTCAGAAAGAAGACAACCTTTAACGAAGACTGTGAAAATTGTGGTTGATGCAGTGCATCCTGTTGCTTCCTATTGCTCCATTTCACTGGCGCACCAGATATTGAAAAGAACACAAAACAAGAGGCCCACCAGCGCACCAGAAGCTCTCGAACATACTTGGATGTGCACGGATTAAAAGCTAAGTTGCAACTTCAAGTTACTCTTGCGTATGGACGCTTAGCACATGTCACGCTGTTCTGCGTAACATGCGAGTAACAGGTCATCAGACAGAATTTTATGGTACGTACCATGGCTGATCCCTGCTGCTACTTCTGCTGAGAGATGCGCTACCGTTTGGGAACGGATGGCAAGCAACGACATTGCAACTTCTTACATCTTTCATTCTATTTTAATTTTTGTGACTGGCCATTATGATCATTATCCTCAAAACTGCCTCTCCCCTCCAAAAAATGTAGGTGCCACTTAAACATACCACTGCGGCCCAAGTCGTTGTCGTAAACGTCCTTCATGATCTGAAATGTTTCCCCAGAAGAGTTGCTTATTTTTGTGCACAACTTACTACTATCTTGTTGCTCAAATTGCGGCATTTGTTCGTTTTGACGCACCCATTCAAATCGCCTTCACAACGGAGACCGCATTTTACTCAATACTGTCAGCACAAAAGTGTCTCTTGCTGGAACGAGAGAATAATTAACTTGGTACCATTCCGTAGCCCCATCTCTCCGCTGAAGTGCACCACAACATTGTAGCCCAATCCTAAAACTTAATAACTATGCTAGTATGTATTTTAATGTTCATTAAAGTTGATGAGGAAAGAAGAATGATGAACCATACAGAACAGCCTTATCAAAGTGAAAAGCTCTAATCTTCTATTTTATGTAACACAAAGTTGTGTCCATTCATGGTACACACAAGCACAAACTCAGTGCAACTTTCACTCACTCACTCACTCACTCACTCACTCACTCACTCACTCACTCTGTCTCTCTAAGTTAGCTTTCTTTAACCAAATTGATCATATCAAATGATGAATAAACGTATGAACTGATTACACAAATGAGCTCGAGGTTTAAAGCCCTAAATCTACTTTAAATTCATAATTAAACTGAGCAGAAACTTCGAACAAAAACCTCAGCCAGGTATTTTAACTCGCCCGGGATTCGCACAAGGGTCATTAACGAAGCAAAGGCATCTATCTTTAAAGTACCCTGAAATAGTCTCTCTCCCCATGAAACGTCGGAATTAATCAAACTGCTGGTGTTTATGTCCGGGTAGTTACGAAGAATTAGAGAAACGCATTAAATATTCGTCCTGTAGAAATTTTGAGAGCAAAAACCTGATACTTGTATTTTATTATGCGACGTTTTCCACAAATTCTATAATTAACGAATCATTTACTTTTTAGTGTCCTGACCCATTATAATCCACATAGGTAAACTAATTAATCTGTCATACAGTCGTTAAGGGGAGTTAGGGGTGAGTTTAGGAAATTCTACAATTTGTATGCTAGCAGTACCAAATTTTAACCACATTAATATAGTGCTCAGATATGCAGTTTTACAAAATTTGAAGTGTGTAAGTCAAATAGTTTTTTTAATTAAAAGTTTTTAATTGATTATAAATATACTCTGATTAAAAATGCTCCTTGCGTAACAATTTTTATATGTTTGGTATGAAACTTGGTGATTTGATGCTTCATGCACTTGAAAGTCATAATTGCTCTGAATTTTGATTTTACACCAGTACTTTTGCATCTGGAAATTTTTTAATATGTCTATTTACAGATTTCACGTTTTTTTAACTTTCCATCGGCATTTGAATGTGAATATGTTCAATATTACTTGGCTGATATCAAAACCCAGAGCAATTTTTGAATCTTATATGATTAAGAACACATCCTGAAATTTTCAAAAAAATCCCTTAAGAACTTTGTCGCAAGGAGTTTTTCAGATGCGTGAAAATGCTGAGAAAAAAGAACGTGAGAAAAACAGCATTAAACTTTTAAAACGTTCTAACCTCATCAGAGGTGTGTTGCAGCAAAGGTTTCACTTCCTGACCTCTAATCCTCTATTGTGCTGATAATTCCTGCAATTTATGGGCTCTCCTTGTGTGTGTTTGTTTCCCTGCACTGCATTTTCTACTCTGAATACATCTTCTAGTATTGCACTTCTGACAAATGCATATTACTCCAACTGGAATATTTTTCATTCCTAAGATTATTCAACACTTGAATTGACTTCACACTTCCCATATTAAACTCCATTACAGTTTTCAGTACTGCAAGTTCAAGTTTATTGCTAGACACCCACCTATTTTCAACAAATAGCTCCACGCAACATTGTGAAGAGATACATTCGAGTTCTGTGTCGTATCCTTGGCATAGTGTTCTAGCAGCTGGTCGGAACCAAGTCGGTGATCCGGAGGCAGAATTTTAGTTACCACTTCTGGAGACAACTTGTGACTTTGTGGATGCAGATTGAGGACTATTTACATGATTGAGTTTCTGATCCGTCAATATGCAGTCTCAGCGGGTGCGTACGCCTAACCACCAGCCATTTAATCACTATGCACCACTATTTAAAAATGGCCGCCAGACCTTTAAAAATGGCACTGGCATAAAAGTCATTGCACTTTTTAATAGACAAAACATTGAACAATTTTTCAACATAAAAATCTAAAAATCAACTTTTTTTACCAAATGGGCCAAATCTCACCCCTAAGTCCCCTTAAGTGAGTTATCAGCAGGGAGCGGGGTTTTAGTAAGAAATCCATAAAGTTAACCGTGCACCTACAACGGGAAGTAGAAGCGTCGGCGACTCTGCAGTGCTCTAGTAAACAAGTAGACTGGAAGACAGCACAGAGTACACCCTGCTTCAAAGGTAGGAATACCACGGTTATGGGGCGTTATTAGGTAGCAAATAATGAATGTTTACCCATTTGAAGCGCCCAATTAACTTCATTTTTATTAAGGTTTTAATGTCTAGAATTTTAGCTAGAGACATCATCGTGAGCGGTTATTGCAAAGTGCAATAAATTCCCAAAAATTCCTAAATTTATGAAAAGAAAGTCGCATTCGATTTGATCGCAGAAAGTTTTTGTATTTTGAAAAACTACGTTCCAGACGTAACAGGAGTGTACAAAAACATGACTCTGTGTCTCTGAAAGTTGTTCTATTGTCTTAATAGTCTCGAGTATTTTTTATGTACACGACTTAATATGTTATTGCGGTTACTATATTACTGAAATTCTTCTCGATGTATGAAAGATCTTCAAAAACAAGCCTGGTGTAATTATTTGCTTCACTGCACGTATTGTGACATTTTTCTGCTCGTCACAGACCTTTATATGTTTACAATTCTGTAGTAATATTGAGTATAACATACTGTAGTCATGTCCCCAACCGAGTTACATTTGGTTGTGGAGCCAAGGGAATTCCAGGTGCCATCTGTTTAAGTATCTTGAGTTTAGAGGGTGTTTTGCGAAATATCTTTTTCGTGTTGGCTATAAAAGCATTTACATCCAGAAAAGAGGATATAACTCGGCGGAGACTGTGCTAGACAAGTTTTTGTTTTGGAAATGCTTACTGTATTGCTGTGGCAGTTTTCTTCGTGTAAGAAGTCCCGTCCGTAACAAGTATTAAACCATTTTGTGTTATTGGACAGACACAATAGAGAGAAGAAAAAAGAAAACAACCAAATATAACATACGACAGTCGCAAGAAACAGGCTCTTGTATAGGGGTAGGCGTGTTGTTTCCTCAACCCTCACGCTACCTGCCGGCTCTATACTCCGTCCTATGTTTATCTACTAAAACCCCGCTCCCTGCGTACGAGGTATGGTATATACAAAGTTTCATAACAACCGTTTCAGCCATCCTTGAGCGGAAAGGTAACGGACAAACAAAGTTCTAATGTGTCACTCTTGCACATCTTTCTCCACCCATTATATTTTAGCATGGTGTCATTTATGCTATAGTATTCATATAAAAAGCAATTCTCTATTCTCATTACATTACTCACGATGCATGTTTTATTAGAAATACTCCACAAACTATGCAATGCGGACATTGTTGCTTCCACAATACGGAAAACAAAACACAACTGTTTGCATACCATAACAAAGACTCATAAGGTGCTTTATAGGTCATATGTGGCAGTTCAGACTGGTAAAACAGAAGATAGCAACGAACACACATTCCGAAAATGGCTAACGCTACAAAAATTATTTGATATAAAGGGTATATCTGAATGAGATCTACATGTTTCGTGCAGTATGGGTTACCAGATGTACTGTGACATCGGGCTCAGCACTCAACAAAGGACGGATGAGGTCAAGTTACTTCACACCACATTCCGTGCCGACGAGCGGGCAAAAGACGTTCGTTCAAGATCAGACTGCCTCGCGTGACTGCTGTGTACGTGACTAACAATAATCGCAGCGGTAGAATAAAAAGAAGCTTATCTAGCGTCATCGAGAGGGATGACGCTACATCATTTCCTGAGCGTGTGTGTGGAACTCGAGAGAGGTCCGTGTGACGTTATCCCCAGTATGTAAGGTGGTTCACCTGTTTCTTATTATTTTTGGAGATAGGCAACACTTCATACTCTGAAAGCAACAAGGCCGGAATTACCGTGCTTATCTACCATTTGGTAGAATGCAAATCCAGTCTGCTCTTCGTGGGAAAAATAGACCTTAGCAGCACCTTCAAAACATGTATTTTCGGTGAAATCTATAAAAACATTAGGTAGAACACAATTTTGCTCTACCTTCTATAGACAAAGAAGCAAGCGAAATGACAATGTTAAATTTTCTGTTTTGGGCTCCAGAATAAACCATTATACACGTTTGCATAGGATGCAAACAGTACTTTCTCGGGCATTATTAAAGAATTCTAGTGCCTAGGTTTCTTGACTCCACGAGTGGATTACTAACAATGATTACACGTGTTAAATTATTTGTATAGAGAGTTGTCGAATGTTGGATTAAGTGCCCTAGTTTAATGTTGTAACAATGTGCATGTGTAGAATTTGTTTAAACGCATTAGAAATCTCATAGGGAAAACAAACAAGCAGAGTTACAGCGAAAGAGGATAAACAAGCAGAAAACAAATATAAAAGCAAAATCCCAAATTAAACAGTGCTCTACGCAAACCCATGGAGGTTCTAATGTGTACACAACGGAGGTAGAACTGCTTTATTTGTTCCGTTGATAACCCAGCAATCCAAGGATAAACTCGACTGAAAGAGCAGGCAAAGAGTTGAATACTACTGAAACAAAAGGCGTACTTCTGTGGTAAAGTGTCAAGCTGACTTTTAAATGAAGTCACCGGTTTGATTTTCATCTGGAAGTAGGAAGTCTTGGTTACCGTGATTTGAGTCCCGTTTCAGGAATGGGCGTCTATGCAAATCTGTTTGGGCTATGTCAAGATCAGCAAACATGATTTATATCAGACGCTTTACCTACAAATACCCTTACACAAATATAGACCAGTGAAGGTTACGATGACGAATTTTAGTTGGCCAGAATACGAGTACCATTAGCTCAAAGTGTTCCTGGATTGCAGTCTGTTCAGCTATTACAGACCTTGCTAAGCGTGTAGATGTAATTCTGAAAATTATAAAGGAAATTAATATTCTTGGAATTGAGCAGGATCACAGAGTGGAAATTGTGTTTCGGATACGAATTAGCCGCTTATGATTTGGCAACATTGTAGGAACTTTGGTAGGGGTAGCCATGTAGGCGGAATATTAATAATAGAGCGTGTATTTCTAAAATCCGTGTCTTTTACATCCTTACAGAAGTGTTTACTGTGATCAAATATAGGCCGCTGCAGCGCTTAAAGACCACTTTATATAGTAGATTTGGTGGTTACCGACAAGGAACGTTAGCACTTGTTTCTTTGTGACTCATGACAACGACACTTCGCAATATTATTGCGGGAATAGTTATTCCTGAGCTCTAAAGTATCCATCCAAAAGGAGTTAACAGATATAATTCAATAGTTACAATTTCGGGTGATGAGATTCAGAGACAGCCTAATTTTTCAACCTGAGCAGTCGGCAAATCACTTCAAATAGACCATTATTAGCCTCGATTAAATTTATCGTCAACGTAACTGGTGTTGTTTATCCTCACACTGCCCACGCATGCCCTAAGATAAAGATATTGTGACACCGGGTGGCCGCGCGTCTCAGACACTGAAGGTCAAGCCACCTCACACCAATGCGCGGCTTGTAAATACGTGGCCGACGACAATGCAACGGCAGAACAAAGCGTTTCCGTGCTGTTCGCGAACTTTCTACTGCGGGTTTATTGTTGAACGAGACAGCTGTTAACAATCTCTCTCTCTGTTTGTGTGTGTGTGTGTGTGTGTGTGTGTGTGTGTGTGTGTGTGTGTGTGTGTGTACAGCGTCGTTGAGAAAAGTGTACGTGTGTCAGGCAATTTTGGGACATTTAATTGTCACATCGGAGTTGTTTGTTGTGTGAAGCAGTTTTAGTGACCATCATCGTCGAAGCCAGCAGTTTGTGAGACAGAGAGAATAGAACTGAAGGACAAAGGTGTATATTAAAGTTACGATAAGCTGTGAGTTGTAAGATCACGAAGAACTGTAGACTGTGTTAACGATTAAACAGAACTGTGTTCTGTGCTTCAGTGTTAGAAGAGAAAATAAAGTGACAGAAAAAGTAATAGGAGTTGTCATTTTGTCATATCATAGATCATCATTGGAGCAGTAGGTGGCAGATGCACCGGAGAATAAGATTAGAGACGGCATCACTAAGACTTTTTTTCCGTTGTGCAAAATTCTTTTTTCTCTTTTGTTATGCCATTGTTTTGGTTTTCGGTTTTCAGAGGTAGTTTCTTCTTCATTTTCATCGAAGTTGCTATCTGAACTCTTAGAGGCGTTAAACAAGAAATGACTTTCAATTTAATACATCTCATAGATGTTTTGTTTCAGTTTCGCATCTTGTTCTAAAGTTAAAATACTATGCATGTAGTTGTAAGCTTTCAACAACAAATAGGTATTGGGCAACTCAATTACTCACATTTTCCCCTCAACTTGGCTGTCAGATTTGATGATATATGCAGTTCACCATACCAACTACCTGGAGATTTTTCTGACTTCGTCAGCGACAGGATCTCGTTCTGTCTCGCACTCTGGTAAAATTGTAGCTTATCCTACAGAGTAGAGTCTCTGTTAGGAGGCCAATGATTGGAGTGTTTCTCGTTTTCCAGCTATATTTCGTGCTTCCAGTTATAGACTTGTGTATTGTTAAGGATGGGCCAAAAATTCTGACTGGATTTCTCTTTGCCTTACCACAGTTTAAAGTTTGTACAAATGAAAAGGCAAATCGCATGTAAGTGTGTGTCTATTACTTGTCAGGATTTCGCATAGTTTCTTCTACTTTATCTGTTGTTTCTTCTATTAGCCTGTATTTTCCAAAATCCAAATTTGTGAATTTATAATTTGACCTATGGTCAGCCTTGCCCTTCTAGACAATGCAATCAAATTCCCTTTCATGAATATGTATTAACACAGGAAAGGCAACGAATTTTGAGCGCTCAACTTGAGCATTTTCCTTCATTATCATTTCATATTTCCCTAATCTACACTTTCTGCGCACGTTGCTGCATTCTGGTTCTTCCAACTCAATTACTTATGAGGTACCACAGTCCTGTGACATAACACCATTTCGTAGATAAGGGAGCGCAGAAGGAAGAGGCGAACATGTTCTCTCTTTTACTTCATCCAGGTACTTACACTGCCTGTGGGGCCATATGCAGTAAGAAGGGCATTAAATACTACCCCAAAAACTAGGTACACAAAGCGAATTTAATAAAATTCACTGTCTGGGAGCATCTCTCAGTTTCTTATCATCTATTTTCATCTTACAAAAAAAGGCCATCAGAATTATATCACATTCTCATCCAAGAACATCGTGTAGAAGCATTTTCAAAAACCTAGAAATATTAACCCTTACCGGAGAATACATATACTCACTGATGAACTTCTACATAAAAAATAAAAACTACTTCACTACTAATTCTGACATCCACAATATCAATACAAGATCTAGATCTGAACTTCATATACCATCAACTAACCTCACATGTGTCCAAAAAGGAGTGCATTACCAATGTATAAAAATATTTAATATGCTACCTAATGAGTTAAGGACCTGTAATGATAAGGTATTCAAAATTAAGCTAAAGGAATATCTTCTTAAGCATTCATGCTATACCATAAATGAATTTAACAACATCTAATGTAACCATTAGATCATTTTATGTTTATAATATTAATCCTGTTTATTGTAAATATTGTATAACATATTGACATGTTCCACATCCTGTTGCCAAGGCAAATTGTAGGATCTATGGAATGCAAATAAATGTATGTATGTATGTATCTTACGGGTTCTCGTAAGCGGTGAGGGATGACTACTGACCACTGAACTCTTGACAGTTGTAGTACGGGGCTAGAGGCGTGGCGCTGTAATGAGGACAAGGAAAGGTGAAGGCCGGAGAAGGGTAGCTACATCTGGCCTATAGAAAACCCGTGTTTTAATTTTCTTTAGATTTATCTGCAAATTGTTAATGCCTATTGTGGAAAGTGTTGCTCGAAATAAGCAGCATTTACTGAGTTAAACGATTTTGGGCTATAAGAAAGGCTTTAACTTTGTCCTTGGAATTATAAAAACTTGTAAAGCTTTACAGTAAACACAGTGCAATATTACGTTGAAAAAATATAGAAACGCTTAAATTCTCCCTGTGTTTATACTGGAGTTAAAATTCGTATCGAAATAACTCTAAACATGTTTGTCTATTACATTATATTATAATACAGTTTCGGCTTTCGAATGAAACGTTTTCTTCCAATACGTGTGCAATAAACCGCTTGTCTTGGGCGGCATAAAATTTTAATCACATTTCTGTGAGTTTGCACAGTTCTTGAAATTTGTGAACTGTGTAACCAGCTTGCCATAGACCATAATCTGGCCACGTGTAGTTTCTGATGCGTACGGCATGGTGTGAAACAAGCAACAAGTTGTAGCTTAATGAGTAACGATTTAGTGAGCCATAAGAAATAAGCAATACTTCCCGTTCATACCGACGTATCATTGGTTAGAGGTAACTGTGTCCAGCCAGTAGCATGAATACTGCTTAGTCATAAGAAAGGGGTAAAGAAGGGGATGCTATGAACCATGATACCCTTGAATTTTACTAAATTCGCTTTCTGTACTTACATACAAAGTACAGCATGCATTCTCCTAATCCAGCTCCGCCCTAATTCATTAACATCTCGTGCATTTGGCGATGAAATTGCATTAGGCACAAACAGTCATGCAACCCTTGTACAGGTTGTCTCGGAGATACCAGATGGACGATTAATGAGAGCAATAACAGGCCACCTTTCAAACAGGAGAGAGGACAAAGAGATCTCGAGGAACAAAATCAGTAAGACTACTGCTTGTTCAGAGAAAATGCGATAAAGGGAATTCATTATTTGGGGTCAGGAAAAAGCATTTAATATTATAAACTGTACTTGGCATCATTTATGGGAACAAATGTGTTTGCGATTTGGGATGCGTAGAATTCAATTCCTATATATCACAGTTTTTGCTAAAATCTTCATATTTAATGAAAATCAGCTTTCTTTGTATTTTGTAAGTTTTACTTTTTATAATGATCAACCGCGTGTTCCAGATCTTCTCTTCGGATAGCTTTCTGTGAAGCACATTTAGGTAACCCAGCACTCTTTTCAGGAAAAGCATCTGGAAAAACTGGCATCACCCTTACCAACAAGTCAGATAGAGTTGAGAAAATTTAGCATTCCCTCTATGTGACATATGTGCGAAATTAAACGGCCTCTGTTTAATTGTTAGAGTCGCTTTAACAATTAGGTCATATCGCGACTGTTTTGTATAATACAGTGGCATACAACAAATTTGTTACAATTATTATTTAAACAAAATCATGAGAATAACACTAAATAACTAATCAATATAACAAAAGTATCCTTAGAATTAGATTTTTGTATGCAAGTTTGTACTTTTGAGGAATAGTAATACGTGTTTGAAGTTGGATGGCGTGTTCAGAATGGCGGATAAGTCTCCAGTGATGTGATGAAGCTGTCGTTGTGTGGCGTATTGCTTGCATTCTGTGAAGAGATGTTTTACTGTGAGGCGGGTGTTGCAGACTTCACATTGTGGTGGCTGGCCTTTGCTGAGGAGGTATGAGTGGGTTAAAGTTGTATGACCAATGCGGAGATGCGAGATAATCACCTGCTCTTTTCTGCTAAGAGAGTAGACAGGGGAAGAATTAGTGTCTCCTTTCCTTACCATGTGCAGCTTTTCTGGAGGCGATTGATTCCAGATATGTTTCCATTTTGTTTTGATTAATCTGGAGAAGTATTTTGTAATATCATGATAACGTACTGCTTGGTGTTCATCTGTGTCTGTTAGTTGACTTGCTTATTTAGCAGCTCTGTCTGCTTCTTCATTACCTTTAATGCCACAGTGTGAAGGGACCCATATGAAAGTAACCATTTTATTTTTATTCACAGCAATGGAATAAAGATTGTAGATATCTTGAAGTAGTTGAAGGTCAGTTGATTATTTAGATAAACTTGAAAAGCAAAATGTTAACTAAATATAAATTTTCATCTTAATTGTTGGAGCCGTTTCCATGACGAGACCTTTAATATCCTGGCTTGTTTGTTGAAATTGGCCCATTATCAGAGAAATTATGGTCAAAATAAGGTTTAGAGTAATTGTGACCGTTACGCGTAAAATCGCATTCTTTTTCAGGAATGACACCTATATAGGTAAACTTAAAAAGCAAAACCCTGTCTGAATACAAAATTTGATCGAAATCGTTAGAGCCGTTTCCAATTTCCGCGGAATACATTTCTAAGCGAGCAATTCTTGTATTGCTTTTCTTTTCAGAAAACCTGAAAGAAGTTGACTTAGCTGTCTTAGCCTATGCGTAACAGTCACAATTAGTCGAAACCTTATTTTAGCCGTAACTTCTCTGTTAAACAATCGTTTTCAGCAAACGAGCTAGCGTTTTGAGGTCCTCTTCCAGGGCTATCAGAATACAGTAAGAAAGTTGACCTAGTTAGTTTATGTGCTACAGCTCGTCCCGTCTACATGTTTGAAATAGAAATACAACGTATTATATTCATGCTATTTTCTCCACTCGCTTTTGTTTTATGTAACAATTCACATGTTATTCTCTATCCTTTGTCAACTTCATACACACCTACGCCTATACATATTGTATGTTGAAGAGTGAGCAAACTCCAAAACCGATTGACCGATCGCTATGAAAATTGGCACATCTAAATGTTTTTTCATGGAGGTCTTTTGCAATGCGCTTTACCACGCAACGTAATTGCGATAAAAAAATGTTATTTAGTTAACGCTTTGCTTTTCAAGTTTATCTAAATATCTTCACCCAAAGAACAAGATTTCACAAAAAGGGAGGGGGGGGGGGGAATGCCGAGTGAAGTTCGGTCGCCCAGGTATTATATTTATACAAGAACTGCTCGTTTAAATATATAAGATTCATGAAGCTTTGCTGAAAAGTATAAGTTAATCGGTCAAAAACTTTAACACGTAGAACATCATAAGTAATGAAAAACACAAAAAAAGTTTTAAGAAAACGACATTTAAAATTAGAATTTTGTGTTACAGTACTGTGTTCAGGGGTGTTTCAAAACCCCCACAATTTCATAAATATTGTCGATATTGTTAAATCAAAGGCGTCAAACGAAAGTATGCAGTGTAAATACAATAACAAGGAAAAATTTGAATGTTTACCTTTCTCTCAATTTTTCAAACAATATTACAATGCATTTCCTAAAATAACATTCATACCAGAAGCAATCCAATTATTTGTCTTAATTAGATTAATTATAGCAATTTATCGCAAATCGTCCCTTGTTTTGTACTCATGCTCCTTTTCGGCCTTAAGTAAGTCACATACCTCGCTGGAATAATATTTAAGTTAGTGTAAAAACACAAGATTGAAAAATGAATATTGTGACGCCGGGCTAGGCACACAACAATGGACAGGCGGGGGCCAGGCTTTTTCACACCACATGCCGAACCGGCGAGAAAAAAGGCGTTCAAGCTCAGGCTGTGTCGCGCAACTGTTTGTATGTAGGTGACTGTAATAATGGAAGCGGCAGAAACAAAAGAGACTATTCCAGCGCCCTCTCGAGACTTCTAGCCGAGTCATTTCCGGTGCGTGTGAGAAAGAGGAAGATCGGTGTGACATTATCCCCCATATATAAGGACACGAGGCAGCAACAGAGTGAGTTTAGTTTTAGAATTAGAGCTACGATCATGAATCGGCCAGTGCGTCAATGAGTATGAGCCTGTTGTGTGTATGTGTCGCCATGTGTATGTATCGGTGCGTCGGAAGATCAACATGCGTCAAGTGATTGTAACGCCGTAGTTTAGTGAATGAGAGACAGAGGAGGAGAAGAAAGACATTGAAAGGACGGAGCAAGGTTATGGGAAGAAGAGTTGTGATTTGTGATAGCCGAGGGATATGTGTTAACGACGAGAAGAAAACTGTATTACCTGGCAAAGCATTGAAACGTATCCGAAAGAATGTGAAACTGCCCAGAAGTTTACGCGAGGTTATCGCATAAACATGGCTAGACGGTGTGCGTACACTCTGCTCAGATGCAATCATATCTTCAGGACAGCGTCTCATATATCGACAGTGCGCAAGAGATCATCTATTTGTGTTTTATCACTGACTATACGCCTAGTTACTATTATTTCACTCTTCTAAAAAACAAGATAAGAAGCGATCGTAGCGCTCGACCGCCAAGATCAATACGCCTCAACGCTTTGCCAGGTAGTATTTATGGTAAAATTTTAGAAGAGAATAAAGTGATAGAAAAGTAACCGGAATGACTTTTGTAATTTGTTGCAGTATACCTAAATCATTGTTTAGGTTGTGAATCAAATTTAGATACCCAACTAAATTAATTACCGTATGAAGCATAAGTTTCTCATTGGATTACAACGCTGATAAGAGAAGATAAGAACTGAAGAAACAGCACGGGAATAATCAAAAGTATGTTTAAATAATGAGATAAGGCTTTATCTCCTGGCCACACAATTGAAATTACGTATGCTGAATGTGATAAGAGCACACCTCTCGGTATCATATTAAAGTTGAATATCTGTTCGCCAGTATTCCCTTTGTTCATGTAAAAGTCCATCTGGAATGGCTATTTAGGCTGTTTTAGGGAAACAGAAACTAATTAGCATATCATTAAATCTAGGAAATTCAAAACGAATTTGTCCTCGAGTGAAGTACAGTCGGCGTATAGAATGATTAAATTCTTCCGCCGAACGACTTGTAATATATGAAGTCATTCAAACTTCATTGATTCCACAAGTGAGTAAGCAGTTGCTTTGTAGTATATACTCGACATGATGACATTTTCCTAATACGTACGTGCTGAAATATACCATTGGTATACAGGATTATTGTGATACAAGACATTATACAGTTCACAGATCACGAGAATGTTACTCCGAATAAGGGGCTAGGGGTATTTATCTCGTCACATTGACAGTTTACCAAACCCTGTTTCTTATAACCAGGGCCCAAATGTTTAAGACCCAAAAATGTTAGAAATATGCAATCACTTATGACCGAAAAAAAAGTAAAAATATATTACGATAAATATGAGCTAAAATTTTTGGGTGCATTTTCGAAATCCTCAAAGATTCAATGTTGTTTAGCTTAACATTATATTGAAAATCTATTTTTAAAATCTAGCACACTCGATACTAAATAATATTAATTTTATTGTTGCATTTTGAATTTACTTAGTAAGTAAGTAAGTTTATTTTGTCACTGCCATACAATGTTCACATAGACACGTCAATAGAAAAGAAGATACACTTAATTATAAAATTCATACTGCTCAGTTGTACATTGCACTTGAGAAAGTTAATTGCTCCCTTGGACATTTTTGGTAAAAGGACTAAAAAACGCCGAACACATGCATTTAAGGGCCAAATATTTGGATCCATGGTTTTATTATAATTGCTTTCAAATATATTCACTTTAAAATAAGCATATAACTCAGCATTTCTTGAGGTCAGTTTTTCACACTAAACTTCGGAAAATATGGGTTTTGACAAGTTTAATTGCTCAATTCAGAGCTAAACCTGAGCTTTGCATAGAATGAAATAAATGTCACATTTTAAAGGCCGGTCGGAAAGAAGAATTACAAGAGCAGATTATATACATCTTAATGTTTTCAAAAAGAAACGATCTTCCATTTGCATGCAACATTGCCTTGCAACGGCAAAAAGACCTTTTAGCATTGCATGATGATATTGGGGCATATTTGAAATAAGTCATATCATTGGAGCTCAATCGTCCATGCTTTCTTTGAATGTCATTTCGTATGGGTCAATACAACTTACCCTCGAAACTCGCGGAAACATACAGTTCTAAGAAAAATAATTGTAAGAAACATTACAGACAAGAATTAGGGACGACTGAAAGTAATGTGTGAAACTGGAATAAAAATATCAAAATGTGACATATTCGAAAATTTAAGGGAAAATGTGACTATCATATGAAAAATGATAAAAAACGTTAAAAAAGCTAAAATATGACTTAATATGACACATGAGAATTGCATAATTTTAATCACCATTGATAAAATTGTGCTCCGCTTATATTTTCCATGGACATGTCAAACATCCGGGCCCTGCTTATAACCTTGTCCCGCTGAGATGTGCTCTTCCACAGAGCCTGCTATCATGACGTCATAACAGCAGTCGGTGAGATGCGCAGAAGTACATGCACCACATATCGGTGCATTCAAGGAGCGAGTAGTGTTTGTTGAGTGCATTTTCAATTCATTTTGCGATTGAATAATCGAAGTATGGGTGAACCTGAAAGTGATGTTATATCGCGTCCATTCAGTGATAAGTTAGGGTTCGTTAAAAATGGTAAACCTACTCTCGATTTGAAGAACTTAGGGAACGGAGAACAAACTGAAGAACTTCGTGTGTATATCGCAACTAAAGTGTTTATAGCAGTAAAACAGAATCAGCTCCAGTTACATGATTCGCTTCACGTGGGAAAAATATTCTGAGGCCTCTGATTGGCAAAAGTTGGCTATGAATCGATGGAAGTGGGGTAGCAATCAATGAAGAATGTGACCGCACGGTTCGTGTTCAACTTGGCAGCAACGCTGGCATGGCTGGGTATGTATAGGTATAGGTTATACTACCAGGGGACACCCCGCGCACGGTAACCTACATAGATCTATGTGGCTACCATCCCCCAAAAGGAACGGATGTGAGGCAACCACAGGAGATTACAGGGCGCAGGCACATAGGCCACAAAACGCGCAGAAATCCCTAACATGTCCTAGTTCGAAGATCCGTCCCACTACTGGAGTTACCCAGAGAGGGCAACGAGCTACCCTTACAACCAGGCAGCCTTCTGGTTTCCCCGAGGAATATTCTTTGCTTGGAGCAAACATCAGGCTATAGCCAAAAAATTCAAAATATACATTTCATTTCTCATTGAAATATCTCAACTATATGGCATTTTAATCAAAATTGTTAGATCCATTTTCAAGAAAATCAAAATTTTCGAAAAGTTTTCCATGTAAAGGGAAGTTTAGGATGGAGCAATTTTCTTTAAATTTTTCGTATCGCATCCTTGAAAGACATTAAACTTAAATACCAACTTTGGTTTTAACCGACTTTTCGTTTTTGAGTTATGCTGTCCACAGACAGACACACATACTGTTCTTTTTCTAAAAATACATTTTTGGATTCAGGGAGCCTCAAAACATATACTATTTTCGGTGAAATCTCGACATCGAATTTTTGGGTGGAATACAATACGCCCTCTACTTAGTAGTAGAGAAAGTGATAATTCAATATCATCAATGGCTAGTGAATGTACTGGTGGTAATCATCTTGCTTCTAACTTTGTTATTGCGGCAAGCAGTATATATACGAAAGATGGATTTTATCTGCACTAGGTCGTGTTGCATAACCTTGCCGTTAAACATTGCCAGTGCATGTTTAATGCAAGCTGCATCATCGACTACAAAACTGTCGACAACATAAAACAGGAGAATATTCAGATTAACCCTAGCAATGCCAACCCTTGTTACAGAACTTACACTACCAACGGGGGGGGGGGGGGGGGGAGGCTACATTGTAACCACCACTGGTAGCAAAACTTTTGAGCAATTTTTAGAACAAATCATTTTAAAATTGAGTGTTCTCTCTTGCCATGTTTATAAAGGTAATATTTAGCATTGTTTAACTCTTTTTTTCTTTACTTTTTACATGAATCACATTATATCGACGTGGTGGTATTTTATGACCACCTTTACATTTCATTGTTTCTCAAAAAGACCAACAATGAAAACTGAAACAATTACACAATTCAGTAATAGAAACAGTGATTGACAATAAGTATCAACAGCGTGCCTTTAGTCAAACAATTAAGACAGAATTTAAAAAATTACAGAAGGTGGCCATAAAGCACACCCCGCCCTCCGTTGGTATTGCTAGGGTTAATGAACAATAAAGGTGATAATTAAATTTCTGCATAAATTTACTCTTTAAACAACATTTTTGCAGTGTGATATAATTCCTTACCGATTTAACTACATCAGGGGAGGACAGAAAGTGCCGGAGTGGCGTCACCTCACACCGCTTAACATGCTCGCACTGAAGACTAGTTCAGCGTGTGACGTCACCACGCTGTGTACTACTGCTGCAGGAGAAGATAAAATAGTATAGGCATGCGGGATGCAGCAATGTAGGAAAGACAGGAGACATCTGGTGTTAATAATACAACGTCTTGGATGTTGCAGTATTAACGCTGCCTGTAATAATTACACAACTGGTCACAGATTATAAAGAATTACATTTCGGCTGTATGCTATGAGAAAATATAACAATTGCAGTTTCTGTGAAAGACATTCATGTACGAGTACATAGAGTAAATACAACAGAACATAACGTCATTTCCTCTGCAATATACTACGTTTTATTCTACGTTTAATCAGAAGCCAGTGCCTAACCGAGCGGTTATTTGTGCATGAATAACCTGGGCAATTACGGAAGTGCTTTAATCACTTACAACTATTATGTCTAGTGCAGGTCTTCGATTTACAATAAGAGACATCAAAGTATAACAAATGAACAGTGTTGCCAACACATGATTGTGTTTTTCTTCAGACCAACACCCAAAAATCCGTCAAATTCCGCATTTTCTTTCGAAAATAAAAATTACATTAAAACTTCTATTAAACATGATGCACGTTACCTTAGCTTTGTTTTTGCTCGGACAAAAAATCAGTCAAACTTCCTAAAATGAAAAAAAAAAAGAAGAAAATATAACCACTTCATATCTTGTAACAATAACAAATAAATTTAAATATATTTAGTAACTAGTGTTGATTAAAATAACAATTGTTCTACTTCTAAGTACGCAACCATCGTGCCAAACTTCATCGAAGCATCGTCTGGTAGGACATAATTATGACAGCACTTTTTCACACGCTTGAGTTCGGCCATTTGCTTTAAGTGTATTCCTGAGGGAAGTTTTCACATTATTTAACACACTAAATGCTATTTCGACCTCAGCAATTGACCAAGGTAACACCAAAAGCATTAATACATTGACAATATTTACGCCGCGCACTACTTGACCATTATTTTCTAAAATGTGGTACAGACCCTTTGGCCTTCTTTTCTGACATATTTAATCAGGCAATTAAAAGAAGAAGAAAAAGCACTATAAAGTAACTGTAACATACAACGAGGCACCAAAATACCGGAACATCGAATTAGAACTGCATGTAGAATTCGCACTGATTCGTAAGTGAAATAAACTGCTTCTCCAAGTTCATTGCGTATATCATTTTATATATAATGATGTAATATAACGGTGTGTTTGGACATCCAGTATGTGTGTGTGTGTGTGTGTGTGTGTGTGTGTGTGTGTGTGTGTGTGTGTGTGTGTGTCTGTGTGTGTAAAGGAAACCAATATAATACTAATAATTAATAATTTCTAATAAGCGTAAAATAAAAATCGTCATCCTCGAAACTAAAATTTGCCAGTCATACTACTCGAAAATCCGCCTGGTTGTCAACCCTGCAAATGAAAACTAGAAAAAGAACACTTCCGAAACAAATAACGTGATTATGTTACGTGACAACTGTTTCAAGGCTCATCACAATAACTTTAATTACGTCATCGCTTTGGTCAAGATAACATTTAAGCTTACCAGTGCGAAAACACTCTAATTTCTCATTCGTTTTTCTTTAACTAGTTGATCAATGTTAGAAATTAATATTTGGGAAAGTTGTATTCGAAGACTACATGTTAGGTTGTGATCTGACAAGGTACTGCGGGAACTAACCTTACCTACTTTCAAAACAAAACCACACAGAAGCACTGGCTGCTCCGCTTTACTTTCACTGGTCATGTTATTCTCATGAAGGACGCCACACCTGAATGAACCTTCCAGGTCGTACTCACAACACCGTTTATCAAGCAACCTGGTATTACACAGCTCCCGCCGACGTCACACGAACTGATAGACTTTCTCTTCGTTCCAATACGTCACATCGCTTGAAGCTGTCTTCCTGTGAACTACAATAAAATTGTCGCAGTAAAACAAAAAAATGATTTGAAGCGGTTTTGACTGGAGTTGTGCTGCTAAAAGATTGGACACTTGATATGTTTGCTAATTGTCGTTTCATCCTTGTAAATTGTGTGAAGTAGATGTTATATGCTGCACAACTTGAAACTGTTTTGACACAACCTGGAATTAATATTAAAATATTTGCAAGCGAGCTAACAGATCTGTATAGCACAAGTAAAGGGACTCAATGTTTGGTTTAAGGCATTAAAAGGGTTTGATTATATCTAAATTAATGGAAGTTAAAACTTACAGTTTTGTTACAGTAGTCGTAATACATATCACCAGGGTCTGAACCTTTATACAACTATCGCGAAATGAGCCGGTCACAAGTTACCTCTACAACGGCAGAGCCTGACGTCATGGCCCCAGGACAGTGACAGCAGAAAGCGCACTGCCTACGGCGCATAGTGTCTCTCGAATGTGTTCATTAGTTCCATACAATAAAATGCCTGCAGCACGAAAATCGAAATATTCACGTATTACTGAACTTGTACAAGAATTTGGGAGTGCATATGGTGACAGCACTGAATGTAAGTTACGCAAAAAGTTTATTTACAACATTCCTACGTCGACTGTACCTTGCCTCCTCTGTGTTGTGATCATGTGACGGACTTACCCCTCCCACTTGCTATAGTCCAAGCCCCGCAACCTTGTGTTTCCTGTACGAAGGTTCGGACTCTACACATCACCATCTTTATTAA
This sequence comes from Tenodera sinensis, assembly GCA_030765045.1. NCBI lineage: Eukaryota > Metazoa > Arthropoda > Insecta > Mantodea > Mantidae > Tenodera > Tenodera sinensis. The sequence goes on along the minus strand of CM060962.1, from coordinate 71,785,712 downwards.
AACTTCCTTTCCCTCAAACCATTTCGCATAAGTTTTCTTCTTAAACTTTTCACGTGTGCAGTAACAGCACATAGATAATAAGGTTTCACAGACATACACCAAGTTGCGGTATTCAAACAACATCCTCTTATGCCTTTTTCTTTTTCCAGGGAACCTGGCCGCGTTGGTGGGGACTGTAATTAAATCCATTGTAACAAGGAAAAAGAAAGGTAATGGTAGGAATTCCCAAGGTCATTATTGTCATTGTCACGTTACATCCCAGGAAATGTTAATAGCTTATCTCTCACCTTTTTACAGCAGACATATGGCACTGCAATCCGAGATTTTAGCGACGTACATTCATAAAATGTGCAATTGTGAACAGTAACATAATATTATGCACTAAAACCATAAAATTAATATTTATGTGCATTAAAAACGTTTAAGCATGTCATATTAAACAAAACAAAATCCAAAAAAAAAGCATTGTGCATGCATTTTGTACTAAAGAGGCTAAAATATTCAAACATGCGCAGGAAAAATATTATTTGGAATTCATAAGTCATTAAATGAATAACCATAAAGTTTTAGCGGTTTAGCTAATGTATATAAAAACGTGCATTTGCATGGAAATCCGGCCCTTATTTATGACATAATATATTCTTTTTTCCCCCTAAGCAAACTGAACAGATAGTATAAAGCCCTTGTTGTAGGGGACTTAATCCTGGAAGATGCATCATAATTTCATGTCATATTTATCCATTTAAATAAATGGTATCTATTCATCTATCACTTTCAGTCAGAGTAGAAGACTTAACTTGACTTAACTCACCGAAAACCACGTACTGACGTCACCCCTGTCCATAACGCAGAAGGAAAATATGTGAGCTGTGTCATAGGTATGGGTTGTTGTTGTAGTGTTTAACGCCCGCTTTTACTACTACGGCACCGCAGACGGTGACACTGATGATACATGGAATGAAGATGGAGCACCGGTGGAATGAGATGGCGGGGGAAACCGGAGCACCCGGAGAAAACCCGCCCTGACGCCGCTTCGTCCACCACGAATACCACATGCGGGTCCCTGGGATCGAACCCGGGCCGCCTAGGTGGTAGGCGAGCGCGCTAACCGCTCGGCCACGGCGCCGCCATAGGTATGGGTACCATAATGGAATTGATCCTGTAGCTTCAATTTAAATTAACTGTGTTCCGTAACATATTCAACAGCTATATATATGATATCGCTTTTGCGATTCATGTCTTCCACAGAATTCAGTTTCTTGCACAGACGCACGCACGCACAAACACACAGACACACACACACACACACACACACACACACACACACACACACACACACACACACACACACTCACTCACTCACTCACAAACACAGACACTCACACACACATTTTATTTAAAGAAACAATAGGAAAGTGAACATAAAGAAGCAACATTTTTGGCAAGGTTTATTGTTTCATCAAAATTTAATGTGATTATAGGTATGCGATCACAAAATACTGACAATATTGTTCAAAGTTTGATATCCTTAGAGGAAGTGCTTTAAACTTCATTACTCACTGGGAAAAAAATCTTTCACCGAAATCACTTTCTTCGCTACTCTTGGCATTCTCTCTATACATTTTTGAATTGTAAATGCTGGAATGTCATTTCAAGTGGCTTGTAGTACATTCCAGAGGGCAAGTTTTCTTTATATGGCGAGCCAGTTCATCCTAAAGTTTCACAACGGGATTAAGATCTGGAGACTGAACTGGCCACTCCGTAACTTTCAGTTCTCCTGCCTTCTGCTGATTCGCCAGGTGTTTCCTGCACATTTTTATAAGTATGTTTGGGTTCAATATCCTGCTGAAATATGAAGCCCTGACCTATCAGACGTTTACCTGATGGGACTATATATCTACTCAAGATGTTCTAGTAGCCATTTTTGACACAGTCTGGATGCATCTGTTCAGTTGATCATCATCTTACATAGGTCCCTCCTCTGTTTCCAAAAACCTCAAATTTGGATTCATCTGTACAAAGCACCCTTTTCTAGTCATCAGTAGTCCAGTTTTTGTTTTCCAAAGCCCCACTGAAGTCTTTTGTTTGTTCACATTCCTGAGAAGGGGTTTCCTCACAGTTACTGGCTGCTTTAAGTCTTCTCTTGACAGTGCTGCTATTTCCATATCGTAACTTAAATTAAATTCAGCTCGAATTTCATCTGCTGTCAGCTTTCTATGTCGCTTGCACGCTAAAAAGCACTATAGTGTTATCTTCATTTTATTTGTAACTGCAGGCAGTGGCGGTTCCTGGGGATCGCATACTCGCAACTGCACACCCACAAATTTTTCCACAAGTGAATGTGTATTTAACTTTATAGACATGCATATGAGAAAGTCGAATGTCTAACTTTCTTCTGCATGAACTTGCTCGTTTAATTTCCCCGCGCCCTCTTTACCAAATGACACCGCATGCAGTCAACAAGCCGAGACGCATAAACCCGATTTTGCGACTGGCGAAGGTAGCTTTTGGGCGAGGGGTACGCGGGGAGAGGTGCAAAGCTTGCATTTAAGAGTACGGCGAGTTAAGGCAGCACAATCGACAAGGTCAACACATGCGATTCTTACCGCGCAAGCGCACAACGTTCTCGTACAAGTCTCTCCGTTTTCCTTGCTACGAGCATTTCTCTCCCATTTAGCAGAGCCTACTAGGCAGCCAACGTTACGGTTCTAAACATAATGTAGCCATCTTCTATATTAAAATGACAGTTATATTAATGTTATAAGCACAATTACATTTAGTCTTATTAAGCGATTATAAATGCATATAATTACTCTTCATGTCGTAATTTACAGGGCCAATAGTTATTAATAGTTATTTTGTTACAGCTTTTATTACAGTTATGTTTGCGTTCTGGTAGAAAATTGCATGTAGCTGTGTCTGCGCATATCGGCAAATTTGAATCTGTGAAAGTGTGGAAATGAATAACACGGTGAAACTGAAGGAGATAAATATTTTTCTTAGAAGAGAAGCTGTTTTCCGTACTTATTGTTTGCGCGTGAGAGAAATGGCATCTGGACAAATAATATTTCTTGGATATTGGTCATTTAAAAAAGAATAGAGCTCAATTAGTGGCGTAGTGGGCTAGGGCATCATGCCTTGGTTCCCTACCATGGAATGCGGCCCGGGTTCGATCCCACCCCTGGCGGTACGGATTTTAAGTCCTGGTGCCCACTAAGCATCGTGAGGAAATTGAGGAGCTTGCGATAGGTAAGTGGCCCTGGTCATGAAAGTCAACTTTCTGGCTGGGGTTGTCGAGATGCTGACCTGTATCGGTTGGATGATCGCCCACCTCTACCTTGGGCGTGAGACCGGCAGTCCAGTTGGCCGGCCCTGGTCCGATATGGACTGTAGTGCTTTAAGAGCTCAGTTGCCCATATGAAATGCGAATTAGAATTGCGCGATGTGTGTCAGAGAAAGAAAGGGAGTAAAAGTGGAGAGGATGTAATATACTGCACACCCACTGCGACAAGTCACGAGCCGCCACTGACTGCAGGGCTCCCACTTCTTTTTCTGTCCGTCTCTGTCCCAGTCTCCCTTAGTCTCTGTATGACATCAGCAACTGTTGTCCTGGGAATCTCCAGCTGTTTTATATCTGTCGAATTGAATGACCTTCATTTCAAAGGGTATTCACTTCTGACCGATTTTCAATACTTAATGTCTGCTTACGGACCATATCCTGCAATTAAATAAATTTATTTTGCTTAATTTCACGAAATATTATGAATTTGCTTAAATTTTGAAAATACTTTCTTTTTTGGACTCTGTGATTCCATGAATAATGTAATAATCGCGTAGTAACTGGAAATACGCATTTACCCACCCTTTTACAGACAGGAATCACTGTACCGTTATGAGCTGCTCTTAGAGGACAAAGTGGTTCACAACTGAGAATATGCAACATAACGTGTCAGCAAAATAATTCTCACTCTGCACCTGTGCACAAATGACTCGGCCAGAGTGGTATGGGGAACAATAGTATGGCGTGTTTACAACGCTGACACATGTTTATGCACTTGTATGATAAGATATGTTATAGCCTAGGATCTCTAAACAGAGGTTGTTATTCAAGTCAGTTGCTGAATTACATCATTGCATTGCATATAATTATTTTAATTTCTATTTTTACTGCTTCTGGTGTTCAAACGTTAAAACACAATTTATTTGCCACTGTCTCTAAAACCATGGAACGAGTATTAATACACCGGTCCTCAGGCCGAGGTCGCTAAAATACCTACATACCTATACTGCTCGCAAAAGTTAAAGGCATGTGAACGCTGGCCAATGCTCAAGCGGAGCGCTGTTGCCAAGCGTAGTGTGTACCGTCAGAGGTTCTGTACATAAGAGCGCGTGAGATGCATGTACCACATTCGGCAGCGCTGGTAGGAAGGGCCGCCTCCATATGCCTTTAACTTTTGCGAAGATTATAGTTTTGTTGTTTCAAGGCAGGGAACTGCAGGATTCGAGTCCACCTCGGGCTACTGGTGTTTGTTCATAAATGAAAAGAACGCTTAAAGAAAAAGGGAAAAAATCGCGTGTAAGCTCTTCTTTTCGCAACAGCGCACAGTGGGATATTTGTATCCTAAAGCTGGCCATAATTCAAATTTTGAAAGTAAATTCTGACATAAATGAAACATTCTGTATGGTAGCTAGATAGATATGATATCTTGTGCCACAATTTATTTATTTCTCTACATAAACAGCTGAGTGTGTGGAGAGTCTGAATTTGGAACTCTTGACATTTATTTATGCTCTTTGCAGTTAGGTACACTTTTTGTGTGGTGAAAAAAAGTATTGTTGCGAAGCTAATGCCACGTGTGCATAATGGATTAATCTCAGACAGATACATACCAACTAACCAGCCATCTTTTTTTCAAATTATTTTAGATCATTTTAAGCGCCAAGAGCAATATTCACTATAAAGTTAAATTTGTTTCACTGGCACAGTTAAATTCAAGTGGATTGCTTATACTTCAGGGTGTGTCCATGTATTTTTGTTGATAGTACTGAAATGAATAATAGATTATTATATAAAACCCATTGAAACCAGCCGCACATTCGCACCCCTTTCATTTTTAATATAGGTATGTACTTTAAATTGTTGCGTAAGGTCTTTATTTATAAGTAACGGTTATAATAAATATCATTGTTATCTTCCTGAATAGGTATTTGCTTTTCACTTTATCTTAGGACCATCTGGAATCACCTTCATTAAACACAAACAAGTTTTTGACAGAGTACAGTGATAATGACATTAAGAGAAAATTGGAACATTTGGAGAAGCTGCTGATAAAAGGGGAGTTTTGCAAGGTACAAGCTTAAGGATTTTAAATACAAGTTTTCATACATTAAATTACAGACTAAAGTTAGATAGCTAGCTGCTCACAAAATCGAAGTAGATTCTTAAATAACAATAGTAGCTGGCTTCAAAGTACCCTGTAAATGCCTAGTGTAATTTCACTTTATGGAGGTAGACTATCTAAGGCAGCGATGTCCGACCTTTACGAAAGAGGGGAACCGGGTTTACCTCCTTCCAACATACGCGGACTTTGCCTCTCTTTAACCCCTACCGTGCCTTGTGTTGCAGTGGTGGGTTCGTTTCATGTGCGTTGCGTTTGATTTACAAAAGTACTTTCAAATCTTATACATAAACATCTGTTCATTAGTGATTTCTTTGGTACTGCTTACGTTTAAGAAGTCTATCAATGTTTGGCATATCCTTAGAAAATCCACCAAGGGATGGTCGCGTAACCTGTTGCAATACAGACTTTTAGAATAGTTCAATTTGGAGAAACTCTGTTCGCAAATATATGCCGAGTTATACTCACTCTTATACACACTTATTTCTCTATATACTACATTTTAATCGACAAAGTGTAAGTATTGGCAAATTCACACAAATAAGAAAGAATATCTCCTAAATGGTCCACTCAAAAGAAAACGGTATTTGACATAAATTGCGTGTTTTAAAGAGATCTATATTTTTTATTTAGTAAGCTTTTGTCTGTCTCTTACTGTTTACTAATTATGCATAAGTCATCCAGAATGAAGAGGTCTTCTGAGGACATTTCCAGAAAATTCAAGGTGTGACTTAGAAACTTCCATGGAATCGCCTGTTTGTGTCCGTCACTGCATACTGTCTGTCCCTCCGACTGAGGAGTGGAGTGAGGCATTGCGGCTCACTGCGAAAGATTCTCTAAATAGAGAATGTTGGACACCTCTGATCTAAGGCGCTCATCGAGTCGAGCGACTGAAGCAAAAGGCGAAAGACTGAAGGCCTTCGTGCTGAAATGGATCCAGAAATAATAACTTATACTACTCAAATGAAATTGCTAGCTGCAGGAAGAGTATATGCTGCCAGAGTGATAAAGGATTTCACAAAATGCACTCAAAGAGTCACAAAATACATAAAGGCTTGTTCTACAAGTCTGAAACAGAAACTGAGGAAGCAAATGTTACCAATGGAAGCTTTGTCAATATTTGTCGAAGTTGATCACCCAAGACGGCAAAATAATACTATAAGAACAAGTGAAAGGACAATGTATCCATGTTGCAAGTATTTACAGCAGGCAAAAAAAACAATGTTATCCTCTTTCAGAGTCTTGCACAGTAACATCCATTTTTACACAAATCGTACTTGCAATGTTCGTTAAATTACACTGGTATGGGATTAATGTTCTATTTAGAAGAAGTAATCAAAGCTCTTACTAATGAAGACTCTGCAGATGATCTGCAAATGGGGTTTCGATGGATCACAACAAACTCGGTTCAAACAAAAGTTTGAAAACAATACAGATTCTGATACAAACATATTCCAAAGCTCACTAGCACCTGTGCAAGTGGCATCTCTTAGATGAAACCACAAGCATTGTGTAGCAAAACCCTGTACATTCTTCACCACGGTATTGCAGGCCAATCAGAATCAGATTTGTGATAGGAACCGTAGACATCACATCTGACGAGACTTACATCTAAACTAAACCCCGGCGCACAGCCCATGAGGGGCCAAGGCCTACCGCCCAGCCGCTGCTTCCCCCACCTCTACCCACTACAGGTGTCATTGGTGAGGTGCTGTGCTGGAGGGTGGGACGTGGTCAGCGTTCCGAGCCCTCCCGGCCAGTTATGTGGTATTCTCGACCTGGGACCGCTACTTCTCCATCAAGTAGCTCCTCAGTTGGTCCCCCCAGGACCTAACGAGGCTGAGTGCACCCCGTGCCAGACCTCCCAGAGGGTATCATGCTGATACCGGGGATCGAACCCGGATCCTCCGCGCCAGAGGCAAGCGCGCTACCAACTGCGCTACGGAGGCGGTCGAGGCTTGCATCACGGAAACAATTGAAACAGTTTCTTACCAACAAGTGAGGACTACTATTCAAACGAAGACATGGGAAATGTTTCCTCTCAGTATGCGACTACTGTGTGAAGCTCAATTATGTGTGAAATTTTGCATATCAATCTGAGAAGTATTTGCTGTGGGGGAACGAGGGACAAGACGGGGTGGCGGGGTAAGATGGGGAAGGGATATTTCATAGTTAAAAGTGTAGTCATCTTCGGGAAAGTAAGTCAACTTCATCAGTAGACAGAAGGCATTGTTTCAACATAGCGCGACCTCATTTCCACGTCAAATCCAGTGGCGGCTGGCAGTGAAGTACTCTAGGACGGCGCCCTCCCAGTAAATAAAAATAATAAAGAAAAGGCAATATTACATTGAAAGCACTAGCTCAAATATCCTTGACATCAGGCATCGTACTAAAATACATTCCTACTCTTCCTGTTTCTATTTGCCCATTTTGTTTTGTTTAAAATATTTTTACAGCGCTAATAAACGGAAGAGCGCCGATGTTTTCATTACGAATGCAATTTTGGACTGCACCTCGCCCGTCCGGGAATCAGTGTTGCCAACCACAATTCAATAAAACAAGCTAAACCGGCTGCCAAAAAGGCTAGAAAAGGCTATATTATATTTTAATACCTATATAAACATTAGAAAACTACATTATTAAAAAAAATACGAATGGATCACCTAGCAAAAATAAACGTGGTCTTCGTCATCCCCCTCTGCCTCATTTCTACTCCTGCAGCTGGGATCTCCCTTAGGTTCTTGCATGTATGCAGCATTTGTACCAACAAGCTTCAAATTTCGTCTGGGACTTCGCATGAAAAATCTGATGAGCTGCACTCACATGACTTTCTCTACTCTTGTACTAACCATTCCTACAAACTCTTTCTTCTTCGTGTTAGTTGAGATATAAACATTTGTAGAAATTGCTTATTTTCTTGTAGGTGCAAGGGGAATGTTAGAACACAGTATGCTTTGGGCGATTGTCAAATCTTTTAAAGCTTTCTAATTCCGTTCTCTTTGCAGGGTTAATATAACAAATTGAATAACGATGTTCCATTTGACAGAAATACAAATAACAAGGCATATCTCCGAAATGGTTAACTCTATAAAAAATTAGTCAGACATAAATTGTGTATTTTAGAAAGATCTACAGTTTTTCATAGTAAGATATGGTCTATCTCTAACGGTTTACCAGTTGTGCAAAAGTCGTCCAGAGTAAATAGGAGTACAGAGATTATAGCCAGAAAATTAAAAATATACATTCCATTTGTCATAAGGATATTTCAAACTTATGGCATTTTAATCAAAATCGTTAGAGCCATTTTCAAGAAAATCAAAATTTTCCAAGTAAAGGGTAGTTTAGGATGGAACAATTTTCTTCAACATCTTCGTGTCGCATCCTCGAAAGACATTAAACTTAAATACCAACTTTGGTTTTTAACCGACTTTTCGTTCTTGAGTTATGTTGTCCACAGGCTCGAGATACACTCACGGACCTTTTTCTAGAAAGTGCCAAAGAATCTAACAACTTGGTGGAATCCACACTCCCACATTCAAAAAATTCGGAAATTCACCAAAAGGATTATATCATTACGTGCAAGAGCTGCAGTAGCGAGATTAAATTCTGTATTTTTTAAAGGTACCGGTAGATAAGTATAAAATGAAAAAGGCTAGAAAAGGCAAATGAAGCTTAGAAAAAAAGGGCCAGGAAAGCTACTTGTAGCTTTTTGGAAAATTTATAGCTAGATAGGTTCTCAAAAAGGCCAGATATAGCCATAAAAAGGCTAAGTTGGCAACACTGCCGGGAATCTTCCCATCTTAGTGATACTGCAAGTGGTGCAGAGAGGAGCGGGGATGGCTTCGACTATAGGCGAGGGGCGTGGAGACGAAACATAATTTGGGCGGAACCCCAATGAAGGGGGAAAGTACCTGTGATAATTTTTCAATGGGCTGTTTGACCGGAATGAAACAAATCACCGTCGCGTGATATTTGCTAACAGTGCTGACAGTCGCATGCCATACACACTCCTTTCTCTTAAATTGAATTTTGCAATTTAAATTGCTTATAGATGAAATTTAGTTCAGAATTAAATTTGTTGTAGCTGTAGCATTTAAGGTATAGTGTTGCATATTCCCGATAAAGCAATACCAAGGAAGTGCATTAATACTACATTCATGTTGATAATTTTCCTAGCAGCGTATTATGTAATGTATTTCGCTGTGTTTGGAAGTGGTTAAACAAACGTAGTTTTAGCAGCGTTTTCGAATGGTGTCATGGTGGGAATCTTCACGGGGACTGTGAAATAAATTAGTGAACCATGAACAGAGTAACTAGTAAACTCAGTGCAGGGGTATAACGAGTTTTGCGTCTCAATTGGAACTTAAGAAGCTCGGGCCGCCAAGACCAATATTGAATATTGACCAAATTCAAAATTCGTGCGGAACATTTTAATAGCTGTAGATCGGTTGTGGACGAGCTGGTCCAATAGATGCTTCATCTATAGGAATTGTTCAAAATCCGCTAAGTGACAGTTGTTTAAGAAATGACATGGCGTATATTGCTGCTAATTTGAATTTCTTGCGCGATTCCAATAAACAACTAGAATGAACAGCTAATTTCTTGATAGAAAGTATTAAAGAAATCGTTAATGTAGAAACGAAAATCAATTCACTCGAAGGCTTAGGATTCAAACTATAAAAAAACAAGTTCAAATCCGTGTTTGAAAAAAAAAATAGAGGGTTTCAAATTATGAGACAAGTTGCCCAAGTTCTTGGCCATCAAGTACACATTGAGAGTGTAAGTACTATTGTGCTTTTCAAATAGGAAGGAGTTTGTCCTTGAGCGCCTCCAGGCCGGCAACCAATCGGAGTCCTACTGTGTTGTCATGTTGCTTTCCCCGTAAGTGGGGCTTGACGCGCTCCAAGAGAATAGTAGGATAGTGTGCTAGAGAGAGGGAAATATGAAAAGAGTGGTGGTAATGAGCTTGCAACGCTGTGCACGTAATTGTATCCCATTGGCTGCAGATCCGAACTCTTCCCATTTGAAAAGCACAGTAGTGACGTGCCTCTTATGAAATATGCAAGTGACATCATGTGACGTAGAACGATCATTCTCGCAACACCTGGCGGTACTCCGTAATCAGTAGATTTCTAATGGACAATTTAGAGAAGGCATGTGTTGTGCACTGTAACTCCAAAGAATTTTCAACAATGGACATGTCATATCAATAAATAATCCACCACTGGTGAATTATCAAAACTTCTTTTTTATTACAAGTTTTTCTATTATGCAAAATGAAATAAAATATTTTTGTGTTCTAGTAAATATTTTGAACATTTTAACAAATATTTTCTTGATTTTTAATGCATAAAAGTAAATAAATTTAATTTTTTAGCACCTAAAACTCCGCTCACTAGTGATGAGCACATTTGTGTGCTATGCGAAAAAGATCCTAAATGACATATGTAAGAACATGACTGTAAAATTTACAAACTCATACTTTTAAAACGTTTCATTTTTTCATTACTGATTATTCCAAAAGTCTTTATTTATTTGAGATATAAAGTGGTGTTAATATTGGTTCCCCACCTTAACCCGCATTTGGGGCAAAAAGGGGAAAATGTAATTTTTTTTTTTTTCAAATCGGGTTATATATAACTAAATCCACACATTTGCAACTTTGTTTGCATATTGTTTATTCAATAGTTGAATAAACAAATTACAATCAAACCTGCTTTTCTTTGTTCATTTTTACTCACTTCGTAAGGGGTTAAATTTACATTCCCCATAATGCCCACCATCCTCTAAATATTACACTAATATAGACAACAGTGCATTTGCGGGTGCAATAAGGAAATTAAAAGTGAAATAGAAGACTAGAATTTGGATTATTGTTGAGCCTAGAAACATTGTAATCTAATAGGCATACATTAATTTCTTCCAAAATTCTTCAGTATTTATCTAATTTACTTGTCTTTGTTACATATGATACATTTAAACCCGTATATTCTGAAGAAATAATTATGGCCAACGATTTAGTGAAAATACGTCACTGTGTAGCGTATGAATCAAGCTCGGAGTTTCTGAGAGATAACGTGATTACGTAATGCTTCCCGGCACACACTGGTTCTAGCAGTGTAGCCGTCCACAACGTTTGAACCGGCAAACGAGTAACATCGCGTGTTAGTCTGCAGAGTGCATTACATTACATTTGTATCGCAGACAATATGGGTAAACCTCGTGTTCTTGTAGCAAACTATAATATGATACAGGAAGCCTTGGACCTCCTCAAAGAGAAGTAAGTGACTTTAGTAATGCTATCTACTTGGTAAACCGGCAAAGAGAGGCAATAGCAAAGTTTCTGCATTATAGTTTTCAAAACCTATCCCCTCTTTCAGGTTCTTTATCTTCTAAGAGCAGATGTAATGTAATTGCTTGCCTTAGGTTGCTAGAATTCAGAATAAAAACAAATAGTGTGTAATTTAAAGCCGTTAAGTTGGCTACAGCAGAATGCAAGGACTAATTCTAAGAAACACGGAAGGCCACTCCAGTGAAACCACGTGTTCTCGTAAAGGGGCGTGACATACAAAACTTTAATTCACACATTTTAGTCACTCTGTGTCAGTATATTAATGTCAAAGCATTTTGTACGCAGCAAAATCGTTATTTGGTTGCTTTATGCTTGACTTCTTACGGTCTAATAGTATTTCATATGTGAGGTTATATTGCACAGGATACACAAGTACTACTCCCAAGACTCCTCCACCGTGCACGGCACTAAATGGTTGTAAAAGCTTGTGATTCAACTTGCGAGCCCACTCCCATATATTTATTTATTTATTTGTTATTTATTCATTCATTCGGTCAGTCGGTCAGTCATTCACGCATTGCCAATCATTCATTGTCATTTATTTATATGTTTTGTATTTATTCATTCATTCACTCATTGATTGATTTATTTATCCGTCTGTCTGTCTGTCTGTCTGTCTGTCTGTCTGTCTGTCTATTTATGCTACGCTGTATACAGGTGAGTGTGACCGGTGTTCAGCCCTGACCCTTTACCAGTCATACTCATAATTTACACTATTATTAAGTTCTTAATTCTAGTTTGCATTTTGTGGTTTGATTCTACATGTTTAGTGTCTATGTCCATTTATTCGCGCTAGCTTACATGGCCTTTGGAAATGTCCACATAGTTCCGTAACGTTTGAGGAGAAACATCCAGGAGGTCCTAATTATTTGGCGATTGGGCTTATCGTATTTACGTTGGGTAAGCGCGCGGCTTATCTGCTTACAGTTCCGACTGCCCGGCGCCAACCTTCCGATAACCTTGGGTCATCGCCACTACGTCGCAATATAGATTACGACGAATAAGGAAAGTTTCATCCAACGTAATTTTACGATAGCTAAGTGAAAGGTGCCTGCTTAAAGAATGTATCGTGATTGAAAAAAAAAAAAAATTGAACGGGTTGAAAATGCACTCCATCCCTGTGTTCCATGTAGTATGCCTTCGCTACTGCTTCACGGGGCATTTTACCAACCTTCTCAGCCGGCGCGTACATAGTACGGAGTGGACGTGTGGAGCTTCTACTTTGTTGTTTGACAAGGCAATGATGTATGTTAGGACCCCTAGGACTAAATTTTTAGGTGAAAGTGACATTTTCGGTTATTTAATTATATCATAAATATTCAGTAGACATCAGTGAATCATTTTGGCTAAACATTTTTCCCGACCCGCCGTTTTTAAAAGTCCAGAGGCCTAAGTCACCCGGGCGCTTCGTTTTAACCACACTGGTGCTTTCTTTTTTCCTCAGGTTTGCATTTCTAATGAAATGTATTCTTTGCATTTCAGTTTTACTCTGATTTGTATGTAAATTTGCATCCCTAATCTCAAACGTGTTATTCCAAAGATTCAAATAAGTGTTTGATAATTGCTTTATTCATCGCCTCACAAAAAATAAGTTACGCAGAAAAGAAAAGAAAATTTAACACTAACAATTTCATAAAAACAAGAATATATTTCTCTGAAAGTAATAACATCAACTTCAGTCAAATACTTTATTTCATTTTCAGTTTACCTAAGTATCAGAAAATGCAACTACCATACTTCTCTGAAAAAATGAAGGCAGTTTTAAAAGGAGTTGTATTTTTCGCTAATTAAAAGCAATTCATTCTATTATCTGGGAAACTGAGCTAGAACATTGGGCTTTCGCACAGTCGTTTCTTTATTCATATCAAGCATGCCAATTGGACTAACTGGGACCAAAGGAAATCCGGAAAATCGAAAATCCGGATGGTCAGGGTTATATGGGTTATATTATAAGCAAAACAAAATTCTTAAATCCTTAAATAAGCAGCCTTGCCGTTTATGGCGATAAAAAACTATATCTTGTAACAAAATTATGTACAGTACATATACTCTGTTCATCTAGAGATTAGAGGAGACGTAAACAAACCCACGTGCGTTTTGACCACAGTGCGCCCTCTTGACGCTTTCGCCGTGTAAATAGTCCCTTGAAGAAATAATGTTACTGAGGTCTGAAATGTCATTTAATGTTTGCTAAAGCATGAACTAAGTGTACTAAGCATAGTTAAACTGTAAGAATACGCAGTTAAGTGAATTTGTAACCAGCCTAATTCATTCTGCGCGCGCATTATTCAGTATGAAAGTAACATGGCGGAACAAGTGAGTGTTGTAAAACATAAGTGCGGCAAACCGTTGCGAAGTGCTGAAAAGACAACAATATTGAACATATTTAACAAGTTCTACGAGAAATATCCTGAACTTGCTATCGAAGACGTGATGAAATTAACATCCGAGTTTACTGGTGTGTCAGTTGCAAGTATTTACAGTACACCCAAAGAAAAATCGTCAGTTGGTGAAGATACCGGTAAAAACGACCACGTGCTAGATAAATGGTGGATGTAGTTTGCGGCGAATTTGTGAGTGTGAGATCTGCAATCCGTCGATAAGTTCACCAGTTCTTTGTTAACAATGAACCACTACCTTAAACAAAGTGCTGTTGGTAGTTAACTCTGATCCCGATCTTCCAGATTAAAACGAACTTCCCTCCACAAGCTGCTTCTAGAGATTGGTTTTGAGATTGTGAGCAGGAAATGAAAAAGTGTTATTGTGGACAGAGAAGACGTAAGTAGCAGTTAATTTCCATGTGCTACATGTTATTTGGATCAAGTAAATATATCCTTTAGTAGTGTAAAATGCATATTATACCTACGCGTAGCGGTAGGTAACCGTGTTGCGTCATTGTGAAAGCACGTGGCCGCGGAGTGATACAAACCGGTGCTTTGTTTATATCTCCTCTAATCTCTTGATGAACAGAGTATAGTATGTATTGTATACAACACATTAAAAATATAAAAATCTTAATCACATAAAACCACGTCATATCTTAACAAAGAATTTATCCGCTGTCTTCTGTTTTAAACACATGTGGCGTTTGAACGAAGTACGGTCACACAAACGCTTTATCATTAATAGTTCAGCTGGAGTGGTGACAGTTGACGCTTCAAGTCTCTCCTTTACCAATTCGATTAAGACGACATTCTGGTACCAAATGGACTTTGTTCCCTAATTAACAAATTTTAATTAAATTTCTAGATTAAGTTGCACCTGTCATGATATACTGTTGGTATAAGTTTCATTGCTATATATTAAATATTTTTGGCAAGAATTGAATAGTAATAAAAGGTATACTTTTTGCAGTTTAGAATTAAATTAGAGGCCTGAAGTTTGGTATGCTAGTTTTTCTATGCCTATGCAATAAAACTGTGCATTAGTTTTCCAAAATATTAATATTTATTAGAAATATGAAATTTTTTTCTATTTAGAATAGAATAAAGAGAAATATTACGAATAATTACAAAGAAAAAAGACATACTTTTATTATGAGTGTGATCAACAAACCAATGCACAATTTTCTTTAACAAGTTATGTTCTACATATCCTGAAAAATTTCAGCTTTATCCATCAATATTTACTGCCAAAAACTTTACCCTAAAGCACAAAAATGGTTATTAGGAGAAAAAGCTATTTAAAGCTTAGGGGCACACTTACTGGAAATATTGCAAGAGTCTAAATAAATTTGAAATACACCAATTTCCAGGTGAATTTGACACATAATATTTAATGGCCGTATTCTGGACATGTTGAAGACAACATTTCTTCAAAAAAATAGTTTCTGAAAAAAAAATCGCATTTTTTGGGCATTTTGGTACCAGTGTCCCCTTAATAGCATCCTTTTTATTTATTGAAACCACGACCTTATTTTGCGATGATGTCATTTTAACTTGTACACTGAATTACACTCCCAAACACTTTGATAAGACACAAAAACAATCCGGTTGAAACACACACGATAAACGTAATGACACGTACCGTTTGAAAACAGTAGGAAAACTGGGGAGATTGAGGGAGGTGTAGTGGCGGGTAGTGATCAAGGTCAAAGATTTCTCGGGTGAGACAAACCGCGCCGGCACCGTGTGACACACTACTAAATCTTTCTTAAACTCCATAGGTAGCATTTTACAGTACAGTACGTATTACCATAATTTATTGTGCAATTTATGCAGGAACCTTACATTGAATGAAACTAAAAAGCGAGTATTTGGTGTACATGCTTATAGTTGCGTTCTTGCTATCATAATTAAATGTGAACATTAACTTTTTTAAAAAATATATATCTACAAATCTGATCCGGATAAACGGGGTTTTACTGTATATGTAAATATTGCGATGGTGCATTGAGGAAGAATATTGTGGGCATGTGGGAAGCCAATTTGCCATTTGAACACATTGTACGAAGTTATACCACGTGAGCCGGCCGCCCCTTTTTTGGACGGTAGGCCACCCATTAAATGACATGTGCGCTTAAGTCGAGTTTTGCGCTTACTAAGACTTATTGCTTGGCGTTCTTAGTTAGACAAGTGTGCAAAATTTAGAGGAACAGCGGTTTAAAGGACAGAACTTCCTCCTCGCTAAACTACACCTCAAAAGCATACGACTCCTTTACTGAGAGCGAATTCTGGTTTTCCAGCCGATTTGACAAACCTTTTATTACAGTATACATGGCAATGCAATTCATTAAACACCTCTGATAAAATGGACCTTCATATGAATACCCTAACCATATCAAGTAAAAAAGGAAATGGCGGATTTTTGTACCTAGAGCCCGGGTTGGTTGCAACAAATTAGAGACACGCCTTATCCACCATAGACCCGTACAGTGAAAACGCACATATTAAATAACGGTTTATTTAAATGTTGGCGTAAGCTACGTCTCGTACATCGCAAATAACATGCATAATGGTGCCTCTGGCACGGAGGACCTGGGTTCGATCCCGGTACCAGCGTGGGGATTTTTTCCCCACTGGGAGGCCTGGTACGGAGTACACTCAGCCTCGTTAGGTCCCGGGGGGACCAATTGAGGAGCTACTTGATGGAGAAGTAGCGGCCCCAGGTCGCGAAGGCCGCATAACTGGCCGGGAGGACTAGGGGCGCTGACCAAGTCGCACCCTTCAGTACTGCACCCCACCAATGACGCCTGTAGTGGGCAGAGGTGGGGGACGCAGCGGCTGGGTGGCAAGCCTTGGTCCTTCCTGGGGTTTAGTTTTTTATTAAAGGATTAAAGCTGCTTGAAAGGCTAAATTACGCATCAAAAGTCACGAAGTGGCAATGGCATAGCGCCTGGCATACAAATTCTACGGTTGAAGTTAGAATGTGCTTTCAGTCAAGCCTCCAAATAGCTGAATAGAATTACGACTGAGCCCTGGGAGCTAACCCCCAGGGACACGGGTTCGCGTCTCGGCGTTGTAGATCTTGTTTTAATTTTTTATGATCATCAAAACTTGGAAACTGAATTCACATTAATCTAATTTTAAAGTCCATGAGGGTTTAGGACATAATTTAAATCGGTTTTTGGTGTCTGCATTTTGTAATAGAATATGTATAATGACTTCTGCCTCATTGGACCGCCATGGTGCAGTGTGTTACGAATACCGATTCCCTTCATTCTCCACGCGTATGCTGTCGCGCGATATTTTGCGCCTGTCCTTCACGATGTACTCGACAAACGAGTACGTTGATATGCTTTTGATCTACGGAGAAGCAAGAGCCAGTGCACTATCGGGAGAGATATCCTCATATACAATAATACCATAAAATGACATTAAATCAATTGTGAATTAAAATAATAACAGCTTTAAACATAATACTTGATCAACCAATGTTATTTGTGGCTTTTACATTGTAAAAAAATAGTACAGACACCGCCAAAGAAAATCTCTCTGCACCGCCGGTCTATGTCATATTATTTATCGTTGTACGAAGCTATGGCCATTTCAGTGGCTGTTTTAGGCCACGATGCAAGGGTACGTTGCCTAAAACAACCACTGAAATGGCCACGTCTTCGAACAACGATAAATAATGTGACAGACCGAAGGTGCAATGAGATTTTCTTTGACGGTCTTTGTACATGCCGGTAATTCGAACCACCTCTACAGCACATGGATTACTTACGAACCGTGCGCTCGTTCCAACTGAGCCATCTAGTAACTTGAGCGATAAATATTCAGTTTAACATGTAGTATTCGCTGGTCCCAGTGTATATTTTCAGTGATGCAAACGTCAGCTATCTAATTACGAGTATATTAAAAGGCGATGTTCTAACATCTATATTAGTACTAACTTCGTGGAGTGTGTAACCAAAGACATCCTTGTTAAATGCTTGGAGAGAACCTAACACAGGGGCCGATTTTTTCATGTTTAAGTATAAAATGCGGAATGTATAAAACTAGAAAGTAGGGGGCAGCTAGCTCAACCTGGTATATTCAATGTGAATAATCTGGAACTATGCGCGTAAAACACGACGTCGCTGCGTGCGCGAAAAGGTAAACAGATCCTCCGTACTTTCTGTACACACTCCGCCTGTGAAGGTCAGTAGGATACCACCCAAAGCTGTGGGGACGGCATTAATGAAAGTGAGTGTACAACATTGCCCGTGAAGAGACAAATGAAGAATACAGTAGCGGAATTCCACGACTTCAATTTTGTTTCAGGAGAAAGTAGAAATCGTCCTGTTGTCATTAAGTTGAACGGAGAACATTGGGGGGGGGGGGGGGGGAGTGTGCGGGTGTGCCCATGTGTGTGAAAGCCGTGAAGCGTATCGGAAAGAATGTGAAACTGTCCAGCCGTTTACGCGAACTTATCGCACAAACACAGCTAGACAGTGTAGGTACACTCTGTTCAGATGCAATCATATCTTCAGGACAGCAACGTCTCATATATCGGACGCGCGAGAGGTCGTCTATTTGTGTTTTATCACTGACTATACGCCAAGTTATTATTTCGCTGTTCTAATAAACAAGACAAGAGGCGATCGTAGCGCTCGACAGCCAAGGCCAATACGCTTCGTCGCTTTGTGAAGTAGTAACGTAGGTTGCAGGCCTAAGTGGTGCATTCGACCCAAAATTAATTTCAGCTATTTCACCAGAAATACGCAGCGCGATACTCCTGAGTCCAGTAATAAGTGGAAGAAACCGGAAATATACGTTTTGAAACACCTGAGTGAATCATCCTTTACGACTTGTGCATAATTCATAAATAGTAGCACACAAAAAATGTATTAATGACTAGAAGCTTTCCCGGCGTTGATTATTGATGATAGTTTCTCGGGCTAACAGCCAGGTCAGATTAGGGTAACTACCCAAGCTTTCAGCGACTAACTCTGCCGCCATCCTCAGGGGAACATATAAATATCGCAACATCAGTAGCCTAGATTCAGTTCCCCTGAGGATGGCGGCAGAGTTAGTCGCTGAAAGCTTGGGTAGTTACCCTAATCTGACCTGGCTGTTAGCCCGAGAAACTATCATCAACAAAAAATGTAGATCACATTAAAGCATACAGTTTACCATCTCCGAGGTATTCCTAGCTTCTTATTTGAATTTTCACACTTACACTTCTCTCATATGGGAAGAGCATGGAATTTCGAAGACATTACATAGCAACACGTACGATGTGGTACAATGAAATCTGCAAATGTGAATTAAAAGTTTATCTGCATTAATAACAAATAGAATAATAAGATTTTGCAAAAATAATTTGTACAAGAGGAATTTTCTTTTCTTTTCTTCATTTTTTTTCATTTTTTTCAAATTTATTTTATTTATTTATTTTTTGTTTCTACGCCCCCTGTGATAGAAAATATAAAAAATTAAAAAAGTCATATAAATGCTAAATCTGGTATTTATCACACATCTTCAGACATTCCTCCATCACAACTAAGAAGCATATGTTGATTTTTTTTAAAACTTTGCACAAGTGAAAACGCAGCATGTCAAGCTCTAAGTCAAGCATCTGATACAAAAAAAAAAGAAAGTTTTCATACAAAACCCTCCAAGCGAATAATAACTTAATAAAATCTTCTGAAAAATGTAATATACACTCTCTCATTTATGACACAAAGTTTGTGACAAGTTTCACTTTGATCTCTTCACATGCAATGTGATTTAGATCAAGAGCATTTTCAACATTTTAAATAAATTCCCATTTTATTTCCAGTCACGATAAATTCTTTAAGTACATTCTACTTAACTGTTGTAAAGTTGGAAGAAAACTCCATTACGCATAGCAATTTATATTGTGACGCAGCGGAGATGGCTAAGGTTATTGGCACTGGGTAGTCAGAGCTGTAAACAGATAAGCCGCATGTTCGCCCAGTGTAAAGACAATAAGCACTATCATCAAATAACAGGACCTTCTGGATGTTTCTCCTCAAACGTTGCTAGGACTGTGCTGTGAAGAAAACACAGTACTTGGCTCATAACACTTTGGGTGAAATTAAATCACCTTTACCGGTCATTTTTTCTGCATTTTCAGACATTTTTATCTGATAGGGCATTTTTACAGGTTATAAGGAATTTTTAAGTCAGTTGAAGGACAAATCCAGTTTTCTTTTAAAAAAGTTCTTTGAATTCTATTGGAGTATGGCTCTTCTATTCATATTTTGTTTAATATTTGGACACGTCAACCATAGATTAATTAATACTTCCAACTAAATGGTTTACGTCTGTTGTAAGACAGACTTGACCTCTAAAGGAATATGGGGCGAATCTACTGGCTACTTTTGAAGGTCGCATCATGCCTACTGTTACAATGAAGTCTTCACATCACAGAAGCTAGTGTTTGAGGTGATGTTTGTATTTCATTATGTTGAAAGTAAAAACAAGCATTTCTGCAAAATTGAAAGTCAAATAGAATTGGTGAAATCCATTGTAAGTAATCTAAGTCATGTGGAAGGTGGAGTAGGCAAATTTTTCTTTGCTAAAATGGAAAATGTGGATGTTTAAATGTTTAAATTATACAATGTGCAAGATTGCTAAAGTACTGTCAAGTAAGAAGTATTCCCTCAATGAAGAAGAGATCACCTAGGCGGCCCGGGTTCGATCCCAGGGACCCGCATGTGGTATTCGTGGTGGACGAAGCGGCGTCGGGGCGGGTTTTCTCCGGGTGCTCCGGTTTCCCCCGCCATCTCATTCCACCGGTGCTCCATCTTCATTCCATGTATCATCAGTGTCACCGCCTGCGGTGCCGTAGTAGTAAAAGCGGGCGTTAAACACTACAACAACAACAAATGAAGAAGAGATGGAAACCCACAATATTTGTTGCTTTAAGCATGCCCCAGTATCTTCTGTTGATGTTGAAAGAAGATTCTCTATATGTAAGTCTATAATAGTGGACAATAGACAGTCTTTCAAATATTAAAATTGACAAAAGGTGTCTCTAACACATTTGTAATTCAGAATTCTATGATAAAGTATAAGTGAAGTGCAAGGAGATTAGCAAATGAAGGTAAATTTTAAGTTATTCTTTGCTCTTTTGGGTCATTTTGAATAAATTTTAAGGTCATAAAGTCATAATTTTAAGATTACATTTTAATATTCTTTGTCATTAAAAGCCTGGCTTTAGTAATAATTCTTTTATTCTATAACTAAGTGCACAAACACATTAAATCAGCCTAGATTTTGGCTTGCTGCAAATGGTAGGAATTTCACCCACATCTAAATTTAGTGCAATATTCTTCTTTTTATTTATTTTCCTTTCTTTCTTCCTTACCACCTTCACTTCTCTTTTACATTTACCATATTTAGACAAAATAGGTCATGTTAGAACATGAACAAAAGGGATGCAGAAATTAACTTGGAGAACTATCCATTATGGCTATCTAAAGCACTGCAGGAAATTCCCTAATGAACAGCTCACTCAGCTTCCTTGATCTCTTCAGCATTTTAATCTTAGTCTCCCACGCTTTAAAATCATCTTTTTAAGCATAAGATTTTCTGTGATAAATGAAGGCGTCACTTTATTAAGAGCTCTTGCATGTAGATATGTGATTTCACAGAGTTTGTATGAATTTTAATATTTGGAATAAACTATTTTAGTGTAGCTACATGCTATAAGCAAATTCCACCCATTTAAGTCTTATTTTCTTTTAGCTAACAAAATTTCAAAGCCTTTATCCTCGATGCAAATGCATTATCCTCTGCAAATGATATCAATCAAATTATGATGTACTGCATTAACCATTAACCACTGTATAATATTAAATGACAATAATTTTCATATTAGGGATCATTTTGACCTTTTTGACGGTTTTGAAGTACTAAGTAAGATTTATCATTAGAATGCCATGATTGAGGACCTTAGGCTCCTTATACCCAATACACAGGACCAGTAAGAATAAGATACAAGGAATCAAAAATAAGAGTATGAAATAGTTTTTAGAAGTCTTAAAGTAGTCTACAATTTTTGTGGTTCCTAAAACCTGATTTTCCAGATCAATCAGAGAATTCAAATTTTAAGAGTGTGAAAGCTGGATTGAAAATAAAATATGGGTATAGTTTTTTAAAGCTATTAGATTGTCTACAAAGTTTGCTGTATCCTAAAGTGCAGCTGGCCATATTTATCAAGAATGGCCACACACTTTAAATTTATAGACAGCAGTAGATAAGACAGGGGTAGTTTTCAGAAGTTATAAGTTGTTCCAATTTTTTCTGGGTTTAAATATAAGAAAACAAGACACGATCAAGACCATATCTTCAAGGTGTACATTTGTACCAGTGTAAGTAAAGATAATTTTTTAAAGTTGTAATGTAGGCTATAGTATTAGCTAAATTTTAACCATAATTGTCTAGATAGGCCAGAGAGTGCACACAGGGTTTGAAGTTACTGTGGACGATAGCTTCTGAAAGTTGTAAATAGCTACTAAGTTTTGTTGTGCCCTAAAATGCAGTTAGCCATAGTTCTGTGCAGATAGATCAGATAATGAAGGTTATTGTGAATGTAGCCAAGGGTATAAATAAATTTAGCCTATAGGCATCCCATAAGGACAAATGCCTCCTCTGGCGGTGCCATAGCTGAATGATTAGACCATTCGCTTCTCACCAAAGCGGCCCAGGTTCGATCCCAAGCAACTGCAAGTGGGATTTGTGGTGGACAAAGTGGCGCTGGGTCTGGTTTTCTCTGGGTTCTTCAGTTTCCCCCACCATCTCATTCCACAGGTGCTCCATCTTCATTCCATGCATCATCAGTGTTACCACCTGCAGTGCCATATGTAGTGAAAGCGAGCATTAAAAACTACACACACAAAAAAGGCCTCCTGTTTACACAGGGACTATCTCATAAATAAGCTCCGAAGGTGAGTAGCCAAGGGTACTTTCCAACAATTGTAAGATATGCTAGATATTTTATTTTGCCTTAAAGTGTTAAGCAACCAAAGTTTTGTCATACAAGACAAATGGTGTTTATTTCATGGCCACCTAAATCAGAGCTGAAGAGATGGAAGTATATTGCCAATAAATGCCAAATACTCAAGTTAATGCTCTGTAATCCAATTACATTATTTAAAAAACAAATCTAAATTCACATTAAAGCACCTCTTAATCAGTCATTCTGATAGTCTTAATCATCTGAGAACAATTGAAAATTAGTTCTTAAAAAAGGATAACTGTGTTTAGGACTGTATTTTAAGCCAGCTCACAAACATATTTTGTCTTGAAATTAATTAACTTTTTAATTAAATTGCTAAATTAAAAATATAAAGTAATTTTCTGAGCCTACACTGAAAAAATGCTTCCATGTTACCAAAACGCAAGATTTTATAATTACATGGCAGAATTGGGATATATTCTTCACCACTCTGTCTTCTACATGATCTGCAAGAGGAAATGGACCAAGACCACCTTCAAATATGCCTGGCCACTTCTAGCGCCCCATCTATTAGTGAAAAATATTGGATAGCGAGAGGATTAATGACTTCATTGTCAGAATTCCAGCATTAGAAAACAACAACATAATTACATGACAAACAGGAAACCTAATAGGACATCATTTTATAATGATAATATCATAGTTCTTATAGGAAAAATAATTTTAGAATCTATGCTTACTAGAAATTCCAACCCTCCATGATCATTGAAACCTTCTTGGACTGATTCTTTTACAAATACGTTACAGTAGTTAACAATATTTAAATATTTATCATTCTACTTGCAAGTTTACACTATGAGTCAGTAATAAAGGTTTCTTAAGGAATCTTTACTCTGAGAAGAAGATATGTTTTGCATCTTAAATGAATGCACATTTTTATATTGATACAGCAGTTAAGGGAACATATAACCTGTTATTTAAAAGCTTTATATGATAATAATTGTTAATTATTTGGATGCTTCAGAATGTTTTAAAAACATATTTTACATATGATCTACTTTCCTTCTCTTGAAGTCAAAAGGCATTCTTCTATTTTTAAAAATAGTAATTCTGGAGCATTTGGTTATGGTGCCCCATCATGCGGAGGAATAAGGATATGAATCCTGCCTCAGGACATAGCTGTTTGTGTCCAGACAAATGTGGTGTGAGCAAAACAGAAAAAGTAACCAAAATCCCAGGAAAACAAAGTACCCAAAAAAGAATGAGTACAAAGAATCATTAAGGTTTTCAAAAATTGAAGCATCACATAATATGATAACTATAATATAATAAAATAAAAACATTTTTTAGTCTAAAATTCACATGTATTTTTATGTAAACATTTTTACTTCTTAGTATAGATTGCCTTTTTATAATTAACACATCTCTTTCCTGTGTAGAGAGCAAATATATCTTTATGACCAAGCTTGAGAACTCTGGTATAACATTTCAGAAACAAAGTTAATAGTCCACTTATATGACTTTGTTTAGTATGCATTTTTGAAACTTTATGCTTTGTGTTATAGATTGACCACTCATTATAACTGTGCACATGATAAGAAGGTTAGAAAAAATTCCACTTGGTAGTATGTACCCATATTGGGTATGCCTGTAGAAACAGGTTATGGGATAAAGTCACAAGATAGTGCTAATATCTTAGCTGATCAACAGAATATGACATAAAATCATAGCAAACGTATCACATTGTGTGTAAACTTTATTAAATGTTGGTGAAATTGGCTTCTTTGCCCAGATGTAACTAATCAAAACAATCATCACAATCCGTGACCACAATTCAGTCTAAATCACTCTGTAGATAAGAAACACATGTAGAGGTCCAAACTATTTGTTATATGGATGCTCTTTATTAGCACTGTGTGATACACTCATGCACAATTTAATAACAAATATTGTTTCAAACCAAAATCCTTCCCATACTTGCTCTGGGATGTTATTTGCAAACTTTGTTAGAATGCAATCACAGTTTATTATCTTCAGTTAATTTCTGATCATTTATGGATTAGTTAATAAATTGAATTATCCTGTATCAAATTTCTGAAATGATTTTATGTACTGAACTTTCAGATATGAAGTAATTATGGCTTCACATGCAGACAGACAAGACATACTGGGTAAAGCAAGTGGAGTGGATGCAATATTATGGTGCACAAAGGAAAAACTGAATGTGGAGGTGTTGGACAAAGCAGGTAAGCCAGCAGAAAAAGGAACTATGTAACAACAGAAATACAGTACATTTTTTAATTAATATTAATTAATTTAGTTAGTTATAACTAATCTACTCTGCTTAGTGAGGCAGTAACACAGCTTCTTACCAAGCAGAAGGCCCAGGTTCCATTCCTGGTACCGACGTGGGGTGACCTGGTCCAGGGTGCACTAGCTTTATGAGGTCCCCGTTAGGGGGGGGAGGGCAACTGAGAAACTGGTTTAGGGAAAAGTAGCAGCTCCAAGTTTCAAAGATTATATTCAATGGCCAGGAGGGACTCAGGGCACTAACCATGTCCCACCTTCCAGTACTGCACTCCACTAATGACACCCTTGCAGGCAGAGGTGGAAGGATGCAGCAGTCGGGTGATAGGCCTTTACCTGCTTCCCTTCAACTGAGGATAGCCAGCCATATCTTCATTCAACGTCAGACCTTTCTAGTACTGTAACACAGTACACTAACTCAGGTGCATTACAATGCAAAATAATGATTCTGGTTATTTTTTGACACCCCTCGTATAAGCATTTTTATGAGGAAGGGAGTGGACCAAGCACTGTAGCCACACTCTGCATTGAAAAAGAAAAGAACCTTCTCTATGTGCCAGTCGTATTGCATCCTTTTCAAATGGATCTCTTCCTGAAGCAAGAAAAGTTAAACTTTCATAGGAGTCAACTTATTCTACGCTCAAAGAAATACCATCAAAATACCATCAAAGTACCATCAAAGAAAAGTAAGACAAGGTTTTTCAAAATGTCTTGTATTTTATTTCAGCAAGATCCTATAAAATTTTCATAATATAAGAAGCTTGAAGGTAGAAAGTAATGTTATGCATAATGCTGAAAAAAAAAGAACTTTTATCTACATAAATCTTTTAATAAAATAAGATTTTTCTAATATTCATATCCATAAAACTCAAATAAGTGAAGAGATAAACCACAATGGATGCTTTTTTGTAATCTTAACAATTCAGCTGACTAAATCTTCAAACCTTTTGTTATTTCAGGGCCTAATCTGAAGGTTGTGGCTACAATGTCGGCTGGTTATGACCAGATTGATGTACCAGAACTGAAAAAGAGAAACATTAAATTTGGTAATACACCAAATGTCCTGAATGATAGTGTGGCAGAAGTTGCAGTGATGTTAATGTTAGCAACTGCACACAGGCTACATGAAGGACGTCTTAAGATTGAACAGTTAAGTAGAGGTAACACAATGAAAGCTTGCCAAGAATAACTGTGCAAAACTTCAGTACTACTTGGATAAAGTAGGGTTACCTTGCTCAATTGAGGTGCTTAGAATAGCAAGGGCGTAAGCGCCAAAGTACGAATTTTTTGTTTTTCTTGCAACATATAGTACGAAGCCTACTCTTTAATACCTGTTAAGTGTGAATGGTTGATACGCTTTGGATATGAACGAATTCTCCATTTGAATACAGCATGGTGTTAGACCTTATGTGCTTCAGCCGTATCTCGAGAATAGCAAAGGCGTATGAGTCAACCTGCTGGCTGCTACGCTGTGACAGTCACTCTTTAACAGAATGTACCAATAAATCACTTAAGAGAGAGTGCTATTTATTTTCAGGCCCTTACCCTTTATAAATAGTTATTCCTTAACCTTTCAAACATTTTTGCAGTTTTGTAAATAGTTTTTGCCTCCTGCCTGTGTGGGGTATTTCTTTAGTTCAGTGTGTTCATTTTAAAGAAAGCTGTTACATGTTTGAGTGGCTTGCAGCTCTCGGTTTAACTTCTGTTTAGTATTAGGTTTCTAGAGTTGTGTTGTTTAATAAAAATACCATTGAACAAACCTTTAGTGCGTTTAGGTTAGTGATTTACTTTTATTAAGCACTATGAGTGACACAGACAGCGATTTAATTTCTCACAAAGTAAGCCATCCCAGAAAATGCTGCGTGCAGAAAAACCAATGGAAAATGCATATGCCCAAGAAGAAGATGAATACAGATAAAGAACATGTAAGTTAAAAAACCAAACATGTAGTAAAGGCACACACCAGAGGTAGAAGAAGAGCAGTAGCAGACGTTACTAACATACTCTAGCTCCTCACGGCACAGCACAGCGGTTAAACATCTTCGGTGATCTAGCCATACTTTTTGTTAACTTACTTCTTTATATTCACTTTAGAAGTATTGTTTGTTGGTATTAGAACAAATATTTACCAATATTACTTAAAGTATTGCTTGCAAAATGCTAACTTTACAAGTAACCATTTTGGTTATTACGCGCATGATAGTATACGTCATCTGAATTATATTGTTAATGAAATTAACCTTCTGAAATCTGAAATACGTGCCAAATAACATTTTACATTCCTAAGTAAAAGTATTAATGCATTAGATTCACATGTGAGCAATTTTTAATCTCTCTATAGATGACTTTAATATGTACTGCATAGTCAAAACTTCAATCACATTTTTCTCAAAACTAGCTTTTGGTGAATACGCTCTTGCTATTCTAAG
This sequence comes from Tenodera sinensis, assembly GCA_030765045.1. Taxonomy (NCBI): domain Eukaryota; kingdom Metazoa; phylum Arthropoda; class Insecta; order Mantodea; family Mantidae; genus Tenodera; species Tenodera sinensis. Next base: position 71,757,873 of record CM060962.1, on the reverse strand, counting down.
GTCCTCAATTGAAAGCTGCATGCCATTTCCACTCCCCACATTGTACCTGTCAGTCATACTGTCTACTCCCTCTAACTGATTCACCTCGAAACGTTATCAGATACTGTAACGCGTAATAGGGGTACTGTTGCCCTGCAACATTGTAACGGCAGTGTAATGGTACATTTACAAAAATAATCTTCTGCACATCCTGCATCCTGCAGATTGACAAGCTTTCATTGTGTCAGTTCTAGCTAATCTAATATTGCTATGTGATATAAACAATTCCTATAAGTTCTAAACCCTTACTGACTCTATACAAAAATATTCTAAGTATACTACATTTTTAACAATTTCAGAACAGCAGAATAAACATGGTTTTGATTGTAATATGGTCTACAGAAAACCAAATCCTGGAAGTCTGACTTTTTAAACTGTATTATTAAAATGAAACATTAATAAATGAGACAAATTTATTATCTTTGGTTATACAAACAAAACACTGATTTAATGGAAATTGGCCAGTGTTTTGATAAGAATGTTATTGATACCAGAAACAAATTGTGTCTTTGTGAATTAAGACTTGAAAATTTCAATCCCTCATCAGAATTTAAACCCTGGCCTTTTAGTTTATGTGCTGCTGCTTTTCTTCCTGAGCTATAATAGCTGTCACCACCAACTATACAATGAACTTTTCTTATTTAATTCCTATAATATGTCATCCAACATGTCTCCAAGACTAATTCTGTCCTAGAGTGTGTTGCAGATATATACAGCTCGGTTATGTTGACTAAAGTAAAAAGGCTTTGGAAAAACATTTGCAGTCTAAACCCCTATATATTGGCAACTTCTATGCTTTAGTTGTGCAGTAGCACAAATTATTCCATTACACGTGACAGGAGCAGATTGATTTTACATGTGATATTAGTAAAGTACATTATCCTGTTTGTACCGTTAAAGCAAAATGTTGTAGATATATGGGGGTTTACACAGCAAATTTGACTTTCCAAAGTAGGTACTTCTTACTTCAGACAACACAATTAGCTAAGCTGTTCATAGGTCTGGCACACTGTACAAGTACTATAATGTCAAACGTGACACATATTGCAGGTACTTTTATTACTAGACTTCTAGGCATATACTGGCCATACTACAGAATGATTTGTCACTATAAAGTGATGGTGCAGGTGACAAGTACTTAATGTTAAATAGCATTACACACTGGGATAAAAATATCCCTACATGCTGTTGTTGTACACATTTTTGTTCAAGGTGGCGAACTTCGCCTTTGCTGCCAGCGAGATGATAAAATAGTGTACGCGTGCTAAGGTGTTCTAAGCTCGTCTTTGCTGTTATCTCTTGCACCATCACTTTCTTACCTCTTGGCAACATATGTTGGATGAGCAATCATTGGTGACACCAGTTTCATGGCATGTGGCTGACTAGCTGACTGGTGAGGCTTATTGATGTGTCAGCAGCGCAGGTGACAGGAAGTCTGCAGTAAATACTTTGATGGTTTGTTTCATAAGCTTTTTCTACCACACATAACATGAACACTTAAAAAGAAAAGTAAATTGCTCACTTATACCAAGTGTGTGGATTTGTTTTGTAAAATTTCTCTTTTAATGTCCCCCAGAGATAAAATTGTATTTGGTTAAACTAGGGAAACGAGTGAACACTTAAGGGAAAAGTTTGCAGAATAAATACACACACTTAAGATGAACTTAAAACTAACATCCACCAAGAAATTGTTATCACTTCTCAGAGGAAACTGCAGTGTAATGTACAACTTCCTAAGCAGGTGCAAGAAATGCTTAAACAACGAAGAGAGGTAGTTCCAACATCTCCTCGCTCAATATATGTGAGTAAATTACTTTTATTTTTAAAAGTTCATGTTATGTGTGTTAGAAGAAACCTACGCAACAGATCCTATTATATTTACTGCAGACTTCCTGTCCCCTGCATCACTGACACAGCAAGCGGCCTCATCTGTCAGCCGCACACCAAAAAACCAGTCCTGCCAGTGTGGAGAATGATGTGTAGCTTTTTTATTAGTAGCTTCTCTTCTAAACTAATATTATAATAGTAAATGTAATTTTAATTTTCAGGGGTAAATGGGAAACTTATGAAATTCAATGGATGTTAGGCCAAGATATAAAAGGTTCAACAGTTGGAATTGTAGGCTTTGGAGGAATTGGACAAGCTATTGCTAGACGATTAATACCATTTAATGTGGCGCAAATACTTTACACTGGCCACAATCCTAAACCAGAAGGTAATTTGAATGCAGAATATAAACTTAAGTACCAAATCATGTATTTTACAATATTCAAGAAATCAGGCATTCTTTGCAAGCAATATTCCTTCCTTATAATGTTTAAACAAGTGGACTTATTTTTTACTTTAGTTCTTATTTATTAATGCACTCTTTATCAAAAGGTATATTTCTCTGTATTTCTCCATGCTAAATGATAACATGAACTTTTCTTTCTTCATATACACATTTAATTGTTTTCACCATAGCTGGGTGTACTTCAGAAATAATCTCTCCCCTCCCACTCTCCCTATCCCCTCCCTCTCACTCCTTCTCTCTGCTAAAACATATCTAAATCTTATCTACATTTAACATAAATGTTTTGATGAAAACAGCATGTAAATAAGCCTGAAATTTTGAATCTCTCTCGTCCTGCTCTTGAGAAAACACCTAAGTACAAAAAGGTAATCCTTTTATATGCGTAATAATTTGTGTTTGAGTTTTAGATGTGAGATTAGCAGCTAATATGAAAAAAGACAAAAATGTTAAAGGATGTTCCCACTTTCAAAAGTAGAGTTATCTCAATGAAAATATATTATAGCTTCACATTACACCCAAAAATTCACAACAAATTCAATAAACTCTTTCTAGAGTATGGCATAAAATTGCTTTCATACAGTTAACATAACTTCAGAAATTACTTCATCATCTGCTAAAGGACACTACACTGAACAATAAGAAATCAGAGGGTTACCAGATTGATTGTGAAGACTGCCATAAAATGTACTTAGGAAGGACCAAGAGAAACCTACAAGCCAGACTAAGGAACACCTAAGAAATTAAAAACTTAAGCAAACACACGAATCTGCAGTAGCTTACCATTTTTTCTCAACAGAACACAGCATTAAAAAGGAAATCAAGCATTAAAAAACATGTCAAAACATAAGTAGAATTTACAGTATGGGAAAATATCCATATCAAAGATCCATACTGACTAATGAACTTTGAAATTCCACTGGTTGATGACAGTGAAATTCTCCAATAGATGGTATAACAATAGATGCCAGTGGAGATATTGCTAACAATGAAGACAATGATCCTCTTCTAAACATTAGTGGATATATAGCTGATGATGTAGACAAACATCTTTGAAACATATTCTGAGTGAAAACTTAAACTAAAATAGACTAAAGTGTCATCAATCTAATAACAATTTTAAAAAAGTGCATCATATTTACTTATCCTGTTATATATTATGTTTGTTTCTCCATCTGCGTTCTGTAAACTTTCATAAGTTATTCAACCACTGTCCTTCCTGCAAATCTGATTTATCATTAATTGTAATATGAGCAATATTACAGCATTTCCATACACCAGTTTATTTACTGCCTCTTTTTATTTATTCTCTTTGGTAATAAATTTACCCCACTGCCCCCTTTGCTTCTTGATAAAGGCTTAAGTTCTCCAAATTATTTTAATACTTTTCTGTAATTTTTCATCAAAAGACTTACACCTTGCCATTCTCATTGTTTCTAAATCAAATCAAATTAAGTGCTAATTAAATTACACAATGGGGTCTAAAGGGTCTGCCCTAATCATTTATCCTGCAGATAATCATACATACAATATAAGTATATAAAGGTTGTTACCTTAATGCTGTGGTAGCACTGCTGATTACGAAGCGGGAGACCCAGGTTCAATTCCTGTACCAGCATGGGGATTTAATCCCACTGGGAGACCTGGTCCGGGGTGCACTCAGCCTCGTTAGGTCCTTGAGGGGCCAATTGAGGAGCTACTTGATTGAGCAGCAGAGGCCTCTGGTTGTGAGGGCCGCATAACCGACTGGGAGGGATCAGGGTGCTGACCATGTCCTACCTCCAGTACTGCACCCCACTCATGATACTTGTGGTGGGCAGAGGTGAAGAACACAGCAGCTGGGTGGTAGGCCTTGGCCCCAGGAAGGGCTGTTGTGCTGTAGGATTACAATTTATATAAAACAAACTACTGTTATACAGAGAATGCAAACTATTGGAATTCACCAAAAGCCAATTGTGAAATACTTACCCCGTGCTCTCTGGTTACTTTTGTTGACATTCTGTTGATTGCTGACATCAATATAAGCAACTCCTCATAAAGTATACGTGCAGTAAAGTAATGGCTGTATTTGGCATTAATTGCAGTTGTTACATTAGTGGTACAGGCATTATCATACAAGATGTCAACTGTTGAGTTTAAAGCAAGTAAATCATGGTTGGGTAGAGGCTATTGTGTTCCACAGGTGCATTTATTTAGATTTTTTTTAATGTCACTAAAGTGTTCCACCTTTTCAATTGTTGTTTTTACAAAACAATTTCCCATTAAATAACAATATAGTCTGTTTTATTATTAAATCTGACCTTATATATAGGTTTGCCATGTGACACAGAATAGCTTTCATATGTTTGAAATGAATACATAAAAAGGTTAATAAAAAAACAACAACAAAAACCAAAGTTTTTGTTAGTATATCGCACAGTTAAATGATTATTTTATATTTTAGTACTTTCAAATTTAAATGTTATGGTTTCCATACAAATGATTTCGGTATATTGCCACAGAGTATTTTATTGTCGTTAGGACAATGTCGTCCTGTAGCTGTTTAGGGAGCTTATATTGTTGTCTCCATTGCACAAATGATTTTGGTATTGTGCCCCTTGCTCCGAAGAATAGGCCTGTGACCACGATGTTGCTGATGTTATATGAGGCACTGAAGAATGGAATTGTGGGCTCATATTTTCTTCTTTTCACGATCCACTTCTGCTGGCTGGTCTAAGGATGTCTCAAACCTCACTGTGGGATCTAAGATCTCAGCTGTCCCTTTCTTCCTGTCGATAGCAATGACATCAATTCGACGGTTACTGCCACAGTCAGCCACACAGTGTACCTCTTCGTGGACTTCTAATCCTGTGCTTCGCAAAGCATTGGCAAGCAGAGTTCTTATGGTGTTGTGACGCTTTATTCGCAGCAACTCTCCCTGAGGACAATTCCCGAGTACATGCGGTAAAGTTTCTATCTCACTGCAGTGTCTGCAGTGGCTTGTACCCGTGGAGCGTCCCGGAAGTGAACGTACTGGAACCACCATAGCTGTCATCTTCAACATGTCACGCCATTCTGAGCTGGATAATCCATTACGTTTCAAAATCCAAGTGAACACTCAGAAGTGATTTAAACAACTTGCATTGTTTGAAAACAAAATTTGCTTTACTGACTGACTTGAAACTAATAATTCCCAATGTAAGGTTAGCAGTACTTCAGATTTGCATGCAGTTGGCCACTTTGAATTCTTGGTAACTGCCACAAAATTGTTTCCCTTTATCATACTTACAGTAATAATAAAATTAGTAGTTTACATTATACACCCTTGCTAACTTTTATACACTAACCATTTCCACTTAATATACCATAAAAGTTCTCCTAATTTCCTCAGTTTAGTTTGATGTTAAGCATTTTCTTTATACAGTTGAACCTCACTTATACGAGGTGCAATCCAAAAGTAATGCATAAAACATGCTCAATATTCTTTATTCACACAAAATCATCTATAACAGATATGTCATTTTTTCGCGTAGTCACCTTAATTTAAACACAGTTGCCAGTGATCTACCCATTTTTAAAAACATTTTTGTAGGAGTCTTTGGGTATATGCTTTAGAGACTGGCATACTGCAGAACCTAGGCCTGATCTCAAAGAGATTTTGTCTCCCTCAGAGAGTGTTTTTCAGGGTGTCATACAGCCAGAAATCGCCTCAGCAGGAATCAGGTGGTGCTTGTCACTCTTCCTGTTTTGAACTTTATCCACCTATTTACATTACTATAGTCCAGTGCATCATACCCACCAAAAGAGACGAGTTCACAGTGAATATTGGCATAGTTTTCATCTTTCACACACAAAAGAAATTTGATAACACACTGTTATCCTTGCAAAAATTCCATGATAAGCAGCATACAAATAGCCTCTTAAGGAAACTGCCCCTGTCCCTTCATGTGCTCACTCTTGGAATCAAACTGATGGTTTGCTTGTTGCCCAAGGTCGTTTCCTTCTTCCCCCCACCATCTTTTCTGCTGCAGCAACAATTGTACAGTCAGCAAAAATGTATGTGTTACTTTTGGACTGCACCTCATATTTTATTCACTTTTATATTTCTCACAGATATATGCTAAATATTTTAAGAACATTTAGCTTAATTATACATTTTTCAGTTATGTATTTTCTCATTAATATGTCACATTATTCTAATCCCCATGCATGAAACATCTTAATTTACTTCTTATGTATGTTATGCTATGTTAAGATATATTGTGCATGATAATTATAGAAGAAACTTCCGGACTGATTTGCAGTAGTCTGCTGGAGTAACTATTTCCAGACGTTTCATCCACAACTGTGGTGGACATCATCGGTGCCATGGGTGAAGTCTTCTCGGTGAAGGTTTAGTTGCATCTGAAATGTTAACGGTTGGTGATGCTCTATTTATGTAGAGAGGGGTCTTCTGTGATTGACTTTGGGCCGGCTGAGGCAGTACGGCTTGTGGGAGGGACCTAGCTGCTTCCTGGTCGCTACTAGTTCCTGATTGGTCCACATTGTTTCATTGTCTGGGCTCAGCCAGCATAGAACCAATCAGAGAAGACCTCTCTCTACATAAATACAGCATTGCCAACTGTTTACATTTCAGATGCGACTGAACCTTCGCCAAGAAGACTTTGCCCTGCACCACCGATGATGTCTGCCGCAGTTGTAGACGATACGTCTGAACATAGTTATTCCAGCAGACCATGGCAAGTCAGCCTGGAAGTTTCTTCTGTAATCATCAACTTTGGCCGGGAAAGCCTAAACTTACTCATATATTATACGTGGTTTCTATACCATTATCCTTGCTATTGCAGCACAAAACAGTAGGTATGTTGGGCATACTCATCAGTATTTTGAAAATGCATTATTGCTGTGCTTATGTTAACAGTACTGTGAAATAGTACTCTATGTTGCATCTGATGATGCGGTGAGGAAGAAAAATGCCAAGCAATGAAAAAGTTCCCAGTGTGCATAAACAAATATACAATTTCTATACAATTATAAACAAATTACACAATTTCTATCATTATGAAACCTAAACAATGGCAGCATTTCTGTGATTAGTGCATATAATTAAATAGTGTATGGCAGTATTGAAATATCAAAGCAAAAGGAATTAATGAATTCTTTAACTAGTGCAACACACCAGTACTGTGATTTCTTTTGTGTGCATGCAAGTACTCTAAATAGTGTATTATGTTTATTATATATGTGCTTGTTATATTTATTGCTTTCTTATATTAATAACTAATTAGTTTGAGTAATAATCTATTGAAATACTTTCCAGTTCCACAAGAACCTTTACATTTTCTCATTTATATATTATTTTAGCACCTTCCCTTAGAAAACGTATAATTGAGGTTGTACTTTAATCATACTTTTATTGCTCCTATGCCATTCTTATCCTATTTAATTTTTATTTCCATTTATCAGTTCCTTTACTTACCACCAGAACAGGGGCCATACCTTCTCTGTTCCCACAAATGGGTCCCTAAGACCTCTTAATTTTCAAACTCTTAATTGAAACCACCAGACTTCCTGTTGCAGATGTCTAAACACATTTCTCTATTTACATAAATTTGTTATAATTTTGTAAAAATAACAACCTGTTCTCATGCGTCATACCCGTGCCAATTAATAGGGTCATTAAAATATGAAATAATGCATTTGTAGGCTCTCTCTACTATGTAAGAGATCTGAGAGTCGCTGGGGAAATGGTGCAGGCAGAGGTGGACTAAGATCCTTACTTCTCAAACAGACAGATTATCTCTTATTGTTTTATTAAATATAGTGGATCCTGTTAACTTTTCTAGTACTTATTGCATACCACACTCCAATTTTTGGGTCATAGTGAGGCATTTCACACAATAGTACAGGTTTTTCTGAAGTCCACTATTGACCACATTAACATTAATTTGTTGAAATACTTTGCTTAAAGATTTTCAAGGCAAGTGCTCTAAACTAGCATCAATTTCATCTAGTTTATTTTCTGTTAAAGTTGATCTAGAATGTTCCTAGTCTATCACCAAAACCAAAGCTTCAAATTTATTAATGATCACATGAAATGCCTCGCTATGATTTGAAAATTGGGGTGTGGTGTTTAGCGCTAGAAAAATAATAGGACCCAATTTGTTTAATGACACAACAAGAGATATACTGCATGTTTGAGAGGTAAGGATTTTAGTGTGTGCCTCTGCCGGACTATTTCCCCAATGACGCTGTGCTCCCACCCAGTGAAGAGAGCTCATGAATACATCACCATATATTTTAAAGGCCCTATATCTCAAATATAGAGTGTACATGTTTTCAAAATCCCATTAGAATTCTACTTTGTAACCATGTATCACCTAAACCAGGCTGGGCACGAGAGGAGAAGTAGCAATTGAACTTGCCTTACTCACCCCACATTCTTTAGCCAAGTGATGAAGATTGTTTTGATACAAGCACAGTGATGGCTTCATTCTACCTGCACAGTAGTAATAATTTCTACATTATTTTGTTTATATTAAACTATTTTGCATACAATATTTATTACAGCCACCTACTCTGGTTAGACAAATTACACAATCTTCAAATTTATAACCTTCCTTTATCTTGTGCATGTAATATTCTTATGCTACCTTATGAATAACATACTAAATTGTTTCTTTTGTACAATAAATAAAGCAGTAAAATTCCATTGCTACTTTGCTTTAAAATATTTTAAAACTATTTAATCAACATAATACATTGGTTTTAAACCATATTATGTTCAAACTTTGAAACACGAAATACAATAGCTTATATTAAACAAATTGATAAGAAACTAAACCCCTAAAAAGTGGAATCATATCATCCCTTTTATTTGTTTACAAATATGAGTATTCAGAAAGTACCTTTTGAAATCATAAATAAATACCTGTAAGATCACCAAAGTTTGATGTATACTTCTCATCAAAGTGGCATTTGATGCTGTAACACTTCATATTTGCAAATTGAAATCAGCGCATTAAACAGCAAACTTTCCTGTTTTTGTAACTTACAAAAAGTTCTTGCTACCACTCTTCATGAAACAGGCGTTCAGACAAAGCCATATAAGCCACCAAATGAGGCGTGTCGGAAGCTGAACAGCATTGAAGGGGAAGAATTGTTTGTATTGTTTGTGGGTTTAAGGGCACTCAACTTCGAGGTCATCAGCACCCTAAGAGGAAGGATGGCTGGTGTAGTAAGGCAAGAACGCATTTTAGTGGAGTGGCCCTTTTGAGCTGGTTTTGCTAATGCCTGACTTAAACTATTCTTCTCCAATAATTGGTCTTTAACTTTACTCACTCAGTTACCATTTATACTTAAGATACTTTAAAGTACTCACTTCTGACAACCACTTCACTCAATCCTATACTTCATTATTCTTTCCATCACCATTTTCTTCACTTAACTTTCCCCACAGTGACTACATCAGCCCTATTCTGTGGAACACCTCACATCAATTGCAAAATGTTCTTAATTAAATTCATTTTCTGTTCCCCTTATTTCAATTCCATAAGCCCATCTGATTGCACTAGGGCTCCATATAGTCTTTCAAATAATACCATACTCCATCATTGCTCCTATATGCATAAATTTCCTCAATGACCCCATTGGCAGCCTCCTACTGAATAATGTTCACTTTTTCTGTTTCTCTTAACCCCCTGTGCTGCTTAGGTGCCTAGTTAAAAGAAATCATCTGCAATTTGAGGTTATTTACAAACTACAAACCTTTTTTCTGATTTCCTCAGTTTCTTTTCTCTTTTGAATACTGTAATCTTTATTACTTTGAGACACCATGCTTTACATCTTTTATTTCTAATATGGCATGATTTAATCTAATTACTAATACCATCAGCACATAAAAGATCTAGGATATCCATGTTCTCAGTTGTAATACAGTATGTACTGGTCAGAATTGAGCTACATTGTGCTATTCTATTAATTATTTTTATTATTCATTACTTTGCTATTAGTTTACACTCTACCCTCAATAATAAATCTCTGTTTGCTGACTGATGGCTACAAAGCTCAATAAATCAATCACATTAAATGTTAGAGTCCATTGAGTAGTGATGAAGATTTATGAAAAGTTTGTCTCATTTATGATCAATTTGCATTAAGGTCTTGTGACTTATATTTCACTTGCATCTTATTCAGCTGTTACATATATGCTCAGTTAATTTTGTAAATATTTGTGTTTCTTCTTTTACAGCAAAAGAAATACAGGCACAGTTTGTTTCATTTGAGGAACTTCTGAAGAGAAGTGATTTCATAGTAATTGCATGTCCTCTGACACAAGAAACAAAAGAAATGTTCAATGAGGCTACTTTCAAGAAAATGAAAAGAAATTCTATTTTAGTAAACATTGCTCGTGGAGGTAAGATGGAACTAAAGTAATGTTTGTTGTTTTTAAATATGGTGCATGCAAATTTGTGTTTTAACTTTATTTAAGAGTATATTAATAAAAAGCTTATTTTTTTAAATGCAAACTACACCTGAGAGCAACCAGAGGTCCTCTTGATTTAGCCTGTTTCTCATCTTATTGCAATTGGTGGAATGTTTCCAGTGTCAATAGTTCCGCTTCTTCCGTAAACCTATAAACCTGGTCCAGCAACCCAAGGAAGGGTGAACATGTAATGGTATTTCCTAAGGGCAGCCAGTGATCATGCACTAATGTGCTACAGCACACTGTAAAAATTACACTTAAATTACACCTATTCTCTATCAATGTAAACCATTTTGCAAACAAAATTGGCAAAAAAATATTTTGCAGCCTCTCTCCAAGAAAATATGAACTCCTACTGCTAGAAACTACAGCGTCGAGTGCTGAATTCTCTGCAGCTCCTTATGATCTCACTTAAGACAGAAAGAAAATTACTGTGAAATTTCAGCTGTGTTGGGCTTTCCTCCTTGCCAGATGTGATTGTGTTATGTTTCATATAGCTGCAAGTACACATATTGTGCAAACAACATTGCCAGTTGTATCAATGATTTGATAAAGAGACCCTTCTAAAGTAGATCTTTGGAGAAGAATGTAAGAGAGAGTTAGGTAAACCTACTCCAAATTTAAATCTAATTGTGAGTCAAAAGACTAAAGGTGGTGGTAGAAAAGCCAGTATACAAAGAAATTAATATGAAAGTGTATGAAATTAATATGAATCTGCAGATGTGATGTTCAGAATACCAGTTTTCTTTCCATGTTTGTTATTCAGTGATGTGTGGGATAGAGGGGGAGTCAAAGATCTTGGACATTGCAATGCATTAATATATATACCAAATCAAATTTGGACATCAGCCAACATTATTGTTGGCCACCGGGGTCCTGAATTACAATAAACTAAATAAATAGGATAGACAGCAGAAAATAAATTGTAGATAAAACAACAGTTAAATCAAACTAGGACAACAAATCAATGTAAGAATATAAAAAACACAATACACAAGAGCTTTAATTAAAATTATGAATAAGCACCATGACAGAAAAATACCATTAAAAATTTTCATATGTAGCAATATTTATACTACAGTATAGAAGCTTCAGAGGGCATAATGAGACAAAAACATAGAGAACTCAAAGTGTCTTTTTATATTTCAATTTCCAGGGGTCTCCGTCTAGGGGATATGTGAATGGCGACCACAAGGTACCCAAGCTGAGCAGAACATTACTTCCACTTACTGGTGTTTTGCTCCTCACTGTAACTTTTCTATCTGACCTTACCTTGGTCATCTCTTGTTCTCTTCCGACCCCGATGCTATTAGGGTTCCTGAGGGCTAGGGAGTCTTTATTTTTCCAACCTCTCCATTTCTGTAATTTCTCTATAAAACTTACCCCTAACATGCTGACTTGTCATGGCATGTAATACGTCCTCTGATTGGTGATCAGAGGATATGGTCGGTGAATTTATTTTGATAACTCTCCCGGTCAGGTCAGTGAGACCCGTAAACCAACGACAGGTGTGGTCCTCCAGACATTCTGGGGGTTGTGAGAGAGCGATGTGACTGCCAAAACATAAAAATATGGTGCTCTCTAAAAAGCGGTTACATTTAATGCTAAGTCTCTTCAATATCTGTGAAAAATATTGGAGAGCAAGAGGATTAATGACTTCATTGTCAGAAATCCAGCATTAGCTAACAACATATTTCAATTTCTCATATAGTCAGTTCAGTGAAAAACATCTAGAAGGCATTCATATTTTTAAGATGATTCCAAAATTCATTCAAAAGGAGTTAGTGAACTGTGTGTTGGAAATTTTTCATGGAGTTATGTCAGAAGAGTTAAAGCAGACTGAGTGTGCTTCTATAATGGTCGATAAAGCAACAAGTGTTGCTTGACACAGCTTGTATTAAGTTGTGCTCTGAAAAGAATAGTGAGCCATATAAAAGATTCTGGAGAGTTTTCAAGCCTGGAAGGGCAAAATGCAGATGCTCTAACAACATGCATCCTTTGTTCAAGGATACACCTCACAAAATTAGCATACAATCATGCAATGGTGCAGCTATAATGAGTGGTTGTAAAGGTGATGTACATACAAAAATTAAAACTGTGTATCCTAATGCTCATTATGTGCATTGTTATATGCACCAATTAAATTTAACAATGGAACACGCCACCTCACACATACAATTGGCTAGTGTATTGCTCTTTAATTTGTCAGGTTTTTCAGCCTTCTTTCCAAGGTTGCTTGAACAACTTTCCACATTAGAGGCAGTGGCAGAACAAAGGATTTCTAGTCGGCCATCCACTAAGTGGAATTTTAAGCTACAGATCATAAATGTGGTGTATGAAAATAAAACCTTGCTACTGAATTGGATTCTGCTGCAGACTTCAAGATGAAGAATGACCCTTTAGGTTAGCATTCTTCTACAAGTAATACCTCACACAGATATCAGTTTCAGTTTTCAGTTTCAGTTTTATTCTGCCATTTGCAACATTTTTACAAAGCATCGTCAAGTTTATATAAAATAGAAAACATATTTACATTATCTATTAATCATGTAATATTACACAAGTTAAGAACATATATGCACGTTATTGATTAGGTAAGTAATTTTAAGTACAAAGCTGAGCAGATATAGATACCTAGAATTAATTAAATACCTAAAATTAATTTAACACAAATTTCAGAAGATTAATGTTTTAAAACCAGGTTACGGCTCAAGATTTTGTTTCATTTTGTATTCTTCGATTGAGTAGAAAGCATTTTTAATCAGGTAAGTCTTTATTGTATTAATTTTCTTCACTTCTTCATGTAGTTCTTTGATTGGGTGAGGTAAATGATTGTATAAGTCTTTTGCAACACTTTCAATACTTTTGGAAGTTAATGATCCCCTTAGCCTATTTCTAAAGTAGTTCTGTTTTGTTCTCGTGTTATGCCCATGCATATTCCTATTTTTTTCTTCAGTGTGATTTCTTATTGCGTGCTTAAGACATTCAAATATATATAAGCATGGTACTGTGAGGATTTTTAGTTTTTTAAAGCTGCTTTTACATGATTGTTCCCTTTGCAGTTTTTCCATTATTCGAATTGCTTTTTTCTGTAGCCTACATATTCTCAGTATATTTTTCTTACCCGCTGCTCCCCATAAAATAATCTCATAATTTAGGTGTGAATGTACAAATGCATAATAAACTTTTAGTATACTATCTTTATCCATAATTTGTGTTATCTCTTATTGATTTTGTTACTAACCTTTTCTATATGTTTGTGCCATTTTAGGCTATTATCTATGACTATTCCTAAAAAATTTGTCTGTGTAACTTGGGAGATATTTTTATTTTGTATTGCTAATGTGATGCTACTTTGTGCCTTATTACCATTTGTAATTTGCATCCATTCGGTTTTGTTTGCATTAGGTGCCATTCCAAATGTCTCTAAGTAAGTTCTAATTAGTTCTAATAAAGAGTTCGCTTTATCTTGTACTTCTGCTTCCGTCTTACCTGTTATCACTATTGTTGTGTCATCAGCGTACCCAATGGCCAAACCTCCTGCATCCTGTATTATTTTAAATAAGTGATTTATGTACAGGATGAATAGATATGGTCCCAGTTTTGAACCCTGAGGTACTCCATGTGTTATGCTTTTAAATGTTGATTTAATTTTTTTCAGTTGTTCCCCATTATTATGAATTACTTCAACACACTGCTCTCTATTTTGCAGGTATGAACTTAACCATTCTAGCGGTATGCCTCTTATCCCAAAGTTTTCCAATTTTGACAATAGATGTTTAATGTTAACACAGTCGAAAGCTTTTGATAGGTCATGTACAGTCAGTTGCAGGCAAGATTGTTTGATGCTGTAAAAGTAAAGAAGTTTAGTGCCCCATTTCAAACAAGCTATGAATAATATAAGAATCTCATTGATGACAATTAAACCATAGTTAAAACAGCAGTAACCTCACAGATCAAGCACCAAAAGTCAAGCAAGGGAGAGAGGGGAAGGAAGTGAAAGGAAGTAAGGAAAGAAGGGGAAGGAAGGAAGGAATGAATGAACAAACAAACGTATGAAAATGGTAGCATGTAAAATATCCAACAATAAGTTGTAGGCTGGAAGTAAATGGAAACATAACTGATGGAGCTTTAAGTTACCCGACATTCATCTTCTCAGGGTAGGGAAAACCTCGGAAAAAAACCTTACCCGGATAACTTACCCTAAGCAAGATTTGAACTCGCGACCTCTTGAACGTGAGGCGGACACGCTAACTATCACACTACTGAGGCGGGCAAACACACAACATAACTGATGAAGGACCATTAGGGATCATTTATATATCACATATTAGAGGTTTGAATTAAGTAGTATGGAGTTTTAAAGACAGAAACAAGACAACAAATAAACCAAGCATATAGATAATCTGGTTGTCTGAAGTAAGGTCATGTGGAGGAATAAATGCATTAAAAAGGAACCAAAAGTAAATATATACCTAAATGTTACCAGGTTCATACTGACTATTTAGAAATATTGTACAGACATGACTTGAAAAAGACAGCTTGTTTAGAATTACAGAGAAAAAAGTTTAAAGAAACTTGTAGGAAAAACAAGTTCAGATCAGATAAGTGATGTATTATAAAAGAATATGACTTGCAAAGATTGCAAAGAGTGATGATTGGGTTCAAAAAAGGATGGAATGAACATAAAAGCAGGATGCAGCCCAGATGAATTACCTATGCTGTACATGATGAAGTGCTTAAAGGATGAAGATTGCTTTGAAGACCTAGAAAGAAGAGGATTGATTCTTAATTTGGAACCATAGCCTAGGCCTAAGGGCGGCACCGTGGCTGAGTGGTTAGACTGCTCACCTACCTCCTAGGCAGCCCGGGTCCGATCCCAGGGACCCGCATGTGGTATTCATGGTGGACAAAGTGGTGTCTGGGCAGGTTTTCTCCGGGTTCTCCAGTTTCCCCCGCCATTCATTCCACCAATTGCTTCATTCACCTTTCCAACGATCCATTTCACCTGCATTTCATATCATCCTCTTCCTCACTATCATACCTGGTGCTTGGCTGACCACCCGCTTCCATGTCTTAACTCTGTCCAGTCCAGAGGTTCCTGTGCTCCCCGACAGGTGTCTGACCCTAGGCACTGGCTTGTAAGTTCTAGGGGGTGTAAGCCCTACATAAGGGGAGGGTAATCAGGAAAAGAAGAAGAAGAAACCTAAGCCTACAAAGAAGCAGAAAATTTATGAATGTTGGAGAAAATCATACTATTTTAAAATTTTAATTTTTTTTTATGTAAAA
This sequence comes from Tenodera sinensis, assembly GCA_030765045.1. Taxonomy (NCBI): domain Eukaryota; kingdom Metazoa; phylum Arthropoda; class Insecta; order Mantodea; family Mantidae; genus Tenodera; species Tenodera sinensis. The sequence goes on along the minus strand of CM060962.1, from coordinate 71,741,791 downwards.
AGAAATAATGTACACTTTAAATGATTAATGAGGTAACTGTACCTGAGGTACAAAAATTGGAATTGTGGAAAAATTTAAAAAACTATAAGTATAGTCCTCTTGCCTCTGGCGCAGAGGACCCGGGTTCGATCCCCGGTATCAGCATGGGGATTTTATCCCCTCTGGGAGGCCTGGCATGGGGTGCACTCAGCCTCGTTAGGTCCCGGGGGGACCAGTTGAGGAGCTACTTAATGGAGTAGTGGCCCCAGGTCGAGAAGCCCGTATATCTGGCCGAGAGGGTTTGGGGCGCTGACCACGTCCCACCCTCCAATACTGCACCCCACCAATGACGCCTGTAGTGGGCAGAGGTGGGGGACGCAGAAATTGGGTGGCAAGCCTTGGCCCTTCATGGGTTGTTGCGCTAGGGGTTTTATAAGTGTAGTCCATTTACTAACTCTATAAGCTAATCAAATTATGTTTATTTTAGGACACGTACATTTCCAGATTCATGTAATTATGTAGTGGTTAGGTATAGAAATATTTTAAGGATCCATGTAATGAAAATAAGAATTAAACTTCTTTTTATAATCTTGCAATTTCTAGTCACCTTAAAAATGAAAAATGTTGCATCTTTTCATGCAGGTGTTATTGATCAAAATGCCCTGATAAAAGCACTTGAGGAAAAGTGGATTTGGGGTGCAGGGTTAGATGTCACAACACCTGAACCATTGCCTATAGATAGTCCGTTGCTTAAACATCCAAACTGTGGTAAGTACATTAAATAGCATAGTTATATACAACAGGTTTGCAGAATATTCCCAAATCAGGTTTTGATATTATTATAGAATTAATGGGAAGCTTAATGTTTGCAACTTTTAGTCATTAATTATAGTAAATTATTGGTAGCACTATTTACACTACTCTTCTATCAATCAGTATTCAATTGTAGCTATCCTCATACAATAATTGCAGTAGAAATTATTTTGGAACATTCTGTATAATCTACCCTCCTCCAATGAGGAGGAGGGTAGATTATACATTAGAATTAGTTTTCTCTTTTATCCTAAATCTGTTTTTATATCTTGACGAATCACCAGTTTACCAGCTTAGGCTCACCATGTAAACATTATGTGACAATAAAACAATACAATGGTGTCATATGTTACCTCCTATACTGAAATATGAGAGTGGATCAAAAAGTAACTAGAAAAAATGTTTTTTTTTGGACACTATGATTTCCTTTTATTCAAATTTAATTACAAGCTTTCAAAATAATCTCCTTCTGACATTACACACTGGTTCCAACATTCTATCCACTTTTAAAAACACTCAGAGAAGCCCTTGTTTGACACCTTGTTCAGTATACCTGAAATAACACTGTTTAGTTCTGTATCAGTTTGAAAATGGCGCCCACGAAGATGTTTTTTCACTCGTGGAAACAGGTAGATATCGCAGGGTGCTAGAGCTGGAAAATATGGTGGGTGGGGCATGATTTCAATTCCTAGATAAGTGATTGCCTCTTGTGTTGCTATGGCTCGATGAGCAGGAGTGTTGTCCTGATGGAGGATCCATCCATTAGCAGCAAGTTCTGGTCTTTTGGCAGCAATTTTCCTCTTGAGTGGTCCTTTAAGGACGTTACTGTAGTATTGAGTAGTCACTGTGGTGTGTTTAGGTCAGCATGGTCATAAATTAACCCAATTTTGTCGAAAAATACAAGATGCATGACTTTCCCTGCCCTTGGTTGCACCTTTGCTTTTTTTGGCCTTGGACTGTTAGGATGTTTCCATTGTGCACTTTGTTGTTTGGTTTCCGGATCATAGTGATGAAACTAGCTCTCATCACAAGTTACAACCTGGTCCAGAAAGTTGGGTTCCCTCCGAAGCCTTGTGATCCACTGCTGGCAGGCCATGACCCGATGACACATTTGTTCCTCATTAAGCATTCGTGGAATCCATTTTGCCGCCACTTTTCTGTAGCCCAAATCATTACAGCTATGTCTTCAACTGACCCATAGGAAATGTGCATAATGTCTGCTATCTTCACTATTATTAATCGTCTGCCTTCTTGCAACAGGACATCAATGGTGTTGCGGTTCACCTCAGTTTTTGAAGTGGAGGGCTGTCCTGAACGTGGAGCGTCTTCAAGACTTTTTTCACCATCTTGAAATTTTTCATGCCATTCAAAAACACGTGTTTTTGATAAAGTTTGGTCTCCATATGCTTCCTGTATCATTTGCAGCATTTCAGTTCCAGATTTTTTCAGAAGAAACAAAACCGAATTGCCACTCATTGTTCTAACTTGAAATTTATGTCGGGTCACTGAAACACGTACTTACACAATGGCTCTCTCAGACAAGCTGAACAGCGCACGGACAGTGTGGCACCTATCCCAGCGTCAGTCAACCACAATTGGTGAATTTTGATGAGTCCGTGTTTGAACAGAAGAAAATAATTCCTGTTACTTTTTGATACACCCTCGTAATGTAGGATATTCCCTAAATATTTATTAAGATCTTCCTCCAATTCAGAACCAAAATTATCCATCAGTGACAATCACGTGTTTGGTGAGAAATTAAGATACAGAGATGAGTTTCTGAGAATGATGGCATTATAGAAAATTTCACGTATTTACATATTTACAGAGACATCCCTTTTGTTATGAGGAAAGCAGGAGCTTCTGTTTCAAAAAATGCATTTCTGATTACACGTGTTTTCTAACTAGATTAGATTGTGTTCTGTAGGTTCATTGATGGCCAGGTGAGCTTTGAACATTGAGCATGTCAAAAGTACACACAATTACAGGGAAATATACATGCACAAAGTGTACATAATTTCAAATTCTCTTGATAACAGGCATAATTACAATAAGCATCACAACATTTCTAGTATATCATAAACTAAACATAAAATCACTGCACATGGCCTGTGTCATTGCACAATAATTATATACTTACTAGTAGATAGATTTATTTGTACATTTCTTTTCCTATACATACTTTACATATTTTATAGATTGATTTTCTCCTAAATCTATGTACATATGAGCCTTTGTCATTCCTTTCCCTTTGGCCTCTCTATTACCTGGTTCCCTGGCCTTCCAGCTTCTCGAGAGGTCTCCTGAACTCCTAGTTCCCCTCCTCTCTATTTCTTCCCCCATTGTTTACTTTTCTATTCCATTTTTCTTTTGCCTTTCTTAGGAAATCTGCCATACTTGTATTTTTCTTTTCTTTATTTCCTGTCAGAATTTTTTTGCCACTACTATTTTACTAATGTTATCCCATTTTCTTTCCCACATTTCTTTTCTCCATTTGCCTAACTCTTTACATTCTGTCATGTAATATTTAGTGCTTCCTGCTTCCCCGTATAGTTCACATATCCCTTTTTCTGCTCCTCTTAGATCCTTTAGATGTATGATTCCTGTTCTCATCCACACCATTTCCTCTCTTTCTGCTTTATTGCACTGGTTAACATACTACCCCAACACCTTTTAATTTCTCTGTAAAATGTGAGTGAGTTTTTGCACTCCATATTACTCCATATCTTTTGTTTACCTACATCCTCCACTCTAGTTCTCACCTTCTTACAGAAACCTTCTTGGTTTCCTTCCCCTTTTCTTCACATATCTTCCATGCCTATTTTCTTCATATTTGCCTCTGCCCTGCCTACCATCTGTTTTTATTTTTTGTATCTCTTTGTTGCATCTTACACCTCTTTAATAACTCCTATTCCTCCATTTTGGTGCACCTGTACCAGAATTTTAGCAAACTTTCCATTACTACCCTGTTTCTCCTTGTTCTTCCCAGTTCCACCATTGCCACTCCTCTCGGTGCTGTGCTGATTGGGGTAGTCCCAGCACTTCCTTACAAAATGACCTAAATCTTAGCTCTACTTTCTCATAATACTCTGAGCTTCTCCATGCTTCAATTGCATACATCATTTCTGCTCATAGCACCACCTCATATATCTGTTCTAGCCATCTTGTTGACATTTCTAAATTATATTATTCTTAACCCTACCATAGCACTATTTTCCTTTGCCATTCCTGTCTACTATGAGGCCCCCATTTCCCTTTGTTGTTCAATCTTACACCCAGGTAATCAAACTTTTTACCACCTCTATGTTCTTCCCATCTAGATACCATTTTTCTTTGTTTAGTTTTGTCCATCTTTTAAAAACCATTACTTTTATTTATTTCTTGTTTCCAGTATGGGCTGCATCTTGTTTGCTTATTTAAGAAATTAAAAATTATGCCGACATTTCGCCGCAAAACTATGTTCGGCTTCTTCAATGGGCGACTGCAAAATATCCAACCAATTAGTCACTGCCTACTCTGATTGGCCTCTCTGTGCTGTCCCAGTCATAATCCTATTGGTTCCTTCTCCTCCAATAGAAAGTTGACCTGCTAATAGGGTCTTCCATATCATGTTGAGTGGTTTGCCTGTGCCATGGTTCAGACTGCTTTTTTCTTTAAATATTTCTATGCTTTCCCTCACTATTTGATGAGAGAAATTGTCACAGATTGCTAAAATTTTTAAACTGTCAAAGTCAATGTGGTGGCCGATGTTTTCTGCTTGTTCTGCGATGGCAGATTTTTCTGGTTGAGAGAGTTTCATGTATCTTACAAGTAGTTAATGTAGTTACAGTAGTTAATGTAGATAGTAGATGTACTAATGAGCTGGCATCTGCTACTGTCTCCCCTTTATCCTTCAGAGAGCAGAACACTCCTCAGATATTTTTTCGTCAGAGGCCTACTGTACCCATTGGCCAGCATTCCTACGCTTGGTTATCTTAAATTATGATAAGGACCCCACTAAACAAATGGATTTATCATAATTCAAGATAACCAAGTCTAGGAATGCTGGCCAATGGGTACTGTAGGCCTCTGACGAAAAAATATCTGAGGGGTGTTCTGCTCTCTGGAGGATAAAGGGGAGACAGCAGCACATGCCAGCTCATGATGATGTCATAAGTACATCTACTATCTACATTAACTACTGTAACTACATTAACTACTTACTGTGCTTCGCACTAATGAATCTACTTGTGTCATGAGCAAAGAGAGTAATTTTTACATCAGCTTCCCCTGAGTTCCCTTTTCATCTATTGCACTTGGTATTTTCTTTCCTATTCCTAATGCACTTTGATCTTTTACTTCACGAAAACCTAAAAAGTGTTCATTTATTTCCAAATGACAAGGCTTTCCAGTGACATCATGTGAAACTGTAAGCTATCTGAATATCTATGCTAATTGATCTTTTTTTGTAATGTCTTGTAATGTATCTGTAAGAATAGAAAAGAATGGGGAAGCTTTAATGTCAATTCCTTTTTCAACAGCAGGGGATAGAATATTTATTAACTTATGTTGAATTGAAGGACTAAGGTACTTTTGCATATAGTTTGATTTATTTAATAAATGCATAATACAGGATTGTGCCATACTTTGCGAGAAGTTTGATGATTGCTAAAGGAATTCCACTGTTTGATTCTCCAATTTCCTTCCCAAAAAGCTAGATTACTGCATGCCAGTGTTAACGTAAGATTCATAATATGCTCAAGGACTTTTCCCATATGCTCTCACATTTCTTTAGTTCTGAATCCATGTCTGCATCAACTGTGTTTTTCTTACACCACAAATTGAAGACAGTGCATGCGTTCAGATGTGTGTGGCTGGTTTTGTGTCACACTATACTTTTGATTAGCCACCTTCAGTCTCGAACCCATTGCCTCTAAGCTGATGATTTCTGTCCTCCAAAGAAACAATGTGGTTTACAATGAACAGAATCATTTTTAGATTAATAACACAACTATTCTCTCCGAATTCTTTCTCTTGTCAATGTGAACTTTTCATAATACTAGTGGAGAAGAATATCTTTTCCTGCTTAGTATCTCTGGGGAATGGACTTGCTGGCTGATAAGGATGTTGTCTTAATAAAGAACTTTTTAGTTTCTTCATCTACATCTAACTAATAATCTGCACGATCATTTGAATACTCTTCCAAATTAATAGGCCTATTTATACTTATGTCAATTTTGTTAAAATCTTTTCCACTTCTACAATTTGCTGTTATCACCTTTCACTTTAGAAGTGCACTCACTTGTGACACTGCAAACTTCTCTAACCATTGAGCTAGTACTACCACTAGGAAGAGAAAAAAATTACTTATTTTCGCTAATTAGTTTCCTTTTATAACTCTTGCTTCTTCCTTTTTTGTGCACCATTTAAATGTTCATTCTTAACCTTAAAGGGTTTAATTCTTCAGATCTATACAAAAAAGGTTAAACTTAAAACTGTTCAAGTCAAGGTAGAAAAATGTCACACCCCTTATTGATGCACCTATTAGTAACTTCCTGCAGAGAGCTCATCTGAAACTGAGTTGGCTGTTTACTAGTCGTTCCTACACATATTGGATAATTGACATTGCTGTTGAATAAAGGTGTGACAAAAGTTAAATGTTTAAAAAGAAATGTGCATAGTACTCAGGCACATTACACATCCAGAAGGCACAATTTTCTACCTTAAATGCAATATTTTGGTACACATTTTCATTGTTATTGTTTTGTAATAACTAACATGTGCTGCTCTTTTGTGATGACCAGGACCTGGATGTTGATGAAATGTGCAACCATTTATGATCGAAAAAATTGGAAAATATGCTAATAATTAGCACCTAAACTTTTTGAGCATATTTTCAGAATCTTCAAAATTTTAATGCTGTTTGAATTAACATTATCTTGAAAATCTACCTTAAACATCTAGCACACTCAATGATAAATAAATAATAATGTTAGTCAACCAACCAAACTGACCAACTCTCCATCCATCCTTCCGTCCATCTCGTCCGTCCGTCCGTCCTCATTATTATTAACGAGAAATACATCATATGCATTATCTTTGTTTAAGGAATTGTTTAAACATATTTCTTAAATGCCGTTAATGCTACCACAAAAAAGGCAATGTTGCTTGTTTAAATACGTGCAGAAAAGAATGTGCTGATTTGTTTTGTTTGGATAGAATAAAATTGATTATTTAGCTTCTTGTTTGCTCCCCACATCAGAGAAACACACACAAGAGTAAATAACTCTGGTGAAGCCATCGCCGGGCCGGGCGGACCAGGCGCAAGTAGTTCATAAGAAAATATTTCATCTCTTTCCCCTATACCCTCTCGTCCATCGGAAAACATTTGAAGCCGGCTGTATGCCTTTGACTTCCTGTACATGAGAATGTGCCGCCACTCGAACTCAGTAACCACGGATAACGGCGTCATTCTCCTAGCGGATGGAAGGTGATTTCAACCTCCTCTAACTTGCCTCGGTTGAGCACCGCAGGTCTAGAGCATTCATTTCACAAAAGTTAATAAAATATTCAGTCGCCATATCAATGCACTTATCTTTGCTAGATCTGATATTATCCAGGTCTGACATCCGTTTTAGTTCATGTTTCATTTCCAAATAACATGTCACTTTCTAAAATCACATCTCCCTCGCCTATTCTGGTATTAAAATCCCGCATTATTGGAACTTCTGTATTCCCCTGTTTCTCTCTTCGCCTGAGCCATTTTTCAGAATCTTCATCTGGTCGGCGTTGTGGGTGCATTATACACTTCACGTAAATATGCAACATAATCATCGATCAGTTTGCCTTCCAATATAATCTACAAAACATTTTATCCTATACCAAAATCTCTTTACTTTTCTCAGGGATTTTCGACAAAAAGTACCACGCCTCCCGATGACCTGCCTTTCCTAGCTGCCATTTCTCCTTATATTTCCGAAATATGTAAATTCATTTATCTTCACATTTTTTCCCTAGGCCAAGTTTCTGCTACCACCAAATAATCTATCTTTACTAATAGCTGCTTCATATTTCCCGTACGAATTTTATTTTTCAGGCCTTCACAATTCCAGACCTTTAACCTTCTCGCTTTTTCCTTATTGTGATCCAGCCCTATTTCTAAATTTTTCTAGAATTTTCTTGCTCCGCAGTTCAATTTCCATGCCATCTTCCTACTTGGTTATTCTGTGATACTGCCGTTAGGTGTCGATATGATGCTTCTCTAACTCTGTGCTGGCCCTTGCCCCTTCCTCTGCCCGGCCACGTACTTGAATTTACTTTCTCCTCGGTGGTATCACTTTCCTCGTTATTGCTTCTCTCTGGTCTCACGTGTACTCTGCGTCATTTCCCTGCATTTCTCTGACGCCGTCTCCCTTTCGTCATACACTCGCACGGTGACGTACATTCATTATCTATTGATCTATGCTATACCACCGGATGTAACTCCGGCTAGAGAGGGGAAATGCAGCATCAGTCCTCGTAACCACAGCTCGTAACACTCCTGTGACGTCATGAAAGCTTCAGTGTCGCACTACATATGCTGCTCGCGACATGCTTGTTCACTAATTCGTGAAAACATCACGCATTACTTAATTATATCATTTGAAGCATTTTATTTATTGGTTCGTGATTGCAAGCGTTTGGGTCACACTATTTTTTCAGTGTTAGGGGATAAAAATGTGCAGCCGGCTCCAACACTTTCCCGATGAGCGAGAGGTGTTGAGGGCAAAAGGAAGGAGAATTTTCTTGTCGAGTAGTTGTGCCTGTCCTGGGGGCGGGCTACTGCACGTGCTTATTTATATTCGCATGCAGTCGTCTAAGGTGAGACAAGCGGGGTAGTATCTGTTGAGGAAACAAGAAACGAAATGGTTTGTTCTATACTTAAATATTCTGTCCAAACAAAAGAAATCTGCGTATCCTTTCCCCAGGTGTTTAAACAAATTAATGTTGACATTTTGTGATAGTGCTGTTGTTTTAGAAACATTTTATAAACAAATGTTTTTAAAAAAGATAAGGAATATAATCAATTTTTCGTTAATGATGGCGGTAATATGAGATAAGTGCAACACTGGACTATCTCACGAAGAATCGGATAGCAAAAGAGGTTTATTTATTTTGGATATACAGTTTTTCCATTGACAAATTATGATGATGATGATGATGATGATGATGATGATGATGATGATGACGATGACCATGACGATGACGACGATGATGATGACGACGGCGACGACGACGACAGTAATATTAACATGTGATACAAGGAAACGCCCAGAAGCTTGGTGGAAAAGATAATTCCGCTCTCTCTCGCGCGCACGTGTGTGTGTGTGTGTCTGTGTGTGTGCGTGCGTGCGTGTGTGTGTACGTTGCCTAATATAGTGTAAGACATCGTTTATAGAGCAATTCCGCGTGTGACTGACATTTACACTACATTTTCTTCTTAAAATGTCTGTCTAATGGTCAATATAGGTGTAAAAATGTTATTTTAACGACATAGGATGACAGAGAATACATTGGCGGTTGTGATAGGAAAGATAAAAACCTTAAAAAAAGTGAAACAATTATTTAATAATGAGCGGTAAACTTTTCGTGACTAACTGACATTTTTGTCAACTGCAGTTCCAACTTCAAACGTTTGTCCTCCGTTTTCTCTGAAAGTTTTCTTATTTGATTTGTTCTGAAAAATCACTTGTGAGAGGAACTTCTAAGCTTTCAAATGACCTGAAAAAAGGTTTGGCATGTTATTCTCATCTGGAGATATTTATTCAAAGGTCAGCGTGACTAACTGACATGAGTTTGTGACTAACTGACATATGCGAAAATTGTAATACCTTGTCTTTGTTTTACATGGTATAACATATGGTAAATCATAGTGATAGGTATTATACGTTACATACATGTAATACACACAGGTGTGTAATTGTATTTATCGTTTTGACAATAATCATAATCCTTTGGAGAAGCATTAATGTCATGCAGCATAAACAGAATAAACATATGTTGGCAGCTCTCATTTATCACAGTTACGTCATTGCAAGTATAAAAAGCTGACTCAAAACCATAACAAAGACGACACATGAGAGCACACAGCACATACCTGTAACACACTCTGGATTGGACTCGTTATAGTACAGGAACGCTAAATGCAGTAGCCTCGTAGTACACGCGCATATCACTACACTGTTTTTATTTCCGAAAGTTGTGCATAATTCTGACACTTTCCGCACATGAAAGAAAAGCATATTCCACAACATTTACACCTAATACTTTCACATAATGAACCCGCTGAGTGGATGGCATAGGTGAACTACGTTCAAATCTTTTGTCGAGAAATTCTTTTGCTTCTTCAATTTCAGGCAGAGAAACCTGAAGTACACATAATTTGGTTTTCTTTCTAACAGTATTAACAATTTCTTCAGCACTTTGAATCCTGCTTCCCGCTTTCGCAGCTGTCCAGGCCATCCTCTTCACTTGTCCTCCAATGGCATCTACTGCCCCCTTTCCGTGATAGGATTCGAAGAAGTGCCATTCAATTTGGATTCCAAGTACTTCGGAAAGATATGTCTCATGACTCAAAGTGTATTTCTGCTTAAAATGACAAGCAGCTCCATCAGAAAAAACTTTCACAAGTTCAAGATTCGGAACAATATCCAATATTTCCGAAAATATATTCCTTAAGCAAATATCAACTGCATATTTGTCATGTGATGCATAATCAGACACCAAAACAAAAGATTGTTTCTGAATTTCACCAATATCTTCTTTCGTATATCAGGCGACAGCAGTAAATATTGAGATCTGTGTATTGTTCTAGTGGGCAGCTTGAATTTCATTTTGCTCCTTGCATGTGTAGTTCTCAGAGAAGTCGATCTGTATCACAGCTTCACTAATTGCAACATTTTCCCGAGCCTTCTTAAAGGCCTCGGATTGCTGTCTTTTTACATAAACGTGATTTAGGAAACGTGGCAGGCAATTGCTCAGTTCTTCAATAGTCTTTTACAGACCCATTTTTAACTTCTATTTCCATTCTTCCATTATGTGAACTCCACAGTTTCCATTCGCATGGAGAATTAGCGAGTTCATCCGAAATGTCTGCTCCAATCAATTCCGGGCAATTGGAGCATCCTCCCTGCATACATTTACTCGATTTCTGATCACAAACCACCTGTGCTATGAACTTACGAAATTCAGTCTCAGTGAGTACGTGATTTTTACACAATGCTTTGAGAAGAAACTTCGTATTTTCATGTATAATGCATGTGCACACATTATGTGGGACCTGACTTTGAAGACGCACGTGAGCAGGGCGTAATCCAGCAAATTTTGTCAACCCCACGGACATTTCTTCTCAGTCTTCTAGAAAGAGTGCATATACTTCTTTTAATGTTACCACTAGATACCTAATGCGAACTTCTTTTGTTTCTCCCTGAACATGGATTTCAATAAAATCATCTCCAGGAGCTTGATAAGATATTGAATCATCCTCATAGAACTTGATGATTGCACTTTTTAGTTCCTCTGATAGTTGTTTTCCTGATACCGGGACAGAATGCTTTGGTTTTACAACAACTGCTAACTTACGAATCATTTCTTTTCTTTTGCGTGGAGATTGCGGCAATGCTTCCTCAACACGTTTTCTGCACTTTCCAAAATGCTGTCTGCTTTTGAAACCCGCTGATGTTGATGGAGTATCCTTATCAATCCCTTCTTGGTCTCTTATCTTCTGTCTTGCCCGCTGTGCTTGCTTATGTCTCCTAATTCAGACTTGAGGTGTTCTCTTACTTGTTTTGTTTATTTCAGTATTGCTCTTCCTTTCCTCATAGTCACTTCTGTTTTTTTCCTTCCATTGTGGATAACTGTCTTGCTCCTTCAGACGTTGTTTGTATTCACGTTGTCTTTGGGCTGGTGATTTAGCCATGGAGTCAGAAATGGATTGATACGTCTATCCCGACTGAAGTCTCACAAGCACTGTACGCGTATGACCACAGGGCGCCAGCACCAATTGTCCGTTAGTCACGTGTTTTGTGGGAAAACGAATGACTTTAGAGGAAAACTTTCTGATACTTTTTTATTTGTTATATTGTAATGACGCAAAATCAAAAAGGATATTTTTTTCAGTCAATTACTTTTCCCTGCAGAGGAATTTATCCTTATTTACCGTGACTAACTGACATCGACACACAGTAATAATTAAACAGGCTCTAAGGATTATTTATAAATGTCGAAAATTATTAGCCATATACACGTTTTGAAGATGAAGAGTCATTGTGTGATGTACATCGAAAGAAAATTAAAACAGTTGCACATAGCTCCTGAAATATTGATATGAAAATCACCGTTATTCATGCTTATTTATAGTGTTTTGGAAATATGTGGGTAAGGAGTGAAATTTGAACGCATATTCACGTCAAAAACATTTATTTTTCACTTCATAAGATACTTTGGAGTATCTAGCACCATCTTTCCTCAGTAAAAAAAGTGAAACATTGATTTCAAATTTTAACACTCGGTATGACATATTCCCGGAATTGCTCTATAATAATATGTAGTGTTAATTGTGCCCCTACTTCCGAAAATATTTTTGCAGACACGTTTATGTCACATTCCTATCTTCAGTGATCTAGAACCCAATAATAATCTTCGCTGATTTACATAAAGGTCCCAAAGAAGCCAGTCGTCATAATAGCTAATTTTGTTGAAACAGGAAAACGTCAGCATTACAGCTATCAAACTCACGAGACAGGTAAACCACTTGAGACGGTCCTGGCCTGGACTGACTACTCGATAATCTCTACCGCTTCCGTCTCCACGACGAGTCCCGCATGCGTCGGAAAACATTTGGAAGCGGTGTACCTACCCACAATTGTAGCTCCTTGGAGCACCATAGTCACATCTGCTGACGGTGAAGATACCATTTCTCGAAGTCGTTGCGTAATTGTGGCGATAAGGGTATGCAGTGGAGCAACTATTCCATTACCTTGAGCTTCGCCATACAGAAGGATCATGTAATATTCTGCAAACGTGTATTCCCTAACACTCAGACACGTGAATGAGACTCGAACTAGGTCATAGAGGTAGAATAGGGTCAAATGACATCAGCAAATTCAACGTAAGCACCCACTACCAGTCTCATACCTACCAAGCAAACTTGCCTTCAAACAGCTTTAGCACGGAAGCTGTACGTTTCCGGATATGGCTTCCATATCAAAATATTATCACTGAGATCCCTCTACAAGTCTTAGAAGTTTGAAAGAGGAATTTTACAGAACCCTGTATTTCGGGGATTGATAGGGAAGTAAACATCAGAGAACTTTTAAGCATGTATCATTGAAAGGTAGAACATGCGGAGAAAATATTGCCGTCTAATAACAATTTTTGGCACAACAAACCTATGTGAACAACCCTTTTTTAAGAAGTGATGTACGGTATTCGTTAAATGACGAGCATTTGGGTTCGCTGTTTTGACTCTGTACATCATCTTTATCCTCTGACATTGAAAAATTAGTGCGATCCAAATTCTTGCAAACAATGAGCAATAAATAAAATGCTCTTCATAAGAAATAAATAGGAAACCCCCATGTTTTCACGATTTAGGGAACAAATATGTCGCGGACAGTATAGTGCTACGCTGAAGGTTTCATTATGTCATAGCAGTGGAAGGGGGACTGAACCGTTACCCCTCACTAGTCGGAGTTGCGCACGGGTGGCCTAACCACTCTAACCTGTCCAGCTATTCTCTGGCCGCCCTTTGGACTTCCTGTTGGTGTTTGTCCATCGCTCTGGCCGCCGATGTATCGAGCTGAACCGTTTCCTGTTGTCGCTGTGTGGAGTCCCATGTTCCACTTTCTTTCGCAGCCTTCGTCGGTCCATCAAACCACAGCCGTAGATCCCCAATAAAGGCCTGTTTCCTTTCGTTCTTACCATCTTCAATTTGTTGTATTAATTTTTTCTTCAGGGCTCATTGTTCCACCGATAAATATGTTTGCAAAGATTTTCATTTCTTTTAATTGCTTTATCTTGTTCAAAACTTTATAATCAAACTGTAGGTATTGAAGTAAATCTCACACTCTGTTCTTGATCCTCTTGATCTTCCCACTCCAAAGACTGCATCAATCTCCCAGCCCTGCACTTCTATTCCAAGTTTCCCTTCCAGGTTCTATTTGACCTCTTGTATGGACATATTCCATTTCTTTCCTTCTCTCCTGCAATGACTAGGTTATACCTATGATATATGTCCTCTCTAACATTTTACACCTCTACTCTCGCTTTTTGTATCTCATTTCGCAACTCTTCCTTGATTTTTATTAGTTCTTTCTCCACCTCAATGAGTTTGTTTCCTAATGTCTGATCTATTCCCTTTACTCTATATAAGATTTCTTCCATGACAGCACGATTCCCACTTGGTCCGGGATTAATTTGGATTAATTAATAATAATATGCCTATTACACATAATAGAAAGACACATTTGCTATCTCTTCTTCACCTTGTTTCTTTTTAGCCGCTTTCTATTTTATACTATTAAAAGTTCTAATTCTTCCTCTGTATATCTGATGCTTACACCCCTTGTTTCTTATTCCCTTTTTCCTTCAACCCCAGGAGATAATTTCACACACTTCCTCTCTCTTACACTGCTAGCTTAGTATTCTATGTATGTTGTAACCAGTTCGCTGTTTTCAGGTCTGGTTAAGTGCGATTAAAAGGCTCTGCTTAATATAATGAATTTTAATCCCAGGCGATGTTTCTTAGTTGGTAGTATTCATATAGCACACTTGTTCCTTTAAAGCTCAAAGTGGAAACCACACTGCCTCATTTCTGAAGCACTCTGTTGGTTCACCTGCTTGTAATAACAGTATATGCCGTATTAGCTTTGTGCCTAGCTTTCCTAATGCCGCAACTGACTTCACAGTCAGGGGCATGGCGTCAGTGAACTAATAGGACTATAAACTTTATTGAATGTCATGTTTTAACTTTAAAAGGTTTCACAACATGACAACATAAATACGTTTCTCGTTCACTCGGCATCTGTTCCTTTACACTCATCCAAGCAACACTTCACCTCTCCCTTGTCACTAGTAACAACCAGTCAGTCAGCGTAGGACTAGCTGCAATCCACCTGTTTCTCTTGCCACGTTAAAAATAGCAAACTGTCGGGCGTGCTCTGTTTCAGAAGTTGTTATTTTTGTGTATGAGTTAATAGTTGAAAGTGTGCCTGTGAAATGTCACATGGATAAAAACAATATTGTTTGGTTTACGATGTTCAGTAAACATTGAAAAAAAACTCAGTTCAAGAAACAAGTTCTTTCTGCATCTCACATCAACTGAGTCACATCCAGTTGATCCAGCTGCACAGCCAGTCACGCCTGCCAATAGTCACAATGCTATGTTTTGGATCGTTTGTTAAGTACCGGTAATTTGATTGGAGCTTTAGGTTTTCAGAAAAAAGCAAGGTATTATAGTGTAGGGTAGGCCTACTCCGGACCTTTCTATGAGAACACAAATGAAAAACTATACAGTATTTTCAAAATTGAATACTGCTACAATTCTTCAAAATGGCTAACTGTATGTGAATCAAAAAATGAATTATTTTGCTGCCCTGGTATTCTTTTTGAAAACGATAGAGTATGAAGTACATACACTTTTCTGGTATGAGTAATTTTCACAAAACAAACATGAGAAGATGCAATCGCATTTATCTGCAATAACGAAATTGAACATTTTTGGTAAAACAAGGATAGACTTTCAATTAAGTGAACAATGCAGTTCTGATGTTTTGGGACACAATGCCAAAGTTGACTTTAATAGAGAAACAATGAAGCGATTAATCAAACTAACTTGCTGACAAAGCAAGAGTTACCTTTCGGGTGATAAGCATAATGTATCCCTTAATTGGGGAAACTATTGAGTTCTTACACAGGCTAAGTATGTCGTCAAATTAGACACACAAAGCGCTTAAGTTTTCAAAGGAAGGTAAAATCTAATTCAAAATGGTGTTATTGAAAGTATTAGTGACGTAATTCTACACATAATAAGAAAAGAAGTAAAATATACACATTTTATGGATTTATTCTGGGCGACACTATGATTTGCAAAATGATCTCAGCTTTCTACTGTCATTCAGTGTAAAAGAGAGTGAAATTCAGAAGAGATTTTTAGGCTTTAAAGATGTCGAGAATAATCTCTCTGCAATTGCGGTAAGTAAGCATGCATATAAAACCCTTATAGACTTCCAGTAAAACCTTGAGAACAAGCTAATAGCTGAAGTACATGTCGGCACTGCAACATTTTTAGTCATTTAAATAGGTTGCAAGCAGTAGTGGAAAAAAAGAAAGAAAAACACTTCCCAGTGTGCTATTCATCCATTATTATGCTAATTGATTTAATCTAGTTTTATCGCAGTCAGTGTGATTCATAAAGGAATGCAATATATTTTTTCAGGACATTGAATGACTTTTATTCGTTTTTTCCTCATTCAACAAAGCATATAAATGCAGTGAATACATTGGAAATAAGAAAGAGGTTTCCATCGATGTCAGTTAAGCATTGGAATTACAACTCTAGGATTGTGAACATGGTGTATGGAAATAGGACAGAACTGATCTCATGTTTTGAGCCTATTCTTGATGTAGACTCCTGGGATAGTGACACTTTTATTTGTGCCAGTGGATACTTAGCATCATTGAAGCATTTCACCTATTCTTTTCTGTTTGAAATTTTCAGCCAAATTTTTGCTCTCTGTGATACATTATTCAATGTTCTTCAGACAGAATTTTGATGTAAATTATTGCATTGCTAAAGTGAAAGACAATTTCTCTCATTTAAGTATCTCTAAACAATTTTTATATGTATCCAACACTAGAAGAAAGTAATACAATTGAGAATGGCACTAGAAAGTGACGATGGGAAGGTGAATTAGATGATTCCAAAATGAAATATTTGTCTTTACAACAAGATAGTTGACATGATAATTAGCCAAATCGAAAACCAATTTTTTGATTTAGAAGAACTAACGTGTATTGAGATAGGCTACTTGATTCGAAAAAATTTGAGCCTTTCAGAACTATATTTCCCTTTTATATCACTTAGATCAGGCTAGAAAATTAGTTTTAAAAGTTTGCGAAGTGAATTAGTGGGTACTTTTCAGGCAGGACGGTGACTGAGATTGCAAAGTTAGAAGAAAATGCATTTCCAGAAATTTATAAATTATGCTGTCTCATGACCACAATTCCAGTGAGCACCTCTACAGTAGAATGTACATTTTCCTGTTTAAAACACATAATGAGTTACGTACAGAACACTAGGTACCAAGGTAGGTTTTCCCAGCTTTCATTGTGATCAATCGAATTGGCTGTATTGCACAAAATTCAAAGTCAGAGCTTTTTATGATCATGTCATAAAAAAGTTTGCTCGAAAAAGAGAGTAGAATTCCGTTGATATTCAGATGAAGATTAGGTGTATTTTCGTTCTAACACATGTTATCTAAAATAATATTTTTAATATTTTTCTCCTGTGTAGATTTGTTAAATAGTGTAACAGTTACAGCTGGTCTCCCTGAAAAATATTACTGCACGCCACTCTTCGCAGCTATACTGAACTAATTCCTCACTCCCACCCCATAATACAGATGTGTGCTTAATTTCCAAAAGTTTACAAAATCCAGAAATGTATAACACAAGAAAGTTTAAATAATTTCCACGCACTCACATCCTTTGTACCAAGCCGCTATAAGACAGCGTAGTGTGGTGGCAGCCCCCTTGTTACATTATGTAATTTTGTTTTTATTTTGTATGTCTTATTAAAAGATGATACACATTATCATAAAAACATTAAAGAAATAGAAAGGTTGGTGTCGAAATGAAGAATAAGTAATCTTGTACAAGAAATAAACATGTATTTAGTTTTTAAGGTTAGAACCTTAAATATATTGTTTCTTGATAAAATAAAAAGTAATGCAAATTAGGAAAACAACAATCGTTATTTAGCAGTATACTTTCCTTAAATGAAACTGTATGATCCAGAAGATGAAAAAAAATTTTTTTTATTTTCAAAGCATTTATCTTTCTTGCTTTACAGCATTTCCTTTGTTTATAATACTCTCATTTAAGCCCAAATACTGCACCTGCATAAGCAGTGTGAAAGGAGAAGAAAGCAAACTAGCCAAAATCAGAAGTTATGCAATGTAAAAGAAAAGTCTAATTGAATTATCTTTTGTATAAGATGAATTACAGATAAATGGGCTATTTTTATCATGTAAGTTGATTCTAATTGTAACTTTTATTTTCTTTCTTTGCATAGTTTTGCTACCACATCTTGGAAGTGCTACTGTTCAGACTCGCACAGCAATGGCAGTTCTAGCAGCTCGGAATGTAATCGCAGGCCTTGAAGGAAAACCAATGCCTGCAGAGGTATAAAGAAAACACTAGAGTGGGCTGTGTACCAAAAAAAAAAAAACTGAAGTGATAGTAACAGAAAAATAAAAAGAAAAACTTTTGTAAAATTATAAATGAAAAGACCTTTCTTTTATCTTATGTTTGGTTTCCAAACACATTCTAGAAGGTATATGTTGGAATCCTAATACTATATTAGATAGGATGCTTTGTAAACAAGATAAGGTCTTGAAAATAGTCCTGCACGTTTAGTACATGCAATGACTAAAATGACTGTAACATGTATGGAAGAGTTAATAAAGTATGCTGGGTCGAGTTTTAATACTTCAGTCTCACTTTAGTTTACATTTTGAATATATTTTGAGGACCTTCATCCTCTTCAACTGTATGCCGACTGATCAGAAAACTCATCTTGTCATGGTATTCATGCTGTCATCTGATTGTCTTGTGGTTA
Source organism: Tenodera sinensis (assembly GCA_030765045.1). NCBI lineage: Eukaryota > Metazoa > Arthropoda > Insecta > Mantodea > Mantidae > Tenodera > Tenodera sinensis. Next base: position 71,723,142 of record CM060962.1, on the reverse strand, counting down.
TATTGTTAGCTTGCAGTATTTCGAGGTCCATCTCATTATCAGAAATAATGGCTACCAAACCATAATAAATCAACTACAATACACCACAAATATACAGTGGCAGAACAAAAGGACATTTCAAAACTGGACAGAAAAAACTTGAAACTTCAGCAGACAGAGAAATCGGTAGTAGCCCCCTATTTCTGCTCAAATTAATATGTGATATAGTTGACTAGTCCAATTACTTTTTCTGTCATTTTCTTTCTCTTCTAAAACTGAATCACAAAAATACAGTTTTCTTTATTGTTAACACAATTTACAATTTGTCGTGACCTTGCAACTCACAGTTGCTTTGTACTCTGCCTCCCTGCAATCTTGAAAATTGTCTGCTAGTACACGCTCGTGCTCCACTGTTGTAAACACTTTATTTTCATCATAAGTTTTATATTTGTGTATGTAGTTTAAAATTGAGGAAGGTAAAGAAATTAAAGTTTACAGAAAGCTAGAAACTTAAAAGTAGACAAAAGAATACTTGATGATTTAGATTCCTGGTATTAACACTAAACACAACCTCATAGTACAGAGGGTTGTCCCACTTAAGCTCAGACATTATTACTTGTTTTTTGCATGACAACATACCCCTTTGTCAACCACCTATTGTGTTCAGTGTGATGTCCATGGGCTTTAACCATGGCTCTGCAGTGTAATTTCCATTGTAGAAGACTGGGTCTAAGAAAGTCATTGATTTATGGCAGGGGTACGTCATTGAGCTTTCCAATGCTGGTTACAGCCCTTCAATGATAGTGGAAAGGTGCCAACAAAAAGATATTACCATAAATAAGCCATGTGTGGGGCATGTACAACAGCAAAGCAAAAATGGATTTCCATTTGAGGCTCAATGTGCAAAAAAACTAGCAGGAAAAAGGACACAACCAACATCACCTAAAGGCGCAGTGGCTCAAGAAAACCTGTCAACACAAAGGAGCATTACTAGATGCATTGCAACATCTACAGCAACCGTTTAGTAAATAACACACAGTAATTTGGAACAAGAACATAAAGCATGTGGACATGCTTTGAAAGAGCGGCATATTAGAGAATGCTTTACCAATCCCAAGAAAACTCTACGAACATGACCTACCAGGTGAAAAGTGGCAATGGGTGGTTTTTTTAGGTGACACATGGGTTTATCTAGCAGACACAAAGAAATCCCGGGCAATTTATTACCATCATATGGGCCAAAAGGAGTCTTTGAACTTCGTTCAAGAGAACAAGGAAAAGTTTCCAAGGGATTCATGGTGGCTGCAGGCTACAGCTCTCGGGGGAAACTTGGCATTCATAGAGGTTCCAACAATGTAAAACTTAATGCAGCCTGCTATCAAAGGAACATTATGGATCCAATTTTTGATGAATAGATTCCCCAGTTGTATGGTGAGGATGCCCCAGATGTTTGGATTCAGATGGATAAAACATCCAGTCACACTTTTTCCAGTATTACTACCACTAGAAAGCTGTGGAACAGGTGTCAATGTGATATGATTTAAAAGGATTCCTGTGAAAACACCAGATGCCTCACCAATGGATTTTTGCAGATTCAGTCTGCTGAAACAGCACCTTGCTTCTTGGAATCCCACCACTGTTGAAAGACTTTGGAAAGTCTACCAGGAGGAGGGCCTAATATCCCCCTTCCTATTCGTAGACAGTCTTCTACAATGGAAATTGTGCTGCAGAACCATAGTTACAGCTTCTGAATATCACATTGAACACAATAGGTGGTGGCAAAAGAGTATCTTGCCGTGAAAAAACAAATAGAAACATATGAGCTTAAGTGGAGCAACCCTCCATAATGTCTTTTTGGCTGATTGGAGCAAAGCAGGAAATCCACAACAATTTTGATAATACAATATTTGACAAAAAGTTGATCAAAATAGCTGTTATTTCATGTCTTCATTTAAGTAGGGGGTAACCAAACTGTTCATAATAGGGCCAATTTAAGTATCAGAGAATTAATTGCAGGCGAAGCCACATACATTTATGAGGGGGGGAGGGGGCTCCCCTGGAAAATAATTAATTTAATATGCCGTCAATTACTATTAGACTATTGTTTTAATTTTGATGGAAAAAAACAGTTTTTATTTATCACAAGTTAATATGCTTATCCTCAACAAATATTATAACATATCTTTTACGGTTTTGGGCAACAGAATAATGAATTAATATTGTTTGATTGCAAACATCCAACATGCGGCCCTCCCCTGAAAAAAAGTCTGCCAATGCCCATGTTTATGGTACCAATTTTGTAATGCTTACCATCAAAAAAATGTTCATCAGTCATAGCAGTCTTATACTTTTACTTGACTTACTTTATTTTTAAAATCCTTTCTCAGATAACATTCATGAGAACACCGATATTTGTTCTCCTGCAAAGTCTTTAAAATGAGGAAATGTTTCATTCAGCACAGTTGTAAAAATCAATCAAATTGTTTAATCGTTCAAAATTTGTAAATAAATTAATCTGATATAAGTGCACCATTTGTTTCTGTTTACACGTTTTAAAGCTAAAGTACCTCAAGCCTGCTACAGAGGCCTCTGAGCAAAATTAAGCAGGATTTCATGCACAATAAAGCATGGAATGCTGAGAGGCATAGCAGTTACAGGCTGTCTATAAATAAAAACTCAAGACCTTTTCTTATTTTTTAGGTTTGTAGAAGGCCAAACAAAAGCAGCTCATGGGCTGGGTTTGGCTCCAGAGCTGTAGTTTGGCAAACCCAACCTTAACCCTTTAATTGGCAGGTCATTTTGCTACATATGCCGTTCTTCCTCTAATTCGTAAACCGGTTTTCTTATACCTTTCAGAAGCATTTTAGCTGAAGCGATTTGAATAGTCGTGACGTTTAAGCCAATACATAATGGGTTGGCCAGTCATTCAAAGCCGAACGTTGCAAGTTCAAGTCCCAGCAACTGCAGTCAAATGTGCCTGTGGTAAAGGAAGGGGACGGCCTAGGTAAAATAATCAGAGTAATGGCACACTTGGATGCTGGCAGGGTTACATTTGATTGCAGTTGCATGGATTTTGCTTCTTTTTCTTTTTAAAACAAAAAAAACAAAACAAAAACTAAGTTTTATTGAAAAAATTTAATATTTTTACAATATAAGACACCTACAAATACTTGAATTTTATTTATTTAGGTTAGCATAACAACAAATTAAAAAGAAAGAGCCAGTAAAGTATCTCAAAACTTAACAAATTAATATGTTGCTTGTAAGCAACACTGCCAATTAAAGGGTTAAGTAAACATTATGCAGACTGGGTTCATTTCATTACTTTTCAACATTTGTTTCACTGAATTTGGTTGGCAGGGCTTTACTTCCTTCTCCCATCCCTTTTTCCATACAAAGTTGTCAGCTGTTAAATGTTGATCTACAGTATACATATACCAGTTGAATCACCTGCCCTAAGTTTTTATGAATTAATGTAACCCATTAAGCAATAGATGCAATATTAGATCTGTCTTGAATCACTTATGGAACAGGTCAACAGGCCCAAGCCATGAAGTTGGTAGTGGCAGTGGCGCTGGCGGTGGTGGTGATGATAAACAAAGGCTCCACATTCGTTGAAAAGCAGCAGTTTAAAAGTTTAAGATGCACGAGGTATTCTGAAGAGATCCGTCTGAAAATCACACTCCCTTTTGCTGGATACATCAATTTTCTTGCTGGTTGTTACTGTACGCGCTGTGGTGTATTTTAAGCAAATTTGTACACCGATGATTTCTAATGTTAATTCAAATTCCAAGACAAAACTATTTCCTTCCAAATATCTTCCCAGTACACACCCATGGAGTAAGTTTTTGCACATCTAAAGCTGTATTCATTACTTCCCTAACCAGTGCTATCCCTTTTCCTCTCAAAAGAAGGGTACTTACCCTAACAGTGGTTGTGATGGTGCCCGTGCCTCCTTAGGCATGAGTTAAATGTGCCCGAGCACATAGTAAGTTGGAGAGCACTGCTGCACATGTATTTTGTTACCCACCACTGAAAACTCATGATGTCAAAATAAAAGTGGATCTAAACAACTGGAGGAACAGTAGGCAACAAATATTAGAGAGGCACACCTATATCAAAATGGATGCTGAACAGTCTTGACATGCATAAGAAATTAAACCAATATTTCAATTCTGGCATGAAATGTGCCTCTTTTACGTTTGCTATACCATACTATATGCCATTTAGTTAATAATGTTAAAACCTTAAATACAATTTAAACCAAAAAGGTGAGTCGATTAGTAACACTACACAATACTTACTTATACTTTACCGGAACATGCTTCGAAGGCTTGACTTTCCTTCATTATCAATCAGTCGATGTCCAGTGTTGTGTAGTGTTATTAATCGACTCACCTTTTTGGTTTAAATCGATTATTACAACACTGTTTTTAAACTTCCAAGAAAGAAGACCTTTAATACAAACTCATATTAAAAATCAGTAATCTACAAATAAACCTTCGAAATGGAAATGAGAATTGCCTGGTATAATGTTATGTCATTTAAAGGTCACTAAGACTCCAGGTACCAAACAGCTGAATAGTATAATAACCAAACTTTTAAGTGTTATGAATTGGCAAGTATGGATTCATTAGTGGCTTAAATTTTCTCCCCATTTTATTTATTGCTTTTGACTTGGTATTGGATATTTTGCCATAAAGTATTCACTGAAGGTAATAAATAGGTTACAGGTTGATTTTTAATTTAGGTAATAAATGAGCTAAAACAAATATTTGTGGAGATCTGCTGGGTGCAAAGTTACAAAATTGTTACTGCCAAAAAATATATTTGCTTGGCAAAACAGATGATGTTTCATGTGACATAATCTGCAGTTGCATAAGTATGGAAACACGGGCTCAGCTGATTACCTCATATACATTTTTTTCTAACAAATGTTCAAGAGCAAACCAAGTTGTGCCATAAATATGAGCTAGAGAGAGAATTCCACACTGAAATGAATCCACTATCTTTCCAACACTTTTTTTCCCTGTACAAAATTATCATCAGTAAAACCAATATAAAAATGAATTTGTTGTTCATGTAGGTAAACATACATTGTATGTCTTGATTGTACTGATAATGGATGTCCAAGTCTATAAAATATATTTTTAAGATTCTCAGGTTTATAAGTTTGGCCTGCAAAAAAACAAAACACACAAAAACAAAAAGAGGTCTTATTTTGAAACATTTGCACAAACAACACAGTTTTGCAGAAATAGAAGTTTAATTAACTGAAATGTCTCTTTGTATGATACATTCAAATCAATGACTAGCCTATTATCATTGAATCAAACAGCGCACTAAATCTAACCAATATAGAAACCATTTTCATAACCAGCATATGAACATACCAATAATCCAATTGTCAACATACATTTCAGATTATGACTGATATTGCTGTTCATGCATGACAAATGAAATCTCACTCATAAAATCTCAATGTCTGTGCTTATAGCTGCTAATGTATAAAGAAAATATAGTGATGATTACAAAAGTTTGTTACGGAGTTCATCATTTGTATATTTGCTTCCCATTTGTTTGAGCTAAGTAATGTGAAAATGCTTATTATTCAGCTTTCACAAATTTAGAATTTAGTTCTGAGAAACAGACAAGACGAAAAATAAATTAATTTCATTTAAGAAGTAAATAACATTTAATGTCAAAGATTGAAACAATACATTTCACATTTGCAGAGGGAGAATTCTTATTTATTAACAAAATGGCTGTTAATATAATAATTAGGGCTTGGATTTTTAGGTAAATAAATATTTTGTTTGCATCCTAGTACGAACTTGAAACTGAGTTTAATGTTCTGGATATTTACGCTGGAGCAAATATTTTGGGATATTCACATAAATTACATAAATAACATCTTTAAAATAATTTTCAGATAAATCACATAAAAGCAACAGAAAATTACTTTTAACAAGTCACCATGCACTTCTTTAATGCTCAATTACACATGCTAGATGTTGCAGTTTGTTATTCATTATTGGAAGAACCGATACATCAGCTATAGTATCCCTTCAGTTGGAAGAAAATATAAACATCCTGGTTACTCAAGCTACATGAGCCTGCAAGATAAGAACAGGGAATTCCTCCACTGCAGCTGTCATCACTTCACAATGCGGCTAGTACAGAGAGACCCAAAAACACCTGTACCGCTGCACAGTGTTTTCCCACTGCACTTGCAGAAATATGATAACACAGCTGCTGTGCACAAGGTCATGCAGTTGACTTGTTTTACTCTGCTCTGAAAGTGCAGTACTGAGCTTACGTATAATTGAGTTATTACCAGTGTGCTTCATTGTTTTGTCCTGTACTTAGTCACAAAGTGCATTAAAGCACAGCATTTGTGTTCTACTGCACAGCATGTATTTATGATTCGTGTGTGTTTACTCAGGTTGCCAAATGAAAGTGCACTTTGTAGAAAGGTTTTCAGGTGACCTGCGAGGTACTTAAAGTGTACAAGACAAACCCATACACCCTGGAAGAATTAAAACAAAATATCCGTCAGGAAATTGCCCGCATTTCTCAACGTGAGCTACGGCGAGTAATGCATAGTTTCCTAAAGAGGTGCCAAAAACGTATGGGCAATGACAGTGACCAGTTTCAGTACCCTCTTTAATAACATTGCTAAGTAAAGCCTTTAAAAGTAGTTTTAAAAATGTAGTATGGTTTCATCCACGCTGTTCTATGACAACGGCAGTCAGCACTGAGTGCTGAGGATGCATACAGGCAAAACAAAGTGCAGTCATTTTAGAGTCTTTTGAATCACCTGTTATATACACTGATACTTGTTAAACTGTATAGTCAATTAGTCATTTATGACTCCACAAGGATTATATGACGTTCTAGTTGTGTTGTGTTGGGAAATTACATATTAACATTTTTGAGTTCACAGTGGATTAAACATGTGAGAAGAAGTGCAAGTACAGATATACTGCAAAATTTAAAAGACACTGTGTTAAGAAATGACTTTGCATATTTTTCTGTAAATCCTTGTTTCCTCTGTAATTCCATAAAGAAACTGGAATCAGTAGGAATGTCTTTGGGAGAAGCAGTTCAAGTACTTCAGAATGTGGAGAAAAAAAAAAAAAAAAAGAAAACCTCAAGGTTCCTTTTGATCCTGCAGCACAGAACTTAAAAAGAAAATGCAAGGAAGTGTTAAAAAATAATAGTGGATTTAACATAGTCTGTAAGATTTCAAATGTGTTGGATGAGCAACATGAAGAAACTATTGATGCGAGTATGAGTGACATTCCATGTTATAATTATGCTAGACTTATTTCTTGTGATGTGGAATGATCGTCTTCAAAATTCAAGACATTTCTTCGTAGCAATCGTCAATCTTTTGGCATGGAAAATATAAGGCATCATATGGTTATTTACTGTAATTCTACAGTACTTGATGATCTCTTCCAAGAATAATGTCTGTTGAGTACCATGTATGTTTATATTTGTTCAGCCATTCAGATCTTAAAAATATTTTATTTGTTTTAGCACATATTGTTGACATTTTTAGCACACAAAAAATAAATATTTTTCAAGGTTTTAGTACCTAAAAATCTGAGCCCTAATAATAATAATGTTTAATTATTTTCACAAACAACTAGGTGACAGAGGGGTTCAAAGAAGGATGAACACAATGATGTCACACAGTAAATTATGACTTGAAGTAAACCTCTTTTAGAAAATTAAGTAGGGGTGCATTCATTAAATAAGTGCGAACAGCAGTGATTGTTAATGTATGAATTAATTATGATGCACAAGTACCATAAAATTCCTTATAATTACTTTTTTAGTTTGAAGGAAAATGAGGAACATCCCAGACAGGCAGCTTTCTGCTAGCAACATTTTAATTACACCTCATTTTGTAATTTTGTCCTCTTCTTTCTGAATAGTATTTAACACCAGTTCTTATGGCATATGGCATTGCAAGCAGTGGATGCTGATGACAGATATGAACTTATAATCGGAAAAGGAAATTTGGGAAGGAAACTCCCAGTATTTTCCAGTAATGAGAACTGAGGAAAACTTGATAAAATCCTCATCTAGGCAGGATGGTCTTGGCAGGATTTCATTGGTTGACCTACCATTCAAGTCAGTGCCTTAATGACCTCTGGCATCCATCTTAATCCCTGTGGTTAACACACTAATACATTACAACCCAGCGAATATCATTCAATATCTATTTACCAGTTACTAAAGATATTTTTTAAAAATGGAAGTAAAGTTTGCTAGCTTAAGAAGTAGAACTGGAACTTAAAAATTCAATGCCACAACTGTTCTACTTCTCAAACTTTGCCCACACACGGCTTGTGTGTTTAAAAACACCAACAGTAAGTTTGTTGGCATAAATAAATAATAATTTGCTAGCTTAATTTATCTTTTTGATGAAAACATATTTATGCTTTTGCACAATGGCCATGTAGAGGCTGTTAAGCTGAATCAGACTTGATTAATTTAATGCCTGTCAGCTTTACATATGACATCTTGAATATATGGGATCACCTTGAAGATTTTCTGGGATACTAGAATCAGATGAGGGGTTTAACACACACATAAGTAGTTCAGTGGTAGAACATTGGTACAGAAAGCTGAAGATTTGTGTTTCATATTTCCTAACATAGCACTGAAGTTTTCAAGCGTAATTCAACTTTCCACTGCCTACACGTAGCAAATGTGAAACAACAATTACCAAAACATAAACTATCCCTAATTGTGCTTAACCATAAAGCCTGCAAGTTTGAAGCACTTGCCACATTGCAACTCACCTTTAAATATGATTGGGTGTGGTCATTTTTAACATCAGAAATTTCTTTTGTGTTGCACATTTAGCACTTTGCAGTATTTATACATTTGTAATTTAGTATTTTGAAGAAAAAAATATCAGAGTTAATCCTGAAAAGTAGAGAATGTCTTTTATAATTACTTTGATCTGAAATGAAAACCATAAAGGGTTAATAGAGGACTAAAGATGCATAAAATAAATTTTGAATTTTTTTAAAAATTAATATAGGATGAAGCAACTCAGAGAAAAATAGAAAAAATTGATGCAGGCATAAGTATAACAGAAAGAACAGAAATTGTGTGGATCTTTCCTGATAACAATCTTCCAAGCAAGTTAAGCATCCATTCAGCATCAGGAAGAAAATATTGGCCATTTTCTTCTGTAAATCTCATCATGTGGCTATCATTTTTCTTGTGGATCAAAGGACAGTTACTGCACACTGGTGCACGACAGTTTGTCTATCACTACTTTTTGAGCTTTTTGAATTGCAGCCAAGGATGTCACTGCAAGGAATTCTGCTTCATCACGATAATGCCTCTGCAAATACAGCCAATGCAATGATCCAGTTTATGGAGCTCATGACTCATCCCCCCTAGAGTCCTGATATGGCTCCATGTGGCTAGTTTTTGTTCCCCAAAGTGAAAATTTGTATGCATAGAAAGGTTTTTGAGCCCTGAAGAAGCAGTTGCAGTAAAGTGAGCTTTTAGGCCTACATTAAAATGAGTGGCAGGAATGCTTCCAAACTGAGAATGAGAAAGTATATACAGTGTGATGGTGGACACTGAAAAACTCCACCAGACAGATTGATTTTATCAAGTGTTAGTAGTACTGGCAGTGGTAATAACTGCTAAAATAATTATGTTCCTTTATTATTTCTTTTTAGTGTTGAGTATCCTTACTATCATTGAGGTTTATAATGATCAAATGCTCCTAGGATCCGAAAAGCTACAAATTAACCTCCTGGGATCCGAAAAGCTACAAATTAACATGCACACACACACACACACACACACACAGGTGAATCGCCTAAAACTTGCACTGCAAATATTTTTGAAATGGAAAGTGCTATTGATGTGCGGTTTTCACAGCATTTATTGGTAGTCAGGGGCTCGTACATTTAGCCTATAAACATATTTTAATAATACTGAGGAAGTGTATTTTTTGAGCAAACATACAATTTTTTAAATGAAACAATGCCTAGTTACATCAACAGAATAAAGGTAGGGTAAATCAGTATGTTCAGGTCATTGAACAATGGTTCACTTATTCAATGAATCTCTGCAATTGTTATGCCTGAATGGGATGAAATTTAACAGTTTTACTCTTGCTTATGGATGCTGCTCCATGTATGAAGAAGGCAGCTGAAGGCCTTTCTGTAAAATATATGTAACTTGTATAGTGCACGGTTTGCACAGAGTATTGCATCCTAAAGTGGACAAATCGATCTCAAATGATAATAACGTGTTTATGAAAGCACCAACAAGCATGGATTTGTGCAGAGGCAAAAATCCAGATCTTGCACTTCTACCTAGACCCATAGTTACTCGTTAAGGAACATGGATAGAAGCAAGTGTATTATGTAAACAATTTTGAGAATTTTAGATCAGTAACTGATTAGCTAAGTAAGGATGATGCTTCTTCAATCAAAATTCTTCAGAACTTACACAACTAAACTACAATAAACTAAAAAATGAGTTGTCTTGCATATCTGCAAATTTTAGTTCTTTTGTTTCACTCTACCAAAATATCAGAAACATCAACCTGATTGTTAAAGTCCATGACATTGAGAATAAAAATAATTCATAAAGCTCTAAAAGCAGAAGCTGTTAAACAGAAATCTAGAAGTGTGTTCGTAAAAAATGGGATTTCACATTAGGTGTAAAATTACTAAGGTTTTGGAAGGGGAAGTACACGGTGAAATAGAAAATGTGTGTGTCAGTGACATTCTTTTAATGAAATATGGAATACTATCTTCATGTGATGATGAAAGGTCCTTCTCCCAGTGTCGTGCATCATTTCAAGACAACCAACATTGGTTTGTAATGGATGGATGGATGGATTGTAGGTTTAAGGGCGCTCAACTTTGTGGTCATAAGCGCCCTTTGGTTTGTGATGGAAAACTTGGTGGTTCACTGCAAGAGTGATTGTTGTTGTTGTAGTGTTTAACGCCCGCTTTTTACTACTACGGCACCGCAGGCAGTGACACTGATGATACATGAAGATGGAGCACCGGTGGAATGAGATGGCGGGGGAAACCGGAGTACCCGGAGAAAACCCGCCCTGATGCCGCTTCGTCCACCACGAATACCACATGCGGGTCCCTGGGATCGAACCCGGGCCGCCTAGGTGGTAGGCGAGCACGCTAACCGCTCGGCCACGGCACCACCACTGCAAGAGTGAGTTGTTTCAATCCACCACTGACTCAGCAAGATTGGTGTGATTTTTTAATAAGTATTTGCAGTTTTATAATATGAAAATAAAATACTTTTGCGTTTTAATGCATACTTTTTATATTTTTCTTAACATAAAAAATGAAATATTTTAGATTTTTAGCACATAAAAATCTATTCCCTAGTGATCACTAATATTATCCAACTCCCAATTGCAGAAATTAAGCCTATTCACATTATTACATGGTTGCAATTCTTGAATTACAGGGTTTTAATTTTAAAACTCTCACACTAAAAATATGGTCCCTACATGATTTTTCTGTTAGTAAATCCTGCCTGCTCTTCTAACATTTTCCCTTCAATAGCATATTGAAGTCTGTCTGTAATAACACTGCTGAAAATTTTAACCACAGTACCACTGCATGCAGTATAAATGGTGTACCAGGTTTGGTGCACCTACGGTCTTTGGTTTGAAAGATAAAACGATTTCTATATTAAATTTAATAATAATACAGTAGAAATGCGCATACACCATGCAGACAGTATTTTGACAATTGTCTTTGCTATAAGCAGCGATGAATCTTGATCTACTCTTGCACTTTACAATATGATATTGATCACATTTTTCAGAACACAGATGTAGATGTTACTTGAGTCATGGAAAGTCTTGAGGACACCATTGGTTTGTAGTAGACAATCTGATTGTCCCACTCCACCATCTGTTTGGATGTAGGTCTCTGCCTAGATGTTTGATATACATATGGTCGTACTTGTTCTGCCCATTAGCTCCTCTAACTTATGTATCAGGATCTTTTGGTTGACCAAATCGAAGGCTTTTGAGTAATTGACAAAGACCACATATAGCTTTCCTCTGGGTTTTTCCAGCGTCAATTTTATTTGGTCTAGAAGATTATCTGCAGCCATAATCGTGGATCTTCCTCTTCTAAATCCAAATTGCTCTTCAGGGAGTAGAGGATCTAGCTGTTCTGCCAGTCTCCTAGTTAGGATTCTGATTAGGAGTTGCAGCACCATGTGTTCCAAGGCTATCACTCTGTATCAAAATTTGTAGGTAATATTTTACAAGTTAAAAATGCCCTATGTGTTGATTCGAATGGCTGAAAAAATAGTGTCATGAGAGATGAGCCTCATGTGCAGCACAGTGTTTGGACAGAAGGGTGCTAAAACTGCTCACAGAACACCTTAGTAGGCAAAACTTTGATCAGAACAGGAGAAAAGGGCAGCAGAGGATTCAATCTATGCAGCTGGGAAATTCTAATCTAGGTAAATTTGAAAAATGTTCAAGAGCAAACTGTCAAAATGTTTAAAGCTTATTTTTCCAAAAACAATTTTTACACCATTTTTTAACATAGAAACTGTTCTATGCAATGAAGTTTTCAACCAAGTCCTTCAACCATTCATAGCTAGCTAAAAATACATAATAAATAAACCCACAAGGACCTTTTATGCCCGTTTATTGTCAATAAGAAGAATAAACAAATTATAGATGGACTTATAAGAAAGTTGAAATTTAAAGTTACACATTGAAATTTATTATTAAACATTTAAAGATCAGCTAAATACATTGATATATCTTCATATTGTTGCTTGTAATACAGAATTTCAGTTTTATTACAATTTTCCAACTGGTTTATCACATGGTGCATTTTAGGTTTGTATAATATTACCTACAAATTTTCATGCAGAAAATTTTTTGTTTCAAACCAAGGACTACTGTTCCATCAAACTTGGTATAGTGTATATACTGCTTAAATGTTGCTGTGGTTAAAATTTCAGCCTGAAAGGATAAAAACTAGCATATTTAATATTACAAAGGTGCATTGCCTAGGACCATGCCCCTCTCCACATGGAGCTTTAAATGGTCACATGACCCATTTAAATAGCCATAAAGAGAAAAATCAAAATGGAATATGATAGTTTAAGCACTGAACTTTCTAAAAGCAATAAAAACTAAAAAAAGTGACACTTCCACATTTTGAGTCAATTATCACAGGTGAATTGCCTTACCAGACCAAAACTTTATTCCAGGAACAAATACATCCAAACCAAACTATCATTACTTTGTGTCATATGTTAACAAAACAAAATGTGGCACTGATTTTGCACTCACAAATTTCTATGCTTCAGGAGAAGAAATAAGAATTACAAAAAAGGAAATGAGAAATAAAATTGTGCCCGGGATTAGAACTTACGTTTCACTCTTAACGGAGTTGCCAGCTCTTTCCAAATTGGCTACTGTGTGGTTTGGTACGTTGGTGATACTCTTACCAACTGGTACTCTTAAAGGCATTCAAATACCATTATTGTAATAATTATTGTTTGAATATTTGCAAACGTTGCTGAGGTCTTTTTCCTGTTACAAGTCAATGTTGGGTGCAAACAGAAGATTGCTCCTTTTTGAAAACTTTTTAAAATGTATGTAATTTGCTATTGTAATTCTTTCTCATTGCCCTTCAAAATGTGATATTTATTTCATTGAGCAATTGAATAAATTAAAAGTATAACAATAAAATTATTATTATTATTATTATTATTATTATTATTATTATTATTATTATTATTATTATTATTATTATTACTATTATTACTATTATATTTATTTACCATTGAGTGTGCTAGATTTTTAAGGTAGATTTTCAATATAATATTAATCCAAACAGCATTAAAATTTTTAAGATTCCAAAAATACGCCCAAAAAAATGTTAGGTGATATCATCGTATTTTCATAAATGCTTGCATATTTTTAACATTTTTAGGTCATAAACATTGGACCCTGGTTATGATGCTGTTCAAACTAGCAGTTGCAATCTCAAAATATATCTTTGACTACCACAACACAATTACAAGCAGCAGATAACAAGTGTCAATGGCAGCGGATCAATGTTACACTTGAAAATGATGTGTAATTACTACACATGCATCTGTGTCCAAAGAGATATCAAGATAATACACCATCCTAACATGCGTGGTTGAAGTTTTAAGACATGGACTTGTGAATGGAAGGTCCATGATTGATCTTGCCAGGACTGTCCTCCCTGTGTGAGGTTTTTCCCAGGTTTCCCTCAGTCCTCATAACTGGCAAATGCTGGGGAGGTACCATAAACTTATGCCTGGAATGCTTCCTTCCCAAAAATCATTTCATTTTATCTGTTATCAGTGTCCACAACCTCTGGTGATATATGTAGTAAGAACACTACTAAATAAATAAAAACTACCATTCTCATAAAGCAGAAGAACCTACCTTGGCTGGCTGCTATATATTTCTTGCGACGTATTGCACTTTCCCTCTATCGCAATTAATAATAAGATACCTCTTCATTGTTTCAAGGTACCATATCCTAGTAAATAGTAATAAAATAATATACAATACAAAAGGACAGGTAAACTTCTAAATCAACCAAGTAGATGGCTACACACTACCATTTTAAATTTTAATACATGCTAAAATGTGTTTTACTAAGATAACTGTTAGTCATTCAAAATTGTAAAACGCAAAAATAACATGGGATATGAGAAGTTCAAGCATAATACATGTTCTATAGCACGGAGGTACTACAAGTAGGAATGTACTCTGCTACAGTGAAATACATATTCTTTACCTCTGCCATGTGCATGTGGGTGTAGAACTGCAGTCAAGTTGGTAGGCTTTGACCGTTCATAGGCTGTCCTGCCATAGTATGATCATTGCAAACAGTGACAGCCGTCCTGAACTAGTAATGACTAGCAAGTTCACAGTATGAAATCCATATAGTGAGTTCTAGATAGATGGCTATGATAATCACTGCAATTCAGATATGCATGTTGCCATGGCATGCTCCACATCCACAGGCCATTGTCAGCTGCATATAAGCATTACACCTTCTTTGACACATATCCACCATCAAACTACAAACTGCCAATTATCCATTGTGGATAAATCATACAGCTTCTACTAAAAGTTTAAGGACACCCATTGATATTTTGAAATTTTCTCCTCAAAGAACACATAACATTATACATTATTATAAATTCATAACATATTGCTTCAAACATACATTGCAGATGATTTTATACTTTATAGCCCACTCCTTTGGCTTTCAAATACAGTAAATTTACTTTTGGGATACTCTTTACAAGATTTCTACATCCTTACATGGCAATGTTATTCCATGATTCGGATAATGCTCTTGAAGTTCTCTGCAGTTTTTTGACCTGAGCGTGGCTACTCCTCTACCTTTCAATCTCATGTGGATATAACTGCCATAGCACTATCCTCCAGGGCAATGCAACCCTTGGCCTACCACTTCACTCCAGGTCTGAAAATTTGCCGCTTTTCCTATATTTTTTATTGTCTGTGCCACGCACATTTTAGTCATCCCCAGTTGAATTGCAATATCTCTGTATAACTTGCAGTGCTTATGGAAACCAATCGCTAGCCATTTAATATCTTTCTTCACATTTTATACTCATTTTTACTTAATCTCTTTTCACACCAGAACAAAATGGAAGCTACAGTGCAACTGAATCTCATGGCATCATAACAGCATTCATGATGACATTTACATAATTATTTTTTTAAAATGTACCCTTTAATAAGATAATTTTTTTGACAAAACATAAGGCCACTGGACAAAATAGATTAAAGACAGAGTGTATTTCAGTGAAATACGCAGGTGTCCTTAAACTTCTGATAGATGCTGCAATTCTCATCTCTCCCTCTTCTATAGATGTAACTTTCTACACAAATGTTTAAGGGCAAAAAAAGGTGGCTGATTATACCATTAGAAATTCACTCCCAAATGCCCATGAATGAAACAACCTCAAAGAAACACCAGTTTATGTGTTCAGCCTGTGAAGAAACCACAAATGCAAATTTTAAGGTGCATTATGCTTTTTGTTGGAGATTAAAAAATGGCTTGATGTAATAAATAATAAGAATAAGAATAATTAAGTTCAGTTAATGATGCTATCAGTCGCCTTAGTATCAGCATTGCCAGGTTTTGTGCTACAGTTCTTTAGTATGCCAATGAATCTACTGATGGGAGACTGTCACATTTGAGCATATATAGATGCCATTCTCATGGTTCAGGATTAAAACTATGACCTTGGGTATAAAAACCAATGCTTAATCAGGTCAGCCAGGCTGATTTCTCAACCTTTGCCTCTGACAACCCCCAAACGTTTTGCTATCAGACATCATCAAGATGACACATTCCTCCTAGATGCAATTTGGCATATGCTAATGAAGTAAGCTGTAGTTTAAAAATCCACTGGCTTAGTGGATCTAAATCTGTCAATCTTAAAAAGTGTGTGGAATTTAGAAAACACAAGGCATCCTTATTTGTACCTTAGCAGCACTTGTAGAAAGAAGTAGGTGTAACATAGGAACCAACAGTGTTTGATTCATATTTGAGAGGTAAGCTGTCTCATAAATTAAACTTCTTACCCTTTGGTACAAGTACATCTGAACATAATCATGATATAAATTATTGCTTTTCAAATGCTGTTGTTGTTCAGAATTTAGTACACAAAGTCACTGAGCAAAAACCAGACCCTGCTAGGGTTAAGCTGCCTGTCAGGATTAATTCACTTTAGACAAGGTTATTTTCTCAGCTCATAGCAAAAATGGAACCAATTTACCACTTCTCATTTGGTGCAAAAGCAGTTAAAACATTGGCTTATTTCTAAAAGCTTATAACTATACTCAAGGAAACATCACAAGAGTGCAAAATAACTCATTCTTTTTACACACCAATTTAGAACATCACACATTTGTTACATGTGCCAAGAAAACAAATTATTTTTATATTTGTATCCTGAACTTATCATATAAGTACACAAAGATTTCCAGCCAGAATCTAATATCCGAGAAAATTTGTGTAGCAGGGCTTTAGAAGTAAACCAATGAAATGCATCATAGTCTAGCCCTTAATTATCTCTTTGCTGATGACAGCCATAAACTAAGTAATTTCAATGATACACAGCAGAAGAAACATTTCATATTAGATATAGCCATTGAATTTAGTGGTATGTTTTTACTGCTGGTACTGTGCTATACCATTTTAAGATTACAATGGTTTATGATCTTGCATTTGTCACCTTCACTGAAAAAGTTATTTGCATATTTCATTGGATAATAATGAAAGGATTACAACTCAAGAAGAAGAAGAAGAAGAAGTAGAAGAAGAAGAAGAAGAAGAAGAAGAAGAAGAAGAAGAAGAAGAAGAAGAAGAAGAAGAAAGTGGTGGTGGTGGTGGTGGTGGCAGCGACGGCGGCGACAACGACGACGATGATGATGATGATGATGATGAACAACTTTTGGGATGTAGATTACTTCCAACTTTACAACCTCTGAAGATGTTGCAACATAAAATCTAATGCATTGGTCTCAAAAAGTATTTCTTCCTCATCAAAAGTTAAAAAAAAAAAAAAAATAGTTATACTTTGAGGTGCAACTGTTTCTGTTTTAAATAGCATTCTTGAAAGGTGTTAATACAAAGTGCTAAAACTTAAATCCTTCTCCTGAGAAAAAAAACACATAGGTTTTGAGTTCTAACCCTTTCATTCTTAGGCATATTAATAGTACATTTCTATCTAAATTTATCATTTCCTGTCATCTGCCTTGAAAGGCACTTTGAAAAAGAATTCATCACAAATAACACATTCATTTTTATCATACATACACAATGATGATGTGAGATGCAAACATACAAACATACACTTTAACAATTGCATATTTTAGTAAATCTCAAATACTTGCTAAAAAGATTGCATATAATGAATCTTGAACTATAACAAGGTTGCACTTTCAGGCTTATTAAATTAAAGTTGCATAGAAACTTATTGCTGAAATCTAACCAAACCACCTGACTTTAGACATTGCCATACTCACTCTTTAATTTTAATTTTGCTTGAGTGTGCTCTTTATGCTTCAATTATTGATAGCACTAAACTTTTCAGTCCCCATATCCATTATAAAAAACATTGTGCAATAATTCGGTTGTAGCAAAACAAAATGATTGCAAGAAATATTTAACATAGGGAAATTTTCTATTTATTGCTATAATTTATTAATACTAGCATAGCTTAAAATAAATAAACAATAATATAAAAACAAACAAAAAAATTAATTTATATGTTTCTTAATTTAAATACAAAACATGAATTTCACCACAGTGCTTACTGAAGAACCATCAATATCCAAACATATCACTTCAATCATGTTTATTTTACTTGAGCTCCAACCATCTGTTCAACAAGACTTGGTAACACTGTGATAGTAGTAGTGTAGAACACCTGTTCTCTGCATAAAGCACCACAGACATTGTACACTGGTGACACATGAAATGAAATGGTTATTTTGGAAGGAAACATTCCAGGTCTAAGCTTAACTTTCTGCATACCAAGCTAAAAAGGTAACATGGTATACCAAGAGGAGTATCAGAGTACCCCAAAGCAAAATGTTTTGTTGGACATGGTAAAGCCATGGAAAAAATGATTGAGCACTTCAGGGGAGCACAATATTTGTAAGTCCCACTCGTGTTGGAGCACAGTTTACACAAATCAATACTTCCAGCATGCAGCTGAGTTTATTGATAGTCTGTTTCATATGTTATTGTCTGTCAGACACACAAATATAGTTTCCTATACTGCCCCTTTCAGGAATGAATACAAATGCAAATGGGAATGGTGATACAAGATACAGGCTATTTGTGTGTCCGACAGACTATACCATATGGAAGACTGTCAATAAACTCAGGCTACATGTTGTAAATATGTTGTTGTTGTTTTCTAGTGCCTTGCATCTGGCAATGAAGCCATTAGCATTCGTGCTTTCCAATACTTTTGAACTGTAGTTTCTTCTGATCTTAATGCTTCACAGGTCTTCAAGTGGTCTTCATTCATTTCTGCTGGATCAGTTTTCCTTGGAGGATCCATCAGTACATATGTGCAGCCATTCTTCTGTGGGATACCTAGTATTGATTGTTTCCAGAGCTAGAAGTTTTTGTATTTCTTTTGGTGTGTCTGATTTACTTATTTCCTCTATTAATTCCAAATTGAAGGTAGGTTGTAATAATTCCAATGGATTTTCTCTTATAAGTAGATTTTCTCTGGTGTAAGGAATGTTCAATTTGGATTTAATCTGTGTTACCTTTTCTAGGAAACTATTATGAGTTTTAAGGATTGAAGGGGGGAGGTTCTCTTCTGTCCATTTAGAGTTTGGCAGTCGTAACATTTTCTCGTGTTGGAGCAATGCTTGTTCTTCTATTTTTGTTGTTATTGATGGGGTCCGTGTTAAGGCAAGCATGGCATCAATAGGTGTGGATTTAACTGCTCCAGTGATTAGGCGAAGAGCCTGATTTTGTATTTGTTCAAGTTTATTGATGTTAGCATTTGCTGCCGTTATTAAAGCTTCAGAACAGTACAAGAGGTTTGGTTTAACGTACATTTTGTATGTTGTGTTAAGGACTCTCCTTGAGCAGCCCCATTTAGCACCAGCTAACCTTTTCAGGATTTGCAGTTTCTTTTCAACCTTTTCTGAGATGTTTGTTATATGTTTTTTCCAACTTAGCTTTCTGTCGAAAGTGATGCCTAAGTATTTGGCATCATCAACTGCTTTGAGTGGTTTACCATTATAATTTATGTTAATATTAACTGGTTTGTATTTTAGTGTAAATAATTCATAATTTGTTTTTTCCTCATTGATAGTCATGAGGTTTTTGGAGCTCCATTCATGTACTTTGTTTAGGGCTGTTTCTATTCTGTCTTTAATTAATTTGGGTTTTTTTGGAGAGCCTGAAGTCCAAATGACTACATCATCAGCAAATAAAGCAATTTTGGTTTCTAAAGTTTTTATTATTGATGGAAGGTCATTTATATATATGTTAAAGAGTGTTGTGCTCAGAACAGCACCTTGTGGAAGTCCTCGGTGTGTTTGTTTATATTTGGAAATGTATGTATTATATTTTGTGGCACAAAATCTTTGTGAAATAAACTGAGTTATCCATTTAAGCATGTTACTTTTCACACCTATTGATTGCAACTTCTCAATTAATTTGTTTCTCCAGACTGAGTCATATGCTGATTTAAAATCAATGAATACTGCCAAGGTATCCTCCTTTCTATTGAAAGCTTCCTTGATGTCTTGGCTTAGTAGGAGTACATTTTCACTTGTACTATGATTCTGTCTGAAGCCGGTCTGTGAACTATTAATTAAGTTGTAATATTCTAGGAACCAGTTAAGTCTAGATGCCACCATTCTTTCCATCACTTTTGCAATAACACTGGTCAAAGATATTGGCCTGAAACTATTAATATTGTTTGAGGGTTTGTTTTTCTTTAAAATCGGGATGATAATGGCTTTTTTCCAGTCAGAAGGTACAGTCATTCTCCAACACGTGTTATATAGTTTAGGTAGGATTTCTTTTCCTTTCCTGCCAAGGTGTTTAATAAACTCTGGGTGGATCTTGTCAGGTCCTGGAGATTTTTTGTTCTGTAATTGTTCTATTGCTAAATCCAGTTCTGTTTCGTTAAATATTGGCTTGTGTAAATTGCACTCTAACACAACGTGAGACTTAGAAATATTCTGCTCTCCTAATGTGCTCAATCATTTTTCTATGGCGGTACATGTACAGAAACCAAAGTAATCACATACAATAATACAGTAATAGAAAAGGAATAATGCTTTACAATAAACCAACGAAAAACAAAAACCTTACTTCACGTGTGTTGGTAACAAATTATGTAAATTACTAAAATGTTTCATTCCCCCTCCCTCCAATGTAGTGTCTACTGGTAATTACACATATTGCAGTTCTAATCAGTTCATTTTTTGGAAAACTTTTCAATTTTCATAGCTGCATGTTCACATACAAAAGACAAGCACTTGTCACATTTTGTTTACACTTTTTTTTTCCTAGGGCACAGTTTGCAACATCCAACATTGAGAATCTCTTACTGAGTTCCATTAAACTTGATTGCTGTGTCACTGGGCACACACTGTGTGCTGTGTATGGACTAGACAGAGTGAAAACCTGGAAGCGGGTGGTAAGCCAGGCACCAGGTATGATAGTGAGGAAAAGGATGATGTCAAATGCAGACAAAATGAATGGTTGGAAAGGTGATGATGGAGCAGTTGGTGGAATGAGTGGTGGGAGAAACCGGAGAAAACCTGCCCAGAGGCTGCTTCGTCCACGATGAATACCACATGTGGGTTCCTGGGATCCAACACAGGCTATCTTGGTGATAGGCAAACGATCTAACCACTCAGCCACGGTGCCACCAGGCTCAAATTTTTATGCCATATTCAGGACTTCATACAAACCTAAATGGGTATTTCCCAAGAAAGGTTACCAATTGCTCAACCAATTTCAAATGACTACTTGGATAATAGTGTACAGGGCATTCCTTTGCAAAAATTGCAACTATTTCTCTAAATGTGCAAAATTTGTTTATTTGTCATCAATCCTTCTAGTGATGATGGCATCGAATCTGGTATAAGAAAGAAGTTCAGAAAAACTATTTCTCAAAAATTAAGTTGGGAATATTTTCCTTTGGTACATGGGATCAGTGGACAATAACATAGAAAGTGGTTCTCCTTTAGCTTTTAGTGCTCCCAGTTACATGGAGCCCTATGAAACAGAACATTTCTGTTGCGTTTGTTGGGATACACTTACGTTTGTTAGAAGGATGAGTCACATTCCATAAATTACTGTCTCTGCTTTTTGGTTTCTGTATTTTACAACTTTGTCTACTATTTTAGGTGATGGTGATTTAGAGGAATAACATGAAAGTCTACTTAATCGAAGGCACACACCTGAAAGTCATTGTGAGACCGCTAGAATTAGACAAAATATCCTGTTTTTGATGCCTGCTTAGTTGTTTGTACATTGATTGCCATATAATTCCATTTTTGCTGCTGTATGTAGGTCTCTCCAGGATTTGAATCTCATAAATCACTTCTTTGTTGTCCCTTCCTTCAAAAGCTTTATCAACATATTCATTTCACATGTGTTATAACAAGAACTGCAAGAAATTACTAACAGAGAAAAATATTTGATTGAACATAATTACACACAACAATGCACATTCATTTCATTCGTGTACCAACATAACTTTCTACAATGTGCATTTATACATGTGTTTTCTTATCATATGAAATCCCAAGTGGGTACCAAAGTACCCCAATAAACATTTCAATTATTATTTATTATACAAACTTACTTAAAAAATTCAACAATGGTAGTGTTTAGTCCAGACAATTTAACAATGTCACAGTCTGAAAAATATAAACTATTTCAAACAGCTACAAATAATAAAATAGTCATGTTGGGGTCCTGCAGCACTTCGCTTGGTATGCAGAATGAAAAGGTATCTCCCCAACATTTGCCAGTTTTAGGACCATGGAAAACCTGGAAGAAACCTTAGTCAGGGAAGACGATCCTGACTGGATTTGAACCACGGATTTCACTCTCATGAGCCCATTCTTTAATGAGCTTGATTATGCCCTTGTGTTGGTTGTAGCACTGTGGTGAGGGTTGGAAACTAGTTAACATAAACCTGAGAACAAACTGCAGAAGTTTTTAAGAGCGGATGTATTTATGGATGCCACCCCAGTTATGGCACGAGTCTTGGCAACTGTTTTTTCTTTCTCTCCACATTAAGTAACAACATCACATGTATTCCCTGAAGAAACAAAGCACTGTTGTGTGTGTAAATATAACTAGAAGGCAGTCAAGTATGAACTTCACACAGCAGTAAGTCAGTTGTGAGACAAGCACTGTGCAGAATGGATGTTACAAAATGGAATAAGTTTTGTGTAACCTTTACTTCATAACCAAAATGAAGGAATGATTGTACGGGGGGACGGATTTGGGCATGAGATATGAAATGATCCAATTCACATACGGTGATGTAGATGGCATTCAGTGCCTCTTGGCATCTTGCCAAGAGGCACTTGGGCCATTTCAAGGGTTTGTAGGGTTGAATGTGCTGTACTAATAAACATGTATAGCAAGATGTTCTTTTACTTTATTTTTACACACTTTCATATCCTACATAACCCTATATATGGTACACAAAAACACATTTCATACCTGTCCTTTCATTTCCATATTTTACATTTCTATACAAGTCCTATAATCCCACAAGGAAAAATAGCTGCCGTAACTCACGCCTTAACTTTTGCACAAAAACCAGTTTTTGTCCAGAATAAATAGGGTCTGAAAGAGTTCAGTAATATAGAGCACAACAATTATTTTACTATTAAAATTCAAAAGAAAGACAGTTCTATGCACAAACCAGCAGGTACTCTTAGGCCTGGAGGTCTTATACCAAACCTTAGGATTTATGTGTTTTGTATCACCATCTACTGGTGGTGTTCCTTAAAATTCATTAAAGAATTATGTGAATATGCCAGTTTATCTTCAGTACAAGTGAAAGACATTCCTGCAAATAAATTGCTTTTTTGCCAACTTCTATATTACAGGCATGAGAGACTGCTTTAAGATGTCAGAGTTTAACAATTTTAACTTTTAAAGCTTACGGTTAATCTGGTTTGTTTAACCATTTTTGCATAAGTTTATATTTAGTACCCATTCATTTTTGTACTTTTTTTAATTACCATTAAAATGCTCTTCTTCAATGCCATCAACATATAAAAGGAGCACATGCTCCATCACTGGAGTACTTATTGCTTATGCAGAAGATGTCAAAGGTACAATGGTGTTTTGGTATTTTCTGATATAACTGTTTAATTCACTTCCAAAACATGCATTCAAAATAATTCCAAACACATACATACATACATACACACACACTCTCTCTCTTTTGCTAATTACCACATAGACTTCTGTCACACCAGGTGTAGTGGAGTACAAGAAGCTTGATAACTGGAGTTGGACAACTGAAAAATGTTTCAGACACTAAAAGATAACAGCAACTGTTACAATTTGACTACAAATTTTTTATATTCCACCCAAGCATACGAAAAGAAATAGTTCTTTACTTAACAGAGTGTGCTATATGGATAGGCAGTAGACTTGATGCATAGTGTGGCACACAACAGAAAAGTATGGTACTTCTAGTGCTACATGATCTCTATGGTATATGGCTGCAGTGGAAGCACTCTTCTCAACTGATTACTTGGCTTGTCCTAGTTACAATGAACTGCTATTGCATTATACAAATCCAGTAATAACAGGAACTTCATTGATAATTACATGAAAGCTTTCAGGCCAATTAATGAGCTCAGCATTACTTGACTGACCAATGATAACCAGATTATGCTAATACAAGGGTCACTACGAAAGTTTTGAGATGTGAGAAAATGAAAGTTGATCCACTCAAATTGGATGCAGGATGGAATAGCACCATCCTTTGTGAATAAACTGGTATCAGGTAGTGACTCTCCCACTCCAGGAATTCCCGCAGCACAAGGATGAACAACCTGTGGCACCCATGTAGTCAGTCCTTGTAATGGAGCTTGGAAGAGAGCATTTTTGTTCAACGATTTTCTATGATCTTAAAAGTGGGTTAAACCAGTGTCAAAGTTTGAACGTATGTCACAGGCTTTTGGGAACATTGTTCCTTCCCATGCCACAGTTTTTTTATTGTTTCAAGAATTTAAAAGGTGCCAAATATCTTTGAAAGATAAGGAGGGAAGCGTGTGTCTGACAACGGCAGTGACTGAGGAAAACATTGCAGTGTTGAAAAAAATGCTTCACAAAAATAGTCGCATAACATTTAAAGAAATTGAGGCAGCATTGCAGATTGGATCATCAGCAGTTATGAAAATCCTCCATGAATTCCTTTGTGTGAGGAAGGTCATATCCTGATGTATACCTCACAATTTGATGGAAGAACAAAAACACGCCTGTGTTGAATGGTGTGAGAAAATGCTGACAAGATCCGAAGGAGGGGATTCCAGACGGGTTTCTGACATTGTTACAGATGAAACTCAGATTTATTAGTTTGATCCCACACCAAGTGGCAATCACTGGTGTGGATCTTTTCTGATGGCAATTCATTGACAAAAGTAAAGTGTCACCAAAGTGTCCACAAGAAAATGGTTGCCTCATTCTTCCTAAAGGGTGGTCTTGTGACAACCATTTTTCTGGAGGAGCCAAGTACGGTTAACGCTAATTGATGCACTACAGTTTGTTTGCCAAAATCTTTTGCCAAGCTTCAAGAATGGTGGCCACGCACAGGACTGCGAGGGATCCTTCTCCATCACGACAACGCATCCGCACACATGGCCAACGTTACAGTTCAGCTCCTGGAGTCTACAGAGGTTAAACTTATGATTCATGCATCATATGGTCCCGACCTGGCTCCATGTGACTTTTTTCTATTCCCAAAGATAACAAATTGCATGCCTGGGTTGTTCATCCTTGTACTGCTGGAATTCCTGAAGTCGAAAAGTCACTGCCTGACACCAGTTTACTTATAAAGGATGGGGCTATCCCATCCGGCATCCACTTCGAGTGGATCAACTTTCCTTTTCTCACATCTCAAAACTTTCATAGTGACCCTCGTAATTACATGCAACACCTTTCAGCCAACGGTCTCATTGACAAATCAGAATCTTACTTAAACAATGGTTTTAAAGCATGGAGTTCAAAAACTAAGAGCTGATAGGTTTTTTCTCTTATGTTCATTTGGAACAAAAGCTAATACAATTAGTGTAGATTTTCTGTCATTGCCTTGAAGGTGGCTATGAAGGTGGCTGTTAAGGAGTTCTCGGGATTGAGTTCAAATGTGAAGGTTATAGTTACACATAGTATTAAAGTTAGTTTAAATTTCAGTGTTTAATATTTCTTAATATTTATAAAAATTTAATTTTCTTAATTTATACAAAATTGCACCAATCTGCACAATAATTTACAATGTAATTTACATTACATTGCCTTAAATTTTTATTTGTATCAAAGTGACATCTCAACATGTTGTATATGTGCCTATTTATATGCATATTATGGACGTTTTCAGTGATACATATTTAAATGATTATTAGAGCATGAAATTCCTGCCTCTAGTCACCAGAGTGAGTGAGTTATGTTTAATGGCCCATTGTTGTTGTAGTGTTTAACGCCCGCTTTTACTACTACGGCACTGCAGGCGGTAACACTGATGATACATGGAATGAAGATGGAGCACCGGTGGAATGAGATGGCGGGGGGAACTGGAGCACCCGGAGAAAACCCGCCCTGACGCCGCTTTGTCCACCACGAATACCACATGCGGGTCCCTGGGATCGAACCTGGGCCGCCTAGGTGGTAGGCCAGCACGCTAACTGCTCGGCCACGGCGCCACCCAAGGGCCCATTGACAACTTGGTCATTAGGGTCCTAGTCACTAGATGATTACTTTGAGACCTTTGATCTTGGAGTAATTGCCATGACAAGCATTCATTAGTCTCAATTAAATTACCAAAAAACTATCAGCATCCATGATATTACTAAAGATAATTTATAGCAACCTGCTTTAAAATTAAAGTGATCAGTTTCTTCTCATGCATTTGTTTGATTACCATCATTCTGCTTCAACAGCTATGCAGCAAGAAGACATGCATTTGACTATATTAGCAGTTTACATTATGTTGTTATAAGTTCAAATGTTTAGTAGTTACTGATGCATTTGAATTTTTTGGTTCTGCTTGGAAAAAATTAAATTTGAGTTTTTATTTATAGATGCTATTTAATGGCTATGGTTCTCAGTATCCCATTCTATATTGGGCATGAAAAATCACTTAATTTTACTCAAAGGTCTCTTTATCAGGCTTGAGAGACCTGAGCTGTGAATCTATAACATGGGACCACTGGCTTTATTTCCCTTCCAAAGAAAGTCATGTTAAGGATCTTTACACCCCAAAAAATCTGTTGTCCTCTGTCAAGTCTGAACGTTTGACCTTCGGACCAGAGCCTACCATATTACCCATAGACCACAGAGCATGATATTCTGTTTGGAGTAAAATCTAATTAAATTGTATGTGTTTACTTAAGAAAGATGAAATAGGTTATCATAGTTAGCAACTTCCTGGAATTGAAACCAGTAACACTCTTCCTCATCCAGCAAATCACAATAATTTTGCAATGACATGAAATTTAGAATGTCATAAAATGTTCAGTGTAATAAATGTACAAAAATTTCATTGGAGCCAAAGTAACTGTGTAAGTAACTTTGTGCCGAACACATTTTCCTTAATTAATGTATGTATTAAACAAAGCAGGCAATAAAAGCTTCTTTTTTTTTTAATATGAATAATAATTAAAATTCCCTAACCTTTTTCACGAAGGCATTTTGTACATATACAAGCTACAGTCTATGGATATTAAGTCGTTAAGACAGCACTACTCACAAACTAAATACACTATTAGCCTAGAGGTGGTGATTTGCATATATCTTGGCACATAGAATTAACTTTCAGGCTGTGGCAACAGATGCAGAACCTTTTGACATTTCAGTTGTAGCTTTTTTAGCTCTTTTCACAGTCTTTGCTGAAAATCTGTTCATAGCATATGGTAGGTCTGATGCATTTCAGGCAAGAAACTGATTCCAATGTTTCATCAAACACCAGCGACCTGAAGTCACTTCTAATCTTTCTCACAAGACTGAAAGCACATTTGCATTTAGCATCACTATGATGAATAGTTAAAATTGCCAACAAAATAGATGCTGTTTATATATTTAACAATTTATCTGACCCACAAATCAAAGCTAATCTTGCCCATTTATCTTCCCCAGCAAGCAGGATTGCTCAGGCAATAGCATCTGAACCTTACATTCAGGAAGTCTCAATTCCCATTGAACCAACCACCATGCCTTTGGGGTTTTTCATGTGTTTTCCAGGTTGGTAGGCAAATACTGGGGTGAATTTTGTATCACTACATATTTTCTTTGGGGAAAAAAGGAGAGTTTAATCTAGAAACACACATACTCTTCGACTATGAAAAAGCATTTGATAAAGTGGTATGATGTGAATTGTGGAAAATTCTAAAAGAAAAAGGGTACCCAGTACATATAATAAAGGCAATTGAAAGCTTATACCTGACTACAAGAATACAAATAGATAAATGTTTATGTTTATGGATATTAATAATGGAGTTAGACAAGGTAGCCCACTCTCACCGTTACTTTTTAATATTTAGACGATGCCATAAGAAAATGGAAAAATGTTTTAGATGAAAATTTTATGACAGACGAAATGAAAATGAATTGTATATTATTTACAGATGACCAAGCTATAATAGCCTCTTCAGAAAATCAATTGCAAAAGGCAACTCATGAATTAAGTAAAATAATAAAAGAATACAATTTAAAAATATGAAGTCAGAAAACAAAGTCTATGGCTTTTCTTGGACCTTATCACAAGAGGACAAAAATTGTAATTGGAACAGAAACAATTGAACAAGTGAGCTGTTTTAAATATTTAGAAAGTATGATCACATTCAGGCATAATATAGAAATAGAAAAGAAATTTCAAAAATTTCAACATATCTGTGGTAGTAAGAGTAGATGTTTAAGAAATAAAACAAGGGAAACAAAATTAAAATGTTATAAAACAATAGCAGTGCCAACATTGATTTTATGGATCAGAAACATGACCTTTAACAAAGCTGGAGGAGAGAAAAATAGAAACAGCTGAAATTCGGTTTCTTGGAAGTGTCGTAAGAGTAATGTTAAGAGACCAAAAGAGGAGTGAAGATATCAGGAACGAATTCAACATTGTCAGACTAATTGACAAGATAAAGACAAATAAATACAAATGGTTTCAACATGTAACAAGAATGAACGAAGATAGATTTCCAAAAAAGATGTTAAATTATATACCTTTATGCCATAGAAGTATGGGAAGACCTAAACAACGCTGAAAAGATCATCTGCCATAAATTTCCAGTGGGGAACAGAACAGGTCAACAGGCCCAAGCCATGAAGTTGATGATGACATTTTCCTATCAGGGGTTGCAGGGTCTGACATGGTGGTGGTGGTGTCAGCACATGCAGTGGATTTGTTTTAAGGAAAGAAGAGTTTCTTCCCTTTCATAGAACCCTGTAATAACATATCCATGTGTTCTCCCAGATGGGGAGAGTATCAAAGGGGAATCTGAAAAGATTACCTGGAAATGATACGGATCCCGCTGCATTACACCACCATAATTTATGTGAGGGAGCTGACTTTATTGTGTGTTCATGCCCATTTACTGTTCATCAGTTACTGCTGGTCAATAGTGGTGCAATAAAATTTTAATTCCCACAAAAGAAGTTGCCATTCTATGCATTTTGTTGCAGCTCAATAAAAGGGGGACCATGATCTTGATGAAGAAGGCAAGCACAGATAAGATCTGCCCATTCGTAGCTTTGTATACCAATTAGTAGGGTATGTTTGGCCTGTAATCTTAAGGTAGCAAAAAGTGCTAATATTATCATCAACAAATTACAATATGCTGCAATAGAATATAATGCTTTGTGGTGTACATGGTGAAAATCTGTAATAATTTGAATCTACATACAAACAGAAAAATGCTTCCAGTGCTGTAAAGTCATAAAAAGGAGTCAATGATCATAATGTATAATAAAAGTACTAATCAAACGTCACATTTTTCCCCACTGTAATTGTCTTGGATACAACTCATAAAAGCTGAGTTACCATTTAGTGGTTTAATTCCACTTTTAAAATCTTATTAGTTGTCATAAGGTAATTATTTCTTGACCCGTGGTATCAATTATTTGGCAACAAATGTTCAACTTCAATAAATTACGCAAAAACTATCAGCACTCATATTACTGAAGACAGCAACTGCCTATCCATAGAGCAAGTTAAACTAAACACAATTAAGCAAGTGATACAGCAGCTAGGTAAATTATTTCTCAAATAGGAAAATAAAATAGTAATAGTCAATTCCCCCCTCCCCTCTCAACTACATCTTCTTTATATATTTTTATAGGGTAGTAGTTCCCAAACTTTCTCAGCTGCCCAGATGAATATCTGTAATTCAGATGCTGCTACAGTTATCACAAATATTTTTTACTTAAAACTGCTGTAGAATAAATTATAGGTTTTCAAAATTCACATACAGTTGCAGCAAGTAAAC
Organism: Tenodera sinensis; assembly: GCA_030765045.1. Lineage (NCBI taxonomy): Eukaryota > Metazoa > Arthropoda > Insecta > Mantodea > Mantidae > Tenodera > Tenodera sinensis. The sequence continues at coordinate 71,692,850 of CM060962.1, read as the reverse complement.
TGAGATATTAAAAAATAATCCAGCTGTTGTCTCAAATCTTAAGTGTTTGCCTAAGAAGTTTAATAAAGATGTAAATAAAATATCTCCATTCATATTAATTTGCATGAAACATTTTAAAAGCACAAAAGCCATTGTTTTCATTCTTAGCATAGTTTTGATTTTAATAATATTCTGTCACCAAAAAAGCAATGAATAAAACTAACATGATGTGCATGCTTATAACAACACATGTAAGCATAAAATCCACAAGAAACCCTTTTAACACCAAGGCAATTAATAAAAATGCATCTGCTTAATGCATTACCTACAGGTATAAAAAGTGAGTATTTTACAAAATAATTAAAAGAATTTACTGAACACTCCAAGAATTCTATGGATGAATTTATATGCAAACAGAATTAATACACACAGTGTTCCAGAATCGCCATCCACTTAGTTTGAATAGGCAATCCAAATGACAGCATAAAAGATGGTAAAGAATTTTATTATTACCTTATGTAGGACTACGTACCTTTGTTTTATTTATTTTAGTTAAAGTGTTTTGGCATTGCTAATACTGCCTGATGTAGGAGGCAATTATATTTTGTGTGCACCATCATTAGCTTGGATTGTTACCAGTGGCAAAGCTGAGAGGGTGTCTAAGAGTCTCAGGTTACCCAAACTAAATACAGATAAATTGTATGGTATATGTTGGGTGTAAAAAGCAAGAAAACAGTGTCCATAAGTCGTCAATAAGTTGCTCATATTCTCCTAAAGCAACTTATAACAGCATAAAATGCTAGGAGTCTAGGAAATGCCAGACTCACACTTGCTGTTATGAGGGAGGGGCTTACTAGGCATTGCTAAGCAACCACCCCTCTCCAAGCCACGTTATTCTAATGCTTGCATAAATTTTCAGAGTCTAGACTCCAGCTTGCTGTGGTGTGGAACGTTGGATTACAAGGCATGTTAGTTTGTGTATTCTATTGTGCTGCAAATTCAAAGTATTTGGAGTTTTTCCTAAATTCTATGCCTTTCTCTCACTCTTTACAACTAGTGAGATTAATGATTTGGTTATTCATTTTATTAAAACACCATTATCGTCCCTTTCTTCTGAAGAAAAATGTGCTCTAACGAACAAGACAGACACCACATCTGAATATTTTACAGAAGTATGGAAACCAAATAAAAACTTTCCAGTCCCAATGCTACAGGGAGTATCTGTGGCTCACAGCAAGTATAGCGAACTGTAAATTTATATTGTTATTTTTGCATACTATTTGGAGAAAGTGAATGGGATGAGATTGGCATAAGTTGCATAAATTTTTTTCAAAGAAGGGTGCATAAACATCAAGTTTCCATAAGAATATATTGCACAGTGAGAGTTTTCATCTTCTTAGAAAATGTAGAACCAATCATGCCTTATCAGAAGCAGCACAACAAATCAGTATGTCACAATAAACAACTTGTTGAAGATTAATTCAAGTGGTGTGTTACCTAGGGAAACAAGAACTTCCATTCGTGGTCACGACGTGAATGAAGACTCTGCTAATAAAGGCAATTATCTTGAATTGCATGGGCATGAAGAACAGTTCATTAGAGAGAATTTGGAATCCATCTCAGGATTTAAAGGAACTTTGAGTGATATTCAAAATGGTCTTATTAAATGTATAACTCAGATAATAAATGAAATTAGGAAAGAAATCTCAGCTTGTGGATTAAAGCAAGATAGTACTCATATAAAGCCTTCATACACTCACATCTGAGTTATGGGATTATCTTATGAGGATCAGCAGGGGAAAGCAACTCTTAAAAATATTTATATTACAGAAAAGGGCAATGAGAATTGTAAAAATACAACACAGATGTACCTGTAAAAAGGCTTTTAAAAAACTCAATATACTCACATTATCACGTCTATACATATATGAGTGCCTTAAATATGTTATAAAAACCCACAAAGAAGACGAAAATACAGATATTCATAAACATAATACTAGAGCAAGGAAAAATTATTTTAGAAAAAGATTAAAAGGCTCCCTAGAAACTAAATGTATTGAAAGCAATGCAAAGGATCTGTACAATCATTCACCTTACTGGATTAAATAAATAAAAAAGGAAACAACAAAATTACAAGAAATTAAATCCTATCTGGTTAAAGATGCATTTTATGAAACTAAAGAATATAAAAGATCAAATATAAACAGTAAATAACATATAAGTTTTAGTTAAACCTGTACACTATTACCTCTCCGGAACAGAAGTGCCAAAATTAAGATTGTACATATAGAGGCCGTGCTAAAATTGAAGAGCTTTAACTGTAAATTTATGTAGTTTATTTCATATGACGAAGCTTTGTAAAATTTTTACAATTGGTGAATAAAATATTTGTGAATGCATTTATATACATGGAACTCGCTAATATGATGATTATGACTATTTAGCCAGTTTCAGTGCTAAAATATGCAATTAAACATATCTCTGCACATAACTTCTTTGACCAAATTATTGATACAGAAACAATTGTACAAACTATGTGGAAGCAATATAATAACTTCTATAAAGTATGAGAATACGAATTACTACCAGACACAATAATGAAGCCATTGACAACATTTTGAAAGGCTGGGCAATTAATATGAAAAAATTGAATGAACAAGAATATAAAGAGTACACAATTAAAACTATGTGGAACGTAACAGCTAAAATTATTCGGAAAACTTACCACATGAATCAGAAGAGAACTTTCAACCCATTTGTTGACATAGACTTCATTTTATACAGTTCCAAAGAGATTTAACAGTAAATATATGATACTTATATTAATCCATTAAACTTCAGAAAGCATTGCTTGGCAAAAACACAACTAAGGTTTGTTAATATATTCCATAAGTAGTTCTTTTAAGAGTTTTATTAGCTCCTGCTCTTGTATTATTCGTTAAAATAGTCAAACCAAATCTAACTTGAGGTTGTGTTATTCCTTAGACAAAATCACATGCAATTTTTTCTGAAATAACAAAACCTAGTTAGATTACTTATGATAGTCCTGTCCACCATGAATCACACGTCTGAAGATCACGTGTCTGTTAGCTGCTTTGACCTACACATCCATAGCTTTTGTAAAGGAGGGTTAACAGAGTCGTTTTCTAATGCTTTCGAATCATATTCCAATCTGCAGAGTTTTGCACCTGTAATGCATCATGTACTTTTAAGAACACAGTGCTCTCCTGTACAGAGCCACAACTCACAATCAATTAAAATTTATGTCACCACTGATACGTACAATAACATTAGTGACACACACTGTACAACTTGAGATAAGTTTAAAGTAATGGATGGAGTTTCAGGAACACTATGCCTAATGTAATTTGAAGTGACTTACACTCTCCTGTCACCAGAAAATGTGTACCAGTTATCAGAGGAGGTGGTGGTTAGAGCAGATGCTTCTTTTTATTTTCTTCTGAGCAAGTCACATTTGGGAACCAATGTTCTAAGTCTCTATGTCCAAAATGGAATTAAATGAGGTCTTAATTAGTTTGTCTTTTTCCATTCCACGAGAACAATTACCTTTCCCTTCTCTAATCTTTTCCATTTAAATTAAAAATACTGAATTATTTTCTAGTCACCACACTATTGTATATTTTTCTGAGCTTCCTGCTCAACATGCATTTAACTTTCTTTGTTATGGTCATCATTTTGTCAGTTCAGAAAATTCTGTGAGAGTCACAAGAAGTATATTTTCTATGAGTGGTTGCCACCCTGCCATAAACATTCAGGCTTTTCTCTCTTTGGCAGAGTGCTGTCTCCATGCCTCCTACATAATCCTGTAGTAGATGGGACCCCAATCAGATGCCACCCTCTGGGCAGGAACTCTCAAAAGCACATGGCCAACTACTTTCTGGAATAAGTAATTTTGGTTCAGAATTCCATCTTGCTACCCAACTAATCAAAATTAACCCGTGTGTGTCCACCTCTGCCCAGCACTAGTGTCATGGGTGGGGTGCAGTACTGGGGGTGCGATGTGGTCAGTACCCAGTCCCTCCCGGCTGGTTATGCGGTTTTTGCAACCAGGGACAGCTACTTCTAAATCTAACAGCTCCTCAATTAGCCCTGTAGGGACCTATTGAGGCTGAGTGCATGCCGGACCAGGTCTCCCAGCAGGAGAAAATTCCCATGCCAGTACCAGGAATCGATCCTGGGTCTCCTGTTTAGTCAGCAGCCGTGCTACCACCGCACTAAGGAGACAACCACTCTTACTATCCAAACCTAGAGTTATGCAACAATGTTATTTTGTGATAATATTTGCATTCAGGGTTCTTTTGGATTTTATAATAATTTTGATGTTTTATTTGGATCAAAATTAGTGATACTTTCAACTCTTGGATTATTGTTGAAATAAAACCAAAAACTCTCTGCTGTATATAGGGAAGAAAAAGGACAGAAATGTTACACCACACTCATAAGGTTAACATAGTTCTTTGTTTCCTACCTGGTTATCATTTAGGGCATGTTACTATAGATGATCTTCCTTCAGTGAAACTTTTCCCTCAGCCAATAGCTACACACCTTTACATTTGACGGTTACCTATTAGCTACTCACTAAGTATAGATATTGACACTTTTTACTCCATACTGCTTATAAGCTTGGTCTGTTAAATCTGGGGCACAGTCACAGATAGCTGGATCCTATGGCTTCAAAGAGTGCAGAACAGAGGACTTCAGTCTATCTTTTCTGTCACCCTCCCTTTTCCTGTGAGATTACTTCATGAAACTTCATCTCTTCCATACATAGAGGATGAAATTAGGTGCCGGGCAACAAAATTCTATGCCAGTTTAGCATCACATCAAAGTGCATTGTAATTTATTGACGATTCCATATCATGTATACATAATTTGAAGGTCATGTATACATAATTTGAAGGATGAAATAAATGAATATGGAATGAAGTGCCCTGAGTCTCTTGGGGATTATGATCCAAGAATATGCCGTTTACAATAGAAAGGAACCAACTAAGATCGCTTGGGCATGTAGTAAGAACGAAAGAAGAAAGGATAACAAAACAGATATATGAGACAAGGACAGAGGGAAGAAGGGCCGAAGAAGGACCAAGATTAGAATGGAGACAGTATATGGAAAAGGTGGCAGCCAGTCGTGGGAAGACAGGAGAAATACATGCAATGGCTCAGGACAAGAATGAATTCAGGAAGTGGCTTAAGAAACTCAATGCCTAAAGGCAAAAGGGACAGTAAAAGAAGAAGAATAAGCCACTCTTGGTCATATCAGGTTCCCTGCATGACTTGCAGGCACACCAGATAGAGCAGCAGCAGCAGCAATTCCACCAGCAGCTAAAGACGAGCTCATTTAATCCCATTCAAGAGCTATTTTGCACTGCTGCTACCTAAATTAAAACAAGCCATCCAATTTTATATCTGGGATTGGGGGTGGGTACGCAGCAGAAAGATTCAGGCTGAACCTCAGCCTGGCAGCAGCATCACGGTCACAGTTGCACTGAGAGTAGAACAAAATGTAGCAACAGTCCACTTGACAAGTTTATGTGTTAAACAGAAATGAAGCTTGGCTGAGAGTTCAACACTGTGCATGTGTGAAAATCAGTAGGAGGCAAGTATAGGTTGTAGTAAGCTGCAGTGAAACCAAGGGGTCCTATGTTTTCTAGATTTAACCTGAGGTTAACCTTAGATTTAGTGTGTATGTGTGCATGCATGAACTGATGTTACCATAATTATCACAGCTGTGCTTATCACAGTCAGCTATCCATTTTTCAAACATTTACAATGTTACATGCATGCACAATGCTAAATTACAGTTGGTTCGTTCAAATTTTAGGAAACATTAAACATATGTTTCCTTACGCATGTGTTTAAGTGTGAAGAGATAGTAGCATTTGAGACAACAGCATTAGTATAATGAGAATGGTGAACATAACAATGTCTCCTTAACACATTCATACTCACTCACCTTTGAAATTCAGACAACCTTTTTACACTTTCTGGTCTGCTTAAATTCTATTACAGCTATCAATAACGAGGTATAGGCTATGCTTGGAGTAACATTTGAAAATGTTTTTTCTCCAATATAATTTAATTTTGAAGCATTAGTGGAATGTCTTCTTTTATAACTAAAATTAGCAAGAGTGTATTGTCTTACACAGAATAAAAATGGCTTATTTCAGAGTTCCTTTTCTAAATGTAGAAACACTACATAGCAATTTCAACTAAAGCATTTGACCATTATACCTGGTGAATCAACTGCCCCTAGGTTTCTGCTCTCCATGTAACCTGCAGTTTAACTTACATGAAAATATTGCATATTGCTAAATAAATACATTCCCTGTAGGCACAGTTCCAGTAACATATTCACCCACATGCCAAACCAGAATTTCTTACTAATTTGCAAATATCATATATATCATATAACATATCCATCTGTGATCCTATGGTGAGTTAGGCCAGCTTAAGAGAGCCAGCCTAATCTAGGATGTAGATTATGTCAAAACTACATATGTACCTTGTGTACATTTGTAACTTGTTACATTTGTAAATTGGAACTCTTAAGAAGAGCATGTCAGAGCCAAAAATTACAAATTAATGTTATGTACATTTAAAATGTTTACAGAAATATTTATAATGGTAACTAAAACATATGTATTTAGTATTACAAAACTGTATTAATGTTTGGAGTAACATTAGTGGTACAGTTATGGACTTGAATTAATGAAATCCTCCTCTGCATAGGTGTGAGTAATAAAGTACCCTTCTAATGCTAATTTGAATTTATTTTTATTAGTATTAAGTTCCTTTAGGTATGATGGAAGTGAATTAAATATAGGGTGGACCATTAAGAATGCAGGTTTTCAACTTTTGAATAAACTACTTTATTTTCATGAAGTCCAACATATTTCAGTATCAATATAAAGGATACATGCTGCCATTATGTATGAAAAATTGTCAGCATACGTCCCCAATGACTTGTTCTGCATGTTGTACCACCTTCAGACCAGATCTGCTCCTAAATTGGGCAATAACATTTTGAATCTCTTCCTTCAGTTGTGGTATTGTTCGGGGATTATTTTTATAAACTTGCAATTTTAAATGCCCCAAAGTGAAAAGAATCCACTGGAGGGAGCTTTTCACAATGCCCAACTGTGGTGAATGATTTGATTTTTGTGAACTGACGGCAACATAATTGCACACAATTGCAATGTTCTCATCAGACTAGCTGGAGTGACAGCCCACTGGAATTTTGATCTCTACAATCAAGCCTGTTGTCTCAAATTTTGTCATTAGTCTACAAACTGTTGACTAATTTAGGTGCATTATGACAACAGAGAGCAGCAGTTTCTGCATAACATTCACCAGACTTTTTTTTTTGCCCACCTCTGTAGCGTGATGGTTAGTGTGTCTGCCTCATGTTCAAGAGGTCACGAGTACAAATCTCGCTTAGGGTAAGTTATCCAGATAAGGTTTTTTCTGAGGTTTTCCCTTATCCTGAGAAGACAAATGTCAGGTAACTTAAAGCTCCATGGACCTCGGGCTCATTTGAGCATCATTTCTCCTATTTCAGTCATTCACCGTCCGATATGACATTAAGTTGGAGGACGTTAACAAAAACACCAGATTTGTAATGTATTTTCACAATCTATATTCATTGCCGCGTTGTAAAGTGCACTATGATAACTAACCACAACAAATACCGATTGCAAAACATGGAAACAAAATGCTCCCATGACAATAAAACAATAGTGTACAATTAAAAACCAACGTTCTTAATGGTCCACCCTATAATATGAGGGCTATTAATTTTTTAAGGCTCAACTGGTTGCTTATTTGCAACATTTAGCTACACCTACATGCTACTTCTGTGCATATTCGCTGCACTGATATAGACATTTTTCATTGTGTGTTACCAACTTTCCAAAGAGGTCACTCTTACTGCCATTCTATGCAACCAGAAAAGCTGGAAGACCACCAATAAGATGGCTGGATGATGTGGAAAAAGATCTCAAGACAATTAAAGTAAGCCATTGGAAAAGGGAAGCACTGGGTAGAACTCGATGGAGGAGAATCATTCGAACGGTTTTGGCCTAAGAAGGCTGTTGAACCAAATAGGAAGAAATGGTACCACCCCATCACTAGTTTTAAATTTGTCTTACCTAACTTGAAAATCTTAACCATGTACTTATTTGTAATGTTCATACAATAATTTATGATGAAATTGCTGCCCTATTCTATCTAAAACTTTGCTTAGATGTTGCTGCAGTTAAAATGAATTTAAGCCTCTATTATAGAATTCAACTCTTTTAGGACAGTTGTACAAACTTGTAATAAATCCTTGTCAGACATTACTCCATCATTATGTGCTAAATTGTTTTGTGCAATCACAGAATAGAGCCATTTATTTGTATAACCACAGAATAAGTGGTTTGATGGTTTCAAGCAGCAATAAGTACTTAAGTAGACAGCTTGCCTGCTTGGGAACTGGGACAAAAATTTGTGTGACATAAATTTCTTATTATGCTTTTGAGAACCAGAAAGCCTAAGACAATTTGTCAGAGAGGCAATCCGATAAACAAATAAAATGCAATGAGATTCAAATTGAGAAAGATTAAGTGTTGAGATGATTTAATGATCATTTGTAACATATGAAAAGCAAGTAGATAAAAATGAGATTAAAGAAAGTTATTATTTAAAGTAGAATAACTTACCAAGAATATTATCACTACAATATATGGTTTTATGAAAACAGTAAAGTGAAATACTACCGAAGATAAACCCAAAATAGTGTGCAAATAATTCACTAGTACAATGCATACAGCAAGGTTAAGTTATAATTAGGGCTCAGATTTTTAGCTAAGTACATATTTTGTTTGTGTCCTAATATGAATTTGAAACTGAGTTTAATGTTATGAATATTTATACCGGACAAAATATTTGAAGTTTTATTGCACATGAAAATGCATATTTTCTGATTTTTTTACGTAAATAAATATTTTTGGATATTCACATAAATTACACACAAACTGCATAAAGAAAACCTTTTTAAAATAATTTTCACATACATAAAATCACCTAAAAGCAGCAGAATTATTTTTAAAAAGTCACTATCCACTTCTTTACACAAGCCAGATGTCTCAATCCATTATTTATTATTGAAAGAACTTATATGTCAGCTATAGTGTCCCTTCAGTTGGAAGAAAATATAAACATGTTTTCTCAAGCTACACGAGCCTTTAAGGCAAGAACGGAGAATTTCTCCATTGCCATGTGCTTTATTAAGCATTTGTTACTGCTTCACAGCTCAGCTGGTCTAAACACAAGATACTTGTTAAACTGTATAGTCAATTAGTCATTTGTGAAGCCACAAGTTTATACACGTTCTAGTTGTGTTGTGGAGTTAGGAAGTTAGGATTTTGAGTTCACAGCAGATTAAACATGCACAGAGCGAAAAGTAGTGCAAATTACCGTGTGCAACAACATGCTGTGGAATTTAAGGATTTTTCAGTTGTGAAGGTAAAATTGGTAGATAATAGTCAGCCATGTGGTAAAGCTGTAACAGTAGACCAATGTTCGCAAGTAACATAACACATTTACTTGGTGAACCCTTCCACGTACATTTATATTAGCTCAGTCATTAAGATGTTAAAAAAATATTTTATTTGTTTTGGCAATATTTTTAGCACATAAAAAATAAATATTTTCCAAGTTTTTAGTGCCTAAAAATCTGAGCCCTAGTTATAATTGACAAAACACAAAGGACTGGTTACTTCAAAAGTTACTGAAACATCAATCAAAATTTAACATAGCTGTAAGTGTGAATGTTGGTGTCATTCTGTCTGATATTCAGTAATTGCAGGTCTATGTGTAAGTTTAACAGCAGTGAAGCTAATGACACACAAGCTTTGTGATGGAGAGGAGGTGTGAGTGATGAGTAGATTGCTGGAAGCCTTCAAAACTCCTATATTGAATCAAAGATCAAGTTTAAATAATTTGAGAGCAAATTCACATTTTGAGTGTGTCCATGTGTGTGTGTGTGTGTGTGTGTGTGTGCACCTGATATCTGTGCAATGATTCAATTATATCTAAGTTGACAGCGACGTTGGCAACAGTTAACATTTAATTTTCAAAATTTGAATTAAAAGGTAATTTTAAGGAATATAATGGCCAAGCCAAGTTATGTGTGTTGGCTGTTTGGGCATATTTATAGAGTAAATATCAATACAAGAGACAACTAAGTCATTCCATGTCAAATCGCACAAAATTTGACCTTCATATCTCCGATTTCATTAATATTAAATGTATGTGTTCTGTGAATAAAAAAATGATACCCCTATTTTTTTGTTTGCCTGTAAATTATTTTGGTAAATATAAAGCATTAAATTTTCGGATATTTCTCGCACACCGTTCTACATAAACATAAATATCTCTGGTATTATTTTTCAGATAAATATGACCTGTAGCTCAGTTTGAACATTAAAATGTGTACTTTATTTATACGTTAAACAAAAAACAATTAGTTTGATATTTCCTATTTTTACATGGCCATTAACATTATAAACATCATTAACAATACTGTACACTAAAAATTTCCAGGAAAATTTTTAAAACGTAGCTTGATGATGCCATGTAATCCTAGAAAAAGTTCAGAATAGAATTCTAAATACATGCAGAGAAATTAAATAACTTAGCAAGCCGTGCAGACTGGAGTAACGCTTCATCCATGGCTAGAAGGTATACACACCGCGTGCAACTGATTGCGAGTCATGCGTTGCACTTCCGTCAAGGACAAACTCTTAGCATAAATACTGAAAAGGGTCATTTCACGTTAAATCTAACATTTTTGAAACTTGACATACTATTTTCTCCATTTTTTAAATCTTATCAATATATGAGATTAACTAATCCGTATGTTTTCTTTTTGGTGTGACACGTTTATTTTGCGCTTTATTAATATTATTTTCACGGTATATTCACATACTGTATTATATAAAAATCATTATACCGAATACTATTTGAAGTTTAGAATTTTCGTGGTTGCACCAGTCCAAAGTAAAAAAAAATTGTAGTTTTGCATGCCATTGTTTTAGGTTCACTCAAAATATAAAATAGGCCCCTTTTAGGGGGTAGTATTTTTAAAATATGTTTTAATTACTAAACGGTTACTTTTAAAAAAGTGAGAAACTATAATTATAGTCAGAAGTATTGTGCATTGAACTACACTCGTTTAGAATGGGATTCGAATAAGATGTGATATAAATACTTTACTAATGACGTGTGCGTGGTGAGTCACTTGTATCGACTGAACAAAGTGCTGTGAACACATGGGCAAGGTGTCCGGTGTTTATTGTTTGCATAATATAATTTTATAGCTAGTTGACCTTTAGTGTGAGCTGTGGTGTTGATTGTGCTTGTGTATAATCTTGGCTGATTTGGTGCAACGGAGTTACGGCTACTGTTTTAACCCATTCAAATTAATCACAGAGTTCGTAATAAAAAGCTGAGACCAGTGACGTCAGCAATGCTGATTAAACTTAAATTAGAAGACAAACTTATCTCGCGATTTGAAATTTTGTGATAGTTGCCGCATGAAAATTTCAAAACTTCCAAAGGAACAAACCACCACCGAGTTATGTGTGCCTAGTGCTAGTGAAAGTTTGGTAGAAGAACATGATAGTGACAGCTCCTCATCCTCTAGTGACGCAGTAAGTATGGTCCAAACAGATGTAACATAAACTGAACGACAGTTTGCCTGCAATAGGAGAATTTCCAAAAAAGAAAAGAAAACTCGCAAAAACACTACCCTAGGGAGAAGTTGAAGAAAATACCACAGGCAATGAAGCAGAAAATATTTCATGATACAGACTCTGCTTCATATGAAACTTCAAATAATTGTGAAGTGATACAAAAATTAACAGATTCTTTCCATGAAACGGATGACAAAAATCTTAAAATACAAATACTGACGATTTTTGGCTGTTGGTCGTACAATAAAATAAAACATTTTGGTGTCTCAACTTACATGACACGAATATCCAAACAGCTGGCCAAAGAAAGGGAAATTTTAGCAACCCCATACCCCAAGTCCGGAAAACGTTTAGACCTTATAAAAGGTTTCTGAATTTTATTCAGCATTTAGTAATTAAAATATATTTTAAAAATACTATCCCCTTAAAGGGGCCTATTTTATATTTTGAGTGAACCTAAAACAATGGCATGCAAAACTGCAATTTTTTTACTTTAGACTGCTGCAACCACGAAAATTCTAAACTTCAAATAGTATTCGGTATAATGATTTTTATATAATACAGTATGCTAATATACCGTAAAAATAATATTAATAAAGCGCAAAATAAATGTGTCACACCAAAAAGAAAACATACAGATTAGTTAATCTCATCTATTGATAAGATTAAAAAAATGAAGAAAATACTATGTCAAGTTTCAAAAATGTTCGACTTAACGTGAAATGACCCATTTCAGTATTTATGCAAAGAGTTTGACCTTGACGGAAGTACAACGCATGACTCGCAATCAGCTGCACGCGGTGTGTATACCTTCTAGCCGTGGATGCAGCATTACTCCAGCTTGCTAAGTTATTTAATTTCTCTGCATATATTTAGAATTCCATTCTGAACTTTTTCTAGGATTACATGGCATCATCAAGCTATGTTTTAAAAATTTTCCTGGAAATTTTTAGTGTACAGTAAGTATTGTTAATGATGTTTATAATGTTAATGGCCATGTAAAAATGGGAAATATAAAACTAATTGTTTTTTGTTTAACGTATAAATAAAGTACACATTTCAATGTTCAAAATGAGCTACAGGTTATATTTATCTGAAAAATAATACCAGAGCTATTTATGTTTATGTAGAACGGTGTGCAAGAAATATCCGAAAATTTAATGCTTTATATTTACCAAAATAATTAAATTACAAACATAAAACTAGGGGTATCATTTTTTCATTCACAGAACACGTACATTTAATATTAATGAAATCGGAGACATGAAGGTCAAATTTTGTGCAATTTGACATGGAATGACTCAACTGCATGAAGGGTGAAATTATTCACTGTCATGCTCTTACCCTCCATAGGAAATCACAGCATCTACATTACATTTATATTTTGCACCACATATTTGTATTATGTATAATGTAATTGCATAATTATAATTTTATATCCGAACATGTTTGGGTGCATTCATAACTATTTCACAATACCGCAAACACTTGTCCAAATAATAAATAAAAAGAGTTAAGAAACAATTGGTTATAAAAGCAATGCAAACTGCTATACAAGTTTCAGAAAAGCAAAGCTTCCAACCAGTCATGATTAGGTATCAAACTAGCTCAAATGACTCCCTACATAGCCAACATTAGTTTTAAATCTACTAAGAGTAGAATATAGGAATAAAAGTTTCTTGTACAAGCTGTCATCTCAGTTACACTCTACTTAGGATATTCCAAGTTGAAACCGAAATTATGTCAATATATATAATTGATAATAGAAAGAAACAAAAGGAGATTCTAGTCGATAGTTAAGGGGAAGACGTAATAAAGCTGAATAGATTAAAGTCTCAAGAATGGAAGCCTAGGCAGATTTAAATGAGTGATAAGGTTACAATGGTTGTACGTACAAAGCTCTAACGATTCCGCGGGCTGATTCCTATCTTACCATGACGTGCTCTAAAGTTGGCCAATGGAAATTGCTTCCTTCGTGTCGCCCACGCATAAACAAATGCAACACAACACACACTCGTCTTGAATCGATCCGAGAGAATGCACGTGCGATTTGGAATTTGTACGTAAGCTAGCGCATATACATAATTCGGCGCTTGCTAAAGGGTGACAAAGTTAAAGTGTTATAACGTTGTAGTTGAAGTTACAAAGTTACATTCTATTTAAATATCATCGGCAGTTCTCTACAAATCTGGAAATTTGCAAATAAAGTTAAATGTTGGTTAATTCTTCGTTTGGTTCCATTCCTACCGCAACTCACGCATACCCTGCAGATTAGGACCTCTTGCTAGAGCTAGTTCGGACACCAAACACGAGATCTTATTAGGTCTTAAAGGCGACGTCTTCAACTTAGTGGAACGTTTGCGTCAAATGGCGAACCGTGTGGCACGATAAGACGACGAGGATTGGGCCAACGATATTCGAGAAGAAGACAACGAGGCTTGGGCCAACGATATTTGAGAAGAAGAGGACCAGTAGAAGCCGACACGATAAGGATTGAGCCAGCAAGATTCGAGAAGAAGAGAATCAACAGAGACTGTGGAAATAATGGACCAGTAACATCAGGGACGGTGGCGACATCGGTGTGCAGCAACAAAAATAAGGTACTGAGTGTTAAAATAGTTTATCAGTGATATTTAAGTAGATGCTTCTTAGAAACGGCAAGATGCTGGAACAGTCTGTAGTAGATAGTAAAATTCAGGAGATAGAAGTTGTTAATGGGGAAACCGTAGATGTAGTAGCAAATGTAGGGGGAAATGTAAATGTATCAGATCAAAGAGAACAGCTAAGGGAAGGTCATTCTGGCAGTAAAGGTCAAACACCAGTTGTAAATACAGAAAGTAACATGCTAGGACAGATAATGGCAATGCTCACGAAATTGAAAACTAGTTTAACTGAGGTTAGGAAGAAAATGGAAACTAACAATAAATGTTTAACTGAGGTTAGGAAGGAAATGGAAAATAACCATAAAAATTTAATTGAGATATTGGATAATCACCATAAAAGTTCAACTGAGAAATTGGAAAATAGTTGAACTGAGAAATTGGAAAATAACATAAAAGTTTAACTGAGGAATCGGAAAGTAACAATAAATGTTTGACTGAACAGCTAGAAATGACCACCCAAAGTTTAACTGAGAAGATAGAGAAAGAGATAGAAAGTAGTAGCAAAGTGTTGACAGAGAAATTGGAGGGGAATAATCGAGGCTTGACAGAATTAGCACAGAGAATAGAAAACCAACAACACGTGATAGAAAATTTTCAGGGGGAAATTAGAAGTGAAGTGGATAATTTAAGAATTGAGGTTAGGGAGAACAGAACTCAGGTTGCGGGGGAGATAGAAAATGTAAAGAAAGAAATTAATCAAGAATTTGTTCGATTTGTTGAGAAATCTGAGAGAGAGAGTAGTAACCTTAAGGAAGAAGTAGGGCAGATATTGAATAACGAGAGAGAAACAACCTGCAAAGAATTGGAAGACAGTAAGGTTAGGTTACAAAAGGCAGAAAGCGAAGGTAGGAGGTTAACTGTAAATATGGAAGATTTAAATGAGCATGTAAAGGAAGTGGTTACGGAAATCCAGGGTGTAAAGCAAGCACTGGAAAATTTGAAATTAAGTGATAGTCGTGCTAATTCTGCTTGTCCTAGTGTAAACACAAATCCTAGTGTAAGCGCAAATCTTAGTGAAAGTACTAATCATAGTGCAAACAAAGCCACACAGGAGATTGATCAAAGCAAAAATCAAAATCAAGGTGAAAGAGCTTTCCAAAACTTTTTCGGGCAGGGGCAACCCCAAATTTGAATCAGAATTACAAGATTCGAGAGAGATATCGTGGTCTCATACCTAGAAATGACAATTTATGGGAAAACCGGAAAAGAGTAAACCTTAGAGATAATGGTTAGATCATTGATATGATTGTGTACTTGTCAAGAACAAGAAAATGTATAAATATTGTAAATATAGTTAAGTTTAGTATAATAGTGACTAAGTGAAAGTGTTGTGCAAACCAAGAAGAGAAAGAGGATAAATAAACTCATAAATACTAAACCAAGGAACTTTTGTAAAATTATGTAACTTCTGAAGATGAAAAAAAAAAAAAAAAAAAAAAAATGTAAATAATAGGGTTTTAAGTAAAATTTAATCTTGTTTGGAATGCATGTTTTAAAATGCTTGTACAAAAAATGTATGTGGATGGAGAATTGCCAACTACGAGAATTGGTATTCACTAAAAATTAATCATTCGGGCAGAACATAAACATTAACTTATTATGTAAAAATAAAATAATGTTTATGGGGGCATTTGAAACCGAAGTTATAATGTCAAGATATATAAAATTGATAATAGAAAGAAACAAAAGGAGATTCTAGTCGATAGTTAAGGGGAAGACGTAATAAAGCTGAATAGATTAAAGTCTCAAGAATGGAAGCCTAGGCAGATTTAAATGAGTGATAAGGTTACAATTGTTGTACGTACAAAGCTCTAACGATTCTGCGGGCTGATTCCTATCTTATCATGATGTGCTCTAAAGTTGGCCAATGGAAATTGCTTCCTTTGTGTCGCCCACGCATAAACAAATGCAACGCAACACACTCGTCTTGAATCGATCCGAGAGAACGCACGTGCAATTTGGGATTTGTACGTAAGCTAGCGCATATACATAATTCGGTGGTTGCTAAAGGGTGACAAAGTTAAAGTGTTATAACGTTGTAGTTGAAGTTACAAAGTTACATTCTATTTAAATATCATCGGCAGTTCTCTACAAATCTGGAAATTTGCAAATAAAGTTAAATGTTGGTTAATTCCTCGTTTGGTTCCATTCCTACCACAACTCATGCATACCCTGTAGATTAGGACCTCTTGCTAGAGCTAGTCCGGACACCAAACACGAGATCTTATAGGTCTTAAAGGCGACGTCTTCGACTTAGTGGAACGTTTGTGTCAAAGTATAACTATTCCAACCAAATAACACAAGCTACTACTTAAGAATGTAAAAGCTTAAGAGCCTTAATTTGTACCAGAATAGATAAATTGATTTAATTCCCCCTGTGTGACATAACTATGCAACACCAATTTTTAAGATATAAGTGTGTGACTTTGCACAGCCTATCCTTTCCCTGGTTATTAAGGTCTGCCGTTTTGTTTTTGGGTGATTTTGACAATACAGCCACGTTATGTGTATTTTATTCATCACGAGTTTTAAAGAAGGTACACTCTATACCAAAAGTTTATAAAATTGGCCAAAACCTGGATTACCTCTACCAGAAGGTGCTGCTTTTTTGAGACCTGTCTCATTATGACAGAGTACCCTGTGCCCTTTAAACTACTTTTTCACTGAGCCTGAAGCATTCATCTATTTCAACAGCTAGATGAGCTATAAAGAATGTGATGAAGACAGAACTAAGGCACGTATGTTTAACAAGTTCCATAAGCTCAAGAAAGCCTTGGAACAAGTGATTCACCTGGTATACATGTTTTAAATTTAAAAAAAAAAAAACGTTAAAAATGAAAGATTAAAATCACAATTTTATCTACAACCATTCAAAA
This sequence comes from Tenodera sinensis, assembly GCA_030765045.1. Taxonomy (NCBI): domain Eukaryota; kingdom Metazoa; phylum Arthropoda; class Insecta; order Mantodea; family Mantidae; genus Tenodera; species Tenodera sinensis. The sequence continues at coordinate 71,675,573 of CM060962.1, read as the reverse complement.
GCTATAATGAAAAACTACAGCACAGATTAGAGATGTAACTATTGCCAAGCAGCAGACCAGAAAGTATTAAACTACTTTTTGTCTTACGGAATAAAATAAAATTAACACAATACATTGCATTCAAGCACCAATGCTTCAAGTAGTTAAGCACAAGGACAATCACAATTTCATTGCTTATGTATACAAAGAGTTTTAAAATTACATGATATTAACAATACACCGTCATGAATCTATTAACAGTTTCACTTATGCTTTGTAATGTATGCAAGGTAAGGCTCAATTTTGGAAACACTGCTCAGTTAATCATGAAACAAAACAAAAAAAGCTTTGGAAGCATATTTTTCACTGCAGTAGATATTGCTCTTGAAAAACATACTAAGCATTATACACAGAAAAAGTGAGAAGAAAGAGAAACATTTCAAATTAATTTTAAATATTTACAATATAAAACAAAAGTTCATATCAAAGTTTCAAAGTCTGAAACCTGCAACATAATTTGACTGGACTCTCTTTGTTCTCATCCGATGAATTTGCCATTACCTAAACATCACCAAAACAGCCTACTGTGGTAAATCTACCAAAACATTAAATTGCTTGTAATTCTTTTCTGAAGTCAAACTTCCTGTATCTATTCAGAATTTCCTCCTTTCAATTTAATTAAATTATTCACTTGAGTACATTTTTACATTCTTCCAGGAATTTTCTAATTGAAATCATTTACTAACTAAAAAGAACCATAAATGTTTTTGAAAAAATTAACTAATAGTGGTCAGAGTTCATGTATGATGTATCAAACACATGAATCACAAAATTTCATTCAATAGCAAAAAACTTACCTCAGTAATAACACAATCATTCCATTGTAAAATCATACAAACAGCACTGGTAGTTTTCATATTGGTTGAATAAATGGTGTTACACCAATTTCACATAAGATGACTTTTGCACCTATACACACTAAAATTGTTCCAAAGTGTATTTAGCTTAAAAACCACAACCTCAGAAAATTATCCTTCAAGAACACTGCTGTCATTTCAAGATCGTTGGCATGCTCAGATGCATCAATTAAAAGTGATGTGCAATATTTTAAAAGTCTTCTATAAAACATAACACTGTTTGTCCTTTACAATGAGGGATTTTCAAATTTGCTACCCCTCGTGATCATTATATCGTCATACGAATGTTCCTGTGTTAATTCTAGAACCATATGTTTTTTTAACACAAGAAGGGTATAAAATTTCTGTGCAACCTGTAACAAAGAAAAATAATGTGATTAAGTACACATGTTACTATCTAAAAGCATATCTCACACAGGTTAAAGTTTTAACAATAAACCATCTGACTTAATGTCATAACTATTCATTAACTAACCACAGACTAAGGGTTAAGAAAATTAAGCTATTACCCAGTTATACTACAGTAATGTTAAACTACATGATACATTGTTCTGTTACATAATTTTTCTATATTATCACTTGACTAATCTGGTCACAGGAGTAGCCACCTTTACAAGGTTTCTTGAAGGCAGATTCCTTTTGAGAGAGGCCCTTTCAGATTGACCTGAAAATTGAATATTATGCTCCTCACTTCCCTGCTGCATATGGGTCAATCCACGTCAAATCGAACACCCGTAAAACACGACTTTTTCGTAGGAGGTTCAAATTTTTTTTATGAATAATAGGCATAAAATAAGGATACCCGTATTTGTTTATTTACGTATTTTTAAATTACTTGCTTAGTTATGGCTATTAGAAATTAAGCAATTTCTGCGCGCACCGTAATATAAAATCGCTGTTACTCTAAGGCCATATAGAGTTGAGAGTTGGGATTTGGCGCACTGGAAAGGTTAAATACAACACTTTTAACAACTTCCGATCAATCATTATTACACATAAATTTTGGACTGTTTTTTTGATGGTATATTTTGTAAAACCAAAAATAGAATTTAAATCGATGAGTTAAAAATCTAAAAAAATACACACGTATGCCCTGACATTTTATCTATAAAATAAGATGTTGAAAACTATGGAGCTTGCATTAGTGCATTTGCTACAATTTTTTTTCTGGAGGCCTGCAAGCACACACGGACGAGTAACAAGCCAGGTGACTGCACACAGCCTGCGAATTGCCGAGTCAGCTATGCTACTCACATAACTTCTTACTAAGGCAGTACAGTTCATTCAGAAAATTGTCTCCACAATCTTTCTGATACTCCTGTGGCATCTGATACGTGCTTTTGAACTTTTGAATTTTTTTGAAAAAATCTTCTGTTGTAAGCAGTTCTTTGCTTTTAGCTTCTTCCTTCAAGTACGTCCATACATTTGAAATAATTTCTCTACTCTGACTGTGTAATGTTTTGGTCCCTAAGTTAGAACGTACAGGTGGCATAATTGATTTACGCTATGATCAATGTCTCACAAATTCACTATATTCACTCTTTATCACAAAGATCTATGTCTTCAACGGCACGCTGCAACTAAAAAGCACCTTTGAATTAAGAAGACTGTCTCAGATCATGCAGACATCACTACCTTCTTCCTCCCTCCCCATGTGCATGGTTTCATTCGCACAATTATATAATATGAGCTGATGAAACAGACAAAAGCTATGGATTCGCCAACAGTTTAAAATGCATATTTTAAAAACATTTTGAAGATGCTAATAGTGTACATATAATAGTGTCAGCTAGCAGTGTTCTCCTTACTGTACTGTTGTAAAGTTCATGGAACCTCAAGCAGTTGACAGTCGCTGTAATGGAAGGTGGCAATTGTGCGAGGTTACGGTAACCGCCACCGCTACCACGCGAGTCCGCTGCACTGATTTGCAAGTAAGTTAATTATAACTGAACTATTAGAGACTCCATTCTGATTTTTTCTGAGAATATTGAATAAACTTCATTGTATTTTTAGTTTTTTTTTCCAGATTTTTAAATGGTCGAGTTTATGTTATTATCTAACTTTAAAACTTTAATCGTATAAAATATAATACTAATAATAATTAATAAAATTTTCTAATAAATACCTCACGAAATACTGCAATTTATCTTTAATTTGAGCCAAAGATCAAGTAATTTGCTTCATTACAATCGGAGGTATGATTGATCGAAGAGTGAGGAGCGCGCGATTTTTGGGACATTTCAAAAATTAACCTCTTGAGCGATGGCCATTTAAATGTCCGCGAGCCGAGAACTGCTAGCATTTAAATTCTTAAATGCGCTTCGTATATACACAGCTGTATTTTGTGTAAATATTAAGTTATTTTAATGAAACAAAAACTGGTATAAAACTCGTTATTTGCAGTATAAATGTACGTCATCAGCAAAGTTGAGTTGTATTTACAAAAGGTTGAAATGGCACAACTTTGCTTCACTGTGGTGAAAAGTCAACTTTGCTCTGTCGAACGCATCTAATATATGTTCTGGGAAAGATTCAGTAAAGAAACACCCATTGTATGTGTGGCTAATGCGTCAGCATCCTGTGAAATACATCGCTACTGCTTGCGTGGTCTCTTAGTCATCAGAATAGATCAACATTACAACTTTTGCTTACGCGAGTTTCGTAACTGAGTAGAGTCCGTGTCTTTCTTTGTTGAAATACATACGTATTCTTTCCTGCTTGTAGCTGAAGGGAGAAGTGGTATAAAAAGGAGTTTTTGCACCAACTGGATATAACCATATACAATTGTTTGGGGATTTGGACAGCTCTCTAAACCCACACAGGACAATGACCGACCTTGACTACCGACTATAAATAACTCACAGCCTAATTGAACAATACCACGTTGGGGGTTGAAAATCCAAAACCCCTGCACCCCTCAGACTTCAAGGAAAACATTATCCTAAAAGGATACCACCAACAGCAAAGAAGTCCCACCCATTTCGAAAGTGTTTCGTGTGCCGCAAGAAGGGAATTCGCGAATGTGGAGATGTACCTACCCTTGTGTGTTTATCCCTGTTTTGAGGTAAATCACTGCAGAACGAACATATTAAGGTAAGCCAATAAAGTATATAGACCTTACTACAATGTTTCATAAAGGGAAAATTATAATAAGTTGAGTTGCATAAGGGATAAATAAGGGTTAAATGCTTAAACGCACAGGACGCCCATATCGCTCATCCGCCATTTTAAATGGACGTCATATGACGTCCATATCCCTCAAGAGGTTAATATCTGCCAAAATAATCTTTTTTATATAAAACGAAGAAACACGGGTCAAATATATTTTGTTCCAAAACACCAAAAAAAAATTTTCAAGAAAATCTGAGAGATCAAGGTCATTTTTTGCCATATTTTGTTCGATTTGACGTGGAATGACTCATATAGATCACCAGACCTCGGATTTTAGGTAAAAACCTATTTTGTTCCCAATGATGTATATGAAAATAAACAATTGTGTATGTACTAATTGTGGAAATATATGTTCAAAAATGATGGTCCTATGCAACCTAAAAATACCTAATTTCACATTAGTAACTAATTTTAACTTTTTCAATTTCTTCATTTGGTAACATGGAAACGCTGTGTAATCCTGTACACCAGTTGTGCCTTGATAACAATTACAGTGGACAATGCATAATATGGAGGACATTAAAAATATTATTTTGAAACTGGGGGAGGATGCAGTGAGCATTATTTCAGCTAAAGAAATTTTACAGGACCCAACAATTGTCCATGATATTGCATTCATCAAATTATATTATGTATTTCTAGTCCCCACTATTAACGCTCTGGTCTTCAGGCAAACCAATCTACACACAACTGGGACTGATAGAAGAGGTGACAGAAAAAATCAACTTGGTTCGTGGTAATGTAGGTGAAAAAATTTCTGAGAAACTCAAATCAGTGGTTCAAACAAACCCAGAACTGACAGTTCTCTGCACAGTTGTTGATATCTTGTCTAGAAAAATACCTAACACATGAAAGTACTGTTCCCCTGCGTCTAATACCAACATTTAAATATGGTCCAGTGATATCAGTTGATGTGGAACGCTCATTTTCAGCTTATAAGATGGTGTTATCTGATAAGCGATGCAGTTTCTCGATGAAAAACTTAGAAAAGGTGTTAGCTGTTTACTGTGACTCTAATTATGGACTTGTACAATAAAGTCATTGTCAAATGTTTCAGCTAATTTGTAATGGGAAATAAAATAATGCTATTTTTTGTTCACCTATTTTTGTAATGTTAGAACCTATTTTGATTTGTGATAGAACATATTTTAAGTATTTAATTTAAGATTTTAGGAACTAAAAGTCTGAGGTATATTGATCACCAATGGATGGAAGATGAATTGGATACCACAAAACTGCAGCCTACATTCCCCACACATTAGTTGGTTCTGCAAAACTGCATTACATTGGATATCCCATCAAGTCTCTGGGATGACAATGGTGGTGCTATATAATTGTAAACCTTTACCACATGGATGGTGATATCTTCCTTGAACAAACAAAATCTGGACTCACTCATACAAACCATGCTTGATGCGGCAATGAAATGAATTATAGCTCCTTATCCATGGAAAGAGAGCTCTAAGGTGGTATGAACATGAAGTGTATTATTGCACATGACATCCATGAGATAATACCACATCATGATGTCTCACCAGGGCAGATGGTAAATGCTAGCTATTGCTGTGAATTTTTTGCAATACTACCTTTGCCTACCTCTAAGGAGAAAGCAAAGATATTTTTAATAAGTGATGTATCAATAAATGCAATTCACTTTACTATCTAGATAATATTACACATCACTGTAAGCAAAATCTTCCGACAAAGTAGTTTATTACCTCACTGTTTACCAAACAAACATTAGCTTATGATGTTTTCTCATTAAAACTGGAGCAACCCACTTGAGATAGCTTCCTTGTCATTCCTTTGCTCTTTAAACATAGAAATAGCAGGCAATACTTTGAGCTACTTCATCTTACCTGTTTCCTATTATTTCGATGCGTCATTTCAGAGAGATACAGCTTATCAGTACGTGACAATTTACTTTTTACAATATGATACATATGTCCAGCACGTTTATTAAGAACTCGTTCTTCAAACTGTTCATATGTTTCATCCACTTGCTGTTCTTCGGGCTGGAATACAAGAAATTAAAATATAATGTACCACTCCAATGCAAGCATTTCTCTTATTTAATTATAATATTATTGGATAGTTCTGCACAGTTTAAAGTGTTCTTACTGGTCCAACTGACGCAGGGAACTCATAATCTTCATTCCATGGGGTAGCCACCCCTCTTTCAGATATTGCACCTGGAGTCTGCGCAGGCGGATGCTGATCATCATATCCCATGTTGGCCATCAATGGATTGTTCTGCAAAATGTGACATTAGCAAATACTGTTTCAAATTTCTACTGTGTTAACAATAATTCCATTGCACACATATTCCACCTAAAATCTGCTATAATCCCAGTTAAAAGACACCATAGCATCAATGGAAAGATCAGATATCTAGCATATCAATTGCAAAACTAATGACTTTTATTCTGTAAAACCAAAAGTGAGAGTGAAAAATAAGTAAAACAGGCAGTTTAGAAGCAACAGGCAGTTTAGAAGCACAAGATACTATCAAGAAGAGAGGTTACCTATATCAGCACACAATAATGAGGTGAACCATGAAATAGACCCAGAACCATTATTGGTAAAAACCAGTCAAAGTAACATCAAAATGGATCAGACAAAAACTCAATTCTGGGTCAGTCATAATTTGCAAATTGCCTTTGACCTCTTGACAAAGATCAACAAAGCTATAGTACAAAGTACACTATAGTTGCCGAAGTGGATTGCACAGTTCACAAACTCAACAAAAACATGAATGTGAAATGAGTGATGTGACAGGAACATGGTAGTATGAATTACTGTTCATCATAGTCAAGCTGAGTCCTGGACCATGGATGGAAGACAAAACTAAAGGGAATTACTGAGACATGGTACATATGAAACACATGTAAAGAAGAACAGATGAACGGCTGGTCAGAAACATGGAGGAAATAAAAACGGGATTGGGAAATTTTGAAAGAATAGTAATAGAAAAAGTCATACAGCTGAACCAAAGATTGACACATCTAAAAAGGGTTGAACAAACCAATAGAAAGAGGATTAGCACTCATCTTTTTTGGTTTAAGGGTGCTCAACTACTTGGTCATCAGTGACTAGCAGTCATCAGAAGCATTACTGGGCTAAAAAGGTTAGCTTTACTACAAAGACTATTTTACCTGGAAAGTTAAATGGGACGCCGGCCTCAGCATATTGTCAACACTGGATGGAAGCATCTTAGCAATTAGAGACCAGAGGAGAGGGCGGCTGCCACAGAGAGTATTGGCAGATTCATAAGTTGGGCAAAATTACAGGGCTCAGTATAGGTAAATGAATTGGGGGTTATATTCTGGAATGTTGAAGGACTGATGAAGAAAGTGAAGAATGGAGAAATAGTGCAGTTATTAAATGCAGGTTACGTAATTGCTGTAATTGAGACATGTCTGATTAAGGATATTGATATTGAGATGACTGGATTTACCTTTTACAGAAAGAAGGTACTCAGGCAAAAAGAGAGGGGAGCAGGTATCAGGAAGATTGGGGTTATTCATAAGAGACAGTTTGCAAGTGAAACTGTTAGAAAGGTTTAGGTGTGGACTGAGTGTTATGGTGTGAGTTAGGTGGCATAGGGGGGATGAAAAGGGTATGTGTGGCAGCAATATATAACATACTAAATGGTATTGGAGTTTTACAATCCATACTTAGCTAAGCTAAGCTTGGACAAGATATGTAAGAATTGCAAAATAGATACATGTATAAAGACTTTATAATAACGGAGGACTTTCATGCAAGAGTAGGCAAAGCACAAATTAAATGAGTGGATATTGAAAATGATAAGGATAAAGAAGAGGGAGTGCAAAGGGCTAGTAATGACAAAATTTGCAATAAGGACGGAAGGAATCCTAGGTTTTTTTGAGGAATTTAATCTGGTAATGTGTAATGGGCTTAGAGGGAAAGACACTGCTGGGAATATACTTTCGCAAAATAATAATGGGTAGAATGTGGTTGATTATATGAAGGTCATTTTTTTCTTTCAAGGTCCCATTGGTCATGAAATTAAAACTACAGTGAAAATCAGTTGACATTTTGTGCACATGCGTTGCACAATATCTCTAGTATGCTCCCTGATCATGTCATGCCCCATTTGTCAGTTCTAAGCACACAGTGAGCTTCTAAACATGCCCAAAACAATAGCCTCCTGCCAAATATTAAGTGCATGATGTAATCCAATTTCTTTATGCAGAGGGTTGCAATGCAGTCAAAATTCATCAACAAATGAGTAATGTGTACAGTGAAACTTTCATGAGTGACAGCAAAGATCAGAAATGGTGCAAGAGCTTTGAAACTGGACGTACTGATGTTCATGATCCAATCAGTCAAGGAAGAAAGCAAATGTCAACTGATGATCTTGTTCGCCAAGTGGATCAGGCAATTTGAGAAAATCATCAATTCAAATTTCTGTGTTGGGCGATTCATTTCCCAAAATTTTAAGATCACCTCTTTATACCATCATGACTGACATCCTTCAGTACTGCAAACTGTGTGCGAGATGGCTTCCCAAGATGCTTTAGGACCATCGCGAAACACAGCAAATGGTCACTGCCTTAACGTTCCTCCAGCGCTACTATGATGGAAAGATTTTTTTTAAACAAATTGTGACAGGAACGTTCCTCCAGCGCTACTATGATGGAAAGATTTTTTTAACCAAATTGTGACGGGGGATACGACATGGGTCCATTTTGACAGCAGTCTCATATAGCATGACTCTTGAACGTCTACGAAGGGCAATTCAGAACAAGCGAAGAGGAATGCCGTCATTAGGCACTGTCCATTTCTCCTCCAGTGTTTTCATGGGATGTGTTTGATTACCCACCATAGAGTCCGGACTTAGCTCTATCTGATTTTCAGCTCCTTTCTCACATGAAATGGTGGCTAGAAGGATAGCATTTTGGCACAGACTATGAGCTGCATACCAGCATAGAGAAATGGCTGAATGCACAGGCAGCTGCCTTCTGTGATGAGGGGATTGCATAGTTGGTACCATGCTATGAGAAATACCAACATCGATGCAGTAGTGTGTAGCTAAACATTGTCAATAAAATATTTTTGATTTTCACTGTGATTTTGGTTTCACAATCACTCAGACCTTGAAAGGAAAAAAAAAAAAATAAGTGCTCATATGATGCTTACAAAAGAGCTGGATGTGTATTCAGTAGATTTTAAAGTGATGGATATAGTGTGTTCAAGCAGTCATTTCCCATTAAAGGAAAAATTTCAAAAGGTAATGTAAGAAAGTAAGATATAGGTAGAGAGAAGGGCAAGTAGAGAAATTTCTAAAAGAATTAAAATCACAAGTCGGAAGTGCAGATTTTAATGTAAATATAGAAGGATTGTTGGCAATTTTGAAATGTGAAGAAATGAAAGAAATGAGAGATTAACACTGAAGAAATGGGCTAATTTACCAAGAGATACAATAGGATAAAAGCTATGAAATTAAAATTAGATAAGGGCATAAGGTAACTGGTAGTTATTTAGGAAGTGTAAAACAAAAATGGATGAGAAAATTATGCAAGGAGGTCCACTAGGAGTAGGTAAAGTATATGGAGTTTGGTATGTAGGGTCCCAGAAGCAAGATAACCAGTGTGAAAGCTTCCTGGGACCCAGTAATTAAGGAGAAACAGTTTGGGATTCAATATGTTCAGAAATTGCAGGATGCCTGCTTGATAATATTTACATTAAGATGTAATAGGAAAGAAAACGTAATTATGTATGTATCCAAACATAGGAGAAAACAAATCTATCAATCCATCTATTCTATTATTGTTATCACATTTCCTCACTCATTTTTGAGTGCTAATAGCATACATCCCAACTTTACTGTGAATTGAAGCAATATACTAATATTAGAGGTTGACCTGTTGAGCTGCTTAAAATTATAGGAAATCACATTAAATTATGAATGCTGCTTGAATTATTTCAGTTTGAAAACACTCACAGATAAAATTTTATTGGAATTGAAATTCTGAACAAATGATGCAGGAAACTGATAATTGAGGAACAATAAGTGCATGTTAACATGTGTTATTATGTACGCACTTATGCTCAGTTTCAATGACCAATGGAAAATGTAGCTTAAGGGTAGGGCTCCACCCACAGTAATTTACTGCTTTTATGAACTGCCTTAAAAGAGAAGCATGCTTTTATCTGGATGAAGCTATACAGGCAGTATGAAAGTCTGTGGCAGGTTGGAAGTTGTACTGCCAAGAATTGGCCGGGTTCCATTGTGCCACAACATGTCACTCCCCTACATCTTAGTTTTAACCCCGTCCATTGTGCTACACACCGGTTAGCTACCAGTCCATGCTCCCCGCTGTTATCTAACTCAGAGAATAGGTCAGTCCCTCAAATCGTGTCAGTGGTGGAATCATGTCATATAGCAAGGCAAAAAGATACTTCAAAGCCATATGGGAACATAAGTACTTTTGCGTTTGTAGTAAAAATAAAGTATTATGATTGCTATGCCAAAAGAAAATGTACGTAATGTAATCACAATCACAAAACCAATAAATCATGTTTCTATTCAGTTCCGCTGCTGCATGCTTGTATGTGAAGACGTGTGTGTCTAAACAAACAGGACCGGAAAAGAGTGGTGGCTTGCATTTGGTGATGGGGTAAGTGGAGAGGGTAAATGCTCAATTGGACTGCTGTCACCCCTCTTCCACATGCCTACTCATATTGAAGAATGAAAATAATTGTGACATCATCTCACAAGAAATTAAGTACCTATAAACAAAGAACTGAGGCACTATCAGTGACCTGAATGGAGCAAAATAGCTCCTCAAAAGATGGCAGGAGCTTCATTGGTCAAAACAAGGATGCACCTTTGTATACAGAACTGTTTTTAAAACACTATCACCATCTTTGTGATTTTCAAATGCCTTGGAGTAAGAACATTCAGAGGAAAAAGTAGTTCACATAGATGTCATGCTGAGTGACAAAACCAAATTTAATTATAGCTATGTAAGACACAACACTTCAACCAAAATATTGACCATTAACAGTGATAGCACAGAATTCTATCAATCTTTGAGAGGTAGAATCAGAACCAGCTATGGCATTGAATGGTTCAGTCCTGATTCTACCTCTTAAATATTGCCCACACATGGCTTGTGTGTTTAAAAACACCAGCAGTAAGTTGGTTGGCATAAAAAAATAACAACTCTATCAACCTGTTTATCAACCAGTAGCAACTGTTATAATTGAGTCAATTATGAAATGGAAAAAACAATTCTCAGAAGCGGTCATTCTTACCAAATCGTAACCCATGTTTTCCATATGTGGTAACTGTTCCTCTGGCATTGGTTGCATTGAGGTAGAAGGTTCTTCAGCAGGTACTTCACACTGAGTGATTATAGGCGGCGGCGGAGGTGGCGGAGGTTGCGGTGGTACTGATACTGGTATATGTACTTGCAGTTGTACTGGAGCTGGTGTTAATGGTGGAACTAGTACGTGCTCATGTTGTTCTAGTATAGAGTGTACCTGAAAATTAAAAGTTCCCTAAATTTATATAATACTGTAGTCTTACAAAAATGTTCATTTCCTAGAAAAACCAAATTAACTTACATTTAATAGTATGGTCTATGTGTGACACAGCAAGAATCACAGCCTGGGAATTTATCAAAATTAACAATATATTTTCACAGAATGAGTGTATACATGTGAAATAAGGAGCAAGAGAAATAGGATCATATAATAAAAAACAAGTACTTTCTTAAAGTTCCTACTAATTAACTTGAAAACTGTGATATACAGTCATGTTATCTACACTCTTTGAACATAAAGCTTCATTGATCAAACATTATTTTTTTAAAACGAACGTCATCCTACAGTGTCATATTGGATAGTGAATAAAATGTGTGAAATGATGCTCAAATGAGCCCGAGGTCCATAGAGCTTTATAGTTTATATAGTTTTTATAGAACTTTATAGAGCTTTGGATAGTTATCCAACATTCACCTTCTCAAGATACGGGAAAATCTTTGACAAAACCTTATCTGGATAACGCGCCCTAAGCGAGAAGTGAAATCGCGACATCTTGGATGTGAGGCAGACATGCTACCACCACACTACAGAGACGGACAATCTTAATTACACTAGATGCATAGAGCACTGATAAATTTGTGATGAATTCTTACAGAAACTAAGTTTTCTGATATATGCTGACAATGTAGATTCAAGCACCCCATTTACTCAAGTACCATGTGTAAGTAAGAAACACAAGATTTTTCAAGCCCTCCCCCTTCCCACCCAAAGAAAAATTGTTGTTGTTGTTGTTGTTGTTGTTAGCTAATGCTGGATTTCTGACAATGAAGTCATTAATCCTCTTACTCTCCAATATTTTTCACTGATGGATGGGGCATTAGAAGTGGCCGGGCATATTTGAAGTAGGTCTCGATCCATTTCCTCTTGCAGATCACATAGAGGACAGAGTGGTGAAGAATATATCCCAATTCTGTTTAAATGTTTTGCCAGACAATCATGTCCTGTAATCAACCTGAAGATTGCAACTGCTGTTTTTCGAGGATACTCAGGAATTACTGTTTGAATGTTTGGTAGTTCCCATCTTTTATTTTTTGATTTTTCATAGTAATATTTTTCAATAATTTTTTTGAACTCAGAGTTGACTAATCTTTAAGCTGCATAAAATGGTAGATTAACTATTGATTTCTGCACATTGCCGGTACCCTTTTTTGCAAGAAAATCAGCTTTCTCATTACCACTCAGTCCACAGTGAGCTGGTATCCATTGGAAGACTAGCTGTTTTTGAAGTGCTGTTAGATGGGTAAGGATTTTCCAACATTCTATAATTGTTTGGTTTTTTGGTGACAACTTGGAAATAATTGCTATAATTGCTGCCCTGGAATCTAAGAGAATAACTGCTTGCTGAAAATGTGAAATTCTGTACAAAAGATTTTGTAGAGCCATTCGAATTGCTTCAATTTCTCCATCAAAGTTAGTAGTTCCATAACTTAAAGATTTGTAATAGGAAAAGAGGTGACATGTGACTCCAGCACCTGCTCCATCTTGGTTTGATATCAATGATCCATCAGTATAAATATGGAGCCATTCGTGTTCTGGAAATCTAGTATGGATTGTCTCTAATGCCAATAATTTTAGAACACTAGTTGGAGTATCACTTTTCTTAACTTCTTCTGTCAGGTGTAAATAATATGTGATGTCTAATGTTTGTGTCGGATTGACTTTAGATATGAAGTTTTCCTTTGAATTAGGAAGGTATACATTCTTCTTGATGTCTTGAATTTTGGAAAGAAAGCCCTCCTGAGTCTTTAGTGTATGTGTAAAATTTCTCTTGTGCCATGTATTGAATGGGAGTCTGATCAACTTTTTGTGTTGAATAAGAGCCACTTTTTCTATTTCATATTCAATGGGGCATTGGTTGGTTAGTATTTCCATAGCTGCTATTGGTGTGGTTTTGATAGCACCTGTAATTAATCTCAGACTTTGGTTTTGAAAGATTTGAATCTTTTTTGTGTTTGCTGTTACAAGAACTTCGCTGCAGTAAGTAAATAATGGCTTTATATACATTGTATGTTGTGTTAAGAGTTGCTCTGGAACATCCCCACTTCATTCCTGTTAGACGTTTTAACAGTGAAAGGCGCCTCTCTGCTCTTTGTATTACATTTTCTATTTGTTTGGTCCATGTAAGTTTAGTATCAAATGTAACTCCTAAATACTTTGCTTCCTTTGTTTCTGGTAATTGTTGACCCTCAAAATTTAGTTTTATTTTTAGTGGCTTTTTTCTTAGTGAAAAGATTTGGTAGTTGATTTTGTTGTATTAACAGTCATTAAATTTTCTTTGGTCCACCTTTGTAAGTTGGTTAAGGATTGTTGCATGGTTTTTTCTAGTTCTGTACTTTTGCTTTTTGGTTTTGAAGTCCATATTACTAAGTCATCAGCAAATAGTGCACACTTCACACCTGATTCTTGTATTTGTTGTGGCAGATCGTTAATAAATATATTAAAAAGTGTTGTGCTGAGCACTGCACCTTGTGGTAAGCCACCGTGTACTTGTTTGTATTTAGATATATTTCTTCCATATCTGGTTGCAATAAAGCATTGTGTTAGGAAATGACATAGCCATGTATCCCTATTTTTTTTTACTTTCTTTAGTAGTTTTGTTCTGCATATAGAATCATATGCACTTTGGAAATCAATAAAAACTGATAAATTATCTTCTTTTCTATTGAAGGAGTCTGATTTCTTGACTGTGAAGTAAGACTTATTCATTTGTAGAGTGGAACTCTAAATCCAGCTTGACATGGGGAAATTAAATTTTTTGATTCTAGAAACCAATTTAACCTGTTTGACACCATTCTTTCCATCACTTTTGCTATTATGCTAGTAAGAGCTTTTGGTCTATAATTTTTTATTTCTGACGCTGTTTTGTCTTTCTTCAAGAGTGGGACAATTATTGCCTTTCGCCATTCAGCAGGTACAGTGGTTTTCCAGGATAGATTGTAGAGTTTTAGTAGTTGTTGTTCTGCTGTTTTTCCAAGGTTTTTTACGTACTCTGGATGTATGTGATCAGGTCCAGGAGACTTTTTGTTTTTTAGATTATTTATTGCAATGTTTAGTTCTTGCATATTAAAATTTTGAAAAAAGATATTGCGCTGAGTGTTAGGATTACATTCTCTTTCTTTTTTCAAATCTTTCTTAAATTCTTTACGTTTCTTTTTATTATTTCTTGTTATTCTATGTGAATTAGCATAATATTTATTGAATGTTTCGGCTATGGCTGCATCATTTGTTAATATTTTATTGTTGTGTATGATAAGTGTGCTGTTGTTTTCTTTCCTATCATTGACATTTAAAAAAAAAAAGAAAAGAAAAAAAAATTGTGCAATATATGCATTACAAACTGTGCCCCTTCCATTATGCTTGTAGTGGGCAGAGGCAGGAGACACACGGCCAGGCTGCAAGCCTTGGCCCAGAAAAGGCTGTTATGCCATAGGTTAGTTAATTGTTAAATAAATGCATTTTTATATCACTCATTTTTGTAAGCCTATTAAGGTATGAACACAAACACAGGTCACAAAGAAAGAATGACACATTACAACTATCGCAAACGCTGTAAGTCACCTGGAAACAAACAAAGATTGATGCTGATGTTATCACTAACCCTGTTATACTTCATACACTCACATATACCAGAAATACACATATAACATTATGCAAGTCAGAAACAATGCTTCCAACATAAATTGAAATACGACATGCACCACAATTTTTTTCAAAAAAGGTGCATGTGGTACACAAGTAATTATGGTACATGAGAACTTGCTTCTGTATTCCTTTCATACCAGTGCAACAGCTACAGTAGTGATACCAGGTAAATATTCTCTCCCTTTTCATGCACTGGAGAAGTTCAAATCTTGCTCTGGTCAAGCTAAAGGGCAGAATTTTATTCATTATAGCACAATATAGTACAACTTACATCCATTTAGGAAATCTGAGGCAATTCAAGCAATGAAATACAAATGTCTGTGTTTTTGAGTCTGTAAAACATTTGGTAACTGAAGGGTTAACTTGGGAAAATAATTTGATGAATGAAAAATTATAAAAATCGCAGTTCAAAATTAATATTCCCTATCATTGGCATTCTGGGATAAAGCGAGTTCCAGAACTAGTAAAAGATACATTGCAATGAAATCAAATACCAAGAAAATTCTGAAGGAAGGAGGGAGGGAGGGAGAAAGGAAGAAAGCGAAAGAGCATGAGCGAGAGAGGGAGAGAAAGAGAGAGAAAGAAATGGTGAAATGCTCATCCAGTATTTTGAACTACCAGCATGCAATCTGAACCTGTCATTTCATTTTGGAAACATTGACAGATTTGCAAACAAAATGAAAAACATAGTAAGAAAATAAATATATAAGTGTGAAATCGTGCATTTCATAACTTTAAAAATAGAAACCGCCTAAAGTTAATTAATTCGCCACCATAATTCATCACTTCACTTTTTAGAATCCATAACAGCGGCTAAACTTCTCTCATACAAAACACTTTATTGATAAAAGAAGCTAATAATATTTTACTTGTGAACTAAATATAGACTAAGAATTTAAGTTTTGTGGATAATGATAGAATTTAAAATGTTTACCTGGTCAGCTGGTATGTGGGGCATTTGAGGCACCTCAACATCTATACTGAGCTGCGGCGGTGGGCCAGGCGTAGCTGGGGGCACTAAACCTGGGGTAGGAGGAGCTAGGACAGATGGTGGGGCTGGAATGTTTGGTGTGGGAGGGGGTTGAAGGTTAGGAGTGGCAGGAGCTAAGACAGGAACAGTTCCAGGTGTTGATGGAGGCACCATGGAAGCAAGATGCACTGGATCAAGTGCTTCAGAAGCAAGTGCTGCCATGTCAGGCACCTCTGGTTGCAACAGAGTTGGCTGGGGAGTGGGAGATGGTATATATGCCTGAGAAGTGGCAGGTGGGAGAACTGCTGATGCAGATGTAATGTACTGTTGCAAATCAACCTGGTCCTGAGGAACCAGCTCTGGTTGTGGGGTCTGCTCAGGCAATTTCTTGTTCAGCTGCAAAACAAAACAACAACAAAATCAGCTAATTACTTAAAAGCATAGAGAAAGTTATTGAACTTCTTGTGCAAAGCATAAAGATTTAATTTCAATAAAATGAAAAAGAGGATAAACAAGATTATTATTGATATGTAATGAATATACCTACCATTGTATCTTCATTTTCTGGAAGTTTTCTTTTGCGTGCTAACCGTTTTCCTGTTACAATATCTACATTTTGTCCTTCAGCTTCAACATCCTTAACTTGCTCCAAGGCAAAGTCGTCTTGAGTTTCATCACCAATCATACCAAAGTCGTAGTTTTCTGCTGCTCGACTCGTTAAATGTCTTTGGTATATCTGTAAATACGGGAGTAAAAATTTTCACCAACCACTGGATAAAGATCCATCTGAAGTACCATTAAAAGGTAACAAACAAACATTTATGGAAAAAGTAAGTTAAAACTTGGAACACTTGCATCATTTACTTTTTTTTTGGCCTTGACAGTTTCAAGACCTAATTACTCTCATCTGCAGAAGTAAGTGACAGTCTGTCACTTCTGACAATGTGAGCAATTATTAGCTCTTGAAATTGGCCAAGGCAATTATACAAAGGAAAAACAATTGCAGTTGAACACCCCTTTTAACAGTATTTTGTAGAAGAGGAAGAACAGAAATTCGGAGAAATGCTTCCCTTCATAATCTGAAATTCTCATATGCAGGTACACAGACTAAAAGGTTCATATACACTGTAATATGAACATCTATAGTATATTTATTACAGCTATTATTTTCAATGCTGTAACAAGGTCAAAAGCAAAAAATAAATTCAGTGGAAACTTTTCCTTATACCTCCATAAACAAAGGAACACAACTTTCAACTTTATAGCACATCCAATTTTTAATAATACCAGTTTGCAATCTCTTAGCACTAAAAATGCATTATGCCACTACTTGCTAATGTTTTCCTCATACTCATGAGTTGTTGCATAACCAAGTGGGTCAGGCAGCATCAACACTACAGTTATTCTGCCACCACAACCACTTTACACATGAAGATAAACTCAGTCCCTTCCACTTTCACCTCAATCACCAAAGCAATAAAATCTGTCTTCAAAGTGTCACACCAAGGATAATCTCTTTACCACAAGCTACCTGGAAATTCTTAAATCAGAAACAGTTTAAACAAAAAGTTAAAAATCATCTCCTAGCTCACCTGTTCTACAGTATTAATGAATTCATGATTACTCCTTTTTCTTGAACTAGTTTTAAGTTTCTGTAAAATTGTTCATACTAATTGTAAGTTATATACTACGAGTACAAAGATGTATGTTTGACAAAGTCTTTGAAGTTTTGCAATTATTTTGAACAAAAATGAGTAAATCAAAGTTATTGAATTGGAAGTTCTGATTCCCAGGTTTATTAATTTTCCTCATATATTTTGTTCTTTATTTCACCTAAATATTCCCTCTAACTCAATGCCCTTTCCTGATTTCAACTTTTCCCCCCCCCCCATTATATCTGATGGTAGATTGGCACATTTCTCAAGCCTCAATTTTTTCTTATTATTTTGGTTTGTTCATATTCAAGAATTGTATGCCAATAGTTATCTTTCATTCCATACATTAGATATTCCTCTAAATTCCTGCCCTGTTATTCGTAATTTACTAATTTCACTACACCTGCACTAGCTCATGCAACTCCCTCCCTCACCCATCTGTTGTCGCCTTTTTATAGTTTTCCCTATTCCATTGTTTCTTTAGTTCCCTGTAGATCCTCAATGAGTTTTTGTTGTTGAAGCTACTAAATATTTCCTGAATTTCAATATCTTTTTGCTTAACCTCTTTCCAGAAATCTCTTTTCATTCTATAGGTTACCAAGTCACCCAAAGCCAATTTTTTTACGACCTTTTTAATCCTGTTAACCCAGGTATTATAACCCAGTTAAATTCTCCTGTAAACTTAAGAATTTTTCAGGATATTTTGTTCTAATTTTGTTATTCTGAACCAATATCTTAAAATTATTGTCATTATTTTTCCTTTGGTCCCTGCTCTTCAACCCCATTTGTACAACCCCATTATCTGAGGCATTTGGCAGTCCCAAATTTTGTTTGCAAAAATTCCTGTGAATTAAGTCTACAATTAGTCAACCCTTCTTGGCAACCCATATTTCTATACTGTATACTAGTTTTTCAGCTAATGCCAAATATATTCTCTCCAGCCACTTTACATGTATTCTTGGTAGTTTGTACCTATAGGCACTAATTACTTTTAAGGCTAACCTTCCTTTTGTCAAAGACTTTTTCTTTTGTTCACTCCAATCACTATTGCTGTTCAGCGTAATCCCTAAACAACCAAATTTATTGATCACTTCAATTTCTGCTCCCTACCAACAGCATTTTTCATTATTTTCAGCCTGTTTCCTTTCTTGAATACCATTAGTTTTTATTTCTGAGTATTTATTCTTAGCCCTTGTTCCTTGCAAAATTTAGAAATTCCTTCAATTGATTTCACTAGTCCAACATTTATATTGACACCACTATTAGGTCATCAGCAAATAGTTCACCAGAGATCAGTATATACAAAGTCATAAACAACATTAAAATAATTTCCACAGTTACAGGTAAATTATCTCCAAAGACGAATGGGAGAAATGTCAGTGGACAAATGACCTTGCAGGCCAGAAAAGGTTTTTATTTTTAAAATATTTTTCATTTCATTATGATCCTTACCTTTGAAAGTGCTCTTGCTGGAATAGGTCTGCCTGGTAAAGCAAATAGCTTTTCCACACCACCTGTTTCTTTCCAATGCATTAAACGTTTTGTAGGTGGAGCCAGATCTAAGGTTGTAACAATATCACTTGTATCTGAAAGCTGCGCCTTCATTTCTTCTCCAGAGATGTTCTTTATTTCATCAACAATGAGTTTACGTTTCCGCTTTGTTTTTGTGAAACCTATAAGGAATGAATTAACCTATGAATATCTAACTCATAATGGATGAAACTAACTACTACATAGAAGTGCAACTGTTAGCCATTTTAATTCTGATACTATAGTTCCTTTATTAGATTCTTCATTATTTTTGCAAGCTTTTTATTTGAAATAATTGAAGCTGACCTGTTGATGTGACTATTTCAAATTCTCTCAGACTTCTAACCATACAGACAGTTCATATGTTGTCACCATTCTTAAGCTTATTTAATCTTATTGGATATAGACCTCTAACAAAACTCTTCAGATGTTTTCCTGTTTGATTTGAATACTTACCTTAAGAAATCTTGATCTCCAATGGTGGCCTGTCTCCTCAGAGAACTTATGGACTGAGTATTTGAGAAGTCAGTTACCTCAGCACAAATACATTGTGAACAAACCAGCAACTGTCACCCCGCTCAACCCTACATCATTATAAACATAGAGGATGCAAGTTCCTTGTTCATCAAAGCATTCTGAAGATGAACATGACATCTTAAAAATACTGTCTCTACATAATTATATTCCTGGTTGGAAGCCTCAGAGACACTGTTTAGGAATCAAAGTATCCACAGAGAAAAATAATTCATTGGTAAACTCATCTGCCAATTCAATTCCTGATAATAATTACGAACTTATAGAAACATTCTAATCAGAGAAAAAGATAATGATGTTTCTGTGGTTAAGAAAAACTAACAATATTTGAGATCTCAGTCACTTGCATTTAAGCAAAGCCGAACCTTTGTCAAAAAACTTGGGACAAGTGTGTGCTACCTGAATAAAGGCCACATATATTATTGTTTATGATGAACACATAAATAATTATTTTTGTTTAAGTCTTGGCATACTCTAGTTTGGCAGTTGGCAATCCTCAGATTCATAAATATGCCATTCACTTGACATTCAGGTTAGAAAAAAGATCTTGCTGTTTACTTACAGAGGAACCCAAACTGTAACATTAGCTTCTACCAAAAACCATTCTTTCACAAATATGTGTATAAGAGTGAAGTCAAACTAAGCAATATGCACAAAGTAAAAATAAAAGTTCATAACGTAATCTGATACATACAATATCTGCCCCTTCATGGAATATGAAACAGCCAAATTCAGTACGTCACAAAATATAAGCACGTACTGCATTTTTTTATGGATTTAAATGAAGTTTTATACTTTGCAGTACGTGTGAAACACGTTTAAATTTTTAATTACACTCAACTGAAAATAAGCAGTTGAATTATACCCCTCATGTTATAACTTCGCAAAATTTAAAGCCCTTTTTGTCTTATGCTTTTGAAAATGTAAAAAGATTATGTACCATCTCATAATGGTCACCATCACATAATGGTTGCATCTTGACTTACAAGGAATTAGGTCTTAAGTATTTCACCAAATACTTATCGTATTAATATTCCAAATGTTCACAATCAAGAACTAGTGAAAAATAGTGTGCTGTCAGTGCAACCTGTTAGGGAGAGAGTACAGATTATGCAGTGTATTGTAATATGTTCCTCATTGTCGGTGCCATTAGTTTGCCAACTGCCGAGACGATGGCTAGTCCATCATTGAATCTGATTGGTTCAAGTACCTAACTTGTGGGAATTAGCACACGTGACTAAGCGATAAGCAAATGAAGTGGTAAGGCATGTAAACCACTTGGTTAGCATGCGCCAAGTCAGTTACCATCTATAGTTATTCTAACGAGTGCTTATTTTGTGAAACACCAGTATGGGGAAGTACAGAACTTATACAGCAGGTTTTAAACTGAGAGTGATTGCACTCATGGAACAGGATGGTGACCGAGCTACAGAAAGGGAGTTAGCCAAATTACAGACTAGACTCTAGTTAAAAAGTACACACAATTCAACAGTATTATAAATACTTTTGTAAATAACAGATGAATCTTAGTTTAATAAATTTGCCACATTTTTTAAAAGTTTTCTTTATTTTTTATTTACTGGAGTAGGTGTTCGCATTGCAGTGTCAGCGTCACTTTTGTTTTCTCTCTTTCCCCTCTTGTTTCTTATAAACTATGAACAGATAATGTGACCATGCTTCAATATGCTCAGACTCATTCTTACTCCCATTATCATACACTAGTTGCTGAAAGTTAACACGGTCTCCAATAGTTTATTCTTCACATAACGACTGCATCGGGTATTTTTACTTTATGAAAAAAGCCTAAGAAGTGTGATGGCTATGCAATGAAATACAGTATACATATTGGAATGAATTACACATGGGAACAAGTGTAAATTAAGTTCCTGATTTATGGAAATCGATGACCTGTTTGACATTCTTTTTGTTTTTAATTCTGTGGCAATTTTATTTTCCCAGCATGCAGGTAGCTTTAAATTTGAATTCACCACAGCTAAATTAGCTCACTTATCACACCTAATCTCTACATTTAGCTACATGTAAAAATCTTTCATAACATTTTATAGTTTTATGGTTCCTATATTTTCTGTTATTCATCTTACCATTTTTCATTATTTCACCTGCTATCTCATTAAAAGCCATTGATTATCATAATCACTATATCTTCACTCCCAAAACATAACCTTCTACCACTTTAATGTATCAAGATACCCCTATGCTTAGTATGATCAGCCAATGTCAACCCCTTTTGGTCAAGTCATTTACAGGAGATTGGAATATCTCAAGTATTTCCTGGAACGGGGTTGTCATATTTCGAGATACAATAGTACGCACTTGCAGCATTCATTTACTTAGACGATGTTTAGTACACAAAAGTAAAAAACATAGCTCTCTAAATTTACAGACCCTACATTAAAACTCTTATTTTCCCAAAATTTCATTTTCCAGGTGCCTATAAAAGGCAATATCAAACTCATGCTCTTTGATGTTAAAAAAAAAATTCAAATTCATAATTTCTTGTTCTAAGTATATTCTCCATGCTCTTGCATTGTTAATTTTAACTTTTATGCTACTAATCCAGAATTCCTTTAATGGTCATCCATGATTACTTGTAGAATTTCTCTCTTGATTGTAATGCAGATATATTTCTACATTCAACCAACAGACAAAAGTGCTACAGCAGGTAGCCAACAACATAATACTGTATTTATTCTCACAATTTCTCCCCTATGATATTAGAAGGTTTTCAAACATTATTTTCATTGCAATTTTTATGGAAAATTTTGGACATATCTTGACCTTCAGAAGCTTGCTTTGTTAGGATTCCTGGAATACCCAACATCCTATATAGGTACCTGATGTGCCACATACCTTTACCCTGGGGACACACGAGCATTTATTTTGCATACATTTTAGGCATGTAATATGCACACAGTTTAGCTTCACTAGGTATCTAATTGAAACAGCAGACATGTTCAGTGCATAACTAAGGTCATCAAAGCAAAGCGAGTGTAAACGTCTATTTTAGTGGAGAGCAGAATTGAAATGTTAGATTGCACATAATCTAGAAACTGTATGTGCACTGAACTCCCTAGCATAACAAGAGAAGAAGTGAAACACTTCACATGAAGCTCATTTAGTTTGCATTCTGCTTCTCCAAGCACCTCTGCGATTGCAAAGATGGACACAGAGCAATTAATAATTGAGGTTGAAATTCGTCCTGTGTTATGGGATACCACTTGTGAGATGTACGACAAGCATCACTTTATATTTGAAAGAAGTTCATCAGATGAAGAAGCTGACATTTGAAAATAATTAAAAAGTTTGTCACCATCTTTCTGAAGCCAAGGATACAGTACATAAAAATTGCTGTGCAAATGCCTCTCACTGTTAATTGGTTGTACCCACCACCTTCTTCCTTTTTTCCTTTTCTTTAATAAGAGAGAGACAAGACCCATTACTGCAATAACTTCATCAGCTTCCATCTTTGAGAACTGAAAGGACGATAGAATGCAAGGGTCTCAGCCCTGTGTCTTTAGATCTCAAACGCACACGAATATTATGCAGATGCACATATTATGCTCGTGTGTCCCCAGTGTTAACCCACCGGCGGGCACGCTGTTGTAAAAAGTACAACAGCAGCTGTTTTTATGCTTTATCAATGCCTTAATCTTAAGCTAATGTGCCGCTGCTACAATGTATTCCTCTATTGTTGTTTACTAGACAATGTTACTATGGTTTTAGTTTCCTCGTTCAGCTTTGTCAGTTTGTTTTCTGCATTGTAAGCAATGAGGTGTTGAATGTTGTAATAAGTACAATGCGCGCCTGCTCTTGTAACAGTTGCAAGCTTTGTTTCTAGCAGTCAATATGCAGAGGCGAGTATAATAAAAAGTGAAATGTACTTATTCACTGTTTTTTTATTTTCAATAGCTGCATAACAAATGTTGATTTTGTTATATTGGCACGTTTCCTTTGCTATTTTATTTTAGTTTGAAAGGTTTATCAGAAGAGGAAATTCGTAAGTTACTCTTAGAAAGCAATGATGAAGCATATTCAGACTTTTCAGAACTGGAAGAAAGTGACGTGGATTTGAGTGACGAAAACATTGAATTCGAGGACCATGATAGCGAATCCGAACTGGAAGCTGCGGATGGTGATGATTTCGTAGAGCCCATGGAAGAGCTGGAATTCTTTATTGGAAAAGACCAAGTTACGCGTTGGTGTAAAAGTGAGTGTGCTAAACTTTCAAAAACCAAAAGAAAAAACATTGTGAAAATTCTGCCAGGTCCCAAGAGAAATGTGAAGGACATAACCGATGAAGTCGGCACTTTTCTGAAAATAATTGACGTTGACATTATTGATGAAATTGTAACCTATACAAATATGTATATAACTAGACAGTGGCGGTGCCGTGGCCAAGCAGTTAGCGCACTTGCCTACCACCTAGGCGGCCCGGGTTCGATCCCAGGGACCCGCATGTGGTATTTGTGGTGGACGAGGCGGCATCAGGGCGGGTTTTCTCTGGGTGCTCCGGTTTCCCCCGCCATCTCATTCCACCGGTGCTCCATCTTTATTCCATGTGTCATCAGTGTCACCGCCTGAGGTGCCGTAGTAGTAAAAGCGGGCGTTAAACACTACAACAACAACATAACTAGACAGCGAGGCGCTCATAAATTCTCGCGTGAAAGGGATAATAAAGTGACATCAAGACACGAAATAATGGCAGTGTTGGGGATTCTTTTCTTGATTGGTACAAGAAAGGTCATCATGCTAATGTAAAGGAACTTTGGGTGGCAGATGGAACAGGAGTGCAACTGCTTAGAGCTGCAATGAGTTACAAAAGGTTTCTGTTTCTTCTAAGTTGTATGCGGTTTGATGACATGGAAACGAGGAATGATAGGAGAAAAACTGATACGTTGGCTGCAACTCGTACAATGTTGGAAGCTTTTGTTGCTAATTGTCAAAATTCTTATACCCTAAGTGAATTCACCATAGTAGATGAAATGCTTCATCCCTTTAGAGGTCGATGTGGATGGATACAGTACATTTCCAGCAAACCAGCTAAATACGGAATAAAAATGTTTGCATTATGTGATGCAAAAACATTTTATTGCAGTAACCTGGAGGTTTATTGAGGCATGAAACCAGAAGGGCATTGCCACGTATCTAATGCTCCTGAGGATATAGTGAAGAGACTTGTGGTGCCAATAGAAAACTCCAACAGGAATCTAACTACTGACAATTGGTACACAAGCTATCCACCTGCTGAACATTTACTGCAAAAGAATATTACATGTATTGGAACAATTCCTCCAGAATTTCTCCCAAACAAAACAAGAGAAATTGGAAAAGCATTGTTTGGATTTCAGATGGACAAGACCTTAGTCTCATATGTTTTTTGTAAAAACCGTGCTGTCGTACTTCTGTCTACTATACATGACACAGCAGCACTTGATCAAGAAACTAACAAACCAGAAATAATCACAGTCAACAATATGACAAAAAGTGGAGTTGACGTTGTAGATAAAATGTGTGCCTCTTACTCCGTTTCAAGGATTACTAGAAGATGGCCATTGGCTATATTCTTCACCCTTTTGAACATTGCTGGTATAAATTCGCAGGTATTGTTTTCCTTTACAAAGCTAGAGGCAACTTCACGAAGACGTATTTACCTCAAGAAGCTAGCAGAAAGTCTTATGAAAGAACAACTCGCATCTAGAACCCAACTCAAATCGCTGTCAGCCGATCTCACCGTATTTCTTATGCAGTTCCGTGGAGAAGCATCGTCTTCTGAAGATAAGATCCTTGAACCTCCGGCAAAGAAACATGGGACATGTATCCTTTGTGGGTGTCAAAAAAATTCCTCAACTTCCATTAAATGTGATAGATGCGGAAACTTTGCTTGTAAAAGTCATACTAAGAAACAAATTGTATGTGAAAGGTGTTATGAAAGTGAATGTGTTTCAGAATAGCTGGATAAAATGGTATCATAGAGAACTAAAAGAGTTAAGTTTTTGTTATAGGATGTGATAATAGTTGTTTTGAACTGTTTTATTCAAAATATTAACCAGTTTATCATATGCTTGCTATCATTTAAAAATGTCCATGTTGTAAATTTTACAACGTGCGCCTGGTCATGTGACAAAATTAGGCGTGCCTGCCGGAAGGTTAAGCGGTCAGAGCACACATGTTTCACATACGTACATAAGCAACTATCATATTTAAAAATTGTTTAGAACTTTTGGTAGCAGTTCCAGTATTTTCCTGTCCTGAAAACATTAAGCAGTTACATGTAATGTGAAAGCATTGCAAAATTGCATCAACTGTTGTATTTCCGTGTATAATTATTTTTAAAATAAAATTCCATTTAATTTTTAGGGTACCTATTTGATTTATTTATCACAATTTACTTTCTTTCTTTTTTTAATCATGATGTATTTCTCCCCCATAATTATTTTGCCTTGAAATTTTGAAGAAAAGGGAGGAAACTATACAAGTAAATATGGTATATTAATATAATGGACTGTATATCACAGAAATAATAACTAAGATTGAAAATGCACTAATATAATCAGTGGGTATTTCTCACAAAAAGCACATACAATAAAAAAATTAGTGAGTAATAACTGAACGTGCAAAGATATAATAGAACATACCGTACTTCATTGCATACTCATCACACTTTATGTAGAAATTAGAAATACACATTACAACCATTATGCAAAGAACAAGTTATTTAAGCCTGTCGTATTAACTTTCAGCAATTAGTGGACACTAATGTAAGAGCAAGTCTGAGCATATTGAGGCATGGCCACATTATGCTGTTCCTTATTAAAAAGGACACGGGAAGGGAGTCAAAAATGGTGTTGACACTGCAATGCAAAGTCCTGCTCCAGTAAAAAAATCAGAAAAGAAAAGGAAGGGAAAACGCAATTGAAGAATAAGGTGAAATAATAAGGTTATTGACTTGGCACGTGTTAACCAAATTGTTCACATGCCTTACTGCCCATTAGTTTATCACTTAGTCACGTCCGCAAATACCTGCGCTTTAGGTACTTAAACCAATCATATTCATTGATGGGCTAGCCACCACCTTGGCAGTAAGCAAACTTACAATACGTTAAATATTCTGTACTCTCTCCCATGAACCTAACAGGTTGCTGTGGCAGCATGCTATTTTTCAATATTTCTCGATAGTGAACACCTGAAATATGAATGCAATGATTACACGGTGAAATGCTTAAGTCCAGATTGCTTGTCTATAAATCAGGGTGTGACCATTATACAATGGCAATGATTATGTGATGAAATACAGTACTCACAGTAGTCAAATCTTGATTCATCATGTTTACAGGAGTAAGTTAAAAGAGAGACAAAATAAAATGGGAAAATTAATACAGGATATTCCTGTGTTACTTTTCATATAAATGCATGTTTCTGGCCCCTACCTTCTTTGCTAAAACAGGTTTGCATTACACTGCTTTTTTTTCTTCATTTAAACAACAAACCCTTTAAAAATGTTCTGCAGCAGATTACCATCGACATGTGTGAACAGTCATTTTCATTCAGTTTCATAAGCTCAGTACCCCTGCAAGCAATTATTGGTACTGCTTTGACTTCTCAATTACCTTCCCACTTTGAGCTTTGCTTGTAACCTCATTCATTTCATCCATGTAGACAGCACTTCCAATTTTAGCCCAATCTTCACATTAGTCATCATGGACAAACACCAAATAGATCATCTGGTTTCACACTTTAATTGCCGCAACAGAATGCATAACTCATGAACTCAATGAAAGCATTCACAAAAATGAAATGATTGATGTTACAGAAACATCACAATTGACTTTTGGTTCTTTCTGCATTTTTCCACACACTTTCAAAGGCTTACTATCTCTGCCCTACCTACAACACAATGGCATCTTTGCTGTAAGTGGACCAGTAAAGTAACATTTCAGACTGGCCAATACTGCTGCCTAAAAATACTGGCAATAACATACAAGACGTACAATCAATGCTCTAATCAGTGTTCTGAAAATCACAGAGAATTTTGTTAGGACTTGAGCTTCTGAACAAATGAGTGAGAAAATAACACTTCAAGCAACAATAAAAGTGGGTTTTATTAACATGGATTATAATGATAGGGGACAAAATAATCTAAACAATAAAATACAGGAAATCAAGAATTCTAGGAATGATGGATCTTCTGACCACCCATACCAGTGAAATGTTCCTTTGCCAGGACTGCATGCATTGATATTTTCACAAATGCCAGTGCATGCTACTTTCAGAATTTAATGTATCAATGTAACCGAGATGACTGCTGAACATGCATTATCTGATATGAGTACTTTTCAAAGCTAGTATAGCTAACCTCTTAGTGCTGAGGCATCTACAGGAGCAAGAGCAAAGCTTTCTTCTTCATTCTGTAACAGTGTTGTCTGTTCATGAGACATACTGCCAACTTGTTCTTCAACTTGTTCTTGATATGTTGGCTCTGGTGGAGCAATAATAGGCTGTGGCTCTGGCGGAGGGGGTTCTGGCAATAAACCTTGAGCTGGAGTTGCTGGTCTTGAATCTCCATCAATACTAAACATAAATAGTAAACACATGTAACAGAAATTACACCTGTTAATTATAAGGTGATTAGCTTGCAAAAATTTGGGAACTAAATATACTGGTTGCATTAGTGGTAAAGAAAGAAGAAAGCAAACACTGCATGGTTATACATCTAGTGTCTTTTCTTATGCTCATAATAAAGTTAAGCAGGTATTACTATTTAGTATTAATTTCTTTATAAGGGCTTCTGTGCATCATCAACAAAATACACATTGTCAAGCAATAATTGTCATACCCTTGAAGAAAGAAGAAACAGCATCAGAAATAAAAAATTATAGATCAATAGCTCTTACTAGCATAATAGCAAAAGTGATGGAAAGAATGGTGTCAAACAGGTTAAATTGGTTTCTAGAATCACAAAATTTAATATCCCCATGTCAAACTGGATTCAGAGAGTTCCACTCTACAAATGAACAAGTCTTACTTCTCAGTCAAGAAATCAAAGACTCCTTCAATAGAAAAGGAGATAATTTATCAGTTTTTATTGATTTCCAAAGTGCATATGATTCTATATGCAGAACAAAACTACTAAAGAAAGTAAAAAAAAAAAATAGGGATACATGGCTATGTCATTTCCTAACACAACGCTTTATTGCAGCCAGATATGGAAGAAATATATCTAAATACAAACAAGTACACCGTGTTGTTCAGTGTTATTAATTAACTCACCTTTTAAATTAAATTAAGTACACCGTGGCTTACCACAAGGTGCAGTGCTCAGCACAACACTTTTTAATATATTTATTAACGATCTGCCACAACAAATACAAGAATCAGGTGTGAAGTGTGCACTATTTGCTGATGACTTAGTAATATGGACTTCAAAACCAAATTCGTCCGATATGACACAATGTTGGAGGATGTTAATTTAAATTAAAAAAAAAAAAAAACTTCAAAACCAAAAAGCAAAAGTACAGAACTAGAAAAAACCATGCAACAATCCTTAACCAACTTACAAAAGTGGACCAAAGAAAATTTAATGACTGTTAATACAACAAAATCAAACTACCAAATCTTTTCATTAAGAAAAAAACCACTAAAAATAAAACTAAATTTTGAGGGTCAACAATTACCAGAAACAAAGGAAGCAAAGTATTTAGGAGTTACATTTGATACCAAACTTACATGGACCAAATAGAAAATGTAATACAAAGAGCAGAGAGGCGCCTTTAACTGTTAAAACGTCTAACAGAAATGAAGTGGGGATTAACACAACATACAATGTATATATAAAGCCATTATTTACTTACTGCAGCGAAGTTCTTGTGACAGCGAAGACAAAAAAAATTCAAATCTTTATAAACCAAAGTCTGAGATTAATTACAGGTGCTATCAAAACCACACCAATAGCAGCTATGGAAATACTAACCAACCAATGCCCCATTGAATATGAAATAGAAAAAGCGGCTCTTATTCAACACAAAAAGTTGATCAGACTCCCATTCAATACATGGCACAAGAGAAATTTTACACATACACTAAAGACTCAGGAGGGCTTTCTTTCCAAAATTCAAGACATCAAGAAGAATGTATACCTTCCTAATTCAAAGGAAAACTTCATATCTAAAGTCAATCCGACACATACATCAGACATCACATATTATTTACACCTGACAGAAGAAGTTAAAAAAAGTGATACTCCAACTAGTGTTCTAAAATTATTGGCATTAGAGACAATCCATACTAGATTTCCAGAACACGAATGGCTCCATATTTATACTGATGGATCACTGATATCAAACCAAGATGGAGCAGGTGCTGGAGTCACATGTCACCTCTTTTCCTATTACAAATCTTTAAGTTATGGAACTACAAACTTTGATGGAGAAATTTAAGCAATTCAAATGGCCCTACAAAATCTTTTGTACAGAATTTCACCTTTTCAGCAAGCAGTTATTCTCTCAGATTCCAGGGCAGCAATTATAGCAATTACTTCCAAGTTGTCACCAAAAAACCAAACAATTATAGAATGTTGGAAAATCCTTACCCATCTAACAGCACTTCAAAAACAGCTAGTCTTCCAATGGATACCAGCTCACTGTGGACTGAGTGGTAATGAGAAAGCTGATTTTCTTGCATAAAAGGGTACCAGCGGTGTACAAAAATCTGTAGTTAATCTACCATTTTATGCAGCTTGAGACGGGAACTTCTATGTATATATATTTGTAATTTTAGAATCAGAATGTAAATATAAGACTTTTAGGTATAAGTATAATTTTGTATTATAAATTGTGTAGAGAAGCCGCCTCTTGAAAGTATGTTGACCTGAGCACATTTCTGAAGGCCAGAGGAGAAACCTCTTTTGTCATCTCGCGCCGAGGGACGTTTTGCCTAAAGTCCAAGGACACAGCTGGGGAAAATACACCCCTCCCCCATAATGAGACTAGAGAGAAAGTGAGGGGGTGAGATAAATAAATAGGAAAAATTGGGAGAGAAAGGGGACTGACTGTCTGTTTGTTGCGAGGTCGCTACGAGGGTGAACCTGTATCGCGAATATGTATAGTTTTGCGCCAAAAACGTCGATGTGTGAAAGGCGACAGTGATTAGCGTAAGGTGAAGTAAATAGCGATTGTACGACGAAATACCAGAAACTTGCTCAGGTCGGCACTTCGAGGCAATGACGTGGTGGAGAATAAAATCAGAAAACGTCTGTGCTGTATATGTCATCTAACCTTGCGCCTGAGAAATATCCTCCTCATGCCTACCTAATCCCAAACAAGATCAACGCAGCGGCGCACAGCGGAGAGGCAGCTACTGCACCGGATGAGCTACCGAGTATTTCATGTGACAGGAAAGAGACTGTCACAAAAGTGGCACCCAACGTACACTGTAACAACAGTGACTGTAACAAGTGGCTTCACAACCCCGTTACAAGCTAAAAGATTAGTCAACTCTGAATTCAAAAAAATTATTGCAAAATATTACTATGAAAAATCAAAGAATAAAAGATGGGAACTGCCAAACATTCAAACAGTAATTCCTGAGTATCCTCGAAAAACAGCAGTTCCAACCTTCAGGTTGATTACAGGACACGATTGTCTGGCAAAACATTTAAACAGAATTGGGATATATTTTTCACCACTCTGTCCTCTATGTGATCTGCAAGAGGAAATGGATTGAGACCACCTTCAAATATGCCCGGCCACTTCTAGTGCCCCATCCATCAGTGAAAAATATTGGAGAGCAAGAGGATTAATGACTTCATTGTCAGAAATCCAGCATTAGCTAACAACAACATTGTCATATTGTGTTTAGCCTTCGAGCAGGGCAGACATACCAGGAAAAACCAGGTAGCTACAGAACAACGGGTGTGGATTTGGTGTTTTGCTGGGTGAGAATAGAAATGTGAACAAGCTGGTGTTTGTGGATAGTAGAATAGAATAGAATTTATTGCGATTCAATACAGTGAGATTCACAATTGAATCATGTCAATAATATATACATTGGATTGTGTTACAGCTTAAACACAAATAAAGTGGAACAATCAAACAATTATTTACCATAAATACTCTTCAATAGTATAATAGGCTGTATCTATCAGAAAATTATGCAAAGCTTTTTTAAATTTACAATCATTTTTTACCAGTTTAATTTCTTTTGGTAAAGCATTATAGAATTTTACCCCCATAAAACTAGGCATGCTCTCATAAAGACGAAGCCTGTGACCCTTAATGTAAAAATCATTCTTATTTCTTGTATTGTAATTATGATTATCAGAATTAACTGACATTTGTGTTTTGAACTTTTTAAAGTACAGGATGGTTTTATATATGTTGTTGTTAGCTAATGCTGGATTTCTGACACTGAAGTCATTAATCCTCTTGCTCTACAATATTTTTCACTCATAGAGCAATAGCAGAATAATAACCGCTTTTAAGAGAGCACCATATTTTTATGTTTTGGCGGTCACATCGCTCTCTCACAACCCCCAGAATGTCTGGAGGACCACACCTGTCGTTGGTTTACGGGTCTCACCGACCTGACCGGGAGAATTATCAAAATAAATTCACCTACCATATCCTCTGATTACCAATCAGAGGACGCATTACATGCCATGACAAGTCAGCATGTTAAGGGTTAATATTTTATAGAGAAATTAGAGAAATGGAGAGATTGGAAAAATAAAGACTCCCTAGCCCTCGGGAACCCTAATAGCATCGGGGTCGGAAGAGAACAAGAGATGACCAAGGTAAGGTCAGATAGAAAAGTTACAGTGAGGAGCAAAACACCAGTAAGTGGAAGTAATGTTCTGCTCAGCTTGGGTACCTTGTGGTCGCCATTCACATATCCCCTAGACAGAGACCCCTGAGTAATTTATCAAAATATATCCCAGTGTTTCACAATACATTTATATAGCAGAAATACATGAATTTATTAGACTTCCTTCATTTGTAGAAAATAATAGGCAAATCGCTTGTAGTGTGCAAATACTAATACTTTGTGAAACAGGATTATAAAATTTAACAGACAACATGTAAAGTATGGAATGGCAAAGCACTACTGTAGAAATGTAGTTCGTGCAACAAAAAATCTAGTATTTGCACAAGTTGGCAGAGAATTTATTGTAACGTACAAGTCATACCTTTGTGGTATAGCCCCTGACACCCACAATTCCTCTGATAAAGTCTTGGCAGGGTAAGTGCAATGTCAGTGGCCTTCCAATTTAATATAGTACTTATATATTGTGATATAAGGATGGTAAGTGACTTTTACTGGGCCGAGGAAAAGTTGGAAAAGACGAGACGCAATTGAGTCTTTTCAATTTCTGAGGATTAGTAAAAACACTCAACCTCTTGAGCGATGGCCATTTAAACATCCGCGAGCCGAGAACTGTTAGCATTTAAATTGTTAAATGCGCTTCGTATATATACAGCTGTATTTTGTGTAAATATTAAGTTATTTTAATGAAACAAAAACTGGTATAAAACTCGTTATTTGCAGTATACATGTACGTCATCAGCAAAGTTGAGTTGTATTTACAAAACGTTGAAATGGCACAATTTTGTTTCACTGTGGTGAAAAGTCAACTTTGCTCTGTTATACGCATCTAATATTAGTTCTCGGAAAGATTCAGTAAAGAAACACCCATTGTATGTGTGGCTAATGCGTCAGCATACTGTGTAATAAATCGCTACTGCATGCGTGGCCTCTTGAGTCACCAGAATAGATCAACATTACAACTTTTGCTTATGCGAGTTTCGTAACTGAGTAGAGTCCGTGTCTTTCTTTGTTGAAATACATACGTATTCTTTCCTGCTTGTAGCTGAAGGGAGAAGTGGTATAAAAAGGTGTTTTTGCACCAACTGGATATAACCATATACAATTGTTTGGGGATTTGGACAGCTCTCTAAACCCACACAGGACAATGACCGACCTTGACTACCGACTATAAATAGCTCGCAGCCTAATTGAACAATACCACGTTGGGGGTTGAAAATCCAAAACCCCTGCACCCCTCAGACTTCAAGGAAAACATTATCCTAAAAGGATACCACCAACAGCAAAGAAGTCCCGCCCATTTCGAAAGTGTTTCGTGTGCCGCAAGAAGGGAATTCGCGAATGTGGAGATGTACCTACCCTTGTGTGTTTATCCCTGTTTTGAGGTAAATCACTGCAGAACGAACATATTAAGGTAAGCCAATAAAGTATATAGACCTTACTAAAATGTTTCATAAAGGGAAAATTGTAATAAGTTCAGTTGGATAAGGGATAAATAAGGGTTAAGTGCTTAAACGCACAGGACGCCCATATCGCTCATCCGCCATTTTAAATGGACGTGATTTCACGTCGATATCCCTCAAGAGGTTAATACACGTGTATTGATACAATTTTTTGGGAGATAGTCATTAAATATGGCATATGAATGAAATGTGAAATACTAAGCTTGAAACATAATATTCATGTTTCCATGGTGTCTTGGGTTTTATATATGTAAAGACTGGGAAGTGTTAGGAGCTTTAACTGTCTGAAGGAGTGCCTACAAGATTCATTGCTTGCAAGATTAGCAAGGTACCTAACAGCCCTTTTTTGTAGTGAAACAATTTTATTGAAATTTACTTTACTAGTACTACCCCATAATTCTATGGTGTAGGTAGTGTGTGCTTGAATGAGGGAAAAATACATTGTCCTGGCAGTGATGTCAGGCACAAACTTTCTTAAATATCTAAGAACAAATAAGTTTTTACTAATCTTGGATGCAAGTCTATCAACATGTGCATCATAGGTAAATATACTAAGTTTAGACCTAGGAGTTTTGTAGCTTTTACGTTATTAACTACTGTATGGTTAATAGTGAGCTGAGTTAAAGTGTCTATGTCTTTGAAGCCAAAATTAACTATTTGAAGCTAATAAGTCGTTCTTCTCTTCCTGATGTATCGCTGTATCGGCCGTTGATGCTTAAATGTCGTTGGTGACGTGGTGTTGCCCTTTGATGTGTTTCGCTCTGGCTAGTCAGCTTGAGATCTCTTACTTTTATCTCGGGTTTGCGTAGGTGTAATGGACAACCCAAGAACAACTTTATATATTATTTATTGCATATTAGATTTATTTTCAGGAGATATGCCGATTGTATATGTAGAGGAATCGCACTCACGTCCACACAGCACAACCTGCCGTACTGGTCTCTGGTTGAGTAGTGACCAGACGCTTTTTCTCTTACCCACGCTAAGAAAACCATTCTCTTCCAATTTGAATGTCATGACGTCATCCAAGAAAGCCTCGTATCCAAAATGCTATTTCCTTTTCCCGCAATTTAGAAATGTCCCTTTCTATTATAACATGTTCTTTTATGAATTTCGAATATATAATTACCTTTTTAGGATTAAACGATATTTACTTTATATTTTATTAAATATATCGCGCGACTTTTAAGGTTTTCAGACCTGACTTTCGAACGTGTATTTAAACTATGTAGTATGACGTCATGACTCGTTAATTTCAAACCAATAATGCGTTTATACTACAAATTTAACGACTATCATTTACTTATATCTTGCTCACCTTACAACACTTGCTACTCTATTATCTACATATGTTATTACTTAACACTTATCGCAAATCTCACATCCGGCAATTAAATTAAAACGTGTCTTTTTCAAAAGCCCATTCGATCGGAAATCTAAATTTCGGTATCAAATGCCCCCATTTATGTTATTTTATTATTTCATAATAAAATAATGTAAATGTCTTGCCCGAAAGAAAAATTAAAAATTACTCCTGTATTTTGAATAATCGGCAACACTCCCATTATATACAATTTTCAATTACACTGTTTTGAAATTGGTGATTAACATATTTTCTCATTAATCTTTTTAACATGACAAACAATTATACATTTGACTTAACATTAATCCTTAAATACTAATTACAATATGTTATGGTTTCTTCTGTGAAGCTTTTATATAAAGGTTAAATTTCAAGAGTCTTTCTTTATACTTCCTTCTTTTAGTTCATGTTTGCTCACTTCGCTCTCACTATCACTTGCACTGTGATTTTTTTTTTCACTTTTGTTATTGTAACACATATCTTTACTAGATCCTTTAAGCACTAAAATGTACATATATTTATATAAATCCATTACACTCTTCAGACAAGTTCTTTCTTTGTCTTGCTGTGATAACTATCTATACATCTAAATATTTTAACAAATGTTTACAAATTAAATATTCTGTTTTCTCTCTATGCGGAGATGAACATTTTAACAATCTTTCTGAAGCTGTTATTGTGAGCTCTATACAATATATTTTTAAGCTCTTTGTAGTATATAGCAATTCACATTCTGCATTTTTCATGAATATGTAAGTACCTGACCAATATATGGTTTTCAAGTAAGCTAACATTTAAATTTTATCTCAAAGCTGATTGGGCGCCAATAGACAAATGACACTTCCAATTTTTTTTTTTTTTTTTTTTTTTTTTTTTTTTTTTTTTTTTTTTTTTTTTTTTTTTTTACATTAAATCAAGGTTCCAAGGCACCACACGGTTTCTTGTATGGTCGAAGGAGTTGTTTATGCCATCTTCCCAGACATTTTTCATTTTTAACATCTTTTAATTCATAGGTATGATAACCAAATTTTGATATAATTTCTGCAGGACCTTTATATAACAATTCCATCCTTTTGTTCTTACCTCGCAATGCACTTGATAACTTATGGTCTTTAACTAGTACCCAATCGCCTATCTTAGGTTCCCATCTATGTTTTCTACTCTTTTTCTTTAATTTTCGCTTCTCTGCCTTTTTCTTGATTCGTTCAAAAGCAATTTTCGCTCTTTCTTCCTCACTTAACTGAATGTCATTAATTTTCAGTGTTTTTGGTACCCCGATCAATATTGGTTCTGGTTCAATTCCTAACATTAATTTTATTGGTGCAAACCCAGTAGTTACATTAATGGTGTGATTGATAATCTTTTCTATCAATGGACAATATTTCACCCAATCCTTGTGATTATGATGTGTAAGTACACGTAAATAAATTCCTACATCTCGGAGGACACGTTCTGTTGGATTCCCTGATGGAAAGTATGAGGAACAATGATTTAGTTTTCTCGAGTCTAATGTCACCCTAATCTTTCCATTGGCCTTATTTACAATACATAGGGGATTCACAAATTCTGAATTCGAAATTTCAATAACCTCATCTTCTAACATTGACTTTATAACTGCATCTACCTCTTTTCTTATTGTACTAGGGATAGCTCTCGCTTTATGTGTAAAAGGTTTGATGGGTATCATCTCAAACGAATGAGTATAAATATTACATTTACCAGGTTTCTCAGAGAATACTTCTTTATTTCGGATTAATATTTCAAACAGTTTATCCCTCTGTTGTTCATTTAGTTGATCAGCCTGAGTTACTTTTTCCCTCAACAATTCTTCTAAGTCTTCACTACTCTCCCTATCATAGTACCTAGTTGCGTCAGAAAACCTCAAATTGTCTATGAAATCATTTTTATCCCATTCTACATTTTCTTTATTATCGACACTGTACTCTTTGACATTTACTTCAGTTAATTCCATAGCTCCTACTTTAACATATTCTACAAAGAATGTATCCCCTTGGATTTCTTCTTCCTCTTTTTCTCGTACAATATTTTCTGAACTACTATCTTCCACAAAAGGCACTATAATGGTCTCATCTTCAACTTTCATTTCTACAATCATGTTTTTAAAATTCACCACAGCTTCCCAGGCATAAAGACAATCACAACCTATTATAATATCTGTAACAAGTCTTCCTACAATCAGAAATAAAATTCCTAGTATTCTCCCATTTATTTCAATATTTATCATTGCTTGAAATTTTACTCTCTTTTCGTTTTCCCACAGCTAGCGAGCAATATATCCCATTAACTGGTAAAGACATTACTTTAAAACCACTACTTTGTAAATTATCATAAAAATTTTGTGAGCATACTGTGCTATTTGATCCCGTATCTATAATTGCATTGTATTGTTTTCCATTTACTCCAATTTTGATTTTAGGTGGATCTCCTACTTTTTCGTTTTCGTCGTTTCTATTTTTCCATTCTCTTTTCTTTTGTATCATCGTTTGCCTTCCAGGACTATTTATTTCCGAGTACTTATCACAATCATTACTAGGATACCCAGTTCTCACTGAAGGCGCGTTTGACCGGGTCTGGAGTTTCCCTGATTTTTAGGTATTGCTCCTGTACTATTTCCCGAAGTGTTACTTCTGTTTTCCTGCATTAAATCGGGGTTACTTCCTACCATGTTTTTGACCGTGTTAATGGCCTCGACCATTTCCGCATTTTCGGGGGAATTTTGTCCATTAGAATACCTTTCTTCCTGTCTTGGTGACCTCGGTCTAAACTCATTATCTCCGTTTGTCCAATACCCATCATTTGAATTTCTACTATGTCCAAAATAACGTCCCCGTCTACCTCGATCAAATCTATTTGTATTCATATAATTCACCCTTATATTTCTTCCCCTTTGATTACCATTTCTATTTTGGTGACGCCCTTCCTGGTTATATCTACCTTGATTTTCCCACCGGAATGATTCCATCCTTGGTACTGGTCCTTTATATCTTTCCCTAATCTCACTTCTATTCTGATAATACTGTGCCCCTTGCCCGAAAGAATTGACAGTTTCTTTTCCTTCATATTTATTTCCAAATGCGTGTTTTGGCTTATTGACTTCTAAGGCTGATAATAATTCGATCATAGCTGCAATGCTATCGGGTCGGGCTATGATTAGGTAATGTTGAAGTGTTTCCGGAAAATGTGGAGTAACTATATTTATTAGATCTTTTTCGTCTAAGGGAGGATCCAACATCTTCGATTTTCTCGCTATTCTCATAAAATAGTTGACCATTGATTCCTCCGATCTAGGATTAAATTTTCCATTGCTTAATTCAACTCTAATATTAGCCTGCCTACTAGCTCCCCAATATCTGGTTAAAAAGATGTTCCTAAAGGTCCTGTAGTCATTATTGTTACCCATAGAAAGGCCTAGCCAATTGGCAGCATTACCCTTTAGGCATTTTCTTACTATCACCATCTTGTACTCCTCTGGTATACGTTTCACCGTGAAGTACTCTTGTAACCCTTCTAAAAAGGCTTTAGGATCATCTGAATCTTCATTTTCAAAAACTGGAGGTGTCATTTCATTTAAGACATGGTTAGGCCAATGTAAATTTGAATTGTCACCTGTCCCTGCACTATTTCTGAGATCAGAATGAGAATTA
Source organism: Tenodera sinensis (assembly GCA_030765045.1). Taxonomy (NCBI): domain Eukaryota; kingdom Metazoa; phylum Arthropoda; class Insecta; order Mantodea; family Mantidae; genus Tenodera; species Tenodera sinensis. Next base: position 71,636,269 of record CM060962.1, on the reverse strand, counting down.
CTGTTACCTCTATTTTGCATCGAAATGTCAGCTGATACACCTGGTATTGCCTCGTTTCTTGCAACTTCATTACTAAGATTGTTGTGATTACATGCATTTTCATTTAATTTCAAATTTTCTAAGGCCTCTTTTACCTGAGTAATTTCTGTTACTACCCCTTTTATTTGGTCTGTAACATCCTCCAAATTTCTAGCCTGCCTTTCACTTTCTACATCAGATCTTTCCATTCTAACTTTACACCCCTGTAACTCTTCTCTAATTTCTTCCCTGTCTTTATCTAACCTTTGTACTACCTCTTCCCTTTGTTTGTCTAATCTATATATTACTCTTTCCCTTTCTTTATCTAATTTTTCACTCACTTGTTGACCTAATTTCTTTTCAGAATTCTTTACTTCTTGACGTATTGTCTCTAATTCTCCCTTAACCTGTTCTCTATTTTCTTTTACTTCACTACTGACTTTATTAATTTCCTCCCTAACTTCTTCCCTAAAGGTTTCGAAAGCTCTCTTCTGATTCTCCAATTGCATTCCCACTTCCTGTTGTCCCTTCTCTAATTTCTGTCCTAACTCTATACTAGTTTCATCTATCTTACTCATCTTTTCCATTATCTTTTGAAACATATTCTCTATTTCTGACATAATTGCTGGCCTTTCTGAATTAGTACTAAACATTTCTGAGCTACCTCTAGGTGTTTCTCTAACGTTCTGATCTTCTAATTCTTGGCATATTCTGCTACCAATTACATTCTGACTATATTCTTCCATCCTACTTACACTTTTCTCAATTTCCGGACTCTCAAAACCTAGAAAATCGCTATCACTGTCTTCCATTTCTAAACTATTTACACGTGTTTTTCTACTCACCAATATTTCACGCACTTAAACTTGTTCACTACACGTTTCACAGATGTTCACACGCTGGGCACCTTCTTGTCTGCTGGCTCGATGCTGGCCTGGTCGTCTTGGGGTTGGTCCATTCTTTCGACGCCCCACGTTGGGCGCCATTTGAAGCTAATAAGTCGTTCTTCTCTTCCTGATGTATCGCTGTATCGGCCGTTGATGCTTAAATGTCGTTGGTGACGTGGTGTTGCCCTTTGATGTGTTTCGCTCCGGCTAGTCAGCTTGAGATCTCTTACTTTTATCTCGGGTTTGCGTAGGTGTAATGGACAACCCAAGAACAACTTTATATATTATTTATTGCATATTAGATTTATTTTCAGGAGATATGCCGATTGTATATGTAGAGGAATCGCACTCACGTCCACACAGCACAACCTGCCGTACTGGTCTCTGGTTGAGTAGTGACCAGACGCTTTTTCTCTTACCCACGCTAAGAAAACCGTTCTCTTCCAATTTGAATGTCATGACGTCATCCAAGAAAGCCTCGTATCCAAAATGCTATTTCCTTTTCCCGCAATTTAGAAATGTCCCTTTCTATTATAACATGTTCTTTTATGAATTTCGAATATATAATTACCTTTTTAGGATTAAACGATATTTACTTTATATTTTATTAAATATATCGCGCGACTTTTAAGGTTTTCAGACCTGACTTTCGAACGTGTATTTAAACTATGTAGTATGACGTCATGACTCGTTAATTTCAAACCAATAATGTGTTTATACTACAAATTTAACGACTATCATTTACTTATATCTTGCTCACCTTACAACACTTGCTACTCTATTATCTACATATGTTATTACTTAACACTTATCGCAAATCTCACATCCGGCAATTAAATTAAAACGTGTCTTTTTCAAAAGCCCATTCGATCGGAAATCTAAATTTCGGTATCATATTTCACATTTAGTTGGGTAGCTAAGTTGGAAAAAACATATAACAAACATCTCAGAAAAGGTTGAAAAGAAACTGCAAATCCTGAAACGGTTAATGGTGCTAAATGGGGCTGCTCAAGGAGAGTCCTTAACACAACATACAAAATGTACGTTAAACCAAACCTCTTGTACTGTTCTGAAGCTTTAATAACAGCAGCAAATACTAACATCAATAAACTTGAACAAATACAAAATCAGGCTCTTCGCCTAATCACTGGAGCAGTTAAATCCACACCTATTGATGCCATGCTTGCCTTAACACGGACCCCATCAATAACAACAAAAATAGAAGAACAAGCATTGCTCCAACACGAGAAAATGTTACGACTGCCAAACTCTAAATGGACAGAAGAGAACCTCCCCCCTTCAATCCTTAAAACTCATAGTAGTTTCCTAGAAAAGGTAACACAGATTAAATCCAAATTGAACATTCCTAACACCAGAGAAAATCTACTTTAAAGAGAAAATCCATTGGAATTATTGCAACCTATCTTTAGTTTGGAATTAATAGAGGAAATAAGTAAATCAGACACACCAAAAGAAATACAAAAACTTCTAGCTCTGGAAACAATCAATACTAGGTATCCCACAGAAGAATGGCTGCACATATATACTGATGGATCCTCCAAGGAAAGCCTTACTGGAGCTGGAGTTACGTGTTCACATTTTTCCTTTTATCATTCTGTTGGCAGAGACACAACAAATTATGATGGAGAAATAGAGGCTATACACATTGCTCTCCGACAATTATTAAATCTTCCCTTAAATAAATTTAACAAGGCAGTAATTCTTTCAGATTCTAAAGCTGCAATTCAGGGAATATGTTCAAATACTACAAAGAAGTCAACAAAAATTAGAGAATGCTACAAAATGTTAACACAACTCCAAAAAGTTAATAAGACTGTTCATCTCCAATGGATTCCAGCACACTGTGGAGTCATGGGGAACGAAGCTGCAGACTCACTTGCAAAGAAAGGCACAACAATAAAACAAAAGTCTAAATTCAATTTCTCATATTCCTCAATAAAACGCTTGATCATTAAAAAATTTTCTCATTCATACCTACAAGAAATAGAAACAAATGCCAAAGATAAAAAATGGATTACACTACTTTCCAACCCAGATATAATCCCCCAGAGACCAAGGAAAACAGCGGTTGCAGCCTTCCGACTACTGACAAATCACGACTGCTTAGCAAGTCATCTCTACAGAATAGGTGTCTCAGCCTCACCAATATGTGTCCTGTGTAACGATCCAGCAGAAATGAACGAATACCATTTGAAGACCTGTGAAGCATTAAGATCAGAAGAAACTACAGTGCAAAAGTATTGGAAAGCACGAATGCTAATGGCTTCATTGCCAGATGCAAGGCACTAGAAAACAACAACAACATTTAGTTGGGTTCACGAATAGATTTAGATCTCCAAAATATTCTACCACTGATTTGACTGTCTTTAATGCTGGAGTTTAACTGAGATATACTTGTACTGTTGACAACAATTGTAGTATCATCCGCAAATTGTGTTATGCTAGAATTTTTAGAAATTATTTCATTTAAATCATGAATGTATAGAATATATAGTAAAGGTCCTAGTATTGAGCTTTGGGGTACTCCATATGTTGTAGTACATATTGTTGAATTACATTCGTTGCCATTTGGATTTATAACTACAAATTGTTTCCTATTTGTGGTGAAGGATTTTAATAGGCTATAAGCTAAGCCCCTGATGCCTAATATATATAATTTATCCATTAATATTACTGAATCAACACAGTCGAACGCTTTAGTACGGTCTAGCATAATACCTACGCTGTAGTGGCCAGAGTCAATATTAACAATTATGTTTTCAATAAGATCTGACAATGCTGTTACGGTAGATTTATTTTTCACAAAACCGTTTTGCTGTTTAGGGATTAGGTCAAATTTATACAAGTAATTTATTATGCAGTTGTAAATTAATCTTTCAAAAATTTTCAAAATTGCTGGCAAAATAGATATTGGTCTATAACTATTTACGTCTTTTTTGTTACCTTTTTTGTACAACGGAATAACTTTTGCTATTTTCAATTTGTCTGGGAATATGCCAGATTCAAAAGAAGCATTTATAATGTTCACAAGTGGCTTAACTATTTCACTGCTGCACTTTTTTATCAATACGATTGGTATACCATCTATGCCGGTGCAGCTTTTGGGTTTAAGTAATTTAATGATATTCATAATTTCCTTGTTATCTGTAGGGTAGAGAAATACAGTGCTGTTTACTTTGGATTTACCTGGTGAATGGTTTTTACTTAAGTTTAGATTGCCCTGTTGGGCTTTTAAGTTGCTACCGATCGAAGCAAAGTGGTTGTTAAAAATAGTTGAGATTTGAAGGGGATTACGTACAATGCTATTCCCAACAGTAATGTCAAATTTATTTATAGCTGAAGATGGTAATTTTCTAAAACTATTTATCACCTGCCAACTGGCTTTGCTTAAGTTGGGGGCAAGTAAAATTCTTTTGCTAATAGCGTTTCGCTTAGCTTCCAAGACAGTTTGGTCATAGTGACATTTCAATTTCTTTAAATCAATGTTACTATAATTAGGATTATTGCTATTTTTTGTACTGTTGCTAATTTCATCCAGGTACGAAGAAATTTTATTTCAGGAGTCATCCAGTAAATAGGTTTGTTTGCTGTGTCTGTTTTCCTTTGTGTAGTTAAGGGACAATTTGTCTGAATATGGAAATTTAAGATTTCGTAGAATATGTCAAGCTTTAGGTTAGGATCCTGAGCACAGTAAACTAGCAGGTAGCAAGCAGGCAAAAATGACCGAAACTTTGAAGAAGAGTTAGTTTATGGTATTTGTATTGGCAAATTTGCTTGGGATAAGAGGAACTAAATTAAATCCAGGGCCTGTGGGAAACAACTGATGAAAGATGTGGGAGCTGTAGTAAAGCACTGAAAGCAGTATTTCTGTGTAGCACTTGTGCAAGGTGGTACCACTTGGGCTGTGATAAAATTAAAAGGGACCAAGACATCATAAAGTATTGGGTATGCATGAACTGCAGAGAATAAGGCTGTCATCAAAAATGAAACAAAACTGCAACAGCTACAGGACGAAGTGTGAGAGTTGCGTGAGAAGATGCAAAATGCAGACGATGAAATTCAGTGGCTTGAAGAAGAGAACTGTTACCTAAGAGAGCTATAAGAATTTAGTAGAAAAGAAGAAGAGAAATCATGTTTAATAATCAGCAATTCCATTGTAAGACATGAGAAATCCAAATGTAGAAGTGGTTTGCTATCCTGGCATAACTCTCTGCATAAGGAGTATACAAAGTTTTGTTAAGCATTTTATTTCATTCAATGTGTTATTTTATGTGCAGTTATCTTATTAAAAGTGAGTGATGTAAGAAGTATTTTGCAATGGACACAACTAATAAACCCGGAGCACTGTGTAAAATAGGCAGGAAAATATATTTACACATTGGTAAGCACGTAACACATCACATTTAAAACATTTAAAGAAAATTGTTACAGCTATGCATACAATGAAGTTTAGTTTTCAGTGAAGAATGTAAGAAAAAAAAGAAAAACACAAAGAAACAAAATAAAGACAAATCCATGGCACATTTGTAGTACCAGAATAAAGGCTGATTCACAACCACCGGTAACAGTAACGATGACCAGGATGAGAAAGTTGAAATACATGTATTCAAATGGGAGGGTTCACAACTGATGGGAAGCTTTCCCAGGCCCCAGGAATGGGAAGGAAGACTTGGCCAAGTTTCAAATGTCTTGTTTCCGTTGCCAGGTACGGCATGTTAGATTCACATTGTGCATATTAGACTTTTAAGTAATGAAATTATTCAAGGCGGCCATGTCATGAAACAACTGATAAGAGATCTCTCCAGTCACAAGCTATAAAAATATCATTTATCAGTTAGAAACAAATTAATTTCCGATGTGCAATATTGAACTCCATTTTCTAATGATAAGCTGATCAATAATTGCCTTGTTTGTTCTTGTTGCTGGGCTGTTGTGAACCAAAATGTTAAGTGCTGTCTTTTTTCCGATCACTGTTGCCATTCTGGTTACCTTTACCAGCTGGTTGTGAAACAGCCTTTAACCTCTTGAGGGATATCGACGTGAAATTACGTCCATTTAAAATGGCGGATGAGCGCTATGGGCGTCCTGTGCGTTTAAGCACTTAACCCTTATTTATCCCTTATCCAACTCAACTTATTATAATTTTCCCTTTATGAAACATTTTAGTAAGGTCTATATACTTTATTGGCTTACCTTAATATGTTCGTTCTGCAGTGGTTTACCTCAAAACAGAGATAAACACACAAGGGTAGGTACATCTCCACATTCGCAAATTCCCTTCTTGCGGCACACGAAACACTTTCGAAATGGGCGGGACTTCTTTGCTGTTGGTGGTATCCTTTTAGGATAATGTTTTCCTTGAAGTCTGAGGGGTGCAGGGGTTTTGGATTTTCAACCCCCAACGTGGTATTGTTCAATTAGGCTGCGAGCTATTTATAGTCGGTAGTCAAGGTCGGTCATTGTCCTGTGTGGGTTTAGAGAGCTGTCCAAATCCCCAAACAATTGTATATGGTTATATCCAGTTGGTGCAAAAACACCTTTTTATACCACTTCTCCCTTCAGCTACAAGCAGGAAAGAATACGTATGTATTTCAACAAAGAAAGACACAGACTCTACTCAGTTACGAAACTCGCGTAAGCAAAAGTTGTAATGTTGATCTATTCTGGTGACTCAAGAGGCCACGCATGCAGTAGCGATTTATTACACAGTATGCTGACGCATTAGCCACACATACAATGGGTGTTTCTTTACTGAATCTTTCCAAGAACTAATATTAGATGCGTATGACAGCAAAGTTGACTTTTCACCACAGTGAAACAAAATTGTGCCATTTCAACGTTTTGTAAATACAACTCAACTTTGCTGATGACGTACATTTATACTGCAAATAACGAGTTTTACACCAGTTTTTGTTTCATTAAAATAACTTAATATTTACACAAAATACAGCTGTGTATATACGAAGCGCATTTAAGAATTTAAATGCTAGCAGTTCTCGGCTCGTGGACGTTTAAATGGCCATCGCTCAAGAGGTTAAGAATCATGCTATTGTTAGTATTTATTTGGTTAGGGGTAAAAAATTCTTTACATGTGGTGCAGTTTTTATAATTAAGCTTCGTTGGGTCTTTGAGCCTTTGAAATCTTTGTGATCTCGGGTCGTGGTAACGGATGGAATGAAAAATCACACGATGTTTCTTCACCACAATGTATTATTTTATTAACACTTTTTCTATATTTTACATTAAAATAAATCCTCCTAGCACCGTTTTAAATTATTTAAAACCTTTCCACTTTTTCATTTAGTGGAACTAATGCTTGATGAAAGTCTGGTAAACGTTCTACAATGTTCACACGTTACATCAACACTTGAATATATACACGCTAGTGGGAAGAGTCTGACGTCACCTCACGTGATACTGCCTTTTTCGTATACATCCGCGTATGCGTCCATCAAATAGTTCCTTCTTGTTAGGGAAGCGATAACTAACCATCCTCCCTTCACTTTTATTATGGAACACATATAATTCTAATATTTATACATATATATTAAAATTAAATATGGAAATATTTATGACGTCTTTAAACAAATTTAGTTGTTCGTAACAATGAACAATATTAACACGTTTTCGTCATTTAACCATCTCATACCAACATCAAAAAACAAATTACACTTTTAACAAATATTCACATAAACGATTTTCTTTTGGGGTCTTCCAATATTCTGTCTCACATGAAAGATTTTAGCACAATATAGAATTACATAAGAAGGGAAACAAAGATGTCAAAACCATCTAGTATTGGCACTCAAAAAACAGTATCCATATCAAGAAATAGAAGTATCATCCTATCCCCAAATTCCTCCAATGGGAACTGCTTGTTTAATTCATATTCTTAAGAAAAATTATACAAAAAGAAATCTTACCTTCCTCCTCCAACAGAAGGGGGACCAAAATGGTCTCCCATATCTTCATCATCTGTATCTGCTGTTACCCCAGGTTCTTCGGGAGGTTTCTGTGGCTCATCGGTTACCTGCACTGCATTGACATGATCTGGTTGAACATCAGGTGGCATTGGAGCATCATCAAAAAGACCACCCTCAAACAGTCCACCAGCTAGAAAAAAGCAACAAAATTTCTATTCTTCTTATCTATTATAATGTGTTTTAAATGTTTAATGAAATCAATACATTTAATGAAAGAAAAAGTCAATATTAAGCCCCAGATTCTTTTATATGGCTAGATAGTTTGTATTGCTAGGTGCTATTATAGTATAGCAACATCAATAAATTCAAAATCTACAAATTAGATTTTTAAAAAAAAGTTACACTCTATAATAGATTAGCCACCAATGCTTGGCATATAATACTGTTAAAGTTTAAGTAAGGAAGTTTTTTTAATCTTTGTGGTAGAGCATTAAACAACTTAACCAAAAAAACTAAATAACTATTCTGAAATCTTAGTTAAAGACACTTGTTGAACATTTAGAAACACTGGTTGCTCCAGTTACTTTAATATACATTTAGACTATTTTGTGCCAAGTAGTTATGAATATTGAGTACCCTGTAAAACTGTTTAACATCTCCTTAACATATAAGAGGTAATTCAGCACATATATTGATAGGACAGTCAAAATATCTAAGTCATTAAAAATTGGCTTAGTGCTTTTTAGGATAAATGCAGCAAATTAACGTAAGAGCCTTCTTTTGCAAAATAAAAATCTTATTTGCTAAAGAATGATTATCCTAAAAAAGAACGTGGCTCAGTCAGATGAAAAGAATCAACTGCATGTAATAAACACTGCTTAATGATGTTTAAGCCAAAATGAAAAAAATATATAAAGAAGAAGGTAATTATATACACAGATCATGTGAGCCTCAAACGATTTAAACTGACAAGTACCAAAATATCCATATGATGTCAAGGTAAAGTATACCCTAGGAAAAAAATGTTTTTAGCAACTTACTGTCTAGATTATATAACAATGTGGAAATATCTTAGAGAATAGAATGTCTTAGAAAATGAGTATTGAAATGAACCTATGAACAAAGGTTTGATCAAAGGATATATGGGACCAACAGCAAAAGGATAAATGAAAGAAATTAATAGAAAAGGTTCATCCCAGAAATAAATGAAAATGTCAAGGGAAACATAGGGTCAAAGAATAGCATTATATAAGCTACATGGTAATGAAGTTCAGAAGTGGAAGACATATATATATATATATATATGTGCATTGAGAATGAGCTCATAAGTTGTTGTTAGCTAATGCTGGATTTCTGACAATGAAGTCATTAATCCTCTTGCTCTCCAATATTTTTCACTGATGGATGGGGCACTAGAAGTGGCCGGGCATATTTGAAGGTGGTCTCGATCCATTTCCTCTTGCAGATCACATAGAGGACAGAGTGGTGAAGAATATATCCCAATTCTGTTTAAATGTTTTGCCAGACAATCATGTCCTGTAATCAACCTGAAGATTGCAACTGCTGTTTTTCGAGGATACTCAGGAATTACTGTTTGAATGTTTGGTAGTATCCATGGTTTATTCTTTGATTTTTCTTAGTAATATTGTTCAATAATTTTTTTGTATTCAGAATGAGCTCATAAGTACGTGAGCTCATATAAGTACGTTTCACCAAGCTTTGGCACATTCAAGTTCAGAGTGCACAGCTTTAATGATCACAGAAAATGTGTATAAACCAAAACTACTGTACAAAGTAAGAAAAATTGTTTTGACATGTTTACAATGTCACAAAGCAAAACCGCAAAATGTCCAGCACAAATATGAGAAAAACTCTATTCTACAAGTAAAACCAGGAATGTTGGTGACATTGGACCCACATGGAGAGCTGCCAGTTAGTAAATTTGAATTTAGATATATCCTAGCTTTAATAGATATATTTTCAAAATTTGTAAAGATCTACTCAGTAAAGAAGATGAGTGAGACATGCCTAAATAAAATAAAGGAATATATTCTGCAGCTTGGAAAGACGACATTTTTAACTGATAATGCTACGATATTATCAGCAGAAAATTCATGGACACTCTGAGGCAACACAAAATCACATTGTACCATTGTTCAAAATAGCATGCACAAAGTAACCCCTGTGAGACATTTCTGTTTAAATGAGAATTTTGACCAACACAGTACATAATTGGCCTAATCACCACCAACATATAAAAGACATCTTAAGTGAAAGTATAAATCCTACAACCACGTACAAGCCTATTGAATTGGTTAAAGGATGGATAATGGAGGCACTTAAAGGAAACATCCCAGAAGCCATGGAAACCAAAGATTCAAAAACACTTGCAGAAGAAGAAATGTTAAAGAAATGCTTTTAAGAGAATGTTGAAGAAAGCAGGCAAAAGAAAGGAGAAGCATAAGGCAAAGAAATGCAAGAAGTGACATCTAGCTTTGGGATGAACTTCCATAGTGGATTTGGTCGCCACAAACAACCACCACAAACCAGATGCTACTAGAAACCAGTTGTCACTTCTGATGATGGGAGCAACAGCAACCGGCCAAGAAACAAAAATGTGTAAGTGATACAAGCGTTCCAATATTCAACACAATTTATCCAACAATTAAATTCACATCACATTTACTAGCTTATTCAAATATTATACAGACCCTTTACCTTCTCCTCAGTACCTCCCTGATTGATTACTTTCCAAGTTATTTTGGAGACTATTTACCCATCTGCTGGTTTTTAAGCTCCTCTCATGATACTCTAAACAATGTCTTAGGACATTACTTTTATTTAGGATTTGTACCAATATTTTAATATTCTTTCCATTACCAACCTTTTCTTTGCCACCCTTCCTGCCTCGATTTGAGCTACATCCCTTACAATTGGACAGGGTAAGTCTAAAATATCCTGTGAACAGAATCTATACTTTGCCATGCTCCATTCAGCCCCCACACTTCTATATTGTACACTTTAGCCTCTACCATCATGTTATAAATTCTTTCTAAGCACTTGACCTCTATGCCTGTTATTGTATTTTGGCATCCTCTAATGGCAAACATTACAATTTTCCCTTTTGCCTAGGCCAGTTTCTTTAAACATTCAAACCATCCAAACAAGTGTTTGTGCTATGTATTCACATTACAGTGACTAGCTTTTGATTTCACGGCAATGGTCTGCCGGATGCTTATGTTTTGACTAGATATCGAAGTTCAATACACGGTAAGCTCTTTTATTACTGTGAGAGAAAATGTGGTAGGTTGTATATGCACACTAATTAAAATTTACCTATACTGTTTATATCACACAGAGGTTTATAGAAATTATTAGTCAAATTTATAATGGTCAAAAATAAAAACATTAAAATAAAAAGATCTGATGTGTTGCACTCAAAATGACTTTCTCTACTCTCGTGCTAACCGTTCTTACAAACTCTTATTCCTATATTTTCTTTGTATTAGTTGAGATAAACATTTGCAGAAATTATCTTATTACTTTATTTCCTTATAGGCACAAGGAGAATATGGGAATACATTAGGATTTGAGGGATAGTCAAATCTTTTAAAGCTTTGAGATTCCATTTTCTTTGCACGGCTAAGATACAAAAAAATGAATAACGATCCATTTGACAAAAGTATTCCAAAACTCACACAAATAACAAGGAATATCTCCAAAATGGTTCACTCGACAAAAAAAATTTATTTGGACATAAATTGTGTGTTTTAAAGAGACCTACATTTTTTGTACAGTAAAATTTGGTCCATCTCTTACGATTTACGAGTTATTCAAAAGTCAAGAGTAAATAGGACTACACAGGCTATAGCCAGAAAATTCAAAATATATATTTCATTTGTCATAAAAATATCTTACACACATGGTATTTTAATCAAAATTGTTAGTCATTTTTGAGAAAATCAAAATTTTCCATGTAAAGGGTAGTTTACAGTGGAGAATTTTCTTCAAAATCTTCATGTTGCATCCTTGAAAGATATAAATACCAACTTTGGTTTTTAAACAACTTTTCGTTTTTGAGTTACGCTGTCCATAGACTGACAGATGCATGCACACACACATACACAGACCTTTTTCTAAAAATGCTAATTTTTTTTTTATTCAGAGGTCCTTAAAATATATATTTCTGGTGAAATCTCGACATTTAATTTTTGGGTGGAATACAATACTTGCTCTACTTACTATGCATAGTAGAGAAAGTAAAAAGGCATTGTTATACAGAATGTTGAGTTATTGAGAGTCGAGTTATGTGCTACTGTGTATTACTACTAGGGCTAGGAAGTTCATGCATTTGCATGTTTTTTCATAGGGGTTAAAAATGTATGCTTTTACATTATGTGCACGAATTATGGAATTTTAAGTTATTTGGACGTGATTTTATGGTGCATATAATTGCATATTTTCTTGATTTTGATAAATGCATATTATTTCAATACTATAGCCTCTATATAGCATATTTTAATGATTTATAGGTTTTTTTTTTTCCACCTGGATAATATTTTTCATATTGGTAGTGTTGCATATGATGATGTAACTCGCGAGGTGGCGAGATGCAACGCAGAGTCATGTTGTTATGCAGTGAATCCCCTGTTTCCATCCTTTCATTATATGTATGTGCATAGAGAATAATCAGTGCGTTATCTGAGAGGTTTATATTAACAAAGATAAAGTGCAGGTTAACGTTTTGAGCAGCACGATTATAGCAATGCTTGCCTCTGCGTGGTCTTCAAACGTAACAGTGTTGTGAACTGGTTCCCTCCAAATTAAATTAGGCGTATAAAATGCTAAAAAGCTCTTCAAATGCCGAAAATAAAACCAACTTAGAGTGCTAGATTAATTAATTTACAGAAAGAGTTTTCGGGTGATTTTAATATCTACAGATAATAGGGTACTGTTTTGTGGAGCGTGTGACAAAATTATAGGGAGTGAGAAAAGATTTCAAATAGTTCAGCACATAAACACAGCAACACATAAGGAGAATTGAATCGGAAAACTCGCAAACAAATAACCTGTTCTAAAACAATTAGTAGAGTGTTTAGGAAGTAGGGTTACTGAATGTTCCTATGACTTGTGCCAAGTATTTTTAGCTGCTGATATTCCCTTGTTCAAAATTAATAATCCGATATTTAAAAACTTTCTTGCCAAGTGTACTCAACTACATGTACCTGAAGAAAGTATACTGCGTAAGACTTATGTAGGGCATTGTTACAATAATGTATTGTCAAATATACCAAATTTAGCGGATCAGTTTGTGTGGTTGTCTGTTGATGAAACCTCTGATTCTGAACGCCGTTCTATTGCTAATATAATCGTGGGTGCCTTAAATAATGAACAAAAGACTACAGCTTATCTCCTTAATATGTGCAAATTGTCGGCCACTGACAACATAACTGTGACACAGTTTGTGATGGACTCTTTGAAATTACAATGTCCATGTGGAATGGAATACAACTGGTTGCCTTTATTTGTTACCTTATATGGTAAAATCAGTAAAAACTCTGAAAGATATTTTTCCTAACTTAATTCATATAACTTGTTAGGCACACGCTCTTCATCGAATTTCTGAGGCAATACGCGATTCTTTCCCACTGGTAGATAGATTTGTGGCCAGTACAAAGAGAATTTTTGTTAAATCTCCTAAAAGAGTCAAGTTATTTAGATCAACAACACCTAATATCCAACTTCTTCCTGCACCAATGTTAACTCGATGGGGAACATGGGTCGATGCAGTTTTATATTATGCTTAGCACATAGAAATAATCGAAAAGGTTGTTAATTCATTGGACTCGAACGATGCTTCATCAATACAAACTGCAAAATATTCTGTCAGGCATTGGGTTAAAGAAGGATCTTTTCATATCTGCCCATTTTCCTTTCTTACCAACAGCCATAACGGCATTGGAAGCTGTAGGATTTCCTTTGCATGAATCACTTACTGTGCTTGAAAAAACAATATGTGGTCTAAGTTCGGTTCCTGGTAGCATAGGACAAAAAGTGAAAGAGAAGGTGAATTATGTAATTTCAAAAAATTCTGGTTATAAACAGATGTGCGATATTCGAGACATCCTCAAAAGAAAACCATCTGTCACACCAAGAGACTTGACTCTCTCTGTGAAGCAGTTAACATCATTTAAATATGCCCCGATAACATCTTGTTAAGTGGAGGAGTTTTTCATGTTACAAAAGTGTTTTGCCAGACAATAAACGACGTTTTACTGTTGAAAATTTGTGCAAAGTGTTGGTTGTGAACTGCAATTTAGCAGTTAATCGTAGCAGCGGGACCACTTCTGCTTCAACCTCTAAGGAATAAGGTAACTTTATTATTTACACTAACTCGTCTACTGCAAAGGGACATGAACTTTCTAATGAAATAGTGCATATTTTTTGGCATATTTTGAAGTTTTTAAGAGCATATTTGCATGCATATTTCAGTGTTTTTTAGGGCATGAACTTCCGAGCCCTAATTACTACTGTGTATTATATTCTACTGTGTACTATGTGGCACCACCAGAACATGGCAACCATTGAAAAGATCATTATTCTACTGTAAATTAAACTTTCAATGTTTTCTTGGTTAGATCTCTTTTTGGGGTAACTATTTAAATGTAAAATCTACAAAAACAAAACAAGGAAAACCTTTTTAGGAAAGAAATTAGCAAGAAACGTGAAGAAGAAAATTAAATAACAGGAGATATTACCTAGTCTAGTCATGTCATAAGTTTTGTCACATAAACGTGGGTAGCACAACAAAGAATGAGACTAATCGAAACATTTTCATACCATTTATTAACTATAATATAGTGAATACAATGAACAGATAGTTACTCAAAATGTCCTTCTCTGGAGGGCACAGAAGCTTCCAAAGGGCTCAGCCATTCATCTATAGCAGCATGTATGAAGTTTACATCAATTTTCTGCACTGTTTGCTTCAAATATCCTTTTAGGGCCTCCAGATTTGTGTCATGTCGAGCAAGCTTTACTCTCGCTGATGTCCCATATTTGGTAATACAGCAGATTTGGATATGGACTTCTCAATGGCCAATCTTGGTGTTCTATAAACCTGGGGACATTGTCCTTAAACCACTGTTACACATATTTAGCCTTATGAGCTCGTGTAGAGTCTTGCAAAACCTAGTTTTATATATCATAACGCTCATACAATACATCATATGAGTGTTATGATATGCAAAACTAGGTTTTTCAACAAGACTGCACCAGCTCATAAGGCTAATCAATGCAACAATGATTTAAGGACAATGTTCCCAAGTTTACAGTGTACCAAGATTGGCCATAAGTAAGTCCAGATATGAATCCACTGGATTTCCAACTATGAGACATCATAGAGTAAAGCTTGATCAACACAACACAGAAATCTGGAGGCCCTAAAACGAGAACTGAAGTAAACAGTGCATAATTTGGACATAAATGTCATACCTGCTGCTAGTGATGATTGGACGCACCATTTGAAAGCTTGTGTGGTCTCAAAAGGAGGACTGTTATTTGTGTTCACTAAGGTAAAGTTCATAAATGGTATGACAATCTTCTGGATAGTGTAATACTTTGTCATGCTACCCACGTTTATGGTTGTGACAGAATTTAGGATATGACTAGGTAGATCTAAACTATAAGCAGGGCTAAATAGCTTGGCATATTTTAAGTCTGTTGGATCCCAGCAGATACAGCAGTTAATTGTAGTGATAAGAAAGATAAGAAATATACACTAACTTGTAATAACTTATGTCTAGGTTTAGACTTATATCACTATTTCATCTGAATGCTGAATTTTCATTTGTACTATTACAATGAAATTAACTAGAAATCACAAAACTTCAAAAGCAATTAGTTTCTAAAAACTGCAGCCCAATTGTTAATTTAATCACATTCCAACAGGGTAGCAGTTCATGTGCTTCAATGAAGATTTTGCAATACCATATCACAAGCTTACGATAAATTCTAGAATTCTAGAAGTACCTATAATATCCTGCCCCAAATTGCCTCCAAACCCATCGTCACGGATTGGCGCATCTATTTCTAATGCAGACCGTGATGATTGTCCACCTGAGGTAGATGGTTGTGGCTCTTTCTCCTTCTCTAAGTTAATTTGGTGGTCTACAGGAGGGCCGTCACTGAAGAGCAAGTTGTTCTACAATGAAAAGGCAGTAATTATTGTCCTCCAGTAGTGTATTGCACATGTACACCGTACAGTTGTACACAGTGCTCAGTATACAACTGCACATATTTAAGAATCTAACTCAAAACACATTATATAGTGCAGTCACTTTATGTTGAGGTCACTGCTGCAGTGCGAGCAAATTATGCATACACGAGGTCGCCTCACCATAAAATGGCCACATTATAAGGATACAAAAAATGCATGCTAATGTTAACAAAGAAAACTTAGTAACTTGCCTATGATTTCAAAACTTCATTCACAGAAGCGTAACTATCCTCATGAGCTTCATATTATCTTACTAAAATTAGGTACTTAAGGCAATGCATCCATGGAAAACTAAAATTTCACAATTTTCTTTATTACGTTGAAATTTTGACCATGTATAGAGAACATGGAAGATACAACCTCTTAAGGAATTATGTCAAAGCATATTCATTTTTATTACTTTTGATACACTAGTACAAAACTACTCCTTGTACCAAATGGTTTATTATAAAAGTCCTAAGTTTTCATTTTGGACTTAAAAATTGCTGTACAGACATTGATTAATTTGAACTAGTGTAGTAGAACAAATTTGTTTTGTATATGTGTTACCAAGATTTTAATTTTATGAGCAAGAATAACAAAAATATTTGCAAATTGATAACTGAATACCTTTTAACAATTGCTCAACAATTATTAACTCCTTAAAACCTGAAGTACTCCTGAATTCATTGTATTTTGAAAGGTAAAAAATTAAGACAAAAGCTGAGCAAAACAGACATTAAGCTGAACACTACATTTTAACTAAATAAGAATTAGTTTGTTCTAATAGCTTTCATCACTAATATTTATTACCAAGGAAGTATACGTGAAATAGGGTACAGAGGGAGTTAAAATAAAAGGGAGGGGGGGTTTAATACAAATAGAAACAAGAGAAAGACTATAAATAAAGAACAGATAAATGCAATTGTTTAATTAAAGAATAATAATATGAGAATGTTTTAAACACGTTCAGTGATAAATGCAATTGTATGTGCTGCAAAGAGCTGTCCAAGATAAAAGGGCTTGGGCCCAATTCAAGGATAGCTCAAAATGTACAAGTTTAGAACAAAATAAATATCAATATATATAAGCAACAATATACTATGAGACAGAATATGAAACATGAAACTTGACCAACTTTCACATTGGCACTCCCAAGCTCCAGAAGGCTTCCCATTGATTGTACATGTTCACATTTAGAAATGATCTTTTAACTTTCTGGGTTCACATTTCCATTTTTATTCACATTCCTTAGCAAATGAACAACATGCTTAAGCTTTGAAAAGATGCTCACTGAACTGGAATACTACCAACCAAATGCAAATTAAAATTATGGACCACTGCATGGTTACACTTTGTCGGATGGTCCATGCAAGTGAAACTCTGGATTTGTTTTGGTATAAAATCTTGAACTTAGAAGAAAGAAATTTGTTAAAACAGTACCTGGAATATCAGGATAGATGTTTAAAGAACAATGGGTCAGTAAAAGTCTTAGAAAAATCTTGTACAGAAATGGGTTAGGAGATATTGAGAAGAGAAAGCATTGTGATTAATTTCTGGAATACAGCAAGAATAAAGAAATATAAAAAATGTTTAGTGAGGTAGCTGATAAGAGACCTTCAGTATTATATGAACCAATGAAAGACACTTAGGGAGGGAAAAAAATGCACAGATATGACAAATAAAGAGGAACTGGTCCAATATGGACTGTAGTGCCATGGGTTTAACTTTAAGGAGCTATTGCATGGGTAAGGACTGGAGTATGTAGGTAAAAGGCCTCAGGAAGGGTATTTCTCAAACACAAGTCCTATATGTGGTAGAAATGGAGATATAATATTTAAATGTAAAGGAACTGAAATTTGGAGAAAAGGGTACATCAATAAGAAATGTTTACAGGACAAATAATGAAAAGCGAATGAGTGGGTGAGTGAGTAGAGTCTAAGGGCCTGTCGACAACTAGGTCTTTGGGGTCCTAAGCTGGTCAATAAGAACAGTAAAAGTTTAAGAAATATTAAATGCAAAACAGATAAGATTTAAAAACAGGTAAAAGCAGACACTGTTAGATAAACAGTAAAAGGTTAAAATGCTAAAAATGTAAACGATTGGAATGGCAAGGACATTATCACAACCTAAAAGCATAAAATGCTCCATAAAACACAAGACAAGTCAAACATGCTTGTCAAATCCAATTTGGGCGATGAACCAAATAATGGAAAGCATATTGAAGTATTTATTTCAAATTGAATTAAAACTAGGCACACATATTCTAAAAGGACGTTTCAGGCTTTAAGCTCATTAATTTGGTAAATGATACTTGGCTAAGTAGAACATAGCAATTGATGGAGAATGGGCTAGGAGATGTTTGGTATAGAGTCAATAATCCTTTTAGAGAGTACTGGAAGGGAGTTACAACATGATTGGAGGATACAGAGAGAGGCAGATTTTACTTCACAAATGAGAGGAAGAAAATCTCTACAATTTTATAACAAAGTTAAAGAAAGCACTAAAAAGGAAACATGTTGAAATATAACAGAAATGAGCTATGAGGGATAGCTTAGTTTAGATTAGAGATTTGGAAATTGAAAGAGTTGAGAGGAAATTACACAGGGACTTGGCCCAATTTGTGAGAGAAGAAAATGAATCACACATAACATTTGAAAGCATGTGGACTAATGGAAGAAGAAAGGGATTAATAAAAAGGAAATGGTTAAAGATAAACAAAGTAGTAGGATCAGATAATATTTTTAAAGATAAAGGTCCGTTAAGAGATGCAGGAAATTTCTCTGTAGCGTGAAAATGAAAGTAAAGACAAATAGGTAAAGAGTAGATAATGTAGACTATGAATGTACTACTCTTTTGAAATAAACAAAAACAAAAGAGGAAAAAAAAAAAAGCTTCAACCCATTCGCGTCATATTTAAATGCCTAGGCAGCTAAGCAAGATATGAGATTTAATTCACCTAGCTGTGAGAGAGGTAACGGCTTAAAGCTTAAAAGATCATTTAAAATCAGCCATTAACTATTTTTTGTTGACATTTGGGTGCACAATATTAAAAGCATAAACTCACCAATACTGTTGACCTAATACTGCTGTTGGGAGTGAAAGAAATGGGAAATCAGTTTGAATCTCTCCCTACTCATTGTTTCACGAAAAACTGGGGTTTCAAGGCATCAGGTTTTAGTCCAGCACAATTGAATAGCGATTTTTGCACTTGAGACATCAAAATAACTAAAGCACTATAGGCCCTGACTTAATTTTCCATCGTCTTTCAACAATTTCTGTTGGGATTGTTCAACTGCCTCGTTGCATAAGCATTTGTGTCGTCACATATTTTGTCTAACTAAGGTTCCACGTATTCTGAAAAAATTAGAAGTGCAGACGGCATCTGTGACACGTGCTTATTCAGTAAGTATTTACAAGTACCACTATTTGCACTATTTGTAAACGGGTAAAGAATGAGGTTGCTGTCAATTTTAGTCCAATACCAGTTACACTGGTTTTTCTGCATCGTAACATGTTTAATGGGCCTGGTGCCTCATTGTTGGCCTCATAATTACTTTCTTTGCTGCTTTCTGCACTAGACTCAATATGACTGTCACCAGAATCTTCTTCAGACTCAGTTTCATATTCACAAAAATCACCACTTTCACTCTCTAATACACCTTGTATCAGATTTCTCAAACCCTTCTCGTCATTGGCACAAACTTTTTTTGCCACCATGATGGCTACTGAGGTGAATAAAACAATGATAAGATAAAATTGTTTTTCCTTGGTTGAAACACAGATGGTTACGTCATACTGATCAGAATTACAAATACCACATGTTAGCATTTCATTCCATATGTATACAAATGACATCCATGTGTGTGGAATTATATGGAGCAATGCAGTATGCGAGCTGAGCTAGTCATACGATTCATATGCCAAAAAGACGCATGCGAGCCCTGGTCGTCAAATGATGCGAATGGGTTAAGATGCTATAACTGAATTGTTTTATAAAGATAATAAAAACGTAAGTGAATTTTTAAACAAAGCAAAGAACAAATGGACATAGATAATAGACAGAGTGAAACAACAAAATGCACACTAGAATTAAGGAATTAATTATACTGTAAATTATGAGTATGACTAGTAAAGAGCCAGGACTGAACACTGGTCACATTCACCTGTCTATAGCTTAGCATTAATTATTTAATTAATTAATACAGAAATAAAGTGCATTTAAAGCCATAAATAGTATTATACTTGGATCTTAGAGCATTTTTAAAATTTTCTTATTATACCTAATTAAAACTAATTACCTCTGAAAAGGTTAAGATAAAATATCAACAATGATACAAGGAGGCATTAGAATATACCATAGTTCCATGAGGAACTGAAATTGATTTTGAGTCCTCATTCCAGATTGAATGCTGCATGGAAATGCTGATTCAAATCATATTAAATCTTGGAACTGACCCTCTTAGAATATAAGATCGAACCAAAATTTTATTGCATGGGAACACCTACCTACAATGTTCAAATCAACTTGAATATGTAAACATCTTCTACCATAGTATAACACGCTCACGCTGCATGCTCATCATTTTGTTTCTTAGCAGAACTGGTGTAATAAAACACAACAGAGCCACTTTTATTGTTTCCATAATCCTCTGATGTATTCTTCTCAAAAATATTCACTAAACCCAAAACTTCCTTAAAATACACAGAACAAACCAACTATGTTTGGTTCGCAAACATAAACCAACTCGACCAACATAAAAGTTGAATTATTTATTTTCAAACCTTACATATCCCACTCAATCTCGATACATATTGAATTTAATATGGAAACACAGATGTTTACAATGGGATTGATTTCAGATTAATTGCGATTTCCCATGGAAACATAGTAAGCAAGTAGGCTCTATTAAATGATTTACCAAATATGAAATCTTTCCTTCCCAGTTACAAGTTTCACCATTTTAATCACAAACATCGTTCATATTACTTAATTAATTTTAAAATTAAAACATGTTGCAGAAAGAGCAACTTTTTGGCCAAAACATGCTACTAATGATTCTTACGATGAAGTTTACAAGTTATTTTTGGCTCTGTGAGCTAGGTGCCTGGCTCTACTCCACAACTTTCCAACAAAAGTAAACAATAACACAGCTGAATAAATAAACATTCACAACCTCACCAAAAAAAAACTTACCTAAATTGGTAAACTTATGCTTCTTTATTCAGTATGACTTCACTTCATTGAGCTTTCTAAACAGTTATTTATAGACTGTAACATCTGTTTCTTATGTCCTTTGAATAGAACAATAAATTGAAAACTGTCAATCATGGAAATTTAGGAATGCCAACAGTAAAACAGAATGAGATCACATATGGTCACTTTTAACCTCAAAATAAAAAACACTGGCAGTGGCAGCAGTGGTGGCGGTGATAAAGAAGCCTCCTTCACTCATGAGCACTAAAGCAAAGTTGTGACTAATCTTCAGCTGAGCTGGAAGGTGCTAATACGATAAAAAAGCCAAATGGCATACCTGATCAAGTGCGGGCTCTAATGAAGCAGCCACTGTCCTCATCAACTCTGGGGGTTCAGCATCAAACCCCATGTCACCAAAACCTTCATCATTTGTTACCAAGTTTATGCTTCCATAATCTTCTCTCATTGTTATTTCTTCAGCACGAGACTGGTTAAGACTGAACTGAGCTTCTATGTCCACATCACTAAAACATAATGTTCATACAAATTTAAAGGCTGTTATCCTATGCTATATATTTCTTTTTTTTTTTTTTAACTGATGCCATTCTTGTGTGGTACTCGGTAATTTCATCTACACTAATATACAATACTTTTATACTGTCTACTGAAATGTTAGTGGCTAAGAATATGGAAATGAATATCAGCTCAGCCGAAAAGGTATACAGTAAAACAAAGAACTTACTTGAGCTCAGGCATTGCTGTGTCAAAATCATGGAACACTTCCGGTAAAGTGATGGCATTCACATTTGCCTCCCTGTGCTCTTCTGGCAGGTCCACCATGCCTGGCCTGAATGCCATTTTAATTTTAACAAAGGCTTCATTGCAGTCTGCCAGCAAATACTTTGCTTTCCGAGAGTATATACGAACCACCCCCAACAACAAATGCCCTGATGTTCTCAAAGCCATTTTCACCTGAAAAAATAGAGAATTATGTCTTGCCATTAACATAGCACAGTAGTAGCACAGTAGTCTGTGATGAACCATGATTGCTCCATTTTTTTATCTTCAGCACAGTTGAGCATAACAGCATTGGGATGAGCTGTTTTTGTTACCAATGTTGTTTCTTTATTGGTCCTATAGGATAAAGGTATCAAACATATGGCATATAGTAGAATTCAAAATGGCTCACTGCAAAGTACATATAAGTTTTTTACTAAGCTGGCCCTAATCTATGAAGTTTAGCTTTGGGGTATATATAGAAGAAAGAGCAATCTCTCTTAAGATATAACATACTATAAGGATCATGATACTTATATTTTGATATGTCTTAGTTTTAAGTAGTTAAAAGGAATAATAAATAAAAACAAAATACAAAAGATAATATACCTGTATTCCATAGTGCAATTGCCTCTTCTTTAATATATTCTTTTCACCTTAGTAAACAGCTATGAAGCTAAGTAGAGGTATTTCAAGAATTCATATGTTCAAACCAGCAGAATGGATTTAAAGTAGTTATTGTAAATTGGAACACCAAGTAATATAATACTTTCAATTTACTTGAACGTATAGTACTTTTTTTTATCTTTTATTTCTACTATTAGGATCAGCTCCAAACCCTGTTTCTCAATTCTTATATAATTTACTGTTATAACACATCAGATATTCCATTTCTTATCATCCAAAATAGAAGGAAATTTGAGCTTGCTTGTTTAAATGAAATAAAATCTTTTGTATTTGGAGACAAGTTTGATACATCGCTTTATGCAGTCTTAAAATTGAGATCATACTCTTGTGATTAAAATTGTTAAAAATTGTCATATCTTCATAAAATCCTCAACTTCAAGCTTTATTTGTTGTTGTTGTTAGCTAATGCTGGATTTCTGACAATGAAGTCATTAATCCTCTTGCTCTCCAATATTTTTCACTGGTGGATGGGGCATTAGAAGTGGCCGGGCATATTTGAAGGTGGTCTCGATCCATTTCCTCTTGCAGATCACATAGAGGACACATGTCAGCTTTATTTTGTTTCCTTTATCTTTTAAATTAACACTTATTGTTCTTTATCTAAGTGAAACAGCTTAAAATTAAGAGTCCCAATAATGGATTAAGAAACATAACTGTACTATATACAAGGTTCTGCATTTCTGAGTAGGATTATTATTACTATGTATATATTTATACATTTTGTATATTCATAATTATCTTTTTGCTCCATGCCCTTGTGCACTACTGTTATTAGTTGTATTTTAATATTGGCCACATATATGGATAATTACATATTTATAATATAAGGGGCGTTCAAAAAGAAACGAGCCGGAGTCTGGTATGCGTAAACCGGTGACAGGATGGTAATATTGTGGCGTGTGTAACAAAGTGTTGTTCCGACCAGAGCGTGGAAGTTCACAGCCGGTCGCTAGAGGGCACGCGTGCACGTCACATGACTATACAAAGCTAGCAGCAGCATGCATCAATCGTCCAACCATCAAGAAGGAACGAGTGCTCTTGCGCAAAGTGTGTGCCCAATGGGTGCCCCACAGTCTTCAACCACACCAGAAAGCATGTCGAATGGCCCACTGTCTTGGTCATTTGCAGCGCTATGCTAAGGAAGGGAATGGTGGCTGGAGATGAGTCATTGTGTCATCACTTCGAACCAGAATCTAAATGACAAAGTCTCCAGTGGAAGCATCCAGGGTCACCACCACCAAAAAAAGCCAAGGCCATCCACACAAGTGCAGGATAGGTTATGCTGATGTTCTTCTTTGTCCAAGATGGCCCTCTTCTGATACACTTCCTGCAGCATGGGACAACAGTGAATGCCCAGCATTACTTGCAATCCTTGACAAGCCTTTGCCAAGTGATCAAATCAAAACGACCAGGCAATCTCACTCGTGGGGTCATTCTGCTCCACGACAATGCAAAGCCTCATACGGCCAACACAGTCGCGGCACTCCTGCAGAAATTCAAATGGGAGGTTCTTGGCCACCCTCCATACAGTCCAGACCTCTCTCCCTGTGATTGAGCCATTTTTGGTCCCCTTAAAATGGCTCTGAGGGGCAAACGGTTCACCTCGGATGATGACGTTCAGCTGTACGTGTGGAACTGGCTCACATTGCAGCCCCGGGACTTTAATGAGACAGCCATTCACCGTCTTGTGTCATAGTGGGGCAAGTGTCTCAACAGCCAAGACCAATACTTCTAACATACAGGTACTGGTTTCTGTAATTATGTCTCCAGCTCGTTTCTTTTTGAACTATATTGTGAACTATAAATATTGTAATTTGTTTTCAATAAAATTCTATTTGTAAATTGGTGGCATATCAGTAACAACAGTAAATGTTGGCATCTAAACCAAAAGTTGTATTTATGAATCAAAGAAAATATTTAAAGCAAATTAAAGTAGAATCAACGCAGAAGCTAAATTTTAGAACAATATCCCATTTATAACAGTAATTGAATAAATACTGCTAAGAAATAAAAATACTGTGTTGTCTTGATGCTAGCAAAGCAATTGCTGGTTTAATGAAGCAATTAACTTTACTTACCTTTGGTTGCAGAATTCCATCCACTGACTTCTCAATGTTCGTCTCAAATACATGAGCCTTAGTGAGCTTTTTATCCCAATGTGCAGCCAGCCAGATTCGGGCCAATGGCCCCTTCTTGGCTAGCACAAAATGAGCATAGAACATTCTTAATATAGTGTGTGGTGTTTCACGTTAATCACTGAAAATAAAAGTTAATGTTAATACCAAGTATAACAAAATAAAGCTTTTGTCTCAAAAAATGCACAACACTTAATTCTGCATCAACCTTATAACATTTTCTAATATTTCATTAACTAATTAATTTCTTCCCCACAAGCATCCTATAGGATTCCAAGGGATAAGTTTGAAGGTAACAGATAAATCCAAATCACTTTCATTTCAAATTAAAATTTGCAAATATTTCATGTCTTTCAATACTTTCAATCCTTAATGTAATTTTGGCTCAACTTTACAACATGTGATGTCCAAGGTGAGGCATAAATTTTGCTTGACATTTTGTGCTCTAATACATATTTACAATTACTTTTTAGTCATTCGATGCTGAAGAATATTTTCTTAACATAAGTTCACGTTTGTCATTCTTTGTTTATTTACCTACTGTACATGTAGCCATATTGAAAAAATGCAGTGCAGTCAAATTCTTGTTTTGTCTTCACTTAAACAAATGCAGCCATCAATATTGTTTATCCCTAAATTACACTGATTAGCTACGTACACTAAACACTTATTAATTAACCACTCCTAACCTAAACTTTAACTAAATCTAATTGCTACACTACAGGAAAGAACTAACAAGTTCAATAATTTCCTGGAAAGGGTCTGCTGAATGGTTCTTGTAGTCAGTATGCCAAAAATACTCACAAATAGGAGTGTCCACATTTTCATGTTGCTGTACTGCTCTGCAATTAAACTGTAGTGTGTGTTTGCATCCCTATTAATATTAGGTCATGTCATCATTCCCATCTCATTCATTTTCTAATCCATCATCACAAAGATCCACTATCATCCTATTTTACATTAGTCAATTTGAAGAATGTAGCCAGAATCACCATTATTACATTTTGTAATATACAGGATGGAAGGGAATTCATTACATTCCTTCTAATATATGCTTCATAGAAGCATTACAAAGAAAAAAGTTGAATGGTATTTTGTTCTTTGATCAGACGATTTCGAAAAAATAAATGGTTTTTTATCCAAATTGGATGTGTAATTCCACAAGAATGTATGAAGATAACAGTTTGTTGCTTGTAAGATGCGTAGAGTAACTTTTTTCTGACATAGCTTCGGTAGTAATTATGGGACAACACAAAGGGTTTCGAAATAATTAATCCCTTAAAAGACGTGAAGGAATGCTACGAGCAGCTCCTAAAGACGTGTAGCATGTCGACAACATTGTGGTGAGGTTGGTCAGGGAATTGAACTGGTTCATGGAAGCAAACATGCTGGGCACTTTCACTTTCACCCTAATGTTTTGGGAACTAACACTTGTGATTGGCCTACGCCTGCACAGTAAACACAGCAGGACAAGGCAAGAGTACGAGTTTATTTTCAAGACGCACCATTACGCTGTTTGTTTAGGTACTGAGCTAGGGAAAGTGATCACCCATGGAATCTGCAGTATTGCCAGCTTGTTTTCGACAAAACTAAAATATCACCGTAGGAAATGGGCAGAGACAAAAACCTAAGATACAAAATGTGTTTCAAATACCGAGATCTACCACTGGTTTAAATTAATGTAATGACTTCCCTTCCACCCAGTATTTAGATTGGGGATCATGCACACCTTACAACACTAACTGAACCACCCTTAAGCTCACGTTTATTCTCCTACCCATTATTGTTAAGTTGTATGACTGCTTGTATGCAATTGTCACCTGTGGTATAGGGGTACCATGATTTTCTAAAAAATGGCTCTTTAATGATTTTTATTAAAATAACATGTTTAAGACAAAGCCTACTGAAATCCCCTATTCCCAATGTACCTAAAAGAAAATATGTAATAAGCATTAGTAAAAATCTGGACTAACATGAAACAGAAGAATTATCTTTTCTAAGAACAGTTTGTTCAAGAATGGGTAAAAAGTCATGTGATTTTTCTAGTACATGAATTAATTCCCAATTGATTGTACAAACTATGCAGAAAAATTAAGTTGTAAGCTGTCTGCAATGTATTTGGAATGCTACCTATAGCAAATATTCTATAATTTAATTAAAAGGCATTACTGACTTATGAACTTGCATGATTTATATTAATTTTGTTTATCTTGTTTTTATTATTATGGCTTTACATCAGAAAATACTTTTTTTCTATGTTATGCTTTAGGCTGTATCGATTCTACTTCCTCTGTGTTGCTTTAACCTATATTAAGTTTTGAGAATGTGCAATTTGCTTAATGTATTTCTATTTCACTATTAAATCTTTATAAATATGATAATTTTACATTAACATTATGACAAATGGCATTAATGTTTTCTTCAAAATGCTAAATTGCAAATGTATACATGGTGTTAAGTTTTATCCGTGATTTCCCTCGCAGAAATAGACGTCATCAATAGCAACGCTGATGAAGAGAGTTTATGATCGGTTTCCCTAGTGGCCAGAGATCGTATTTGATGTGGAGACATTGCATTAAGACGTGTACATCACTGTCCTAACGGAAGGTAAACATGCTATTTGATGAGTGAGTCTTGCCCGCACAATATAACGCGTGCCTAATTCCACTTTTTGTGTATACTATGTACATCAAGTGAATAAACTGGACGTAAACAAATCGCCAATTTGTATCAATCCGTGGACACATGTATTCCCAATGACTGAATACAGTTATCGTTACGCAAGTATAATATGCGTTTTTCGCCACTAAAAGGATATATTTACTCGATCTAAGTAACATGCAGCACATGGAAATTAACTGGTACTTACGTCATCTCTGACCACAATAACACGTTTTCGTTTTCTGCTCACAAACTCGAAACCAATCTCTAGAAGCAGCTAATGGAAGGAAGCTCGTTTTAAATCTGGAATACTGAGATCACGGTTAACTGTCAACAGCAGTTTGTTTAAGGTGGGGGTTCATTGTTAACAAAGAACTGGTGAACTTTTGGACGGAACTCTTTAACATATATATAAATGACCTTCCATCAATAATAAAAACTTTAGAAACAAAAATTGCTTTATTTGCTGACGATGTAGTCATTTGGACTTCAGGCTCTCCAAAAAAACCTGAATTAATTAAAGACAGAATAGAAACAGCCCTAAACAAAGTACATGAATGGAGCTCCAAAAACCTCATGACTATCAATGTGGAAAAAACAAATTATGAATTATTTACACTAAAATACAAACCAGTTAATATTAACATAAATTATAATAGTAAACCACTCAAAGCAGTTGATGATGCCAAATACTTAGGCATCACTTTCGACAGAAAGCTAACTTGGAAAAAACATATAACAAACATCTCAGAAAAGGTTGAAAAGAAACTGCAAATCCTGAAAAGGTTAGATGGTGCTAAATGGGGCTGCTCAAGGAGAGTCCTTAACACAACATACAAAATGTATGTTAAACCAAACCTCTTGTACTGTTCTGAAGCTTTAATAACAGCAGCAAATGCTAACATCAATAAACTTGAACAAATACAAAATCAGGCTCTTCACCTAATCACTGGAGCAGTTAAATCCACACCTATTGATGCCATGCTTGCCTTAACATGGACCCCATCAATAACAACAAAAATAGAAGAACAAGCATTGCTCCAACACGAGAAAATGTTACGACTGCCAAACTCTAAATGGACAGAAGAGAACTTCCCCCCTTCAATCCTTAAAACTCATAGTAGTTTCCTAGAAAAGGTAACACAGATTAAATCCAAATTGAACATTCCTAACACCAGAGAAAATCTACTTATAAGAGAAAATCCATTGGAATTATTACAACCTACCTTCAGTTTGGAATTAATAGAGGAAATAAGTAAATCAGACACACCAAAAGAAATACAAAAACTTCTAGCTCTGGAAACAATCAATACTAGGTATCCCACAGAAGAATGGCTGCACATATATACTGATGGATCCTCCAAGGAAAACCTTACTGGAGCTGGAGTTACGTGTTCACATTTTTCCTTTTATCATTCTGTTGGCAGAGACACAACAAATTATGATGGAGAAATAGAGGCTATACACATTGCTCTCCGATAATTATTAAATCTTCCCTTAAATAAATTTAACAAGGCAGTAATTCTTTCAGATTCTAAAGCTGCAATTCAAGGAATATGTTCAAATACTACAAAGAAGTCAACAAAAATTAGAGAATGCTACAAAATGTTAACACAACTCCAAAAAGTTAATAAGACTGTTCATCTCCAATGGATTCCAGCACACTGTGGAGTCATGGGGAATGAAGCTGCAGACTCACTTGCAAAGAAAGGCACAACAATAAAACAAAAATCTAAATTCAATTTCTCATATTCCTCAATAAAACGCTTGATCATTAAAAAATTTTCTCATTCATACCTACAAGAAATAGAAACAAATGCCAAAGATAAAAAATGGATTACACTACTTTCCAACCCAGATATAATCCCCCAGAGACCAAGGAAAACAGCGGTTGCAGCCTTCCGATTATTGACAAATCACGACTGCTTAGCAAGTCATCTCTACAGAATAGGTATCTCATCCTCACCAATATGTGTCCTGTGTAACGATCCAGCAGAAATGAACGAAGACCACTTGAAGACCTGTGAAGCATTAAGATCAGAAGAAACTACAGTTCAAAAGTATTGGAAAGCACGAATGCTAATGGCTTCATTGCCAGATGCAAGGCACTAGAAAACAACAACACTTGGACGGATTGCAGATCTCATAAATTCGTCACAAACAATATCCAGCACTTGCCTGGCGCGCGGTCTCTTCTTGCCGGGAGTTCTGACTTCACCATGTGAGGATTTTTCTTTGTGTACACTGTGCATATTTGAAACCGACACAACGGTGAACTTGGATGTTAATTTCAGCACGTCATCTATAGCAAGTTCGGGATATTTCTCGCAGAACTTCAGTATTATTGTCTTTTCACCACTTCGTAACGACTTTGTTTCACAACACTCACTTGTTCCGCCATACTATTTTCATAGTGAATGACACGCGCGCCGAATGAGTTAGGATGGTTACAAATTCCCCAAACTGCGTATTCTTACAATTCAGCTATGCTTAGTACACTTAGTTCGTGCTTTAGCAAGCATTAAGTGAGATTTCAGACCTTAGTAGTAGTATTATTTCAAATGGCTATTTAGACGGCGAAAGCGTTAAGAATACTGCGGTCACAATGCAAGTGGTTTTGTTTACATCTACTTTATTCACTTGATGTACATAGTATAGATAATCGGCGTGGAGGCTTGTAAATACTGTCCCCTTCGGCAGATAGACATACTATTTGATTGTTGGGTCTTGGCCGCGTAATACAAAGCGTGTCTATTTCCACTTGTTGTGTAGAATACCTACCTGTTAGTTTGTTTTAATGATGTAGACAGTAGCAGGGGCGGCTGGTGAACAAAATAAGGTGTGTGCTACAGTACCGCACAATGATTACACATTTTATATAATTAGTCTTACCTAATGGCAAAATATAAAGTCCATACGGCGCTCCTTCCGGCTGCAGAACTTATCGATCACCCTGGTATTAAACCCCTCCATGTTAGAAGCGATGCTTTTCTCCATGGACAGCATTGCCAGAGCAGTAAGACGATCCTGTGACACAGTGTTTCTTAAGAACGTTTTTACACGTTTTAAGCATGAAAAGCATCTTTCTAGCTCAGAAGTGGTCACTGGCGTTGTGATCAAAATTTTTAGTAAAGTTGTAACTTCAGAAAACGAATCTTGCAGACTGTTAGAAATTATGTATTGCAATAGTTGCACAGCCCCGTCAATGTTTCTAAAGTCAAGTCTTGCATACAGAACACTAAGTTGTGTCTTTAGCATTTTGTTGTTCAGTGTTGTATACGTAGCCACAGCAGTTTGAAGTTCATCCTCAGGAAACTTACTTAAAAAGCTGCCAAAGAATTTAGAGTTTAACAGCTTTGCTGCATCGAGATGACTAAGCGACTGAAAACGACATCTAGCTTCCTCGATAATGCGGTCACACACTTCTTTGGCTTCTATTTTTAGACATTCTACCTTCTGGCGTTTGCTCATTGATTCAGATGGAATCACAAATATATCATCGGCTGCCTCTCGAATGTCACAGATGCACTGAATGAATGAAGACACAGCATTTTGTACTTTAACAGCCTCAGTTGATCTTGATTGCAGTTGATTATAAAGTACATCAACATGAGGCATTACTCGATGAAAGAATTTTAACCATGAAAGGAATTTGCTGTCTTCTAAATAACGCTGAAGCCCATTTGCTTCCAGACAAGTCTTATCATGGGCAGAATTTTCCAACTCCGAACAGCACTGCAGCAATTCTTCCTGATTTTCATAAATGACATTAACAGTTCTGGATCTAAAATTCCACCTAGTTGCAGAACCACCAGGAACTCTTCTAGCCACCGCAGAATCCAGAGCTGCCAAGCGCTGTGGGGATCTCGAGAAAAAGGCAGGAAAAGCAGAGAGATTAAGAAAAAATATTCTGGCAGACTTATTCGGCGAAGCTGCACGTTCCATCACTAAGTTCAGTTGATGTGCATAGCAGTGAATATACTGCGCATTTGGAAACTGAGATTGTACTTTGACTTGTACTCCACCAACTGCACCACTCATTACTGAAGATCCATCGTAAGTTTGGGCAATAAGTTTATGACGTTTATCTCTGAATATTTCATTAAGCACTTTTAATATGCTTTCAGAAATTGCTTCTGCGTTTTGTCCCTCTGATTGCAAAAAACCCCAAAATCTCTCATATGGAACACCCTTTTTCTCAAATCTAAATGCTAATACAAGCTGGGTCTGATGCGAAACATCTGTGGTTTCATCTGCCATAACAACCACAAAATCAGCTTCTTGCATTTCCTCCAGAATCACCTCATGACAGACTTCTAACATACAACCCAAGAGTTCGTTTTGGATGGTTTTAGAGGTCCCTTTGAATATATGGTTTGAGTCCATGTGTTCCTTCACAGCACTACCAATGTTACTTACTAAATCTATAAGTTATAAAAACACGCCAGGATTTTCAGAAGATTCAGTCTCATCATGTCCTCTCAAAGCAAGCTCAAATGCACCACAAAACTTTATACAGTCAATTATGCGGGACAGCACATACCTGTTTTTCTCTACTTGTAGATTATGCTTCAGCTTCGCCTCTTGATAAGCAAGGCTTAACTGAGTCACAATATTTGTACTACCTAAAGCACTTAAATCTAGTACATTATTTAAATGTTTTACATTTTGTTTGTGTTTGTTAATAAGAACATTAATATGCCCTAGGTCTGTCACTCCCGTCGTACTCCACGAATCACTGTTCCCAAAAAGCAAGCATGGAAAACAGAAAAGAGCATTTCTTTCCTGACATCCACATATCCATGCATGCTCATAAATTTTGAGGTTAAATCGCCTGATGTAAGAATTATTTCTCCCTCCTTTTGCAGGTTGCGTGATGTTTAGATTTGGTGTTTGCCTCCCTAACTGCTTCACTTGAACTTTTTCTTCTAGAGTCCTCCTAGAGAAAGGATAATTTATTAGGCTGTCCACAGAATTCATTTTAGCGTACACAACACAGATATTGCTCAACACACGAAACTGACGTTCATAACCTGAGTTTATGGAGTATTTCGCGGTTATTTGTTGCTGTCAAAAATAAGTAGTGCCAACAGAAATTGCTCCACATGTCCAACTTCCGAGAGCTTTATTCTCTCTGTTGCGTGCAAGGTCTATCGCCGGCAACAGATAGCTGTCTCAACACCACATAGATGGCAGAAGGTGCATAACAGCAAGCAAAGTCGTTAGATGACATTGCAATCCTGCTATCTAGCGACTTTGTACAGAAGCAGCATGAATTCATGCAGGACCCTCTAGATTAACGGACCTGACCCTGGCATCCCAGTTGTACAAAAATGGCGTCGGCTGGTGGGAGTGATTTCTGAGGTGTTTCCACACGCTCTTTTTCGTATTATTTTCTATGTCTTCGAGTTATTGTTTGTTATAATAATTCCTATGTAAGTTTGTCTTCATATTAGCAAAGCGAGTGTTTCAAAACTTTTATTTGGGCAGCATAGAGAACGGGAATAAATCTAATAACGTGTTGACTGTGCCGTGTGTTTAACCACGTGTTCATGTTTATCGTGTTTCATCTAAGACTATGGCTACATTAGCCGTATAGTGTGGTTAATTTATCTGTTTGCAAGTACAATTTGTGTCACGATTACAGTGGTGAGTGGTTGTTGAAGAAAAACTGTTCCAGTAGTGTATGTTATTGTTGCCATACTACAACCTAACCTCAAACATGACAATGCCCCGTAACTGTTGCATTCCCGGATGCAAATTAAAAATCAGAAACTTTCAGTTAAAACAAAAGGTAAATTACAACGTAAAGCTTCTAAATTCAGTATTTAATTACTATAAATTGCAGTGTTATGTGTGTTAGTTGCTGGTGTATATATAACATTGTGAATAGTGAAAGACAATAATTTCGAGTGAACTCAATTAATGGCATCTGCAACACCAACAGTTTGTTTCATGTAAGTAGTATGCTGCTTGTATTTACACATTATCTTTTGTCTTTGTAATTTAAATGTGTAGCTGTAGTTTAGAAGAAATGTGTTATGTTGCTGCATGTAAAACTGTAGACTATAGCAAAGTTTGGTAAATATTTACAAAATCGGCCGCTCGAGAAAATGAATGAAACATAGTGCAATGGATGCAGTTTTTATTGCTGATTACGATCTTGTAAGTTTTATTGGGCACTCAAGCTTCGTGTTTTATTTATGAGAAAATTTCGTACGTGCGATGAAGTAGTTTTATTTCGCTTATGCGGCAGATATTTAGCTAATAAATGTGTATAAACGAGTGTAATATATGCTACAATGATTAATTAATGCATTTACGTTGAAATGATTGCATAAACACTGCCCAAATTGTAAATATTTCAATAACAGGACCCTGTCACCCCACTCATATACAACACTAACCTAACCTAACACAAAGTTGCTTTACAATGCTGATTTAAGACTACGTATTTCATATATTTCATCTGCTTTTGTGGATTCCCCCTGTAAAATAAAGTGTCATGAAGTGCTGAGTAATATGTTGTTGCAAACTGAGTAATCAAAAGTTTTCAGTAATAGTAAAAGCAAATTTCCACCCTAAAGCTTTTGAATTTAGTAGTTAGCTAATTATCCTAAATGGCAGCATTTGTATATCAGCCATCCAGTATAGTATGTTTTGTGTAGGTATATAACATTATGTGCATTGTACAAGTGTGACAAACAGTGTAAACAATGATTAATAATTGAGTCAACTCAATGTCAACACTTGTTTTATTTAAGTAACATGCTGCTTGCAGTTTTGTCTATCTTCTTTGTAATTTGAGTGTGTAATGCAGTTACATAATGGCATGTAAACCTGTAGATTGCATGAATGATATTTAAGGTTATATATTTCATTGCCCATGGGTTATCGTTTAATATTAAATGTCATCCTTTTTTGTTTGCTTGAGGTTATGTTTAAGACAATGTTTTTGTTAAATAAGGAAAAATTGAAGCTATTAACAGTGAAGCAACAAGATTCTAAAGTAAGAACAAATTAGAAACTAAAATACTAAAATAAGTGAAGTTTTTAGTTTCTAATTTGTTCTTACTTTAGAGTTACAATGTTTTTGTGTTTAACACAGCCCATGTTCACAAAATAGGCGTGTTATTACACATCTTTATTTTACTGCGTTGAAATCGTAGCCTGTAGACGAGTTGTTTATAAGTAGTTCCCACCACATAGGCCGCCATCTTGAATCACAGTGTCAGGTCCGGAATTTAGGAGGTCCTGAATTCATGTGCTCCACTTCATGGCAGCACAACGCTAGGTAAATTCAACCAATAGGAGAACAGATTTCAAAATCGTACACCTATGTTTCGCATGCGTGGATTGGTCTACATTCCCTGCAGCGGAATGAAGAATTTTGTAGGCGCGCGGTATATAAAATAGTGAAAGTGAAAGAAAATGTGCAATAATAATTGAGTATATGTTTAACACAAAGAAGAAACAATTTTCTGCAAAATAATCATTGTGCTGTAGCACTGTAGCACATATTGACGAGCCGCGCCTGGACAGTAGAGAGTATAAATGGCACATAAATACAAATAATAATTGAAATATAACTTTGCCAAATTAACATTATTTATTTTGTTTTAAAATGTCTGAGTAAAGAAACAAATGTAAATTAACGAACATAAATTTATTCTGTATGTTTATTAAGAAACTTAAACCCATTGTTTTTAAACCGTAACATCTGTTAAAGGTTTTATAGAGTTTAAATGGCAAGAAACAGCTGAACACAAATAAACAAGAGCCGCTGTGGTAAATTAAAATCAGTCCTTCGTTAAATGAATGGTTCAGCATGACCACCATTCAGAGCAAGACACGTTCGTATCCTTTTTACCACATGCTCATGTGCTTACAGAATCGCAGGTGTAATTGTGATCTCATACAAATTGCAAACAAAAGTATGTCAATTTGACGATACTTGGACACCTTTGAGTCTTATTCTCCTAGGGACGTGTCTGAATACCACATAGCGTTTAATAAAGCCCTGGATGCAGCGATTTAAATCGTATTTATACGTCGCACCAATCTTGATGCCGGTACGAAAATAGCATTCAACCACGAAGACAAGGTGCTCTGTTTCCATAGTCCTCTAGTTGGAGGACAGTGTAACCTTAGAATGTTATGCATTATTGCGATTACGCAGTGAAAGGGGTTGAAAATTGAAAAGGGAGGTTGGGTGATATTAGCAGCACGGAGCGGACCCATTTCAGAACTCTGACATGCTTTTTGTACTGTTGCACAAATAGCACCATTTGTTTTCAGTAGACAGCACTATTATTTTGCTGATTGTATTAATTTGCAGCGCAACTACAGTTATGGCGCTGTGAGATGCTTACTGTTGTGCAAATAGTGCAGCTGCTTCTCCGTAGAGGGCGCTATGATTTCAAAATAGACCCGCCAGTCAACTATGACGTCATTATTGCTGAACCGGAGCGCGGGAAATCTCAGTTAAAAATGCACACCCAGTACATGCTACAAAGTGCTAATTATGCAAACCAACATGCTAAATTTCTGATTTCCAAGTAACACCATCCCTATGCATAAGTAATCACATGCCACATCAGACAAAATGGTTTACATGTTTTATGAAGGTGAAGAGATGGCTGAATAACATTATACTAATAGGGCATTTTGGAGTGAATTTATCAAGATTTGTACTCTCATTCATCTTTGGAATGTAAAGAATTTTGAGAACAATATCTAACGAATAGGATATGATATTCTGGCGAAATTCTACCTTACAGTAAAACCAGAAGTGAGCATAAGTTTGTTCCCAATAAACTCAACTGATGAGGTCTTTCGGGAAAGAGTTACATTAAAAAGTCGATCCAAGGATTCTTTGTATTCTTAAGTAACTCTAAAAATCTCTAAAATATGCACTTCATTCTCTAAATAGGGGCATTTTTCTTTCTATTTCTGTTAAACGAGGTTCTCATAGTAGCAGAGGTGATTATACACATTTTTGGTTTTCTCATTCTTGTGTACATTGTCAGATTTCAAAACGGTTGCTTCAGGTCATACACTTAGAATATTGATGTTTCTTAGTGAATGACAAAATCATACTGGAACTTAGTACATTAGTGATTCATGATGACAGCTTTTCACCATAAACTCAGCCTTTCCTTGGAAATTAAAGGCACCACACAAACATTTGCTAAATTTGGTGATTTATAACTGTGTGTGGGCAAAATAAATTTCTTCCACACATCATTCTTTGTGCATGCCAACTATGCCATAATTTTATAGAGAAAAAAAGGTTTGTGTATGTCCAGATAATGGCTCAAAGGACGAGTAGATGATGAAGAATTCAACATCATAATTCTAAAGACTGCAAGGAGACTGCAGCCAAGTATTTCGAGACAGGGAACTTGTGTTCCACAGGTTCAGATTCCTCTGCAATGGAGTGAAATGCATATTGAAAATGGTGTCATGTCTAAGATTCAGCTTCACTTAATATGATAAATCTGAACAAACACTGGCAGATAATTCACTGTGTTATACAGTGTAACAGCTGAGAGCATAAAGGCACGAGTTTTGAGTCTCCACTAGTACCTTTAGTGCCATACTATTTGCCAAATAGGAGTTTATGCTTTGTTATGTAGAAGTACATATGGAAACTAATTTAAGCGTAAAATTCTATAGATTATTACCTCTCTTAATCAGCATTACACACAGGGTCACCTACAGAGAGGAAACCACAGAGCAAGTTACTCATCAGTTTTTTTTTTTTTTTTATAGGGGAGGGGATTCAAAATTGGGGAATATAAAATATATTGAAGTATATTAACGCAAAAAGGTAACTTGAAGTATAATTCACATCATTGTATTGTATAATGTGGCTGTGGCATAACAAATTATAATTTTTGGAAACTGATAAAACAAACAGTATAGGTATTGTCTGAGCACTAAAAGAAGGTGAAACGGTGTATGTTTATGGATGTGAGGGGGGGGGGGGGGGGGGGGGGACGGCCATGCATGCATAATTCAAAAAAGAAAAGTCAGTTAAATACCAAATCTGGTTATTACGTTCAGCAACTTCCCTGGATAGGGCACAAACATTTTCAAAAAAAGAAAAAAGAATCCCCCCCTCCCATACAAAACTACCCTTTACATGGAAAATTTAAAAAAAAAAATGATTTTCACAAATATGCCTCTAACGATTTTGATTAAATGACTACATGTCGAAAAATATTTTCATGACAAATCAAATGTCTTGAATTTTCAGGGAATAACATCTGAAGTTCTGTTTATCTTAAAACACTTCTAGTAAGTAGAGGAAATATTGTATGCCATCGACGTCGAGATTTCACGGGAAATATGTTTTTGAGGTCCCCTGAATCAACCCCCCCCCCCCCAAAAAAAAAGCATTTTCAGAAGAAAAGAATGTCCGCGCGCGCATGCGTGTGTGTGTGTCAGTCTGCGGACAGTATAACTCAAAAACGAAAAGTCGGATAGAAACCAAAGTTGGTATATAAGTTCAATGTATTTCAAGGATGCAACAAAAATATTTTGAAGAAAATTGTTCCACTCTAAACTACCCTTTACATGGAAAGTTCTTCGAAAATTTTTATTTTCTTGAGAATGGCTCAAACGATTTTGATTAAAATGACATATGTTTAAGATACTTTTATGACAAATGAAATGCATATTTTGAATTTTCTGGCTATAGCCCATGTAGTCCTATTTACTCTGGATAACTTTTGAATAACTGTAAGCCGTGAGAGATAGACCAAATCTTACTATACAAAAAAAATGTAGATCTTGCTAAAACACACAATTTAACGTCTAAATAATTTTTGCTGTAGAGTGAACCATTTTGGAGATATTCCTTGTTATTTGTGTGAGTTTAGGAGAACTTACACTTCTAAGTGAAAGATCGCTGTTAATTTTTTTGTGTTAGCAGTGCAAACAGAACGGAATTTGGAAGCTTTAAACGATTTAATTATCGCTCACAGTCTAGTGTATTCCCATATTCTCCTTGTACCTACAAAAAAAGATTATTTCTGCAAATGTTTATCTCAACTAACACAAAGCATTCTTTAACGCCTGCCCGACTGTGCGGAACGTCTTGGAAATTAAACCTTCCCGCAATTTTTAACGCGATTCGGTTTAATTGAAGTCAGGAAGCCGCTATTAAGTCAATAATAAAGGAATTATGAAGGTAACAATAACGATAACACTAAAAGAACATTAAACGAAAACGCGAGAACAATGTTTTTCCTAGTTAGCACATGCAAGGCATCGCGGCAATTTTCTCTGATGTCAGCTGTAACCCATTAAACTGGACCAAAAATACCATACTATACAATGAGCACTTGAGCAGTATATGAT
This sequence comes from Tenodera sinensis, assembly GCA_030765045.1. Taxonomy (NCBI): domain Eukaryota; kingdom Metazoa; phylum Arthropoda; class Insecta; order Mantodea; family Mantidae; genus Tenodera; species Tenodera sinensis. Next base: position 71,597,339 of record CM060962.1, on the reverse strand, counting down.
TGAAGGAAGAGAAGTCAAAACGTGTTGAGAGTCCCTCTGCTGAGTGTCGGGACCGGGTTCATGTGCGTGTTTTCGGACGTTTTAAAGCTCGATTTCCTTTTGTTACTAGCGTTGAAAATGACATGGACAAAGTGTCTTGCGTTACTTGCAATTCTACTTTTTCTATCGATCATGGTGGTAGAAATGATAAGTGTGGGGATTTTGTTTTTAAAAAATCGCAAAATTTTGACTCTGGTTCAGGGATCTGCAAAATACAGTTCACAAAACTCAGCAGAGGCAGCAACATTAGCTTCTAGCACTGGAGCGAATGGAAATACCATACAGGCATTCTAAAGGTGAGTACAAATTATAACATCTGTGTTATTGCAGTGTCTCGCTTTTTCATTTTAAAATCTGGGATCCCTATATACGACACGTCTTAATCTATATTAGCAGGGAGCATATATGTAAACTTTGACCTTAAGCAGCACTGAACTCAGGACTGTTAGGCCTCTCTTTGCTTGAAGGCCATACTATAACTGTGACCCTTAAAAGAACTGAAGCTGGATTCGAATAGGTTATGCTGAATACATTCTAATGTGTGCGCGCGTGCGTGTGGAGTTAACCATATCCAAGACATTCCTCGTTATTGGTTTGAATTTTCCAATACTTAATGCGGAGCCGTCACAAAGCGACTAGCTCTTAAAAGATTTGACAATCACATAAGCTACGATCTCCTTTCATAAAGTTGGTAAGTAAAGACTTTAAAAGTAGTTTTAAAAATGTTCTATGGTTTCAGACAGCAACGAGTGTTGAGGACGCAGACAGGCTAAACACCACGCAGCCGGTTCGGAACTTTTTGACTCTCTCGGTACAACAAAATAGTAATGAAGCTGGTGAATATGTAGATTCTGCATTCCCAGGCCACCAAGTTAACAGCTTTGGAAAAGACACAGGGTCTGTGACCACCAAGAAAAATAATCTTCTCCGTTGTTAAGACTTCTAATGTTAGCAATTTGCTCTTTTTGTAAAATTTAATGAAGTTGATTACACAATAAGACGGATATAAAGCAAAACTTTCTTCTATGAAGGTCATTAAAATATTTTAGTATTACATGTGTATCGTAGTATTATAAACATATTTGATTCTGTTTTTCCGTGTGTTTATTGCTAAATCATGACTATATACTTGTTTAGAATTAAATATCTGCACAATTTATTTTATATGCATGGTCTAGGCGTAACAACTACTGGCATTCTCAAATGAAAGTCAAGGCCCTCCTCACAGGTTGTTCTTTCATATCTCCAATATGTTCATATTCAAGTATAAATAAAAGCTTTGTAACTTTATAATGAAATGAAACTAAAATGTGTGTTATCTGCTTTATGTCCTTCAGAACAATTTGGACTTTTTAATGGTAAAAGAATTATCAAAATTGGTTGTGTGGTTTATGAGATTACCATGTGTACATATGCATGCACAAATTTCCTCTCTTTATGTAACATTAATATAGATTTTCTGTTGTACTGCTACACAGTAATTATTATACCCAAAAGGCCACATTCTTCCTAAAGGAATACAGTTAGCTCACACTTTGTGAGCCACTGGGCAGCCCTGTGGCCCAGAAACTTCAAAATTGTGGCTATTCTGCTGTCGGGACCACTTTACAAGAAGACTTATGTCCAACCATTTCTATTTTAAGAGGAGGTATCAATGAAATTTGGGCAAAAATGATGTGTGAAGAGTGTGGCTCCTGAAATGCATTCCATTATCCCTTTCAGGCAAAATCGCATACAATTTTGAAGTATAAATCAAGATTCAGTGATGGTAGATGTGAGCAGACACATCTCGTGGGATTTTTTACAAACATTCATTTCAGTAAAACAGTGCTAAAGTATGGCAAAATTTTTGTCTGTGTACATGTGCTAACAAGGTGGTTATATTTTTCTGAATTTTATACAAGAATTTTTGTTTCCAAAAAGAAATTGCACATTACAGAGATTTCAGCTATTACTGAATTCACTATGGGTTGTGAAGTTACTCTCTAAGTAAAGGAAAGGGTCACAGCTAGCAAAGTAAGTACAATCAGCAAAAGAATTAGTAATGTTACAGATAAGTGAAGATTAAAGTAAAGTGCACCAAGTGCATTAAATACATTTAAATAGCAAAAAACCAATTAAGTGTAGCAAAACTTATAGAAGGAGCTAACAGTTAGCTCAAGGACCTTCATATGGTCCAGGGGAATTCTACAACAGTAAATATATTTTCATACACTTAAAACTTTAGTCATTTTCCTACGCTTTCTTTCTTTCTTCTTCTTTCTCAGCAGTCGGCAAACTGATGACATCGACAATGAGGAATATATTACCAATTTGCTGCATACTCTGTACTCTCTCCCATGAACCTCACAGATCGTAGTAGCGACACATTATTTTTCAATATTTCTCGATAGTGAACATCTGGCATATTAATGCAATGATTAAGCGGTAAAATGCTTAGTCCTATAGCTTTTCTATAAATCAATGTGCAACCATTATGCAATTAAATATGGTATTTTACTTGTCATGCAAATGTTTTAAATACAAGGTCATTTCATCAAAGTTCTCGAGAGCTATTTTTGAGAAAACTTTCCATGTAAAGGGTATTATGGTGTGGGGGGATTTTCCTCAAAATATTTCTGATACATATTCGGAAGGTGCTGAATTTAAATACCAAAATTGGTGTGCATTAAGTATTTTATTTTTGAATTAACCTATGTTGTTCACAGACAGATACATAAACCTTTTTTCTAAAAATACTTTTTTTTTTTAAACTCAAGTACCCAAAACATATACATATATTTCTGGTGAAATCTTGATATCAAATTGTTGCGTAGAATGCAATATTTCCTCTATCTACTAGGTACAGGGTACAGAAAGTAAACAGATTATAAAAGCACAACTTTGTAGAAGTACTGTGTGTCGAAGTCAGAACTCTGCAGTGAAAAAGTATTAATTTAATTCCAGTTTTCAAAGAAGTAGGGCATACCCTATTTACAGTGGTGGCTGCTGTATAAGAGCATAAGAGCGTGTGAACACCCTAACTTTTGACACCTCGCTGTATTACTGGTTAATTTTACTTTAAGTGCTATTGAACACTACACAGATACGGAATTTGAATCTACCATGCTATTCCTCTAAACCGGATGAAGTTTGGCATCATGGTTGCTACTACATCTCCAGTTGCCTTTGCACATGCATAGCTGGCATTACGTCAGTGTCTTATGGGCCAAAATAGTCACTGAGCATGCACACATGTCAGTGTGAATGCACTAGTCCTTGCCGTCATCTTATGTCTCTCTCTTGCGTCAATGCCACTAGGTGGTAGCACACTTCAGAAGGCATTTGAATTACTGGCTGTAACTAGCTGACATTTCATGCAATGGAAACATCTGTTCGCTTTTCTGTTTGGTATAAATCTCACTAGGCGGTAGCATTGAGATCAGATATGCCAATTCACTCACTGTACAGCAAAATTTAGCTAACATGAGTAAAAGCTATGACTATTCAGATAGAAAAATCTATTTTGTGGGCTTGTGGTTGAATTATAGTATATTCAATTGTGATGTTATCATACGGTCGCTTTGTATTCCTAACAGGAGAGTGCACCCACTAAGTGGACTTTCTCTTAGCCATGGTCAAGTTACCATGTTGGTAAACCTTATATCGCTATTTGAGTTTCACCGCTTTCACAACCTGAAATCTGAAGGTAATTGTTTACATGTGCAGTCGATAAAAAGGCAATTCGGTATTCAGCTGCAGTGTCAACATGAACCCTGCTGCTATTTTAAGTGCCAACAGAAAATTAAATTATCAGGATAAGTTAGTCATAAAAGATAAATAAGGAAAAATTGAAGCTATTAACAGTGAAGCAACAAGATTCTAAAGTAAGAACAAATTAGAAACTAAAAACTTCACTTATCTTATTGTTTTGGTGCTAACCCTGGGGTTAGCTGGACACAGCTTGAAACCCCAGGGTTAGCACCAAAACAATAAGATAAGTGAAGTATTTAGTTTCTAATTTGTTCTTACTTTAGAATTTAGTCATAAAAGAATTAGGACCTCCTTTCATAAGAAAAATTATGCTTTTTTCCTGCTTCAGAAATGAGATTTGGTGAGTGATAACAAATTAGTAATACTAATGTATGGCTGGCGAAATAGTGCAAATGAGGAGTAGGAAAAAAAGCTTACACATTAGTTCATTCTTGAACCAAACTAGACTTACGTCCAATTCAAATAAAAATGCCCAAAAACAATTCTATATTTTGTCATCATTATCTGTTATTACTATTATTATTATTATTGGGAGCGGCTACACTTGTAGATATCAATTTTTCTAATCATTCCTATTATACAGCATACTATTCCACATTTTCAGGGCTATCTAAATCTAAAACTTCTGACAACCCAAACTATACACTCACAAGCCATCACTGGTTATTTATCTTCCTAACATTTTAGCATAAACCAAAAGAAAGAAAAAATATATGGTAATCGCTGTAACACATGTTTCCAAGGCAAAGCCAATTATTTTCACCAATTTTCAAAGATATAATAATACAGTGTTTTAACATTTCAACTTTATCAAAGAGAATGTAATTGAATTAGTGCTTGCAAAAACAGGCCTATAATCAATTCTTAAAAAAAATAAGTTACACAGTTCAATCTACTGCAGAAGTGGCAATGCATTCTCACTAATACAGGCTAACAACCTTAAAGATATCTGTACGAGATACAGGGCTTTCGAATCGGTTCTTCACTGCTGCACGGCATTTTGCCTGTGCGAGTTTGAAGTTGCCGCAGCCGGATTTGCCGCTACTAACAAGCCGCACGTAAAACATGTATAAAAATCTTACCTTATAGAAAATGCTGGAAATGTCGTCCTTCCTCTGCTATACAGGCATTATATCGGGAAAACACATTCTGATTCACGCGATTAAGTTGGGCCACTGCTATGTCTCTGATTTAATTTCTAATGTTTTGTTTTAGTTCTTCCAATGTGTGAGGATTTGTCTCGTAAACTTTGTCTTTCAGGTTAACCCACAAGTAAAACTCACTCTGTTAGATCAGGGGAGCGAGTGGACCATACACCAACACTAATCACTCTATCTTCAAACACTTCCCTAATTTTATCCATGGAGTTCTCGGCTGTATGAGCAGTAGCAGAATCTTGTTGAAACCACTGATATGATTTCTCTTCTGTCAGTTCACGAAAAAATGGGGTCAAAATGTCATTTTGGTACCTCTCTTTATTTACAGTCTGGTCGTAAAATATTGGACCAATTATGCGTCTAGCGCTAACAGCACACCAAAATCCAACTTTCTGATCATGAGGGATTTCTGGAACGTGATGTGGATTTTGAGATGCCCAATACCGATTGTTATGAGTGTTCGCACGACCATTTAGATGAAATCACGCCTCATCTGAAAAGAACAGAAGCTGTGGATCGATTAAACCATTGTTCACAACATTTCCAGCATTTTCTATAAGGTAAGATTTTTATATATGTTTTATGTGCGGCTTGTTAGTAGCGGCAAACCCGGCTGCGGCAACTTCAAACTCACATAGGCAAAAGGCCGTGCAGCGGTGAAGAACTGATTCGAAAGCCCTGTACAAATCTTATAACAGTTACTGAAAACATGCCATTTTGTTGTGCTATAGCTAAATCAAGCTCATTGGACAGTTTAGACATGAAGACACATAGATGGTGCAATTGCATAAGATGGCTGTATTGCTAGTTTACTCCTATGTGCACTAGAATCCAAGAGTGATCTGTTTCTTTGGCATTTGCAAAGGTTGAATTTTCTCTATTCTGAGAAAATGATCACTCGCTCATTTTTGTCAGCAACCATTCAATCCAAAACACCTACTTTTCTTTTTTTCCCATTTCAATGCTTTTAACCCAAAATTAATTAGTTTAAAAAACTTAAAAAAAAAAAGCATGCTTTAATAACAAACCAAACTAAAAAGTGGAAAATAATTTTTCTTTAAGAAGTTTGTTCTACAGCAACATAAAGTCCACTGGTTCATTATAAATTAAAATTTTAAATAAAAAAGTTATATTAACAAAATAATAAATTTTATTGTAAAAAAGCATGAGGTGGTTTTTTTTTTAGATATGTTTATCATATCTTTACTTTTATAAATAGCTACCAATGAAGTATTTGTAACATTTGATGTCGGACACCCCAAGCTTTTTTACAATAAAATGTATTACTTTTTATGTAAATTTTTAAGTTATAATGAACCAGTGGACGTTATGTCACTATAGAACAAACTCTCCATACTGAAAAATTATTTCCCACTTTTTAGTTCGGTCTGTTTGGCACGTGTATTTTTTAGTTTTTTAAACTATAATTTATTTTAATATTTGTATCTCAAATTTTCAATTCATCCTTTTTTTCTCAAAATTTTTACTGTGAAATCCTTTTAAAAAATTTGAATCCCAAATGTTTTCCACCTTTTAAAATTTTTTGGTTAACCTTCTGGTACAGTATTAGATTAAAATAACTGTTTTAATCATACTATCAGCTATTGTGGGCTTCCTGGCCATGGGTGATCCTTCCGCCGAGTCTCTTGTTCCTCCTGAGTCCTCTCCTGGTGCATGTCTGTCTTTCAATATTACCAAGTGGTTTAATTCTTTTGTCCAGTGTAACTTGTGTATATTTCTAAACTACTACTTGTTGTGGCTGTCTTGGTCCTGGTGAACTCTCGTGTTTCTCTCAGGTCCTCTCTGTCTTTTTAAGCAAATTAATTCCTCTGTCAAGTGTAGCTTGTGTAGATTTCTAAACTACCAGCTGTTGCAGGTGTCTTGGCCCTGATGAACTCCAATCTGTGATCATTCCCCCAGGTCTCGCATTCTTCTCCTCTTTTCAAGGTGCTTGTAGCAAAGTGTCTTAGCGATATCAATTGTATCATAATTGTACTATTTTCTATAAATTTAGCTTAGCAATTTTTTTCCTGATGATCCTGGTCAGGACATTAGGACATAGTCATGATGTTATTGTACTGTCATCGGTCCTTGACACATGTGCAAATTTTCAAGTCAACCAGATGACTCCAAGTTGGTAAAAATTCTGTTACATTGATAAATTTAGCTGAGACACTTGTATATACTGATGATCCTGGGCAGGACACTAGGAGGACTAAGTCATGAAATTATTGTATGTATTGTCATCGATCCTTGACACGGATGCAAATTTTCAAGTCAATCAGACAACTCTAAGTTGGTGAAAATTAAGTCGAAAGATTCTGTTACATACATGTGGAGTTAATATAAAGCATGTAAAAATAGATAATGAACTAATTGTGTAGATGCCAAATGATCTAACGCCCGAAAGCACTAAAGCAACCATTATTTATTCTAAGGATTGATGAAAAAGCCAAATAAAAAGCTTGCACAAAGGTACTTGAACCCAACGGGATTGGAACCTTAGGGTGAGAGGCAAGAAGTTATCAGGTGCTTTAAATAAACCTTATATTATTATCGTTATAGTGAAACCTGCCCAAACTGGACCCCCTGTACACAAGAAATCTGGAAAAACACAAAACAAATATTGGAGAGTTATTTCCTACGTTAAACTGTACTCTAAACCAGAAAACTGCCTAACATGGAAAACACAATAATTTCCTGGAACCATCTGTGTAAATAGTCTGACAGACAGATTATTATATGTGTAATACATAGCTGCATGGTAATATTTTTTAAATTACAACTATAATCTTGAACACAGCTGTATTTGCACCCTAGTTCTAAGAATTGTTTATGCAAGATTTAACTTGACACAAGTTGTGAGGGGACAGAGAAACTATCAGAGTAATTGCAATTATTATATGCAAGTTGACAGGCCCAAATGACCCCACTGTTGACAGGCCCTTAAACTCCACTCACCCACCCTGTATGCAAGTTGAAAATAAAGCAAAATACACATTTGAACCTATTTTTATTTACAGACTTCAAATTATTCTTAAATTGTAATTCTATGTGATCACATTTTTACTTTCTCTACTACATACTTACAATAAGTAGAGGAAGTATTGTATTCCACCCAAAAATTTGATACCAATATTTCATTGCAAGTGCATATTTTGAAAAAGTAATGCATATGTATCTCTAAACATTAACCTCAAAAATAAAGTCACAAACACCAAAGTTTGTATTTAAGTTCAACATTTTCCAAAGATCACACGAAGATTTCCAAAAATATCCCCCATTTGAAACTACCTCTTACATGGATAATCTTTTAGAAAAATTTGATTTTTCCAAAAAAGTCCCCAATAATTTTAATTCAAGAACCATATATGTTTATGACATTTCCATGACACATTGAATGCATACCACGAATATCGCGAGAATGGCCCCTAAGTCCTCTTCATTCTGAAATACTTTTGCATAATTAGACTACACAAAAAAATGTAGCTCTCTTTTTAAGAGGTTTCTGATTCAACTCCTTATACATTGCCCACACACAGCTTCTGTGTTTAAAAACACCAGCAGTAAGCTTGTTGGCATAATTAAATAATAATTATCCATCTAAAGGTTACTTAAACCCGGGACATAAAGTACTTACAATTGTAAGTCACCCTTGGGGTATTTATCTCTGATGTGAGATTCCCTTGTGGTTAACCACGAAAAAGTACGAATCAGCTGGGGAATTTAGTGTTGTACTGGCAAGTTGGCCATGGTAGCTTAGTGGTTAAAGCAGCTGCTCGATAAGCGCAAGATCCGTGGTTCAAATCCCGGCTATGGCATTGAATTTTTCAGTTTCTGATTCAACCTCTTAAACATTGCCCACACACGGCTTGTGTGTTTAAGAACACCAGCAGTAAGCTTGTTGGCATAAATAAATAATGTAGCTCTCATTAAAGCACACATTTATGTCAAACGCAGTTTTTGTGTGTTTATCTTTGATAAGATATTCTTTGTTGTTGGTTTGAATTTTCCAACACTTATACTTTTCTCATGCGAAGTCATTCATTTTTTCTCTCCTGATCATGTAGAAAGAACAGAGTTTCAAAGCCATCACATATCCCCCAGTATCCCTAAAATCTTTTGACTATTGCTTAAGGCTACTGTATTACCCTATTGCCATTGCAATATCTTTCACAAAAGTAAATACCCAACTTCAGTGTGACCTGCACAAAGAGTCACCTATTCCTAAGGCATTCCTAAATAGATGGTATGAGAATAAAATTTGTCATATGTTGCAGTTCCGACAGCTTGGCAGCCATGGGCTCACCTCACAACTTTGAAAAACAATATTTCAGTAATCATTGTAAATCAATGGGCAAATATTGCAAATTCAACGTTACTACACCTGCAGAAAACATATTATTCAGATTTGATCGAATAGTGGACCAGAGGTAACAACGATTCCAGCGTTGAGCGCTTTGTTTACCAACATAAGCTTAATCATCCACACACAAATCCTATACATGGTAGTAGCTGAATGCGCATCACCACGAACACAGAGTGTCACACTGAACTTGGATCAAATCTCAGGTAGTGCATTTTCTTTCTTATCCCTTCCTTTCTGTCTTACTGGGAACATTATTTATATAACCTGTGCCAAATACACTATTACACAATAGTAGCATATTGCTGCAATACGATTGAAGTTTTAGAACTGAAAGCCGTAGAAGATATTGATTGCAATTGCTGTAGATAAAACAGGGAATACGCCTACTTCAACTCTCAGCCGTTCTTCCAGAAATTAACACCTAATATTTTCCTTTAAATAACCGCATTCAAAGGTATTTCTCTATAAATATAAAAGATTATTTACATGTTAAAGAATTTACTTCCGTCATGCACAGTTAATGTTTAGTTAGCTTACAATGGATATAAGAAAGCATTGTATCTTGTTCATGTTAGAAAATATTGGCATGCATAAAAACTAAAATATTTCAGCCACAAGAAACGAAAATGATCATTTTAGAAAATTTGATCATTCAGTATGATTACATCATGTATGCTTGATTATGCACTAATACAATACAAATATGAGAGAATAAGACTCAAGGTATCAAATAAAATGAATTTAGTACATTACATCCCATACAAAGGAAACTAGTGTAGGTATCACTTGGTCACCAGCTAGAAGAACTTGATGATGTATTAAACAGAATGCAATTCAGTTGTAGACCACAACATGAAGCAACCTTTGGACGCAGCAACATTGTCATTTTGTATATTTCCAAGCAGCACACAATGTTGCCATGTGCCCACTAACTCAATTTCTAGACATGTGCCTTTATCCTCATTCTTCATTCCTAATAAAAATCTCTGGTTAATTTTCCATTTCAGAAAATAAGTATGCAGAAGGCGAGGTTTGAAGCACTGACACACCATACTTTCAACTCCTACCAATAGTCACCCAATGGCTTCAGCTATTTCTGGGTCAGGCAATGAGGACTCTATTCACATGATATTAAGTTAATTTCTAGCATTTACTTTGCAATAAATTTCTTTGCTACATTATCTAGAACAGACATAAATATCGCAGGTTCAGTGTAGAATGTAAGTTCCTTTAGTTGCTTTTATTAACAACAAACACAGATGAAACAATTAAAATTACACAATAGTTAAAGCAAGATCTCGTTGACAGACATTTGAAAATGCTGCTGTTCAGATTCACATCCATACACGATTTTTTTTTTTTAATTAACGTCCTCCAACATTGTGTCATATCGGACGAACCCCATACATGATGGAGGATTGAATACTGATGTAACCATTTAAAATATGATATACCTAATAGATATTATAGTTCAATAATATTAACTTCATAGTCAAACCCACTAACTTGTGCTGCATTAGATGTCTGCCCTACAAACTGGAGGTGAAAGTCGAATCTGTGTGCAGTTTTGGCTTTGATTAAACAGTGGACCAGAAGTAATAACTATACTAGTGCTGAACACTTTGTTTACTAACATTAGCTTAATTATCCATACACAATTTCTGTACCCATTAGTAGCAGAAGACACAAAGGCATGTCACTGTGGACACAGAGTGACACACTGAACTTGAATCCAACCCCATACAGCGCATCTTTTTTCTCTTTTCCCTCCCTTTCTGTCTTACGGGAACATTATTATTTATATATCCTGTGCCAAATATGCTATTACATATCATATTGCTGCAATACAAGTGAAATTTTAGAACTGAAAGCTATAGAAGATATTGATCACCATTGCTGTCGATAAAACAGGGAGTACACCTACTTCAACTGTCAATTGTTTCTTCCAGAAATTAATAACCAACAGTTTGCTATAAATACGCACACTCAAAGGGGTCTCTCTATGAATATCAAAGACTATTAAGATATTAAAGAATTCACTTCTGCCTTGCACTGTTAAATTTACATTAGCTCACAGTGGATATTCTAAGGCTGAAGTACATCCTCATGTTTGAAGCGAATGATAGAATATAGCTCATCATATGAACAGAGTGCATATTGCCCCACCCAGAAATAGTCAAAGCCACTGGATGGCTGTCGGCAGGAGCTAAAAAAGCACTGAGTGTCAGTGGTTCAAACCTTGCCTTCTACATACTTATTCTCTGAAATGGAAAATTAACCAGCACCTTTAGTTCTCCAGAGATTTTTATTAGGAATGAAGAATGAGGATAACAGCGCACGTCTAGAAATTGAGTTAATGGGCACATGGCAACATTGTGTGCTGCTTGGAAATAAACAAAATGGCAACGACGCTGCATCCAAAGGTTGCTTCACAATGTAGTCTACAACTGAATTGCATTCTGTTTAATACATCAAGTTCTTCTAACTAGTGATCAAGTGATACCTACACTATTTTCTTTTGTATGGGATGTAATACACTAAATTCAATTTACGTGATACTTAGAGTAATATTCTCTCATATTTGTGTCATATTACTGCATAATTAAGCATACCTGAATGTAATCATACTGAGTGATCAAATTTTTTAAAATAATCATTTTCGTTTCTTGTGCCTAAAACATTTTAGTTTTCATGCATGCCAATATTTTCTAACATGAACAAGATACAATGCTTTCTTATATCCATTGTAAGCTAACTAAACATTAGCAGTGCATGACTGAAGTAAATTCTTTAACATGTTAATAATCTTCAATATTTATAGAGAAATGCCTTTGAATACGGGTATTTAAAGGAAAATATTAGGTATTAATTTCTGGAAGAATGACTGAGAGTTGAAGTAGGCGCATTCCCTGTTTTATCTACAGCAATTGTAATCAATATCTTCTATGGCATTCAGTTCTAAAACTTCAATCATATTACAGCAATATGCTACTATTGTGTAATACTGTATTTGGCAGAGGTTATATAAATAATAATGTTCCCATTAAGACAGAAAAGAAAGGAAAAAAAATGCACTACCTGAGATTTGATCCAAGTTCAGTGTGACACTCTGTGTTCTTGGTGATGCGCATTAGCAGATTCTGCTGCCAAGTACAGGATTTGTGTGTGGATGACTAAGCTTACGTTGGTAAACAAAGCACTCAACATTGGCATCGTTGTTACCTCTGGTCCACTATTCAATCAAAACCAAATAATAAAGTGTTTTCTGCAGGTGTAGTAATGTTGAATTTGCAATATTGCTGACATATTCCTTTTCAAAGCTGCGAGGTGAGCCCATGGCTGCCAAGCTGTCTGAACTGCAAGGTAGGATTAGGTGACCCTTTGCACAAGTCACACTGGAGTTGGGTATTTACTTTTGTGAAAGATAGTACCTACAAGGAAATGTGTAATTAAACCATTTCTACGAATGTCTCTCTCGATTAACATGAAGTAGATAGAAGAATAAGCATTTGTAAGAATATCTTGTACAACAGTTTTTTTTTTAATTAACGTGTGTCATATTGGACGAGTGAATGAAATGAAATAGGTGAAATGCTGCTCAAATGAGCCCAAGGTCCATGGAGCTTTAAGTTATCCGACATTCGTCTTCTCAGGGTAGGGAAAACCTCGGAAAAAAACCTTACCCGTATAACTTACCCTAAGCGAGATTCGAACTCACGACCTCTTGAACGTGAGGCAGACACACTAACCATCACGCTACCGAGGCGGGCTGTACAACAGTGAGATGAAATGTCATGTGATTGTAACATCAGTTTTCTGTACTTTGTTTTTTCAAAATACAATCTCTTGGAAAACCTGTGAAAATGGAAAAATGCCTGTATGATGTTCCATTTTAGTCAGGTTTTAGTGTATTATTATTGACCAAATAATATTGAATTAGGCCTATTCTGGGTAAGACATAAAACTGAAATTACGTAATTCCGCAATCTTGCCTTCACAACACCATTTGCACCTGGAACAATGAACTTTTAAGCTCCGAGGCTAGACTGATGGTGTACAGATGTTATGAACATCAGTGTTGGAAATTTAAGCAAGGAATTCAGTAATCATCAACTTCATGGCTTGGGCCTGTTGACCTGTTCCGTTCCCCAATGGAAATTTATGGCAGATGATCACTCCAGCATTGCTTAGGTCTTCCAATACTTCTAGGGCCTAAAGTTATATAATTCAACATCTTTTTTGGAAACCTATCTTTGTTCATTCTTTTTTCACATGTTGAAACCAACTGTATTTATTTACCTTTATCTTATCACTTAATTTGAAAATGTTTAATTTGTTCCTGGTAACTTCACTCCTCATTCAGTCTCTTAATGTTACTCCTACAAACTCTGAGAAACCGCACTTTGGCTGTTTCTATTTTTCTCTCCTCCACTTTTGTTACAAGCCATGTTTCTGATCCATAAATCAATGTTGGTACTGCAATTGTTTTATAAAATTTTAATTTTGCTTCCTTTGTTGTTTTATTTCTTAAAACAACTATTTATTGTATCACAGATATATTGAAATCTTTCTTTTCTATTTTCATGTTACGCCTGTATGTGATCATATTTTCTAAATATTTAAAACAGCTCACCTGTTCAATTATTTCTGTTCCAATTACAATTTTTGTTAATTTGTGATGAGGTGCAAGAAAAGCCCATAGATTTTGTTTTCTGACTTGATATTTTTAAGTAGAACCCCAATAACTTGAGTCTCAATAACTCAACATTCCCTATAACTTAGCACCTTTTTTATTTTAATATTTTTATTTTTTATTGTTATAAACCTGGCTGTAACAATTTCTATAACCCACTATGTGATATAAAGAGAATAGGTAACTTTCAATTAGTGTACATACAGTACCTACCACATTCTTCCTCACAGTTATGAAAGGGCTGACCACATATTGAACTTCGATATCTAGATAGAACGTTAGCAGCCTGCAGACCATTGTAACGAAATCAAAACTTTGCCGCTAATAATGTGGATGCATAGCACAAACACTTCTTTGGAAGGTTTGAAGGTTTACTGCATTACCTAGTGCAAACATGGTAAGCTAAACCTTCATGGTGGTTTGTGGGTTTAAGGGCGCTTGGCTTCGAGGTCATCAGCACCCTTAAAATCAGAATCATACCCATTACCTTAACTTCAATGCATCATAATAGCCCTTCTAGTTTCTTACTTCACGTTAAGTGAAGTTCAAAATAATAACGGCATTAGTGATTTCAGCTGGCGTTAAGTTGCTCTATGCAGTCAGTTAATGTACTAGCATGTCTCTTACAATTGAATTTGAAGAAATCAATAGTTCCACTCACATACTGTGGAATGAGTGTAATAAATAAAAAATAAAACAGTAGAGAATCCAGGATAGGTCCATAATAATCCACATTAATTTAGGAGTGGTTTACACATAAGATGTTGCTTCATCCAAGTCACTGTGTCCACCCAAACTCCATTTTAAAACAAGGGATCTACTAGTTTGACAACTATTGGGTTTTAGCTACATTTTTCCATCGCTTTACAGCTTCGGCCTTTGCTAGAGTCCTCTGCTTATAAAAAGCATCCCTCTGCTACACTTTGCAGCTTAGGGCCTTCAATATCCCAGCTATGCTTTCCGGCTTAAGGCCCTCAATGTTGGCAACATCTAGCCAGCTGTGAAGATACGCCCATGATGAATGGGGTATGACAAGTATGATGCCCACATGAAATTACTTGTGTTACTAGTTATAGGTGCATATAATTGTGCAAAACTGCTTTGCGATGTTAAATAGTGTTGAGTATATATATTCCTCACAGTTAGCAAATACTCATTATCTCACTGATTTGTGAGTATCCAATGAGTACAATTGGAAATAATCATGCTAAATACCAACCTTTGTCACTAACTTGTTCATAATATGAAGGAATATTTATACTGAACATTATAAATTATAAAACACAGTTTCAGACAGTTATATGCAGTTATAGCAAGCAATGCAAGTAATTTTAAGCAGGCATCACACTCGTCACATCTGGTTCGTCACGGGCAGATCTTCACAGTTGGCCATATGTTCCCAACATTAAGGGCACTAAGCCACAAAGGGTAGCCAAGGGATGCTTTTATAAGCAGAATGTAGCAAGCTGCAACTGTAAAGCGATGGGAAAGTGTAGCCAAAAACCAACGATCATCAAACTTGTGGATTTCACTTGGTCCCTTAGGTTGGTGCTTATTGACCCCCTTTAGTGAAGAATATCCCTATATTTTCTCCGCATTTACTTTATAAGGTAGGTATCAAACTTTTACCAAACGTTCCAAAGATAACAGCTGAATAACAGCATATGCACTTGAGTATATGCCACATAAGTATAAGTTAGTCTGCAAATTAAAAGGCTGTATGTAGGCCAAAGCAAACAAGGGCCTCAACTTTAACTTCAAGGCAAATATGTTAATTTGTATTTCATCTTCACTATGGAACACTGACTCTACATAATATTCTATATAAGGCATCAAAAATGGGAATTTTGACATGTAAACACTGTAATAGATCAAATTTGTCCTTGTTTTCATAGAAGACAATTACCCACTATTATACGCTATTGCCCAGTTGTTTATTTGTTGTCATTGTTCATTAATACAATAAGTAAGGGTTGGCTAGTAGTTCCCATAACCTTAGAATTTTGAAGTCGCTCACTTTAAATGTTTATCACACAAATATTCTTCCGAAAGACAAGAAACGTGTGGAAAAAGGAACATAATGCCTGAAACGATAATTTAAACTAAAAACCGCGAGATGATTTATCACATCCGTCACATCGTGAGGTTAACTGCACTCGCTTAGTTCTTACTTTCGCTGTAGATTCAGTACATTTTTAAAGCGACGTGCTGGCAAGTTCTTTTAACTGCTAATATCTTTATATACCCATAAACCATAATACGGTTGCATAATTTCCTATATAGCATGGAAAAGTACGAAGAAAATATCGTCCCTAAAAAGTTTTACAAATTCCACTGCAATCTTTTAATGTGTCTTTAAATTGCCTATCCTGAGTTTGAAATCTTGCCTACACAGTATTTAGGTAAGTATAAAAGCACTCTAGTTAAAATGTTTCATCGTACCCACATTAGCATGTGCAAGACACCGTTACCTGTTTTGGCGGGTCCCTACTTTCCCAGTCGGATTCGGTGGGCCTCTTCAGGTTCTCTTGTGTTAAATTGTAGCAGTATTTTTCAGTATCCGGAAATTCTTGGAATATTGGATGGATACACATACACTTTAACATATTCTCAATTAGTTTATTCCTCAGACCAGCACTGTATATTTGTACTCACAAGCCCACCCCTCTTTCACCCGCAATCCCTGCTAGACTCTGTGGACAACTGGTCAGTGTAAACAAACATACCTAAAGATGGCGACTATGTTGTTGTTATTATTATTACTATTATTATTACTGCTGTTGTTGTTGTTGTCGTCGGGGCTAGTAAACGTAGAGTATCAGTAGTGCGGAAGCATTGACATGGGTACAATAGGTAATGGTGCCTACCTGAAGAAGAAGAGAAAAAACCTGTCCATTTATCGAAGCCAAAAGTTACATAGTTCCCATTCAAAAGGCTCGTATTTGGGAGGTCGTGGTTTGGATTCCCGTGGAGGACTTTCCTGACCCATGTTTTTTCGGGGGTTTCCTCAGGTCACCAGGCGAATACTGGGAATGATAATTACATCCCCCAAATTTCCTGACCTTCCACTTCGCTTCATTAATCATTTCATTCATCCTTCATCCCGTTGATTCTTTCAGGGTCGATAGTGTCAGCGAAAGCGTTAGGTGCGGCTTGGCAGGGATGATATGCGCACAGAAACTCATTTCGTCCCTCGTCCGTGGGATCAGCTGGAAAAGGCGACGGCAATTGGGGGCTTTGGGCTCCCCCTTGGGTTGGCCCCGGAAGATCTAAAGACTTCGAGGTGCCTTCAAACTTGGGAAACCTTAAGGACCTCTGACAATGTCTATGCCGTTAGTCTGGATCTGGCCACCCGGTGTCTACCCTCACCTCATTCTAACTTCCGGGGGTGCCCTCTTCGGGACATAGGTACAATAGGACTGGCTTCAGTGCCGAACCCCTCCGTATCTCTCCTATTCCCATTCATCATATAGACGTTTTGGTCAAATGTTTTTCTATGAGCATTTTATTTTACGTAAAACCTTCTATTTCGGCATAGTTGCTGTTTTCTATGCCACTGAGCAGTAGCATAAATAACGGCCCCACAGACCCCGCGGTGCGGATGGGGGGCCTTTGATCTTTAGGGACCCCCCGACTTGCCCTTAATAGTTTTCTTAAAAATTACATTTTATATTCAGTTCAACCATGGAAAATTGCTAGGAAGAAGCGCTGCAATATATGCTGTTCACTGATGACATACTGACAACAGAGGTGTACCATATAAGCGTTCCCTATCTGTTCTTGCTTAAAAGTATGAAATTAGCTTACTCCCAAGTGTGCATGCTCTCAATTCATAATCATATAGAGACATTCATTAAAGCACGGTATCTTATTCAGTACAGTTGTTATAAAAGCGGAACAAAATAAATATTAAGTACGACTAGTACCTATGCGAAAATGAAGTCGATTGTCCAAAAAATTCTATTATTTTAGAATTTGGTCATAAGGTATAAACATTAAGCAATATGTGTTGTTCTAACAAGTTCAATGTTATTGCTTCTGTGCGATATCTGAGGTACCACATATAGACGTTTACTTGGGTTAATGTTAATACGTGAGTTATCCAGAGTATATTGACAGGTAACGATTTTGTTCCACCTATGTGCATATGCGTTTAACGACTATATATTGTTTATTTAGAAAAAATAATTATTAGTGTTGGTAATCAGGGAGTTTTATTTTAACACCCATTTTATGTGAGTAAATATGTAATATTCTAATCTCTTCAGTTTAACCTTTATTAATAAATAGGGCCCCCAATATTTATTTGCAGGGGGTCCACCAAAACCTTAGCTACGCCGCTGCACTGAGGAAAATGTGTTAAATTGTTCTTCGTCTCAGTTTGCTTTATAGTTAAAGTGCATTTAATTTCTATTTCAGAACTAAGTTAAAATAACAAACCATTTTAAGAGGTAGATCTGGAACTTAAAAATTCAATGCCACAACTGGGATTTGAACCACAGACCTTCCGCTTACCAGGCGGCTGCTCTAACCATTGAGCTATTGTGAAAAACTGCCAGAATGGCATTAAATTCTCAAACCAGTTCGTATTTCTCCTGGTAAACCACAAAGGCAGTCTCACACCAGAGACAAATTACCCCAATGGTGACTTACTATTGTAAGTACTTTATGTCACAGGATTAAATAACCTTCAGATGGTTATTATTATTTATTTATGCCAACAAACCTACTGTTGGTGTTTTTAAACACACAAGCCGTGTGTGGGCAAAGTTTAAGAGGTAGAACTGGAACTTAAAAATTCAATGCCACAACTGAGATTTGAACCACAGACCTTCCGCTTACCATTATTTATTTATGCCAACAAACTTACCGTTGGTGTTTTTAAACACTCAAGCTGTGTGGATGCGTTCAATTTTTCAGCTCTGATTCTACCTCTCTAACGAACCATTGTTGTAGTGGTAGTTAATACATAACAGGAATGGTAAAAGCATTAGCACAATTTCATTATCCGTCTGAACTCTAACATAGGAGGAAAAGAAAAAAAAAAAAACTTTACGCTGTCCGTTAAAGACAAATTAATCGTATACTAAATGATGAATGGTCACTCCAAATACGGATATAGCAAGCAAGGAGAATTTCTTGAGAGGGTGAACTGCCGCACAGTTGTAGGAGATCTTGCAAAAATAATCACCAATGCAATTCAGAAGAATCATATTGGCTTCACTAGGTATCAACTTAAAAATTCAAAAGAGCATATGCTTGTTTGAACTCTAGTTGATCGAAAGCTAGTATCAGTGAAAGCATTAAATAAGCTTATGGCACGATTTGCAACTCTCGTGTTAGAGGCAGCATTAAAGTGTAACTGATTCTCTGAACAATTAAAATTGAGACGGTCGACGTAAAAAGGGCACTTTCTACATGTGGTATTGGACTTAGATGTTCACCCATTAAAATGATAATATCGTTGAACAGATTCCTTGGACGGTTTGAGTGAGAGCCTCGCCTCTCTTCAAAAGATTCATTTAGTAAAATTTTACTCTGAATTACACGGAGACGTTTTACAGATACTTGAAATAACCTTAAAATACATTGTCGGCATACCTACCTCTTGTTTCCAAGTGTGTTCTCTTATTTTCTTGGAATGGAGTGTTTTCTTCTTGAGCTGAGGGACACATTCCATACGCCTTGCTAAGTAGGAATCTTGCAGTTCTTTAGATTGACCACCATAAAATGAATGAAGCAATTCCATCTGCTCCTCTTGCAATATTTTTTCATAACACTTGTGCAACTCTGAGAAATCGATTTGTAGGTTTTCCCAGCTACTTCTTTCCCAATGGATGAAACAACCTTTACCGCGAGCACGTTTTACTTTTACCTCCTCAGATGTTTGTTCTTTTGTTTATGAAAAATCTTTCTTATTTTTCCTTCTTCCTCCTCAAAAGCAGCATCAGCAACAATTTCATCACACTGATTAGCATTATTTTCACTCATTGTAATTTCAGCAAGCACGCCAACATTAACCAACTTGGATTTCTCGTTTGGGTCATGTACTTTCCTTTGGCTGCACACTTTCAAATGAAACCTGTGGACTGCCATTCTTGTCACCAGGTGTCGCAGCTGGTAGGTAGCTTCTTTCCAGTTCTGCTTCATCATGGCCTCTGTGCAATAGAACTTTTCCCATATGTCATCCCTTTTCTCCTCTAGTTTTCTAAGAGCTTCATTGTAGTTTCTGGTAGCCCTTAGAATTAGTTGGAAGCGAATATCTTCTATGAGGAAGGTTTCTCCAGTTACCACGTACGTCAGTCTAGATCTTGTGTATTTGGAAACGTCCAACACTCTTTTTAGGAAAGTCCCTTTTATCTTCTCTATTTTCTCTTGCTGGTACGTTGTGATGTATACCCATACTAATTCTAAACTATATGTTAGAACTCGTAGGACCTTCAAACGGAACAATTTCATTGCAGTTTTTAATGACATTTCTCTTAAATTTCTTATTTCATTTATGCTTTTAATCTCTGCTATCATTTTGTCTCTTAAGTGTACCCTGATGTTCCTTGCCGTAGTTTGTATTGTTATTCCCCGGTATTTGAAGCTATTTGTTCTGTTCAAGTCCTTTCCCTTAAAAGTTATTCTGTCATCTTTTGCAGGCTTTCCTCCATTCCTAAACATGACCATTTCTGTTTTCTTCTCGTTTATTTGTGTTTCAATGGGTTGTGCCCAGATTGTGAGCGTGTCCACAGCGCTTTGCAGTTCCTACCCATCATCTGAGGCGATCGCCATATCATCAGCGTAGATGTAAATTCTTGCACTTGTTTCGTTATTTATCCTTTCCTCTGCATCTGCAGTGAAGACATTGCAGAGTACTGGGCTAAGAAGATCACCTTGCAGAACACCATTTGTTTGCTCGATCGAGTTTGACTTTCTTATTCAGTCATCTATCTGGAAGTCATTCAGTGCTAATATGTTGGAGATCAATTCCGTGAGTGTGGATGGCCCTATCATGGTTTCAAGTTTCTGGATTAGTATCCGACGATTAATTAAATCAAACGCCTGTGAGTAGTCCACAAATACTACATACAATTTTCCTTTCTTCTTTGTTGAATACTGATGTACGTCCTTAAGGAGGTTTTCAACTGCCATTAACGTTGAATGTCCCTTCCTAAACTCGAATTGATAGGCTGGAAGATGTGATTCTGTTAGGATGTTCACTTTCATTGTCAGGATTCTTGTCAACATTGCAGTACTGAGGACTCAGGGGCCACGCCTCTATATGAGTTTAGATCATTGGTATCTCCTTTTCGCTTGTATAGGGTTCTTATGCTAGACTTTCTCCAGGCTTCAGGTATCTGACCCTTATTTAGACACTCGTTAAAAGTCTCTGTCCAGACTTTTATTAAATGCGCCCCTGTTTGCCTTAGGCACGTCTGGGCCGGCAGCCCTGTTATTTTTTCCTTTTCTTATTGCTTCGAAGACTTCTTGATGGGATATTCCTATATATGTTACTTCTCTATCAGGTGTTATGCAATTTGGTCTAGTTTCTCTGACGCACAGAACCTTCCCATGTTCTTCCCATGCCTCCATTGCGATGTTCGGTTGGTACTCCTTTCTCCTGGGTCTTTGTGTGCGAAATGGGTAATTCTATATTTCTTGGAGCAGCCATGTTCAGCTTCTACATGTGCTTTCTTCTTTCCTGAGATGACTTCCTTGTATATCCTCCTGACCTCGTGAAATTGATTCCGGGCTTTGCTCTGTCCTTACTATATGCAGTTTTACTAGCGTTTCCTTCCGTAGTTTGTAGCATTCTCTATCAAACCAGATCTTCGATTTGCATTCACCTGGAGTTGGAACCGTTGCGCTTTTTATGCAATCCTTATCTTGGCTGCGGCGTCATTTATGTTTCCCTGTTTTATAATATTGCTGATGGCTTAAGTGTGTTCTGTCAGATCTTTTAGCTTCGTCATATCCATTTTTGTGCCTATCTTCCCATCTGTTCACTTGATATTCCTTATGTCTTTGCCTGCAAAATCTATAGACACCTCTGCCGGTATATGCTTTCTTAGAATAGCCCCTTCCGTCCTACAGGTTTTGCTTTGCCTGCGCTGCCGCATTCTCTCATGAGAATAGGGTCTATGGTGCTCCTCAATTATGGCAGATGTATGTCCATTCCCTTCTGTCATTTAATATTTGTAGGCCTTCTTCCTTCAGATAGTCAATGACCGCATCTGCCTTTCTACTCTGTTTATCTATTGGGCAGTTGAGGTCACCAGCTAGTATGACGTTCTCGTCGCTTGCAATGTCACTTAGTATGTTGCTTAATGATTGGATTATGTTCTCTGCACTGTTGCCTGGGTTGAAAATGCTGCCATGACTGTTGCTAATCTTGTACTTATCACCAATGTGTCTTCATCTCTATACTTTAGTTTTAACGTAGTAAGGCTAGGCTTTATGAGGCATAACCCTCCTCCTGTAGGTTTTCCGTCCACTATCTTCGCAAATACATGATAGTTGTAAACTCATGTGATGTCCGTGTGCGCTTCTTCCATCTGAAAAGTCTCTGTTAGTATACATATGTCGAATTCATTGAAAAAATCTCATTTGACATTTTTCCTAGCAATCCCCTCAGTCCTTCTACATTCCAATTTAGCACTTTAATCCTTGATTTGTTGTTTATTCGAGGGTTGCTCCTTCATGGTTCCTATTCTCCCACCTCCGAAAAATGTACCTCCTCATTATGATTCCTGCTGGTCAAAATTGTGGATCATCTACTTTTTCCAGATATTTAAAAGGCACTCCCACCTTGAAAGCCTTCGTGTTGCCTCTTGACGGCAAGGCTTCTCATGTGATGTCACCTTCTAGCCAACTCTTTCTTAAGTAGCCCGACATGTCTTCCTCACTTGTCGACTTCCTCAGCCTCCCAACATATAACCATGCTTTCCTACCTGCTGCTCTCAAGTCGTGTGGTTTTTCACCTATTGTCACTTTTCTTGTGTTCCTTCTTCCTTTTCCGTATCTCACGGTTTCCCAATGTCCTTCCTTGTCTTCTTCCTCATATTCTGTTGGCTCTTGGTCTCTTGCATTGTCTGTTGTGCGCTGAATGTTTACTTGTGTTTCCTGTTCTGCTACCATATTTTGGTCTCTTCCACCCTCCGAATCCATTCCCCTACGCGGGGCCCATGGTGTCACCGACTTCTTACGTTGACCTCTTTCAGTGTTTCCTTGGATGACCGCTGGTCGTGTTTCCTCTGTTTGCTGCTCTATTATCGGTTTTTCAGGAAACCTTTTTAAGTTCCTGTGCTATCTCATCTTTATTGTGGTCTTAAGGTTTCTGATTTCCGCCCATATGGCCCTCAGTTCTTCTTTCCCGTTTCTTAGAATGTAGTAATCATCTCTGCATTCTTTGTACATCCATATAAGTGTAATACTTGGTTTCTGAAGCGTAGCGAAATCCCGTGCACTAATTCCTCCACACTCTCTGTGGAACATCTCTTGCAGTCAGGGTTGCCAGATCTGCAGATCTTGCAGGAGACCTCCTGCTTTTTTGCAAATATATCGCTAAAAGCTGAACGTACTTCAAAATCTCCTGCTTTTAAAGTATTTTTCATTTTTAAAAACTAGTTTCCTTAACATCATATAATTCACCCTTCCGAAAAAGACTTCCAGGCAAGGCATTTCCCTCGTATATAAAAGAAAACATTAATATAATCACCTGTATACATAAACAACACATCTGTCGTTTCTGAATTGCGAACTATCCTTGACTGGTACATTAAACCTGATCATTTGAATTCCTCTGACATAGATAAAGTTGAAAACAGGGATCCAAAAGTATTTCTTCCTGTGGAAAACATGTATTTTGGTGCCAAAGTTCAAATATCTCTGACAAAATCATAGCTGCCCGACAAATGTGTACAAGTTTTCAAATTACGCTGTGCTGATTTTTACATTGAGTCAATTCGTGACATACCAAGCCATTTTCATTAAGTGATCCTCTTCTTACAATGTTGGAAGTGTTAGAACCAGCTTAAATCCAAACAGTTCAGTCAAATGTACTACTTGCTTCTCGGTTTCCTAATTTGGTGAACGCAGAAGAAATTCAATAAATAGATACAGAATGCAGGCTATTGCGCAATACTGACATTGTATTTTATCATTATGATCATGATCATCACCATTACCATCACCATCATCATCATCATCATCTTCATCATCATCGTTATTGTTATTGATATTGTTATTGTTATTGTTATTGTTATACTTATTATTATTATTATTATTATTATTATTATTATTATTATTATTATTATTATTATTATTATTATTATTATTATTATTATTATTATTATTATTATTATTATTATTATTATTATTATTATTATTATTATTATTATTATTATTATTATTATTGTTATTATTATTGTTATTATTATTGTTATTATTATTGTTATTGTTATTGTTATTGTTATTATTATTGTTATTATTGTTATTATTGTTGTTATTATTATTATTATTATTATTATTATTATTATTATTATTATTATTATTATTATTATTATTATTATTATTATTATTATTATTATTATTATTATTATTATTATTATTATTATTATTATTATTGTTGTTGTTGTCGTTGTCGTTGTCGTTGTCGTTGTCGTTGTCGTTGTCGTCGTCGTCGTCGTTGTCGTCGTCGTCGTTGTCGTTGTCGTCGTTGTCGTCGTCGTCGTTGTCGTCGTCGTCGTCGTTGTCGTCGTCGTTGTTTCATAAATATGTACACACCAAGCAAAAACTCTACTGTTTTCTCCTGATTCTTTCTAATAAAATCTTCTGCTTTTACTTCGGCAGACATGGCAACACTGCTTGCAGTTGCCATCACACCATATTCTTACTTCGTCCTCCGCGAAGTACTTCTTGCATTTCCCGCACGATCGCTTCTGTAATCCTGCTGCGCCTCTTCTTTCCCTGGCATGTTGTGTCCCGAGGTTGGCACTCTTGTGAACTGAGTATCACTGTGTTCGATTTTTTCAGAAAGACACTTTTCCTAGTTCACCCTGACTTTGCCAAAAAATGCTTATGGCAAAATATTGGTAGTCTTTTACCGTTTCCGTACCTAAAAAGCTCCCTGAATTCTGCCACTTTCTTTCCTGATACGTTGTCGGTCGCTTGTATGTTGGTACCCCTTTCAACCGTCAGAACTACCGTCTATTCTCCGCATCAGAATTATATCTTCAATGTCGTTGCTCCTAGCTTTTCCCCCCTTGTACCTGACATTTACCCTATAACCCCAAGTAAAGCTCTAGGTATCTCATTACTTTACACAGCGTATGTCAACTTCTATTGCCCACAAAGCACCGTTTGATCATCGCACTGCACCTCCTCCACAGACAAACTAATGCATTCTGCTTAAAATGGGCCCATAAGTCTATGTGCTCTTCTTACGTCGACCACCGCTGTTGTTTGCTTTGAAGGCCTCTACTATGGTTATTGCCAGCTTTTTGTGACGGCTATTGTTCATGCCATTCCTCGTTCCTAGGATATACGAAAATTCCCTTTCTAAATACCTGACTAGAAGATATTATAGACAGTGCAGCGACAGTGACAGACATTTCAAACTATTCTTGAATGAGCTATTTTAGAACCTTACTACATCTGGACGAAACCTGACTTCTCACAACAGAATGCTATTCTTGTTCATATTTTGTCGATGTGGAACAAAATTAAGTTACGCTTTCACTTTTTCCACCTGATATCCAAATGAATCAAAGCTCTAGTTAGGTGGGAACGGAGATCCCAGAGATATTTATCCGAAACCATGTCTATATAAGTTTTATCGCAATCAACGATTTGAAATTTGCTGCGTGCAAGGGAACGCCAGTTTTCCTACGAGTGTGCCTATAGCATAGAGTGTGACATTCTATGGTCTACAGCTACATTACAGTGACATTAACGGCATAAGTGTTAACTCCATTTTCGTTGCAGATTGCACTGGTAAATGACAAAGAATCTACGTAGTTCAAGGAGAGTAGAGTGCGTATAACAATATGAGCAATAAGAGTAGAGCTAACTGGGATACGCAGAACACACAATGATGATACCAACATGGAGGCGATCGGAAATCACCTGACTGGTAGGGAAAACGAGCGGTATTTCAAATATTGCATTGGAAAATACATTGCGAAATCTTCATCTTGTTCTTCTTTATCTGAGTACCCTCCCCGTATGGAGGACTGACACCCCCCAGAGCTTACGGGCCTGTGTCTAGAGTCAGATGTCAGGTGCACATTGCAAAGTCGTGAAACTAATTGACCGAATTGATTATAAAGCGTTCTATTAATTACTATTTACATAATTGGAAATGTAAGATAATACACATATCCTTAGAGCAAGCCAAGCCTCCAGGTCATTGTCGATTATCTGGAAATCGAACGTTTTGCGTTTATCAAGCAATTATGCTTCCAAATCAAACGGGGTTTTGACTTAATTTTACCTCATCTGCGTTCTGTTATTTTATCCCTCAGAGGTTCATGGTTGACATACTCACAATATTGAATATGATTTTGGATATGAAAACGAACTTAAGAAAAGACGAAACAACTATTGGAAGAAAACAGTAGATCACTACCAATAATGCTATCAGTCTAGCCTGATTTTTATAATGAGTAAATTAGTAATCAGGCCAAAATCTGTTCAACAGACCTATGCACAAGATCAAGTGTTCGATCTCCAAAATGGCAGAAGGTTTTAATAGTGTCCTGGGGAGAAAGTTCAATCATACCAATTACAAGGCCCTAGTAATATCAATTTTCTTTTCTGTTTGTTTTATTTTTTATTCCCTTCATGTATAGCAGTATTATACATTTTGCTGTGCGAACAAAAACGTTCTGATGTGGTACACATTTGACTTTCTTTAGTCCTTAAAATTTCACTCGTAATATTCATATAAGACATGTTTCATTTATTCCGCCTTCATCACGATAAAATGTTATTCCTACTACTTATATCCAAGTCGACCACGATATTATTGCAGCTGGGAGTGAGGACCCTTCGGTCTGCCGGGAGTTGCAGAGGAAGGGAAGAACAGTACAACTGTACTGTTTACTGTGACACCACCCCGTATTTCAAACAACGGCTGCGTGAGACCAAGTGCAATAATATTGTGGTTGAGTTATACAACTGATTTTTGGTTGTCAAGGTAGCATGTAAATGGAAAAAAAATGAGCTCAATCCTCAATTTTCAGACTATTTTTGTCAAATGTACTATCACTTGACATAACTTAAACATATGCATACCATGAAATATTTAGAAAATTATTTGCGCTAATGAAAAAATCTATATATAAAATTGGTCGACTTGTGAATTTTAGTTAGCTCTACGGTTTTCCCAAAATACGTTTTTGCGTTTCTCTTATCGTTCCCTGTTAAATATAATTTTCTACCTTTCATTTTAAGTAAAGATAAATTCACGGCTTATTCCTATAAATGCAAGATATACATTTTATGCATTTAAATACAAATTGTTAGAGCAATTTAAGAAAAATAAAAAATAACAAAAAAGCCCTTCCATGAAAAGGGTAGTTTAAACTGGGGGAAGTTCTTGAAAAGCTTCGTTTCACATCCTGAAAACGGCAAACCGTAATGTTTGGTATTTATCCGAATTTTCATTTTTGAGTTACTCTGTCATATGGTTTGAACAGTGTCTTTTTTTAACCACCAACCAAAGAATTTCTATTTGTCAAAGCATTTCTCATTAAAATGCTCTTGCGCAACTTCCATTTATCTTAGAAAAGCATTTAAGATATTCTTCACGGTCTAAAACTACTGTAAATTACCAAAACATAGTGGCAATTACCCCTCCTAAAGTGTATTCTAATGGACACAGCATCCACGAAACCCACATGTCAAGTGACTTTTGAATTGAATGTTGTCCTTATGAGCAGTTAACCGTTTAGCTCTCTAGTCTATTTTTACTCTATGGTAGAGGGGTCCTAGAAAAAGTGTACTGGCTGATACGTGATTCCTTTGTTGGTAATAGTACCGGCAGGAAACGGATTTAGTACCTAAATTTGCGCAGTGGCCCATGTACTGATTAAGGAGTAAGTAATTTTACTTTTATATCATTTTCTTATTTTGCCACCGTAAATTTGATGAATTGGCTGAAGAAAATACCAACCACAGAAGAGACCGGTGAAGCTATAAGTAAAAAGCAATGTGTTAAGAACTTAAGCGTGTTATTGAAAACCAGAGTTCAATCTGTGTGACTAACGATGATGAAAGTGATACAAATGTGATAATTCGTGACACTTGTGATTGTTGAAATGAAGGATAATACAAATATTTCACTTCTGAAAATTCGTGGCTTTAAGTGAAAAATAGACTTCTGGGATGACGTGTTCGCCATGAAATCAGTACACTTGGTATGTGAACACAAGCTGCCGCAGCAATTAAATTTTCACATCAGTTGATGGAATGTAAAATTAACAGCGATCATGACAGCAAAGTAAAATAAAAATCTAATTAGAGGAAAACATTCCATCAGCATAAGACTTCATCTTCCCATAAAACTTCCCATAAAACTGAAGGTAATAAAAATATCTCGAGAACACTGTGGACAACATTTATGCTAAACATTTAGAAACTACGGTTAGAATATTTCGTACTGCATATTAGGACTGATTGTTTACTGACTTTCCATCTGGTGTCCAACTACGTGAACTGAATGGTTCAAATATGGGTAGGATTTCGCACTCAAACTTGAGTAGTACTAATACTCTCGGTCATATTACAAAAGAAATGAGGAGGAAAACTGCTCAAACTATGTGCAGAACAATATTAAAATGAGCGCTATGATAGATGAATCTATGACAGTGAGTTAGAAATTGTGCCATTCATATATGTTTAAGGTCTCCTCTTACCGTCATGACACGAAGGCAACAGGTATCCAGAGCGCTTCTTTAAATTGTTTTCCCGAAGTCATAGTATAAATGAAATGTTGTCAAAAAAGTGCTAAGTTTCAACAGCTTGTGATGGCGCATCCGTCATGCTGGGAACTGATCCAGGAAGTTCCAAACTTGGTAATTTGGCATTGTTATACTCATCGGTTAGAACTAACAGTTAATGATACAAGAAGGAGGGTACAAAGTGCTAATTACTTGCATAATTTTTTTATAAATTATATTCGTTGTCGTCTTTCAAAAAAAAAAAAAAAAGCCAAAGCTGCATTACACAAAAAATGAAACAAATTGCAAAATATTTTAGGTGGCTTTCATCTGGACCGGACAGCCTCAACTCAATGCACCGTTAAATCATAATATTTAGCCCGAAGCCCTGCGTCTGGAAACGGCAGAATGGAATGTTAATACAGATGGAAGGTAAGTAGGTAGTTTATTGATCCAGTTAATTGTTTAGTAAAAAGAAGTAAATCACCACAGTTTGATTTATAATATCAGAAACCTTGCACTTTTGAGAGTAATGACTGTGTATGCAAGGTGGAATAGAAATAATATTTCATATTACATTTAACTGGGTGTTTAACAGGGCAAATAAACATTCCATTTCATAGCTCCTATGTCACTTACGAGTGTATACCGGTATTGCATCCACTATTTAGTTGTATTCAATCGTGATTCCAACACAGCAGTCTTTCTTTTTCTTTTTTTTTTTTTTTTTTTTTTTTTTTTTTTTTGTATCCTTTTCCCTCAAATTATCTTTGGAACCGTTTGAGTAATTGTACTTGTCCTACAAAGCCATAGAATACCGTTTAAATTGTCAGGTAACTGGCTTCTACGAGCGGGTTTACAGGTTTCATTGATAAACAAAAGACTTCTCACACTGTTAAATCGATCCAAACATGCTTACTATTTGAGCAGTGTGTCCGTGTGGTCATGGAAATTTGGACTGAGGAAATTTTAAGCAAAAATCAGTCAAGCTTGTTTTGCGAAGAAATGAGTCAAGAAAGTCAGTAAGGAAGAAGTCAAGAAGTTCCAATTGAAACTCATTTTCAGTAGTTCTGGCCCATTTTAGCTGTTATATCATATCACTTTATAACCGTCATGTTCACCGGTTACATGTGTCGTAAGTTATATTTTTAATTGTTTGAGCCATTCTTGTTGCATTCTAAACATTTCACTGCTCCAACTATGCCTATAAACAGATACAGATATTTCCAGAGAGGGATAGGTGAAGAAGCCACGCTTTGAGAAATTA
Source organism: Tenodera sinensis (assembly GCA_030765045.1). Taxonomy (NCBI): domain Eukaryota; kingdom Metazoa; phylum Arthropoda; class Insecta; order Mantodea; family Mantidae; genus Tenodera; species Tenodera sinensis. The sequence continues at coordinate 71,567,131 of CM060962.1, read as the reverse complement.
CAATTCCCATAATTCAGAGACAGGTACCGCACAGAGGTTATATGCATCCGTCACTGCTGCACTTGAAGGAACAGCTATAACACGATGCCCGCTTGATACCACAGAACATGCTGACCCTGCCCGCTGCCCGTTTTTTATTGAGTTGAAGCTGCCTGACCGAGCTCAGGAACTATTAAAGCTATATAGGGTAATTAATCAGCATTGCTAACCTATTTTACTTTTCCTTAGGGTGATACAAGTAAGAAATTCAAATGAAAGGGCAAAATATGGACGATTATTCAAGCGTCTTACATATTTCAGTCTGTAATAAACCTATCATGTTTGATGCACTAGCAGAATTAAGTACACTTTCGCTATACCAACAGAATATATAAAAGGATCTCACATACCCTCAGTCAACGAAACTTTCAAAATACTACTCTAAAAAACCACGCTAATATTTCGGAACTAATAATTCGCTATTATTATTATTATTATTATTATTATTATTATTATTATTATTATTATTATTATTATTATTATTATTATTATTATTATTATTATTATTATTATTATTATTATTATTATTATTATTATTATTATTATTATTATTATTATTATTATTATTATTATTATTATTATTATTATTATTATTATTATTATTATTATTATTATTATTATTATTATTATTATTATTATTATTATTATTATTATTATTATTATTATTATTATTATTATTATTATTATTATTATTATTATTATTATTATTATTATTATTATTATTATTATTATTATTATTATTATTATTATTATTATTATTATTATTATTATTATTATTATTATTATTATTATTATTATTATTATTATTATTATTATTATTATTATTATTATTATTATTATTATTATTATTATTATTATTATTATTATTATTATTATTATTATTATTATTATTATTATTATTATTATTATTATTATTATTATTATTATTATTATTATTATTATTATTATTATTATTATTATTATTATTATTATTATTATTATTATTATTATTATTATTATTATTATTATTATTATTATTATTATTATTATTATTATTATTATTATTATTATTATTATTATTATTATTATTATTATTATTATTATTATTATTATTATTATTATTATTATTATTATTATTATTATTATTATTATTATTATTATTATTATTATTATTATTATTATTATTATTATTATTATTATTATTATTATTATTATTATTATTATTATTATTATTATTATTATTATTATTATTATTATTATTATTATTATTATTATTATTATTATTATTATTATTATTATTATTATTATTATCATTATTATCATTATTATCATTATTATCATTATTATCATTATTATCATTATTATCATTATTATCATCATCATCATCATCATCATCATCATTATTATTATTGTTTTTTTTTCATTTCAGGTGCTACATTATACATGAAAAAGGCTGGGATATCTTTAAAGGTGCTATTTCTAAACATACTGCATATCACATGATTTTTACAGGTGTCAGAAGAGATACGAGGCTTTTTTCCGGAGGCTGACTAATTGATTTCCAGTGGTACTAGATATCTGTGAGGACACCGTCAAGGGTTCATACATTTAAGACATTGAACCTATATACTCCTGTCCCTTCAACCTATCACGATTTGGGGGACATGGATTTCAGCAGCAGTTTACAACGCTTAAAATATCCCAGTATAATTAAAGTATCAATCGCCCTGGAGAATGAAGCATCTACAGTTGTAGCAGCAAAGAAGCTTCTCGAATCTTTGGAAGCAAGAAATGACTCAACTTTCATTGCGGCCGAGTTCGATTTCCTGCCACAGACGATCCGCCAGCTTCAAGAAAGAGGGCAGCTTTAACGAAGTAGGTAAATATTATTGTGGATGATGCAGTGCAGTGTATGCGAGGGTTCGTCCGATATGACACAATGTTGGAGGACGTTAATTTAAAAAAAAATGTATGCGAAGGAAATGGGATTCCTTAGTTAGGGGAAAGTGTAAAGGGATGTTTTTAAAAATTCCCGATATTGACGAGCAGAAATATTTTTAAAAATTCTATTGCTATGGAAATGGACCCTACAATAGTTTAGTGTTTTAGATTCGCTCCAATTAGCCCTAAAATGTTGCGAGGTTCATTTCTCAAATAAAAAATATATTATCTGACAGGAGACACAACATGACTCCAGAATATTAAGAAAAACATTTGGATGTTCTGTGACACCAATAAGCCGATAAGGCATTGTAATAAATGGGCTTCCAAGAAACCCTTTTATCTATCTGTGAGGAAAAATTAGCACTTTGTTTAAAACTTTGAAGTTACTTAAAAATATAACACTACACGGTGCTAACATAAATGTACTGATTGTATGATTGAATAGTGCGATCTAGTAAATAGACATAATTTTAGGGCTTTCTATATTGCCTTTTATTGCCTATTTTAGCTATTAATGCCCTTTGCCCTGCCTATTTTAAGGGGTTTGGTGTAAGAACCAGGTAAGTCCAGAAAACCACATTTGGGGTAAATGCAAAGACAAAGCTTGGCATCCACTGATCGGAAATTAAATTATTTTGTTGTTTAACGACGCTGTCAATTGCCAGGATCACATCAGCGTCGCCGGTGTGCCGGAATTTTGTCCCGCAAGAGTTATTTTATATGCTAGTAAATCTACTGACATAGACCTGTCGTTTTTAAGCACACTTAAAAACCATCAGTGTGGGTCGGATTTGAACCCGCAACCTTGGGATCAGTAGGCTAGCGTCTAACCAACTGAGCCATCCAGACTCCACTGATCGTCTGTATTTTTAGGATTTCCAAAACTGTAATTGTAATTAATAAATTTCTGCATATTTTATGAGTATCAGATTATATGAATGTCGATTATGGCTGATACATTTCTGATTTATAATTAATAATCATTTGGTAATTTGGACTTACCTGGTTTTTGCACCAAACATTTTAAATCTGGTACACAACTTGGGTACATTACAAAATAAAGTAAATAATTAAAATATAAGCAGTACTGGATAATTGAATCGGTCGGCGGAGAAAGGAACTAAGTCAATTTTTTTAACTTTTCAGGAGAGACAAAAAACTGTTTAGCCGATAAACTTATTTTTAGAAATTTCTGTTTGATGCTTTATTGTATTCTTTATTGCAGTCCAGTAGATGTGTATAAATGCACTCGCTTAATTCTTAGTAAATTTTGCAAAAATTGATTTTGAAAAAAATTGACTTAGTTCCTTTCTCCACTCGACGATAGGTTTACCACTGTTTAATGCGTTTATTTGCTTAAAAATTTAGTTTTTGTTACAATATTGACATTCAGCATCTTGAATAACATAAATACAATCATAAACAGCACACCATGAAAAAGCACATTAACATTTGTAGTAGATTTGAAAATCCTGGAGAAGTAATTTACAAATTAGGGTACCTGATTCATTCAACTGTAGCTAAAGAATGTTTTATGAAATCACCGGCCACTGCAATAGATCTTCATAAAAATTTTGTGCATCTACCCCTGTACACATTTCACCAGCTTTTGTATGTCCTCAATTTTCTTTTTCTGAATGGGCGCTTTGAGTTGTGGATAAGCTGGCTCCGGGTCCATGTGAAAATTTGAACGCGTTTTCAGCAATGAGAATGTATGTGTCAGACAACTGTTGATAAACGGACGTGTTCTTATTATTCCAGGCTTAGTAGTGTTGTAAATAAATTCCTTACACTGGAAAATTGCAAATGATTCTTTCTTGAATGCTTACTTGCTGTTTCCATAGAAATCACGTTCTTTTTGTAGAATTGTGGCCACCACTTGTCAAAATTAATAATTCTTTCTGTCTGTACCATAGTCACAGTTATTCCTGTAATACTATTAGCTATCAGTTCCACATATTCTTTGGGAGTATAAACTCTATCACATTTTGAGATTTTTCTTTTAAGTACACCAAACACTCGATCACATGGAAGGAATGAATGACCCCTATCTGGAAATCGATGAACGATCTTATTAATTTTTTCAGCTGTGTCAATGCTAGACAAATTTGGATTATAGTATGATTTTTGTTTTGCCCCAGGGTTCCATCAAAGAAGTGTAGTTCTGTAATATTTTCTGGCAGAGTAGTCTTGATATAATCGTGTAAAAAGGAACATACTTCATTGGCCCCCTTCTTTCACTCATCTTCATGATACAGATACACGACACATACAGGTCGCGCGTTACTTCTTGACGAATGAAAATTTTATATGAAAGGTTGGATGCGAGTCATTACTCACCTTTTGCAGGAACGCTGGCAAGGAGCGAAGGTACAGTCTGCAGTGAGATGATGTGCCTTTACGCACATGCTTCTGAGCTGAAGTAGTACAACACCCAAATCAATGGGAAAAGGCATGCCGTCACGTCGAAGAAATTAAACAAGAATACTGGGATAAAGATGCCATTGTGGAAGAAAGGATTGAGCAAATTATTATCCAAGATAATGGAATGGTAATATTAATCACTGTTATAAAACACTTGCATGCTGCATCCGTACCGCACAAAACTTTTGCAGTCGACTGTATACACAAACGCGACAGAGGAAAACAGAGGTGTCTGTTATCGTAGCATAAACATTTGCTGACCTGTTTATTAAGGGTAGGCAAGCTGACTGGATTTCTGCTCAAGGTCATTCGTCAAGAACAAACGCGCAACCTATACCTGCAGGTTCGTGTTGCCGTTTCCTTGGTCGCCTTTGCTTCACCTCTTTAACATTAGTCCTTGTAGATGTATATCTTGAGCATTTTTATCTTCTATGTTAAGAAAATCTGACAGAATGTTCAGGCGTTGGGTATCATTAGTATGGTGGAAGCATTCCATCCAACACCTGAAAACAGTATCGAATTACATTAGTATCAGTAATAAAGCTCTCTGTAAAATATAAAAGTAATGCATTGCACATTTTATGCTGCAATAGTTATTGTCTTATTTACTTACTTGGAATCTGCTCTGACACTGTTCCCAGGTACAGGATTGCCCTGATAGTTCAAGTAGGGTAGTTTAAGCACTCTTGCATGTTTTATTTTTTTCCTTTTGTGCTGATCCTCGTTTCTCTTTCTTTTCGGTGACATGATTCCTTCACAACAACAAGCTTCTGACTCTACAGTTGCAGTCTCAAATACAGAGAAACAAGAATGATTACATAGACGCAATATGCTACCCATCGTCGAAGCACATTCTTGATGCAACAGGAGCGCCTCTTTTGCAGTTCACATCAAAGAAATGAGGAGAAACGAATTAAGTCACTGGCATAGTTCCTTTCTCCTCCTGATGAATGCACAGGGACTCGTTTTTCTCCGCTAAGCAGTCGTTGGACGTAGTTCCTTTCAACACAGGACGATGTATTTCAGTCGAATTAAAGTGAATGCGCGAAAAAATGAAAAAGTGAAAAAAAATGACTTAGTTACTTTCTCCATCGACCGATTCAATTTTGTTAGTCACTCTAAATTCCTTAGAATGTCGTTTACACATGAATCATACGATATTAATCAAGTACAAATTGTTGCATCTACAAGTTCTGTTCAACCGTTGTATGTGTATAAATGTAATAAGAAATACTTGTCAAAACAGTTAATACTCTCAGTAAATTCTGTTGAACTGAATATAAGTTGTTACATTATCAAATGGAACAATTATAAAGCATAGAAAACAGGAAATGAAAGTAATTAGAACATAACTTTTTTTATCCGCTATCACCAGTCATGTTCACTGACTTCATTGGTGTTCCACGTTACCCTGATGATACAGTTTCTCATAGGACCCTATATCTGCTGAGGCAATGTATTTCGTTGCCACTTTCATCACATCACATCACCACCGCCATCCTCATTATATTTAGCCCATCATAAAGTAGTTTATCAGGAAAACCAAGATCTCCATTGCCTGTTGTTTTCAGAGTGTTTCTAAAGTAACGGTTATATGTTGGTTCTGGCTGACTTTGAAAATGTGTGAGTTGGGAACCGTGTTGAAATACTTTGTATTTTTTTAAATTAACGTCCTCCAACATTGTGCATTCCGACATATCGGACAAATGAATAAAATGATGCCCAAATGAGCCCGAGGCCCATGGAGCTTTAAGTTACCCGACATTCGTCTTCTCAGGGCAGGGAAAACCTCGGAAAAAACCCTTACCCGGACAACTTACCCTAAGCGAGATTCGAACTCGCGACCTCTTGAACGTGAGGCAGACACGCTAACCATCACGCTACCGAGGCGGGCACTTTGTATTTGGATATCAAGTAGGGCTCATATATTGTTTTTATGGTTCCTTTAAACAGAGGCTTGAACAGGGCTCCAAAATTTCTGAATAAGTTTTGGGTGATAGTAACAACTGCATACAACTTAGCTGCCTTTCTGACAAGAGAATGCCACTCTTCAAGACTATGCATCTAGTTACAAGCCTTATTTTCCTTTCAATATTACCAGAGTACCTATCGCAGGGCAAAAATGAGTGCCCTCGGTTAGGAAAACAATCAGTAATTTTCTGAAATCTATTTGAGAATGTCAGACTGAACAGAAATTGTATCAGTACTTTATTTTTATTCTGAGCAGCATAGTTGTCAGAAAAAAGCACAAGTTCTGAAGTTTCATGAGAAACTACATTTTTAAATGCCAGTCTAACCAGGAAACGACTTCATCAGGATCCTTTTGCCATCACACTCTGTATACATGAACATGTGTGCCTTACCAGTGCCACAATAATATACATATATTAAAGTTGTACATCAAAACTTGCCTACAATAGCATCCATTTGTTGAAGGTAGCATTGGAAGCGGCATATTTTACTGAAAATCAAATGCTAAGCATACAACATATTTTGTGTTTTCCTTTGCCGTTTTAGCTTCTTCTCCAGGCCAGTAGCCAGGACTGAATATTAGGTGAGGCTCCAGGTTTTATAGGAAGGCCGAGATAAAATAAAATTGAAAAGCAGATACGTTTCTGTCACATAACTCTCTCTGCTCGCTTTTGTACCAACTATTTTTTTCTTACAAATGATTATTTTTCTATTTATTTCACGTTAATTGACATAAACATTTGTAGAAATTGTCTTATTGCATATTTTCTTGTAATTAAAATGGGATTACTGTAAACTTTAAGCGATAATCATATGTTCTAAGGCCGATCGCTATGTTATGGTGTTGAAATTCCGTTCTCTTTGCATGTCCGAGAGCGAAAAAAATGACTGCTTTCTATGTCAGAAAATCATAAGTATTTTAAAATTCAAACCAGTAATAACGAATACCTCGGAAACGGCTAACTACACAAAGAACAAATGTATGCGACATACTTTGTGTGCTTGAACGAATCTACACTTTTCGTATAGTAAGATTTTGCCCATCTCTTACGGTTTACTAGTTACCAAAGACATCCAGAGTAAAGAGGACTTCAGAAGCTATTCCCTGAAAATTCAAAATCATTGTAATTATTTTTGAGATAGTCAGAAATTTTTAAAGTTTCCATGTAAAGGATAGTTTAGAGTGGGGGGGGGGCGTGGAGACTTTAAAATCTTCGTGTCACATCGCTGGAAGATGCTGAACTTATACACGAAGTTTCATTTGTAACCGACGTTTATTTTTGGGATATGCTGTTCACACACTTTTACACACACACACACACACACACACACACACACACACACACACACACACACACACACACACACACACACGGACCTTCTTCTAAAAACTGTTTTCTTTGGATTCAGCGGACCTCCAAACAAATATTTCTGGTGAAATCCCTACATCAAATTTTTGCGTGGGATACCTTACTCCTCCAACTTACTACTGTACGTAGTAGAGAAAATAAAATGATATCTCGTTAGTTTCTAGAGTTACGTAGATATACAAAAACTTCATTTTTCGTTTTATCATACAGTTTATTATTTCCATAGAACAAATAGCTTTAACAGTTCCAGGAATGGCAAATACTCTGTGGTTAGAAATAAAATGATTCTGAATTGGAGTTCAGAATACATCAATTCATCAAATGATAAGGAAGTAATGAAAAAGCTTCATGGTTTAAAAAGCAAAAAATTAACAGGCCAGATTTGCATATAATATTACGATAAGATTAAAGGTTGCTAACACTCTATTTTACTTAAAGAAACTTGGTAAAAGTGATAATGATTATAAACTTGTGGAAGCCCAGATACTACAGAACACATTATTTGGATGTGACCTGTGGTACAAAAGAAAATTTATCAGTTTTACTTGAATTGTTCAAAATGTATTTTCCCGTTCAATAAATGTTTTAATGAAAAGGTCCACTCTTAAAGTGACAGCTAACATAAACTAGTTATCAACTCAATGTAGATTTAGAATAGCTGCAGTATGCGATTTCCTTTGCTTCCAAATGTCTTTAGAACTTCTTCAAGCTCCAAGGCTGTGTTTGCTGTTTTTCAATGGCAAGAAAAGCCAGACTTGTCAATCGCTGATGAGTCGCGGATAGTCTCTGTGATCGATTTATGGCATTTAACTAGAAAATGTAGATTCACAAGTAGCTGTATTGAATCCAAACGTTGCTACTCTTACAAACAAAGCATGTCTTTTTGAACACGTCGCGGTTTTTGTATAAAATATCCATTTTATTTTCATTAGGTTTTGAGGACAAATAAGCCTGCACGTCTAACACTTCTTTGCTTGGCACAGTTACATATAAATTTTCTAGAGGTTGAATATTTTAAATGTTAAGTAGTTCTGCTCTTTTAATAGCTAGTAAAACCTCTTCAACTGCTTATGGAATGCGATGGCAACAGACTATAATGAGCGTTTTCAGTTGTGCTCCTGGACCTTTTATTTTGTACAGGAACTGAAAACAAGTCTTGTGGTATCTAGCAGATTTTGAGCCGGCGCACAGAAGAAAACTTTTAATCTTTTCGAAACTCACTGATTTATTGTTTCACACACTTAATGATAACAATTGTTCTTTTGTATTTACTATTTTTTTTCTTACGGTAAAAAGAAAAAGTACCTCCCTGACAGGGAAGGAATTCTTCTTTGACGAGCCGGGGAATTTGTTTGATGAGAAGGGGAAATCTCCTTCCCCATCCTCCCGTTACTTCGAACCCTTCTCCCCGGTAATCTATTTGGAAATTTTACGGTAGTTCGATATTTGCTTGAGAAAAAAGTAGATTAACTTCCGAGTTCCACGGACGTGATTAGTTCCGTTGTCACTGTAGATGGCGCTGAGTGACAGTCGATGTACAGTGAAAAATACCCACTACTAGTGATGGTGGTGTACATATTACATTACATAGCTTAACATAATTTCAACAATTTCTTTCGTTCGCCGTCAGATATCCCCTACACAGTTGTTGAACGGCAATAATCAACTTGAAAAAAAAAATAATAATCGGCGAAGTAATGTGGCATTGCCGGCCTCAGTCGTCACTGACCTGGTCCAATAAATGGAAGTGGCATAGTTCAGTTTTAAATCGCACGATTCTATAGTCCTTCACACTACGCGCAACAGGTTGGCTACGAAACGCATTGCTCTACTCGGTCGGTGCTGCAATCTATCGTAAGTTTACCAATTGTAGAAATCCGCGCTCACATCCTTTGTATTTTTCTGGTTTATTGAGAGCAGTATAGTTGATTAATGTAAGTATTATTGATGCTTTTCGAGGGAGACTGAATACCCATGTCAAAAGGATAGTTAGCAGTGCTGCCATACCTTCTGACCATATGTACAATAGAGGTCTGCACGGGCTCGGACCAAGTCCTCGGGCCTAGTTTGAAAAATGCTTGTCGGGCTCGGGCTGGAGTAGGACCGGGCTCGGGCTTGAAAATTAAGGGAATAAACAACTGAAAATGGATTTTTAAAAATTTTCAGCCAAGTTAGCTGAACATTTATTTTCAATGCTGTCATATACCAGCATTAGAGGGTTTTGAATTTTAGTGTGATATATCCGTAAGTTTCCGAGTTACGAAAAGTTGAAACCGGATTTTATGTTATGCCAAATGCTCTACACGACGAAATTAAAAAAAAAATACCTATTTTTAAGGTTCTGCTATATTTATCTGATTATAATGTACAAATCTGCCATAGAAATTTGATTTATTAGCCTCAGCTCAAAAGACAATAGTTTTTAAATTTTGTCGCTTGAAATTTCTAGTATAAAGTTTTATAAGCTGCAAGTTTCTTTAGTAACTCAAAAGCGTCCAAAAGAAAAAAAAGTATATGGCAGATTTAGTTGTTTGTGTTTTGGGAATGATACGAAGAATTGCATGAAAACTGCATCATGTGACATTTTCAAAAAGTGAATATGGTGAAAACATAATTTTCAAAAACCTTAAATTTTAAAATGAAAAACATTGTTATTCTGCAGTTTTAGGGTATAATATGCAACTACAAGTATTTGTAATATAAAAACTCAAAACACATTTAGTATTTTTAAAGCCATGGAATACAAATGTAATGTTTTGCCAGATTTGTGCTAAATTTCAGTGTTACATTCACTTAGGAGGCAAAAAATAATGTATCATATTTCTTGGTCACCTATGTTGAAATGCCGAGAATAGCACAATTACCGCAGCATTTCTTTACTAGGAATTCTAAATTATTATTCTGCTGACACGTTTCAAATGCTGCTACTGATGCTAGTCAAAGCACAGAATGAGAGGTTTTGTGACTATATTATTTCTCACTACTCGGCTGCAATTCAATACATTCCACGTATAAACTCTTACACTCTTATCTCGAACCCAAGACATATTTGATTCGTTTATACTGCTAGTAACGCATGTTTCCTCCTGCTTTGCAAAGTGTAAACACAGCATCAATGTTTATATTGATACAATTACAGTTTTGTTTTGACTGACGCTGTAGTAATGTTACTGCATCATTATTGTTCAGCATTTCTCCAAATTGAAACGTTAATTTTATTATTATCATGACATGAATCACTATATATATCATATATCAGACATCAGGGTCATTGCCCATTAGTCAGCATCACCAAGTTACAACATACAAGTTGTGACACTTTTATTTTTTATAGCCCTTCTGTCTTACAACCAAGTTATATGTAGAAAAAAATATCTCGTCAGCATTTGATACTGGTAACCAAAGACATTGAAGAGGTTGCGAGTTTGAATCTCGCTTAGGGTAAGTTATCCGGGTAAAGTTTTTTTCCGAGGTTTTCCCTACCCTGAAAAGACGAATGTCGGGGAACTTAAAGCTCCATGGACCTCGGGCTCATTTGAGCATCATTTCATTTCATTCATTCGTCCGATATCACACAATGTTGGAGGACGTTAATTCAAAAAAAAGACATTGAAGCGACTTTTCGTAGAAAAGGTGGTAGCATTCATCAAGTGCGAGTACTGAAAGAAATTTTAGTGCAGCAGGATTAGTTATTCAAGAACATCGAACCAACCTGAGCAGCCAGAATGTGTATTCCATTCTCTTTCTGCACGACAATTTGGATCATTAAACATGGTGAGTCCTTAAGGCCAATAACTTATAATTAATGATTACTTTGATTTAAAACATGCACAGGCAGGTCCAGATCCAGGGGGCCCGGTCCCCCCTGTCATATCCTACTTTATTGCTATAAATGCTATATGTGTGTTACCTCATCATTACGCGAAATGGACAAACCGATTTCTATGAAAATTGGTATAGGTATGTACTACCGTTAAACATTGTTTCTTTCAGTTATATATTTAGCTAGTCATGTTTTAGCATGAATTTAGTTAAGAAGTGGTAGTGGACCGGAACCGGGCACCCCCATAGAATATTTCTAGACCTGCGCCTGTGCACAGGCATGCACATATCCATCGTAGAAATAATTATAACCAGAGACCGGAACTTAGGCGAATGCCTTTTCAAATGCGTCAAATTTATCTTCAATTTGAAAGGGAATCTGTACGAATTATACCTTTGTGATTCAAATGCCACAGTTTTATATTGCCCTTTTCTGTCTTTTTATTATGTCTATTTTACAAAATATATGCTTTTTGGTGCCTTTATTTCATTATTTATGTATTATTTATTAATTATTAAACATTTTCTTCAGGCACATTTTATTTCAACAACCGTTAGACCGTGACAATGAAAGTTACTTCGCCGAATGTATACTATTGTTTTTAAATTGCAAACGACATAGGCGTTCCTCATACAATTCATTATTTTCTTTGCAACAGTGAGTGCTGCCGCGCAAATAAATGTATAGATAAAGAAAGCATTTGGATTATCACGTGTGTTTATTTTAAAATGCAATAATGAGCAGGTACGGGTCTAACTTTGATTTTCTTTTAGTTTTCATTTCGACGTTGTAGCTAGCAGCAAGGTGCCGAAATTCAATGTTCCTTTACGCACTAAATTACTCGATTATGTTAATACTTTTGTATCCGGCATATTTTGTACAGACGGTAAAGTACTCACATGCAAAATATATGAGCAATCAGTGAACTACGAAAAGAAGTATTTTATATCACAACATATCGGCACAATCAAACAGGGCTACAGGCAGAAGATTCCTTTTGCTTCCAACAGTAATTGCAACATCGAGTCAAAAGTCCCAGTTTGCATTCGACTTATGTAGCTTTCTTCAGCGCCAGAATCCCTTTCTGGAAATTACAGAATCCTACATTATCACAGTTTTTGGAGAAGTATACTAACCAATCTGTACCTAGCGAGTCAAGTTTGCGAAAATGTTACTTAACCGAATGTTACGATGACACAATGAAAATAACTAAAGATAAAATGAAAAATAAGATGATCTGGGATATCGACAAGTCAACTGATACCATAGGTCGTTTCATTGCCAATTTGTTATTGGAGGATTAGATCCTACAGAAGACGAATCAATGAAATCATTCCTGCTTACTACAGAGTGTCTTGAGAAAGTTAAGAATCGAGCTATTGCGCAGTTATTCACCAGTTCATTAAATTTGCTGTGGCCTTAAGAGGTTCAATACGACGCCTTACTTTTCGTCAGTGACGCTGGCTGCATCATATGTGAAAAAGGCCGGAATAGCGTTCGTTACAAGTGTTATTTCCAAACATGCTTCACATGACCTGCGTAGCACATGGCTTTCACGGGGTGTTAGAAGAATACGATGCTTGTTTCTGGATGTTGGCAAATGGATTTCCAGTATTAAGAAGATCTTTGTGTAAGCCCCATCAAGAATCGTGACATTTAAGTACGTTGCACAGATGTAACTCTGCGCCCCCCCCCCCCCAACCTATCATAACGAGTGGGGGACATGTATCGCGGCAGTACTTTGTTTAAAATATGACAATCAGTTATTGAATAGCGTAATGTATTATTGGGTTTCTCTTATTGCCTGTTTTAGTATTTATAATTCCTTTTTTCTGCCTATTTTAACTATTTATGTCTTTTTGCCTGCCTATTTTAATGATTTATAATGCCTAAACTTCCCACCTCCTAATTTCTGCTATGACCAATTGCGGAAAGCTTACAACAGATTGAGTACATTAATATTGTTTTATAATCGTATATTGCCGCGATAACACCAATAACCTTTTCTTCAAACTTGGAAAAAAAAAGGTTATTTCTAAGACTTTAACGATACAATATCATGATCTCAAAACAATATTAATGTACTAACGTTATTTATGCAGGTACCCAACATTCGCTAGCGTAAGTATTTGGACCAGAATTGAATTTTAGGAAATAAATAAATAAATAAATAAATAAATAAATAAATAAATAATAATAATAATAATAATAATAATAATAATAATAATAATAATAATAATAATAATAATAATAATAATAATAATAATAATAATAATAATAATAATAATAATAATAATAATAATAATAATAATAATAATAATAATAATAATAATAATAATAATAATAATAATAATAATAATAATAATAATAATAATAATAATAATAATAATAATAATAATAATAATAATAATAATAATAATAATAATAATAATAATAATAATAATAATAATAATAATAATAATAATAATAATAATAATAATGTCAATAAAACTGCAGGGTAATCTTTTAAAAAGAAAATTGCACAATCGGGCTCGGGTCGGGCCCGGGTCATGGCCTATACACTATTCTCGGGCTCGGGCCATGACCTTTAGACTGTTCTCGGGCTCGGGCCGGGCCCGGGCTTGGTTGGTACCGGGCCGGGCCTAAGAAAGTCGGCCCGTGCACACCTCTAATGTACAATGACCGCCAAAGACAATCTCACTGACCCTCCGGTCTGTGTCACACTTATCGTCATACGAAGCCATGGCAATTTCGTTGGTTGTTTTAGGCAGCGTACCCTTGCACCATGGCCTAAAACCAATAGAATGGCCATGGCTTCATACAACGATAAATGCGACATAGACCGGAGGTGGAGTGAGATTATTTTTGACGGTCGTTGTACAACTAATACAAATGCACATCGCTTATACCTATTCCAACCGCAGCGACTCGCTAAGTCAAAAGTTAGTTTGTTTAGCGGCATTTTAGCTGGTGGATTGGGTTTGCTTATCTCTAAAAAATGCAGTGGGTTAATATGCTAAGCTCGTGTCCCATACAGTGAAAACAGTTAACAGTGCTGCAATAACTCGCTCGGAGTCGGATGACGAGTCTTCAAAATTTACAGGAACCAGAAAGGGAGCGACATTGCGTTCCAATCCTCCTACTAACACACCCTATTCATTTTGTTACTTCTCAGTATTTGGGATATAATTTGGCCAGTGTGATTTTACATCAACATCTAGTACGTTTTGTATCACGACCCATGCTTCATTTGCACCTTTTTCCCCTAGAGCATTGTCCGACAACACATCTTTCTTTAATTCAGCCCGTACATATTCAATAGCATTTAGACAGCAGTGATAGGGAGAAGTCATACAACACGATCATATTTGAAGGCTAGTTCATCAGCCATGACAAGTATAAGCGTCTAATGCGTTGCACCAGTTGTAGTTTTGTTGTTGGAGGTGGTACTAGAAGCTCTATATTGTTGTCATGTACGGATTTAAAAATATCCTGTTTTCTGTAAGTCATTGTTAAACGATTGGGAATTCGGGAATGATAAGGACGTTATCAGCTAAAATTGAAGGTGTCTGAACACTTCAGCAACGTACTTCCAAACAATTCTTCGAAGCTGGCATTCATTGCCCCGTAATAATCAGCTTCAGCGTCACGGGTAATGTACAGAGCTCCTGCTATGAAATCATTACTTCCTCCTGCATGGAGAATTACGATATGTTGACCTTTACCTGTCGGTCTGGGTGGCTCAGTTGGTTAGACGCTGGCCTACTGTTACCAAGGTCGCGGGTTAGCGGGCAGATTAAATATTTGCCACGCATTGGAACTCTTCCCTGGCCCTACCTGGAAGTTGCTGCCCGGGCCGCCTTGTCGCCCTCTCCCTGGGTGGAGGACACGCTCCGGTTGTGCGCCAGGTGACATCTGGAACTTTTAGGGACTTCTATGCGTCTATGGGGGCTTCGCCTCATGCCTTCCCTCTGGGCGGGGTGGTAGCCCGCAATATATCCATGTCGGGGTCGCAGTGTCCCCCACTCCACCCCTTCCGTTACACAAACAAACCCCAAGTTGTTGTAATACTGCACCTGTGTTTAATAAGACGAGCGCCAAGCGTGACCTCATCGATTTCACGAGTGATGTACGGCGTACGCGTGTTCTGTATTTAAACTCCATTGAATGCAATATTTTCATAAGGGTTATTCTCTTGTACTCAGTTATATCCAGTGTCTGATGTTTTACTGCGGAAAACGCAAATGAACTTGTTCAGTGTTGGTACTGACTGCCTTTCATAAAAGTCGTGCACTATCCTGCAGATCAGAACCATAGAAAATGTATCAATTATACTCAATTGTTTTTGTTTGTTTTGTTGGTGCTGCATACATTTGTCATATTTGAATAGGCACATTTCTTTAATTGTTGAGCATGGTACTTCTGTTGCATTACAAAGTTTAGCAAGTAGATCATGAACCTTGCCATTCCCTTCTTTAAAATATGAATACACATTCAGAATTATTGTATTGGTTTCCCTTGCCCAGTCGCAGACATGTTCATTTTCACTACCGGAATCACAGTTCTCATCTTCCCAAGGACATCACATTGACATCTTTTAATTTACTTTAATGGAGAGAACACAATCTAAATCTACAAATTGTTCATGGTGAACTCATAAATACAATAAAACATAAAACGGAATGCGATCGTTCCAGTAATATGTTTCTGTTTTCATAGGTTTCCGTCTTTCAAAGGATTGTATATATTTTAGTAAACCAAAGTACAAAAAATATAATCATGTAGAATTAAACTGAAGGAATAATTTAAAATAAAATTTTGGTTCAATTGTATGTTTTGCTGTATTTTCAACTTGCATGTCATACATATTTGCAGTTTCCGCATTAGTTTCCTTTCCCCATATATCCGTCAAAGTGCAATGTCACGACTTCTTCACAAGATAATGCCCTATGAACTCCTTTGCACCCTGCATCAGCTCCAGGAGTTCTGAACATTCTTGGAAGCTGAAGGTCACTTACAACAAATAGTGCTTTTGTAAAAGTGTGTATTTCTGGCTCCCTTTGGTTGGCTTCGTCGTCGTTGTCCATTCCTTCACAGCTGTTTCCAGCAGCAATATCTGCTGCACTTTGAATGTCTTCAGTTGTGGCAAGTTCATTATGAAAGCATATAACTATGTATTAAGTACCTATAAGGAAAATCCACCTTTGGTTATTTATCCAAACGGTTCTGGAAAAACTATTCCGTTTCAGTGTTAGGGTTTAGAGTGTTATTTAACATTGGAAATAGCTCTGTTCCTAGATTTATTTTCCAGTTGTCCAGGTTTCCGATATATAGGGGGTCCAGTTAAGCCAGGTTTTACTGTATTATCGACATTTGTGCTTCCTTCTTTCACTCTGTCAAATGCTGTTCCCCATCACTTGCATCACACCAAGTCAACACTATTGCCATCCACTAGCTAAAACATTGACAAACAAACAGTATAGTTACCTGCATTCCCTTCTTCCATGGCTTCCAAAAACCAATGCTCTTTGCAGCATTGTTCAAGGTCCTTCAAGTGTTTCGACTGTGAATCCTCTACACTGATTTGTATAACCTTCACCTAACTTGCAAATAGAGGAATACATTCTAAACCGTTTACATATTTCCTTTTTAGGTGTAATAATGTACATGCCTATGTAATTCTAAAATTGAATCAACAGCACTCCTTCTTAGCTCAAATCCTTCAACTCAATAATTATGTGCTTCCTTTGCACTATAAAAGCATTTCAGAATGTTACTTATATCGGGATATTTTAAACATCTCAAACCCACTATTTAAAGCCATAATTTATCGAATGAATGTGTTATTCCCTCAAACCATTTTTCTAACTTTTAAATTCTACATTTTTGAATCTTAATAAGCTTACACAAAAGAACACAGAGGTTTCACAATTTGAACACATGCTATTAACGAAGAAAGTGTGGGAAGGCTTATATCTTATATATCTCACAATTACTGTTGCCATTTAAAACTTCAGTTTCTGCATGTTAGGTAATAACTAGGCTTAGTAGTCCAGCTACATTAAAGAGGTATCATTTTATCTGCATTCATAGTGCATGTGAGGAACCGGTTCTGTTCATTTGCTCTACAGACAAAAAGTGCACAACTCATGCTTTTGGTAGCTCACCCACCAAGCTTAGTAATAACACTCATCAAAACAACTAGGAGTTAAATGCTTAGAGCATATGTAGGAATGCTTTGAGGCTTGAACATTTCTCTTCTTTAGTTTAGGTTTCCTTTTTTACCTCAAGCTGTCATAACTTCGAAAGCTGGAAACAGTTCCACAAAAAATAAATACTAAGAAGTAATTATATTTATTTAAGAGTTAAGCCCATTTTGCAGAATTTTTTCTGCCTAGCTCCTGTCCCATGTGCACAATAATTACACTTAAATTGCCTTTTTCCAAAGCTTACCCCTGAAATAATACTGCAGCACCTCTTGTTAAAGCTTTCTTACATCTATTAACTACATACTAGTGTGGAATGTTTGCCGTGAATATACCTATTTAAAATGGAATAAAAATCACAACTGACAACATAAATAATTGTAGTTTCTGTTCACCACACCAGTCACCTGAATTAATGTTAGCTTCCCAAAAATGAGGTTATGTGTTGTCTGCTAGTATATATGGTTGAAGAGTCAAACTCTATAATACCTAATTTTATTTTCTCTTTAGATCATACTTATTTCATCAAATAAGGTTGGCGTTCCAACTGCATAAAGCTAGAGCACAGAATTAAAAATGAAATAAATTGAAGAAAAGCTCCTCATTATGCATATCACGTTCAAACCTTATGGGTGTAAGTTGGAATTTAATGGATGCAATAAAATCAAAAGCATGTGCAAGCTACCTTCTGGCTGAAACTACAGAGTAGTTTTCAAACTATGGTTATTGGACAAGGGGAGAGTGAAAGTTTGGGCAGAAGCACAGGTACTCAGTAACCAATTAACTTTCAAACAGCCTAAATCAAATATAGCAAAAGATTATCAAGAAGCTCAGAAACAGTAATAATTCTTTCACATGCATGTTAAATGCATGTGACACTATCAAAGAAGCTTATACTGTCATGTTTTAATCTCCTATCAACATTAGGCAAGATACACATGGCACTTCCAAAGAAGCTTACAGTAACGTTTTAATACCATATTCAAAATTAGCAAACTTTGCTCTCAATACAGTCTATCCACCACTTTGAATTCAAATATCATGCAGAAAATGTTATACCTTTCAGTCATACAATGTTGCATTTTACCACATCTGACTCCGTAAGTATTTGTTTCCACTTTAAAACACTATAGCAGCCAAATTAACAAGAGAAAATTCTAATTTTTAATATGCTGGAAGAAAAAACAATATTGAGTTTGTGTGCTTTTAGTTTTTTAATTTTCATTTTATATCCTATTTTAAAATTAAAGTTTTTTGTGTTGGTGTTCAACAAATTATTTTAAACGTACTTAGTAGAGTATTTATTCTTTTGTAGAGCTGCTGAAACTGCAGTGAAAATGAGTTTTGTTTCATGGAGGAAACTCATGAATTAGTATAATATGATTTGAAGCTTTCCTGGCGACAAACGTATTCAAGATGTTCTTGGGCTTCTAGCCAGGTGTAGTGATGCAGAGCGATCAAGCCGACAAGCTGACCTCCACTGCCTGCATCCCATATATTGGCAATCTATTCGGCAGAATCAGTAGAATTCTGGCAAAACACAACATTAGAACCATCCACAAGCCGCCTTTGAAGATTAAATACCTAGTGAGGCCAGTAAAGAACAAACTGGACCTTAATGTACCAGGGGTATACCGTATACCCTGTGAATGTGGGGCGCCATACATAGGGCAAACCGGCAGGACCATTTCCACCAGAGTGAAGGAGCACAAACGGTCCATACGCTTAATGCAGCCTGACAAGACAGGGCTGGCAGAGCACTCTTTGAAGAAGACCACAGAGCTAACTTCAAAGAAACGACCATTGTGGCAAATTGTAGCGGTTTATGGGAAAGGAGGGTTAAGGAGACTCTGTCCATCTCCTCCGAGAAGAACACACTGAACCGGGACGCTGGATTGCAGTTTAGTCCCTCCTGGAAACCAGCCTTAAAGTTGGAAATCGACTGACTCAGAAAACGACAGATTCTTTTTTTTTTTTTTTTTTTTTTTTTTTTTTGAAAGGGGAGACAGATAGAGAGTTGGAGATGAAAATAGTGGCTTATTTCGCCGGAAGTGGAAGTGCGGAATGTAAGGATTTCACGGGAAGGATTGGGGAGGAGTGTTGCGTTGGGATGAGGTACCGCTGAGCACCCTCGATAGTATGGTGTTTGCCCGGTAATCGAGTACCGGTTGCGTGGGGCTGGCCGGGTGACAGACATGGCCGAGGCCCTGACTGGCACACACGGGGAGTTCGGCGGAAAATTTCTAGGCGATTCTGGATTATCTGTGTGGACGTCTGTATTGGAAATTTAGTGTTTTGCCACTACAGCGCATGTAGTCACACATCTCGTCACAAGGTGCATGACCATGGTTGTAGAAGCCGATTGACTCCTGTTCTCTTCGTTGCGGTGGTGGAGCTTGTTGAGAAGGACTGGACGTATGTGCTGCGGCGTGTGGATGGTGAACTTGGCGTTGGTACTGAAGATGGTGTTTTGTCTCTTGGGGTTGAGAGTTGTAGAGCTGTTCCTCCACTTGTATTCCCACTTCGTGTGTTGTGGGAGGAGTAGGCGGGTCTGGAATTTCTTCAAGTCGAGCAAGCTCACCCCTGAGGGATTGAAGAAGTTCCGTGTTGTCCGACTCGATCACTGCAGCTCGAAGTTCGTTAAGAAGCCTTGCTGCAGCGCTGAAGCCGGTGATGTGGTGAGTGAGCAAACGTTTCAGTCCAGTAAGCCTCTTGTTGGTGGTCATTCTTGAAGAGTTGAGGTGGTGTCGAAGTGTACGGACTTCTGTTTGTAGGGCTTTCACGGATTCTTCTGAGTTGAGTTCGGAGATGGTGTTGGTGGTGGTGCTGATGAAAGAGGAGACGGCGGTGGTGAGTTCTTGAAGTGAGAGCTCAATGGTGCCCAGGCGTTGACTGAGGCTATAAACCTCAGAACGAAGATGCTGGACCTCCTTGCTGGGCTGTTGTGGTTCTGCGGTGGCGGCGGCGGCGTAGTTGAAGTTCGTTCTGGGTTGCTGCGTAGACTGGGGTGGAGTATCAAGTTGAGATGGTGCTGAGTCTGCGTTGACAGATGCAGGTCTATTACGGGGCTTGGAGGCTGCGACGACTGGTGCTGGATGTCTGTTGAAGACCCGAGGATAGAAGGGGCACTGTGCTTGCCCTGTGTAATGGCCAGAGCCATTGCAGGTAGCACAGTACCGGCGACGTCGACGCAAGTCGTGGGCAGTACACCATTGTGTGAGGCGATGAGCCCCACAATAGTGACACCTTGGTGGTGCGGTGCAGGACGTCGCGTCGTGTCCGAACCGACAACAACGTCGGCAGGGCACTTGGCGAGTGGCTCGGCTGGGCTCTGCAAGATGACGTCTCCCAAGCAGGAAAAGTCCTCCATTCAAGGCTGCCTCGCTGTCCTTGGTGTCGGCAAAAACGACTCGCACGAGGGTGGACGGTCCATGGTTGGTGATGATGCGAGTGGCCCTCAAAACAGATGACCACTCGTGCTGTGCTGCTGTGAGGACATGCCTTTCCGGTATGTCCCTGGGGATCCCTAGGAACACCACACTGCACCCAGGAAAGGGAGCAGCTGGTGTCGGCGATGCATGTTGGTGTGTTGTAGCTGAAGGTGGTGTCGAGATCTCGGGGATCGGTACTCTCACTGCCTCCTCCCGAGGTGCGGTGACGGCGGATTGGGTTGATGCAGCTTGCAGTGGTGTTGAGGTCGCCGGGGCCGGCACTCTCACTGCCTGCCCAAGAGGTGCCTCGGTGACGGTGGGTTGAGCTGTTGCAGGATGCCGTAGTACTGAGGGCTCCGGGACCGGCACTCTCACTGCCTCCCTAAGAGGTGCCTCGGTGACGGCGGAAAGAGCTGTTGCAAGTTGCGGTGGTGTTGAGGTTGCCGAGGCCGGGGCCGGCACTCTCACTGCCTGCCCTAGAGGTGCCTCGGTGACGGTAGATAGAGCTGTTGTAGGTTGCCGTGGTGTTGAGGTCTGCGGGGCCGGCACTCTCACTGCCTCCCCCAGAGGTGACTCAGTTGCGGCGGAGATTGGCGCTGAAGTTCGGCGTTGAGACTTCTTCTTCCTCATCGCTCTGCGCTTCGACCGACAGATTCCAACGGAGCGGTGAACCACCTGCACATTAGACTGGGTGTTTTCTACTCGGTACGTATTAGCGGACAGTACATATACTGGTCCTTGTGATGAGAAAGAAGAAGAACCAACGCCGAAGAACGCCGACGTCGCCGTCCGAGACAGCTAGCGCAGCCACCGCAGTTGGAGCAGACGCCGCGCCGAGTGCCACTAGCGATGCTAGAACCTCGCCGCAGCTTGCACGCCAGCCAGTCGAGCGACCGCTGCTAGCCAGGCAGGAGACCAGCGCAGCCACCACCACCGCCGAGACAGCTAGCGCAGCCACCGTAGTTGGAGCAGACGCCGCGCCGAGCGCCACTAGCGATGCTAGAACCTCGCCGCACCATGCACGCCAGCCAGTCGAGCGACCGCTGCTAGCCCGGCAGGAGACCAGCGCAGCCACAACCACCGCCGAGACAGCTAGCGCAGCCACCGTAGTTGGAGCGGACGCCGCGCCGAGCGCCACTAGCGATGCTAGAACCTCGCCGCAGCGTGCGCACCAGACAGTCGAGCGACCGCTGCTAGCCAGGCAGGAGGCTAGCTCCCTGGGAGCGGCAGTGGCAGTGCCTATCCCGGAGTTGCCGGCCCCTCCACCGCCGTCTACGAAGCATCACCCGGCCATCACTCCAGCGCCGCCTGCACACACTGGCCCCATTTCGGGGATTAGTGTCATCTTCCGAGGAGTGCCTCGCGATTTTCCAGCGAGGCACATACTGACAGCAGCACAACACGAGTGGCCGTCAGCTTTGAGAGCCACTCGTATAGTCACCTCACGCGGACCCACAAGTCTCATGAGGATAATCTTCGCCGACACTGCAGACGAGGAAGCCGCCTTGAGGACGGGCTTGCCCTTACTTGGGCGGCGACTGCCTGCTGAGCCCAGCCGAACTACACGCCGAGTGCCATGCCGCAGATGCTGCCGCTATGGGCACGACGCCACTGCCTGCACCGCTGCACCAAGGTGCCATTACTGTGGAACCTCATGCCTCACATTGCAGTGCACCAACCACGACCTCCGCCGCCGACGCCGGTACTGCGCCACATGTAATGGACATGGTCATTTTACAGGACAGGCGCAGTGCCCACTTTACCCCAGGCAGTCAACACCAGCCAGCGCAGCTAGACAGATACAACAACCCATCTCCGCCGACGCATCCACACCACGTGGAATAACTTCCTACGCCGCAGCAGCAACACATGGAGAGCTTCACAGCACCGAGGCCCAGAAACTTCACTCTATGGTCTCTGGCCTCGATCACCGTCTTCGATGCATCGAAGACGCTTGCAAACAACTCACAAACGCCGTCTCCACATTAACTACAGCAGTCACCACTCAACCACAACCCGTGACCAACGAACTACAAGACACCACAACTGCAATAGAAGAGGTTCGACATATCGCCGCAGAGAGCGTCCCAGCTCTCACTCACTCCATATCATCACTTAACGCCAAGATCAACAAGCAGATACGGACAAGCCGCCAGCGCCACGCAGCGATTGCCCGCCAACTAACTCACCACACGACAGGTTTCAACGCCGCAGCCAGACTTCTCCATCAACTACGAGCAGCAACTATCGAACTCGACAATAGTGATGTTCTCAACTCCATACAGCGTAAGCTGTATCGGCTAGAGACTACCATCATGTCAACATCAACAGACGCTTCAACACAGTATCACTACACAGACACACTCCAACCAGAACAACCAACACAGAAGATTCCAGCGGCAACTTCAACTCCATTCACTCTTCCAACACAACAGCAGAAACATCCACCCATCAACTACGAGCCACCAGACAGAACACGGAGAAGACGAACACCACAACATGCCTATTTGGACAGACTGCACGACTCAGCCACCTGTACACACGCAACATGTATTAACCTACGAACAAACAGCAACTACCAGTAACACACTATCCCCACACCAATACACCGTGTGTGGCAGCCAGGGCCCTGGTCATGGTTGTCACCCGGGCAAGTCAACGCCATATCCACAAGATAGCCGTGGATTTCTCACATTACAATAAATAACCGAGGTGCTTACTGCGGTACTCGGCAACCATCATCCATACTCACCTTTCAAGGATAGCTACATTTATCCTCCTTAGTTTAGGTTTTTCCCGTCCCCTATATTCCCTACCCGGCGAGATAAGCCAAGTCTTTATCCTTCCAACTCTACTTCTGTCTCCCCTTTCCCAAAAAAAAAAAAAAAAAAAAAAAAAAAATCACTCTTGCTAGTCATTCATCATCCTGATGATGGGAGAAATGTACACTCCCGAAACATCGATCGCTCTGCAGCACTACACCTGGCTAGAAGCCCGATAACATCTTGAATATCATAAATTAGTATAAATTTTTTTTTTTTTTTTACAGAACTTCATCATGAATCCGTGTTTGGCTTAATTTATTTCTCTGTTACTTTAAATCATACCTACCTGGTAGCACCAACAGGTATGAAAACAAATCTCTATTAAATGCATATAAAGTAATTCTGTTAGCACTACACACAAAAATTTGAAGAAAAAAAAAGTATTCAATTTTCAAAAAGTTTATAAAATAAAATTTCTTCAAACCTATTAAGAACTGAATGAGGTGCACTGTGGCACTGTGACTAGCCTTCACAAGGTCCAGGTTCGACCAAACTGAGAAAAATGTGGTTTAGATATTTGAATTTGGTGTAGTTGGATCTATAAAAATCATGTATCTTTTTAACGGGGATCCTTTTATACTGATCAGTGTTATTAGATCTACATAAATTTCATTTCCAGGTTTGGTTAATACCAAATACTATATAATAACAAGCACATTTTAGGAGAACATGTTTTTAACAACTCTGTAGTTGTATCTAATCAGAGCTAATATAAGAATAAACATCAAGCTTTCATTTTATCAGCCTGGACATGAGCCGTCAAGCATCAATTTTGAATTAACCTTCTAACCACTGAAAAACAGCTTGCTCATAACAATGGCAGTCCAAGTGTCAGCTAGAGGTACCTTGCTGCATGACTTGTACAAACATTGTAATGGTTCTCAATTTGGAGTGAGCTAGAAACACAGAACTCTACTGCATATGCTGAAGTTGCTTAATAAAACACAACAATAATTTATTATTGCTGAAACAAAGTAAAACACAATATGAAGAAAGCTTGAAAACCTAATTTTTACTTTTCCTTCTGTTTACCTATAGTAAGTAGAAGAAGCGTTCCATTCCACCCACAAGGTTGACACAGATATTTCACTGGAAAAACATGTTTTGAAACTCCACAAATAAAAAAATTAAAAAACAGCAGCATTTTAAAAAAAAAAAGTTCTATGTATGCATTTGTGAACAGCATAACCCAAAAACAAAAAATTGGTTAAATACCAAAGTTGGTACTTAAGTTCATCTTCTAAGGATGTGTCAAAGATTTTCAAGAAAATTCCACCACTCAAACTATCCTTTACACGAAAAATCTTCTTTTTTTTAAATGGCTCAAATGATGCCAATTAAAATACAATATGTTTAGGATATTTCCACAACAAATGACTGAATTTTCTGGTAATAGCTTGCTAAAGCCTCTTCATTCTGCATGACTTTTGTGTAATTCATAAGAGATAAGAGAAAATCATCTTTTTTTGATTACCCTCCCTGTATGGAGAACTTCCATCTCCTAAGCCTCAGATGCCTGTTGGGGAGCAGACAACCCTTTGGACTGGACAAAATGGAGACCTGGAAGTGGGTGGGCAGCTCAGCACCAGATATAAGAGTGAAGAAGAGGATGCAGGTGAAATGGATGATTGGAAAGGTGATGGAGCAATTGATGGAATGAGTGGCTGGAGAAACCGGAGGAAACCTGAGGACACCATTTCGCCCACCACAAATAGCACATGCGGGTCCCTGGGATCAAAACCCCAGCCATTGCCCTCAGCGAATGACCTAACCGCTCGACCATGGCGTTGCCTTATAAGACAAAATATTGCCAGACAAAAATGTAGATCTTAAAGCGCACAAATTAGGTCATATGAATTTTAATGTGTAAAGTAAATCATTTCTGAAGTACTCTTTGTTATTGGTTTGCATTTTCAAATACTTATTCATTTCTCAAGTGGGAAGTAGTTCATTTTTTCTCATGGTCAAACAGCATGGAATTTTGATCATCACATAATGAAATGCACTTTTAATATCTATCACTTCACCTACAACAAAATGTGTAAATCTGAATTGAAGATTTACCTTGATTAACAAGAAGTAGAGAGAACAAGCTTTTGTAAGAATAATTTGTAGAATAGTGAGTAGGAAATTCATGTGAATGTAACAGAGTTTTCTAATTACTGGCAGCTTTTTAAAACAATGGGCTGAATTATTTTCTCAAAGATCATTTGGGGTTGCTATTCATTTTGTGAGGGAAATGACTGCAGGAATGAAGTACAGTATGACATGGTCATATCCTTTAGCTTTTGAGCCATTAAAAGTAAGCATGAATACCACTATTTTCCATTCCAAATGACTCTGTTACAGGAAATGAATTTCATTAAATGACATAAGTAGCAGGTCAACAAAACTACATGGGTGCATTTGTCAGAATTCAGAGTTATTCAGGCAGAATGTTATCTAGCAACTCATAATTACAATAATTATAGTCCATTATTGTAATTAAAAGAATTGCTAACTTAGCAGGTTCTTAATAGTATCATAGAAAATATTGCTTATTTTGTGATCCCTCTGAATAAATTATTTTGTAATCATTTTATTCCCTCTCCCCAAATTGATTAATTGTTCACTCTAATTTAGAAGCTGTCTAAATAAGTGTCAGCTAACTGAATGTCCCGTGACCTCATAAAACAAATCTCTTCTGACTCCTGAGAGAGAGAGGGACTCACTAAGAAGTGTAAGTCAGTGAGGCAATAGGAAAGATGAAGTTACTAATAAAGGAAATGCTAGTTGGGCAATGAAAATGCAAGCTGTATTTTGTGGCTATGCAATTGTAACACACTGATGACACCCCTCAGCTGTGTGTTGACTGCCAGAGCAATTTCCAAGTGATTCATTTGTAGCCCAGGATACTCTCTGGTGGCATGAGGATGAACCTAAAGAAGCAGTTGTTTGCTTCTGGTTTTACCAAAATTCATTATATACAGATTAGTAAGCATCTCTCAAAGCAAAATAGAATGTAATTAGAAATACTACCACATACTACAAGCTGAAGATATGGGTTTAGCCAAGGAATGGTAAACAGGGAAATATGAACACTTAGGGGATTCAAAAATATTAAATTTAACATTATCCACATAGTGGAGAAGATGAACTTCAGAAAATTCACATTCCATCCAGGAGTCTTCAAAAAGTTTCGAAAGATATTTAAAAACCACATCACTCTTGTGCCAAACAACAAATGTACATGATGTTTATTTTCATTTGTGCCTTTGCTTTCCAATTTATGACATCACTCTTTGAAGCAAGTCCACAGTTACCTAGAAATGCACTTCTGCTTTGTGCCATCTAATGATGTATAGCTGCAGAATTTCTATCATCAGCAGCTGAATCGATGATTGGTGCCAGGTGCACTTTTTGGAGTATTTTTCACCTGGAGTTGCCCCCTAGCAATTGTTTGTGGAATTTACATGACTATACCATGAGAGCATGCTTTGAACTTGTCCACGTGATTTGCAAACAGGTCTTCAGAGCTTTGAGTACAATGTAGCATATCGTTGCTAGTAGAGGGCAATATGAAGCAAACAATACAACATGTCTACATGTTGGAATACTATTTTTGAATTGGAATGCTGAATGAAAGGGGATATCAGTACGATATGAACCGCTGTATTGACGATTTTCTGGACAGGTGTGAATAATTCCAAGAGACACCTCAAAGAATTCTGAAACAAATGTTAAACGGTATCCATGATTTTATGGTACTGTATTACAGCTTGGCATACAAAAATGACACACCGGTATTTTGTATATTTGAGATGCCTAACTGAAAATAAGTTCATTACTTACTTTCAAAACATGTTTCAGTGTGGAAGAAGATAATATGCTTAATTTAAAATAACCCCTTCTAAACAATGCTGAAGTTTTTATATTTTCTTCATGTATGATTCTATTTTGAAAACTGTCTATATGAATACGTCCAAAGCAAGAGATAAGGAAAACGAAAAAATTGTAATTAATTCTAATGAATATAATCAATACAATGAATTTAAATATTTAGAGACATTGGTTATATGAGATAATGACTGCAGTGAAGATACAAAAGCCAAGATCACTGCAGGGAATAGATGTTTTATATACACTATTGAAAGTGTTTAGAAAAAGATATCTTTCCAGTCAAAGTTACAAATTTACAACACAATAATTAAACCTATAGTGTTATTTGGCTGTGAGGCATGGACCATGACAGATGATGGGAGAGAAACATACTAAGAAGGATTTATGGACCAATTAAGGACCAAAATGGTTGGAGAATTCGTAGTAACCTAGAATTAGAAAGTCTCTACGAGAAACCTAATATTGTAACGTGTATAAAACAGAATATTTCAATGGACTGCCCAACTAATAAGGATGTAAGATACTAGAAGTATTAAGAGGATTTTTGCTGGAAAACTAGAAGGGATGAGTGATAGAGGTTGGCCAAGGTTGAGATGATTGGATTGTGTAGAGCAGAATTTAGAGCTTTGGGAGTAAGGAGATGGAGGAAGAAGGCTGAAGATTGGGCTGAGTGGGCTGCCATTCTGAAAGAGGCTTTAGTTAGACTATAAGAGCCGCTTTGCTCAAGAAGATGAATCTATTTTACCTAAAGAAATCTAATCCATCAAGTTTTCCATGTAATGCACATTCAGTGAAACGTCTTCAGACTTTTAATAAAGTCTAAACATTTTTAAAACTTTACAGATAATTAAGCTACTGCCCTAATATGTATGCACATGTTCTTTACTTCTCAATTTCACTGAGAGAAAGTGTTCCAACAAACCACCAGAAGAAACTGCTGTTGCACATTCTATGGGAAGCTTCATGTATGGGAAGCTTGTGTAGGCCTCAATAGCCGAACTGAGCACCTCTGCAATATTTGATCTAGGTGCTCTCTATGTAGTTATACTAGTCTTCCACTTATTGCTACTAAAGACTCATCAAACAGCAGTAACATCATGCATGACCATCAAAGGAACAAATAAAAATTAACACCCAGTGCAAAAAGCAATGTCAAGAAAACTAATTAAAATCAAACAAAAATTATCAGACACCTCCAAAGAAAATGTCAAGCAATTATGAAATTAAATGTGAAAATTGCATATATGTCTACATAAAAAAAGAAAAGAAATACAGGCATCCATTTCAAAGAACATTAGCACTGCATAAAATGCAAGCAAACTGAAAAATCAGCATTTGCAGTACATTTTGGACTCAAAACCATGATATAAAAACTGAAACTAAGTTATTGAAACCAGCGCAAAAACCAAAAGAACTGGAAGTTGGGGAGATGACCTGATAATGAATTTTGATTTTCCAGAAGCAGACAACCCTATCTTTAGGGTCATCCAGATGCCACCAGCCGACTTTCTTAGGCCCGGCCCGGTACCAACCAAGCCCGGGCCCGGCCCAAGCCCGAGAATAGTCTAAAGGTCATGGCCCGGGCCCGGCCCGGGCCCGACCCGAGCCTGATTGTGCAATTTTCTTTTAAAAAAATTATCCTGCAGTTATTGACATTATTATTATTATTATTATTATTATTATTATTATTATTTATTTCCTAAAATCCAATTTTGGTTCAAATACTTACGCTAGCGAATGTTGGGTACCTGCATAAATAATGTTAGTACATTAATATTGTTTTGAGATCATGATATTGTCTCATTAAAGCCTTAGAAATAACCTTTTTTTCCAAGTTTGAAGAAAAGATTATTGGTGTTATCGGGGCAATATACGATTATAAAACAATATTAATGTACTCAATCTGTTGTAAGCTATCCGCAATTGGCCATAGCAGAAATTAGGAGGTGGGAAGTTTAGGCATTATAAATCATTAAAATAGGCAGGCAAAAAGACATTATAAATAGTTAAAATAGGCAGAAAAAAGGAATTATAAATACTAAAACAGGCAATAAGAGAAACCCAATAATACATTACACTATTCAATAACTGATTGTCATATTTTAAAGAACTTCAAAGTTTTAAACGAAGTACTGCCGCGATACATGTCCCCCACTCATTATGATAGGTTGGGGGGGGGGGGCAGAGTTACATCTGTGCAATGTACTTAAATGTCACGATTCTTGATGGGGCTTACACAAAGATCTTCTTAATACTGGAAATCCATTTGCCAACATCCAGAAACAAGCATCATATTCTTCTAACACCCTGTGAAAGCCATGTGCTACGCAGGTCATGTGAAGCATGTTTGGAAATAACATTTGTAACGAACGCTATTCCAGCCTTTTTCATATATGATGCAGCCAGCGTCACTGACGAAAAGTAAGGCGTCGTATTGAACCTCTTAAGGCCACAGCAAATTTAATGAACTGGTGAATAACTGCGCAATAGCTCGATTCTTAACTTTCTCAAGACACTCTGTAGTAAGCAGGAATGATTTCATTGATTCGTCTTCTGTAGGATCTAATCCTCCAATAACAAATTGGCAATGAAACGACCTATGGTATCAGTTGACTCGTCGATATCCCAGATCATCTTATTTTTCATTTTATCTTTAGTTATTTTCATTGTGTCATCGTAACATTCGGTTAAGTAACATTTTCGCAAACTTGACTCGCTAGGTACAGATTGGTTAGTATACTTCTCCAAAAACTGTGATAATGTAGGATTCTGTAATTTCCATGAAAGGATTCTGGCGCTGAAGAAAGCTACATAAGTCGAATGCAAACTGGGACTTTTGACTCGATGTTGCAATTACTGTTGGAAGCAAAGGAATCTTCTGCCTGTAGCCCTGTTTGATTGTGCCGATATGTTGTGATATAAAATACTTCTTTTCGTAGTTCACTGATTGCTCATATATTTTGCATGCGAGTACTTTACCGTCTGTACAAAATATGCCGGATACAAAAGTATTAACATAATCGAGTAATTTAGTGCGTAAAGGAACATTGAATTTCGGCACCTTGCTGCTAGCTACAACGTCGAAATGAAAACTAAAAGAAAATCAAAGTTAGACCCGTACCTGCTCATTATTGCATTTTAAAATAAACACACGTGATAATCCAAATGCTTTCTTTATCTATACATTTATTTGCGCGGCAGCACTCATTGTTGCAAAGAAAATAATGAATTGTATGAGGAACGCCTATGTCGTTTGCAATTTAAAGACAATAGTATACATTCGGCGAAGTAACTTTCATTGTCACGGTCTAACGGTTGTTGAAATAAAATGTGCCTGAAGAAAATGTTTAATAATTAATAAATAATACATAAATAATGAAATAAAGGCACCAAAAAGCATATATTTTGTAAAATAGACATAATAAAAAGACAGAAAAGGGCAATATAAAACTGTGGCATTTGAATCACAAAGGTATAATTCGTACAGATTCCCTTTCAAATTGAAGATAAATTTGACGCATTTGAAAAGGCATTCGCCTAAGTTCCGGTCTCTGGTTATAATTATTTCTACGATGGATATGTGCATGCCTGTGCACAGGCGCAGATCTAGAAATATTCTATGGGGGTGCCCGGTTCCGGTCCACTACCACTTCTTAACTAAATTCATGCTAAAACATGACTAGCTAAATATATAACTGAAAGAAACAATGTTTAACGGTAGTACATACCTATACCAATTTTCATAGAAATCGGTTTGTCCATTTCGCGTAATGATGAGGTAACACACATATAGCATTTATAGCAATAAAGTAGGATATGACAGGGGGGACCGGGCCCCCTGGATCTGGACCTGCCTGTGCATGTTTTAAATCAAAGTAATCATTAATTATAAGTTATTGGCCCAAGGACTCACCATGTTTAATGATCCAAATTGTCGTGCAGAAAGAGAATGGAATACACATTCTGGCTGCTCAGGTTGGTTCGATGTTCTTGAATAACTAATCCTGCTGCACTAAAATTTCTTTCAGTACTCGCACTTGATGAATGCTACCACCTTTTCTACGAAAAGTCGCTTCAATGTCTTTTTTTTTTAATTAACGTCCTCCAACATTGTGTGATATCGGACGAATGAATGAAATGAAATGATGCTCAAGTGAGCCCAAGGTCCATGGAGCTTTAAGTTCCCCGACATTCGTCTTTTCAGGGTAGGGAAAACCTCGGAAAAAAACTTTACCCGGATAACTTACCCTAAGCGAGATTCAAACTCGCAACCTCTTCAATGTCTTTGGTTACCAGTATCAAATGCTGACGAGATATTTTTTTCTACATATAACTTGGTTGTAAGACAGAAGGGCTATGAAAAATAAAAGTGTCACAACTTGTATGTTGTAACTTGGTGATGCTGACTAATGGGCAATGGCCCTGATGTCTGATATATGATATATATAGTGATTCATGTCATGATAATAATAAAATTAACGTTTCAATTTGGAGAAATGCTGAACAATAATGATGCAGTAACATTACTACAGCGTCAGTCAAAACAAACTGTAATTGTATCAGTATAAACATTGATGCTGTGTTTACACTTTGCAAATCAGGAGGAAACATGCGTTACTAGCAGTATAAACGAATCAAATACGCCTTGGATTCGAGATAAGAGTGTAAGAGTTTATACGTGGAATGTATTGAATTGCAGCCGAGTAGTGAGAAATAATATAGTCACAAAACCTCTCATTCTGTGCTTTGACTAGCATCAGTAGCAGCATTTGAAACGTGTCAGCAGAATAATAATTTAGAATTCCTAGTAAAGAAATGCTGCGGTAATTGTGCTATTCTCGGCATTTCAACATAGGTGACCAAGAAATATGATACATTATTTTATGCCTCCTAAGTGAATGTAACACTGAAATTTAGCACAAATCTGGCAAAACATTACATTTGTATTCCATGGCTTTAAAAATACTAAATGTGTTTTGAGTTTTTATATTACAAATACTTGTAGTTGCATATTGTACCCTAAAAATGCAGAATAACAATGTTTTTCATTTTAAAATTTAAGGTTTTTGAAAATTATGTTTTCACCATATTCACTTTTTGAAAATGTCACATGATGCAGTTTTCATGCAATTCTTCGTATCATTCCCAAAACACAAGCAACTAAATCCTCCATATACTTTTTTTTCTTTTAAACGCTTTTGAGTTACTAAAGAAACTTGCAGCTTATAAAACTTTATACTAGAAATTTCAAGTGACAAAATTTAAAAACTATTGTCTTTTGAGCTGAGGCTAATAAAACAAATTTGTATGGCAGATTTGTACATTATAATCAGATAAATATAGCAGAACCTTAAAAATAGCTATTTTTTTTCATTTTGTCGTGTAGGCATAACATAATAAAATCCGGATTCAACATTTCGTAACTTGGAAACTGAAGGATATATCACACTAAAATTCAAAACCCTCTAATGCTGGTATAAGACAGCATTGAAAATAAATGTTCAGCTAACTTGGCTGAAAAATTTGTAAAATCCATTTTCAGTTGTTTATTCCCTTAATTTTGAAGCCTGGGCCCAGCCCTAGTCCAGCCTGAGCGCGACAAGCATTTTTCAAATTAGGCCTGAACCCGGCCCACGGGCCGGCCCGGAGCCCATGCAGACCTCTACCAGTCACTAGAGGGTATTCCAGGCTAAAAACCAATTGACTCAGAAATTGCTCCAGCAATAACAGGCAGCTGATGATCTGAGTACAAGCTTTGGATACATGTCCTGCATAAAAATAGCAGTGAAGTAACTAAGAGTGTTCAAGTTTACTCTACATAGTACACATTAAATGAGCTACCTGGCCAGAATCTAAATATATTAACTGTACTATTCCTTATCCATTCTCTATTGCTAAGTAATTTTTATTTACAATCTTGTATATTGTGCTTCATCTAATACAGTAACCTGTGCACTTAGGAGATTAATTAATAAATGGTATAACTTCTTTCAAGCTTTCAGTGATAAATTTTACTTCACATCATAATGTACCACTTATTCCAAACTTATTTTATTTAATTTAATTTTATGTAACTGTGCAGTTTTAACTCTACAGAAAAGATTAAGATTACCTTTCAGGATCCTGCATTTTGGTAACACAACAATTTAAGGAACTACCAACCTAACACACTAGCATTTTATTGCAAAATTAGATCATTTAATAAACCCAGTTGTATGAACTGCAGTTGATTAAATGTCTTTGCCAGACCAGTATTTACATATTCTGCTGTTAACAATAAGTTTATTGATCCTTTTTCTCACTATGTTAAATTATTACACATATTAATTTATTAACAAACCATACAATGTGCCAAAATCTCTGGCTGTACACTTCTGCATAGCTCCAAAGCAAACAGAGATTCCATAGATTTTTCTAAATATCTTCTGGTACAATTAGTGCACAATATCTGAAAACAGTACCAATTCAATTCTAGGAATATGATCCACATTATATAAAGTTATTTACACAGTTTTGGTAGTATGAGGGGGGAATCAAATGAAAACCATAAATGTGTCATTAAAATCCTTGTTTTCCTCTCAGGCACTTGGAACTTTGCAGACGCAATCCTGGACATCTTTCTGAACTGGTAGTATGAGGTAGTGGCAGTAGGTAGGGTTGGAGGTAAGTAACAGCTGATTCAAGAAGTTGGCACCACTTCGTAGTTGCACAAAGCAGGAGCAGCACAGAGATTCGATTTTTATGCAGTGCAGGTGTGAAACTGGTTGATGTTCATCAGAGAATGTGAATAGAGTATGGGGACGCCTGTCTGTCACATCAACAAGTCTATGATTGGTGCACAAAACTTGCAGGAGGTATGACTTTATTGACTGATGTTCCTCATCCAGGTCAATCTCATCGAGTTGTGACAGAGAAGTCCATAGCCACAGTAGATTGGTTTATTTAGAAAAACCGGCGAGCCCCCCTGGCTAAACTGGCTTCACTGCTAAATCGAGCTTCAACATAATACCTTGCACATGCTATTCGTGCAACATGAACACCATCAACCACCTATACTTTAAGTGCCTCCCGCATCCGCCATACTCACCAGATTTGGCACCATCTGATTTCCACATCTTTGGTCCATGAAAGGAGTACCTTGCAGGGCAGAAGTTCAAGTCTGATGAAGACATCCAATCAGCAGAGCACGAATGGCTATGGAGTCAACCAAAATAATTTTTCTCACACAGTATCGCAGCAATACCTATGTGATGGTGTAAGTGCATTCAATGGAGTGGGGACTATGTAGAAAAATAATATACAATCAAACATTATCCCTGCACTAATATAGCAGGAAAAAAATTGAGGTTTTCATTTGATTCTTGCTCGTAAAATGTCAAGTTTTTCTTTAATGATACAACTGCCAGCCTGACCCAAGGCACTAATTTGCAAAGCTGTTCATGCAGTAGCAGCAGACCAGCCTATGTGCCCACATTTCTCCCCTTCACAACACTAAAAATGCAAACACAATTTTAGCTGTGTTTACCTATCGTTATAAAAGGTGTTCGAAATAATGCCTCTCTGCATCTACAAGTCTGGCACCTGTTGAGCATGTTATTTTACACTCAACAAATTTCTGCAGCTGAAATATTGGGAAACAGATAATAGCACTCCCTTCTAATTAACTAAGCATATGGGAAACTGTTGTGCAAACTTTAAGTATTCCCCACAAATAATCACAGATTTAGATCTGAATAGGAAGAATATAAGTGAATTATTTTGCCACAAAGTACTACGAGGCAATGATTTTCTTGCATTTGCTTCTATGACAGCCTCCATTCATCTACTTCTTCCTCTATCAGAACTGTTGGCTGTTTGTTTCTTCTTCTCCATCATGGACCCAGTCTGTTTAAATTTTCTAACAACTTATAAATTTGGATTCGTTGGGAACAGTCATACCAGCCTGTAGGCACATGAGCTAGGTTACTGCAGAGTGAGATCATTGAACCCAATACCAGCTACAAATAACTATCATATCATTCAAGACAAACCTGGTACATCAATAAATACAACCAACAAAATAAACCGATATGCTAAACAGACCAAATGGTAAAGGAAAATTGCAGAGACTTTTACACATTAATACATTTACACTTATGGTTAAATAGGAAAATGTAAAATCAGATATCACTGCACTCATGTTAACAATGGACCTTCCAGAGACATTGCACTATTAAAACACAAGAGAATTTTGCAACTGTGTGCAGTGACTCCATATGGAGTTATGCAATTTTAAGCTAAGAAAAAAAAGCAATAGGAAAGAATTTTTTTGTTTGTATATTAAAGTCCTCCAACGTGATGTCACATCAGATGATGAATTAAATGGGTGAAATGATGTCCCTTACCCGACATCTGTCTTCTCAGGATAAGGGAAAACCTTTGAGATAAACCTTAAATGGATAACTCACCCTAATGGAGACTCGAACTTGGGACCTCTTGGATGCGAGGCAGACATGGTACAATCTCAGTGGAGATGGACTAGGAAAGAATTTTGTTAAAGATAAATTATGTAATATGATCAGCCCAGAATGAAAGCCATAATGGATGTTAACCTAATGAGTGCAGTATTGCTGATGATGATAATACTATTATCAAAGTTAAATTATATGTTAAAGTCAAAGATTTTTCTAGCATTATATAATTTTAAAATTAAATACACAACTACCAGTATTGTATTATGGCCACTACAAAAATTAATAATTCCTCTCTGGTATAAAAATAGTTTTAGTAGTTTTGATTTTAATCTCAGCTCGGCTACTGTAAGGAATTGTGCCACTCATACGTGCAACTTCTCCTGTGCTAACTGTGCATGTATAATGTATTCAGCATTTCTGCTTAGTGGTTTGTTATAGTTCAGAATGCAGAGCGATCAGATGTCCCTACATTTTAACCTTGTTTTTGATTGTCTAAGGAAACATTTTAAACACTCTATATTGAAAATTTGGTTTAAAAAGTCATGATTTTCCCAGCTTAGCATTTGCATCTGTAATATTTTATACTAGTTATCTAATATAAAGTATCTGTGTTACGATCTAAATCGATAATGTGAACAGAAAACCACAGGATTACCATTAGAACACTTATTGCTACGGCTGCTGGCTGTTAAGGGGTCCGTCAGTAGGCATGGAAAAGTCAGAAGTTTAATAGCATTAGTTCAGTACTTACATAAGATTCTTAAACATGAATCTTAAAAATCTATGAAATCCTCCAGCTGAATAAAGAGATAGCTGGTATATGGGTGGTTGATGAGTAATTCTCTTGAGTTTTACAATGTGAAGCAAATCAAGTAAATTTGTAGCAACCACCCACTTATAGAGTACTAAAAAGGATAGCTTCATCTTCAGTTCAAATCCTTATACAGAAGGGAACAAAAGAACTACTTGCATGTTATGAGAACTAGAATAACTGATAAAGGCCAAAATTTACCAAACTTAGTACTGGATCTAGTTTCACCAACCAAAAGGGCAAAATCCACATGACTTATTACAGCAACTTATTTAGAGTATTATGATATTTGTCTGAAACTGCTGCACAACATACTAAATCACTGTTCCAATAATTACTCTTGGATGACTGTCTACTTTTAAGGGTTAATGAACAAATTGTGACCACACTTTTTGCATATTGCCTGGAATCAACCATACATATCAGCTGATAATTATTTCTTAGTCAAGGAGAACATTAGGTGTTTCATTATATTATCATTATACATAACATAAAAACAGAAACTTATTATGTTGCTCTACAAGATAATTTGACAAGACAATTTGGTGTAATGTCTTAAATTTGAGAACTTGTGAGTCCTCTTTGCAACCAATGGTGCCATCTTGTCATCCTTAACCTTGAGAACTGGAAGTTGTCATGCAACAAACAATATAAATACTCCCACTCGGATAGCAAATGGATCAAAAACTGCTATTGATCAGTTAATAATAAATACAGAAATTACTGATTACAATATAGAAATTATCGATAGTGGCATATGAGACCATTACAGACAGAAATTTACAACTGTAAATAAATTAAAAGGTACACATAAAATAAATAGGTAGCAATGATACGTATCAATATAAGCGATGTACTGGTAATGAAAACATATATTACCTGCTTTTACTTTCAAACAAAGACTGGGAACAAATGTACAAAGTAAATGTAGTGTTTATACATTTTCAAAATATATTTAATTATTATATTAATATTACTATGCCATTGAAAAGAATCCATTTAAAGAACAAACAGCTGCAAACTGGATTACGAAAGTAATATGTGTATCTATACCTTGTCCCACTCTTAGATGACAGTATGGAGTTAAATGGGATATATATGTCTCTCTCTAGTCTAAATATTCAGTTGTTATAAATTTCAGGTTTGAACACATTATCCTACGCAGAATTTTTTTCTCTATCAGGTTATATCCTTTTTAGTCATTATACATTTCTATTTCTTCAGAAAACATTTTTTTCAATAGAAGTCCGAATTGTGCTGTTTCTATACTCATCACGCACTAACTAACAAACTAACTGCTAGAATGCGTCTATATTTTGTTCTTAGGTAGAGTAAATTATAGTGCTACTACCTGCCTAGTTTGAATTCTCTATGTTTACTCAGTTAAGTGTTATAATTTTTTAAATTAAATGTTTTCAGACAATTTTATATCTGCACACTGCAAAAGTTACGCAGTGTGAAACTTTTTTGTTATTGAGTTTACATCAGGGAACCAGCGAGAACAAATGTTGAGGAGGGTTGGAGAAAGTTTTTAAAATAACCAAAAGGCCGTAACCTCTTTCTTTTATCCAGTAAGGCAAACAAAAGGTATTCATCTATTCAGCGTATTCTCGCGTCAGGCCTGACACAGAGGATGGTATAAGGAGCAACACTAGCATTAGTTCGAAAGAAGTCGTGTGTGTAACTGTGTGGAATCTATGAGCTGTTATTGCGTTATTTGTTTAATACTTTCGTAAATATTTGTAGTTATGGAGGGGGAAGCTAGGAAGAGATGATATGTTGGTAAATTAAGAAGTAAGGATCACCAAATAATTATGAATGTGTTAGATTATTTTTCAAGTAAAATGCGTGTAAGTAAGGCAGTAAAAGAAATAGCTAAGGCTATCGGGTGCTCAGAAGCAGTAGTGTATAGGATTAAAAGGAACTAATGAAAGGACCTTTAAGAACGCCATCGAAAAAGAAAGCAAAAAGGGTGGGAAAATAAAAAAGGCTAGGTTAACACAATATGATGGAATAGTGCAAAGTGAAGTGCGGCGAATTGTTCATTCTTTACTGTTTGCAAACATTCTACCCACACTGAATATAATTTTGTCACAGGTCAACAGTGGTGAGACCCTACCAAATGTCTCAAGGGCCACTCTTAGTCGGTTCTTACATGATTTGGGGTTCGAATATGAAAGAAGGGGTAACAAGTGCATATTAATAGAAAGAGATGATACCATCAGATGACGACATAAATATCTAAAAGACATAAAAAGGTTTAGGGACCAGGGGGAAATCAATTGTTTATACAGATGAGTCATTTGTAAATTTAGGTCATACAGATACAACGGCGTGCAGGGATACCAAAGTTAAAAGTGCCCGTCAAGCAGCAATTGAAGGACTAAGTACAGGACTCAGGCCACCTCGGGGTCACGCGCGGAGAAAGATTCGCAACTAGTACATGTTGCAACACTGCGCTCCATTTACAAACTTGAGTCTTCTGAGTAAGTGAGTAAGAGAAACAAAAGTATTAGAATCATTTAGGGCATACTAATAGAAATATAAAAGGATTTATAATAAAAGTCATAAAAGCTGAGCTGCTAAAAGATTACACAATGATAGGTTAATAGCTAACTCAAAAAACAAGTAAAAAATGTCATGGAATATTATTAAACAAGACACAGGACCAAAGCAAAAAACTACCCAACTATTGCCTAAAAGAAGAAGATAAAATGATAACAAAGCCATCAGAAACAGCAGAGATATTTATCATTGTTTTGTTGTTGTTTTCTAGTGCCTTGCATCTGGCAATGAAGCCATTAGCATTCGTGCTTTCCAATACTTTTGAACTGTAGTTTCTTCTGATCTTAATGCTTCACAGGTCTTCAAGTGGTCTTCATTCATTTCTGCTGGATCGTTACACAGGACACATATTGGTGAAGCTGAGATACCTATTCTGTAGAGATGACTTGCTAAGCAGTCGTGATTTGTCAGTAGTCGGAAGGCTGCAACCGCTGTTTTCCTGGGTCTCTGGGGGATTATATCTGGGTTGGAAAGTAGTGTAATCCATTTTTTATCTTTGGCATTTGTTTCTATTTCTTGTAGGTATGAATGAGAAAATTTTTTAATGATCAAGCGTTTTATTGAGGAATATGAGAAATTGAATTTAAACTTTTGTTTTATTGCTGTGCCTTTCTTTGCAAGTGAGTCTGCAGCTTCATTCCCCATGACTCCACAGTGTGCTGGAATCCATTGGAGATGAACAGTCTTATTAACTTTTTGGAGTTGTGTTAACATTTTGTAGCATTCTCTAATTTTTGTTGACTTCTTTGTAGTATTTGAACATATTCCCTGAATTGCAGCTTTAGAATCTGAAAGAATTACTGCCTTGTTAAATTTATTTAAAGGAAGATTTAATAATTCTCGGAGAGCAATGTATATAGCCTCGATTTCTCCATCATAATTTGTTGTGTCTCTGCCAACAGAATGATAAAAGGAAAAATGTGAACACGTAACTCCAGCTCCAGTAAGGTTTTCCATGGAGGATCCATCAGTATATATGTGCAGCCATTCTTCTGTGGGATATCTAGTATTGATTGTTTCCAGAGCTAGAAGTTTTTGTATTTCTTTTGGTGTGTCTGATTTACTTATTTCCTCTATTAATTCCAAACTGAAGATAGGTTGCAATAATTCCAATGGATTTTCTCTTATAAGTAGATTTTCTCTGGTGTTAGGAATGTTCAATTTGGATTTAATCTGTATTACCTTTTCTAGGAAACTACTATGAGTTTTAAGTATTGAAGGGGGGAGGTTCTCTTCTGTCCATTTAGAGTTTCGCAGTCGTAACATTTTCTCGTGTTGGAGCAATGCTTGTTCTTCTATTTTTGTTGTTATTGATGGGGTCCGTGTTAAGGCAAGCATGGCATCAATAGGTGTGGATTTAACTGCTCCAGTGATTAGGCGAAGAGCCTGATTTTGTATTTGTTCAAGTTTATTGATGATAGTATTTGCTGCTGTTATTAAAGCTTCAGAACAGTACAAGAGGTTTGGTTTAACGTACATTTTGTATGTTGTGTTAAGGACTCTCCTTGAGCAGCCCCATTTAGCACCATTAACCGTTTCAGGATTTGCAGTTTCTTTTCAACCTTTTCTGAGATGTTTGTTATATGTTTTTTCCAACTTAGCTTTCTGTCGAAAGTGATGCCTAAGTATTTGGCAAAAACACTGACTAGTGGTTCAAAAGGAACAACAATTGTGCCAATAAACAAAGATAAGAGACTATATCCAATTATTTTCTTCACTCCCACAATAGAAAGTGCATTAATAACCATTACCTATTAACAGTCTGAAGAATAAAAAATCATCTGGACTAGGTGACTGTTCGAACTTCCTATTGAAAGTATGCCATAGTTACATAGTGAAACCCTTGTGATTACATTATCAATTTATTAATGGAAAATGGATATTTTCCGGTTTAAAAGTAGCTAAAGTAAAACCAATAGGAGCACATACAGAAGTAAAAAATTATAGACCAGTTTCTCTTTTATGTTTTTCTAAAGTAACAGAAAAAGCTATATATAACAGAATGACAAAATTTACTTTAAAATATAACATGCTTCACAGTTTGACTTCCAAAAAAAAAATCAACAACTTCAGCACTAATCCACTTTATAAATGAGATTTATAAAATGCTAGATGATTCTGAACACTGTAGTGGCATATTCCTAGATCTTTCAAAAGCTTTTGATCTCTTAGACCATAATATTTTACTTAATAAGCCTCATCAATATGGAATCAAGAGTGGCATATAGCTGGTTTAGCTATAATCTATAGAACTGAAAACAAACAGTAGAAATCAATTTTTTATAACAGCAGAAAAGAATTTAGATCAACATATTCAAATATGCAACAAATTGAATGGGAATTACCACAGGGTTATGTGTTGGGTCCCTTGCTCTTTCTACTGTATGTACATGACCTCAAAAATCATGACCTAATCGGGATATAACTTCTTCCTTGTTTGCTGATGACACAAGCATTTTCATCCCCGATAAAAAACTATAATGGTTTAAATGCAAATGCAAATAGTTTATCTGCCTATATATCATCTTGGCTCAAAGAAAACAAATTATGTATTAACAAAGAAATGTGTTTAGCACTTAGTTTACATCATAAAATTAATAAAAAGGAATACAACCCGAAAGTAACACAAGATGGACGAGATAAAATACCCAAATAAAACAAACTTTCTTGGACTGTGGGTTCATCATAATCTAAATTGGAATATACACCAGCGGTGCCCGATAAAGGGGGGGCTGCGGGAGTGCAGCCCCAACGAAGCAAATTTTAATTTTGTTGTCTTTATTGCCTAAATTGAATAAGAA
Organism: Tenodera sinensis; assembly: GCA_030765045.1. NCBI lineage: Eukaryota > Metazoa > Arthropoda > Insecta > Mantodea > Mantidae > Tenodera > Tenodera sinensis. The sequence continues at coordinate 71,524,610 of CM060962.1, read as the reverse complement.
CTTTTTACATCCGCAGCTATATTGTACTTCATTACAACTTGTTCATATCAGGCTGTGTGGCACGTTCATATGTGAAGCCGCGTTTCCCTCAGAGGACTGCCAGTACAACTCGCGAACGTGCATATTGCTTCCATTTCCCTCTTCTGTAAAGGGCATTTGGTGGTGAGAGGATTTGCTTAAATATCTGTGTATTGCATCTTTGGAAGCTACAATACCTAAATATCAAGTTTAGTATTTATCGGACACTTTGTTCTTGAGTCCCTTTCCCTCTCACACATGCACGCACGCACACACACACACAATGTCGGTATGGATGGCTCAGTTGGTTAGGAGCTGGCCTCCTGATCGTAAATTGCAGGCTCAAACTTGGCCCAGTCCAATGGTTTTTAATTGTGCTTAAAAGTGATAGCCCCATGTCACTAGATTTACTGATATGTAAAAGAAATGCAGGTCAAAGTTCCTGCAAATCAGTAGTGCTGGTATGATTCTGGCAATTGACAGCATCGTTAACAAACAAAAATATTTGTTTTAGTTGCAGAAACACCACTGCAGTCACAACAGCATATAATTTATGAATAGCACCCACAAACTAATAATTATGTAAGCAAGAGACTAAGAACACTAAAAGCAAGGTTGCCAATAGACTTTGCAAAGAATACAGAATAAAAGAAACAGGTTCAGATACATGTAGGAATGATAGTCATTTTTTTCCTGTGCTACAATGACATCCAGCATTGTTTCTGTTCATGGGTAATTTTCTTATGGTTACTACACAATGACTATTAGTGTTCTTGTCCTATAATGTTGTATGTGCATTGCACACATCTAAAGCTATGCATAACCATTCTTAGTTAAAAGTGACATCCATCATTTTTCCCATTGGCTCTTTAAATATTGTAGGTATTATCCGTAAAATTGAATTATTAATACCACCAGTAGTTTATGTGAGGTTGAACAGAGAACATTTGTTTTCAATTATTTTTTTAAAATGTTAATATTTGGTAGGAAATATTACGTTAAATACTATAGCTCAATCTTTTATTCCATGACACTAAATTGCAACCTACAAGTTACAAGGTTTTCAGGCCATTAAAGATTCCTCAGTAACTATTAAATTATAGAGCAAAAAGAATCTTCACTGTCCGCATTCAATGGTAGTCAGATATCTCATAAAATCTATGAAATTGATTTACCTTTAGCTTTAAGTATCAACGGAACATGTAGTACAGCAGCTTCATTGCTAAGCTCATACAAATTTGAGACAAAGCTGCAGAATTTAGTATAACATAAAAGTATGTATTATATTCACTCTGAATTCAGGTAGTTACTTAAATATAACCTTTACCAAATCAACATTAATATAAGATTTTGCTATCAATTTAGATGGCTCAAAAATGTTGAGTACTTTCATTACCTATTTATCATGAACATGTAAGCTCTGCAATTCATTTTTAAAATATGCAAATTCCCTTGTTCATCGTGCAAGGACATGAGAAATTCATGAAAAAATTACTGGTTTAAACTGTCAACATTTATCGCTCACAAAAACAAAATACAGCTTGAGTATTACCTTCTGAAAATGATACAATCAAATGTACCTAAGTCAATTCTTGTATCACTCGGTATGACACCTGAATCACTGTAGAAGTAGAGTACACAAATATAATAAGTCATTCATCTGCTCCTGAGTATCAATGTATGCTATCCAAGGATTACAGCATTTACTGAAAGCATATAATATTTACTTTTGTAGTGTCTTGTGTTATATCTATTTATTTCTTCCTAACAAGGAATGCTGCAATCCTTCTAAACTGGAATTGTGTTTGGGTTTCATGGGTAAGTGGCCAAGGTGGCACACTGCCCAGAAAATGAAGTGGTGTTGGCCCCAAATGATATTTAGGGACAGTGCATCAAATGAATATAAGAACAGATGAAGTAACAGCAAAACCTGTTGCTGTATGCCCTGAACACAAAGCCTACCTTTTGAACTTCAAGGCTTGAAAATGATACAAAATAAATACAGATCAATGACCCATTGAGGCACTATGCACAAATTGTCCCAGTTACGCTATTATGCATACAAGGATTTTCAATCAAGAGGTGACAAAACCAAAGCTATAAATTCTAATGTTTAACTTATAAGGCAGATGCTTTGTACTTGGTAGTAACCACTCCCACTTTATTTTTTACCAGTGAATAACAAAAGATTATTAGCACATTAAATGTTTGAACGAGAGTGACATACATCATGGATTTCATTTCCTTACAATTGACTACTCAGAGTGCACATGATGTAAATATTATTACTACAGTGAAAATATGAACTACTATTTTGTAGAACCTTGCAAAATCTTACTAACCGCCTCGGCCAAGTTGTCCACAATGGCATTAGGGTGTACTGTAGGATGCAACTCATCTGATGAACGAAACTTTCCAGTCCTAACCAGAATACCCATTATTTCACAGTTTTGTGCCCCTCCCACATCAGAGACAATGTCATCTCCTATCATGACAGCCTCCTCAGGTTTAACATGCATATCTTCTAATGCAGTTTTGAAATAGCTCATACTCGGTTTGCCAATTATTTCTGCTTTAACTCCAGTAGCATATTCCATTGCAGCAGTGAAAGCACCTACATCCAACACTAGGTCAGCCCCATCTTTGTAATATTTTCCCTGTCCCAATGAAAATAACCTTGGACTGGCCATATCCATTAATAACCTAAATGCTTCATTCAAATTACTGTATGTAAAATGTTCTGCAGCATCACCTAGCACAACACAGTTGGGTTCGAGTTGATTAATACCTTCAAATTCCAGCATCACATTTGGGTGTACCAGTAAGTGTGGTCTTAACTTTTCCTTCTGCAAAATTTTGAACAAGGCTGGACAAGGCGGAATGATGTCTTTCTCTTCAACATCATAGCCCAAAGATTGAAGGGTTACTGTCAAAGCCTGCCTTGTTACTTGCGTTTCGTTTGTCAAAAGTCTAATTGGTAAACCAGCATCACGCAATCTTCGTACAGCACCCACTGAACCAGGTATTGCATTCCCTCCATCTTTAAGAACTCCCGATATGTCTAAGAGAACGCCGTTTATCACACGAGGATAGTTAATCCAACTCATTGTGAGTGATTATAGCGGCTACTCCACTGCTGGTAATATTGACACGGAACACTTCAGGTCAGGTCGTTGATGAACTTATCGTTTCCACATCCAAATTTGACAACGGTCAGATACGAACATGTTTATCACTTGACGTTTCACATGACATGCATCCCCAAGGTAACAAGATTATATCCGTCCAAGCAGCATCAGCTCATCAACTCGGTGTTTGGAGCAGATGTCATAATTGGCGCTGATACCAGATGTTCCGACCGGGACTTTTGCGAACTAACCTATATCCACCTCACCATCCGCGCCACAATCAAATGCCGACGTACCCTACCTTTAACGGTAATGATATGGGCGATCTTTTACCTTTGGGATATATTGCTATAGATAATGGTGTTAACCATTGGACACACACTATGCTTCTCTCATTCGGATTTCAAGAGGGTAGGAAACGATCTCTGCTAAAGAAAAATCAAATCCCAAATGGGAATCTAACCCGGGACCCCTTGCACGGCTACAATTTTAGCGTAGTAAGATTTTTGTCTCTCTTATAATGTGACCATATTTTCTGAAGCTGGAACAGGAAGGCTGGTTACTTCTCAACTGACTTCTTTTAATTATCCTTAGGTTCGCAAGTCTATGCGATACATTATATTATACATTTTCCAGATCCTCCGTGTACATTTTAACTTGCACAGAGCACAAGTATTCCAATCTTTGAAGATGTTACCCAAGCAATAATCTACTAAAACATAGTAACAGCAGTTTTGCACAGTAAATCAGGAAGTAAGGCATTTCCATAGGTTTCTTTCATCAAGAATTTTCATTAGCTTCTATTAACTAATGCGCTGCCTCCGTAGTGCAGTTGGCAGCGCGCTTGCCTCTGACGCGGAGGACCCGGATTCGATCCCCAGTACCAGCATGGGGATTTTTCACCCTCTGGAAGGTCTGGCACGGGGTGCACTCAGTCTCTTTAGCTCCCGGGGTGCCCAATTGAAGAGCGGCCCCAGGTCGCGAAGGCCGCATGACTAGTCGGGAGGGCTCGGGGCGCTGACCACGTCCCACCCTCCAGTACTGCACCCCACCAATGACGGCAGAGGTGGGGGACGCAACGGCTGGGTGGCAAGCCAAGGCCCTTCCTGGGCTGTAGTGCTAGAGGTTTAGTTTAGTTTATATTTTTGGTCAAATCAACATTACATAAATTAAATCTGGACAATGTGCACTTGCCAGAAATAACCGAGGAAACAACAGTCCTTTCCTTCTAGCCTCCCAGAATTTGGTAGTGATATCTTGATAAGTATACTAGCCTACCCCAGCCCCTATGTTAATAGATGGGCTAAGCATGTTAGCCTATCCCAGCCCCTATTATTAACATATAGGTTAAGCATCTTAGCCTATCTCAGCCTCTATGCCAATCTATCCTCCATTGTTTCTCTAACAGAAACGTCGCCGGTGTGCCGGAATTTTGTCCCGCAGGAGTTCTTTTACATGCCAGTAAATCTACTGACATGGAGCTTTCATTTGTAAGCACACTTAAAAACCATCGGCCTGGGCCGGACTTACAGAAAGAGATGAGTATGTTAGCCCATCTCAGCTTCTCTGCTATACAGATAGGCTATCCTAGTCCTTATGTTAATAGACAATCCAAGCATGATAGCCTATTTCAGCCCCTATGTTAATGAATATGCTAACCATGTTAGCCTATCTCAGCCCCTATGTTACTAGATAGGTTAGGGATTGTTAGCCTATCTCAGCACCTATGTTAATATATAGGCTAAGCATGTTATGCTATCCCAGCACCTGTTAATTGATGGGCTCTGCATGTTAGCCTATCCCAGCTCCTATGTTAATAGATAGGCTAAGCATGTTAGCCTCATCCATCCTCTATGTTAATAGACAAGTTAGTGTATCCCAGTCCCTATGTTAATAGATAGGCTAGTATGTTAGGCTATACCAGCCCCTTAGTCAGTAGCTGGGCTAAGCGTGTTAGCCTATCCTAGCCCTTATCTTAATAGATAGGTTAACACGCTTAGCCCAGCTACTAAGGGGCTGGTATAGTGTAACATACTTAGCCTATCTATTAACATAGGGGCTGGGATAGACTATGAGACGGGAACTTCTACGTATATATTTGTAATTTTAGATTAAGAATGTACATAAATATAAGATTTTAGATATAAGTATAACTTGGTATTGTGCAAAGAAATTGCCTTTTGAAAGTAGGTTGACCTGAACAAGTTTCTAAAGGCCTCTAGAACTAAAGAAATCAAATCTATGTCCTTAATTTAGTCACATTAGAGTTCATTAAACAGTTAAATAATGTATCGAATGGACAGTATGGGAAATCGAGGTGCAAAGTGCAACGGTCTGACAGTTGGGTCTGGATGGCGATGTGCCCAGGACTGTAAACCTCGTAGCGCTAAATAAGTATAGCTTCGCGCCAAAAAGGAACGTCGAGGTGGAAAGTGTAACGGTCTGACAGTTTGAGTCTGGGTGGCGATGTGACTAGAAGTGTAAACCTGGTATCGCTAAATGAGTATAGCTCTCGCGCCAAAAAGAAACGTCGAGGTGTGAAGTGCAACGGCGATTAGTGAACGTAAAGCAGTTAGCAACCTAAGAGAGAAGCACCAGAAACTTGCTCAGGTCGGAAATTCGAGGCAAATGAAGTGTTGAAGAATAAACTTAGTAAAAGCCTGTGTTGTGTTGTCATCTAACCTCGCGCCCGAGAAACATCCTCTCATGCCTACCTAAATCCGGCACCCAACGTCCAGAAACCGCTACAAACGGCGCCCCAAGTCACGATCCCGTTACAAATGGCGTCCCAACGCGGTGGCTCGACAAAGAATGACAACCAGAGGATCACCGAGGGAAGCAGTTGACTCGGCGAGAATAAATCGACGCGTAGGAAGAAGGCGAACTTCAACCCAGGGACAGCAGTAGAAGCCGTGGACGCGAAAAGGAGCCGACGACCAAGTAACATCACGAGCGACAGGAAACAGCCTCAAGACCTCGGAGGAAAGGCGCACGAGGTGCTGTTTCAATAAGCGAGACAATCAACATCAGAGGACGACCACATCAACCCAGCAACGCAAGTCACCGAAAGGTTAGAGTTAAACAAAACAATCCTAGGTAAAGACAATATATATCACAGTTAAAATAGTAGATGCATGGAAACAAATGTGTGGAAGAATGAGAGGACATTATATACTGTATGATTGAATGGGGAAGATTAGAATAAGGTAATTTTACATAGATGCTCCTTCGTAGCGGAAAGCTAAGTAGAAATACCAAAATGGAGTCGTTAGAACAGAGTAAAGAAAACAGTGCTGAGAGCAGCGATGCAGTAGGGAATACTTCGGGAGATTGCTTTAAGATACTCTTGAAAAAAATAAACGAAATGAGTACTAGAATAGAGAATATGGGTGAGAAATTGGAAAGTAAAATTAGTGGTCAGGGTAAGGAACTAAACGAAATGAGTAGTAGAATAGAGAATATGGGTGGTCAGGTTAACGAAATGGGTGAGAAATTGGAAAGTAAAATTAGTGGTCAGGGTAAAGAACTAAACGAAATGAGTAGTAGATTAGAGAATATGGGTGGTCAAGTTAAAGAACTCTTAGACGAAGGATTTAGGACCCAAGAATCAAAGCTCAAAGAACATTTAGATCAAAAGCACCAGGAATTTGAGGAGAGAATGAGGGAGCAATTAAATACACAGCAGGGGAGCATTTCCGAAATCCAGGAAGGGTTAAAATCCTTTAGAATTAACGTAGACGAAAATTTAGAACGTATGAAAGAGATGTGTGAAAGAAAAAATGTAGAAACTAGGAAAATGCTGACGGATGAGCTAACAGCTATTAAGAACGCAGTGCATGGGGAGGTAAATGAAACTTTGCAGGTAGTGCACGCAGAATTAGAAGCTGAGGGACAAGAAATTAATAAACTTAAGGAAAACACGGAGAGACAGCTATTAGCTCATCTAGAGGTAGATAACCGTTCAAAAAAGAACGAGAGTAGAATAGTGGAAATCCAGGGATCTGTAGAGAGAATAGAGATACAATTAAGAAGTATTAATAATGGTAATGCGACAAGCGCAGTTGACAGTAATGGAAATAACTCAATTGTAAATAGCGCACAGCATGAGGCTGTAGCTATAGAAAATGTGACACCTAGCTCCTTCCACGTGAACCCGTCTAATACAGGAAATAGTCTTAGTCAATATGGCCAATTACTGAATGAAGTGTCTGTTCCCATTTTTGAAGAGTCTGAGGACATAAATCCTAAGCAATTCCTTATCGACTTAGACCGTTATTTCGAGATAAAGGATATACCGGAACAGCTCAAAATGTTTGTTGTGCGTAAGGCTCTGAAAAATAGATCTCTGACGTGGTTAAAGCTTGTTTTGGGAGAAAATTGCTTTTACGAGCATTCCAAGCAAATGTTTATCAATATGTACTGGGATGCGACTACACAAAGTAAGATAAAATTAATGCTTAGGAAATTGGCCGCGGAACGAGTGAAAAAGAAAGACGAAAAAGGCAAAAGGAATCATAAGATCAGAAAGAAAACGAAAGGGGAAATCCATATTGATACACGAAACCAACAGTCATTTGTGAAACGCGTAGTAAAGATCTTTACAATAGATAAGGGGCAGGCGGATAGCCACGGTCCTCATTGTGACCACACCAAGGCGAAAAGGGACGACAGACGACCGAACCAGCTGTATTTACGGCCAATGAACCGAGTTACGGGATTGAAAACAGTAGAGAGTAACAAGGAAAGATTTATTTACCTACTTTACTAAATAGCTTGAAAAAAAAAAAAATTGACTTAAGTACCCGGCGTGAAAAGAGACTGAGAAAAAAAAAATGAATAAATAAAGTTGACCGTGGAATAGATGAAACAAAAGGGGATTCGAACCGATAGAATAGTGGAGATCCAATTCATTAACAGAGTGGGCGCGAACATATAAAAGAACAATTGATGTAGAAGCGGCGAAAAGTAAACTGAGATGCGCGAACTTATGAAAGAATAATTTATGTAGATGCTGCCGAAAAGTGAACTGAGATACGCGAACTTATGAAAGAATAATTGAAGTAGAAGCTGCCGAAAAGTATTTTGAGATGCGCGAACTTATAAAAGAACAATTGAAGTAGAAGCTGCCGAAAAGTATGTTGAGATAAAAATGATAAAGTTGACCGTGAAAATAAATAACTAAATAAAAACAAAAGTAGACCAATGCAAAGCCATGCACAAGGCGAGAAAGGTAGAAAAATGCTAAAACCGGATTAGAGTCCTAATTGCTGGAACGTTATAACTCGTTGTAGTACTTATTAAATGAAAAATGGAAGGAAATCACAGATTGATTACGGCTATGACAGAAATTACATAAATGATATTAAAAGTGTAAACTGTATCATACAGTAATTGTAAATTTGGTCTAATTACTTATCAAAGGGAGACCGAAGATGCGGGAAACACTAACAAGCAACAATTGAAATGAAAATGATGGTTTAAAATACGCGCGAAGCGGTAGATAAGTTTAAAAAGACAGATGAAGGAACAATGGTAAACTTGGAAGGATATAGGTAGAAATAAGTGTACAATTAGTAGCTCGTAAGTGTGATTAGATTAGCAGTGCAGAATGTCATTATATGAAACACTGGTTTAAGAATTTAAAAAAAAAAAAAAAAAAAAAAAAAAAAAAAAAAAAAAAAAAAAAAAAGAAAATGTAAAATTAGTAGCTTGTAAATGTGAGTAGATTAGAAGTACACAATGTCATTATGTGAAACTCTGGTTATGAACTAAGGAACCCTGGAAGACATTGAACCCTTGTGTTTACATGGGCCAGGTAGACAAGGAGAACCTGTGTCAGTGACCTATATGTGTGATATTGTAAAGGAAGAAGGTGAAAGTCCAAGACAGGTAGATAATTGAAAGCAAAGGTATACTACGAGGAAGTGGACATTTTCATGTGTAGGTTAAGCTGAAGTCAGGACTTCGGAGGAAAATAGAATTTGGTAACCAAAAAAAAAGGAGAAATCTCTCAAAGATCTTCCTGTTTTTCTTGTTACAAAATCCGGCGCATTTGAGACGGGAACTTCTACGTATATATTTGTAATTTTAGATTAAGAATGTACATAAATATAAGATTTTAGATATAAGTATAACTTGGTATTGTGCAAAGAAATTGCCTTTTGAAAGTAGGTTGACCTGAACAAGTTTCTAAAGGCCTCTAGAACTAAAGAAATCAAATCTATGTCCTTAATTTAGTCACATTAGAGTTCATTAAACAGTTAAATAATGTATCGAATGGACAGTATGGGAAATCGAGGTGCAAAGTGCAACGGTCTGACAGTTGGGTCTGGATGGCGATGTGCCCAGGACTGTAAACCTCGTAGCGCTAAATAAGTATAGCTTCGCGCCAAAAAGGAACGTCGAGGTGGAAAGTGTAACGGTCTGACAGTTTGAGTCTGGGTGGCGATGTGACTAGAAGTGTAAACCTGGTATCGCTAAATGAGTATAGCTCTCGCGCCAAAAAGAAACGTCGAGGTGTGAAGTGCAACGGCGATTAGTGAACGTAAAGCAGTTAGCAACCTAAGAGAGAAGCACCAGAAACTTGCTCAGGTCGGAAATTCGAGGCAAATGAAGTGTTGAAGAATAAACTTAGTAAAAGCCTGTGTTGTGTTGTCATCTAACCTCGCGCCCGAGAAACATCCTCTCATGCCTACCTAAATCCGGCACCCAACGTCCAGAAACCGCTACAAACGGCGCCCCAAGTCACGATCCCGTTACAACTAACATGCCTATCTATTAACATAGAGGCTGGATGAGGCTAACATGTTTATTTCAAGGGAGGAAACAGAGACATACCAATCATCAATTTACATGATGTCACTCACGCAGATCCTAGCAAGGGCATTTGCCACATCTAAAAATACCCCTGAACATGATAAGCTAAACTTTCAGTTACATATTTCTGGTTACAGTGCAGCTTCCAAGATTTCAGGCTTACTGTTAGTTTTGCATTTGTGCCAGTGAAAATGTCAAGCGAGAGCAAAAGGCTACAAGTTAAAATGGCAAATGGAAATTAAATTGGATGTGTTAAAGAGGCCAAATAAGAGGGTACATATTAATATGCAATAAATGTTAGAATATGTTATACTTTTGTTTCCTATATTGTGCTAGAATATGTATTTATGTAATTTGAGTATTATGTTATAAGTTCTGAAAAACAGACCCCTTATTCCTTGAAACTCTAAACACACTCAGTCCCCATTAGGTTGTTTTCGGGATTCCACTGCATTATATTTTTCAGTATATGCATGAACACACATCGTCTCTAAATTATTTGCTGCCTTCCCTAAAGTGTTCCTGTTGGTTGGCCCAAGAGGTTTACCTCTATGTTAATACATTTTTTTATTTAAACATTCAGTAACATTTAAGAGCAAAAGTTTGTCATCATGAACCATTTAACATAATTTAAAGTATAAGTTTATGGTTTTTAAACGCCAATGTCATGCTTTGCTTCATTCTAAGAGTCATAAAATATTATAGAAAAATTCCTCATGTATGCTCAGGAGCAAGTCATATCCAAGGTCACAACTTCAATACTGAGTGACTCAGTTCCCTTCTGCTGGCATGAGGTATCTATTGTCAGACTTACACCATGCTGTAAACCCTTCCACTGCTGAGATATTTTCCACTTGGTGAGCCCCTCCTTACTGAAATATTTTTTAAATTTAAAATGCCATCTCTGTAGAGGAAAATTACATGCAAGCCTTTGTATTTTTAGCTATAGGGCAGAGAGCTCTTGGAAAATGTTCCTTCGTGATCCTAACAGATGGCAGAACACGTTCCTTCAACTGGAAGTGCATACAAAGTTTCCTTTCAGTGTCTAGCAAGCCTTGATTGTAGTGAGTAGCCTCAGCCATCAATGTGACGGACAAAGCAGAAAGAGGTTTAAGGAGAGTCATAAAGCCCTATATTAATAATGTTAAAATGGCAATATAAATACCTGGTTTCTCAGGATGTATTGGGTATAGAAATCCAAATATTTTATTGTGTGTGTATTGGCCCATCTTAAATATACTGATCCTCATTCATATAAAAATTTAAAATAGTACTTTTTTTTTTACTGTAGCTCTAATTTTTTCATAACAAAATTGAACTTCTTATTTTTTAAAAAATAATCTGTTCGAGGAAATTGACTCTTTGAGTCACATCAATGTGAAATGCCGATTATATGATACAAATTGTATGGATATATTACCAATGGTTTATGAGAAAACAGGGCTTTTATATTGAAAAATATAGTTTGAGAAAATTGATGTTCAAATAAAATGAAAATAAACTGTTCACATGCATTATATATTTACTCTAAAATCCTCCCACAAATATTACAACTGACAAAGTCACTAAAAACTGAATATATTAATATTTGTTTTATCTTCATTAATGTTAATAACCTTTTTCAGTGTAGTGTAGTTTCCTTTTAGAAGCACTGGGTGGAGTTTCAACATTCTCAGCATGATTACTCAACACTAAATGTTCACCTTGTTGTGCAGTTATATCTTGTTCTACCACAAGATATGCTCTATAATGTGGATTTCCTTTGCTTTTTCTCTCAAGCCTTTAAGCTTGTCATTGAAAAAACAACACAAAAAGGACGAGCACAATGTAAAAATATACAAATATCTAAGAAATTACCACTTGTTTATAAAACTAAGGACAATCTAACCACTCAAATCTGATGTCATATTGAATTCCAGACTACCCGACATATGAATCAAAATTTCCTCTAAAACATGAGCCAAACCACAGCCTTCTAGACCAATTAGTTCCAGAGTTATGCTTTGTTTGATAAAACCTTGCAAGGATTAAAAAAAAGCAAAGGGTTACAGTTATATTTATATAAATTAATTTAAAATAGTAAATATTTGTCTGTCGTAATAGAACATAAATCAACTTAATCAAAATGGATTATATTTTCATAGTATGCAAAAAAGTAAAGAAATCAAAAGTTGTGATTTAAAGCCTTTACAAGTCCCATTAAATCCCTGGTCGTCAGTGTGACAGCCAATGCACTGAAAGGATTAAGCAAAATTTTCACTAGTTGTGACAATTAGCTCACCAGTCTGTGGTGCACATGTCTTATAGGATTTAATACAAAGAGGCAAGGTCTTAGTAGGATGTACTAGAGGTTTTCGTTTCAATAAATACAAAATAATTAATTTAAAGATTTCTTTTATTTCCACTTATGGCTATGTATTTCCATGATGATAGCCTGTTAAATCTATTTCATGTCATTCTTATGAAAAGACATAGTACTCCCTTTTATACTTCTGGTGTGTAGAAAATTTCCTCAACATCATGCAAATTTGAAAGCAGCTTATGACTCAGGTGTAAGTGCAGCCTTAGTTTTTATTCAATTGGTATGGCTATAGGATGGCTCATTTAAAATATATGTTGTATATATATTTATACTGAAACAATAAAATGCATTTTAACAATGCCTTATATATGAACACAATGCCAGTAAGCATTAATATTGTGCTGTTGAAGACTACAGTATATTACATGTAATACATGTATATAGCATATTATATAGCATTGGCATTTACTACTTAATTATAATGAACCACCCTATAGCAACACTAAGTATTTTCCCATCATTTTGGGAAAATCAAATTCAGCTGCATAGGTGTCCATTAAAAAAGGCCAGAAGAATTTTACCATTATCTTGGTGCATCAATAGAATATACAAGTACATACATTGGTTTAAATGATTTTGTAATTCACCACATTATGTTTATATGTTTTAAATTTGAAGTAAAAACTAATAAATGTATGTTTTCAGACTTTTACGATTAGTGATTCTAGTTTTCTGAAACCTTTTTCATGAAATTCCTAGACTTGTGTCCATTGCATGTAATCAGAACATGTCTGGATAAGACAGGCACGTAATAAAATACTAGCCTTACAACACACTTAATTTGTAATAATAGCATGCAGAGAAAACCAGCTGCTCATTATTCCTGCTGATATAAGTACAGAAATTAATGAATGATTATTACATGAAGAAAGCAAAAAAGTAACTGAAGTCTTCTCATTTTGTATGTGTGTGTGCGCACGCTCACATGTGTGGGTGTGGGTGTGTGTGTGTGTGTGTGTGTGTGTGTGTGTGTGTGTGTGTGTGTGTATCTGTGAGGGGATGGAGGGGAACTTACCAAGATTTCAGAATGCTGGTACAGAATAGAACCAAGAAGAAGAAAAAGCTCTATGGGAGCAACACCAAAATATATGTACATGGTTGTGCACGTTTGTTTCTACATACACAAAAAGCCAATTGGAGCTGTTTCAAAATTCAGCAGAGATGTAAATAAGACATGTAATTTACACTGGGTGAGTCTTCTCATCCTGTGGATTGTTAACTAGGCAACCCTGCATTTTACAGACGATGCAAAATACACATGCTGATACTGCATTCACAAGCCAGCTGATTAAGGCTACGGTGATGCTCGTTAACATGCGCTAGTAGCGCAATGGTTAACATACTGGAAAATCTAGCTAAAGATCGGAAGTTCAAATCAGGCCTGCAGACAAATGTGGCTTTTATTAATTTCTGTTAATGTTCTGAGAGCATTCTGGCAAATCATATGTTCTTTCCGAACGCACTAAAAGGTGAATTTGTCTATAAATATGAAGTACTAGCCGTTATCTGGTTTGTTTGCACGTATTGCATTTCGTAAACCCTTCAAACAATTTATTGGCTTTCTTTTGTATGAAAGTGTAGCTTTAAACAGCAAAATATTATGTAATGATTCTTTATGTTTGTAAGTTACAATCACACTGTTATTATGCACTTATTTGATGTTCATTAAAGCACATTCTAACAAGTAACAATTTGTGTTTTCTTGAAATTCACATAATTAAACTAATTAAGTGAAACATCACTTCCATGCCAAACTATCAGTTCTCACTAAATTTTCTAAACATAAAAGTACCTTCAAGTGGCAGTATTCGAACCAGGGACCTTCAGCACTAAAAGCCATCATGCACACTGTTGCGCTATGAGAGCAACCAGTGCAAAATAGTCATTTAGGCTGAAATTGATACAACGCAATGCAATGTACGTAATTACGGTATAGCCTATAAAATGCCGGGACTTCATAACTTCTTAATCCACAAGCTGAGAAGACCCACCTGGTATATTCAGGATACGCAAACACAAAGTTAAAGTGTAAAGGTTATACACAGAGGGGGACACCTTGTGCACTGCAACCTTCACACAGATCTATTGCAGCTAATACCCCCTCCCTCCAGGAGGAAGGGATGAAGTGAGGTAACCACAGAATGCCAAAGGATAGCAGTCAAACAGGACACAGACGCTTTTGATTGCAGAATCACTAAAGGTGACGAATAAATGATAGACAAAATCATTGTCATCCTTACCATTTGTGTTGCCATCACAATGAAGCATAGAGACACCTCTAGCAAGGTTTTCTATAATCAGTAAAAATTGTCTTGTATTGCCTGCTTTCTGCACCTTGAGCCTGCACTAATGAGTGATTAGCTCAACACTTGCAGGATGATGCTAAAGAATATAGTACATAATTAGAACCAACTCAGTCATAAAGAGATTAATGAAGACAGAACTTTCTAAAAACATTTTGTCATTTGAAAGTGAAAGAACAAGCAAAAAGTAACAACCTATGTATATGCAAAGTTAACACCAGCATACCTTGGGATTTTCATGTGATTATTTTACACGGGGGCGTCAAAATGTTTTTGAATGCACTCCTCAACTAGCAAAGCACTTTCAGTTCACAGTTCTAGAGTGCAAAGTATAAAACTCTATTTTGTATCTGGTTGCCAAGAATGCACATGTATTTTGACATCATAGAATTTAAAGATGTGACAGATGGAAGACAATGGAAAATGTTTCTTTAATGTATTCTCTCTACTGCCAAAGCATTTTTACTTCACAGTTCTACGGAGAAAAGTAAAACTACATTTTTTAAATGGTTGTCAAGAGCAAGAATATCAAAAGAAAATATGCAAAATGGGACTTTTTACTTCTTCATAAATGCAGGATTTTGAATCTTCTACACGAGGTTAATAAGGAATAAGCTTTCAAACCTAAATACTGGAGATAAAAATTTGGTACACCTAATAACCTTGATTTCTGATGTGTGTGTGGTGTGTGCGTGCGCACGTGTATGCAGTCAAACCATCTAAAGAAATAATGATTCACAGTAAATTACTTTAATATTTGGTACCTGACTCACACATAACTATAGTGTGATCACAACAAATCTCCAATAGAATAATCCTTTAGGGTCCTTCGTTAATTGTTTTAAGTGTATTAACTCATATTTAATGTCATATCAAATTTTTGGATCACTCTTTCTATGCAGACACTACTTGATACTGAGTTGTAATTGCTTTTCTTTCATTTGAGCTAAAAGCTGCAACTTTACAGTGAAGTCCTTTTAAATACAAAGAATATAATATGATTATTTGATGCCAAAATAAGCCTATGTAGATATTTATATAATAAATATGTAGGAGTGTTTCCAATTTGGTAGAAATCATCCAGTGAACATTATTTGTTCTTGATATAATTTTGTTCACAGAAATAACTGATGACAATTACAGGCAATATTTAAACATGCTGCTTGAAGAAAAAGGAACAAACATTTGTATACATTTCATCAAACTACTAGCCTTATAAGTATAAAATTTAACAGGAAGTCCATTTAGCATATAAAGTTAATTCATTAAACCAAAACGGACTGACAGTCATTACATTCCAAGACATTCAGTAATTTTTTGCATTCAACATCAGCTATAATAGTACTTTGATATTGAGTATTAGTTTAGTAAAAATATACTAAAATTAAATAAGTGGTAAATTATGACAAGTATAGGCTTTTGGGAGTCATAACATTCATATAAAATAACATATTTTATAATTGTTATTTTATTTCTGATGCAAAATAATGGACTACCATTACAATAAACAGAATCTGTTAGTCCACTCTGCATTCATTTCTAAACTTTTCTGGGCTTTGCAGTCATATTTGATGAGGAATCATACCTAAGTTTCAACTTTTCAGAACAAACACTCATATATGTGCACACACAAAAATGTGCATACACATGCACATACACACACTCATACACACATAATTACATGCTTTCTCAAGCATGATTTATTAGCATACACGCCCTTGGTCGACCGGCGAGCCTATCTTATGTCATACACAAATTAGCATAAAATCTCAACAAAATAACAATCTATGCCATTCATTTTCTTTCACTCTTACATGCACACTGGCATCTTACAGCTCATCTACTTGGCACACCAAGTTTATACACATTTCACTTTAAATGAAATAAAATAATGTGAAATATTGCATAGATGAAAATCTCTATTTTATTTATGTAGGAAAACTAAAGATTTGCTTAAAAAATGCAGCAACCAAGCAATTACATTACCTAGAAAACTGATTGCTTATAGGACTAGCACACACAAGTTGTGCGAAGACAATAATTAACCATAGTGCTTCACGAACATAAAAATATTTGTACTTTTCAAACACTAATTAATGTTCCAACCATCACATTTAGCATACTTGTCATTATTTATTAACAAATGAAATAAGATTTTCTTGAAATGTAGGAAGACTAACTTAAACACAAAGCATATGTGTACATTTCTGTACAGTGTATCTCACTGGTTTCTGTCCCAATTATATTGAAACTATAATTATCTTCATTTTACCTCTATCTCAAGGGGTGTTTGATGCTAGGTTGGAGAGTGACCAACCGATCATAAACCAAATATCTCTGAGACTTAATATATAAAAATAGAGCCAATTTATGTAAAACATTTTTTAAATGTACATATGATATCGATAATCTAAGCACTGCACCTAGCCATAAACATAAAGTTATATCTACTTACTCATGACATTATATACAGATAGAACAAATAAAGCGCACTTAAGCAATGGCACAAAACAATATTGCCTTCACCGAGAGCAAACCAAAAGCTGCCTTAAAGCTAACCAAGAGTAAATATAATTTGTATATTTATTTCCATTGGTAAACATATTACTCCATTCGGAGAGAAAAAGAGCAACAAATCATAGTAAAAATAAGAAAACTCTAAAGCATACTTTGATTGACTGGGATATTTTCACAATAATTCCACCTAAAACATGCACCATGCAAACTAGATACATGATTTGCTTGTTACATATCAACATGGCAGCTTGGACATTTGAAATATGTTGCAACAGAAATTTAGGTGCCATTTTTATTTGGCCTAGTTCTTTAAACTCTTTGAATAGTTCAAACCATTCAGTAGCCAAATGGCAGTACAAAGAAATAAAGACTGCATTTCAGCAATAAGGCTGTTTTGACTCAGACTACTGTATCTAACAGTACAACAAGCAGCAGGAAACAGACATTATGCTCCTGAGGCAACATTTCTGCTTTCAGTGCTCACTACAGGATATTCACAAACAACAATAAAATGCAGATTCTTTAAAACATAAATAAAATTTGAACACACAATGGCATAATTTCTAACATGTCCATATGATAAACAAACAGTTAAATGTATTCTCAAATATGATTGCACAGTTTAAGTTCTTCAAACTGAGAAGAAAGTTAGGAAAGCGGTCCTATTTCTTTTTTTTTTTTAAGAGAATCTTTATGATAAATTTGAGAAGATTATAGCTAGTGATATAGTTCACTAATGATACAAAAATCTCTTATGAAGCAAACTTGTTGCACCAAGTGACTAGTGACTGCAATAGTTTCCTGCTCCTCACCAGCCATATACACTTTTTTTTTCTAGCGACATCTCTTCCATACACTGCAGTAAAACCCCATCAAAACAGAACACTATTTGTACATCTCCTAACCAGTAACAAGAACATTTTCAACAAGTTTTGAACGTTAGAAAAATGCTTTAGTACAAGGTGCAAATGTTTTTGTCCATTTTTAAAATTTTATATTTTTTTTTATTATTTTCGTTTATTTATGTTTAAGACTTCAAAGTAAATGAGGTTTTACTCTAATAATATATCATGGAAATCATTCCACATTTTAACACCGTATTTTATTACACTCATGATTTTATATTCAAAATCTGGCATCCTCTGATACCACAAATGACATTTCCACCTACATACATCACTATACATACTCCATTTTTAAAATACTTATGAACACACATTTACGGCATACATTCGTGAGCACAGCACACCAGGTGCAATGATAATAAAGAAATCCAATTATTTAAAAAACACATGGATTAACTCTACAAAGCTGATATATTTTTATCTTTCGCGCAATACACAGCACTGATTTTCTTCATCTTTTATTTTCTTTCATTTTTTACAAAAACCTGTGCATGGATATTTACCAAACATTTCTACATTACAAAGGGAGAACCTCCTCATTTATGTTTACAATCCTACAGTGCAATCAGTCCAATGCTCACAGCCCCAAACCAGTCAACACTATGTTTTCAGAACAAGTCCTTCAAAGCAGTCCCATCCAGAAAGCTGATAACAAGTCACCAAGAACTTGGCAGCAGAGAGGAAAAAGATAGAACACCAAAAGCAAGACTCATTTAGCAATTAGGTATCGTTTTTGTTTGTGTCCTACAATACTGTACAGAAATCAAGACCCATATGACCCAGTATTCAACATGGGGTCCTGGATCAGCCAAGAAAAAAATATCATATCAACTGATGGGAGGAACTTGCTGGAATCTGTATATTATTACAAATGAGGACATGTACACAAAATTAACATTACATAAACCCTTTCCCATGTTTTACAAGCAACATGTAATTAAAGCTAAATGTGGAACAGTACGAACACTACATGAGGATGCACTGAGTAAAGCAACTGCAAGCATATACAGTATTTATTTTGGGTACAGTATATTGAGCAAATAAATATATATATATGTAGATATATATATTTATATTTAAGGGTACATTTTCCAAACAGTTTTACATTTTAACTCCAAGATCATTTGCATTACCAACAATATAAATGAATATTGAAAACATATGTACGTATATACCTATACATGTTTTTATTTGTTGGTTTATTACAGCAAGTTCCTCTAAATACACCAGCCTCACTTTGTGTTTTACATTACCATTATGCATCATTCAACTTCCATATCTTTAAGTCTGGAAGACCAAGACACAAGTAAAGGAAACTGTTAGCATCTTTGTAGAATGCTTTAGTATCCTACAATATTTACGAAATGGACATGTTTGTTACAACCAAAGATCACTTATACTGAAGCAGCCAGTATATTAAAAACACAGATACGGGTGATTATGTCATATTTATATATTACTGGATAAAGGGAAAGGGATAGATTTGTACTTTGTTCAACTATTTTGAGAATATATTATGTGAATGAGAAATCTTTGCAATAACACGTCGCAAAACTTGTGTGTGTATGTGTAAATGTATGTGTGTGTATGTGTGTGCATGAATGATGTGCATACTATATGAATACCTCTGGAGAGTGTATACATGCAGTAAAGTAGGACCATGCACACTTAAATATGGATAGAACAAAAAATGGTGATAAACATAATTTTGATTTCTATATTAAAACCTCTAAATTTGTTTGTTTGCTTCTGCTATCTCTGTTTTGTACATGTGGATAATGTAGCACACATAAAAATTCTAGATATAATCTCATGATTCTGTACCACTGCATTGTTTACATTCTGAGAAATCTATTTACATGTTTTACACAATAATAGTTGCTAACTGATATAAAGTACAAACAAAATGTATTTTTGCTTCCTTTTTTTCTTTTTATATTTTTTACAGTTCCATTTTCCATTTTGAATGCTATATAGGAGTAATGCTGAGTGTTCGGTTACATATTTATTAGCTCCTGATTATTTAATACTGTACACCAAACTCCAAAGGAATGGCTATTTTTGTAGCTATGCATCTTTAAAGAGTTTTGTCAATTATACATTGGATAAAACATTTCTTTAAGTAAAAAATGAATTATATGGTTGAGTTACCTATGTTAATGTTGTATATAAGTGTGTTTCAATGATCTTTAGTTCATGGAAGAATGAAATTACCAGTAGTGAAAACTAGTGAAGCTTAAATTGTTATAGCTGTATAGCTGCAGGTTGCTGTATATTTTAGTTATTACTTACTCAGCAGTAACAGTGATATCACTCATAATTATCACTGTGATAATAGTTATAATAATTTGGGACATGACAAAATATCAGGTACTGTAATTGGAGGACAGGTAGTGTTGATATTGTGATGTGCCAGTGCAACAATGTACCATTATGAGGAGTCATTTTCAGTTTTCATTGTTGTGCTAATAGGGCCTATTCTAAGCTGCATGTTTTAACCACTAATTTTAACAGGATTAGAAACATATTAAGTCCCCTGATATAAAATTTTATTACATGTATTGCTATTTTGGACACACAACTGTAATAAAAAATGGTGTATAATTACATGATGAAGATGAAGACCATGGAATGCATTTTCTCTTGATAAGAATTAAAGATTTATTAAAGAAAATTTATAATTCCAATTAATTGGAAGTGTGGGAAAATATGCCATACAAGTGTCCACCAGCCTTCTGTAATTCTTGAATACATGAACGTCCTAAGATTGCTATTGCTACATTCATTGGAGCAAACTGAAACTGCACTTCCTAAAAAAGTGGATCTTGTACTACTTTCTTGCTACAAGGAAAAAAGCATTCTAAAAGGTAAAATAATGCATGACCATTCATCCATGATAGACCATTATTGAACCCTTAAACCACAACCCAGAACCCTAAAGAGGACATCAAAACAGCAGAAGCAGCTCATTGGTCTAAACATAGGTGATAAAATGAATAACAGGCACTAAATTCATTTGAAATAAATGCTCCAGCACTTAAAATATTCTTAATTAGTATTGTGAGGTTAATATACAATTATCTGTTTCACTGAACCTATTACTTATCTTACTGAAATAGGTAAGTTTATATTTACTCAAAATGCTTAGGAATGCTATCACTTTGCTTCACTACTTCCAGTTTTGAATTTTCTGTTAAGTGTAGCACTCATCAGAGGTCTTAGTCCCTTTAGTTGCATATAATACAAGGGGATCTGCAGTTAAGTCTGCAAGCTAACTTCTTTTAATATTGCCCTTCAATGATAAAAATGATATTTCTAATAAAATGCACATGAGATCACTTACAAGGCTTTTCCCTAACCAAAATGTGTACTTATGTCAGAGCTGAAAGCAAGCACTTAACTACCAAAGTGCAGTTCCCCTTGCCTATAGCAATCAACTCTATGCTCTATATTCTAGAACTATGGCAACGCTGCTAACTTGAACCTGCTAGATATATGCTTTGCTCTTTTAAGGCAAAGCTCTGCATTTATCTATTATTTTGAAACCTTAATACAGACAAGAATCAGTCCATCTTTCACATTCATCATTTCTGGTTGCTGCATCATATCCAATTTCAATAAGATTCATAGTGGATTTTGCTAAATTGATATATATATATAGTTAAATTTAGAATTAAAATATATTAAATAGTAATTATTATTTATTTATGCCAACAAACTTACTGTTGGTGTTTTTAAACACACAAGCCATGTGTAGGCAAAGTTTGAGAGGTAGAACTGGAACTTAAAAATTCAACGCCACAACTGGGATTTGAACCACAGACCTTCCGCTTACCAGGCAGCTGCTCTAACCATTGAGCTATTGTGACAAACTGCCAGAATGGCATTAAATTCTCAAACCAGTTCATATTTCTCCTGGTAAACCACAGTTAAATATTTGGTGAAATGCCTCTTAGCTTAAATAGCTGGTTCTGTGTCAAATGTCAACCTGAATGATGCAAGCGTTGTAAGCTTACTAATAACTTAGTGTTAGCGTAATAACTTCTCTAATGTATTCACAGATTCATGTACATTTTTTTGCCCTATTGTATCAGTAACTACACATTACACTAGGTAATGTAAGAGGGTAAGTCCATAAATGATTGTACTATTCAATGCTCTTCATGACAACACATGGTATCTTTATCTTCATTTGTGAAATATTTGATTGTGATCATTTCTATTAGTCTTGAATTGTTGTACAGTAAAATGGCTATGCCACTCTGCATTTGCTCCAAATAAGAACAGTGTGCACTGATTGATTTTCTGTGGTTTGAAGGTATGTCAGCAGCCAAAATTTGTATGTAACTTTTAGAACAGTGTTTCATAATGACAAAGTCTATATGAATGGATCAAAACATCATCATCCTGCTTAATTTTTTCTTTGGTCATCAGGAAGTTTATACTATCATAGGCATACAAAAGAGTAAGAGTATATGATGAGAAAAATCGACTACACATTAGTTTTTGTTACTCTCTGATTGCTGGTATTTACTTATATACCCTTTTACACTTTGTAATGCCTTCTCTATGAATAAAGGTCAAAGTTCAATGCCTATGGGTACAATGGAAAATCGCCTACCACCTAGGCGGCCCGGGTTCGATCCCAGGGACCCGCATGTGGTATTCGTGGTGGACGAAGCGGCGTCAGGCCGGGTTTTCTCCGGGTACTCCGGTTTCCCCCGCCATCTCATTCCACCGGTGCTCCATCTTCATGTATCATCAGTGTCACCGCCTGCGGTGCCGTAGTAGTAAAAGTGGGCGTTAAACACTACAACAACAAAATACAATGGAAAAACAGAGTGTACTGAGTTTTGTTATATTGAGTTTCTGTGCTGATGCAGCCACAAAATTGTAAAGAACTTCAAATGGCGAACAGAGTACACAGATATTTATGCTTTCTTGTCCAACCCGCTGGATATGATTTTGTTCTCCTAACCACCCTCAACCACTTACAGCACAAAACAAATTAACAATCAAAATAACTGAACTGTACAAAAATACTGCCAATATAGGAAGGGCATGCACAAAATTGTAAACAAAAATTAATAAAATATAAATAAGAGTAAAATAAAACAATACACTGCCAAGGATATGTACTCATCTCTATTTTGCTTGCTACTGGAAAATAAACAGGGGATATATGAATGACTGGCCAGGATGTGAAACTGCTTCTAAAAACACTGATTTCTGAGATGCAGGTATGCCTGCTTTTTCCAAAATAGGAGGGCTTCAGTAACTGACACTTCAAAACACACATCCCCAGGAAGCACAATGTACACTGCTTTTTCCCCTCTTGATGGAGATACCAGAGCTTGATCCATGCCACTTTGCCTGAGAATAGTATGTGTGATGAAAAGGTAAATTCCTCTGTTGAAAAGGTTCATTTGCCAATTAAAACCAAATATCCTACTTCTTATGAATTTATCCTTTGGCAGAAAACAAACATGTCATTTCTTAGTGTTAGTAATACCAAACCGTACCAGTGAGAAATAGATAGATATGGTTAACCACTAATGAGTGTATATTTAAATTAAAAATGGCTCAAATGGGTCAGTTCCCATTACTTTAAATAACCCTCTGTTGTCCTTACAGCACTGATGCATTCTCAATACTTTATAATAAATTAGCTTTAATGTGATACCTTCGTTAATTAAAGAAATGGTGTAATTATAGTAATGAGTAAATGCAATAAAGCACGTTGCATGGTCCTTTTATTCCCGAATCATTTGGGAGTAACCCATAATCATTTTAGGGGTCAATTTTGTGAACCAATTCCGGAATACATACCTTCTATATGAGGTATCTAACAAATCCTTTGCAAAACTAACCATGATGTTTAGACCTCATTTAGATTTAACATTTCAAATGATATTATAAACAAAAACTGGTTCTCCAATTACATTGACATTTTTTACTTGTGTTAATGTTATTCCCAGGAATGAAAAAGCTACTGAGAATCTCTCCATGGTGGCCATGCATATTTTCTGAAAAACATACTACACTTGTTCCAACAAGAGTTTCTGATAGATTGAATGAGTGCATTAAAGGTATATGACTGAAAGTTCTGTACTGCAGTCATGTGTAACAGCTGGGGATTCTGAGAAGCAGTGCACAACATACAGCCCGTACAATTCCCAACTGTTTGAAACTGATTCAAAAGCATTGCATACACATAAGGTGCTGCTAATACAAGAACTCACACATGAACTGATCAAATCTATTTGGCGTTGCATCTTTAATAACTAAGTTATTATTGAAATATCTGATATTGAATGTAAATTGATACAAATGATTTCCTCTGTTTACCGAGCATCAACACAGCCATTGTACTAATCTTAGACAGCAGCTAGGACTGATGTCTTTAGGTTATCTATTAGCTCCAAGTAACATAAAATTATATTATATGGGGCTGGTGGACCTGCCTGCAAATACAGAAAAAAATACTGATTACAGTAAAACCCTTTTTTTTTTTTGCCCTTTTCAGGGAACGGATGGTGAAAAAATGTAAATGGTAGGGAAGTGTAAATGATAAGAAATATAAACAGGATTAACAATGGCTAAAATATGAATTTATTATGCTAGTATGCTGTAATGCTACATATCAGAAAATGAATTATGTACATGAAAATACATAAATTAATTTTATCAAGAAAGCTTTAAAATCTTTCACTAATCAAATACACGTCATATTATGTGAATGCACATGTAGAAAATTTTCTTATTTTGTTTGAAAGGAATGGATTTTCTAACTTTTTCCTTTATAATATCACAAAGGGCAATGCAGTATCTCAAATTAGAATAATTACCATATGCCTGCTACAGCTGCAATGACACAGCAATCTTTCACATAATCTGTTGAGAGCAAAGTCAAGTAAGTCACTAGGATGGTGGAAATGGAAACATTACTGTCATCGGCAAAACTTTTGGTAGTAGAAATACTCAACAGTTTCTGGAAAATTGATTTGCACCAGAGAAAATTACTTTAAAATCAATGATGACACTTGAGAAAAATTGTAAATTATGGGTAATACACCTACATGATCTTAAGTTTTCATGAGAGTGGTAACTAATCATGGGTTAATGGGAGATCAGCTGCGACAGTGTTAACAGTTTCAAGCATTCAGCCATGCTGAGTTCTGTGGCCATATTCAGGAACTGACAAAGGTGATGAAATCCAGTTTATATAGGTTCTGGTCAGGTCCAGAAAATGGCCACAAGACTCAGCATAGCTGTATGCTTGAACTTGCTAACAATGGATAATATAAATAAAAATGGGATGCATCTCGTAACATGGATTGCAAACTAGATGTAAGATTCAAGTTGCTGGCGAGATGAATCTCACAATGTAGATGAATAAAATTTATTTCTCACAAATGTCTTCTATGCTTGAGATGTAATGTAAACCTCTGGGACTGATATCTGCCAGCTAACTTCATAGTTGCCTAAACTAACAATGCCTAACATAGAAAGGAGTTTGAAAGTTACATGCTCTTATCCCATTTTTGAAATTTATTCTGGGTTTGCTTATTTCAAAACGTTAGTGATAGAGCAAGAAAGTGCAAAATTTCAGGGATATAATATAACAACATGCAAACCCATACTTTTGAAGTCTCAGCTTCTGGGAGTGTGCAAGGAGGAAAACCACCATAATGGGTCACATACATGGTGTTGCGATCTAGTTTTGTTTATTTATTAGTGCTAAGCCACTTACATGAGAATATGACGTGACATTTACCCCAGGCTCTTTGCCCATCATATTTCCTTACATTTTTCACCTTACACTGAAACTTGCTTTTAAATCAACTGCCTTAAATTTTATGTCTCTTTTAAACTGTCCAATGCCATATATTCTTCACTTTCCTAAATTTTTACTGTCTTTTGAAAGCATTTCAATTAAGGCTGTTTTTATATCCATTCTAAACCATTTATGCAATAAATGCTTTTCTCCATATGTCAGTTCCCTTGTGATCTGTTAAACTGCAAGTTAAATGGGGACCAAATATCAAAAAAGTAATGAATATGAAAATGTGTTCCCTATAGAAGCTGTCATTTAGACAAACAGAAACTGTCTTTAATGTGCATTTCTTGTTCAAAGGTTCTTAATTTTTTTTTTCATAACATTGTAAGAATTAATCAAAAGGATTACTTTGTTGCTGGTGACATTGCTATTAGTCTGAATCTTACTTATATGCTTCTCAATTGGGAATTTCAAAGCCATCACACAGCAACCAGCTCATAAAACACATGACCATTGCTTAAGTCTACTGTATTCCCACAATTCCCTTTTACCTACAAGCAAATATGCAATAAAACCATTTTTGAAAATGCTTATATTGATTAACACATAATGGATAAAAGAATAAGCTTTTGTAATTATTTGTTAATGTGTGGGCAGAGGAAACCATGTGAATGTAATACATCAGAATTTAAATAATCTAGGCACTTTAGAAAAAGCTATATCTTCAAAAGTCTAGTCTCTCTGTCTGTTATGGTAGGGAAAGTCCAGTACATAAACCATACAAACAGATTAAATTTTTAAACAAAATGTTAAACATCTCAACAGAAATAACCAAATACTGTTAGAAACTAATGGATGAAAAAGATAGCAAATATTGCTTAATAGAAGTGCGACTCATATGTAGAACCTACAACAGCATTTCTGAAAAGTAATAGATATTAATGAAGCTTAGGTGACTAAAGGAAAAAAAAAATGAATATACCTATTGTTTAACCAATGGCTGAAGCTTCTACATAAATTACAAAAAATTTGGAAAAATTTTTTGTGCTAACCATTCCACATCTTTCCTGTACGGAAAGAAATTTTCATAACATATTCAAGAGGATCACACTGTACTTCTCAAGGGGCAGGGCTTACTGCTGAGACAAAGTGTTTTTATTCATCTAAAAACAAGATGCAGATCGAGATTAGTGAGACAGAAGATGCATCTCAGATTTATTCAATGAAACAACTCATCCCTGAAGTCATGATTAATTGGGAACTACACCTGTTTAAAAATTCTTAATGACAGTAAAAATATGTATTGCAGGTAGATAAAAGATGGGATAGTGGGAAATGACATAAATCAACAGAATACCTAAATTGTAGGAACATAAAAATGGGGTTTTACTGAAGTTTTCAAGCTTATTTTCCAACCTGCTCTGTTGGAATTCCTTTTTTTTTTCATTCAGTTTCCTTGGCACAATGAATACTTATATGGCATTAATAAAAATAAATAATACCCAAATAATGCAATAAAAATAAAAAATTGATTTACTAGCAGAAAAGACCCTTTTTTTCAATTCCTTCTCATAATCATGTAACTACAACCATTACCTATCATTTTCTTATTTTCTGCAGTTACAGTAAACGATTAGAAGCACTTATTTCCACAAAACCATTGAAAATGTCTTTTAATTTTGCTAACTCAGAATTAAAGCTTTAAAACTATGTTATCTAAAAATTTTGAAACAATTGAAACTGCCTTATATTTTATATAACTCTGTGGCAGTGAGAAATGCAATTCTCAAAGGACCTAAATGTCACTTCCTTCAGCAGCATATTACATGCTGTACATTTCAAATACAACATAACATTAAGTCAAAGCATCATTATTGAATATACTCCATTTAAATGTAACTACCTTAGTTCCAAATTACATAAACACTATTAGAGTCCTTTCATTTCTAACACTGAAGCAACATTAAAATATTGACTGGTTTACAGAACTGTAGAAAATAACAGCTGCTTACACATACTCCACAATATTTCATTTCCATTATATATAACCTAATATACTGCATTGTAAATACACAATAGCTGAGCTATCACTGGAATGCATGGCAATGAATAGCTTTGGACATGATGACATTTAGGCCCTTGTATTAGTACACATGTAGTGAAAAGTTCTATAGTGTACATATTTATTAATACTATCAGTTGAGAGCATATTACATTTATAATGATGGCAGTTGTATTTTAATCACTCTTCAGCAATATATTTCGGTCAATGCATGCTTTAGCCACAAGAGTATAAGAGGGTTTGGTTGGGGTTAAATGACGTCACAGGCTGCAAAACATTCTTTACCTTTGCAATGTAAGAAAAGAGATCCTTGTACAATGGCAACAATTCTGATCAGGTACAGCATGTTAATTATTCAAATGTTTGTTTATTTACAAAAGGAAATCACGATAAACAAATTGTACATTATCTTATTGGGGCAGAGAAGGGATTATATCCCAATATATATTTACTTTATGAATGTATATACATATATTTCAACATATGAATATATGTATTATTGCTGCAGAAACAGTACTGCATAACTGAAAGTGAATAAAGGAATAGGCAAACACTGTGTGGAAGTCATATATTAGTTCTCATAACCTACAAATTAGTGATATAGCACAACCCAGAGGATATGCCTTCATTTTTTGACATGGACTACATTACTATCTATTCATTCTAAGGTTGATTCTCGCGAAACTGAACCCAGGTGGCCAGTTCACAATTATAATGTATTCTTCCGCCATTCGCGCCAGAAATACTGTCACAGCACAACCACGTGGTGAGTGCATGCGATACGTAACAGAAAGGATACGATCCCTTATTCCGTCAATTTAAAGAGTGACTAACATGTAACTAGAGACGATAAGATTGATAGTCACAACAAAATAAACGATGCACATGTCATAATTATTGCTTTTCTTTGTGAGCACTGTTTATACTGGTACTCGAAAAACCGGTGAACTCAGAAGTTAATTTCACTACTTCTTTGACGGGAACAGTTGGATATTTCTCACACAACTTATAATACACATTAAACACTATTGTTTTTTCACCACTAGTCAATGGTTTTCCCGCATTATGCTTTGCATAAGTCGACGAAGATGCAAGAGCAAATTCACCGCGGCCGTCCGCCATGATTCTAAATAGAAACTGCTGGCTGTAAACAATACTCGGATATCAGGTAATTCCACGAGTTGCATGTTGGGACTTGTAGCTCTGTTTATCAGTATACATCAGTGTTAATTAACCTCTCAAGTATTTGTGTAGAATATTACATCATTTAACGATAAATTCATTCTAAAACTCAGATTACTAGGATGGGACTACTTCCCTGCACGCATTGCTACCCTGTTGTACCACGGTGCACTGGTCACATCGGTTTGTTTTGACGCGGACAAACCTAAGACTGAACCTAGTATAGACACATATACTTCAGTTACCCATGTCACTTGCACAATGTTTCATTGGCATTCATGATAGGAATTCTAATTTAGTTAAGTCTTGGATTTACACTAAGGAGCACAAGGATAGATGCTCTTCTTTAGGAGTAGGGCCATAAAATATTTAGAATAGATTGTGCTTAAATTAGCAGCTCAAAACTTTGTTTTATAGCTAATAATTTTGATAGCCATAAACCAACAATGCTTTCAGCAGTTTAAAAAGCTTCACAAACAGACTTGCACAATGGGTGTGTGGGAAGAGAATAGGCACAGTTCTTCTTGTGTTCATACTCTGCAACTTTTCACACAGAATATCTTGGTTTAAAGTGGATTTATAACTATAAAGGTGACCAACAAGATAAGAGGTATATCAGGGGCAGTTTTCAGTTGGGCACATCAGCCTCTCTGAACTTTTTTTGCACATGTGCAACTAGTCTTTCAACTAATGGCAGTGAATTTTTGCATTTCATCTTCTGATTGTCCTTTGATGCATTATGCTAGAGAAAAGTTTAACTTGATTCATAAGGTTCCTCAACTAAAGTATACTTAAGTAACATTTAAAAAAAACATCACTACAGTAATAAGTGTTTAATGACAGATATAAGTCTCAAAATGTTTCACGGTCTTTAAACATCTGCAGACTGAAACAGTATAACCAATTTATTATTGAAAATGTAATTCTTTTGAGCTGTTATTTATTATCAAAATTATAATTTAAATTATTACTAGGTAGATATATTTACTTAGATTAAATTTTACTACAAAAAATAAAGGCTACTCATATGACTTTAGCTGTTTTTTAATTGACGAGATGTTATCGTGATGCTTATAAATAAGTTTCACTGCTTCATTATTTTTATGTTGATGTTTTTTAATGCCTCTGAAGTGTGGCAAACCCACTCTCATTGACTGAAGAACTGTTTACCTTTATCCAGTATTATCACTTTCTTTTCTGCTTAGGCACCAAAAATTGAATATTAATTCAGGTCTTTCTAATCCCCCCCTCAAAAATAAAGATATTCGTTTTGGAAATTCACACAGAGGTAGGTGTATGATGTATAAATACATACAGGCTGGAAGGGAAGCCATTACATTAATTTAAACCAGCTATTTGAAACACATTTGGTATCTTATGTTTTTGTCTCTGATCATTTCCTACAGAGATATTTTAATTTTGCCAAAAGCAAACTGGCAACACTGCAGATTGTGTGGGTGTCACTTTCACTAGGTCAGTACATAAACCACCATAGCATGTTGTCTCGTGACTGTAAAGAAATACCATGCCATGTCCTTCCAGGTTTACTGTGCGAATGTAGGCCAGTCACAATTATTAGTTCCCAAAACATTACACCCCCCTGCAAGCAATTGACCTGTTTATATCCAGAAGCCAGTTCAATTCCCTCAACACAATGTTGTCGAGTTACTTCCCATCTGAAGGAACTGCTTGAGATATTCCTTTAATTCTTTTAAGTGATTAATTATTTTGAAACTCTGTGTGATGTCCCATAATTACTACCGAAGCTATGTCAGAAATAAGTTACTCTATGCATCTTACACGTAACAAACTATTACCTTTGTATATTCTTGTGGAATTATGCATCCAATTTGGAACAAAAACCATTTATTTTTTCAAAATCAGCTGATCAAAGAACAAAATGCCATTAGACTTTTTTGTTTGTAATGCTTCTATAAATCACACAATAGAAGGAATGTAAGTTCCCTTCCACCCGATATACTGGGTGTCCCAAAAAACACTGACAATGCTTAGTATGTTGCGTGGGATGGCAAACTGATCAGTTTTCAAATAGGATCCCCTGTCCGGAAATGCAAGGTTTGGACACTGGATTGTGTCGAAGTTTGAGAATGAACGGATGTGAAAATTTGTTAACATTCATTTTGGTATCTTAATACGGAAAGTATGCAACCCTTTAGCCATCTGTGTACTAGGAAGAATGACCTGAGCAATGTAACATTCCTGCGCATGTGCTAAATTCCTCCATAGAGTCCTTGGTGCACATCCTACTGCGTTACTTGTGTAGTTTACAGTACAGTAACATTTTTAACAGCAGTGCAACATGTACCAGTGCACAGCTGCTGAAAGGGCCAACATGAGCTCCAACACACTTTGATGTCAATGTGCGGAATCAAGTCAATGTCACATATGGGTCAATCCACGTCAAATCGAACACCCGTAAAACACGACTTTTTCGTAGGAGGTTCAAAATTTTTTTATGAATAATAGGCATAAAATAAGGAGACCCGTATTTTTTTATTTCCGTATTTTTAAATTACTTGCTTAGTTATGGCTATTAGAAACTAAGCAATTTCTGCACGCACCGTAATATAAAATCACTTGTTACTCTAAGTTCATATAGAGTTGAGAGTTGGGGTTTGGCGCACTTATATTTAACACTTTTAACAACTTTCGATCAATCATTATTACACATACATTTTGGATTTTTTTTTTGATGGTATATTTTGTAAAACCAAAAATAGAATTTAAATCGATGTGTTAAAAATCTAAAAAAAAATTACACACGTATTCCCTGACATTTTATCTATAAAATAAGATGTTGAAAACTATGGAGCTTGCATTAGTGCATTTGCTACAATTTTTTTTCTGGAGGCCTGCAAGCGCATACGGACAAGTAACAAGCCACGTGACTGCAGACAGCCTGCGAATTGCCGCGTCAGCTATGCTAGTCAGATAACTTCTTCTTACTAAGGCAGTACAGTCCATGCAGAAAAATGTCTCCCCGATGTACCTTCTTTCTGATACTCCTGTGGCATCTGATACGTGCTTTTGAGCTTTTGAATTTTTTTGAAAAAAGCTTCTGATGTAAACAGTTCTTTGCTTTTAGCTTCTTCCTTCATGTACGTCCATACAGTTGAAATAATTTCTCTACTCTGACTGTGTAATGTTTTGGTCCCTAATTTAGAACGTACAGGTGGCATAATTGATTTACGCTATGATCAATGTCTCACAAATTCACTATATTCACTCTTTATCGCAAAGGTCTATGTCTTCAACTGCACGCTGCACTAAAAAGCACCTTTGAATTAGCAAGACATGCAGATATCACTACCTTCCCCCTCCCTCCCGCTGTGGATGGTTTCATTCGCAGAATTATAGAATATGAGCTGATGAAACAGACAAAAGCTATGGATTCGCCAACAGGACTTCCAGTCAAGATCAGGGGCCAAGAACGATGGGTCCAGCTGTGCTTTAAAATTACACTCCTTCATTCCTTTGTCAAAAATTGAAGCTTTAGTGAAACAATTTTCTTTCGAAGAAGGAGGAAAAGCTGTGTGTTGTATGGAAACATTAGCTTATGCATATTTTAAAAACATTTTGAAGATGCTAATAGTGTACATGTAGTAGTGTCAGCTAGAAGTGTTCTCCTTACTGTACTGTTGTAACGTTCATGGAACCTCAAGCAATGAACAGTTGCCGCAATAGAAGGTGGCAATTGTGTGAGGTTACTGTAGCCGCCACCGCTGCCATGCGAATTCGCTGCACAGATTTGCAAAGTTAATTACAACTGAACTATTAGAGACTCCATTCTGATTTTTTCTGAGAATATTGAATAAACTTCATTGTATTTTTAGTTGGTTTTTTTTCAGATTTTTAAATAGTCGAGTTTATGTTATTATCTAACTTTAAAATTTTAATCGTATAAAATATAATATTAATAATAATTAATAAAATTTTCTAATAAATACCTCACGAAATACTGCTATTTATCTTTAATTTGAGCCAAAGATCAAGTAATTTGCTTCATTACAATCGGAGGTATGATTGATCGAAGAGTGAGGAGCGCGCGATTTTTGGGACATTTCAAAAATTAATATCTCCCAAAATAATTTTTTTTATACAAAACGAAGAAACACGGGTCAAATATATTTTGTTCCAAAACACCAAAAAAAAAAAAAAAATTTCAAGAAAATCTGAGAGATCAAGGTCATTTTTTGCCATATTTTGTTCGATTTGACGTGGAATGACTCATATCTAAATCATAGGATTGGTAGAGGTGGACCAGTTCCATGGCCAGCATAGTCGCCAGATCTGACACATCTCAACTATTTTCTGTGGAGCTGTATGAAGAGTATGGTGTATGGCACTCCTGTAACGTCAAGGGAGGACCTTACGGCTCTAGTCCACAGAGCGATTTAA
The DNA here is from genome assembly GCA_030765045.1 of Tenodera sinensis. Lineage (NCBI taxonomy): Eukaryota > Metazoa > Arthropoda > Insecta > Mantodea > Mantidae > Tenodera > Tenodera sinensis. The sequence goes on along the minus strand of CM060962.1, from coordinate 71,491,118 downwards.
TATCTTCAAATACAACCACACGTATTGGGTCATGTGCATGAGGCTCACCGCCACCGCTGTAGGATTTCAATGACATAGGAGGTACACAGTTTGAAGCACGTTTGCAATGTATACAGCTTAATGTTAGGTTTATTGATGAAATATGAGCATACACCCATTTCATACTTCGATCCGCTACAGCATCTAAACGGTGCATTTCAGGACAGGGATTCCTTTGAAAATCGATCAGTATGCCATCCCGAACAACATACTAAGCGTTTTCGCTGTTTTTTGGGACATTTCTGTATATATAAACACTTAAAGCTGTGTAAGTATGAAACTTCATGCTCATAATAAAGACAAGTTGAAGATTTATATGGAATTTCTCAACCCAAATGACACCAGATGGAAAATATTTTTGTTATTTTCTCAACATTTATCTTAAGAATTTTGGTTAAAATGCCATTTGTTAAAGATACTGGCATGACAACAGTGTACAGTGTACAGTAAGGGCAAAAAGTCACTTTACACCTGTTTATTCTTTTTGCAAAATAAATGTTGCAGAAAACCTAAGCTAATATTTGAAATCACAATGATATAAAGCAAATAACAAGCCATTGTTTATAATTCAGTGTCAATAATTAGGAATGGCAAATAGAGATATTTGTAATGTAGATAAAGACTTTTAGTTACCATATGACTCCACAAGCGGCCACATAACTGGAAAATGCACAAGTGACATCATGCAAGGTTTTAATGCTTGTTTAAAAAAAAAAATAAAAAAAAATGACTTGGCTCCCATGGAGTCCAGGAGTAACCACACTGCAAAATGCAATAAGCAGCTACACTAATGTGAAAATTCAGCAACATTGGTATTTTACTGAGTTTTAAAAGCTGCTGTTAGTGTCACCTTCCAGTAATGCCTCATAAAATGCATATGTTAAAATAATACTGCATTTGTCTTTGCAGAGCTCAAGGAAGAACACATACTGATATCCTCAATGTATCCATTCAGATTTGTTTTGCATAAATAAGTGTACTGGGACTTTTTACCTACATTGTATCATCCTGAGTTTTCTCTAAATAGTCTGAAAAGTTTTCTTCATTCTCATTAGATGTTGTATCACTAAGGAACTATAAGGGAAGACCAAAGCAACTGCAAGAAAATGTAATAGTCATTAAAATAAAATTTACGCCTATCTTCTTGCTAATATTAGTCTTTTCCAAAATATTTGCTGTTGCATATTTAAGTTTCCCTGGGTTGAAGTCTGCTTTGTTTACTATCTGTGAACATTTGAAAATGAGTGATTCTCCTTTTCTGTTTCTTGTTGAGTTCAAGAGAAAAAGAACTGACTTTTGATACAAATAGTTGAGTGCTTTCAACATCTAGCATGTGGCCAAGTGTGCACTGCCTACATAATTTGAGGCCATTTCTTGGCAAATAGTTTCACCATTTGAAGGGATACTGTGCCACGATTATCAGTAGAAAAAGTTGTGTACTATACATCAGGCATTTTATGAGGTGTTTCCCACTAAACAATTTATTTAGGAGGTGAGAAACTGAACTGTTGCTAATGCTATTTCACTGGTTTGTGCAGAAAAAGGAAGCATGTGGGTACATTATTACTGCGAATGGTACATGCCATTTCATGTGAACATTGCAACATAAATATACAAATTTCCAAAATATCAGTTTTGAGGCACTGTTTCTTGCAACAAGTGGATGTTTGTACACTGTATCTGCGGGCAAGAGAAATGCAATGGAGGGATATATTTGTGTGTCTGTGTGTGTGTATGTATGTGTTATATGTGTGTGCGTATGTGTAAATACAAATGGTCAATATTAGCTATATTCTTCATGAACAGATGTGTAGGAAAAGTAACATTGTGGTTTATTTCTTCCTATCACTCTTTCCTTTTGCTGCTCCTTGTCTTACTTTACAAATTTACTGAATGAAAATGTTGTTCCAACACGATATGCAATTAATATGGCTTATGGCAGTGATAGGCATACAGGCCTAGTGGAAGTACTGTTTGCACAGCATGCATACCACATTGCTAATAGCTGCAATATTGTTGCTTCAGCCAAACCTTGAGAGGATTTGTGAATTTAATCAACAAGCCATGATACAGACAGATGGAAAAAGCCAAAGACCTAGGTGTCTAAAAGTGTAAGAAAATATAGCCCATTCACTTCTCGTGACAAGTGTGTGAAATGAGCGTTCTGAATGCAAGTTGTAACAATAACTGGAGATGTGGCCTAAGAAAGATGGAATGTTAGAAATAACAACCCCAAAGATCTAAAGGACTACTGTATACATCATCCTCCTGCACTTGCTAGCTACAAATTAAACAGTTCCACAAATGTTGCCTATTTAGCAACATAAATACACCAGAAGCAGTACTTTAATACTCCTAAATAAAGCCACTTTCCTATAAAATTCAAATTTTACAAGGACTTGGGGTTGTGGAAAAATGATATTCTGCACAAATGCAGTGGTTAATTTACATGAAGGATGGCTATTATATGGGTATAAACACTTATGTTAAACAAAATTTAAAAAATGGTACAAATAATACATAAACATTTTTCCATGAACATACAGACTAGAAGTGGCAGCATTACCGATACACTTTCATTGGTAATGTTCCCCTTCAGCTATACAAATTATGTAGCTCTCCTCTTCCTTTTCTTCTTTCTTTTGTTGTAATTTTACTCATATTTAATAGTTTTGTTGTAGTACAGATTTATATATACTATTTCACCGGTTGTGTTTCTACAACTGACTCTCTTTGCCAGTGCAGATGACTTGAGATCAAAGTTGAAGTTTTTAAAAAGAATGCAAACAATATAAAGTGTGAAATTTTTAAAAATTAAGAGATAGCCTTTCTTCATCTATGTTAATAATTTTGGAGGAGGGGGGATACAAAATATGAAATCTCCAAAACCAGCACACCAAGTATTACATAATGATATCTGTAATAATGGTGTGTGGGAGGGAATTTACAATGTAAATATTCAACAGTGCTGAAAAAAATACAGCACCTAAACATTTTGTACTTTTAAATTGTTAAAAATATTTGCCAGAGTACTTCCAATTCCTTTCATGTTCCTTCTAATCTATCTACCACAATGACAAAGCTTTATCAACCAAAAAATTAGGCACTGCTTCACTTTCCTCAAATACACACATGAGCTGTCCCAAATTCAGCTTGGCGTTCATTGTAACAATCAACCATCTGGCAATACAAATGAAATATACAAAAGCATGTCATCATTATATATCATACATAGAAAATATGGCCGCCCTCCTCCACTGCTTCACCATCTTCTCACATCCAAGCTTGTGTATTGATGTCTCTTTGTATACAAAGTGTGAATGTGTGTGTTTGTATGTGTATGTGTGTTTATTCTCACCAATGTAGTACACCAAGGGGAACCAGATCAGATAACAACCTTACATCAAATGACACCGATGCTGAGCAATGTATTTATTGGCTTCGCTGAGCCAAGAGAATCCAGTTGCTCTAAGCAACTGACATACAAACCAATGGCATAACATGAAACTTATGGCTGTGGAAGTGAAGTGAAGCCATAGACAATCTTTCATTCTGAACTTGTAGGTTCCATCTTGATGACAGGCTGAACTGATGGTGGCGGAGAAGTAATAACAGAAACAGGACTGCCACCACTGCTATTTCTACTTGGTTCCTTTATTCGATGACCAAGGCTAGAGCAAGGCATTCCTGCTACTTCGTTACGCAGAATGTGAAGCTCTTTTTCCATGGCTGCCACTTTATCTTGGAAAGCATCTGGATCTTGCTGTGAAATAAACAGAACTTTATGAGATCAACAAGCTTAATAAAAGGAGGGGAAAAAGAAAAGAAGGGAAAAAAAAAAACACACACACCAAGAATATTGCTTTCAAATGAGGGGCCCTTAAGCAAAATGGCTTAACTGATTCATATAATAAAACTACCACATTTTAACTGGTAACTGATTTCTACAGTGCAGCTAGTACATTGGCTAGGTTGTTCAGGTGATGCCACATCATTTCTCTTCCTGCCACAGAGAAATTACCATCCTGGATAACATTTTCCACTAATTTTCAATCTTCTATAGGTTTGAATTAATAGGTTTCCATAACCTAATGGAGGCACCAATTGACCTCATCAAAGGTGTGCAAGTTACACCTGTAGCTGAAGAATTCTCATATGGCCCATTGCAATCCTACTCATGTGTTATGAGTGTGTAGTGCATTTGTTATTCACAAGGCATTTCCAAAGAGTAAAGAAATAAAGAAAAGTTATTTCCTGAAGAACCTTCTAAATATAATTTTTCCACAAATATGTCACAGATTTGAAATGAAAAAGCCTTCTAAGGTCACTAAGCCATTTCATCAGAGAAGTTTTAGATATTTGGAATGAAATGCATACACACTAAAGAAATTCAGCACGAGTTAGGAATTCATAAGATATGCTCCATTTGCCCTCCAAGGATGAAAAGGAGAATAAAATATCCCTGTTTGGCATGTGATGATCCACTCTGAATTAATATTTAAACTGTTCCTGTGAGCTGAGACTTCTTTAGGAAAACCTCTGGCTTCTTTATGCCTAGTGAGATAGTTGTCCCAAATCATCAGTTTGGATTTAGGAGCAAACACTCAACCATTGATCAGGTACATAGAATAATCCGAATAATAGAAGATTCACTGAAAGAAAAGAAAATATGTTATAGTATATTTCTTGATGTGACCCAAGTTTTGATAAGGTATGGCATGCCAGGTTAAACCATAAGCTGCGTCATCTAACAAAGCAATACTGTGAAATATTATAATCATATCTCTCAAATAGGTTGTTTCGAGTTAAACATGGAAATGAATATTCAAACTTCAAGGAAATAAGTGCGGGAGTCCCACAAGGAAGTGGCCTTGGACCAATATTGTACTTGCTGTATACAAGTGAGATTTCACAAAATCCAGAAACGACAATGGCCACCTTTGCTGATGAGTCCATCATTCTAGCTGTTGGAGAAACAGAAGAAGCAACAATTAACAAACTTCAAATTGCAGTAAATGAAGTCAACACTTGGACTAAAAAGTGGCATATTAAACTTACCAAAACAAAATCTACTCATGTTAATTTTACACATAGAAAAATAAAAAACCTACCTGTGATTATGAACAAACAAATAATCCCATATGCAAACCAGGCCAAGTATTTGTGCATGACACTTGATGCTAAGTTGAAATGGAAGGTACATGTTAAAAAGAAAAAAGAAGAACTTGACATAAAGTATAGAAAAATGTATTGGCTCTTAGAGAGATATTCTGAACTTAATATACAAAATAAATTGCTCTTGTATAAGCAGATATTAAAACCTCTATGGATGTATGGGTTGCAGATTTGGGGATGCACCAAGAAATCAAATATTAAAATTATAAAACATTTTCAAAATAAAGTGGTACGTGGTATTGTTAATGCACCATGATACATCAGGAATGACCTAAAAATGGACACTGTTAGTGAAGAAATAAGAACAATGGCAGTGAAGCATGAAAAACGACTTCACAACCATTCAAACCCTCATGCACTTCAGTTATTGGATACCAGTGCAGTACCAAGAAGATTAAAAAGGACTAAACCTGAAGATTTAGTGCAGTGATGTGTGTTATTGCCTGAAAAATGCAATCATTGGAAGAGTATATTCATTGGAATAATTACTGCTACACAGCGACATAATTATGATAGTGAAGCTACTAGATAAGTTTCCACACATTGTTGTAGTATGAAATTGTAATAAAAAAAAAATTTGGGGGAGGAATTACTTATTGGATTCATATGATGAATAGCTTTTTCTATGGTAGAAATTTTTCATGGAGCCTGCAAACTAAAACTGCTACTAGAGATCTCTCTCATTGCAATCTTGGAAAACAAAATAAAAAATCAAACAACCAAGAAACCTACTGAACAAATATTAATATATGCTATTTATTATAAATGTACTAGTATGGCACATTCACAAGAGGAGTTAGAAATAAAATGTCTTGGATCTCTCATGAACAAATGATAACTCAATCCATATTATTGATTTTCAACATTGGTATATTTTTTCTGCTTCCATTAATAGTATACTGTGACATATCTGTTTGCTTTCTGGTCTTGCTCTGATTCTTGCTCCCAGTTTATTCTGAACCAGCATTAAACAACTAACAGAATCTGTGATTAATATCAATTTAATTAATTACTTACCTTAACAGGGCTCTCATGGTCCTGTTGGAGGCGGCGTTCTAGCTCCATAATGCGTTCTTCCTGCTCCCTAATTCGCCTCTCTTGCTCACGACAAACTCGCTGTAAATCAGCGTTTTCACTATGCATGTGTCGTGCACGAAGAGATCCTTCCTCCAACTTGCGGGCCAGGCGTTGTACAAGCTCAACTATCCGAGCCCGTGTTACCTCCTTAGCGTCTGTTAGTCCATCCAAAACCTCCACCACTTGTTCAACAACGCTGTCACCTATCAACAGATAATATTTACATTTTTAGAAAACTGAAGTTAACAATAATTACCTAATCTGTTTTTGAATTTAACTGAAAGAAAGATGTGCTTTATATGCAGAAATCATCCAAAATATAGTAAACATTCCATTTAAAATATTTTGCTTTTCTGCATGAGTGCACAAATTATCCTCAGATTTGTTTCTTATTCAACATTTACTTTCTTTTTTTTATTTGAATCTGGACTGTGTCAAAACAGCAAGATTTCTCATTCATAAACTAGATGTACCATATAATGGTAGTGGAATGAAGAGAAATCTACTGTGAGATAAAACACCTGCCGAATATTACATTTAACAGATGTCTTTTATTAATAACACAGAACATACAAACACACAAGGCTGTGCACAAAATGCATACAGTGGAAATATTTCATTGAACTTTCTTTTATGCTTTCAGAATGCTTAAATTCTGTGAACTGCAGGCCTGGTCCATGGATGGTTCAGCTGAAGGCAGGGCTTGACAATTTCACCCATTCATGGCACCAACTGCTTTAATTTGTGAAGCAATAATGAACAAGGGCCAGTTGCTGCTCTCAAAATGTCATTATTGTCAAATTCAGTGACTAATCTATACATTTCATGTCTGCATAGAGCTCACTTTATATGAAAATAAATGCAAAAGCATTTATTAGTCATGGCACACTCTGTCTCCAGTAAAATAATATTACTTTTGCTTTCTGTCTCAGCATCAACCAATCTCTGACTGCCATGTTTATAAATTTAAGCTGGTCATGGGTGACATTGACGAACGTTGCCTTCTGGTATGCATGGACTAACACTGAATGCTGAAAGAAAAATGTTATATTCTCACTATATAACATTTCATGTACCACTACACAAAACAAGACATTTGGGCATAGATGATGGTAAATGAAAGATTTTATAATACTGACATTTTAGGTAAATTTAATTGTCAGTGGCTTAAGGACATGAGAAGGCTACATAATTAAATTCCAAAGCTGTGATATCTGCTGCTAGTTACTGATAAACAGCAACTTGATGTTAGCCTTAGGAAATCAGTACTTCCATAGGTTGAGCAAAAATATTAATTTTTTGAACTATAGGTTTATAGGCAACTCAAATTGTAGTAAAACTGCAGTAATCAAAACCATTATTATCATGTCAGTATTTTTGTACAAATTTACAGGTCATTTCCAATTCAAGTGTAGGTATCAGTTACCATTATGTACACCAGACACATAAAATGAATTACATAGGATAATGTGGTGAAATACATATACAAACAGAGGGAATAACACAGCTGTTAACAAACAAACCAACAAATACATGGACACCACATCTGTATTACACTTAACAGTTACATACATTCTGATGACTGAAGGTGAAATTCCTCCAGGAGTCATAAAGGCAGTCAAGTTAAAAGTAATTTTCGTCTTATTACTGGTAATGGGAAAGCAACTTACTTCAGTTTGACTAATCTTTTATTGCACTTCTATTAGAGGAGCCCAAATGGTCTGAACCTGGCTAAGAAAGATTCAAATTCCGTAAGTGTTAATCTTCTCATTATTCCTTGATCCTAAGATACTTTGGACATTAATTACTGCTAGTATTATTTCTTCTTTTTGAACCAGTCATCTCTGATACAGAATCAAAACTGAAAGTTATAATACACATAAAGTTGCAACTTGATCAGAACTGCAGGCAGCTGCATTTTAGCTTCAGCTATATGTTCACATATATTGTGTGTGAAGTGAAAAGCATTATGGATATTAATATCATAGATACATGCATGTTAAAACATAATTACAAGCAATTATTTAGAGCTAGAAGTTTTGTCATTTATCTTATTCAAATATTTATTCTGAAAGGATCAATTTTCCTAAACTGACTAGGCCTACAACTTTTGTGGCGCAGGATGGAGGGCTGCAAACTCAGAAATAAAAGTGAGAGGAAGAGAGGAAGAGAGAAAGAAAGAGGGAGAGAGAGAGAGGGAGAGAGAGAGAGAGAGAGAGAGAGAGAGAGAATGAGACGCAGATGCTATTAAACTATGGAGTGCTGTCAAGCTGTTCAGTACTTTTTGTTTTTCTTGCTTTTTTCAGCCTTTCCTTCTTTTTTTCTTTCTTTCTTTTTAAGCAGCTAATCATTTATGTATCATTACCCATCCTGAGCTGTATGGAGAGGTGGATAATTATAAAAGATTTATTAGGGAACTCTGCACTCAAAAAGTTTGCTATTGAAAACTGTTCTAAAGCTATAATGGTTTGTATATTGCATACTAAAATCATACTGACATACTGATTCAGTGTACAAATATGTAGTCACAAAGCACTTGACAGATTAACCAAAGCTCTCCACATCTAGAGAGACCACAATAGGTTAACAAAAAGTGGGAAGTAGACCAAACTGTAGCAATTGATGGAGGTATCTTCCAAAGCTAAAAGAGATTTTGCAAATTGCAGTCTTCAAGGGAAATAAAATACTGACTCCTACTACGGCAACAAAACCAGAAGTCTTATAAATCCCCAGTTTTGTTGGCAAAACCATGAACTGAAACAAAGGCCTGGCTCTATGGACAGAAACCCCTTAAACAGCAATTTGTAATTCATTCAAATAGGCTCCAAACATAGTAATACAGACAATTATTCATTCTGCCATGTTAGACAAAGGAGATAAAACTGTTGCATAGTAAAGAAAGAAAGAAAGAAAGAAAGACAGACAGAGAGAGAGGGAGAGAGAGAGAGAGAGAGAGAGAGAGAGAGAGAGAGAGAGAGAGAGAGAGAGAGAGAAAGAAACTGTGACAAATTAAACATCAGAGTTTATCAGACAACAAAATTAGACAAACATCTTATTAAGCCAATGAAAAACTAAATAATCAGAATTATCTCCATATTTCAGAAAAAATAGTTTAGAACTGACATGGAAATGGGGCTGTAATGACAATAATTTGAGCAGTCTGAGCGAGCAGGTGATCAGAGATTTTGTACATATTTTTGGGTGTATGTTGCCAATGTAGCTCAGAACTGAGAAAAAGAAATTAAGTAATGGCAAAATCCTTGTCTTCCACATTACGTATACCTTTTAAATGCTGTTTCAAAGAGAGATAACAAAACAAATAAATAAAAAAGCTAACAATGCTGAAACGCAATTGGGAAGTTAATACCAACCAAGGCTACAAAATTTTATCAATATTGCCTTTAATGACTGTGATCTGGAGGCTTGTAGCACTAAGGAATGCAATATTACTATATTTTGTATGAGGGACAAATTCTTTTCTAATGAATTAGAACCATAAAAACAAGTTTCAGACTGCTCATATTACATAACCGCATACACTTTTTATAGAGTTTGCTCCATATTATCTATCGACAGTTTAAAGAATTAGCAAGTACAAAAAGCCAAGAAAGGAAGTTCTGAAGGTAGGAAGGTACCTATAATCAAGTGATTCATGTCAATATTGGGACTTGTTTGGCCCTCAGTCAAACTCTGAAGGTAGCAGGATAACCAGTACTCATAACATTGCTTTTCCTAGAGGCTCTCAATTACTGGAATTATGCTGAATTTATTAAACAATTTGGAAGTATTCTGATAGCTATTTCAAGCATTTACACACAAGCTTTTAATAAGTGTTGTCATTTAGAATTCTTGTGCACAAAATAAATAAGCCATGCACAAATATTAACCACACTGTAGAAAGTGCAATATTGCCCATAGGATGGTTTATCTCGAGCAGTAGGAATGTCATTCTCAAAAATGCTCCAGAACATAAACACTGAAGACATTATGAGCATGCTTCTTTGAAAGAATTTAAATGCTCAAGCCAGAACATAACCCAAAAGTATGGGCAATAGATGTGTAAATAAGTAATAGATATTGGGTCTTATTTTACAATAACATAAATCTGAATGTAATAACCAAAATATCCAGATTAATAAATAGATAAAGAGTGTGCTGGCTGAATTTTATTTTGCTAAATGTTATAAGTTGTAATATTTTTTTCGAGCTTAAAAACATGTTTAAGATTAATATTTTAAATTACTTTATAATTTGTGTGTAACCAATAGTAGCAGGTTTGAATAAATAGATTAAATATACAAAATTGCAGGGATTTATGTGAATCAATCAAGAGGCTTCTATGATACTTTCAGAGTTTGATTACAATGGCATAATTGCACCTTCATGCAAGGCAAAGGAAGTACAATGCTTTTTCCCCACACAGTGGTCACAGCCCAGTAGAAGGCATGCCAGCAGATACACCTGAGACTCACACAGTGCACTGCACATGTTTGTGGCTTGTAACAGCATGATATGAGTAAATTGCTGTTTACTGAAGCCATTATCTAGTTTGTTTTGTTTCTGTTTCAGGCTTATAAACTTATGAGTTTTAAACAGCACACATTTAAGTTAGGAGTGGTATATCTAACCAGTTGTTTCCTTTCTGTGCACATAAATTTACAAGTTTTATGTGATAATTAAGTTATGAGTGTAACTGGTGATTGTGCAGTTTTCTATTATACCTCAAAATTACTCCTTATCACAAAGGATTTTTATATACAATACATATGTGATAAGCTCTTGTACAGAATTCAATAATGATTGGAAGTTTTTAGAACCAGTGAAGTTCAATACATTAATTGAAGCTAAGTGTTATTTACACTATACTTCATTATACCTTACCTTCTGAATATGAGGTATAATGGAAATAAAATTTACCTTCAGTTAATCTTGTAGGGAAGTTAGAATCTGATTTGAAACATAATTCTCAAGTTTACCCATCATGAACAGAGAAACCATAAAAGATTTGAGAAGAAATTTTGGAAAACAAGGTCCATTCTGGACGCAAAGCAAAAAGTAAATATGCCAGTTCTTACTGAGCAGAAATTGGATGAAATTGGAGATTGTTTAGTACACTCTCCTCAATAATTCCTAAGGCAGTTTGCACAGGAAACTGTTATTTTGATGAGTTCAGCATGACAAGGTACCAAACTCTTAAAATTGAAACCATACAGGGTCACTGTGGTCCATGGATTGCTGCCATGTAATCAGTCTGGCAAATTTCTGTAATTGGACTCTCCAAAATATCAATGATGGATAACTGACCAACACTTAATATTCTTCTCTGACAAACCATGGTCCATTTACATGATTTTGTGTCCCTACAAAATAACAAGTATTGGAGCACAAGATAACCTATTTTACATATGAGATCCCCTTGCATAATGTGGAAATTGATCTTTTGTGTGCAGTAAATTCATGCAGAATAATAAGACTATATTTTTTGAACAAATAATGAAGTCAATGAGATACAGGAATGTCATATTCACACCATTCTTTTAACAGTTGGTCAACATTGAATGCCAATCTGGAATTTTTTTCAACAAGATTCTACTACTGTGCATAGGTACGACTGATGAGTCATTAAATTTAATTCAGGACATTCTTGAAGATAAATTAGTAAGAATTGTGGTCCTAGCAATCTCCTGAATTAACTGTATGTGATTTTTATCTATGGAGGAACTTAGAAAAATAGTGTATACAACAAATCCCCATACATTGGAATAACTAACAGAAAAAAATCAGGTGAAAAATTTATTTGATTCTGGATACTGGCAGAAATGCATGAATAAAGGAGGATAATATTTCCAACATCTCTTAAGATAAGGTATGTATTTATTCATCATAATTGCAACTATAATTATGAGAACGGGGAACAGTTGCAGGAGTTCTTTCGTGGTAGATCAAGCCAAGGCGGCCAGTGTGTCAACTGCCAAGCAGTGACCGCAGTGTGAGATAAAAGCACTGTACATGTCTATGAGGATTTTATGGCAGGACTTTTTTTTTGAGGTGTTTATATTTTGGTGTAGTGAGTGAACATGTGGAGAAGCACAAGCAAATATGCACAGGACACCACAATAAGCAACTGAAGATTTAGATAAAGCTTTAACACTCACCAAAGCTTGCCTTATGTGTTCACAAAAGATTTAATAACGACAGTTTAATCTGAAATGAATATGCATGTTGTGATCATGCTTTGAAAGAGTCCTCCAGCCTACTGTTATTACTAACCATACCGCAAACCCACTCTTCTATTTATTACAAACTCTAAAAAGGCATTGCAAAAGTTGTACAGACCTTGAAAGAGTCCTCCAGCCTATTGTTATTACTGACCATACCATAAACCCAATCTTCTATTTATTACAAAATCCAAAGAGGCCATTGCAAAAGTTGCACAGACCGGCAGAGCTTCCAGTTGGAACAAACTCTGCAGCATGTTATACAAAGATTCCAATCATGGTATCCCAGTGTGAAATTTAAACAGCCTCAGTTTGTGTTACCATAACGTCTCAATTCAAAACTATGTTCCACACTGATTTGAAGAAAAATAAATGACCTCTTGAAGGTTATGTTTGCTAAATAACATTCTTACTGATAATGGTACACTTGATTTCTTTGTACAGTCTTCAGATTCTGATTCGTCAAGTGATATAAGAATTTAAAGTTCATAACTTCAAATGATGAGTGTGGTAAGACCTTTGTATGAGGGTGCTTTGTTTATTTTCCTAAAAATATTTATATTATGAATGATAGAACAAGTAAGTAACTTAGACATGAGTGATACTTTATGTCTATTGTCACAAGCAATGTGATTATTATTAGTTATTACAAAAGCTATATAATACATTTGCCAAATATTGGATTAACATAATTTTTTCTTTGGAGAGGAGGGGGTCCAGCTAGACTGAATATACAGCCCACTAAGAAATTGTTTTGTTGAGGCAGCAGTTTCTTTGAGCAGTATTTGGTGTTACTCCTAATATTGTGTAGGTACACAACTGTTTCTTGCCTCTTGCACCACAAATTTTTCATTTCTTGCTGCTTATGGACCACATTTTGCAGCACAACCATTAATATTGTGTTTTTTGTTTCAAGTTTTTTGTATTTTGTTCATAGTGTTCTAGAAACATCTTCTATGTGAAATTATGAACCCTTACTTCCAATGAAATACAATTAGAGCAGGCTTGTAGAATTGTAACATAGCTGTGTGTCACATCACCTAACCCCTCATTGAAGGCAATGGTAAGGGCTTATCATCCACAGAGTTTGTGATTTACCACTCACTTGCTTGCATATGATGGAATGTGCAAATGGGCTGTGGAAGGAATACCTTACTACCCAGCTTTATTACCTTTCTGCACTTTGCTTAGTAATATTATTGGAAAATGCTCAATGTACTCCTATGGTTACATCAGTGGAACTTCAGGACAGCTAGTTTGAAACTAAATGTATAGGTAGCACTGCATTTTTGTGCAACTGCCTCTCACTGTGTTTATCTAGGAGTGATGAATATGGAATTACCACATTAAAGTGGTGCATTTGATCTACAGCTACAAACCACAAGCAGGTATTTCATTTAAATACTCTTTTCAAATGTCATATGGCACTGTTATTTTGTCCTGACATGTAACAACAGAACAAATATGCACATGCAAGATAGCATTTTGTACTAATTTTCACTATCCCACTCATTCTATTCACAAGTAGGTATCACCAGAGCCGTTTGACACCAACATGATGGTCTAAATTTGAAAAAAAATAAACCATACCCCTAAATAAATGTTACACTTATTATACTGCTTCAGGGTCATCAGTGAACTTGAAAAATACCACCCAATATGACACTATGTTGGAGGACATTAATAACAAAAGAAAAGAAAAAAAGAACTTGAAAACAAATGCATTCTTGTGTTGCCATAATCTGGCTGTACCTTTCAAGATATTATGATAAGATATTATGTTGCTACTTTCAAGTTCACTAATAACATTGTTGGCCCTGAAGCAAAGCTTTCAGTAATTGGCATGAATTCAGCAGAAGTTCTATATGCTGCACATAAAAGGATTCTCTTTAATTCAAAGAAACTGAAATATCCAACAACAAAGAGCTCTTACTGCTCTCATAATGTAGGGTCATTAAAACACATGGTAACCCATTCACAGGCTCTCTCCACTGCACGAGGGAACTGAGAGTCACTGAGGAAATGGTACTGACATTTGTGCACTGAAACCCTTACCCCCTCACACAGTCAGCACATCTCTCATTGTTTCATTAAACAAAATAGGTCCTATATTTTTCTAGCACTTATCGCACACAATATTCCCATTTTTAAGTCATAGTGAGGGGTTTCACACCATCATTAATAAATTTCAAGCTTCAGGTTTGGTGTTAGGCAAGGAACATTCTACAGTACATTCACTACAAAACCTGGCCTACAGGTGCACGGCCTGTCTCCCAGAGACATACTGCACGACTTGGCTGGCAGTCGCATGACCCATTTCCTGGTCACACATGCATGGACGTGAAATCAAGTTTCAAATCACATTAACAATTATCAGAACAAACACAAAAGATGCCTTATCACAGGAGATGTTGGAGATGCCGTCCATCTGCTTCAATACATCTACAGCATCTTCTGAGGCAAGTTTCATTCACGTGCGTTAGTTCACTTCTGAAATAGTCTTAATTTCTCTCCTGATATTTAGTTTTAATTTTGTCTTGTGCAAAGTGCCTAAGAGATTTTCAAGGTGACCGTTCTAATATTTCTCTGAGTTTGTCTAATTTCTGCTCCATAAGCACACGCCATTTAACCTTACTTTTCCTATCACCAATTGATCTCATCTCCGTGAATTTATTTACAAGCAAACGAATAGTGTCTCCACTCGGAACATGCATGCCCAGAAATTTAGTTTCAAATTGCCTTACAACTTCCCTACAAGATGATGTAAGCACATATGTATTCCACATAAATACTCTTGTTATTCTGTATACCGCAGTCGATTCATTTTGAAAACATTTCAAGCAAAACTAAACACTTCTAAGCACTGCATATGTTATTCGTATGTGAACTGGACTAGAACAGCACAAAACACCTACCTATCAGAAGTAAGACTGATGTACGTGTGATGATTAGCACATGAATGCAGGGAAATGTAGTGAAGGTCACATGGGTCATTCACTTGCCAGCTAAGTTTTGTAGTAAATGTACTGTAGATCAGTTTTAACAGAAAATAAACTACATGAGTTTAGAGCGATCACCTCTAAAATCATAAAGAAACTAATTGAACAAATTAATGTGAACAAAGTCAATATTGGACTTCAGAAAACCTGTGCTATTGCATGAAATGCCTCACTATGGTGTGGTGTGTGATAAGTGCTAGAAGAATAATAGGACACAGTTTGTTTATGAAACAACAAGAGATACGCTGCCTGTTTGTAAGGTAAGACTTTAGTGCACCTCTGCCAATACCATTTTGCAGGCATTTCTCAGTTCCTCTGCACAGTGGAGACAGCCTGCGAAGAGGTTATCATAAATGTTAATGACTGTATACGAGACTGTGTTCAATAAGTTATCTACTTCAGTATCTTATATTGCTACATCAGGTGTAATCTTACTCGTGCAGGTTGGGACATGTTTTGACATGTCACAGACCCAGTTACAAATCTATCTGTGGTAAATGTTGGCAATGAGAAGATGGTAAGTGTAGTGGCGTGCAGGTCTACAATGAATACAATGGATTTGGAACTTCATTCCATGATAAAGTTCCTCACAAAAGAAGGTAAAAAGCCAAAAGAAATCCACGAATGGATGGTTGCTGTATATTGTGTGATGCTTCACTGTCTTACTACCAAATCAAATGTTGGTCCAAGCAATTCAAGTGGGGCAGGGAATCAATTGAAGATGATTCATGTTCCGGTCAGCCAGTGGAAGGATCTTCAACGGAAATGTGCCAAAAAGTGGAGGATGTGATTTTGGAAGATTGTCCTTTTAAGGTCAGTGTTATAGCTCATGAACTGGGCACTTCAGCTGGCACAGTTCATAACATCATCCAGTCTTGATGATGTCAGAGGTCAGTTCCCAATGGGGCCACAAATGTTGACACCTGAGCAGAAAGCATGTAGCCAGCAATTTAGTGGAGATAATTTACACATGCTTAGAGCAAACCCAGAAAACTTCTTCTCAAGAAATGCTACAGGGGATGAAGCATGGGTCCATCATCATGATCCAAAGAACAAACAAGAGTCCTTGCAGTGGAAACACAAAGGGTCTCCTACCCTCAAGAAATTTGATGTGCAATAATCAGCTGGATACATTATGGCAACAGTTTGTTGGAACTCAGAAGATGTTCTACTGTTGGAATTCATGCCACAAAGACAACCATTATTGGAAACACCTATGTTTTTACAATGGTAGCTTCACGCAAGAATATCAAACAGAAACACCACGGGAAGTTGTCAGCTGGTGTTCTGCTGCTTCCTGACAATGCACCCGCACACAAGTCGTGCTTTTCACAGGCTGCTATACAGGAGTGTGGGGCTTTGTAGAGCTTAACCTTCCACTCTACAGTCCAAAACTGACTCCCAGTGATTACTTTCTGTTCAGAAACCCTAAAAAAATTCTGTGTGGGTGACAATTTCCCAACGACAAAGAATTTAAGGCAGCTGTAACAGGGTATTTTGACAACCAATCATTTTTTTCTGAGAGTATTCTATCACTGGGGCCAAAGTGGACTAAGTCTGTTGCAGTTAAGGAGGACTATGCTGAAAAATAATCTGATGAATTCCATCATCAGATTTCATTTTCATGCTCAGGTAGATAACTTATTGAATGACCCTTGTATAACAGCTTGTGGCATCTTCCTGGTTGTGGAACATGTCTATGAACATAATCTTAGCTACTAATACAAGACAGCTGCTACTTGCATAATGGTTTACTGCAGGTCATCGATAGCCAGTGGGCCACAGTTTCGGCTGGAGCATGAAGTTCTAAGACTTTACTGGCAATTTCCACAAACTAATGGGACTATGGAATACAGGAAACTATAACATCTAATCCATGCCACAATAAAGAACAAAGATGAAAGCTGATTTGCATTTTGCTGTTCGGCCTGCAAACTAAAGGGAACAGTATGATATACATCACTGGCAACGGATACTGGTTTTCAACATATAATAATAAAGGGGAATAGAAAAATTAGAGCAATGAACCATTACTCAAAAGCATGACTTTTATTTTCTGAAATGTAGAACTTTGCATTCAAATGTAAGACACCTTGTCAAGCAACAGTTTTTCTTGCTATTATGTTATACACCTTTCTTCTTCACAAAGGAGCTGAAGTTAGGTATGTAACTCTTGGATGTGCAAAAGGTGTAATTATCATGCATAACATTCATGAATCCTGTGACTCAAACATTCAACAAAGTGCAATAGTTGGGAAAGTGATTTACTACTAGTTGAACTAGTTTCAGATGAACATATTATAACTACACCAATGTGAAAAGTGCAGAAAGTGCTTTCCCTTTGCCTAACATAACTAAATGCTTTATCCTTGTTTGATTATCCTACTTATTATCCATGTAGCATGCTTGTTCCCTTTCTTCATAATTCTGTGGGTCTCAAACTGAAGATCATGCTGCCATCCTGGTTACTTGTTGATTATATTTGTGTAATCCCTGTTGCTAGTTGGCTTGAATCATCCATTCATGTTTCATGGGCTGAACTGCAACCCAACTATCCAACTGATCAACTACTTGTCAACTGCCCCTTCATATAGGTGAAGGTTGGCTTTTACGAGCTTTCTAAAATTCAAACATGTATAGATACTTAACTTTCAGGGCAAAACTTCTGTTAGAATTTCCAAAAATCTTTTGGTAATTGTCACACTTTTTCTACTTTTCCCCTCCCCTGACAAATCTGACAGCCTGCACTAGTTAGCTTGATATGATGCAGTACCTTTGTAACAATACCAATATGGAACTTGTGAATACATTATACGAGATAGCAGTACAGGAATTTTGCTGAGCGAAGTACATTTAATATTTATAAACCAAATCTTTAAATGTAGGATCTCTTGACGTTTTTACTGGATACAGACATATGAGGCCAGACATACAATTTGTCTAGAAAATTTACAATATCTGGTCATCCTATGTAAGGGACTTCTGACTGTCACATTATACAGTAGGTTCACTACAAAACTTGGCCAACAGGTGCATGTCTCCCAGAAATGTACTGCACGACTTGACTGGCAGTCGCAAAGCTCATCTTCTGGTGACACATGCATGCACCTCAAATCAAATCTTAAACCACAATAACAATTATCAGAATAAACACAAAACATGCCTTATCATGGGAGATGTTGGAAATGCCATACATCAGCATCAATACATCTATGGTATCTTCAGAGGAAATTTTCATTCACACGCATTAGTTCAGCTTCTGTTATAGCGTTCATTTCTCTCCTGATATTTTGTTTTAATTTCATCTTGTGCAAGGTGCCTAAAAGGTTTTTCGAGGTGACCATTCTAACCTTTCTCCGATTTTGTAATTTGTGTTCCGTAAACACATGCCGTTTTACCTTTCTTTCCCTATCACGAATTGGTCCTATCCCTTGAATTTATTTACATGCAGATGAATGCTGTCTCTACTCGGAACAGGCACACCAGGAAATTTAGTTTCAAATTATCTTACTACTTCCCTACAAGATGATGTAAGCATTTACGTGTCTTACATAAACATTCTTTGTGGCACTGTATACTGCAAGCCCATCTCGATAGCGTGATGGTTAGCGTGTCTGCTTCACGTTCAAGAGGTCGCGAGTTTGAATCTCGCTTAGGGTAAGTTACCGGGTAAGGTTTTTTCCGAGATTTTCCCTTATCCAGAGAAGACGAATGTCGGGTAACTTAAAGCTCCATGGACCTCAGGCTCATTTGAGCATCATTTCACCCGTTTCATTCATTCATCATCCGATATGACATTACGTTGGAGGATGTTAATTAAAAAATTTTTTTTTAAAAAAATGTATACTGCAATTGATTCATTTTGAAAATACTTCTAAACACTGCTAATGTTATTCAAGAGTGAACTGCACTACAACAGCACAAAACACCTACCTAACAGAAGTAAAACTGACGCATGCACAATGATTAGCACATACACGCAGGGAAATGTGGTGAAGGTCACATGGGCTGTGCACTTGCTGGCCAAGTTTTGTATAAACATACTCTATTTTTGTTAATAAAAACCATAAGCAAAATTACTTCAGATTTAAATCCATATGAAAATAAACACAGCAGAATTATGAGCTTCCTAGGGCACTTTCAGAAGAACTCAAATCCAGCACACTCATATTTAAAAAGAAACTTTCAGGGGAGTGGTTTTGTTGCAGAAACGTGGCATGGCATGTAATACTAATCAGTAAGAGTCCAAAGTCTCTGATAAGCTGCTCATAGCAGAGTCATACATGTTGGGGGAAAAAAAATAAAGAAAAAGCACTTCACTCCTGTAGAAACTGCCGAGGCATCAAGTCATCTGAATTCTGTGAATAAGCTTACCTGAGTGTACTGTCTATCTTATGAGACACACAATATATTGCAAGTGAGCAGCATATCAGGGAATCTTTAGACTCCAATGATTAGGTTTACACTTCAGAGGTACAAAACCATGTCCTTGCCCATATGTTCTGCCACATTGTCATGCCTCAATAGTTATGGGTAATTATCTAAAGAATATGTGTTGACTTTTAAGTGTGGAACATGGTGAATCCATTAAAAGACCACCTGGAAAATAAGCCATTTAAATAAATAAAAATAGAATAAGCTAAAACAAATACTTTTGTGGCTTCGTCTTTTGCGGTTAATTTGGATTATGAATATGATCTGAAGTGGTGATAGCAACGTTAATCACAGTATGGAATTAGGATGCAGAGAGAAATACATATGTATAATTTTACCAGCTGTCAATGGAGTGCTCTACAATGACGATATCATGACAATGAGGATGAAAATTATGAAGTAATTGACAGAATGAATGACGAGTGATGCTAGAGTACTCAGGAGAACGCTGACACCACTCCATCTGCCAAAAATTCTGCTCTCAGATTCTGGGACCAGGTCTAAGGCACCTTGGTACATTCAAAGTTCCACTTATGTTATGGAGATAATTTGCCTAAAATTTTAGCTCATGCAAAGAGCCTAGAGAAGAATAATACATATCACATGCCAATTATTTCAATCTACTGTCATGCACCTAAAGTTGCTCATTGCAATATAAATGTATTATTTACAATTTTGCTTAGTTCTTTTTTTAGAAACATTAAAGCTTAGTTCACCTCCCATATGCATAACTCTTGCCATAAAAGAAGCATCTTCAGTGTCCATTCTCCAAGTAATGAACTCAAAATTGTATATATGTGAAATTTTGACTCAAATTAAGGAATGATCTAATAGCAAAGTGTTTGTAGAACATAAAATGAAATTCAGCTTCCTTAGTCACCTTCCACAAGAGTACCCAGCCTTGCTTATAGTATTATTTATTCTAACAATTACATACCAAAGAGCTGAAATAGCATTTTATATTAAAATGTGCATGGGTTGCAGAGTCTACTCAAAACCAAAAATGGATGCTGTAGTTTGTTTTGTTCTGCTCTGCAGAGTTCACAAATTATTAAATAACAACACTGCAGGACAAAGGAGCTAACTTCTTTATTAAAGTAGGGGAACCAACAATTTGCAGACAGTCCTAAAGGAGATGATATGACTAGTAGTTGTGTTGAAGAGTTTTATTTAATAATTGTATAACTGTTACATTTTACTACACAATACTTGCACAGTTTGCACATTTTTATTTTACTTCCACAAGTATTCCAAGTGTACAACAACCATCTCAAAGGACTTCGTGTTATGCATTCAAATCACATATGAAAAATATTGAATTTTTTTTAAATTCTTATGTACAGGGTTCAGAAAATACCACTCAGTAATAACACTGAATTCTTTAAGTACAGGATGCAACTTTCTATAATCCTAAAGAAGAAGTGACTAGAAAATTTTATCAAATGGGACATATTGTCCAAAAATAAATTGTAGAATCTTTAGTTGCTATCTTTGCATCTGTTACAATATTTTTATACAAAATACAGTATGAACATTTTCATTGCACTGCAATGGTTTCTCAAAATCTATATTAACCGCATCAAAGAATGTTTATAAAAATTTTCTATTTTAATTCCGATATGCAAGTTTCAGAAAATATCAATCAATAACAACATTGTAGAGTTAGACTGATCTGTTGAAGTACAAGGACCTGACATAAACAAGTAGTACCCCTATTCCAAAGCAAAAAGGAAGGAATAGTAAGCAAAGACTGTGTTATTTCTTTACTGACTGAGCATTGTTCAAACATTTTCCTGTAATGTTTATTCCAATTATCTGCAGTAAACCGAAAGGCCATGTTCCAGGCTGAAAAAGATGGTCTCTAAACAAAGAGCTACCAATAGGCTAGCCATGCATCTTCTTTCTCCTTCCGTCGGGCCCTAATGACCTAGTTGTCGACGGGCCCGTAAACCCCACTACTCACTCTTTCTCCTTCCTGGAGACTCCTCTTTTACAAAGGGGGAAAACTATCACAGAAATTTTCTGACAATTTTGTAAATTGTTCTTTGTTCTGGGAATAAGATTTCAATATAATATCACATGAGCTGCCTTTCTGGCAATGACATATTGTATACCAACTGTATAGAAGCCACAAAAAATATATTATTAGCTACTTTATGGTTACAGCATCTGCTAGTGCACTCACTTGGCACAGAGTACTGTTAAGCTAACCACTTTCTACCCTTCTGTAATTGTTGCTCCTATTTCAGATGACTAGTAACAGCTTAATTTTAAAGTGAAATAATTAACCAGGACTGTGGTTTTCTGTAAACCATTGTATTAATCTGTTCAAACCAAATTAATGTGGCCCAACTGCATCAATAAAGGCACACAACATACAGATCTTTAGCACAACTTAAAACTGATATGTAATAAGGAGTATGGGATGGAGATAAATGAAGATGAAATAATAAAGCAAGCAGACAGCTTTATATACTAAATATGTGCCAAAAGTAGTGACTTAAGCTAGCAATAAATGAAAAAGAAATAATAATGGCAAAGGACACTTTTAACAGCAAAAGAAACATCTTCTGTGGGACCTGGATGTAAGACATAAGAAAGAAATTAGAGAAATGATTTGTGTGAAGTGTGAATATTTCATTAACGCCAGTGAAAACAATTTCATTTATTAAAAATGCAAATATGGGTAAGAGTGGAGGTTATGAAATAGATAGATGAAATAGATTTAATAAAGTACCAAAGTATTTCATGAGCAGAGTTTACCACAAAGTTTTGGATTTTGTGGTCTTCCAATAATGTTCATTATTAGATTCCCGATGTTTCTTTATGGACTGTAGCAGACAACAGAAAGTGTTTTCTGGTACACACTCTCTTCTCAACAGATTCATTTCATCAGAAAAGACTCATTTTGGATTACCAATAGATGACTGTGGGAAGAGATGGTATGGCGTGAGCATGGATACATGTATCAAGAATTGCCAACCACATTTTTGTTTATGTTGCATGAGTGTTCACATAATCCAGTAGTCTCAACCTACGATAATAGTGCTTACATAGGGACCACAAAATGAAGTATAAAATCCCAAATTTCAGAGTATAAAAGAAATTGGCTAGGACAGATTAAAAAATCTGCAGTAGATGAGCATGTGGTAAGTTTAGATAATCAAACATGTTATGTGAAGAAACAGAATTCCTAGCTACTAACCAAACACTATTATAGTAGATTACTAGATTGCTATTGAAATAAACACTCATACAACATAAATAAAAGAAGATGGAAGATCTGAGACTAGGTGCCAATTCTTGATAAGCATATCCACGCTGGTACCACACACACCCCTCTCTTCCTCAAATACAAGTCAATCAATACTGTCTGCTCTACCTACATGTTCCCACTGGCAGTGCACAAAATTAACCTCAGATAAAATGTACCAGTTGAGAATTATGTGTGTGTATGCACACATCTGCATATATAATAATACACACAGCGTGTGACAAAATATAACAGTAAAGAAATGCACATTAAATGGTCCATGGAGAACTTAATTGCTGTAATACAATGAACATTTTTGCAAAGAGTGGATAAAAGAAAGCTGAAAGCAATATTAGGAAGAGAAAAAGAGATTGCTTGGTACTTTTAAAGAGAAAAAACTACTCATCAAGGGACATATAAGAAGAATTGGTGAATAAGAAAAGGCTTCAGGGCAGAAAAATGAATCAAATTATATGTAATATCAAAACGCAAAGTGAAGATATGGTGGATGTGGAGCGTGAAAGAAACAGAGAAAAGAGCCAAGGTGGAGAGGAGATGAAGGTGTAAGGGTCCTCAACTACTAGGTCATCAGCACCCTACCAAGGTGGGAGCTGATGACAGTGGATAGCTGGGAGGAAGCAAAGAAAAGTGTGAATTCAAGAATAGCTACAGAAAAAATAGCGGCTGAAATAACTGATGGATCAATGAAGGTGAGGGGGAAATGGAGAGCTAAGCAGGAGAGAAGGAAAGAAAGAAGGAAAGAAAGAAAGAAAGAAACAAACAAACAAACTGAGAAAGGGATATTTCACTGAGAGTAACAAGGCTAAGAAAATGTTGGGTAATCCATAAATGTGGGAGCAGAGGGTTTTTATATATAGTGAAAGTGAGGTTATAGTAAAGTAGTGAAATTGGGATAATGAAGATAAGTGAAGTGTACAATGTAAACCAATTAATAAAGGTTGCAAGAGTGGAGCTGATAAGAAAGGTTAAGAAAGAGAGAAAGTGAATAAGGTTGGGAGATGAAATAAAGCAGGAAATAAAAATTCAAGGGTGGGAGCAGGATAAGATTAGTAATAGGGTAGGAAGCAAACATTCACAAATTAAACATGTGTAATGTGTATGTAAAAAGTAATTATACTGAAGGACTGCCCTTTGCCCTAACAGCAAAAGGGCCAGGGCTCAGGTCAGGGGTAGCCCAAGGTGTATAAGATATAGTACTTAATAAATCATATGCAATATTAAGATAAATGGTTCATATACACAAAGAGGAAAGTGGTAAGGAGGAAAGAATGTTGGAAGCTGAGTTTGGTTCAAGTGTCCAGTTTCCCTGCCTATGAAATATGGTCACCTAGATCTGTTTATGACTTTTCAGTTTTCATATACATTGTTTTGGAATAGGGGTAGTGTTTATATAGGGACTCAATTTTGTGTGCATACGTGTACTGAAAGCAAAATTATCATTACTCTTGAGAGAGGCAATACAACTACAATATTTTGTTGATGGGGCACACTGCTCTCCCCCCTCCCCAAAAGAAGTTTATTTAAAGAGTTGCATGTTAGAAAAAATTTTGATACATAGCATAGTATGAACACTTTGGTTTATAAAATAGTCACAGACAGCTACTCCGGTTAAATTTGTGACAATGAAGTCTGGGCCTGGCGCTTTTGTGCTATGTTTTAAATGCAGAGTTTCTTACAAAATATTTTTCTCCAGCTGTATTCTTCAACAGATATTTCAAAGGATATTAATTTCATTTTGTCCAGATTTAATTGCATACTATTTATTTCAAAATACACCATGCAGAAGATGAAGAAATTGAAGAGCATCTAGAACAGATTTTTTCATGATTGGCTATCTCTTTAGCTCCCAACAGTATTGTATATTATTACTATGCATATAATGTTAACATGTGTATTTCAAGAGCTGTTTATCTCATGTATATACATTCAACCTTACAAGTGGTGTCTTATTGACACTTTTCATTCTGTTCTCTATCAAAAAAGAAGATTAGACTAATAAGAAGTACTTAAAGATCCGTTGCAATAGTGAGCTGTGACTCCATGTGGAGCTGATATTTAATAGTCAGCTCTAAAAGCAGGCAGCAATTGGTTAAGGAAAGAATTTCATTGGAGTAAAATTGTTTGCAGCTGTCTAAGCTCTATGATTATAACTGACTAATGTTGCATGTTGCACTAAAAGACATAGAATAATGGCATAAATAATGATGTATAAATTCTTGACTTGCAATCTATCTTTGGGCTGGTGTACACAGCATACTTAGTAGCACTGAACTGTCCAAAAAGTTACATTAGAATTGTTTTTCTATGTCAGCTGTAGTGTTTTTTATGGGTCAGTTCAATTTTGTATGGAATGTGACCAATTTTCCTTGTCTAGGCATTGTTTAGAGCCAATTTACTGAATTATGCACTTTATGAGGGTCACCAATTTAACTTCTGGTAATGAGAACTCTAAAGCAGCGACTGCCAAATAATCATCATCCTTCTCACATTACTTTCTTATGCAGCTTTGCATCCTTTGAATCCAAGCCTAAATGCACTCATGGTGGTTGTCTTTTGTAGTTTCTTGCCAGTTTCCACTCCAGTCTGCACTGGTAAATCATCATAGAGAAATGAAGAGCAATGAGAGCTCTCCTTTGTTGCTTTTTGCACGCTTTCTTAGAAACTTCTGGCAGCAAACTGTCATGTACTAACTCGTAGCAACTGATGACTATTTTAACAAAGATCAACAAATGCCATTTTTAATGGATTCTGGTAGTTTAATAGGAGCATCATACAATGACAAACAAAAGCACACACAAAAAAACTGAATATTTGCTGTTGTAAGAGGCAATTGAATATAGCAAATTTTTATGAGGCACATCTACATTTTCTCAGATTTCACAAAATTCAACTAATTGTTATTTTATATTGCATGGTTGAAACTTAGACAATTAATTTAAATTTGAAAGTTAAGTTTGACAGACTGTACACTTGCACACTCACTTGATAGGCAATCACACAAAATGCAGCAAAAAAAAAGGTTTATGAGCTGATTGTCGATGTTTTGATTATAAGATTAGCAGCTGTTGTAGAAAGCTATGGCTTGGAACATCCTTAATAAGATGTTGCAAGATGCAGAATATTGTGAAGCAGTTCAGGAGAAGAAAAGTGGCAGACAAGTTGTCAACATCAAAAGAGTAAGAACAGTACAATTGCACCCTCCAATGAAGATCTGAATATAGACTATAACTGTATTGAAACAACATAAGAAAGAATGTGCAAAGCACAATGTTTGTGTTTCAATGAACTCATTCATTTTAGAGATAGCCAAAAGCTGAACAGGACAGATTCTTATAATACATGGGAGTGAAACTGCCTCAGAATTCCAGAGGGAAGAAAAATGATAAAAATACTATATAAGATAACAAGAAGGCTGAAAGATTCCTCTATGTGCCTCAACATTCAGGAAAGTTACAGGCAAGTCTGTTATTTATAGCCTCAACCAAAAGCTAGCAGAATAAAAATAATTGTCTGAACAGGTTATATTTATTTCATATGTATTTTTCTAGGAGTATCTAGAGATGTATTGCCAAAAGATATAACTGAAGGAGTACTACCTAAGGAGAATCAAGGGGCATGAATTCACAACCTGCAAGACAGGATGAAGAGCAGATGCAGTTCATTAAGAAGGATAAACTTAAGTGTAAATGCAGATCTTCTCATTACTCTAGAAATAAGGTTAAGGGGTCATATCTTCCACCGAAACTAAATCTTGAAAACATACATAATAGGTACAATGCTTCTTGAGTTACACAAGGGTTGTTGGGCAGCTCTGTTTCAAGGTATAAAAAGGTGTTCTAGAAATGTTTTAACCTGGCTTGCTCTATGCTTGCTGTGTTGTTGAGTTAAAGTCAGCTCAAGATTTAAAATTAAACTTATATATTGGAGAAGTATTTTACTGCAGACACTAGAGCAAGCAAAGCAAGTCTACAAATGGCTTGAGACTAAGGACAGAGGGGGAGGGGAATGAAACTAAGCTCTTCAGAACAAGTTCTAATGAAAGAAGATACAGAAAATCTTAACACAGCAATGGCAATGCATATGAGTTACATTGAAAGCTCAAGGGTATTTAAAGCATAGCTATTTGGTTTGTGAGAGGGTTTAGGTGTTGTTGAAAAGATTTAAGGAACCATTAAACAATCACTTTGAACTCAAAATATTGTCATACTTTGGGAAAGTTTGGGGAGGTTAAGGTTTGGGGTAAAGACAGTATAGTTAGGACATGAGATCATCCCCAAATTACCTGCCTAATGTAAGAAGATCAAAGAACAAACCAAGTCTTTTTCAAAATAATTGCTTTGTTTCCCTGATAGAAGTTGAGATGCTGAAACCTAGAAAGAGAAGTATTTTGAAAGTGTATTTGAAACAGCTGGCTTAAAAAACTGAAGAACAAACGTGCCTGAAAAAGTGGGTATATTGAGTCCTGCAATTCTTCTTTCTTTCTTTCTTTTTTTTTCCCTTTTTTTTCCGTTTTCTTTAGGTAAAGGCACTTAGTGATGGTTTTCAGTTATTCCTTTATGAAATGCCTAACAACAAGTATGGCCAGTACTATTTTTCTGAAATTTTTTTCAATCAATTACACTGAGCAAAACTAAAAAATACCCCTCCAGTACAATTTTGTAAATGGCATTTGTTGAGCCCTATTTAAATGGTTGTTAATGCTTTTCTCTCCTCCAAAGGTAAAATGATCACATATCTGCTTTTGTGGAAGAAAGGGCTACCTGTGTGATCCATTTTCATAGAGAACTCATCCAGAAAGGCCCATACTGCCAAATGAACATTGATTCAATGTTTGTACTGGTATATTCATATTTAATCACTTGCTACATGCCTAATACTTGTTACCATGAGGCCCAGTCTCAAATCTTTGGGACATGTAGTGGCAACATTTCACATTGGCTTATTGGTGATCCCCTGACACAACACCTGTCAGGATCACACCTCCTTCGCAGAGAGATGTAGGAGCAGTGCAGAATACGTTTTGGTTAAAGAAAGCATTTTCCTTTCTCTATATATCTATTTTATTTATGCTTTTTCTTATTTGGCTATTTCCTTAGCATGGTGGTAGCATAGCAGGAGGCCCAGGTTTGATTTCCAGTACTGATGTGGAAATTTTCTCCTGAGTGCACTCAGCCTCAAGAGGTCCCTGAGAGGTCGAATGAGGAGCTACTTGTGGGAAGACTAGCAGCTCTAGGTTACAAAGACCACATTCACCAACCAGGAGGGGCACTATGTCCCACCCTCCAGTACTGCACCCGTTTATGATGTCTGTTGTGGACAGAAGTGAGGGACACAACAGTAGAGTGGTAGGCCTTCGCCTGGCATCAGGCTGTTGCACCGCAGCATTTAGTTTAATTTTAATTGCTCTTACTTAGTCCGTCTACCTACTGTGGCTAATATTTATCAAAGTGATACCTTGTTAGGAGGAATGGTATGAAGTCTGCTGTTAATTTGTTTCAAGTACTCTCATCCCACAATTTTTCTACGAGAAAAATGTGGTGACAAGATTTGTTTTCCCAATTTTTGAACTTGCCTCTTAGTACTTCATACACATGAGAGTAAACAGCACCTTGGATCATTGATTGACTGAACTGTTATGTGTCATATGTTATGCTTAAAAGACCTATATTTTCACTTGTCCCAAGTACTCAGTCCTAGCCCAGCTTAAGTTCTGATTATTACGAACCTTACAGAATAATGCATGATGCCATGCTCTCACTCTGAAAGCCTATTTTTGCCTGGTGTATTCGAAACATACTTTGGTTGGAGATGGCAAGCATTTCAATCTCTGATTCTTAAAGACCCCAATCGTTGTGTACCTTTGCCTCCCACAAAAGTCACTAGACATTAAATACAATTTTGCTGCTGATTGGTTGGTTGGTGGTTGATTGCCTGACTACATAATTAATTGAGCAACAGAGCTACTGTTCATTGTTAAAAGTAAATATTATGTATTACAATACTCAGACAAAATTGACCAGGCATACCAAACAGTTTAAAATTTGTGTAACAGCAGTGTTTATGATAGCCACCTGTTCAGGAAAGGTGTATTCCTGAAGTTTAAGTGCACTCACAGGTGCAGCCACTGCAATCATGTCTTAGCAGAGAGACAAAGTGGTATCCACCAAGTATGGGACATATGCCATCATATTTTGCTAAATTAATGTTTTACTCTGACTGTGTGCTAAACAGCCATTATTTCATATTTCATGACACATTATGAGCAAAGGCAGCACTCTAAAACAAACCCAATACGCCTGGTCCTTCTGCCATGACCTATGTTTATACCATGAGATACACATTTAACTTTACGTAGCTATAGCTATAATAATCAACGATACAGGTGTTGCTAAAGTCTCCATGCATAAGGACTATGAATTTCAAATGGATATATCACACATGCACCCAATGTGATGATCTTCAAGAGTCATAGGAAAGAGGCCACATATGGTCACATAATTTCCCTGGTTGTTAGCATGCATACAAATCACAAGTAGAGCTGGTCTGTCTACTGCATCTTACTAGTGAATTCATCCACAGTATTATGGTCATGCTTATACCACTGTTCCTCATTTGAACACTTTGTTAAATGCATAGAGCTGGAAAAAAGTTATCTCAATGCACTAAAAGCTAATGACATTTTGTCATCTCTTCACCAAAGAAAGTCTTTCTATGTATGGAGACTTTTAGAAAATCCTGTATGATCTCTGAGCACCATTCCTTAGAGAGAACATGATACAATATACTTAAGTACATTATCAAGAATTAGGTTGCATATATGTGATTTGAAAAACTTCTCTAAACGAATAATACACAATAAATTTGAGTAAGCTCAGTAACCTTTGAGGCAGTTGCTGGCAATATACTGAAAATCGGAATATCATTACTTTCAATGATTTGTCATTATTATTAATTAGTGCAGTTATGTCCATCTAAATTCAAAGTGCATACATTATAACAGCTTTTAACATACAATAAATTCTCCATATATGTACTGATTTATCATAAGATCAACACAAATAAAACATCTACCAACAACATTATAGTTTATAACTGTAAATACAAGGGTTCCTCCAACAATAATGCTTCTTATTCTGTTTGATCACAATGCAGGGGGTGAATTTGCAGATGTGATGAACATTTCTAAATTACTTATTCTATTAACCCAGTATCAGGCGCAATATATATGCAAGATACCTTTCCTGCATTATTCAATATGTGCATGCAACCATTAATGTAAAGTGACTGAAACTCATTATGGCTTCCTAAAACATACTGCAGTACTCACTGGTTAATTATTGGCCAGTTGTCTGTTCTTTTGTTTTTTCATTCAATCATTAAAGGTAACTCAGAGATACATTGCACCACCTCACTACCTCATTCCTTTTGTAGTGCACGTACTGACGTGCATTATGTCAAAGAAACAAGAAGTGTCCAATGTGTGTAGTCCTAATGACTTACAAAAGGCTCTTGTAATACTGTGGGATGAAAATTAAAATAATGAAGATTTCTTTGGTGATAAAAGTAACTCAGATTGTGAAGGTATGACAGAAGCCCATGTCTTCATGTCATGAAGAGAACTCTCATTCCTCTTATTGGCACAGATAAAGATGTAGACACTGCAGATGTTAATATGTACTCAGTTTACTGTAAAAGATGGGGTCCATTAAATGGAAAAAATGAGACCTCTGCAGCAGAAAAGAACTAGATCACAAAATTTGCTTACTCATCTGCCTGAAGTTAGGGTCAAGCTAGAGTTGCTTGTGAGCAAAACAAACTTATGAGACAACCTTATACTGATTTACAGAAGTGGAAGAAACACCACTGAGATAATTGTTTGAATGACTATAATTTGATAAAAAATCTGCAGAAAGAGAGACTTCCTTTGTCTGAAAAAAAAAAAAAAAAAAAAAAAAAAAAAAAAAAAAAAAAAAAAAAAGGCCACAGCTTTGAGTGAAGTTCGTCAATATAAAAGGCAAAGCTAAGCATTCCAGTATGTTTGCGCTTAGGGAAGAGGCTACCCTTATTTCCTACATTCCTTAGAAGGTCATGAATGTTCTTGTGATATCCAGTCAACATTTTATATAATGGCACAGATGAAAAGAAGAGATAATGTTTTATAGTGAAATAAAATCTGGAGTGGATGTGTTAGTGATGTTGCTAGAAATTGTTGCAAATGGCTTTACTGGGATTTTTTTTTTTTTTTTTTTTTTTTGCTATACTTAACCCCATGATCCTCATTTGGGGGTTTGTTTTATAATACAATTTTTGTAACTAATGATGTTGGCAGCAATAGTTACTGTTTGGGATTGTTTTCTAAATCTTTCTCAAGCTTGTGCATCAATTGTTAGTTAGTTGTTAAGTGAGTGAGTTGTTTGCAGGACGAAAGAAGGATTTTGAGGATTATTAGATACTCATATTTTAAGTCATCAGTAAACTCACATGTAAATAATTTCCATCTCTTCTGTGCTGATATGTTTTCTAATGGCTTGAGAAGATATTTGTTGACTATTTACATCCAAAGCTTATTTTATTTTCCCATGAGACCCACTTGAATTTCAATCCCCATTTGGGGCCCATGATAGATTCCACCTAAAACACCTTTTTGTTTCTCTTTTCTCCCCAAGTACAATGAGTCGCTATAAAGCTTCTTACCATAAGGGAAATTGAAGAAGTGGTTCATGGGTTTTTCTGTTGATGATAGTGAAATGTATGAGACCATTGATATTGTCAAACTCCATCTAGATCATGTACATGAAGTGTCTGACTGCGAGGATATTGATGAAAATGTATTAGAAGATACTCTTTCAATTGATGTAACAGATACTTTGGACGTTCAAGGAAGGACCGCAAGGAAAGAAAAGACCATCACATGAAGAAAATGAAGACAAACATCAAAGTATCACTTCTACTTGGACAACAAATGATGCAACCTACTAACATACCCTGATTTAACAGAAATTGAATGATATAAGTGCAATCTGAAAGCAACAATAAAGGGAAAGTAAGTAGTTGAATACTTTCAAGAATTTATTGATGAACACATACTGAACTTAATTGTCACTGAACGTTTGCGATATGCTACACAGAAGAATAATCACAGCTTTGAGTTAAGAATTTCATTATGAAGTTCTTTTCACTGGGTACCATGCTCTGCCACAGAACAGTTATACTTGAATGAAGATGTGGACTTTGATATAAGGTGTGTATGACAGCGTATGAGCCGCAATAGACACCTGAAAATCAAGCACCACCTTCACTTCAATAATACACTCCTGTATAGAATCTCAGCTGAGAAATGGTATAAACTTTTAAAGATTTATCCTTAGATGGACATGTTGAATAAGAATTTAATGAAAGTCCAGGCTTTTTCTGATAGTCTGAGCATTGCTGAACATATGGTTTGATATTACATCATTATCTGAAACAATGGGCTGTACTTTTTCCCCCAAAATGTTTATTGTTATCGCATGACAGTCTATGAGGGAAAATCGAAAGATTCTAATGATGTTTCTATTTTGGGACTTGGTGATGAATAGATTTCTGTGCTAAAATCTCTTGAGCTTCACAAAATCTATTTTGACAATTTTTTTACAAGTTTCCTTCTGATGAAAATTCTATTAGAAATGAGAGTAAGGGTGACAGGATTTACTTAAATAAATAACTGTGCCATGGAAAGTGAGAATAGCATGAATACAGATTTGACAGCAATATGAAGATCATGGCTGTAATGTGGAAAGATAACAGTTGTGTAAAACTTCTGTCGAACTACGAGGCAGTGCATCCAGTAGGCCAGGTAAAGAGATGGAGCTAAGTAGAGAATAAAGAATTGCAAGTTCTTCAGCCAAGAATGATTGCGGAATGCAACAAACACATGGGGGCATGGATAAATCTAGACTGAATATGCAAAAGTACCATGTGAGAATTCAGGATAAGAAATCATATTCCCTATTGTTCATCAATACAATAGGTGTATCTTTGGTCAGTGCCCATGTCGTCTACTGCCTCACAAATGTAAATATTTCACTGCTTCAATTCAGAAACATGGTGGTAAGGGCCTATCTTGCTCAATCATCCGCAGCTTCTGACCCAAAACGGGCAGGTCGTCCATCACACTCAGGATCTCCGGAACTGGACACATGATTGAATGCACAATCTTGGGAAAGCAAAGAAAATATGCTATTTACAAGAACAATGAAAGGAAGCAATGCTGTGCGCAATGTAGGACGACATATTGAATGCTTTGCTATGTGGCACAAAATGTAAATCAAAATGTAAAAAGAGACTGGCACCTGCCATAATTCCCATTTATAGATCAGTTAAAATATATTATTTATTTCAGGGTTATTTAAATTTTTTAATTTGTACTTCTTTTTCCAAGCCCAATGTGAATCAGCTAATCAAAAAACACCACGTAAATTGAAGAAAGAGAAAGAAATTGACAGTTAATGGTTTAACATATCTGTGCTAAATGCTAAAATTCTCTTCTTGGGCAATGTAAATGAAATAAATAGCAGGAGGCTATTCTTGAAGAAGTGGTCCAGCTGATCTGCTCTCTAAAAGGAGCAAGTTTAAAAAGGGAATAATCAGTAGGCTTCAAGAAGGTGTTAAATAATTTCGCCCCGTAGAATTCTTCTGGTCCTTCTATGGAAAATAAAAGCAAAAATTGTAAGAGCTGTTCCATAGAATCAAAAAAGAGCAAGTTTTAAAAATATTGCTGAGAGAAATGTGAAATGTTTACTGTTGCTTGGAGTATACCGGGCAGATTTACAAGAAATGTGCCAAGAATTTTAAGAAAAAATTCTCAAAGTAGATAAATACTAAAATTTAGTTAAGTATCTTATTAATTGTAATGGTGTTCATGAAATTCATAATAACTAACGAGGTTAATAATTTTTCCTTATATTTGCAACATAACATAATTCCCTTTACCCTTTTGTATGTTAATAGTGGGGCCCTGATTTTGATGAAATGTCATTTTTGTTCTGAGTTGTAGGAGCATTAACATGGTGTATATGGTTCATGGCATTCATATATTATTATGACAATTTTCAGATAGTGAGTGAAGTGGTGAATAGCTTTGATAGGGGAGATGCTGTGGCAATTAGGAGTGTACAGGACATGTTTTCTGATTCTGAACTGCAAGATAAATTGGTGTGCATTAAATCAAATTTTTCATTTTTACCAAAAACCATAACCAGCTTAGAACGAAGTGGTATATCATTGGACAAGTCAATAGCATTAGTAAGGAAAACTGAAGACTGCATACAAAATATAAAAGGTGAAATTGGGGACATTGTTGGGCAAAAAATTTAAAATGTGTTTGATAAAAATAAAGGATATAAAGCAATGTGTGATATATGTATTTTATCAGTAGCAAACTTCAAGGTTGACATTTTGGAAGAGGATTTAAATGCCAGTGACACTGTGTTCTTCAAATATTTTCCCATTACATCTGTAGACATAGAAAGGAATGCTAGCTGACAACCACATATCCATGACTTTAGAAAACTTGAGGATGACTATGGTGGTGTATAACAATGCTGACTAATGTGGGCTTGCTTAATATTATTATTTTTATAGAATGACTTACTTAACACATTATCTGCAGTAATAGGAGGCTACCATACAAAGAAAAGTTATAATTTTAACAGCACAGTTACTCACTCATAATTTTTATGATAATTTAAAATTTTCATTAGGTCATTTTTAAAAATTTTTAGGTCATTTTATGGGTCACTTTTTGCCATTTATTAGTTTATTTTCTGCAACAAATTATGTACTGTAATGTACTGTAATACTTTGAAAAATAAAATACTGGAAGTTCAAATAATATGAATAAAACATAATAAAATATACAAATCCACATTCAGGAGAAAATTCAAATAGCACAGAGGCTGACATCTCAACGATATCTCTCATATTAATTGCGCCTGATTATGTCGCAATAGGTATTGCACATGACGTAGGGTTAATTATGCTGTGATTCATTTGTTGGCAGCAGACTTACTTTCCAATAAATTGGCATCTGATATAACCCATTAGCAGCAGACTGACTGTCTAACAAATTAGCATCGACATGGGTGTGCACAAGAAGCCAATATGTAAATATGAATTTCTCCAAGAAGAAGTAGAAATTCTACTCAATGACATTCAATGACACTTACTAAAAGTTTGTGGGGATTAGACAGTGGATAGTACATGTGTTTCAGCAGCTTAATCAGCTTCTTCTTGCTGCACCATAGATTATGACCAGAGAACTGTAAGTGGAGTTCATTATCAGCTTCACTGCATTGGAAACAATGTTAGCAACACGAAAAAGTGAGACTCCATACAGTTTGAAGACTGTGGAGCACACTGAGAAATTTAGCTGATGAAAGATGCTCTTCTGGAGCAACAGTTCTCTAACAATGATGCTATCAAAATTGTTGTAAATCAGCATACTGCTGCTATTACTACTGACTTATGACCATAGCATAAAAGAATTCTTGTTCAATGATAGAGATACGCATAGCCACAAAGGAAACTACACTGGAAAACATGATTTTAATCACTAACAATTTTTATATCAAACAGTTATCCTTATTGGAATTTCTTGCAAACAAATACAAACCATTACTTTTTAGTATTCCTTCAAATTCCAAGAATGTTTTCCAAGTTAACATTGTTAAGTTCATTTTACACAACAGCTATATATCCATTTATCCATCTAGGACAACACAACGTGCTATGAAATAAAGTTAAATATACATTCTCAAGTTAGTCTACATCATATAAGTGTTGAACAATGAGAACATGTATCATTTTGATAACTCTTTACATATATTGTGAATATTCATATGCCATTTAAGCATAAGCAAAACATTTGATATTATGGACAGTGAATTAATAGTAAGAATGACACAATATGGGTTAGATATCTCTCAGAAAGGTAGTTTAGATATAATCTAGCTAAGTGAAAACAAGTTATGGAAATTCAGCAGTAGTATTTCATTTCATTTTATTTCCTTTCATTTTAAATTCAAGGCTTCATTTTTATTTCATCAAGTATTTACAACTTAACTGAATCATAATTTTTTAATACAAGTTTATAAACTAATTTGAAATAAAATGTAGGTGGTCACGTTAAAAACATTGTTAATAAGTCCTGTTTATAAGTCTTATCATAATGTAAATCAATACTGAGCAAAACGTGGTAATGTAAAAATTACCTTATGGCATATTACATCTCCATCCCCTTCAGAAATATAGTTTTAACCATACTTTTAAATTTGCAATTGTTACACTGTTTAATCCAGTCTGGAAGCTTGCTTCATATATTCATATCTTGACACAGTATGCTATTAAAGCTTCAACTAATTCTGTGAGAAAATA
This sequence comes from Tenodera sinensis, assembly GCA_030765045.1. Classification (NCBI taxonomy): domain Eukaryota; kingdom Metazoa; phylum Arthropoda; class Insecta; order Mantodea; family Mantidae; genus Tenodera; species Tenodera sinensis. Next base: position 71,454,489 of record CM060962.1, on the reverse strand, counting down.
AGCAAATATGATTAAAATACTTGTACTTCTGGTAATCTAATTATTGTGGTAATCCGAGTTTAGTTTTGCTTATGGTATCGAGTACCCAAAGGAAGCCCACCCCTAGCCCATTTTGTTCACCATAAATCCCACATGCAGTTGCTTGGGAGGTGAATGGTCAAACCACTTGGCCATGGTGCAGCACTGATTTGCTGATGATAACAACAGCTGGAGAATAAAAATAATATAAGCAATACAGAAAAAGACTGTGAATCAGTTACATGCATATTTTCAAACTTGGCTTCATCAAAATCAAAATATTGAATGGTTTGGATTAGTTTCTGATGGTATTAGGTTATGCAGAAAATAACTTGCCATGAAACATTTAGGCATTTGGATTTATTAGATTCTTTTGGAAAAATTAAACAGAGATATTTAATCATTTTGAAAATTGAATAAGGTAATTATAGAGAATGTCTGCATTTCTTATATTTTGGATGTGTTCCTTACCAGTATCATAACTAAACATGGCACAGCCATTTTGAGCCAGTCTGATAAAGCTTTAATATCATAATAAGAGTATTTAACAACTCACTTAAATGTAGCAAGATAAAACTATTTTTATTTTAGTAAACATCCTCTCAGTACCCTATAATCAATTCTGGATACAGTTTCCTTTCCTTCCCAAAAAAAAAAAAAAAAAAAAAAAAAAAAAAAAAAAAAAAAAAAAGGAAACAATTTTAAAATAAGCTCACTTTACCACAATCTTCAAAAATGAAATGTCAATCACATTTACCACTGTTTTCACAGAATTGTATTTTAATGGCATACTGTATACAGACATTAATATGTACAACAACCTTTCATACAGCATTAAGAATTTTAACAAAAGTAAATTTAAAAATAGAGTTAAAACCTGAATTATATAATGTATAATGTAAAAGAATTTTTAGATGTAGCACATTGGCTATGAGTAACGATTTGATTAAATAAGGTAATGGAATTAATTTGTAACATTCTTAGCTCTCTCAGAAAGCATAATGTATTAAAAATTATAATTTAAAGTTGCAAATCTCCATGGTACCATTATTTCTGTACAGAAGCATGGTGAGTAAAAATGAAATAAAATGGAACGATGCTTGTACATCCAATAACATGATACAGCAACTCACAATTGCATTAATTTTAAAGTATATATTATTAGTAATCATAAGTCATTTGCATTATTCCAGCAATCTGCTTCTTCAGCTACATAGCTCATAGACAAGTTTAAGTTCACAATGGACTTAATAGACAAAAATGATGCACTGTCTTTACACATAATACATTAATCATAAATATAGAAGCTTTGGGGATACTTTCAAACATGTGACGTGAGAGACCCAAGAAATTCTTGAAGTCCGAAGGTTCTCCAATGTGCATGCACAAGCAGACTGAAACAACCAATGACTGCTTCCCGCAAAGCAGTCAACATATACTTCATTTGTAACAATCATAGCCAAACTCTGAAAGAAATCCCCATACATCTGCACAACAATTGTGTACTATCATCTGGAACTGGTAATCTCGCAAATAGATTTTCTAAATACCTATTACACCAAAAAGACGTGAAGCTGTACTTCGGAATAATATACCCTTGACACAGCTTAGAAAAAATCTCACGTCACATGTTGGAAAGTTGAGCCGAAGCTTGAACTGCAACTTGAATTCTGCAATCAAAATGGTACTGAAGTAAACTGACTGTACCAGTACCTAATTTAACCACTACATCAGACACAAATTATATATTTAAATAGGTTAACTACAAGTGCACAATAAAGGTTAATCTACAACTAACTTGGTATAGGCTGGCAACATGCACAGTCTTTGGTAATAGCAGCCCTACTCTTATAAGCACCACTACAAAGTGTGAGACTCCAACCTTTAGTGTTCATTATGGGAGTAATCTCCCCACTCAGTCTCAAAAATTATGTTTACCAGTCCCAAATATATGCTGCTAATTAAAAGCATCCACAAACATATAAACATAAATACACATTCTTAATCACATTAATTTAAGGAATTTGAAATATATTTTACAACCTTTCATCATCATTATTCATGTTTTGCCTACTTTGCACAATGCAGATTTTTGTACAGTTCACCTTGTTGTTTATAACACAAACTAGCATGATGAAAATTAGATATTCAGCCCTTAGCTAGTAAGTTGGTTATAATTACATGCACATCTGTGTTCTGCTTTATTATTCCACAATGAGTTTGTAATTTATGCCCAAACACTTGCACATGCTGTATGCCAAAGCAGAAATCCCCAGTATAACTATGAAGGCTATTTGGAAATCAAACCACTGGTAGGCTGACAACATGCTTCACATTAGTGCATTGCAGCATGCATAAGAACATGTGCTAGCGTCTAATGCAAATAGCCAATTTTTGTTGCACTTTGCACAGCAATCAAATGAATATGGTTATTAATATTCAGTGCAGTGCTTGCAATGTGATTTATTTCTTACATATTGTAGAGAACAGTGGGGCTGTGGACTTGAAAGTTACTAAAGTCAACACTTCTAGACAGACACAAGAACTGTTCCAACAGATTTGATGGGAGGTGAGTGAAACATGTGTACACCTATTTCTTAGTACCTGATGCTATTAGACAACTCTTGTCATTACACTTTGGATAGCAATTAAGTGAACATCATTATTAAAATTGCAGTTCCTGTCAAATGCAGCATTTCCACTGTGATTTCTTTCTTTCATGTAGAAGAAAACACTGGTGTTGGAATTCACCAGCAAAGAAAGATGTGAGAGGAATATCCTCAGAAGGAGTATCTTGTCTAATTAAGCCAAAGTTAGGTGTACTCGTATGTGTGTACTACAGACCTGACTGCAGACCTTTAGATATAATAGATGACATCCAGAAAGCCCTCAGCATCTGCTCAAGGGAAGACAATAATCTTGGCTGGGAATCTGAACTGCTGAACAGACAAGGTAAACAGAATGGCCACAGAAGTAATAAATTATCCAGCCAAGTAGGGGTTGACATTAGTGAATGACAAGAAGAACAAAACATATATGTGTCACAATGGTGGCAGTATGATTGATCTGGTGTTCGTGTGAGGGCTAAAAGTGATACCTCAATACCTGCTAGCATATGGAGATGGAGCACTAATGAGAAACCACATGAGGTTCAGCAATCCCTCACAGATATCTTCTATGGATGAACTATAGGTACACAACCCCAAATGGAAACAACATGTTTAAAGGATTAATAAATGCAGGCATACTGCAGGAAAACATGAAGAAAGTGCACCACATACTGCAAGAAGTCAAAGAAGGTAAAATATGCGCTGACACCGCATGTGGAGGAATTCATAAAAAAGTAACCATGGAAATCAACACCACACAGCAGCAAAAGAGTGGTTTGACAATGAATGCTAACAAACAAGGCAGAATGTGCTCTCAAAATTATGAGAGGTTTAGCAAAAAATCAGGACGGCCAAACTGCAAGAAAAGAGTATAAAGTGAGTGAGTAAGTGACTGAGTGATGTTTAAGGACCTGATGACAAGGTCATTTGGACCGAAAAGAGTATAAAACACTCCTAAGTAGAAAGACTGAACATGCAAGGTGGAAACAGATAAAAGCAGCAGAAAAAGACCCACACTTTGAAAGCCATAAATAGGGAAAAACTATTTGAAAGGCTAAAATAATTCATCTGCCATATTTAGCTAACAAGGTTGTTCTCAAGCATTCTGGCAGAAAACTATGTTAAAATAGATGATAATGTTGGCAGTTGTAAGTGGATATGCCTAATGAATCGGGTACTATAAGGTGACCCTATAAGTCTCCTTGTACATGCTTATGTGAGGCGTGTTTGAGGGTTTCAAGAGCAAGACTTGGAATGTAAGGACACACATATATTCAGATGACATTGCCCTACCCTCAGATTGGATATACCTAGTCACTGACTGACAGAGAAAAACAAAATGGAGTTAAACAATACCAAAATTGAACTGAGATCTTCAGAAATGGAGGAAGACCAACAGAAAAGGAATATATAAAATGTAAGGGACAAAAACTGAAGACCGCCAACAGCTACAAATACCTAGGCATAACAATCCAAGTAACAGGTATAACTTTCATGATACATCTGTGAGACAGAATTGTAGCAGCAATAAATACAATTAAGCATCCACAGTACCTGTCACTGGAGACAACAATGACAATGTCCAAAGTGAAATTGATCCCAAAAGCTACTTATGGCCTGGAACTGGTGTGGAATTATCTGACCAAAGGACAACTGGAGTAACTCGAGAGTCTGAAGGCCAGATATCTCAAGAGAGGTGTTGGAGTATCCAAGTACAAGCCATCCCGCTGATACATGCTCTTGCCAGAGAGACATTTCTATTTTGAGGACTAGAGATTGAAACTCCTGCTAACCTATGCAAGAAGCTACAAGGAAGTACTCCAAGATCTACAAGCCAAGAGGACAGCAATATGGAATGAATTCTATACTAATGATGACATGATCAACCACGATTGGATTTGAGAAGGATGTCACAGTCACCAGGTTTGCAATCCACAGGTTTCATCAAAAGCTGTGCAGGATTAATGCATATCACAATCTCGGATTTAAAAGTGTGATGCGTGCATAATTTATGTGGTCAGGTGTATGAGAGATGTTATGCCATCATCTATGGATCCAGACAACAATCTCAGGCACAATTCTGTCAGTAAGAATCTAAGAGGCCTGGTAACACAACCTGCACATTGTGCGCAATACTCACATATATAAATTCACCATAGACCTAGGATAATGCACATAAGAAGTGGTGTTGCAATTGAAATAAAGTTGACATGACCAGATAAGACACAAGAATTGCTTCAGCAATTTTGGTGCAAAGAGATTGATCATCCCTATCTTGCACCAACTAATTTTAATTTGTTTCCTTAAGGAAAGTGTGGCTGAGGACCCAGTGATTCAAGACCAATGATGGGCCAATGGGCAATCTTAGAAGCTGGCTGAACTTCCAGGCAGCAACTCTTTTTGCTGAAGGCATTCAAAAACTTGAAAGGTACCTTAATAAGAGTGGTAATCATGTAGAAAAGTTGTGTTGATGTACATGTAGCTTTTGTGCACAATAAATTTGTTTGTGTTATATTCATTTTCACTGAAAGATATATCACAGGGAAGTTTCTGAATAGCCTTCATAAATGCACTGTTCCAAAAAGGTGGTGATTGGATTAAAATGTTTTATCCAAATACATACAACCCCTGCAAGCTCTGAAATATCACACACTTTCTTTAGCAAGCACCAAGTTTCTTATGAAAATTATTTTCAAAATATTTCAATGAATTCTATGGTCCTTCAACTGCCTCTGCACATGATTTCCTACAATGAGGCATTTATCATACAATGGTTACAATTACTGTATCCCTTCACCAAAGAATGATGCTACCGGTAATGAAAACCATAACCGCAGCCTTTTCTTTCCCCTAATGCACTTTCACTTCAAATGAAAAAAACAGATTTACTTCAACTGGTAGTAAGTCAGGATTGGAAACTTGATTCTTGAAGATCTGTTGAGTGTACATGCGGCTTGAAATAATTAAGCACACACCTTTGTGCAAAGCATTTTGATGAAGATCTCAAAGAAGAAAGTAGAGACCTGACTTTTATTACAGGTGACATCAATGTATGTTGAAGGGATACAAAAATTGGTGCCTCTGTATGACAAGAAAATGTATATTATATGCAGAGTTTAAGTTATGAGGTATCTAAAGACAATATAATATTTTGTAACTAATGTTTGCCTCTTAGAATAAAACTTGGTATTTAAAAAATGCACTTCTTAGCAAACCTGTCATATTCACTTAAGTTCATACAAATTTGCTTCTTCCTTTGGTCCAGAACACAAATGCTGCATGATCAGTGAGACTGCTTCATCAATGGTAAATTATTCTCTTTAAAGAACACTATTTTCATCAATGGCAAGTTATTCCGTTTAAAGAACATTATTTGCCTGTAATGCGATAAAAGAATGACCATAAACACAGCCAACAGACAGCTATGAGGAATGCATTACTTATACACCATGCTTAAAACTTAACATATATACATTTAATTCTTGGGATATGGAAATATTTTGAGTAAAACCCTTCAAAATGCAAGTTCACACAAAGAAGATTAATATGCACATTAAACAAACATGGAATTTCCTTTAGAAGACTACTATTCTACATAAATGAATCACCCATGTGGCTGAATGAAATCAACATTCCTTCAAATTTAATACAAAATTAGGGGCTAACGTGATTATTATATTTATAGTAACATAAATGCATATTAGGGATGGGACCTTGATACTCCTTATAATTGGTAGTATCAAAGCATGTCTAACATGTACTTTGATATAAATCTTCAATACTTTTTAGATACTTCTAAACCTTTCAATACTCGCCTTTCTATGTATTATAGATATTGTTGATGGCACTTAATGCATTTCAGTTAATGCTAGACAAAGCAGAAAAGTTTAATCCACAAATGTACTATTTCCTATTGTCGAAGTTTCATGAGTGTTGCAAAATATATTAGATAATACAGTGCCTTATTTTCCACTAGTGATCAGCGGTGGGAGTTAGCTTCAGTGCTTCTCACTGTTCCTGGTACCCGCTTTCTCCACATCAGTGCATGTTAGGCCATTGCTAATGCGGGTTCTTGTTGCATTCTTTGTAGTCAAATTGGATTACTTTTGTTATAATGCCAAGTGTGTATATTTAGGCACACCGCACATTCATGTATGATTCCTATGTGCAAATAGATCTTGTAGAGAAGTGGAATGGCTATTTGTAGACCTATTTCCTGGTATTCCTGCGCCTCACAGAGAGACAGTTCGTAAACCTGTAAAGAGATTCAGAGAAGCTGGTTCTGTTCTTGATAAGAAACCCAAAAGAACTTGCCATGTGCTTACAGAGGAAAAACTCGATGAGATAGGACAAAAGTTAGAACATAGCCCCGGAAAATCTCTGAGTAGGTTTTCACAGGAAACGGGTGTTTCAAAATTCTTGACTTGGAAAACCACTAAACTTTGGAAATTAAAACAATATAAGATAATCGTAGTTCAGGAACTGCAACCATGTGATACTGTGAGTAGAATAAATTTCTGCAACTGAATGGAGTATAAAGTTAATGATGGCTCTCTGGATCCAAAGTTAATTTTTTTCACAGATGAAGCATGGTTTTCATTACATGGTCATGCATCCTCACAAAACAACAGATATTGCAATGCAGAAAAACCTAATATTGTGCACAAAATGCCACTGCATGACCAGAAAATGTGTGTTTGGTGTGCTGTGAATGCGCACCAGATTATAGGGCCTATGTTCTTTGAGGGAACGTTAACACAGAGGTACAGGGATGCAATAATCAAACCATTCCTGGAATATTTGTGTGGCATTGAGTGCACACAGACATATTTTCAACAAAAATGCTACAGTGCATGCAGCTGATCTATTGTTGCAATTAATTAGGGAAATCTTTGAAAATAGGGTCATCGGTAAAGAACAATGGCCACCACGATCCCCAGACCTTATGGTATGCAATTTTTATTTATGGGTGAAGTTAAAAAATAAAGTGTATTGGTACATCTCACATACGTTGGAAGAACTGAAAGATAATATCAGAAGGGAAATTACTGCAATTTCAGAAGATGAGTTAATGCTTGTAAACAGAAATTTTCTTTGAAGGTGCGACACATGCGTGGCAGCACAAGGACATCACTTCCAACACCTTCTGGGACAAAGGTATGTGCTTATTGTATTTATAATTTGCATGATAAACCTAAGTGCTAGAATTTAAATATTCAGTGTGGCAGCAGCAGTAACCGCCCACTGGCCGGCCACCAGTGAATAATAAGGCACTATATATTTGAAGTTGCAGAACAAAGAAGTATGCTTTAGCTGGTAATTAGTTTTCTATAAATAGAAAACTCTATAAAAAGCTTTTAACACACTATAGCATGATTTGAAGAAGGAGGTGTTTTGATTACAGGTAACAGATAATCTGTAAATTTATTAAAATGAAAAAGTGTTGCCAATTAGGGAATGCATAACTGCGGCAATTGTATAATAAGTATGTAATACAAACCTTATTAAGAATGTTTATGCACTAAAAGTCAAGAGGATGCCATAATAATATAATGAAGAAGCTTGTGTCATAACATTTTATGAACTGACTATCAAGTTTCTGTGCTCAGAAACCACTAATGCTATTAAGTATTCGGTATCAAGAAATAGAAGCATCATCCCATCCCTATTGTAAATTCTTCTTCTCTTCAAAATACATACAGCAAAATACATTAATTAATGAGACACTTTGCAACACTGAACAATATTATCTTAATGATAATCATATAATTATTTGTTATAGCTTTTATACAATTACTTTAGGCAGCACACATAACACAAAATAATTACTACGGTTCTTCGACCTTAAGAATGACCAATGAAAAGGGACTGAAGATCTACCTCAGTTTTGGTCTGTAATGGAAATATCTAAATATTTCTCCCAAAAAATATTTGTCCCATGCTCAAAAGCATGTGTTCTGCAATAGGTTTAGTTGACAAGAATGAATGTCTTCCGTAAAGTGATTTGTGTGAATCAACTTTCTTTTCTTAGGCTGCAATGTACTGATACATTTAATAGAGATCTTAAGATCTTGCTTTCATTGTCATGCTGGGCATAACATAGTGGTTAGCAGCATTGTTTAGCATCTAATGTAGTGCTTGCTCTTAATAAGATAGCTAGTGGAAATTATATGCAATATTCTTACATTTTTTACTGACATCAGTCATACCATCATTGCACCTTCAAAATCCACCATGTGCTATTTCATGCAAAAGTAAAGCTTTTGCATTAGGCATTGATTTTATTCAACAATCAATCCATAAAGTGTTTACGTTTCCCTAACTGGCAAATAGTATATCATAACCTTATTGTGCAAGACTTGCTGTATAACTTCTGTTATAATCCTACCATCTTTTGATTTTATCAACAGATTTGTAAGTTAAGAAGTCATGAGCATATTTATTTAGAGAAGAACAAAACTTTAATATGATTTAATTAAACTGAAAAAAATTATAACAAGTAATTTGTTTAAGCAGGGCTATGGCTAACTACAACAACTGGATCAATTTGAGTGTCTTCTAGAAATGTTTATAAAACCATAAATATGTTTAGAAGAGGTTCTCGTAATTTCATTCACAAACTTATATTTCTATTCCAAGCATTTTGGTACTATAAGAGCTTTAAGATAGTATTATTAGTATTGTTGTTATTGTTGTTATGATTGGATATCAATTTTGTATAAATAAAAGTTAGGAAAGTGATAATTACAAAATAAGAAGCTGGTGGCAATAGGTTATGATTGGATAAGTCCATTGTTTTCTTCTGTTTTATTGGTTGAAATATAATATGCTGTACTTAAAATAAATCAGCCAGTAAAGCTGTTCTTTTTAATAGCCGTTAGAATGTTAAATTCAGCTTTTGTCTTAAAAATAGTAATAGAAAAGAGAGCTCACAAATTGTATACTTGATTGTAAATAGCTTCTATTTAAAGGGCATACTAGTATAAAGTTAGATTTTAGAGCTTCCTTTTTTGGGAAGGGGGAGAGGGGTAGTCTTAATGTCTGCTTTTACTACGTGCAGCAGCGCAGGTGATGACACTGATGATACACGGAATGATGATGGAGCACTGGTGGAATGAGATAGCACAGGAAACCAGAGAACCTGGAGATAACCTGCCCTGGCATCGCTTTGTGCACCACAAATCCCACGTGCGGTTGCCTGGGATTGAACCTGGGCTACTTTGGTGAGAGGCAAATGATTTAACTACTCAGTCATGGCATGACCACATTTTTTAGCTGTTCACAAAATATTAGCATTATTAAATCATTTGATCTGAGGAGACCAAGTGATTTTACTAGCCGTTTGCTAGCAAGGAAGAGGTCTGAAATTCAAACCTTGGTTAATATATTTACTGTTTTCAGGTGGTAGAACCAATCCTTCAGCTCTGAAAATATTACATGGAACATCCTGAGCTCCTACCTCACATTAAGCTAGATCTACCATCTGAGATAATAAAGAGCATCTGTACCAGGTATGCACAGCCTGAAATGACAGGCAGAATTTGGTGATATTGGTAAAACAAGACCAACAAAAGAATCTATACTTTTCTTATTACTGACAATATGAAATAATATATTACAAAATCAACTAATGTATTTTTAAAGCATAATTATGCTTTTAATAATATTTTATATATGATTTCTTTAGCACTACAGTTTGCCTTTAACGTAATACATCAATACATGATTGTATTACATGACATTGTTCAGCAATGTTGATGATGGCAATAATACCATGATAAATTAAACACCAAATAGTGAATAGGATAACAAATGTTCTGAATCTGGTGGAGTTTATCACGGCTTTAAGGCTGCAAAATATGTTAGTATTTATTAGAAAGGAGAATAATTAACAACTTATGAACATGCAATAATGCCTCACCATAAGTTATCATGTGTTATTCTGGAATGTTTTTCACACCTGAATGTACACATAAATGCCTCTGTACTAACTATATTGTTGACTGTGAGTGCAGTAAAGGACATCACTCAGTTCCAGACTTCGTTTCACAAAATCACATTTATTCTGGACAGAAAACATTTTTATAATTTTTTCCTGTTTTTTCTGGACACCAAACTAATGAGTGACTTTAGACTGGGCAGCTCTGGCAATGCATATAAGATGAAAACTTCTCAAAAACCTATGAGACTGATACTTACTTTCAGGCTTTCAATGAACCAAACAGAAAGTAGAGATATACACGAGCAGAGAGAGCAGATATGCAAGTTAGCTTGAATGGGAATGGCAGACTAAATATCTGTGCATCTGCATTTTACTTGTTTTTACATTATATGCAAAACTACTTCAGTGCTATGTTCCATGAACCAAATCTCTATAAAACACCATACTTAATAACACTCATTGATTAAAATTAAAATCACAAAATTAAAATGGATTTTCTTATCCAAAATACCATCTGCTTGGCAAATGTGGCAACATGCCTAGTAGCAGCTGCTCTGTTTTAGAAATTCTATGTCTGCCATGAGTGTTTTGCAAATGATCTGTTTGAACATGTATGACTATGAGAACATCCAGATTTTATGTTTCTGAAAAGTGTTGCTCTGAATTTCGAATAATTGGTACACATAGTGTTGTAAAAACATCCTGTTTGAATTAGTAAACTAGTGTTAAATTTGTTAAATTGTACCCTAATGAAAATGTATGATCCACAAAATTCATCATTTCTGCTTATCAAAGCATCCATAACGTTAGTGACAAATGAGCATCCAGTGATTTTGGATTCACAACATTTCTGGTGTGGTCAATTTAAAGCCTGAAAGCAAGTTTGGTCCATGATTGTTATAAGGCTGAATTAAATTGCACTTATGTGACAGAGCCAGTTTTATTTAAAGCAAAGGATTAACCTTGTATTTGTTATTTATTTATATTTTAACATATTTAATCCTGCTGACCATTGGAGACATTTTATGTGTCCAATGGCAGCATTCCTCAAATTAAGTACCATAATGTTAAGAGACCCATGGTCTTGGAGAGAAAATTAATAGTACAGTAAATGCTAGTCAAAATACATTCTTATTTACTTTACTGGATAAGTTTAAAAATATACATCATGTTTTTCCATATGGTTTACTACTTCTGTATAAACAATACAAAGAGTTCACATCAACAAATATCTGACCTCTCTTCCATGTTTATAATAATTACAGATAATGCATTCTGCAACATCTGTAATTAGATAAAATGTTATTATCATACACATCTATTAATCCACTGACAGATAAATATATAGTCTATGAGTCTGTGCACTAACTATTCAGAATCACATTAAATGAACAAGCTAGAGATAAAAATATAGGGGAAATTATCTTCTTAATTAAATATTTCTCATTTTATAGCTGCAACATTTACCTAATGAGAAGGCATGAAGTTTTGTCATGCTTTCATTGCAGGTACTTCCTCGCCTACTGCCTGATGTTAATATCTAGTCCTGTTGAGAAGTATAAAGGGTGTCCAAACCAAACCACATATACATTTTGTTTCAGGTAGACCACACAGAGCAAATATATAAGCAAAATAGCTCAGTAGACCTAATATTTACATTGGCTGAAGGGAGCAGCTAAAGTTTCTCTTAGTTCCTCCATAAATCTTATTTTGCTCACATACAAAACTCTAGCACCCTGATAAAATCCAAACAACGAGACCCACTATGCATGATTGCTCTACTGTGAAACAACTCATCAAGATTTTATAATTATAAAGAAAAGTAATTTGATTTAATATAAACATCAGATAAGCAATGTTAAAAAATGGTTCATAATATAAAGATGAGAAATAATTTTAGAATCATTACAAAAAGCGACAAATATTTTTGTCAACCATAGTAAGGGAAAGCTGTAGCATTGCTTAGCTTCTCGACTTAAGTTTCAACAGAGGTAATATGTGTGATTTAGACTATATTATTTAAAATATTGGAAATCTGAGCTGATGATGTTTCAATTGCTACTGACTAAAGCCTTATTTCTGATACAACAAATGAAACAGATATTTTAATTTGAACTAAATTTGTCCTTCCAGTAGAAGAACAGGTCATTTCTGGCCTGTCAATGTCAATTCTTCTATAATGTAACTATTAATTGCTATGTAGTAGAGAGATTCCCACATCTCCCTCCCCAAAAATGAAATACTAAAGATAAAATGCATTGTTTAAGTCTACAATGCAATAACTCTGGTTTATTTTGATAAGAAAAGACTAAAATGTTCCACTCCATCATAAAGATTCTCAATGCTAAGGTCAACTTATGAAAAAAGCTGTGCACCAACTATCCAAAGCTTTAAGTGTTTAACAAAAGAAAGTTTTTTGGTTATGGTGTTGACTGAAAGTGTTCACCAAGGATATTCAGGGCAAGAAATTATACAAAATTGTTAATCTTCCAGATTCAAATGAAAAGTATAGCACACCCGTACACATTACATATATTATAAACAATGCAGTTAGTGCTCCAATTTTATTAAAAAGCATGCACAACTTCAATCCAAAAAATGCTGAACGTCACTGATTTTGTGTTCAATATTGAAATGGAAGATGCATTATGTAAGTGCTTGGAGTTAATCACTTTTGAATCAAACATTTAAAACTACTCCAGAATGCTACTTAACCTACACCTTCATTATCTTCATCGGTGCTTCTGTTTGACTTTTTGGTAGGTATTTTAAGTTTGAAGAATCTTTATAGTTGATCATTCGTAACAGGAAATATTTTATACAACTTTAAAGGGATGACAGAAAGCAGCACTGAAATTCTTTCTAAAAGATAAAGGGTCTGCAAGAGATGATGTGAAGAAAATATACAAAGAGTCTGTGAAGTTTGTTGGGAACAAAATAGGAAGTTCTCTGAGACATTGTCAACAAAAAAGATACACAGTCATCAGAAATGAACTCAATTTCTCAGAATGTCTAAGGTCCCACAAATCTGAACAGTAATTAATATTTAGTTTATGATGGAGAAATATTTGTTTTTGAATGTTGTTGTCATTTGTTAATTCTTATGAACAGTACAATTAATAAATATTCCAAATGGATGAAACAGAAATGATAACTGATTCTGAATTCTATGTCATCATCTATGAAAGCAATTCAGTAATTGCTTGTTTATACTAAGGCAATGCATAAAGTAGGGGCTCAATCTTACTTACAATGAAAGAAATACTCCAAGCTCGGTCATCATAGGGAGATTTAAGTAGTTCTTCATAACTTCCTGTCCTTAAGAGACAACTCCTCTAGACACACAACAACAAATGACAATGGTTTCAACACATAGAAGGAATGGATAATGCCACACTTACAAAGCTGGCATTGCAATACAAACCAGAAGGATGGTGTTCAAGAGGACAAGCAAAAACCAGATGGAAAGATATCTTTGCGTTGGAATGGGCTTTATAGCCTAACCTTGAAGTAGAGGAAGAAGAAGAAGAAGATTTTTTTATACAGCCTTATTTCAATTGACAGCATAAATGTTGTAGTGAGTCTGCCCATTTTCATTAAGTTTCTAAATAATGCTTTTAAACAATCAGGGTAGAAAAAACTTCTTGCGCGTGCAGCTGTCACAGGAATAGTAACTACAATTCAATTCAAAAGCATCAGATGTCAAGAGATGAGTGCAATATGTTACATTCTGAGAAAAACTGCAATTCTGCAACAACTTCCAAAACAATTTGACATTGAGTAAGATTTGCTTCAGTGCACAATTTTGTTGCATTCTACAAATCATCTTCAGAAAACATCATAGAACACACTTGATAACTCTTAGTTTAAAAAAAAACATACTTTGGACAATGTGAACCTATCTTTAATTTTATTGTTGACTGTACTCCATACCTCAGTTTGGCAAACTGAGCGCTATCAGATTCAATATTTCCTTTACATTCACCTGTGTGACTGTGTAATGAATTCCTTTCTCAATAATACACTTAACAGTCTATGAGGATATTCATATACAAAACATTTGTTTTGCTGACAGGTGGCAAATGGCCAAACCCTTTGCAGATTGTTCTTTGGTTCTTAGTCATATTTTTTAATTGAGAAGAAAATATGCTCCTTCACACTCCCGACCATCTTAAACACCAAAGAGGACTTTTCATTTAAACAAGAGAGGAGAAGCTATCTGCAGTGGATAAAGAAAATAAAGTAATATTTGAGGAATGCCAATTGAAAACAAGACAAAATCAGATTAATTTCTTGAAAAGCGTATGAGAAATGTGTACCTTAAAACCTTAGGCAAATGTCTGTAACTTTATCAGTACTAGATTTTCTCTCTCTCCAATAAGCATATTGTTTTTACACACAGCTGCATCTGAATGTGCAATGATGATATGTATTTAAGGTTAGTTTATTGTTCAGGCTAAAGCTTAAAATATTTTGCATCCAGAGTTACTGAAGATAGGAATCTTCAAAGCAGACCAACTACATAAAGTACTGTATACACTGGCTTTAGGCTCTCTAAAAGACAACAATGCTGTCAATGCATTTACAAATCAACATCATAAAAACCAAACAGGCATATAAAGTCAGTGTCAACTTGCAGGCATCCTTACCTGTTTCTCCAATTATATCAGATGAGCTATCATCTGTGTCAGTTGACAGTTCAATCTCAGGATTATAATTTACTGTACAATGCTGTGGCTCCTGGAGAGGATGTGTGGCAGTACTCCCAGGTGGGGAACAGGCAGTGACATGATGAGCTTCTGTGACAGATTCAGGAACTAATGTGGGTGACTTTTTAGAACACAGTGGTTTCTCTTCTTCCTCCTCTATTCTCAAATCTTCAGTTTTAACCTACAGAAACGTATAAATTTAAGAGTGTTTTTCCCTTTTTCTTTTTGTAGCAACATAAATTAAAGTCCCTACCATTTTCTCTAAAGAGATACAAAATCAATCCCCTGTGAATTTCCTGTATATTAGATGATTACAAGGAAAGCATTTCTTAGCTAAACTTTTAGTTCTTATTTTTGGAGTCTGTTGTTTTGTGTGTGTTTCAGAGTATACATCACGCATTAGTTCTTGACAAATAACCTTCAGCGAAGATCCAGTCGGCTAGCAGGGCTAGCCTGCTCTTAATAAACAGGTCAGTAAATAGTTTATGTTACGATAACAAACAGCTCTGCATCCCAATGTTATGTTTCGAAGAGACTACAGAGTACAGTTGACAGCAAAGGTTGTGTGCTACGGGTTTATGTCATTGCCAGAGATAATGAAAATGACAGCGTTTCAGATGAAGAAAACAAAGGAGATATGTTCGGTATAGAAAAAATACAAACAAATTAAGTGTAAATAGTTACAGATATAGATATTGTAATACATGTGGCTGACATCACTGGAAGTGTTTATAATTTGCTTTGTAGTTACTGTACTTCTTGAGCGCAAAAACAAGAGAGCAATGTCACATAATCTGATTGTCATTTCTGCTTCTGTGTGCCAGTGTTCATATAGAGGTGAGTAAGTGACTCGTGTCTAGCCTCTCATTTAAAAATTTCATTCATCAAGAACTAACACGCGAACTGTACCATCAGAAACGAATAAAATCTTTCCAATTTCTTTCACAAATGTAAAGCTTTCTTTTATTTTTAATCTACTGAACATGGGCTAGACGCTTTCAAAATACCTAAAACTTGGGCGGTGGGAAGATCTTTCACAGAACTCATTTCACTCAGCTCCACTTTTGCTAGCTATCAATGTCAGCTTAAAGACTTTAACCTTTGTTGTAAAAATAGCAGAACTTTTATGGCATTCCACTTTAATGGTACAAGCGAAGGTTTAATCTCTATAAGACTGGGATGTTACACATCTGCCATGTTTGTCTCAAAAAAAGAGCACTTTATTTTAGAACTGTATGCTGAAGTTACACCCTACTTTATAGAGTAGAGGAGCACATGTGTTTAGTGACAAACAATGTGTGTAAGAATATCAATTAATGAAAATGGTGCATAGAATATATACTGGAGAGAAATTAGCTGAAATAGTTTATAGTTTCTATGATTCTAATGTAGTGATTGTAGTGATATAGATGAAATGGGAAATAACTGCAAATTTGAAGGTATGTTTTATATACAATTTGAACAATATCTAGAAGTTTGGAATTGTATTTGGAAGTGAAAGCTTATATTGATTACCAAAATGTTTATTGATTTATTTAGTAAGTTTAATTTTTAAGTAAAAGGTTGTAGCTTTCAAGTGCTGTATTGTAAAGTAAATTTCTAAATATAGACTTAGAGTAGGTAATGATCTTGTTCTGAAAATCCTTAAAATTTGCTGATTTTGAGGGAAAGTACAGTAAATGAGCCTGGTACAGAGAGTGTTAAGGAATGTGCTTGTATATTAAGATAAAAATATATAATAATAATAATGATAATGATGATTTTTTTTATTAATGTCCTCCAACATTGTGTCATATCGGACGAAATGATAATGATAATGATGATGATGATGATGATGGTGGTGGTGGTGGTGGTGGTGGTGGTGGTGGTGGTGATGATGATGATGATGATGATGATGATGATGATGATGATGATGATAATGTGTTAGCCTACAACTCTCAAGAACTTGCCCATTTCAACCCCTTTAGCGCAATCCTAATTGATTGGCATGTCTGTCAAAGACTTTAGACACAATAAAACTAAAGGCTACACTACAATCTTTGAGCACTACCACTACCCACATTTTTGTCTCTGTACATAGAAAGCTTCACAATTTAATACTATCTGATCAGAACACTGAATGCATTGACATATACGTGTTTCTAAACCCCAAATAAGAACCTAAACATAGAACTAATTTGAATGAAACCTTTAAAACTTAGACTATAGGAATTGGCACAGATTATAAGCTAACTATGACTCTTTCCAACACTACCTTTTATTCTGTTACATGTAAATCTTATCCATTTGACCCATCTGTGCAAAACTTGAATGTACTCTAAAGGACCTACAAAAATTTTAATCTACCTTGCAACTTTCAAATACTCTTGCATTCCTCGCATCTCCAGCTATTTGCATGAAAAACCAAACTGTTCACCAATCTGGAAAACACTTTGTAAATTTATACTTAAATCATAAGAACCATGCACCTTCTTTGTGTTTGAGGCCTGAATTATTTCTGCAATGTTTAGATATGTATATTTTTCGCAATTCCTAAACTTTTCAGTGCAACTGTAGAACACTAGGTTAGACAGTACCTTCATATATTTAAAATAAAACACATGAGTGCAAAAATGATGGTTAATCAGCAGGCGCTGTGTGTCAGTTCTAGAGCCTTTTATCACACTAATTTACTACAATCTAATGTGTGAATGCTTTTGTCAGCCGATGCTAAATGGTGTGTTTGCAATGAAAAATAACAGTATAATTTAGAAGATCCATTACATTAACACTTTCTAGCATTTATCCGTAATAATTATACTTTAAATATTTCTTCAAACTGTTGATCAAGTTAGGAATTCACCACGCTTATTTTATTCATACACAACTTTTTCTCCATGCTGTCATCATTGTAGGAATTCACCACTTTACTTTGCTCAGACACAAATTTATCTTCATGCTGTCAGCACTACAGGAATTCACCACTTTACTTTGCTCAGACACAAATTTATCTCCATGCTGTCAGCACTACAGGAATTCATCACTTTACTTTGCTCAGACACAAATTTATCTCCATGCTGTCAGCACTACAGGAATTCACCACTTTAGTTTGATCAGACACAAATTTATCTCCATGCTGTCAGCACTACAGGAATTCACCACTTTAGTTTGATCAGACACAAATTTTTCTACATGCTGTCATCATTAAGGAATTCATCACTTTACTTTGCTAAGACACAAATTCATCTCCATGCTGTCAGCACTACAGGAATTCACCATTTTTATTTACTCGCACAAATTTCTCTTCAAGCTGTCATCATGTCAAGAATTTGCCACTTTTAGTTTGCTCACACAACTATCTCTCCCCACAGGAATGCATCACATTTAATTGGTTCATACACACATTAGTTGTTATCAACACAGGAATTCACCACTTTTAGTTTGCTCACACACAAATTTCTCTTCAAGGTGTTATAACCACAGGATCCACCACTTTCACTTGGCTTACACCCAAATTTATCTCCAAATTAACATGACAGGAATTAACCACTTTAATTTTACTCACACACATTTCTCTTCGAACTACTGTCACCACATTTCTGTTTCATGAACTATTGAGTCCAAAGTGTTATTTATCTGCTCATTTATTTCTAGACTTTCCCCACTACTTGGTGAACATTGGATATGGGACAGACTGAGGGAAAGAAGCCAAAGTAGGTTTTCATTATAAAATAAGCAAGTTAAACAAGATAAAGATAACATTTGTCTCTCCTGCTCTTTCCAACTACAATGCCATCAGGGCAAGCAGTACTGGACCTGAAGACAAGGGAGAAATTACTTAGTGATTGACTAAGGCTTCTGAGTCAGCCAGCGGAGGGTGTGGTAACACTAGAACCAATAACTTCAGGAAGATAAACTCCCAGATCAGGTTGGTTACATAGATGACAAGCCCTCCAGTACTTCCTCAATAGGAGCTTGTATCAATCACAAAGTAATTTCTCCCTCACTACAGTACAGACTAGGATACTGGTGAATGCAGTGACTTGATCAGAGGTCCTGCAATGTCATTCAAACTTTCAGTGGTGGTTACTGTGTCAGTACCAATGATTTAATGTTAAGCTCTATGAAACTTGCTCTTCTAATATGATGTTACTTCAAACTCTTGCACAAGCAAGCCCAAAAGCAAAGGATTTCACACCTCTGAGTGCAAGATTTGAAACCGTACTGCACATGGCACAAAGTGGCTTCACTTCAATTCTTATCACCACACATTTATGTCTTACATGTAATTTCACTCAGAATTGTAACATAGACATTAACGAAACTGGCACATTTCTAATGGTAACCTTCCAAAGAGCTACCTCACTTGTGCTTCAAACAATTAATGATTAAAACAGAATACTTCAGGAGTTAGATGCTCCGATGATAAATGCAAAACAATATCCCACTCCATCACAGAAGGGTGACCTTTTTCAAGGGCATATACTCGTACATGTTGGTTGATAAGGATTAGTATCAACGATCTCCTTGGAATGTAAGTGATTACATTTTACTAGATGCAATATTAACCAGGCTTGTGGGCCAATAGACCATGGCCCACAAACCCGGTTAATATTGCATCTAGTATTGACACCGGCCGTGAAAGCCTTAGAACTTTGATGATTACATTTTGTAAAGGAAAAACGAATATGCTATATAAATTATGAACAATATTTTGAAAGATTGTAGAAGTAATTTAGGTGATATATACAAAGAACCTGCACAATGTATTCAAGGATCATCAATAAAGTCAACCTGAAAACTTATTCTAACATCATCACATTTGTAAGCCCTCAACACTCATCTCAACTGTCTGTTGTGCAGCAGATGTTTTTAGTGTATTCCTCCAGCATAAAGAAAGGTGTTGAACTGTTTCCGTTTATATGTGAGTGACTAACTCAGTACTGTTGCGTATTTGATGTAATAACACAATGGTATGTTGCTTATGTTATTTTAAATTTATGGCCATATGTGCACTGTAATATGTTGTTTTTCTGGAGGATGTAGATATTTGCATACAATAATATATTTTCATGTGTATTATACTGTTACTTTCACCAATAAATTCAGTAAATGGAGGAAAAAGAATTGTTCATGTGAAGGATTTCCCCATGTTTAGCAGTGATGTAGCTAGGTTCTTGAAGTTTCTTATGCAAAAGACCCAAATGGAGACCCTAGTTGCAATTTCCAAAAATGAATTCAGAAGTTTTAAATCTCATCTATTTAGGCTTTTTACAAAGTTAGATTTAACCATACATACAATTATAGATATATAATTACTTGGTTTTACACAGTTGAACAACAATGGTACAAAATAATGAGACATTAATTGCTTGATTTAGCTTTGTAATTAAAGTATGGTACTTTATCATTACATAAGAGCCACTGGATCAGGACAGGTGTTATTTAAGACTTAAGGTCTTAAACCAAACTAAAATAACCATATAGTTTTCAAAATAAAAGTAACCAGTCTTGTATGGATAAATGAATTGAGCTATTTATCAAAGTAAAATAGATAATATTATTTTACTCCATTATTGTATGTAGGCATTATTTTTGTAAATTTAAAAATGTAGACAAAAATTTCACAAAACTTAAATTCCAAATTTTCTTGACATCAGGAAAATTAATTATTTATTCCACAGCAAAACCTTTTAAACTGTAGAGTAAGATTTTGTATTTTGGTTGCATATTGGCAAAGAAATCAATCACCTTACAATGTTAATCCATCATTCCTTTCATTTTCATTTGAATCCTAGAGCTTCTAAGGTAGTTTTTGATCATTTTTAATTTAGAACAATTTTTCAGCTTAGGCAACTTTAACATGAGCAGTTAAGCATACACAGCAAGCAGTACATACATCAGGATAGGAGAAGTCAATGAACTATGTTGAGTCAAAAGTTGATTAGCAAGCTGTTTCATACCAGTATTATTTTTGACATTAATTCTGAAAGAACTTATAATTAATAATATTTGTGATCTGAACAAACGTGTTATCTCATCAGAAAATGCTTCTGCAAAATTTGTCAGGTTCTTTTGATCATCAGTAGAAGACACCAAAAGAAGGATTGAATTACTCTATAAGCACTATTACTAATTTCACTTCCTTGAGCCAAATGGAAAGCATTATGGGATAATAAAAAGCAAGAAGCATGAAAGCTAGAGCCAGCACAGGCATATTGTGGTTGGATATGTTATTCAGCAGACTGCCCACTGTACAAACATACTAACGATACGATGGATGCACACAGAATCCCCTCTTTCTCTCTCATCTCTCTCCATTGTTCCATGAATATACTATTTGATTTTTCAAAATAATTCTCTCACATAAATTTTAGCAATAAGGGATAACCTTAACTGCCATGTAAATTATTACAGAATATTTTTCCACAGGATTACCTTTAAAATGCTGTGAACAGGAACCCCACCTTTATTGAGCATTGGCAGGGGTTCTCATTTGGAGCCTCTGGTGATGTGCACCAGTTGCATCAGCCTAGCTACACCCCTGATGTTTAGTGTAAAATGTGTAAGTGCTCTTACATTGACAGTTTCACTACCATGCTCATTATTTTAGCAAATGCTGTCAATAATACTCTCAGCCACTGCTCAGTTTCTGTATTGTAGTGGCTATATGTACACTAAAAGGTGAAGAATTGTGAGCTTGCAGGAGATAAGAACGATTACTATTTCTTTAATATGGTGAACTGAATGCACAAAAACAGAGACACATAAAAATGCAGAGTCCCACAAGTCACACATTAAGATGCTCACAGATTAAACTGAAATTCTAGACCCACACTATGAATGACCTCTTGAAATAGCAACCAAACTCAGCCACTAAGGAACGAAGTTCCATAAAAGTGGCAGTACACGAAAGAAGTTCTATAAGATATTAAAACATGCATGAAGAATAGATTGCTCGCCAGACAAGATGTTGATTTGATAGCACCAAAATTCTCCATTCCAACCAGTGGCCAGATGATGTACAAAGTCATCTGACTTTTGTGAAAAAGCGATCAGAATATGGCCAGCAAATTTTACCTTGGTAACCAACATAAATTGCAGATTATGCCTTTGAAAAGAAACAGCTTTAAAACGTTTGCTGCAATGAGCATTAAGTGAAATTGATCAATTGATACCTCAACTTTCGTGCAAATGCTGAATAAGCCCAAAGAAACATGTCAAGTTCTAGTTGAATGCATGTCACTGTGTCCTAGATACTAACAGCAAGCAGAAGTCTTGGAGAATGCCATCAATGTTTGGAGTGATCATAAAACTTACGTTGATGTGCACAATGAAGTGTGCAGCATTAATGAGAATGGCTTGCTTAATTATATTTCTAAATATAGTTAGTGCACATTTAATGATTTTGTTGAATAAGTATACAACAGATTCTATTATTTATCATATCATATAATAAAATAAAAAAGATTTTAAATGAACAGCTGCTTTTCATGGAAGGTTATTAGCAATAGTAAGCAGTTTAATATACTCCACATGTATACAAGTCTACTATAAGTATCAATCACTCTGAGTATATTAAATTACAATTATTCTAGTATAATCTAGGATATGGTCTAGAGTATGGTCTAAAGAAGTTAACCTCTGTTTTCGTTGTTTCCAGTCGGCTTCTGTGCGGTGGATGAATAGGTGCCAAAGCTACATTTGGCTGAAAACTACGTTCAAATCGTTCTGTTTCTGACATAGGTATCACTCTTTCTGGATGCAGTAAAACAGGTGGGCTGTGGCTGAGATATGCAGGCACCGTGGTGGGAGGCAAACTGCTGCAATGTAAAGATATGGTTTTAGCATTTATATATGGGTTATGGAAATATTACAACAAAAATAAGTTATAATACTTTGAGCAAAACTGAACTAATATTTTGTTCAAATAATATTATATGTTTCTGTAGGACTAAAAGAATAACAATAATGAAATACTAGAAATAGTTATTTAAGGTTTAGTAAATGCAATTAAGAAATTGAAACTTATGTTCATTGGTAATGGAATAAAATCTTTTAGATTATTTGTATAGGATTGATAACACTTCAAAATTTGGGCAACGATTACAGATTAACTTCAACTTGTTTGATTCTCTGTAAACATTTTAAATGCTAATTAATATTTTTTTTATAAAGAATGAGAAGGGCGAGTGGTGAAAGTATTCTCATTAGTGAATGACAAAAATTCTGCCTTGGAAACCATGCATAAGGAACCAGGGCATGCTGATTACTGCCACTCCCACCATTACTCTCTACTTGTGATACCTGTGCAAATAGAGGCAGAGGATGCAGCAGTGGTGTGGTTAGCCTTGGTGTGCCACAGACTGTTGTGCCTTGCAGGAGAGAGAACCTTTTAACCTTCACATGTCTTGCCTGTGTTTCACAAACATTCCATGTTGTCATATTCCTTAAAGTTCCTCATTACACCAGCGAGAAGGGTATGGCTGATGCCCTTGCCGATTGTTTTGCTGCTACCAGCCAGACGATTAGCTACGATAGAGGATTTATACCCATCAAGGAATCTGCGGAGCGGATAGTCCTAGATTTTAACAGTGACAGCAGTGAAGCGTATAACGTACCTTTTACCGTTGCAGAGCTGGAGCATTCTTTATCTCTCGCCCACGACTCCTCTCCTGGTCCTGATGATATCCACCGACAAATGTTGCTTCATCTTCCATCTGCGGCTTTGTCCTTCCTTCTGAGCGTTTATAACCGCATCTGGAGTGAGCAGGTTTTCCCGTCTTCCTGGCGCGAGGGTGTTGTCATCCCCATCCCTCGGCCCGGAAAAGACCGGACACTTCCCTCTAGCTACCGCCCTATTTGCTTAACGAGTGTTGTCTGTAAGACCTTAGAACGTATGATTAACACTCGTTTAGTGTGGTGGCTAGAGAAGAATAACCTGCTGAACAATGCTCAGTGCGGCTTTCGCCGCAATCGCTCCAGTGTAGACAACCTCACACGCCTGGAAAGTTACATCCAAAATGCCTTTCTGATGAAGCAGCATGTCGTGGGTGTTTTCTTTGATCTGGAGAAGGCTTACGACACTACATGGCGTTATGGCATCCTACGTACTCTGCAAGGTTATGGTTTGCGCGGTCACTTAGCCGTTTTTCTTTTTAACTTTTTATTAATTCGCCGTTTTCGTGTCCGCATTGGCAACACGCTTTCCGAGGGGAAGATCCAGGAGAATGGTGTACCCCAGGGATCGATCCTGAGTGTCACGCTTTTCGCCGTTGCGATTAACAGCATCACTAGTGCTGTTCGTAGCGGAATCCCGATGTCCCTGTATGTTGACGATTTTGCTGTATATTATCGCTCGTATAATCTTGAGCATATTGAACGTCAACTGCAGCTGATCATAACATCCATTGCCGTGTGGGCGTTTCGTACGGGCTTCAAGTTTTCCGCTACCAAAACACAGTGTGTCCACTTCCATCGGCTTCGTGGCGTACACCCTCCGCCTGATCTTTATTTGCGTGGCACACGTCTACCGTTTGTTCCGCACCTGAAGTTCTTGGGCCTACACCTCGACAACAAACTTACATGGGAGCACCATATTCGACATCTTCGTGTTTCCTGCGATCGTTCGCTTCGGATACTCCGGGTTTTATCTGGGGCATCATGGGGCGGCGATCGCACGGTAATGTTGAGGTTGTACCGCTCATTGGTCCGGTCCAAACTAGACTACGGCTGTTTTATATATGGCGCGGCGTCCGCCTCTAAACTCCGCCTTTTAGACACTGTCCATCACACTGGTATCCGTCTGGCCACTGGGGCTTTCCGAACTAGTCGAATTGCGTGTCTGTATGCTGATTCTGGCGAACCTCCCTGTCTCTCCGACGCTCGTTTTTACTCAGTTCCTACGTGGCACGGTTGGCCGCTCACCCCGGTCATCCCTCGTTCCAATGCGTCTTACGTCCCGACCTCGCCCACCGTTATATACGTAATACCACTATCTCACGTCCAAGTGGAATACGATTCCGTGAACTGCTCACTGCACATGATCTTCGCATGCCCCATGTAGCGCGATCGTCTATAGGCCGCTACCCTCCTTGGCAACTCCAGCGCGCGCGGTTTGACCTGGAGCTTTCGGGCTATGTGAAGGTGGCTACCCCTAACTCGGTGTTTCGCCAACTATTCACCGAGCTCCTGGGACGTTACCGGACTTTCACCCCGGTCTTTACCGACGGGTCCCAGGTGGGGGGTGGTACAGGATGTAGTTTCATGTACAACGGTAAGGCTCATACGTACAGACTTCCAGACAGCACTTCCGTTTTTACTGCCGAGCTGTTTGCCATTTTTTATTTCTTACTCTTTGTTTCTAGTTCGGTTCCTGACAGCTTCATTATATGCTGCGACTCTATGAGCGCTGTTCAGGCGTTGCAACAGTTTCTCGGCACATCAGCATTGATAATTAAAATCCAGACACTCGTTTCACAGTTAGTCACTCGCGGATACCAGTTTATTTTTACATGGATCCCAGGCCATGTGGGTATTCCCGGCAACGAGGAGGCAGATGTGGCTGCTAAGGCTGCATGTCGTTTGCCGGTGTTTTCCACACATGCTCTTCCTTTTAGAGATGTGCAGCGATACTTCCGCTGCCATCTTTATTCCTATTGGCAGAAATCTTGGGAAGAGCTGACTGGCACCCAACTACGGACAATTAAGGACTCAGTAAAACCCTGGCGGACTTCTTGCAGGGATTCCCGTCGGGCAGAGGTCATTTTAACGCGGTTACGCATAGGTCACACACGCGCCACACATGGCCACCATCTGTGTGGTGACCCGGCCCCTGTCTGTCACACGTGCGACGTCCAACTCTCCGTGTCGCACGTTTTAATTGATTGTCCGAGATACGCCCCGGTGCGCCAGTCGCTTGGCCTGGGTTTTAGTCTGCGGTCCATCCTAGGCGACGACCCAGTCTCCGTAGATACGGTGCTGCGGTTCGTTGCTGAAATTGGATTCGCCAAACAAGTATAACTTGTGCTTTTAGTATTAGACTTTTGAGTAAGATTTAAAAATCTGCAATTAGGTTTGTTTTGTTTTACTGTTTAGTATTTTAAACCTTTTAGCGTTTTAATCTTTTTTGGTGTTTTAACGGTTTTACCATTAACCTTTTTAGTATTTTAACCGTTTTAGCATTTTTTAGTTTTGTATTTTAGCTTAGTTCTTAACCAGAAGTTAGCGAGTGTTTTATCCTTTAAAATTGACTTGGGGCCCAAATGACCTAGCTGTCGACGGGCCCTTAAACACCACTCACTCACTCACTCCTTAAAGTTCTTCATACCAAGATATATTTATTATTGAACCTTCCATTCCTTCCTTAACCCTTTGTTGCATGAATTTTTGCTGCATATGCTGCTCTTCTTCTAAATCCTAAATTGGTCTGCGTATCCCTATCCCAGACACCTTAACCCTAGGATGCATATACAGGGACTCAGAAGCCCTTCAAAGACTTACGTTTTAAATATTCTTGTAATTCTTGATTTGATTTCAAACTCCTTTAAAGCATTCTTCCGCTTGCCCTTTGGCATCCTTCTTATAAAGTCTGAGCTAGACTGTATTTCAGGTATTTTGCATAATTCAAAATATTTGCCGAAACCCTGTTAATGCATATGCAGCGCTTTAGAAGCCCCCTTACATTTATACATGTTTTCATTTCACATTGGCTCCTACATTTGTTCAGGAAGTTATTAATTCAACAATAACTAAAGCAGAGGCAGTGGTGGTGACAGTAGTAGTGGTAGTAGTAGTAGTAGTAGTGGTAGTAGTAGTAGTAGTGGTAGTAGTAGTAGTAGTAGTAGTAGTAGTAGTAGTAGTAGTAGTAGTAGTAGTAGTAGTAGTAGTAGTAGTAGTAGTAGCAGTAGCAGTAGTAGTAGTAGTAGTAGTAGTAGTAGTAGTAGTAGTAGTAGTAGTAGTAGTAGTAGTAGTAGTAGTAGTAGTAGTAGTAGTAGTAGTAGTAGTAGTAGTAGTAGTAGTAGTAGTATAAGAGAAATAATAATAGAAACTACCATCATTTATTAGAGATGCTGCTATACCTTTGAGGTTTATGCAATTGCATGCTTTATTGTTACACACCATTGTTGTTCTGTGCTGCTATTTTCAACACCATGGTTTGTTTAGTTTATTATTGCCCCAATGCCAGTATTTTTAACATCATGGCATGTAGTTATGCACCAGCAGCTGTTCGAGTGACACATATGTACGGTCATGGCTTCATCAAGAAAAACAAGAGAGTTAGTACGTGCAACTGGAACTAATTTTGAAAGTGTTGCCACTCAATGACTTAAAGAAGCTGAATCAACTCAGAGATGCCAGCACATACATTAGCCATAATGGAACCATTTGGAATTTGCATCCTCCTGCAACTTCTTGTATGCCTATTCACTATATTATAAAGAAGGTGTCCATTCCAGCTTGTAGATTGAAAAGCTGTAAACCAAAGGATGCCTGGGACTATTTCATCCCCAAGGAAATCCTAAATGAGGTAATCAACTGCACAAATATAGAAGGCAGAAGAGTTGTGCTTCGCATGGTAAAACATGGAAGAACATTTCAATTCTTGAAATGGAGGGTTTTCTTGGACTTTTACTGCCTGTTGGTGTTGAGAAGAGTTGGGATGCCCCTGTAAGAGAATTATTATTGGATGAAAAGACAAGTCCTACATATAAGGCCACAATGTCAGTAAATAGATTTGAGGATATAAGGAAAATGATAAGATTTGATGACAGGCGCACCAGTGAAGCTCGATTTGTAGACTACAAACTTGTAGCTGTCTGTTATATATGGGAACTGTTTCTTGACAAATGTAGAAATAGTGATTCGCTCACAGTTGATGAACAATTACTCCCATTCCGTGGAAGATACAGCTTTATTCAGCATATGCCCTCTAAACTTGCCAAGTATGACAAAGATATTTTGGTTATGTGATGCTACATCTGCATATGCTTTAGATGGAATTGTGTACATGGGAAGGAAACCACATGAACCTGTTCAGAAAAATCTTGCTTTGAATGTGGTGAAAGATCTTGCTAAAAGCATAGAAGCATCGTCCAGAAATATTACTGTTGATAACTTCTTCACTAGCATTCAGCTGGCAGAAGAGATGCTTCAGAAGCAAATTACAGTGGTGGGGACAATCAAACTAAATAAACCAGAAATCTGCAATGAGATGAAACTGTCCACCTCAAGAGCAATGCATTCCTCGTCATTTCCCTTCAGAGATGAAATAGCAATGGTTAGTTATGTTCCCAAAAAGAAAATCAGTCGTTCTCATTAGTACAATACATCACGACAAAGGTATTGATCAAGCTCACGCAAAAAAGAAACCAGATATAATACTGTTCTATAACTCCACAAAGAGTGGAGTAGATCAAATGGACCAAAAGGTTTGATATTACACCTGCAAGAGACAAACAAGGAGATGGCCATTTGCATTGTGGATGAATATGATGGACGTCGCAGCAATGAGATGTGTAATTTTATTTTCTGCCTAACATTCGATATATTATACTGGAAGAACTGATAGAAGATGTTTGTTCCTAAGAAAATTAGTAGAGGCAATGGTAAGACCACAAATGGAGCTTCGAATTCACATCCCTAATCTCCCAAAGAAAACAGTTGATGCCATGCATTCATGTGGTGTGCAAAAAGATGATTCATCGGGGAAACAATTGGTTGTATCAGGAAATACAAAAAGGTGCAATTACTGTCCATATAACAAGCCTCAGAAAAACACCATGATATGTATGAAGTGTAAAACCAACATCTGCAAAGAACATTGTGGCATTCTTTGTGCTTTTTGTTTGTCAAAAGTTGTAAACTAAGAAAAAATGTAGATATTGTGAAAAATGCATACTAATTATTTTTCCAAATGTAGCTTACAATTATCACACTGATAATTACATAAAATATAAAAGTTTTAATCCTTTTGCACATAAATTTGCTGTTTTTAATAGTTTAATTTATAGATTAATAAATATACCCCTTAATAAAGATGAATTTGACATAGAATATAAACATATTATTAACACTGCAGTAATTAATGGTTTTAATACAGATTTTATACATAAAAGGATAGGGGAATTTAAATATCAAAAAGCTGTCAAAGAAGTTTCAACCCTTAAAAAAATAAAAGATAATTATATTTTTAAAAAGTTTACTTACCAATGGGCTAATAAAAAATTTACAAGGATTTTTAAAGAATATGGAATAAATTTGGTCCCTCAAAATAAATTTAATATACAAAATTTACTTAATTTTTCAAAAAAAGATAAAATACCAAATTATAAAAAATCTGGCATTTATCAATTTAGCTGTTCAGATTGTGATAAAGTTTATATTGGTAAAACTAAACGTCATCTAGAAACCAGAATAAAAGAACATTTTAGAAATATTAAATATAAACAAACTGATAAATCAGCTGTGGCAGATCATTTTTGGTCATTTAATCATGAAATTAATTCAGAGGTTAAATTATTAAAACAGTTAAGTAATCCGATAGATTTAATGGTTTGGGAAAAAATTTTTATTTTAAAAAACAGGAACCATGTCATGAACTTTGAATTGCCATCTATGGATTGTATTTTTAAATTTTTGTTTTCAGAGATTGGTAAATAAAAAATTGAATATGAATAATTGTTTTTCACAAAAATAAAAGATTGTAGCTTGGCAACGATTTTGTTTATATGACTTTGAGAATGAGCTGGATATAGCTTGAAACCCCTGGGTCAGAAAAATAGAAAAAGGATATCAACATACTAAGATAAGTGAAGTTTTTAGTTTCTAATTTGTTCTTATTTTAGAATCTTGTTGCTTCACTGTTAATAGCTTCAATTTTTACTTAATTTACAATTCCTATTACTGTGAACAGTAAGGATGTTGTAATTCAAGGAATTGTTAATAACTTATAACAGGTAGAACTGCAACTTATAAGTGTAACAATAATATAATATTTTGCATATGCTGTGTGTAAGTAGTTGTACATGATAAATCAGAACTTTTAAAGAGCCCTTTAAAAAATAATAAGATATTTCACACAGCCTACCAGATTTTTTTAGTACAACTTAGGAACATTACAATATGTCATTAAGTTTGAAACAAATAAATTCAACTCCAAAAAATGAGTATATGAAGAGAAAAAAATAATAAAATAAGGATACGGCCCCATAGGCCCTAGGGTTAATGGAAGTGATTGGAATAGCCATGATTGTTAAGGAGAAATAAAATGGACCAGTCACCCATTCAAAGCCAAACGGTGTGAATTTGAAACCCAGAAACTGCAGTCAAATGTACCTGCAGTAAAGGACAGGCAGGGCCCACATAAAATAACTGGTGATGTGTGGTGACGTGTGGATGATGACCGGATTACATTTTGCTGCCATTGCATGGATTTTTTCTTTTTGTTTGAAAAAAACACTAAAATAATACTGATGTTAATTAATCCATTTATGATGTCAAATCATTACAAATACTTCTGCGTACCTATTTTAACGTTTAATGCCAATATAATATGAAAATAAAATAAAACACTGTTAAAATAGTCTAAACATCATTGTCAAATGGCAACACTAAGCACTACAGGAGTAAGGCAATGGAAAACCAGAGTCCCCTCCCATCTGCATTCGGCTAAATGGACTGATAATAAGCATTCTACTATATTTCCTATCACAGTACATTTTGGAATATACTATGGACAATGTAGTAGAATTTATGAAAAGAACTATATAACTCCACTTCTATATCATAAACGTGTACATTTGCTAGCATAGGCTTCAAATGGTAAAATCTTTTTATTATTTATTAGTAGGAGTTAACTATAAACCATCCTAAGTTTCTGCAAGAAAGAATCAGCGCATGGAGATGTTACTGATATTAGTTGTAAAGTTACAGCTTAAATAAAAGCAAATTGAACTTCTGCTTTCCAATAAATACTTTCAAGTTTTACTTTTAACGTGGCATAAAGAACATTTGTCAGGTTTACTTAAAACATAAGATCTTATAGTTTAAAGCTCATAGCAATAGTATGTACGAGGGTAGTCAAAAAGTAAGTTTTTTTGATAAACTGTAAATGAACAGTTACAATATATCAAGATAAAAAATCACTGTTCTGTTGCTGCACCATTATTTTGTTTTCAACATATTACCAAATGGGATGCAGGCATATGGTTCATTCTTGATTGAAGTGGTATTCTGCCTAATGAACAACCTCAATATATTTTTTCCTTCACTTCACTTGTCACTGGCAAATGGTCTACCTGTTCTTCAACTTCAAAAGTCCAAAGGCACCAAGAATAACCATTATGGTGGATGGGCAGCACTCTGACAGTGTCAAATGTGCAGTATGTTTGTGTTGATGCCAGGAATAAGAATTGGTACAGTGTAACTCCATGTGTAACATGCCTAAGTAGCTTACTTAAGATGTGTTTAATTGCATCTGCAGCAGTCTTGAGGCTCCCAAAAGAGATACTTGGACTACCAGAGAAACACAAGTAATTTGTCCAAGGACCTGCTAGTAAACATATAAACTGTAGGGGTTTTGGTACATGGTCATCAATAAAATAGAGAACCCTATTTTCTGACTTTAGAATACAACCCCAAAATGCAATGAGAATTGAGTAAGGAAGCTGCAAAACAATAGTGGTCAAACTATTTGAAAGCCCACAGACTCACAAGGCTGAGTTTTGGTACAATGAATACTTATAACGGATAACAGAATTTGTCTCTCCTCGATTTGAAGTGCTTTATTGTTGCATGGAGAAAAAAATGTTCATTCCTTCCTTTTATTCTTCCTTTCTTATTTACTTAACTTCCTCTCTCCTCCTCAGCCATTTTATTCTATAAGGTGAACCTAAAATATTCAAGCTATTAAATAATATATTGCTTTGCTTGCAGTAGTACTTCAAAAGAATACAACTTAAGGTAATATCTGTCTAAAACATCAGCTGAATAGGATGAACAATACAAGGATACCAAATTTCATCCTGCTCACAGCAAAATTTGTTTGGTCTTTAGGCCATGAAGTTTAGATACTTCACTATTGTTAATTAATTATCCAATTTAATGAACTTAATTTGCATAACTTTTGGGATTTGTCCCCCACATTATGACATGATGAAGCCTGTTCAACTACCTTACTGAATACCAATAGGTACTTTAAGTTTGATCACGTTACAATAATATGTTTATTCACCTCTCTCTGAGAACAGGTACAGGCTGGGACGGGACCTTGCCTTCCTTGGTGGTAAGCATTGTAGACCAGGGCCTGAAGGCTGACATGCGAGCCCATGGCTCATACCACAAAATGGGGCTGTTTTCTGCCACAGGATAAATGTAGGTGCCATATGGATCCCCTCCTTCCAGCTTTGGTTTCTTCTGCGCATCTGGGGAGTCCTTAGCATCAGGGTCTGGATTATGAGCCTGCAGCAGAAAATTGTGTTTCAGATATTTGGAATTATGCAATTAAACAGCAATAATGTGAGCATAGCATAACATTTTCATTTGAAAATGCTTGTAAAGTGCAGGGAAATCAATTATCTTGTCTGTACAGAATGGCGATTCAAGAGAATAGTTAAGTAAACTGCTATGAAAAATGTTATTCAGCAGTGAACTACACTTCTCAAGATCTAGCATTGAATTAACACCATTACGTTAAGCAAACTTCAAAACATGTATACATTATCCCAGGCTAAATACTTCTAGTAATTACCATTACCAAAATTTCACAATTTTCAGAGCCAGAAAGTATACAAAGGAGTCCAAATTATCTGATGTGATGGAGTAAGGGAATATAACATTCATATTAGGGATGGGACTTTGATATCTCGATACTCGATGGTATCAAAGTATGTTTAATGTTTGAGATAAACTTTCAATGCTTTTTCAATACAGTAAAAACTCGTTTATCCGGATCAGATTTGTAGATATTTTTTAAAAAATGTAATGTATACATTATACCGGGTGGAAGGGAAGTCATTACATTAATTTAAACCAGTGGTAGGTCTCGGTATTTGGAACAAATTTTGTATCTTACGTTTTTGTCTCTGATCGTTTCCTACGGAGATATTTTAGTTTTGCCAAAACAAGCTGGCAACACATTAGGTTGTGTGGGTGGAACTTTCCCTAGCTCAGTACATAAACAAACTTCCTAACGGTGCGGCTTGAAAACATAAACACATACCGTACCTTGTCCTTCTGTGTTTACTGTGCATGTGTAAGCCAATCACAAGCGTTACCTTCCAAAACACAAGGCGAAAGCGAAAGTGTTTACATCCACAAACCAGGTCAATTCCCTGACCAACCTCAACGCAACGTTGTCGACATGTTACACGTCTCAAGGAGATGAACGTAGTATTCCTTCACGTCTTTTAAGTGATTAATTATTTCGAAACCCTGTGTGATGTCTCATAATTACTACCAAAGGTATTTCAGAAAGAAGTTACTCTATGCATTTTACAAGTAACGAACTCTTATCTTCGTATATTCCTGTGGAATTACGCATCCAATTTGGATAAAAAAAAAAAAAACATTTATTCTTTCGAAATCGGCTAACCAAAGAACAAAATGCCATTCGACTTTTTTGTTTGTAACGCTTCTATAAAGCACATATTAGAAGGAATGTAATGACTTCCCTTCCACCCTGTATAATAAATTTAACTATGATAGCAAGGACGTAAATATAAGTATGTACGTCAAATAGTCGCTTTTTAGTTTCATTATTATTCAGTTTCATTCACGGTTCCCGCATAAATTACACAATAACTTATGGCATTACGTACTGTACTCGCGGTATGCTTTACCAGCTATAAATAGCGCCGGAAAAAAAGCGCTGACCCGTCACTACACCTCCCACAATCTCAGTTTTCCTCTATTTTCAAACGGCACATGTCATTAAGTTTATCGTGTGTGTTTCAACATCATGTCGTGCGTGTCACATCAAAGCGAAAGAAGCTCGTGGTTCCAATTAATGGTGAAGCGTTTACGTGACCGTACTTCGTTCAAACGCCACACGTGTTGAACACAGAATACTGTGGACCAATTCTTTGTTAAGAAATGATGTGATTTTGGGTGATTCAGATATGTATATATTTAATGCTTTGTAAACAATTTAATCAGGATTATCTGGATTTTAGATTTTCCGGAGAAACGATGTTTTGCTGTAGTTTGAAGTATTAACATTTTGCATTAATGAAAGTTGTTGCGTTTAACTTTGTGTTAGATAAGGAATGAAAGGAGTCGAGGGTTCGCGTTATTGCCTTACACATGGCCACAAAGAGTTGGAATATAGTTCTTGATTGCATTTCCTCTATGTGAATGAATGCAGTAATCCATAGACTTGTGTCTAAATGAGAACATGCAAAACAATGGGAGAATGGGTAGAGGTGCTTGTTTAACTGACGCACCATATCACGTTTTTGCAATAGCCTGGCTTGGTGGTGATTCACTCTGGGCCATCACAAAAATCTGTAAATCCATCAGAAACAAATCAAAACTTATGACGTGAGTTAATACAGCGCATGAGAATACACTTGTTCTTTCCTTTCATCTGCTAGTGTGATTTGCAAGTCAAACTCTGGTCACGACAGTACTAATAACAGAGCAGTGAGTAAAATTCTCAATGAAGTAGTTTTGCGCGGTGATAAGACACAATGTGACAAATTTAAAGTATGTTACATTCATACATCGAGTGAAGTTTACAGAACCTCTATTGAAAAAGCAATGTACTGTCATTAACTCAGGAGAATGTCTTTGTCCTTGAAAGCGCAATCGCGCTGTGAAGTGGGGAGGTTCTTGGTACGACGGTGTAAACAGAGTGACACCAGCCTTCTACAAGGCAGTTGAACTGTAAGCAGTGCCAGTGTAAATACAATATTGTATTGTGTGGTTCTTGAGTCTACAATATACATAATTAGTGATATTACCGAAAGTATGATCATAATAGCTTTGTTTTATGCGTAATTTAATGTATTAGTGATGCTCTTTTGCGTAATGTTTATTATCCTGGAAAAGACAGGATTCGTTGCTTTTGCAGCAGGGTGTAAAACGTTAGTGTGAGAGGAAAACAACAGCGCGATATCTCAGGTTCGCTTATGTCAACCACAAGGTCATAACTAAGCTCCTGAGACAAATACTGTCGCTGTCAGAACATGATGCCGCGACATCTGAAAATCGCGAGCAAAATCAGAGAACTACTAATAAGAACTTAATTCAAATTCCAAACTGTATCCTTTACAACTTTTTATGAAAGTGTCGGGAATCGGCGCTTAAAAATCAGTATTGGTGTCGAATATCGAGAAAATGTGCTACCGTCCCATCACAAATTGACATAGTATAGACCCGCTGATTACTAGTAGTTCAGCCCCCTTAAACTAAAACATATAGACCATTTTTATTTCTCTTTCCAATTGCAGGAGACCTGTAGGAGTGGAAGGAAACTTAAGAACGCTGTAATATGCCTCTCTAACTTATTACAGTGTCTTGGAATCAGTCAGATTGCTTAAGATATGTAATAATTGTCAGTAAAACATAAATAATTTCATGCAACTATTTGATATCAAATTATCATTGTACTTCTTTGTACATTAAAACACAGGGAGTTGGAAAAAATCTAACAAACCAAGTGAAGATTAAGAATTCCAATACAACAGTCATGCAGGAGCACAATTGGTTTTAAAGGTAGTATAAATAACGCTATTTGAAATAAAGTTAGCTGAAAAAGCATCTTATTTTATTCACAAAGTATATAACCACGTTCTCACCAACGTAGATATGTTTCAACCAAGGCATAAATTGCAGTACCTTCTTATTTACAAAGCAGGGGCCATAATAACCAAGTTGTCGACGGGCCCTTAAACCCGATACACTCACTCACTTTACAAAGCATACAACGCAGTTCTCCCCAATAGAGTACATTTCTACAGATGCATTAACTACAGGATGTTTTTATTTACAAAGCACACAGCGTAGAGAGTGAGTGGAGTGTAAGGGCCCGTCAACAATTGGGTCATTTGGGCCCAGCATACAGCACAGGTCTCCCACATAAGAATACATTTCAACAGTGGCGTTAACTACAAGATGTTTTTCTTAACAAAGCATACAGCACAGTTATCCCCAATGTACATTTCAGTAGAGACATACATTGCAGGGCAACCCATGAAATCTCAGCCAGAAAATATAAATTTCAAATATTTGAAATAGCCCATTAAAAAATGCTCTCGGAAAAAGTTGTCCCACCTAAAAGTTGAGAAACATTCTTGAACCTTATATTGTGTACTTACATTGCTTAACATGCATTGTCAACACAGCAGAAATACATAAGTAGCTCATTATAATATTTATTTCTAGTGGTCTGTCCTCTAAACTTCAACCGACTGTATGTCTGATTATAGCGTTATTGTCCACTTCATTAATATTTTATAATATTTTAATTTATACCAATACTACCAACTTTTTCATGATGTAAATTGTTATATCATCAAAAAACCTGATGTGTTGCACCCACAGGACTTTTTCTAATCTTGTACAAATTATTCCTACAAACGCTTATTCCCCTAATGCATGTTAATCGAGATAAACATTTGCAGCAATTACTCTATTGCTAATTTTCTTGTAGGTGCAAAAGGAAGAAGGGAGTACAGTAGGCTTTAAGCGATAACAAAATCTTTTAAGAGCAGATCGCTATGTGTGGCTTTGAAATTCCGTTCTCTTTGCAGGCCAAGAGAAAAAAAAATGAACGACCTCACATTTGAGAAAAGTAGAAGCATTGCAAAATTCATACAAATAAGAAGGAATACCTCCGAAATCGTTCCCTCTACAAAAACACATTAGATATATTGTTTGTTATAACGAGATCTACATTTTTTGTGCAGTAAGACTGCCTATCTCTTACAATTTACCAGTTACGCAAAGGTCACCCAGGCTACAAAAGGTTTAGAAAATATTTCCAGAAATTTCAAGATATGCATTTTGTCATTAACATATATTAAAGATAAGATATTTTAATTAAAATCGTCAGAGACATTTTTGAGAAAAGCAAAATTTTCTAAAAATTTTCCACGTAAAGGTAGCCTGGGTTGAGGGGATTTTCTTGAAGATCTTCGTGTCGCAACTCTGAAAGAGGCTGAATTGAAATGCCATGTTTGGTATTAAACCGATTTTGCATTTTTTAATTATGCTGTATAGGGACGAACACGCGGACACACATACGGATGTTTTTTTCCCCCCCTAAAAATGCCTTATTTTAATTTGGGGGCTCCCAAACATGTATTTCCGGTGAAATATGCATATCAAATTTTTGGGTGGAATGAAATACTTATCCTACCTACTATACGTAGTGGAGAAAGTAAATACCATACTATCATCTGTTTTCAATATTCATTAAAAGTGGGTCCAACTCAATCCCAACAGGCAGGCCATAGATGCTTAGTTACACCATTGTATCTCACTTTAACCATGATATAGCAACAAGATGTGTTATTTAGGGCTTCATTGCGTCAGTGTTACTGGAAAAACATTCGTTGAATTGACCACTGAATTACAAACAAGTGAACGTTGAACACTATATCCTTCAGGGTGATAACAGTTCATTAGCTAATCAGTGGTCTGCAATGAAAAATACATTGTACTCTATTGGCAAACCAAGTGTTGCTTTTCCTTGCCCCCCCCCCCTCCAGATCATCTGCATTTCTTCAGAAACTTCTGAAAATTCTTGTCATCTAGAAATAAAATATTTAGTTGTAACAT
Organism: Tenodera sinensis; assembly: GCA_030765045.1. NCBI lineage: Eukaryota > Metazoa > Arthropoda > Insecta > Mantodea > Mantidae > Tenodera > Tenodera sinensis. The sequence goes on along the minus strand of CM060962.1, from coordinate 71,416,450 downwards.
TTTTCTCTTTAGAGGATAACAAGTCTTCAGTCACTATACACCACAAGCGATCACTTGGTTCATCCACTGCTTTTGCTACTCAATTCTTGAATGCTCAACGTTGTAGATAAACTGGAAATTGTTATTGTCATTCAAATGTATAACCATAGATTGAGAGGTAGAACTGGAACTTAAAAATTCAATGCTACAGGCGGGATTTGAACCACAGACCCTCCGCCTTACCAGGCGGGAGCTCTAACCATTGAATTGTTAAGTTCCAGTTCTACCTTTCAAACACTGCCCACACACGGCTGTTGTGTTTAAAAACACCAACATTAAGTTTGTTGGCATAAATAAATAATATAACCATAGACTTTATTAACAGGGTTAATCATTGGACCAAATGGCAATACGCACAACTTTATTGAAACAAATCATTGCCAAATTTGACAAAGTAAAAAGAAACCATATAAATAACCATACAATAGTAGTCACTATACAAAAGTTTGAGTTTCATAAATCCAGAAAGAGAAGTTTTAAAGCTTATATATGCGTGCATCTATGTTAGCAGCATGACTCAGGAATGAAACCTTGAATACACACCAAATGTTGCACGCCCGGTAACTTCTAACACCATATGAAAGCTTTTCAGGTAGTTTGCCATATCAATTAAATTTTCCGAGTAAAGGTATTTTGGGGTGGGAGGAATTTCTTGTTGCATCCTTGGAAGATGCTGAACTCACACACCTAGCTTATTATTTAACCGGTTTTCGTTTTTGGGATACGCTGTTCTGACAAACATACGTACCTTTCGTCTAAAGATGCTCTTTTTGGATTCCGGGGACCGCAAAATGTGTATTTCCTCTGAAATTTTGGGCCCGAATTTTTTGGTGGAATGCAATATCTTTGCGTGGTGGAGAAAGTATAAATATACAATAGTGATGATGTTTATGATAGTAACAATAATGATGATGATAGTAACAATAATGATGATGATGATGATGATGATGATGATAATAATAATAATAATAATAATAATAATAATAATAATAATAATAATAATAATAATAATAATAATAATAATAATAATAATAATAATAATAATAATAATAATAATAATAATAATAATAATAATAATAATAATAATAATAATAATAATAATAATAATAATAATAATAATAATAATAATAATAATAATAATAATAATAATAATAATAATAATAATAATAATAATAATAATAATAATAATAATAATAATAATAATAATAATAATAATAATAATAATAATAATAATAATAATAATAGTCATCATCATAGTGATAGTGATGGTGATGATAAAAATAATAATAATAGTATTTAATAGCTGATACACCTTTTTTTACAAATTTTAAGCCTCATAAACGACAGTTTAATTACAATTCATCTGTTCTATACTTTTTCATTAAGAACGTTTGTAGTTTCCCTTGGAATACATTATCACTCACTTTTAATCCATATGGTAACTTGTATAAAATGTTACCCATTGTCAGGGAATCCTTTTCCTTTATTTACATTTTCTCTGTTATAATTATTTTGTGTTCTTGTACTAAATTAATACCAATGTTTTATCTATACAGCATTCCTACTTACCATAAACATAATTAGAGTTTATACTTTGAAATCGCTCGATACCTTCGTTGTCCATTTTCACATTTAAAAGTTAATTTTCTTCTACAAGTGGTTAACCTCCGTATGGTGGACTTACACCCCCTAGGTATAAGCCAGCCAGCGCCTAGGGTTAGATGCCTGTTGAGGAGCAGAAGAACCTATGGACCGGACAGAGTGAAGACCTGGAAGCGGGTGGTCAGCCAAGCACCAGGTATGAGAGTGAGGAAGAGGGTGATATGAAATGCAGGCGAAATGGAGCATGGAAACGTAATGGGGTAGTTGGTGAAATGAATGGCGGGGGGAACCGGAAAACCCGCCCAGGCGCCGCTTCGTCCAGCACGAATACCATATGGGGCTCCCTTGGATCAAAACCTTGGTGACAGACGAAAGGTCAAGCCCAGGGCTGACGAACGTTACTCCATAGGTGTGAAGAGAGGAGTCCCCCTCCACAGTAGCACGCTTTAGCGAGAACCGGTTTTGTGCTTTGTTTTCCGCTTCCATGGTCACGAAGAAAGGGGAAGCAGGGGAAGATGTTCACACCTCTAAGTAACGTTGGTCAGCCCTGGTTTAACCGCTCTGCTACGGCAAGTTCATTTTTGACCTATTATTTCGGTGTTGAAACATGGCTTCTTTTTGCGCTGAGCTTAAGGTAAATAAAAATATCGTGTGTGTCTGTGGTTACCATGCTTCCTCCATATACGTACAAGCAGGCGGGACAAAATGTGGAGGAAGAACCAAATGTACGATGCAGAAACTGCCTTAAAAGGCTATTTTTTGGTTAATTTTAACTAGATATGGGTTTATAATTTTGTCGAAACTTTAATTTGAGAAATGAATAAGCAAACGGGGAAGTCATGATCAGGTCACCAAGATGATTTAATTACTATTTGGCTTTCCTTGTTGATTGACCAATTGGGAGGGTAGTTACCGGCCGCGGAAACTCCAATAACGGGACAAGCTCTAGCGTTACCATGGAGATGCCTGGCCAGTGAATGAAGCGGCGCCGAGAATGGGGACGCCCTTGGACCCACGCTCCTAACCCAGAATAGCGTGGGCCGAGATTTCGGCGCCACATGCCGCAGCAACAAGTCCCTCCTTCTCCAAGCGAATTTCACCATCCTTATCAGCATTACTCTACTCAGTTTACGGCATATTCCTTACTCTATTTAGGTATAAATTAAGTCAGCTGTAACTCCAGATTTTGGGAAGATAATCTATAATTACATTATAGTTTGGGCCCCTAACTTGTGCGGAATAAAAATCTTCCAAAGCAGAATTTATATGAATAAACGAACGAACACACGCACGAATACGCACACACTCACACGCTCCTCCACAATGGTTTTAGATATCATGATATACTTAAAAGTGCTTTAGAAACAACATTTTATTTTATTTTTATTATACTACTCAATAGAAAGTTGCACACGATGCAGAAAGCATAATTTAATATATAAATATATGTACATACCCCAGTAACGCAGTGGTAGCGCGCCTGCCTCTGGCACGGGTGACCTGGGTTCTATCCCCGGTACCGGCATGGGATTTTTCCCCGCTGGGAGGTCTGGTACGGGGTACACTCAGCCTCGGGAGGTCCCTGAGGGGCCAATTGTAGAGTTACATACTTGACTGAAAAGTAGCGGCCTCTGGTCGAGAAGAGCGCATAACAGGTCATGGGGGACCGGGGCGCTGATCACGTCCCACCTCCAGTACTGTAGCACACTCGTGACGCCTATGGTGGGCAGAGGTGGAGGACGCAGCGATCAGGCGGTAGGCCTTGGCCTGGATGGGCTGTTGTGCCACGGGGTTATATGAGGCGTTGCGTCAATGGATGTGGACGATGTGTTGCATACTCTGCTAGTTTTCGTTAGTTAACGTTTCCTATTATCTATATATTAATCCAGTTGGCATTATTCTTGCTGAGGAGTATGTTTCGAACAACAAGCTACTATGAATAAGTATTGTTAGCGTATCCTGTCGATTGAGTGGTTGGGTGGTTGTGCTTGCCTCGCGCCAGTCACGTCAAACGATGTGCGCGCGCACTGGATGTAACACAGAGAAGTGCATCTCATTTGTTAATGTTAATGCGGTTTAAAGCTAAGTTTTTCAGTATTTAATTTGGCAGTTGTGGCAGTAATTTTAGATCACATCCCGAATTCACCATTTTTTGTTGCATTTTAATTTTATTTAATAATTTATCAGTTCTTAGTTAATAATTGGTGTTAAACTATGTTAAATTATAAGGTAAAACAGCTCTCCGTTATAAATTAATGATATTTGGTATGCTATGGATATACAGCATGGCAATGTCCTGGTATTACAGCTTCTGTGGTTCGAACAACTGATGTACAGACTGTTAGAAAATTTTCACTGAACAACTCCTAGGAACAGATATCAACAATACATAAAAGAAGATAAACGCGTTGGTCAATATTTTCAGCGACGAAAATTATTAAAAGGAACCCGTATATTGGTTAAATTGAGTCTTAACTATAATACACTGTTATTGGAATCGAAGAATATCGTATAGATTGTAAAATATACGCAATAATTATTTGAACTATAATAGTTTAAGACGAAAATAATTACGGAATAACTTCAATAAAAATCGAGAGATTTTATACCTTGCTTAATCGAAATAAAACCAAATATTGTAAACATCAGTGATTATAAAATGTAATCAACGAGAAGAAAAACAATTTATAAGAGACAATCACATCATTTTCGAACGACTTCCCTCTACCTGTAACGCGCCTGCAAGTCCTATCGGAAGGAACCGACCGAGCAGGCCGAGCGGCAAACGACCGCCGCACAGTGAAGGTCAATTTCATATTTTTAACTTCTGCATGTATCAGAATATAACAAGCAGCATTTTGAACAGTAATCTGTGTGCACGTGTAAGAGAAAAATACGCCAGGAAACCGAAGGCAGGGTATGGAAATTGCTCATTTGCTTCCGTGTGGTGCACTACGAGGAAAACACGTGTTGTAGAGAGCACGCTGCATTTCCTGAAAATCATCTGCCCCAGGTATGGAATCTGAGTGCTTGTAATCAACAAACTGGGAATGCAGAAAAAAATATAATAATAATAATAATAATAATAATAATAATAATAATAATAATAATAATAATAATAATGATAATGATAATGATAATGATAATGATGATGATGATGATGATGATGATGATGATGATGATGATGATGATGATGATGATGATGATGATAATAATAATAATAATAATAATAATAATAATAATAATAATAATAATAATAATAATAATAATAATAATAGGTAATAATAGTAATAGGAGTGATTTTACCCGTGATTTTAATATTTAGCAGTAGGTGAATAATAAAGTTCTATGAAAATTATATATACTGCAACGTGATTTAAATACAAAGGCACAAATTACTCTTCTGGTTTCAGAGAATATTTTAAATCTTTAAACATCAAGTTTATAACAATTTATTTCCTCAGCGGACGAACCAACTATGTTATATCTTGAACAATTTAGATGTTTAGGAAAGAAAAAACAACAACTATATGCCAGTTTTTGAAGTTCATTCCCCCCGGGTTCGGGCTCAAATGACCTAGATGACCTAGTTGTCAACGGGCCCTTAAACCCCACTCACCCACTCTCATTCACTCTCTCACTCGCTCACTTACTCACTTCTCCCCGAGTTTCTGCTAAAAATTTGAACATGAATAGTTACAAACTACATTTTAAGGAAAACTCTAAATGAGAGAAATTGTAAGAAACTTTGAAGTCGAGCAAGTCATTAGAATTAAATAAAGCCTATTCGTTTAAATGGCCACGTGTTGAAGCTTTAAAGGGTTGAAGAGCAAAACCCACAGTTTATTGAAGCTAAAGGTACAAAGCACTTTAGAACACAAAAATTAACTTATGGTTGTTTTTGTTGAAGATTTTGACCAAAAGTAAGTCATCTACGGGTACCCTTAAACCTGCAGGGATGGCAGTTTCGTGGAAATGGTTATACATACAACTGTTATATTTCCTTTTGGTAATCTGCAACCGTGCTTTGAATCCCTGTAGCAAGTTTCTCTAATTATTGGGGGGCCAGGGGGGGGGGACCGGTACCTATTGTGTTTCAATGTTTCTCCTGAACCTGAAATAACAATGCCAGGGTATTTTAACCTGTCAAACTCTTTTATGCTGCACTTTTTTAAATGTACTAAAGCAATTAGGATTTCACATTTTTTAACAACGTAACAGCATTACAATCACCTGCTGGGACTAGGTGGCAGTGACGTCGCGGCATCGATTTAACTTGCAATGAAAGACGTTCTGTTTAGGTAAGCGAACGTGAAATCTGTTCGATTAAAAGCTGTTTAATTTTGTTGCAGTTTGCGCCTTGAAGGGCACTCGATAGTTCTGATGGCTCTTTAAACCTCAATTTCGTCCTCACGTGAAAATCTTACAATAAGCATAGAAAATATTTCTTATGGTGTACCGGGGGAACAAAAAATGTCCGAACGGAACTCTTTTTGTTCTCCTGGTATGTAAAGGCCCTGCAAGTTAGCAAAAATCATACATCCGGTGCCATTTAAAAATACTGTTGCTGAACACTCAGGTATAACTTTCTCAGAATATATGGGTATTCGTTTTAACGACTACTGTTATAAACGTTAACCTAAACGGCAGTTGGGATCAAAGATGGTGCCTTTGTTTTGTTTTTCAGGCTAATATAATAGCTCTTGTGTTCCGAACAGAATTGAATAACAGACATACACTAACCATCGGAATGCTTTTAGTGACTTGGGCTTAATCGTCCTAAACCCTATTCCGTATCTCTTAACAATCAAATACGCTAGTCACTTCTCACTGGTTGCTGCCGTGGAATAGATTGTTGCGAAATACGGGGAATTGGTAATAGTGGTGCCCTTAACAAGCAGGTACCAACGGTGTCATATCTCCTAATGTGATAAATTTGGGGGTCACAAACAATTTAACAATAATTCAATCACTAGTTGATTCTTTAAAATTATCTACTATAGTCAAATGGAATTAAATATGATGGAGTTCTTTCATTCGTCACAAACGGAACCAGCTACATGATTAAATCAGGACGCACACTGAATGGTATTTTTCCTAATTTAATACACTTAACGGGTCTCGCAAATCGCCCCACCGCGTTGTTAAACATAGGTAGAGAATTTACTTCGGTGAATCGGTTAGTGGCTGTAGTAACAAGCATTTTTGAAAGCCCCATCGAGAGTTAAATTTTAGGTCCTTAGCATCATCAGTTCCACTTCCTTCTGAACTGATATTAAAGGGTAAAGAGTATAGACACAGAGGGGGACACCTCGCTCACTTAGACCTTCACAGATCTCTTGTGGATATCAACCCCAGGAGGCAAGGATGAAATGAGGAAACCGAAGGTGCCACACAAGCTCGCAGCTAGACAGGTCACAGAGACGTGCGGAAGTCCCTAACAAGTGCTGAGATCTCTTCATCCCGGCGCCAGGCCCCGCCAAGGAGCCAGCACATCGCGGGTCCGGTGTCGCACTGAGCGTTCCCCCCTCGACGGAGGACAAGGGCGGCCAAACGCCACCTAGCGCCGAGAACAGCAGTTACCATGCACAATTATCCACGCCATCTGCCCGGCACTGCCAACACTACACCTAAAAGATAAGGAAATGGAATGAAGGCAAATGGTGGAAAGGCAACCATGGTATGAAATAATGCACCCCAGCATTCACCTAAGTGACATGGGGAAACCACGAAAAGACCCATGTTCGGGGATCGAACCCGCGACCTCCCGAATGCGGCCCACAGACGTTACCATCTAAGCCATCCCACCCGGTAACTAATATTAACAAGATGGGGAACGTGGGTTGATGCTGCCCTCTACTGTACAGAGTATCTAGTCAATAAAAGAGGATGTAACTCCTTAGACCCTAGTGACGCTGCATCCATTCTTAGTGCCAAAATTTATTATCTAATGGCACATTGGAAGCTAATCCTGCTCTTTGTCTGCGCACTTTTCTGAGCTACCCAAAGCTGTCGCCTCGTTTGTAGCCTTAAGTGAAACACTCAAAATTCGTATTTCAAGAAACAACATCCAACTTATATTCTGTTTCCGGTAGTGTAGGGGAAATATTAAAGAACAAAGTGAAGAGTGCAATGACCGCCTCCGTAGCGCAGTTGGTAGTGCGCTTGCCTCTGGCGCGGAGGACCGGGTTCGATCCCCGGTACCAGCATGGAGATTTTATCCCCTCTGGGAGGTCTGGCACGGGGTGCACTGGGCCTCGTTAGGTCCCGGGGGGACCAATTGAGGAGCTACTTGATGGAGAAGAAGACCGCATAACTGACCGGGAGGGCTCGGGGCGCTGACCACGTCCCACCCTCCAGTACTGCACCTCACCAATGACGCCTGTAGTGGGCAGAGGCTGGGCGGTAGGCCTTGGCCCTTCGTGGGCTGTCGTGCCGGGGTTTAATTTTAGAAGAGTGTAATATCTCTGGATATGAACAGGTATGCAAATTTGGAGACATTGTAAGTGGAAACACTGCAGTGAACTGCAACTCGTCGCTTCTTTTAGGCAGTGAATCAGAGTTTCAAGAAGTTTAAGCTCAATTTTATTTCCCTTTGTTTATAGTGAAGATTTATTACAGACATAAATTATGTTTTAAGTGCATACTTATTGGCATATCTTCAAGTTTCCCAGAACATATTTGCATAAATTGTATTTAAGTGCATATTTTCCAAGTTTTTAGAGCATATTTGCATGCTTATTTCGTAGCTTTTTCCAGGTCCTAGTCATAAGGTAACTTTTTAATACCAACTTCATCATTTCTATTAGTATGCACTTGCTCTGTTAATACTATATCGTTATTTGTTCTGCCTGAGTCAAGTCTCCTGTTGTGGATGCCCTTTTTGTGAACCCTTTTGTCGCCTACTGCAAATAGTGATACAGCTAAAATATACTTGCAAGCTAATGGGAGAATTCCAAACTTTTTATACAGTGATTTGCTATGAGTTGATCGTCTTGTCTCTGCCATCGTTCTTATAAGAAATGTTTTAACATTTAATGTGTTTCTCCAGAGTATTATTCTTGAGAAATCAAAGAGTGTAATATGTTTGTAGGACGTTCTTATTTGAAAAATGAATTAATGCACTTATTTCAAAACGCGCAGCTGGAGTTTTGTTGGTGAGGGAATGGCCTTCGCATGCTGCATTGGAAAGGGAGAAAATCTAGGGACAGATTTTAGGTAATTAAAAAGAAATTAACAAGCCGATTTATATACGTACAAACCGAGCGGATCGGCTCAGGTGGTAACATCAGTGGCCTGCATTCGGGAGGTCATGGGTTCGATCCCCGTGGCCAACCTTCGTGACCCATAGGTTGTTTCGGATGTTTCCCAGGATCGCCAGGCGAATGCTGGGAAGGATTTCCCCTCCCGAGGGGGGGAGGGAGCTAAGCCAGACTCCGCCGGGGTGCTTCTAATTGGGAATATTAAGTACCCTGCCATATGCTCTGACATGGCAACGTTCCGGCCACCCTTAGGATGCCTTCGCTTCATCCATCCTTCCGGGAGGTGCTCCCTCAGGGGCATAGGCACAAAATAATGCCTTTAGGCCAAGGTGCTAAGTTCCTCTCCGCAAGTTGTTACTGAGTCACATATGCATTTTAACAAAGAGGAAGGAGAAAGAGTAGAGGGAGGCGGGGCGATTTAATAGTAGACAAGTTCTTTGGAAAGAAATCTAGACTTACTGACACATTTGAGGTAATATGTCACAAGAACCGAAATTCTTCGAATTATTCGTAAACCTCTTTGTATGACCTCCCCCGTCGTTTCCAAAAAACAGTATGCTTTATTAATCTCTTCTTCGTGGCTGATGCTAAGTTCTGATGGCAGTTAATTCCATCAAAATACTTCTCTTAGACTCCCGTCTAGAAACGGAAATATAAGAACTTTAACACCGTAATGGCTATTGCTGAAGCCCTTTCGTCCTACCATTCTCATAACTCACAATTTAACTACGTTCAGTGCCTAGCATCCATGTGCATTACTAACGCATTGGATAGCAAACAACGACAGCGCTTCCTTTTCATTGCCTACTAAGACATAAAAATAACCGTCCAAGCAGCTAATAAAAGAAGGAGAAAGTGCACCATTTCTTCTGAAATGTGTATGTGAACGACTGAAGCAGCGCCGAGAAACAATGTCGCTTTTTAACGTAACTTTCCCGCATCGCAATTAAATATAAAAGAAGTCATAAAAGTTGGGCTGCAATGTTGGGATACATATATCCCGCAGTATGATATTTTTTCTGCAGATATGATTGCCAATTGAGCAATTTGTATTCCACCGCATAAACAAACGGCGCACAAAGCCAAGTACCGCTAGTCCACCAGCACGCGCTGCAGAATCAATATAAGTCTGACTTTCTTTGTTGCACATAGTGTCTCGGTATTGCGCATGCTTCACCTGCTAACTGCCTGGATAATCCATATGCTGTCGCGAATGCAACAACGCCGCAGTAACCTAAGGCCTAACGCATCTTTCCTTAATTGCGCTTCCGGAAGAATCTCATCGCTGCTTCGGCGTTAACTGCGGACGTCGTTCATATGTTCCTGAAATTATTATTGTGGAATAAGATACGATATAATCTGTAGCTTTATTAAAATGAAAATAGGATTGCTGACAGCTGGAAAAGGTTCAACAATTCACAGAAGAAATAAAAAATAGCTTATAAATAAGAGGTGGAATCAGGACTGAAAAATGCAATGCCATAGCCAGGATTTGAACCACGGAACACCAGCATAAGTCTGTCGGCATAAATAAATAAACAAATCAATAATAATAATAATAATAATAATAATAATAATAATAATAATAATAATAATAATAATAATAATAATAATAATAATAATAATAATAATAATAATAATAATAATAATAATAATAATAATAATAATAATAATAATAATCATAATGATAATAATAGTTTATAAATGTTTATACTAAAATATTACTGGAATGATTCCTTGAGCAAGCACACGCGGACGCACGCACACACACATACACACACAAAATAAAAAGTGTACTCTTCGGTTCACAATCATTGTCTTCGATCTGAACTGTAGAATAGTTAGAGGAGCTTCCAAATGTTTTTGAAGACACAAATGTTCCGTAGGTTAAGCAGTCATTTATATACCCTTTCCCAGCTTCGAGAAGGTTCGAAGTTCACGCTTCCGGTTTCTAGAGGAATCTGGTAAAACTTGATCTATAAACGCAAACAACGCGAAATGAGATAACGCCCGATAGGTATGCAACACACCTAACGTACAGGTAATGCGGGTAGGTTCTTAACTGACTAATTCTACTAGGAAATCCACCGTACCTAGTCTACACTTACGACAGTCTGCGACCCTTCTGCCACGTGGCAGAAAACAATAAAATCAAGGTAAACTAACGTCTAATGATCATCAGCACTAGAAACATAAAAATAAAGTGCAATTATGCAGCACTAAGGCACAAGTGAACTACTTTCTGCCCCAAATAAACGCCTAAAGAGGCAGTAATATAACCTTACCAGATACGTGTTCAAACTATGTAAACAATATTTTATATTTCACCCTTTTGCCACTGACATGGTTTATAGAAGGTGTTGGGGTATGAGTGGCTAAATTTTAACGGCGATTACTTGACATTAAGCTGAAACATAACTTTTTCTACCATTTTCTTCTATAGCGCATGACTGCATAAATAAAATATAAAATGTGTAAGGTTTTATTGCCAATATGTCAGCACTCCTTTATCGTTTATGTCTTTTCCATTTGTTGTTAAAATGAGTTGAATAGACACAAAATAATATTAAATAATTGGATTACAGATGTCTATTGGAATAACTTAGTGGACATACTTTTCGCGCAAAGCGGAAAGTCAAGAATGTCGACACTAAAAGCTACGTGCTCAGCTCTCGTGAATACTGCTCGGAAAGCTTGAAAGTATACCAATCCTTCCCTCTTTACTTGCAGTAGCTGATAATAAACACGTGGTCAAACCAGTTTTATAGGGCTGGCCTGATTTGCACGTTCACTAGTTGGTGTGAATACATGTATGACAGCAGCAGCATTATTAAAGAAAACTTCCCCGGCAGATAATGTATTCAATAATGTTCTATTATATCCTTTACCTTTCATTACCATCATGCGAAATCTACATCCTCTATACCTTGAAGAGGTGACTGGTAAACACTTGGACACAAAGCTATCCTTATTCGAGAACCACTCGAACTGAATATTATAAACATGTTTCAACATGCATCTCTTTTGAAATAACGCGTACTTCGATATGTTAAGTTTTAAACATTATGTTAAAATACAATATTTGACATTAACTACCTAGTATCTTAAACAATCAATGATAATCCAATAGATTTGGTTATTTTAATGCTCTTTAGTTAATACTTACCACTGAAAAAGTAAAATGTGTCACTCTGGACAATACTGGTTCAATATTTTAAGGCAAAATATACAAGTATAAGGGCTAAATATCTATATACCAACCTAATGGATTCTAAGTCCCTAAATGCGTGTAGATATGTTTGCGTGGGTATGAATGTATGCATGCATGAGTGTGTGTGTGTCTGTGTGTGTGTGTCTGTGTGTGTCTGTGTGTGTCTGTGTGTGTGTCTGTGTGTGTGTCTGTGTGTGTGTCTGTGTGTGTCTGTGTGTGTGTCTGTGTGTGTGTCTGTGTGTGTGTCTGTGTGTGTCTGTGTGTGTGTCTGTGTGTGTGTCTGTGTGTGTGTCTGTGTGTGTGTCTGTGTGTGTGTCTGTGTGTGTGTGTCTGTGTGTGTGTCTGTGTGTGTGAGTCTCTGTGTGTGTCTGTGTGTGTGTCTGTGTGTGTGTCTGTGTGTGTGTCTGTGTGTGTCTGTGTGTGTGTCTGTGTCTGTGTGTGTGTCTGTGTGTGTGTCTGTGTGTGTATGTGTGTGTGTCTGTGTGTGTGTGTGTCTGTGTGTGTGTCTGTGTGTGTGTGTGTGTGTGAGTGTGTGTGTGTGTGTGTGTGTGTGTGTGTGTGTGTGTGTGTGTGTGTGTGTGTGTGTGTGTGTGTGTGTGAACTAAGGTTTAAGGATAGACTGGAGACTAACGAGAATTGGTTTAAAGTGCGGCCTTATTAATAAGAATTCCCTCTTCAGTTTGACATATGTTATCATTGTTACCACCACACTACCGAGTGGGATGGCTCAGGCTATAGTGTGCCGCGCATTCGGGAGGTGTGAGTTCGATTCCCGTGGCTGACCTTCTTGACCCATGGGTTTCTTCGGGTCACTAGGCGAATGCTGGGAAGTTCATTACATCCCACAATATCCTCTTCCTCCATTCTTATTTCACTTCACGTTTCATACTCTTGGTCCTTTCAGGGTTGCCCCCGCCGGGGCCCCCCGCGGGACTTGAAATCTAAGACAGGGGGGCAATTCACAGGGGGCAATTTTCCTCACCACCGGGGAATTTCAATCAAATAATGGTAGGGACCCTGTCCTCTGCTGTTCGGGCTCCTGGATCGCCGTGCTCTTGTCTCCTCTCGCCCGAGCCCTTCCTCCCGGGGCGCCCACCTCAGGACAGATATCGAATGCCTCATGTTGGCGACGCCGAAGTCCCCGTCCTTCCAACCGAGCGACGTGGCGTCGCGGCAACATGTGATGCTCGCATTCAGGAGGACCCGGATTCAATCCTCGGTGACCACGCACTCTGACTTGGGGTTCTTCGTGGTTCTCTCTGGTCACTTACGGACAGATGGCGCAGTTAGACTTCCGCGCGTCTCTGGCCCGCTACCTGCGACTCTGTGGTATACTGCGGTTCCCTCATTTCATCCCTTCTTCCTGGGCGGCGTTAGCCCCATGAGATTAGGTTGCAGTGCAGTACCCTCCGTGTATACCATTTAGTCCAACTGCCCAGCTTATCTTACCTCATCTGCCTTGCCTTAGCACAATCATATTTTAAACATATTTTTCAAAATGACCCTGCATCTGCTATGTTGTACTTTGAATTCTGCAACACTTCACATAAAACATTATAACTCCTACACACTTTAGAGTAGTCGTAAACCTCATTCTGTCTGAGAGGAAAATTTTGCTCTACAAATTGGTATTACTGTTGAGTATGGAAGTTTCTGTGTGCTCAATTCATGTAATGTTTTTTCTTTGAAGGTAAATGAGAATTTGTTTTCTCTATTCTTGCTTTGATTAGCCTCTTAGGTGAGTTACATTTACTGATATAAATGACAAATTTTCTCAGAACTTATACATGCTACTGTGAATTAACATGGTTGGTAATTCTTTTTTTTAACTGATAAATTTTAGTCAAAACATGGTATAATTAAGAAAACAATCCTATCTTTCTTAAGAAATAAAATAACATAAAGTCAGATTAGTGAATTATAAGGAATGCATCTACATCTTCGAGATTATTCGAGAAGTTTCCGGCGGCCGGCATATTTATAGAAGTTCCGGAAAAGGTTCGTCTTATGTGATCTTCGCTATATAAGGAACCGAGGTGACGAGAACGGTCAGTTTTTAGTATAGTTGCAGACATGAGTCAGTCAGTTCTAGAGTGTGAGTTAGCTGGGTGTGTACCGTCGCGTCGAAGCAGTTAATAACTTTCGAGTAATTGTATCGTCCAAGCCAGCTGTTTGAGAGACAGAGAAAGTAAAGAAAGACAGAAAGGACTGTGTCAAGTTTACGAGAATAAAACAGTTGTGAGCTGTAATAGCACGAGGGACTGCAGACTGTTTTAACGTCAGTAAAAGAGAACTGTGTTGTGCAAAAGTTTTAGAAGAAAATGAAGTGACGGAAAATAACTACACTGGACTTTTGCCCTTTTTGTCACAATATGTCTGATATTTGAAACAGCTTCTGAGATAAATGGATCATGCATTTAAAAGGAGGAATGCGACTTTTACTCCTTTAATGAACTCCATTTGAAAAAAGTTGTTAAGTATATTTTTTATACACTCACGAAGACAAACATATTTTATAACCCTTTTGGTTATAAGGTCGTCCTCAAACAATAATTTTCATTGTGAATGTTATAAATGTAAGTTAATTATTATTACCACTAAAACAGTGATTGAAGCTTGTACAAGTGCAACACATTTCACAGTGAATCCACGGCAATGATTTGGAACGACTCCGATATAATCTGATCCAATATGTCTTACAAAGGAACCTCCTCAAGAAGCCATGTCCAAATTCTCTGAAATGGAGTATAAGCTAATTTTAGATCTCTGAGAAGCGCCGTAACAGTGTTCTCATATCTGATTCTGTAGCTTGACATTTAGATGCTTGTGTGCCACACCTCAAAACTACTTCCTCACATTCCTCTTCAGCACTGCCACTATTAACAAATTCATTTTCGGACATTTCGGGAAAAGGCTATACTTATGCTTTGTGTCATATTTAAAATTTTGCTACGAATGCACCAATTTATCTTCCTGGCACATGAAACGGAACGCCATACTCCACTGAAGGATAATTAAGAGCATTTTGATCTATAGGTTGCTAAAATTACAATCCTCCACCAAATCATATCGATTTTAGCAGTCTCAGCCGGCAACTGTGGTACTAATTATTGTGACACCATTTCTTGCGAATATTAATAAGTATCAGGAAGTAAATAGAAAAATAAACTTTCACATGACTAACTTGTTGACTAGGTATGAAAATAAATTACGATTGTTACACACCGGAATTTCTATTGAGGTAGCTAAGTGACACAAAGGAAATAAATTAGTTGGATAACGAAAATAAACATGTTTTAAAGTGTTGCATTATTATTATTATCAACACTACCAACACCACCAGCACCACCACCGCCGCCGCCGCCACCACCACCGCCGCCGCCACCACCACCACATTATTGTTATTGTTATTATTATTATTATTATTATTATTATTATTATTATTATTATTATTATTATTATTATTATTATTGTTATTATATAGTAGTGGTGGTGGTGGTGGTGGTGGTGGTGGTGGTGGTGGTGGTGGTGGTGGCGGTGGCGGCGGCGGCGGCGGCGGCGGCGGCGGCGGCGGCGGCGGCGGTGGTGGTGGTGGTGGTGGTGGTGGTGGTGGTGGTGGTGGTGGTGGTGGTGGTGGTGGTGGTGGTGGTGGTGGTGGTGGTGGTGGTGGTAGTGGTGGTGGTGGTGGTGGTGGTAGTAGTAGTAGTACTAACTTTTAAATAAATATTCCTGAATACGTAGTACTTTTTAAACGGTTCATTACGAGGCTTTCAAATTGAATCTGTCAGTGTTAATACGTTAAGTGATAGATACATCCATTAACACAAGGTAATCACAGCAGTTTCAATCTGGCATACGAATTCTTAAAACAGATGGCTGCAAGTTAACTACATTAAACCATTATCATTACAAAGAATCCAAAATGACAGAGACAAGGTCACTGACAGGTGCATAAATACCTGTAGTGTTGTCTGCACACCCAGAAGACTATCTGAGGGATGGGGGTGATTTGTTACTTGCGACGTCCCCGCCTGTGGCTCTGCGACAATTCAACCTTATTTCGCCCTGGTTTTAATACTTAGAAATCCCTACACCTAGTTATAACTAATGGCTTGTCACATCCTTATTTTAGATTAGGGTTTCTTGGGGGTGGGGGCAATTACGCATGTTTCAATTGGGTTTTGAGGACCATTTGTGCTGTTTTAGCAAAGTTAATATGTATACCACTAAAAAAAGACGCATATATATGACCTGTAGTCTGAAAACTCTTCTTTGGCGTTCCTTATTCCTGGATGGTAAAATTAAGAAACCAAAAGAATAAACTATCTTGTTGAAAGTACTCGGAAATGACCGTGCTAGGTGAGAAACTGTGGCAGATGCACGAAAGGTACTTGCTAATGCCACGGGTGTACCATCTTGATTTGCGTACAAAAGATAAGGGGGAGGGCGAGGCCCCGGGTTATACATACCCATGATGCAGAAGTATGAGAAGGGATCGTTTCAAAAATAATGCAAATTGGCTGTTTAAATTGTAAGAGTGAAAAAGAAGAGACCAAACTCCGAGCAAAAGGTTTCGCTCCAAGTCATTACAGCGTGCACTGCATTCAGGTTTGCATTAGTTTCACTTACATCATTTAAGTCATTGATCTCATATTGCCAGACTGCAAGAATGAGACCTATCCAATGTGTAGCACTGAAATAATATCCCCGATTGGGACATTTACGTAGACATTCGGGTTAAATAATTGACCACTGATTTAACAATCCACACCAGTGCAGTCCAACTTTCTTATGTGCTCGAGCACATTTAACTGATTCCTAGGAAGGCGTGGGCGCCATCACAATCACCGTTAGAGCAAGTACCCTGTTTTGAGAGGAAAAAGGGAAATGACGCATAGAGCTTTAGGTGTACAAAAACACACTTCATGAGTGTGTACTGGGAAGATATTCGGAAAGATTTGTCCTGAAATTTGAATTAATGTTAGAAATCGTCAGAGTAAAACTTTGCTTATGAAGGGCGCCAAAAAAGAATGCACCAGGGGCACCGCGTTGGACAGAGCTGATCTACACCATATATCAAAACTTAGCTACTGAAGAATTGCAGAACTGATTGTTGATAACCTTTGTATTCAACAGCATTTTGCGTTTCAGCAGGAAAAAGGCCAGCAGTAGCGCCCACCGCCAGAGTTACACGTAAACGACCGGCAATTCCTGAGTATGGAACACTTAACTACTGTACTGACAGTCTTACCTGCACCACAACAGATGTTGAAATTGATGACCTTCAACGCGAACACGTTCCCTAAAGCTCCGAAAATAATTCCTTTACTGAAAATCTCCATATTATCCATGAAGTTCTTCAGTACGCTTCAAAAGTTGGCGGTTTGGTGTGCAGCGAGTGCGCGTAAAATTAATTATCGGTCCCATATTTTACAACACAACAGTTGATTCAAATATTTATGTAAATTATATTTTAAATAATGTTTTTTTCCCCCAACTAACAAGAAATTAAAGATTGTGTGGCTGGTTTTGACAGAATTCAGCTATAGCTATATCCACTGCTGCAAATTCTATGCATAAATTGGGAAGTGTGTATGGTGACAATAATTAGCCGAGGATTGTGGCCACCTCATGCCCCTGACCTATCTTGGTGCGATTTTTATTTATGGGGAACGTTAAAGAATAAAAGGTAAGCATCAAATTCACACACGTTACAAGAATGAGAGACAAACTCACGAGAGAAATACAGGCGATCAGTCAAAGTGAACTTTTTCGAGTAAACCAGAATTTTTTCGGAGGTATAGGGTATGTGTTCGCGTTGAAGCACATCAATTTCAATATCTGTTGTGATAAATAAGCCTAATGTAAGTTAGAAGTGTAGTTAGTGTTTCGTACCCATGACTTGCTGGTCGTTTACGTGCAACTCTGGGGAAGGGTGCGCCGGTCCTCGTCCGGCCCAGTGCTGCTACGAACGCACTGCACGTTGAAAAATACCGCAGGTCGGAAGGCTCACTTCGTTTTTCTAAAACACAGAATACTCAGTACTAAGCATAGCTAAACTGTAAAATTACAATTTATAGAAATTCCAACATTTTTTGGCAATGCCCCAATGATATTGAGTAAAAATCTCTGTAAAATTGACGCTTGGATTGCTAATCCAAAACGATACTCCAAGACTACAATTTCAAAACTATTTTCGCCTTTGATATCGTAGCTAGTTTACTTTTCAATAAAATTGAACTTGAAAGTTTATTTTTGTATTAAAAAATGTTTTGGGAATTCTTTTACTCAGCGCTTTCGCTCATTCAAAATTTCTAATCTATAGAATTTTCAAACAATTACCCAAAGTTTTAGTGTACATACGGAAAATAGTTCAAACAACTAAACTTGCCATATAAAGATTGTATGCTGAGAAGGAATTTGAATTAAGTAATCTTAAAGGAAGAATGAAATATAAAAATAGAAATTTATACTAGTATTTATTTGAAAATTACTTTCTCTTTAACCGAAACTATCGCTGAAGTTACGTGACAATTTTATGCGCTATGATCAGACAAACTATACAGCTATTTAAAATAAAGTTTTCAAAATTTAGTGCTGAAGAACATTTTGCATAAGGCAATAATATTTATTTTTGAAGCTAAGTGTCTAGAAAGCAAAAAAGAAAACAATAAAACGAAATTTACAATCTTGGATGTTTAGGTAAGGTAGACCTTTTAAGGCTAAACTTTCAGGCAAGTTTACTCAAAACTTTGACAAAATTTTAAGCAGCACATCTCCTTAAGATAAACAGAAAGAGCTAAAATAACCTAAACCGGTTGGTCTGCAAACGAACTGTTTCAGAAGTGACAACAACCAACTGAAGAACTCCTGGTATAGCGGCAACCACTTCGACTCTGTTGTATTGTGAGTGGTATAACGATCGCAGGTGCAGAAATCTGCAAGAGAGGAAAAGATCAGAATGCGGATAAGTAAACAAATATATCAAGAACAGAAGACAACACCATGCAGTTGAGCCTACCAACATACGGCAGGAGTGCAATGAACGTGCATAGCTATACAGCCATTAAAAGAAAGCCGTGTCTTTGAACTCGCTCTCTATGCTCACACACGCGCTACCTGAAGAAAGCTGCTGCACAAGGATAATTTTCAATTCATGGAAACCCTCTTATTATGTATAACGTGTAGGAAAGGAGTCAAATTTAAAACAAAAATATGCACATAATACAGAAATGAACCGTATAACGGGAATTCTTTCATAAGTTTAACCCGGTCTCACCGCTGCGGCTGAGAAAGCGATAGATAGCCTTGAACGCAAGTTGAGTCAGCCGCTATCCCGACCGTCTGCCCGATTCTGACTTTCAACGCACGTGTTCCATGCACAGTAGGGCAAAATAACCAAAGTGAAGGAATTACCCTTGGAGGAAGGGGTAGGGCTCTCGCATATTGGTTCAATGGCGAGGACTCACTTGCCGAGAGATCCACTATATGGAGTTTCACCACTATGGCTTCCCTATTTTTGTGAAATAACCCGTGGCTGGTAAGAACTGCCATAACACAAAACATATGGCCTGAACGGTTAACTACGGGTTCCTGAGCGAGACACAATCCGTGCTGAGGATACTGGTAAGGGTTGTGAAATGAATCAGACTTGATCTGTCAACCGGCTCGTGGCTTCTAGTAGGAATGCAACGAAATAATACGTTAGTAGACGTTGAAGCTGGGCTCGTGCTTCTGGTTCCGCTTGCATTACGTATACACACGCACGCATGCACGCACGCATGCACGCACAACACACACACACACACACACACACACACACACACACACACACACACACACACACACACACACACTAGCTTCACATCTATCTTCTTTGATCTACCTAACCACTAGTCTGCTTATTCTCCTTCTTTCTGACACAGCCTGGTCAAGAAATGAGATATACATCTTTTATGGATTATGTGTAGGGAAAACCACATAAACAGCGGGGCAAATAATCTCCTTGAATGAACCAACACAAAATGTTCTCTGAGAGTATAACACAGCTGTAATGAGTATGCGAGCAGTTTTTCTTATACGCCTTATCCTCATACATTACAGATACTGCGTATGCCTATTAGCCATATTTTTTCTTAAACATACGAATAATAACGATATGTTGCATTTCTTGAACAAAACATCAGGATAGCTCGTAAAGAACAAGAAAAGATAAAATGCTGTTCCACGACCTTTCGTGACTGGGTTAATATGGAGGATACCAGGGGAAAATGGGAATGACCTTTAATAAACTTAAGCCGTTGCCTTTCTCCCTTGATCCCTTTATATGACGCAAAGTCATAAACGGGGGAACGAAGTGACAACGTGGCACAGTGCTAGATGCTATTGATTTTAAAGAGGAAGTTCTCTATCCAATATTCCCTGCCCGACTTCCTCGGCAGCACAAACTTTGCGTAGTTTAACGAGTCCATGTCCAAGGATAATTAATTCCAATATCCTCGTACCGAAAATTACATGAGCCACCAAACTGAACACGTTTGAGAAATCAGTTACGGGATCATCAACAATGTTGATTTATTCCAAGTTGTATGTAATATGCACTTTTTGGCTAGCTATAATTTGTATCTATTTAACAGTTTACACTATTTGCAGTAAAGTGCACTTGATAAGTTTGCGTAATTGCGAGTCAGACAAATGATGACTCAAACTCAATATTGCGCTGAGCATTTATTACCTTAAGAATAATTGATAATCCATTTATTTCACGATGGTTAGAAGCTTTCGGGCTGCTGAGAGCTCCACAGTACTGCCACTCGCGCACGTCCTTATTGGTTGTCCATCTGCTACAGTCCAAAAATGCGAAAATTTTATGTTATGGATAATGCACCACATTAATTACAAACAGAAATTACCTCTGTCATGCGTTGTACTACAGCGCCTCTAGATGGTCACAGAAAGCAAGATGGAAGGGAATTATAACACGGGGAGCACGATGGCGATTTAAATAGAACAAAGCAGCAATTTATTGCCCTGGAGTAGAGAGAGGAGTCCTTTGTGGTTTGAACATCCCATGCCAGCCGGTTGCCGCAAGACGTTGTGATACTCTGAAAGGCACTTTCAAAATAATGAATGTGGTGTCCGAGTACCATACGCAGTCTAATTTTGGCTTCGCTGGCTAGCTGACGTTGTCTCAGCCAGTCTTCCCGTTTACAAACTGGTTTTCTTGCAGAAATCGCTTGATCTCCGTTGGCTCCGTGACCCCGCACTAGCTCACCTTGGTCGTCTCCGTCTGGGCGGAGGATCCAAGGCCACTCAACCGGCCAATAATGTTATGTCAACCATCCAACAATCTTCTTTCGTAATAACCATGTGTACTATTTAAACATGTGAGAGCAAGGGGATATTCAAATGAGATGCCGTGGATTATGATGGTTAATGACCTCAAGAATTACAGAGAATACACACTCAAAACGGTTGACCTGTACTGTGGTGAATATGTAACTGAAGATGGGGGTTAAGATTAAAGCATGTCAGAGATGAATGACCTGCGTGTCTTGGCGTGTCATTCCAACTTAACGCGCGCAATGTCATTAGGAAGTGGTACCCATGATGACGTACCGTGGTCCCACTACCCTCAAACAACGATAAAAATTTTGAGCTTCAATGTCAGGGAAAATATTCTTGCCTGCACATGCCTTCTAGTTGTTTAGGTAATAAAACCGATGGTCATGAATAGACGGGTACCCTCTTGATACTGCTATTGAAGATAAAGGTAGAAGCTGTAGCTTTCGTTCTCAGCACAATGTTTTCTGGAGAACATAATTTACGTGGTGTGTTTAAATAGCAATACACCTTTCCCAATGCAAATATCCAGCGTCCGGCCTATCGCATTAATTAGCCCTTTCATCTTCATAATCACTATACTTGTCTGGATCATCTGATTCCTCACTGAAATGTGTATTGTGTTATCGGTAGCCTGAGTTTAAAAAAAAAAAAAAACACTGCCACTAATGATTGATATTAGGCTAAATTCTGCGATTAATCTATTTCCATAGGATAAGAATACCACATGTGTCTCTGAGCTATGGTGGATGTTCAAGGATATGCAATGAAAAAGTTACCATTTTTAATCAAACTCGTGCGAGGAAATATGGATGTATCATCTGCAGGTAAAACAATACTCAAATTCTAGGAGTTTTCGAGAAAATAACGATGGGAGCAACTTCTAATACTTTTCGATCACTGCAGTATATAAAGTATTAGGGGTGGCCATGTTGGTGAAACAAGTCAGTGTTTGAGTGGCGTAACTGCAATGAGGCACACTAACACATTGGAGATTACCCCTTTGCTGTAAGCTAGAATGCTTTCTATTTACCTTAACCAAACCCAAACTTCGGAGAGCTCTGAGGGCAGTGCTCCTTACCAGCAAGGTTGAAATATAATGGTGAGGTTAGATGAAGGCAACAATGCGGATGAAAGAAACGAGGATGTGTAGGAAGTGGTCAGTGACCTTGTTAGGCCTTCTAAGGCACTCATTCGCTTTTAAGCGACCAAAGAAAACAGAGAGAACTTCACCCCACTACGTGCTTCAATATACTATCGTCTATACCTTCAGTTCTAAGAGGCTCAGCACAAAAATATAGAATCCTCCTCAGGTTCTAAGACACTGAAGACACCCTATGTGTCTAACCATGTAAATTATGATGTCTGTTTAGGTTTAAATTGCCATGTTTGAAACTCTACATTTAACTGTAGCAAGTCCAGTTTCACCTAACTTTTTAGTAGAGTCAGGGTTTGTACTAACACAGTTGTGGTCATTAATGCGCTTGCATCGGTCGTCATAATTCAGAGACGTGCCGCTTGTTGCGCATTGATTTTAACCGTCATGGACTGGATCAGAGTTTTGTGGGAACTCATGATTAGAATATGCAGACGCGGTCTAATCTATTGGATCGCAGTGCCAGACTTCCTTAACACCGGCCTGCGAATTTAAACTTTTTTTTTTTCCTGCAGCACGGGGTTTATTAGCTCTCTAAACCTAATTTTGGTATGTTGAATTCAAATCTGCTTTCCATTTTGTCGTACCATGTACCGTTTTCTTGCCATGCAGAAAGGAAATAGGTAATATTAGAGTTTCTTTCATCATTTTAAGTACAATTTAAAATGCGTAATCCATTCAAACAAGGAAACGATCTCAATTCTATAGATGCAACAGTGTACACTCAACTAGAAAATTTCAAATATACCATATGACGTCATTTATCTCCTTCATTTTGCTCAAAACGAACGCTGAGTTGACTTGAGTCAGTGGGTGGTCGAAGGGAATCGAACCCGGAAACTCCCGAATGCAAGCCTCACACATCACCACGGAGCCATTTCACTCGCTTGCATCTTTCCTTAATGGAAAAAAAACCTCAAATTTAATTCTTCTACATAGGTTAATCCTGCTTTTCTTAAAATATGAGCACACTATTAGTAGGTACTTCGGGGCAACATGCTAAGAGATGGTGATCAAGTACTGTTTTAAATGAAATTTAATTTGATTCAGTTTTTATTTGACACACATAAAGGGTTATAAACTTCGCGTCAGGGATTTTGGCATATGAACATTTTAATGGAAAGCTTCGATGCGAGTCTGTTACCTTATCATTGTGATACATACGGGACTGCCGCTCGAAGAATGGTGCAAGATAAGACGGGAGTTGTAAACTGAACAGTCAGTATAAAACATTGTAATTTTCAGCATACCCACACACACACACTTGAACAAAAATTTTAATATACAGTGGTATTTCCACGTAACAATATATATTTGAATCCCCAATCTCGAAATATTCTACTAAAGATTTGTGGGACTTCCTTCATTTTCCGCCTAATTCCTTTAACTTTAACCTTATTTGCAATCTTCCAATCCTAGACATAGTTCCCTCTTGGGCGTAGAAATTGTGGTTTGTACATCTGATACATAACACAGTTCTCGAAGTCATCTGTCTGATATTTTTAGGCACACGATTTCTTTTTTTCTTTTTGCCAGGAGTAGGTATCAAAAATAAAGTACCTTCTTGAGCACGTTTTTCATTATCCTTTAAAATCCTAGAAAGAGTATGCACTGACACTCCAGTAGTTTTTACAACCATGACTTGCACCTTGTGTATTTTTTAAAAATAACCAAGTGACGAGACTAATTTCTTATTCTTCGCTTCTTGTTTCATAAGCTCATGAACGTTCGATACTATTTCGATATAAGGGGATGCAAGGTACCAAAATTAACCACACTAAATCCGAACACAACTCGCGCGTAATAGTTTTAATAGAGACTATAGCTATATCCAAACTGCCGGAAGTGTGTAACATTGCAATGCAGATGTCATCTAATCAGTACCACGTGCTGCTCACTGACTGGGCTAGCCCTCAAGGACG
Organism: Tenodera sinensis; assembly: GCA_030765045.1. Classification (NCBI taxonomy): domain Eukaryota; kingdom Metazoa; phylum Arthropoda; class Insecta; order Mantodea; family Mantidae; genus Tenodera; species Tenodera sinensis. The sequence continues at coordinate 71,391,916 of CM060962.1, read as the reverse complement.
TTTGCCAATTTCCGTGGCGGGACCTGTACTATATAATGTAACGCTGGTATTGATTAGAGTTGTAAAACTACCGAAGGCTATCTTAGACTATCATAAGCATGTGTAGACTACAGTAGTTTTCCTAGAAGAATTGATCAGCTAAGAACCTATCCGTTTTACCTGCACGTTAGGTGTGTTGCATACCTATCGGGCGTTACTCATATCGATCGCATTGTTCACGTTTTTTGATCATGTTTTACTAGATTTCTCTAGAAACCGGAAACGTTGAACTTTGAACCTTCTCGAAATTGAGAAAGGGTATATAAAGGGCTGCTTAAGCTAGGGACTATCAGTGTTTGGAAATTCGTCTTAAGTATACTAAAGTTCAGATGGAAGACGCTGATATTAATCAAGAGTAATTTGAACCGAAAACTACAATTTTTATTTTGATCAAGTTGCCAAACTCATGATCACAGTTTTTGGTGATCATTATGTCTGAATTTCTCATTCAATTTCTTAATTCGTTGTATTTTGTATTACGTTTCTTTCACTACCAATGCTAGCAATACTACCGGTAATCCTACCATTTACATCATTTATGTACAACTCTAGTATTCATGAAAATACCACCAAAGAAACACGGATATCTTTCTTTTCAACCCAAAACACTGAAAAAATATTAAGCGAACGACTTTATTAACGTGGTTCGCAAAAGAATTATTCAATACAGGAATACGAGATAAATTTATTTTCAACAACAAATATAAACATAAAAATGGCATACATTTCTTTATTTTGAAGATAAAACACTGATAAAAATCAAAAAGACAATAATGGATAAGCTTCTTTTGAAGAAAATATTGGGCAAGGTACAGAGGAATGCTATTGGATGTTTACTTTAAATACAAAACAGTGGCCAGAATGCAAATAAATAATAAATAAATAAATAAATAAATAAATAAATAAATAAATAGATGATAATAATAATAATAATAATAATAAATAATAATAATAATAATAATAATAATAATAATAATAATAATAATAATAATAATAATAATAATAATAATAATAATAATAATAATAATAATAATAATAATAATAATAATAATAATAATAATAATAATAATAATAATAATAATAATAATAATAATAATAATAATAATAATAATAATAATAATAATAATAATAATAATAATAATAATAATAATAATAATAATAATAATAATAATAATAATAATAATAATAATAATAATAATAATAATAATAATAATAATAATAATAATAATAATAATAATAATAATAATAATAATAATAATAATAATAATAATAATAATAATAATAATAATAATAATAATAATAATAATAGATGTCATTTTTACATATAGCAAATAAAAGTCACTAGTTGCGCATCAACAATTACATTAATCCTGGAATATATCATTTTGTGAGTATTTCCATCATCACAAGTCCCATATAGGTGGTGGTGGTTTCTCTCCTGTCGATCAGGCTTATCATCAGAAAGCAACGCTCGGGATGTGAAAGCACATTTTGTGACGGTGTAGCAGGAACAAGCTCACACTTGATTCTGGATATGACAAGCTGCTTCTTTATCCACCATACGATTTATAAACAACAGCTAACCAAGATACACCAATGTATGCAATTTCATCCATATCTTCGGATTTGTGCCCTCAATATTATGCAGTTTCAATATAATATTGCATAATTACTTGACAAGCAGATTTAATAACATTTGCTGGTTTAACCTAGTGTTTGATTGTGTAGCATTAAACGTTCTTCCGTGTGGAGGGTAACAAACTTTCAATTTAACTACTTCCACAGTTTGCGAAATGTCACTCCTTAGTTCATTCTCCGAAGTATAGTCCTTCGATTCTGATACAGCAGAGTGAATGGCCATTAGTAAGGCTTTGTTCTGAAATACTCTTCCCACTACCAGACACATTGCCCAATGTATCCAATTCACTTCCGGTTAGGCGATGTTTTGTCACCAAGGAATACGTTACTATTTAATATAGCTGAAATAATATAGCTTCGTTCAACAGTCAATCAGACCTAGCTGATTTATGTTTTGTATTTACATCGTCAAAAATTAAATATATTGCCCATTGTTGCATAAACAGTGGCTTGCATTGTTGTGTACACTGACATTGACACTGGCATGGGCATGGATTTGGACATGAAACTTAGTGAGGGAAACGTTGAAATTAATACGAATATAAAAATCAATCGGGTCATTATGACCCCAGTCATAAGTTCCTGTAAAAAATAAGAATATATATTTTGAACAATTCAAGGTTTTGTGTGAAGAAGATATGACTAGAAACAAATAGATAAAATTACAAGTACCAGCTAGTAAATTTAAATTAGTAATAGATACATTCCTCGTCCGACCATACTGACCCAGACAACAACGGAGTTAGGAAGATACTTCACAATTTTTGTCACATTCTATTGTTTCAGAACCTGTTATCTGCTATGGACTCTTTCCCTGGGATAGTCTTACATAACTATAACATTCTCCCTTTCTGACTTAGGTCACACGACATGCATGAAGGAACAGTTATCATTGATTGACCTATGAAGCCCGAAACTTAAATTACTTACGAGAGTGTAAGTTGCCATCGGGGTAAATTATCTCATAGTGAATTAGAAGACCCTGTGGGTTATCGTGAAAAATGCATGTCAGTTGGGGAATTTAATGCCCAACTGGTATGTCGCTGTGGTAGCTCAGATGGTTAGAGCAATCGCACGGAAAATCCGTGGTCCCAATCCCTGCTACTAAGTTAAAACTAAGCCCCGGCACTACAGTCCATGAAGAGCGAAGCCTTACCGCCCAGCCGCTGCGTACCCCACCTCGGCCCACTACAGGCGTCATTGGTGGGGTGCAGTACTGGAGGGTGGTACGTGGTCTGCGTCCCGATCCCTTCCAGCCAGTTATGCGGTCTTCACGACCTGGGGCAGCTACTTTTTCATCAAGTAACTCCTCAGTTAGCCCCCCGGGACTAACGAGGCTGAGTGCACCCCGTGCCAGACCTCTCAGAGGGGATAAAATTCCCATGCTGGTACCGGGGATCGAACCCGGGTCGTCCGCGCCAGAGGCAAGCGTGCTACCAACTGCGCTACGGAGGCGGTCCCAATCCCTGCTACGGCATTCAATTTTTCTGCTCGATTCTAGATTTCCAACCTTAGCCTACATGCCGCATATATGAAGAAACAATTAATTATTCCGTTCATATTTTGCTAATGCCAGTGGGTGTTGACGAACTGAGTCGTTCGTGTACCTGAGCTAGAATGGTTCAAGTTGAAACAGTAATGCTCCGACCCATTTGGCAACATTATAGCTCCTATAATCAGTAGACTGTCTAAGAAAACGTAGTTTTTCACGAGGTTCTTAGAATATGAGTGACAACTTGAGGGGGTCTTAGCACCTCAACCGAAGGCGATCTTTGTGCCTATGCCCTTGACCCGGGAGGACGGATGAGGCGAATGGATCCTAAGGGCGGCCGGAACATTGCCACGACAGAGTAGGTGGCAGGTTCCCTACATTTTCCCAGTTAGAAGCACCCCGGCGGAGGCTGGCCCAGCCCGGTTTCTCGCATTCGTTCCTCCTGCCGTGCTGCTGCCTCGGCGCTCGCCGACATTTCCATCACTGAAAGATACCTAACGGGATGAAGGGTGAAATGGAACAATATAGCTAAATGCAGGGAGAGGAAATTCGGAGGATATAGAAGTCTTTCCCAGCATCGCCTGGTGACCTGAGGAAACCTCCGAAAAAAACCATATACAGTCACAGGTCACCCAGTCACAGGGATCGAACCCGGGACCTCCCGTATGCGGGTCAAAGACACTACCGCCAGAGCCATCTCGCTCGGTTTCTTGGAAAAAAGTAGAGGAAAAAATGTTGTTTTGATTAGAAAAATTAATTTATACTGCAACAGGTGTTTCTGTGACCAGTTTTCAGTAATAACAAGGACACAGAAAGTTGAGGCGTAATGTTAGGGAAGGCTGAGGTAGTTGGAAAGGTAGGTAACTGAACACCGAAAGGGAAGTTGGGAGAACGAAACTACCCGTTGTTACCTTATTCGGGCATTAGCCTACAGATACACGAGTGCGACAGTAGACCAGTGATTTATTTTATGTGGTTAGATATGCGATTATGTTTTAACAGAGAGAAGAGAAGAATGCATTGCAGAAAGAGTAAAGGGAGAAACTAAAAACGGCCGAAAATATAAAACAGCCTTTGTTGTCTGACACACAGAAGTTGGTGCATTGTTCCTCTACACAATGGGCCAGTTCATTTTGTTTAAATCCAAATGACAGCTAACACTGCCACTTTAACCTTTGCTTTTGTGTCTCTCCTGGCCACCAAACCTCCCCTACTTCGGACCGAATGGCGGAAGGAACCAACATACTGGATACTATGCTCGCGACCTGCACAAGTTTTAACCATGTGCAACCCTAAACACAACTCCAGTGTGGAATTTAATAACAAAATGCCCTCACGAGAGCAACAAAGACGTTCCAGCTATTAGTCATAAAATCGGGACTGCCAGTCAATTAGTTAAAAAGACGCAAAAATTATTTCACTCAAAGCAAAATATTACCTTTTCTGCCTATTTCTGATGTTGTTCATCGCAGGCTGTATCTCCGGTATGATCATGGCCCGAGCATGACCTTCGAGAGGGCGAGTCTAGAAATTTCGTTCGAGTTCCCGAGGGTTCGCAAGCACAAGATGATACAGCATTTGTCTACGAGCATGCATAATTTTCGGCTTAAATCGCAACTAACATGTCATTAGTACCAAGTTACAGCTATAAAGACACATGTATATATTTATCAATACAAATAAAACAGCTCTTTGATAGTTATTTGTATAGACAGCTGACCTAACCCTAACATAACCTTACCTACTCTTCGTCTTTAAGCACAGTTCTTCACGTTACAAGGGCCAAAGCGCGGTGCTTGACATGAGTTAAAGATTTTCGAAATGAATAAGAAAACATCTCCTGGTACATATCCTTCCCAGCATTCGCCTGAATGACCCGGGAAAAACCCTCGAAAAATCCAATTAGGTCGCAAGGTCGGCCGTAGGAATCGAAACCGCGACCTCCCGAATGCGGGTCACAGACACTACCACCAGAGCCATCCCGCTGGGTTTACAGTGGTATAATATTAGTGGCGTAAATAAATATAGTAGCGTCAAGTTCCATTGACCACAGTATTTCAAAGAAGGTAAGCATTTGAAATCAGAATAATATGGTATGTTCAAAAGTGCGTAAAAGTTACATTATACCTACAAATAACTATTCCAAGATGTCAGTTGCGGTCTACCCCCATGACCTGCGCATGATCGCGGCCACTAAATAGAATCGATTTGAAAGGTTATCCATTCCATTTCGAGATGTATTAACAAACAAAATTCTTCCAACTCGAGCACTTTAGATACCATGCATTATGTTGCTCGTTACATATAAGGCATGTTCGCAACTGATTTCCTTCTCTAGCTTCAACACTGCATTTTGACGTTTTGATAAGTAAAAGCTTAGGTATACAACGAAACAAAATTGGAAAATAGAGGATAGCGTATAGGGTATACAAAGAAGGGGGACACTTCGCGGACTGCGACCTATGTAAACTATTGCGGCTACCATCCCCCAGCAGGAAGGGATAAAGAGGCTACAGGCCGTACATAGACAGGCACAGGGACGCACAAAAGTCCCTAACAGTTCCTGACTCGAAGACCCGTTCCACACCAGTCAGAGTGGGCGCCCGACGTAATCCAGGCCTGGACAACAAGCGGAAGAGCTTGAGCGACCCTCATTTATTTTTTACTCGTTAAGCACAGTTATCAGTGCAAGGCCGTAGCGGGTTGCGCTCAGGGTGTAATCGAATCCAGACCTCCCGAACGTGAACCTCACACGCTTGGTAAAGTAAGACTACACAGTCAACGAGCAAAAAATGACCTGCTTATCGCACACAAACTGGTTAATAAAGTTCAAACTATTCAGACTGCTCATTTTCATATTGCCATTCGAAGAGATGATGCTGTGACATGCCGAAGCTACTGGTGTAAAAAACACCTGCGCTACACCTATGCATGCCTTAATGGAACTTTCATGTTAGGCAGAAATCAGAATGTTACTGCCAAGCTAACGTAAAAGTGTGACCTTACTGTGAAAACCTTTAGTAATACCAGGCAAGAGCGTATACAGATATTGTTAAATCCTTGGAAACAACACAGAAAACCATACCCCAGTCTGCGCGCGCGTGTTGGTTGTGTGTGTGTGTGTGTGTGTGTGTGTGTGTGTGTGTGTGTGTGTGTATGTGTGTGTGTGTGGGGGGGGGATAAAAGTTAGAAAACAACAAAAGTACAGCTAAGCATGAAAGTCATGTACGACTGCGCCATAAAATGTTAATTAGAAATGCCCACTTCTTATAAATGGTATCAACTCAAGGTAAAAGGTGTAAAAATAATTAGAGCACAAAGTGTGTAAATTGTCTCATAATGTTCTCAGTGTTATCTTCTTTGATCTGAAATATGTTACTTCAGTCTCATTTTAACCCATAGCTTATCAACTGATAGGTGATTCGATATATTTAAAAACCCAAGTATGCATGTTGCGATTGCTTTATTCATTGGTAAGAAATTTTCTTGTGATGAAGAACACTCAGTACTTCGTTGTCAAAAATGCTAAATAAAATACTTTCTTGTTTTAAATGCACATTATAGTGGCAGGAAGATGCAGAGAGTGGTATCCTGCTTATCTAACGATTATTATAATGTCAAAAGATGAACAAAAGCTGCATTACTAAAAGGCAATAATTGCATTTCAGTAACCGTTTAAGCCACAATAATAAAAGTTTACAAAATCGTTTCCTAGTTTACTTGCAAAACCCGCAGCTCCGATCGCGTTATTGCGTTGACTGCGAAGGTGCTTGTTTTCCTTACCCTCCCTGTCTCCTTGTTTCTCTATAATGCTTTCTCCCTCTTCCACTACCCTCCCTTCGGTTTCTCTCCCCGCGCTCTTAAAATGTTCGTCCTTGGTCTTTCCTCCATTTTCCCCCCTCAGAGTGACGTGTATTTTACGGAATGTTTTGAAAGGAAGAAATAAAACTTTTTGGGGAGGTGAGAGAGCAACAGTTAAAATATCATAGTCTATGTAGCCTATTATAGCCTACTGTTTATACCGGGAGTGCAAAAAAACCTCCGAACGGGCTGCGCGGTGTTTTGCCTGTGCGCTTCCTCGGCGCTCGAGGCCGTCTGCCTCTATTATAGAAAGGCGTGGATGAAACCATACAACATTCTGAAAGTTACTTTAAAAAGCTTTACACACACACACCCTGGAAGAATAAGAACAAAATATCCTCCAGGAAATTGCCAGCATTTCTCAACATGAACTACGGCGACTACGGTGCCAAAATGTATATATGGACGACGGTGACCAGTTTCAGCATTTTCTTTCATAAAGTTAGTAAGTAAAGCCTTTAAAAGTAGTTTTAAAAATGCTGTACGGTTTCATCCGCGCCTTTCTATGATAGAGGCAGACGGCAACAAACGCAGAGGATGCTGACAGACAAAACACCGCGCAGCCGGTTCGGAGGCTTTTTGCTCTCCCGGTACGTATTATACGGTCGGAGGTATACTATTTCCTGTGGTAACCAGAATATGAACCTAAATGCTCACCAATTGTAATTTTTCTAACTAGCTAATGTAATAAATGAGAGTTTAAAGGAAGCTTATATGAGTTAAATATTCACCCAATCAATACTTTGTGGAAAAAGAATGCCTTTTACACTTTCTTTTGAGAAGTTAGTTATTAATAGGTTTCATCAATTATATAGCCAAGATATTTCGATTGCTTTACTTTCTGGACAATTGCGGACAATTCCCCCCGGAATTAGCTGCTCACAAATATGACCTAACGTTTTGTTTGTTATAGATACACTTACATTTTATGCCAATAAATTTGATTGGAAAAAATCTAACAAGCACACCTGTAGTAATTTTTAACGTGAGATTTGTGGCATCTGCATAGCCCATTATACCAAGTTAAACAGTTATTTATCTAATTTTGAAAATAACCAGTAACGCCTCCGTTACTATTTTTATATTTAGTAGATATTGGCTGCGTCAAGTTTGAAAAGCATAGTCTTGGTTTACTTTAAATGTAATAAAACTATATTACATAACAATTAAGAGGGATTTTAACTTCCACATAACAGCCCATTTATCAAAGAATAAGTCTTTTCCAGTCAAAAAACATAAGTAAGTAAATAAATAAATAAATAAATAAATAAATAAATAAATAAATAAATAAATAAATAAATAAATAAATAAATAAATAAATAAATAAATAAATAAATAAATAAATAAATAAATAAATAAATAAATAAATAAATAAATAAATAAATAAATAAATAAATAAATAAATAAATAAATAAATAAATAAATAAATAAATAAATAAATAAATAAATAAATAAATAAATAAATAAATAAATAAATAAATAAATAAATAAATAAATAAATAAATAAATAAATAAATAAATAAATAAATAAATAAATAAATAAATAAATAAATAAATAAATAAATAAATAAATAAATAAATAAATAAATAAATAAATAAATAAATAAATAAATAAATGTAGAGGGAAGAAACACACAAAGCGTTACGGACATCGGTTTTGAGCAAACATGTTAGGAATGCAATGCACTGGTGTATTTGTAACGGTTAGCATAAATACATATCTGGTTGCAGAGAAAGCACCGTATTGCACGCCCTTCCCTCCTTTTGCATCCCTATCTCGGGACACCTGGGTTCCATCTTCTCACTACTGGTTATGACGTCAACCGAGCAGCCCACGAGCTGACCTCCAGGTCACTTGAGGTCGCGGCATCGCCTGGATCCTAATCGAGATCTCTGCTTCGAGTCCCACACAAACACATCTTACAAACTCACTGCCTCCTCCGCAACCAACGGGATCCTAGAGCTCCGGATTCATATCATTAGTTTTTTCCAGATAGTACAAACATTCTCTCAAAGTCATTTATTGATCCATTAGACACGCACCAAGCCCGAATCCCCAAGCCTACCCGTTATGTTGCAGCTAAGAAGAGAAAATGCTATGATTCACAAAACTAGGGTCAACAGGTGGGGTTTGAAACATTCATAAATAAATATAGCATTTACTATTAACTCATGTTATTGAATCATGCGCTGAAGTTCATATTTAATTACTACGGTTAACATAAAACATAAAGGCGGGTGGCTTGATACAAAATCCAATCATAGATTTGCCACGCCTTGCGACGTTGTATAGTTAAACACGCTATGAGATTACGCTGTAAAGCCGGCGACATAAGATTCATTTTCGCCCACAAAATATATTTACACAACAGGAAAGAGAACAATAGTAGTCGGCTATCAACCGCCATTAAATTATGTGTCTATCATAATTAAAATCTCCATGTACACCTGATCGAAAACCACATTTTTAATTCAAAAGGCAAGAAGAATGAAAACTACCCAAATATTTTCAAATGTTTAATATATCAGAGAAAAATAGTTCCTGTTTTTACAGACTATTCCAAACAACACCGACTACGCGTTATATGTTGTGCGGGAGGGCAAACAGACGTATTAAATGAGGACTCATAATGCAGATTAGTAAGGATTTGAACATATAAGCTACATGCCATGAAGTGTAAAATACTTCTTTTTGTGAAATGACCACGGTGGCGGCGCCGTAGCCGACAGGTTACACCGTTCGCCTAACACCAAGGTGGTCCTGATTCGATCCCAGGGATCCGCATGTGGTATAGTGGTGGACGAAGCGGCGTCTGGGAGGGTTTCCTCCAGGTTCTCCGGTTTCCCCCACCACGCATTCCACCAACTTCTCCATCAAACCTATCCATTCACCCATTTTCCCTGCATTTTCATAGCATACTCTTCCTCACTCTCATAGCTGGTGCTGGGCTGGCCACCCGCTTACCGGTCTTCACTCTGTCCGGTCCACAGGTTCGTCTGCTACCCGACAGGCATCTGACCCTAGGCACAGGCTTGTAAGTCGTAAGAGGTGTTAATTCTCCATACAAGGGTAGTCAGATGAAGAAGAAATAACCACGGTGTGGTTTTGTGCATTAAGGGTGGATAAAAAGGGCAAGTTTAATTTATAAAAACTTCACCGTACTGATAAGATAGAAAATATGGTTTGGAGTGGGTTTTGGAAGTTCAAAGGTAATCTTGTGACCTTGGCCAGATCCTACAGTTAACTATCAAATATTTTCTTCCGGATAGATTAAACAGTGTAGATTTCCACAAGTTGTAAAGTAGTCCATAACTCTTGCTTCTTACCACAGTTCATGTGCACAAAGGTTTGTCCATGTGGGATTTTTATAAGGGATTGAAAATAATGGGATAGCTTAAAGTTTTTAAAGGTTGTGCGGCAGCTTATCGGAAGATTCTAAGGTCCAAATGTACAAACATTGACCAAAATCATACCAAAAATGCCATCTGACAATGTCGACGAAATCAGAGGGGAATTTCGTGACATAACGCTTTCAAATGCCCAATTTTGAGGGTTCTCAGCTTCCCTTTTACATCTTTGGGCTGAAAAATAAAAAGTCCGCCATGCTTGGCAAATAAATTTTGTATTTTCAGTATTAAAAGGTTTACAAAGTAACCCTTATGGAAATCGATGCACATACTTGGTTTGGGCTGAGAACTGCCCAAGAAAGTTTTGGGGTCCTCCCCCTCTGACATTCCAAATAAATATCCAGATAGTACACACACATTCAATGCTATGTGGAAATTTGCTGTTAAAGGAAGAGCAGAATTGGCGTTGCTTTTGAAAGCGGTGCACACACTTGCGAATGCGAATACTGGATTACTGTTGTGTTTGAACCTTTGCATACACCTGGGTAGAAAGCGGCGGCTGCTGCATCTGGACCACTCGCTATCTGCATTGCATTGGTATTCAGGTCGCCTGGGCGATAGCATCGCACATCCGCTCGACAACTGGTCAACCAGCTTTCATAGTTTATCACTTGGCATCACTAGGAAAGGAAATCATTCCTTAAAAATCTGCTCATTATTGAAACCGCAATCAACCATCTTCCTCATTTTCTGCAAATATTTCCAGAACCTAGTAGGCAGGTGCTGCTACTTGTTGCTTTTGGCTGGAGCCAACTGTAGAGGTTAATATCCCAGTGCTTGTATTATACCAGATGGAACATTTTTTTCCCCATAGCTTCACGCATTCCATGTTACGCAAGATCATAAAGCTTCGAAAGCTAGCAGCGTAAAATCTGATTTCTCCAACACATTTTCTTTCAAGGCCTTTAAAAACATAATTTTATTTCAAACGTTTTAATGCACCTCTGTTACACTGAACCCGGTTAAAGATCTTTCAACACTTTTAAACCAGAGTAATGTGTATGAACCTGATTAAACTTGATAAAGCATTTTAAGATATAGAAGATCCGAAATTAAACCACACTAAGTATCCAGGAACTTCACACTGAACGATAGTTGCCATACCTACCGCTAGGTTCGTTGTGAAGTTCGTTGCAAACAGCGCCTTTTATCAGTTGAGTTCTGGCAGATGCTTGACACTCGTGAACAGTAAAATTCCCTTGAGTATTGAGGTTGAGTACGCGATTTATCTGCATGATGCAAATGTGAAATACTCTTCTGCATTAATGTCCGATAAAATCCTTAGTTGCTTCCTGACTGCTAATGAGCAATTCGGAGAGCGAGGTCTATAAAGGACGATGCTATTTTTTTGCTTCTAAACTTAATATTACACTTTAGTTTTCCAAAAACATATTTCTTGTTGGATTATAGAAAGTTACTTAATATACATTTAAAACAGTACGTGCACGGAGAAAGAGGGGCGTAGTTTTATTTCGTTCCCAGTTTATTTGCACTTAAGTGTCCAACGTTTGGCATTCGATGCAATACCATAATGAAAAGGTATGTAGCAACTAAATTCTAATTTTCTGAACTTTTCGTAAATATGCAATGTTGTTCTCCATAGCCATCTGTAGCGAATATGAACTTTGTAAAACAGAATTGAAATGTGTCCAATGAAATTATTATAGATTTTTCTCCGAAATTAGCAAACGTAATTTAACGATCGCATATAGGCTGCATGTTTAAGCACCTGTTACAAGTTAAATTAATTGGGCAGTTAGAATAAATACTACTGATAAAATTAAATAATGAATGGGTGCCATCATTTCAAGAGTAATGTATAAGCAAATGTAGGTATACATAAAAATAACACAGGATTCCACAAATCAATTAAATATTTGGAATATAATAAAACGTATTTAATGTATAATTGACTATATTGGGAGAGAAAAGCCACGAAAACTGTCATTGAAATATATTACAATATGAGTGAGCTGGCTTTGTACACATAAAAAGAATACGCAAAAACAACATTGGTGACTACAACTAAGCTATAAATATAGTGAAATAAGCCCAAAGTGTAATAAAATACCATGCTCACTAGTAAGTGAAATGAGTACTTAGATGTGTACCACTCGTTCGAGTCTCTTAAATATTTGCAGAAAAAACAAGAGAAGTTATTTGTACTTTGATTTTGATCAGAGTACGTTTGTACTCCTTGCAATTAACAAACGTGCTACAAATTGGGATCAACAGACAGTGATGAAGGAAATCTTCGAATGTGCATTTCTCAGAGATTTTGAGCAGACTAGGAGTCACTGTGGCAACAATCGAAATACTGTTCCCTCTGTCTCTCTTGACTAGCATTTCCAAGGCGGCTTAGGATTAAAGATTTTCTTGGTATTTTTATACCTTCCTTCAGTTATGCTTCGAGTTGAGAAACGAATGCTATCTTAAAATTGCGTTCTCATGAACATCCCTTTTCTGGTATGCAGAGCCCACCCCTTTCTATCCCGCCTTTGCTACAAAGCATTAACATAAAGCCCTCATGCTCAATAAGGCCCAAACGGCCAAAAGAGATTCTCATCTCCCTCATACTATCGTTTTCGTCGTGCCACTCCTCTGCCATCATCAGATTCCAGAGTGTATCTGTGCATTGGCGTACAGTACTGTGTACAGTTTTGACAAAGCGTAAGGAAAGTCAAAGCGAGATTTTCGTGATTTTTTTCCATTTTCAGATTTTAATTCCAGATTAATATTCCGAATCCCTTGCTCATTTTGGTCTAACTTTCATAGAGGTATGCTAATTGTAAATAATGTAAAAATATTGCTGAAAATAATCCTGTATGGTAGCTTTTTAGCACATTTTGGTACACTCGGTAAAACATCAATAACTATGTAAATATTAGTGTTATAGAAGTACTGCAAAGTTGTGTTTGGAAAGTTAAGTTACATTTTTTTGTGCTACATACGCGTTTCAATGTTTTATTATGTGTTTTGCAAATATGACAAAACTAAAAGACGTTTTCATGAGAATAAAGTTTACGAATCGGTATCACGTTATTGGCAACATAGGCGCACGTACTGTAATGAGCCAATTATACTCGTACATGATACTGAACACAGCAACGTGTTTACAATAGTAGCATTTCACAAAGAACTTTATTAATCAGAATTGGAACTAAAATATTAAGCACGTCTCCAACTAAATCACTCCAAATTGTAAATTGCTTCTCAAACTTTAGGTTTTAGAGTATACCTTAGTGGATGTAATACGTTCTGGAAAGTTTATCACCTAATAATGATAAAAATAGTAACACTGATGCCCCAACACATATAAAAGACAAGGAAGCCCTTACATTTTCCTACCCACAGCCTACACGCAGGCTCACAAAGGCAGCTTTACACTTGTGGAAGCATTCACACCCACCCCTTCAGTTTCCATCAGATTGCCCTCCGTAGGTGAAACAGGGGACTTGCCTGCATATTGAACTCGACCGAGTGACTCTCAAAAGGATTTAATAATGGGAAGTGATTGATGGACCGATGGAATGGTCACCTACGTGCTATTCTGACTATGTGTAACATGCGTTTACAGATCTCGCATCTCCAGGGATATGAACAGTCTGGCGAACGTCACTCACTCAAGCGGTATCTGTTGGGGCAGGTGCCTGGAAAACCTGCTGCTTTGTGCATACGACGATCAATGGAAATATTCCAGTCTCGCCAAGTCATGGGATACAGCCTTGTCTTTAGCTGCTATACCAGGTGATCAAAATTATATTTATTGGAGCCAATAAGAATCGAAGGCATCATTGTTAACAACGAATGTTTATCTGTAAATAAACGGCCAAAGTCAATTATGTAAAATTATATTTATTCAGAAGACTGTGAAAGTATTTTTTCAAGTTTATTGTATATCTCACCGTTGTGACTGTTTCCAAGTACATGAACTTTAAAAAGGAAAATATCTAAGAAAGAAGCTATAAGGAAGGTTTTTCCACACATTAGGAGGTCATTTACATTTTCTAAGCTTTCGTCTTTTTCAAGCATCCATGATTTTCATACGTCTGGCGACGAATAAATTAAATAAAGAATCCTTTAAAGGTTCAAGAGCGCTTCAGTAATTCTGAAACCCGTCAATTTATTGCAGTCTCTTTAAGCCTATTTATTTACATGATGGACAAGTAACGACTAACTATTCAAATTGCCTTGCCAAAGATTTCGAAAATGTTTGATCATTTTATATTCCTTGTTATGTCTTATTTAATTGTGATATTGATCGGAAATCGATTATTTCTAGATCTGGGTACCCTACATGATCCTTTCTCAACTGGGAAGTGTTTTGGCGCTGATTAATAATCTATTAGAATGGTCAAATAACTTGTTAGATAATAATTGTCATTGGCGAAATTTCAAACCCCTGTGCTTTCTGTTTGGTCCAATAGGTAACTTATAACATAAAAGGTACAGTTTTCATAGAGTACATACATATTTAACATGTACAACGAAATCGAGATAAGGCTGGTGAACATGTAGATTTCCGCACTCCCAGGCCACCATATTGACCTCTTTGTAAAATACATATAGACAGCGGCCATTGAGAAAAATAATCTTCTCAGCTGTTAAACAAATATCGGTTCGTTGATTTCTAATGTTAGCACAATTATTCAGCACGCTCTGCTAACGAAGAGGAGTACAAAGGAAATAAAACAATACTTTCTTATATGAGGGTTATTAAAGTATTGATCTCACATGCACATAGCAGCATTAAAACAGAGTATATTCTCTTATTTTGTTGTATCTTAGTTCAATCATGAATAACTACATGTATAGAACTCAAGGAAAATTGTATGCTGTACGTCCATCACGCTAGGGATTCCTGCATGTCAATCGATGGCTTATTGTGCGTCACACCCTGAGAGGAAGAATGATATAAAAGTACCGTACAGGTCGCCAGAACTCATCACAGGTGGACCTACAACTATGGTGGGTCTCTAAAAGGTGCAGGCAAGTATTTCAGTCCGACAGAGTTCCAGGTCGCCACAGAGAGCCCGCCACCAGTCAGTTCCGGCTGAGCAATCAGCTCCCCTGGGATGGCGGCCGGACGACCACAGCACCCCCTCAGCCGAGCACCGTATTTTCAGAGTGCAGCCCGCCGGCGAATCCGCTGACTTAAAACCTGGAAAGACCGGATAGAGGGGATGAAATAAAAGGAAGTGAAACGGGGATGCAAGGTAAATATTCTCCCCATCATTCGCCTGAGTGACCTGGGAAAACCCCTGAAAAACCCAAAGTCAAGAAGGTCGGCCGCGAGAATCGAGCCCATGAACTGACGAATACGGACCACAGACGTTACTGCCTGAGCCACCCCGCTTGGTAAAATTGTGTGCTATCTTACAATTCTAAAAGCTATCACTACCATATTTTTAACTCTTAGGCCGTTTGTCCTTAAATACATCCATGTGAAAACTCGAATATTTATTGTTTAGGATTAGTGAGCTAACTTGCTTTGAAACGCTATGAATGATCATATCAAGAATGTGATTAAAGCGTTCTTTAGGGTATGACACAATCCGTAAACATTCCGATTGTCCGCGACAATCGCTGCAGATGGCTGAAGAAAGAATATGTGGCGGGTGGTCTATTTTAAGGCTGGTCCAACTGTTGTATTCCTAGCTTACTTTCACTATTCTGAGAGGAGGCGCTTTAGCACAAACGTGAAGGTGCAGAACGGCAGTGATAAGCAAATAGAGCATCCACACGCATGCCTCGTCACGCCAACGAAACCGCTCACGCAAGCAAGGACCGTCCGCAACATAAAATATGAGACAACACTTCAAAAAGAAGACAAGTTACGATCTGGAAAGGACATAAAATTGCACACGACTCACCCGAAAAGATAATGGAGCAAGAATGTTGCTTGGGACCAGTGTTTGAGAATGCAGCAGATGGTAGATACTAAGAGGCAATGAGACCAACCCAAAGAACAGCAATAAATCTTGATAGCAAGTTTATATAGAACTTTTTTCACCTTTTTCTATTTTATCGATTTGCTAGAACAATCCGAAAAGGAGTTCCAGAAATAAATATACTACTGGAAATTAATTCACTAGACTACCGGTATGAATAAATCGCACAATATTTAACAGTAGTGGTGTAGAATGTATAAATAAAATTCGATATTTACTTACACGAATTTATTTTACTCTACAGCATGATGCACTATTTTGTAATCTTTGTAAATTTAGCTTTACATGATTACAAATTAACACAAGTAGTGCTCAACGCTTAACACTAATAATGTCAAGCCTTATTCGAGAACTAGGGTTACCAAAGGAGGGGGGGGGGGGGGAGTTCTTTGCTACCACCACTGGTAACGAAATGTCTGAGCAATTTTTAAAACAAATTTTATTTTAAAATTGGGTATTATACTGTCATGTTTGTAACGGTAATATTTAACACTGTTTCACTATTCCTTTTTACTTTTTTACGTGAATCACATTAGATATTATGCTAATCCTTATTACTAAAGGCCGGAGGCGTGTGCGTTTTTCCGTAGGTATACTGCACATGAACTTTGCTGTTATCGCTCGCGCATGTAAACAACTGCAGGTAGGTACAGCCTGACCATGAAAACCGCCTTACTGCAGCACAACCTACAAGCATCATAAACTATGCGTTCTGGAATTGCACTTAAACGCTTATACATACTGTTATTTATTACCTATATCGTCACAGAGTACATTACACTGGGTTACAATGTGCATCAGTAAATTACTAAATGTGAAATTTCGATGTCTATCATTGAAGCAGTTTTTAAACAGTGAAAAACTTCTTTGTACGTCACATGATGTCAGGTGCAAATGTAGATAATTCCACTCTGTCGTTTGGCGCGTTTCCTGCTTACTCATTTTCAAAATATCACACACATCTTGATAACCAATATTTTTGTTTAGAACTTTCTGGAATTTAGCGTTCACCTTTTCGATACCTAGCACAAGAGGTATCCTATTAACTGAATTAGCTAAATCTTCTATTATGCTTGTACTTCAGGGCACTTCCAAACCCGATTTTTCTAATTGTTTAATACCTGTGGGCAAAACTGTAAAATTATTGGATATGAACTGTAGATTTTGCAGATAGTTCATACAATTGACCTTGCGTCTGCATACACTTGCATGGCAATGCTTCACTAGTTCGCAGAGTACTACGTTATGTTGTTTTTGACTCTGCCTTCTAGTGGCAGTTGTTTGCACATTTGATGGCCGTTCTGTACTTCTGACGCCACTCATACTCTGCATCCATCTAACCTGTATCGCATGCAAGCGCACATTCCTCCGGCCTTTACTTATTACTTGGGTCCAAACCTTCATACAGCCCCCCACAAGGACAGAGCGTGCCCCAGTACCGTGCCAGCACGCAACACACTGCCTACAGTGCATAGTGTCTCTCGACTGTATTCATTAGTTCCATACAGTAAAATGCCTGCAGCACAAAGATGGAAATATTCGCGTATTGCTGAACTTGTAAATTTGGGAGTGAATATTTTACTGCAAATGGTGACATCGTTGAATGTAAGTTATACAAAACCTTTACCTACAACGTTCCTACATCGACTGTACCTGGCCTCCTCTGTGTTGTGACCATGTGACTGATTTATCCTACCCACTCGCTATAGTCCAAACCCCACAACCTTTCGTTTCCTGTATAAGGTTCGCACTCTACTTATTACAGAACTTATACTGCCAACGGGGGTGGCCACCATTGGTAACAAAATGTCCCAGCAATTTTTAAAACAAATTTATTTTAAAATTAGGTATAATAACTTGTCATTTTTATGAAGGTAATATTTAACACTGTTTAACTATTTCTTTCTAATCCTTTTTGTATGGATCACATTATACCGACGGGGCAGCACTTTATTCCCACCTTGACATTTCATTGTCTCTCAAAAATGCCAACAATGAAAACTTTGAAACAATTACGCAATTCTGTTGTAGAAGCAGTGATTGTCAATAACCATTAACTGCATGCCTCAAATAAATAAATAAATAAATAAATAAATAAATAAATAAATAAATAAATAAATAAATAAATAAATAAATAAATAAATAAATAAATAAATAAATAAATAAATAAATAAATAAATAAATAAATAAATAAATAAATAAATAAATAAATAAATAAATAAATAAATAAATGCTTACATACACACATAAATAAATAAATAAATAAATAAATAAATAAATAAATAAATAAATAAATAAATAAATAAATAAATAAATAAATAAATAAATAAATAAATAAATAAATAAATAAATAAATAAATAAATAAATAAATAAATAAATAAATAAATAAATAAATAAATAAATAAATGCTTACATACACACATAAATAAATAAATAAATAAATAAATAAATAAATAAATAAATAAATAAATAAAGACAATTAAAAAAACTATAGAAGGTGGGCATAAAGTACCCCCTACTCCCTGGTTAAGCATGGAAGAAAAAGAAGATCGCATTTAACGTCTAATATTCTAGAGTATTTGAAATCATATTGAAGGTTTAACGGGATAAATGAGATAGATGAGAAAGTTTAATGGAGATTCCGGTAATTTAGGTAAGCTAGCTCAGCGATAGAGCAGTAAGTATGGAAAGAACAGTTCCAGTCGGCCTTGACATTGAACTCAAGTCTGATTCAACAGGAAATAGGAGTAATAAAATCACACATTCTTGAGTTGTAACGTTAGATATTTTTCAACTGTACGGACACAGTCTGATGTGTCAATCGCATGACTTCTCTCCCCATATTCATTTATTTTCATAACTGCCCCCCACATCGTACAAGCCTGTTTATATCACTTTGGTAACAATAATAAATGTTAGAAATTGCATCAATACACATTTGTAGCTGTTACACAATAGAATAGAGAAAGCTGATACGACAGTTACCTGTTTTGTAATTGGTTCCATATAGAGAAATCATGAGATTTATTCGCATTTTTCTCACCGGTCAATTGTCTGCTCATGACGTCAGCACTTTGAAGCCACCAGTGCTTCAGGACTGACGAAAGATCAGTGGTAGGGGTGGATGTCAACAGTTTCGAACTCACCTTAGTGAAATGGAATTTGTATTGTTCCTTTCCAATATTTATATTTGGAACTTTTTTCGCACGCGTCTTGTAAACTCGTAACCCCAGCATGTGTTTTCAGATGATAAATACGACTGTAGGTATTTACCCGAGGTTCCCACTGTTGTTGCTTCCCTTGCATAGTATATCAAGACACATTATAGATATAATCCAAAGTTATTCCATGCATGGAGCGCGACGCTGCCACTCAGACTTTGAATACCATTGACAATGTTTCGGAAAAGAAGTATGTACGCGTACCAGAGCGACTTGCATAGAATTATTAATTAAATGCAATCCGCACTTTGATATGAAGCTGATTTGTTCAGTATTACAGGGAGAAAGGTGTAGAGGACAGTCAGACTTAGAACATGCACCATTATCATTCATGAACCATGCTCTAATGATGATACAATCTGTGGAGAGAACATTTTCAACGTTAGAATGTGCTACGTGATGACTGGAAATAACTTAGGCTAGAAAATTCGGGCATGTATGTCGTTAACTATTGCTATGAACCCCACCCCACCCCGCACATCAAAAAGCAAGAATGCGTGTGTACTCGTGAGTAACTTTTGAAAAGATAAGCTTGTGAAATGTGTACCTTTAAATAAATTGTACTAACATTAAAAACAGAGAGTAATAGTATGAAATCGTTCCCAAGGCAATTTATTTAGATGTGGTTTTAGTTATCTATTGCGTTATTAACAAATGCAAGCAAAAGATACAGGAATAGGAACAGCACAGATACGCAAGGGGTTCGATACTGAAGCCTGAAGCTTATTCTACCTATGCCCCAAAAGAGGCACCCCCGGGAGGAAGGATGAGGTGAGAGGTGACACCAGGCGGCCAGATCCAGACTAACGGCACAGACATTGACAGAGGTTTGACGACATCTTGAAGTGACTAGGTCTTCCGGAGCCATCTCACGGGGACCTCGGCGCAGGGTCCAACGCCCCCAGAAACCACCTCGTATCCAGATCGTACGGGTAAGGGACGCAAAGAGTTCCTGTGTACATATCAACAAAACGCATAGTAAACTAACATTGTGTATGCTTTATGATGGTTATTGATGTGTACTTTTGTGAAATAAGGCATTTATTAAAAACAAAGAGATATTTTCAACCTATAAAAACCCAAATCACATGCATGTAGTTCAAATAAGAAATACAGGACATTATTGGCGCTAGTAATAATGATCCAAAGCCTGTTTTAAGGGCATAGAAAGCCTAAAACGAAGGCTAACAAGACCTAAAAATCTGAGTCTTAGTTACAACTTTAGCCTTTTGCTTCGTTCATTTGACCGAGAAATGTTTTGTCAGTGTTGGTAGACCTAGCCCTTCTGCAGTCCACAAATAGGGGAAACACAGAAATGTAATAAATTATTTCAGTCTAATGTTGCGGGAACAGTTTGCAGCACCTGACGTTCCTCTATATATAACACAAGCTTGGGGCTATGCTCCCCTTGGGCTGGGCATGGTAACGCTTTGCCTTTTCAAATGGTTATTACAGGAACAGTTCAGCCAGAAAAAAATAAAAACGATTCACTTCGCTGGAATCCTTCGCTGCTGTTTATGCTTTACTGACCCTCCACCACCGTAAATGGTACACATTCCGTATGAAAATTGTAGTGTAGAGGCCCTTCTATATTTGGATGTCCAAAAAGAAACCAATGCCATTGGAGGACATCAGAGATACTCCCAAAGTTCCTGTTATTTGTCGTTTGTTTGCATATATAAGCATCCAAAGTGGAGACAGCAAAACATCCACAAACCCTAAGAGAACCAGCAACCAGCATCTCAAGTCCTACAGGAAATTTTGTTTCCAATTTCGTTACGGCTTTTTCTTTCTGGACGGAGGTTCTGTTACAGTTGCAATTTCGCCACTGTTGTGTAACTTAAATCTATTTCTTTTTAAAATTAACTTTAAATGCTTACTCAATCAAATTTTTGTAAATAAAATATTTCATTAAGTTGTGCCTATAAAGTTGAGTTATGCTTTTACTTCTAATAAAAAAGTACTGCACTTCTACATTTCTACTTAAAAGTGAGTGAGAGGGTTTTAGCAATTATGTGGAAGATTGAAGTCCTTGGATATTTTAAGATTGAAGTAATACAACTCACATTTTCTTTACAACGACAAAATAGATCGAATGAATTACACGATTTTCTTATGAGCACCTATACTGCAAAGTAAATCCTACCTTGGCCCAGAGAAGGTGGTTTTGTAAAAAGGAACGTACTGCAGAAACCGAAAAGAAAGGGGCAAGAGGCATCTCATTACTCAAGGGGGATAACGCGAATGATGCTAATTATACTAGTCTTCATATCCAAAAAGGTTTGGTACGCCTCTATATTATGTGTTTGTATGCAATTTGGTAAATAACTCACGTTGGCTGTTGGTTATAGCAGACTAATAGCACCTTAATTAATTTTTCCACTAAGGTTATGAGGTAACAGGACAACACTTCTGAATGTTTCAATGAGATTTTTAAAACGTGTCACATAAAAAGGCTTAACCGAGGTTGTAGTGCTTTCAAAAATTAGATATTATGAATGTGTATGACTATGACTACGACAACTTGCGGAGGGGGACTTAGCACCTCGACCGAAAGGCGATCGACGGGGCACACCCGGGAGTATGGATAAGGCGAATGGATCCTAAGGGCGGCCGGAACGTATGATGGATGTGAAGTGAGTGTGTGTGTGTGTAGTGTTTAACGCCCGCTTTTACTATATACGGTACCGCAGGTGGGATGTGAATTGAGTCACACCGTTTTTTCGTTATTCAAAATAATAAAAATAGCTTTTTAAAAGATTATGATGCTTTAAGATTCCCACTATTATTCTCATTACTTGTAAACAGTGTAGCATAAAAGCATAAGAAGTACAACACACTGAAGTACCACATGCAACATTACGAAAGAAGCTGGTGAAGGAGAAATGAAAGAAAGCAAAGAAAACGAAAATCGAGTGCAGGGTTTGAGTCGGTTGATACCAGCGGCTCCTGTTGCTATTCAAGGATTTACATAGTCGCTAAGAAGATGCGTGGCTGTTGCGGTGTTAACGTCAGAGCAGTAAATCTTTTATTGTATAGAGTATTGAATTCCACTTCTCTGTGAATGCATACTGCAGATTAATATAAACAAAAACATTATCTGTAGCTTTCAAACAAGTATTATCAGCTGATGTTTGTAAAGAATTTCAAGAATGTTTTCTTGGTACTAAACTACTTATGACGAATCTGCGAAAATTGGATCCGTTCCAAACCAAAACAGACTCCCGTAATTTTTAAAACTAAGCTGGAATATGTTAATCGAAATATATATTTAGAAGCTAAAAGGCCACCTCACAGCACGCTTTCAACATCTTAGAAAAATAGAGAAAGCGCTTTTGCTGCGCCAATAACGCATCAGGCTCATGCACCATGTAATATATCAGCCCTCAACTTACGAGCACAGCACTGCTCCCATCATCATACAAGCAACCTTATGCCATTTTTTTTTTAAAATAGAAAACCCGTCCGTCGCATTCCATGCACGCGGGGTTTTTTCAGGGAAAATTTGTGCCACACGAACATGCCAAAAAGGCAATGTGGCTTGAACTTGAAAAGCACCGCGTTGACCTTGAAGGAATGTTTTTATCTCGCACGGCACTATGGTCATCAAATCAAAGCCGAAATATTCCGTTGTTTTTTTCGGTAGAATTTACTTTGAATTAACTGCTGGAACTGTCTTGTTTATTTTTAACTCTTCTTCGCTACAAACACATGTTCGCTTCGGATGCAATTCAAACCAGTTTCGCTGTTTTTAGGATATATGAATCTTCCGATTTTAATAAAATGAATAAAGCTAGCAAAGGAGCCAGTTATTTTCGGAGCCTGGGAATACTTGCGTTGCGTTGTGCTACTCTACCAGACGGCTGAACACGTGGCCAGACCATCAAGGTGGCTCACGGCCGGGGGCAATGACCTCTGCGGGCCAACGATTCCAACACATAAAAACTTTAAGCAATTTCGTTCGTTCCGTTGAAAGCCCATATTTTCAATCCATTTAAAGAATATCTACTCTATTTATGATTCAAGATCCAGAAGAACGAATTAATGTAGCAAGGCTCCAAAGCAGTGTTTTAGGATTATTACGAATAAGGAGGACGACTTTCAACTTCTGGGTAATTCAGGCCACTTATATGGTACTATGTCGAATTTCATTTCTTCCGTTCTTGAAAATAGTACGGAAAATTCAACCACCGGTTACTTTCCACCTGAGGTTCTACCAGCTTACATCTGATCAACATACCTAGGTACATATGTATATGCATATTATAGGACCTGTCTCTTTAAGGTGGGGGAGCACCCATATCGTCACCTGATTCTGTTTATCCGTGTGCAAGAAACAGCTAACGAACTCCTGAAAATACGGAGCTGAAAATTGCCAGAAGAAACTTTGTACACACATTTCAAATTTGGATGAAACCCATGGAAGATTATGAGTATTCTACTTGACGAGACACTTAAAAAATGTACAATTTTGAGATAACTTTTACGCTGACATAAATGAAATCTTTTACAATGAAATATGAAGTATTTGTTGATACACTGCAAATTTGGCAGTAATCGGTGCAAATACAGTACCTACCCCAAGCATTTACAATTTTTGAGCGAAACTCCTATGAGAGAGGTAAAATATATTAGGATAAATGCCTCGGGGAATAATGCAAACATACCTGCGGGTTGTTCTAGTACCGCGTAATTTCTAGGGCAGTTCTAAGTCGAGGAAGGGAGAGTTAACAACCGATAAATTACAAAACAATGGCGCATCAATTTGAGCCGAAAGTCATACCGTGCTGACAATGTACTATCTTTCACAAAAGTAAATACCCGTGAGACCTGCGCGAAAGGTCATCTAATTCTCAGGCGTAACTGCATAGATTGTCTGAGAATTAAATTAGCCATGTGTTTCCCTTGCTATTCAGAGGACATGGCAGCCATGGGCTCACTCCGCAGTTTTGAAATGCGATATTTCAGAAATCCTTCTACATTAACGGGCAAACACTGCAAATTCAACTTCAGTACACCTGTAGAAAATATGTTCTTATTGTGTTTTGAATAAGTTGTGGACTAGAACCAAAGATGATTCCAGTGTTGGGTGCTAGGCTTACAGACGTAAGTTTAATCACTAAGACTAAGTTCCTATGTTCGCTATAGTGGAACTGGCTAAGCTGTGTTCGTTTAAATCAACAGTGGTGGGCTAACGCTAGTTCGAATGCTATTTAACGTTCCTTTTTATTTCCCTTTTTCTTTTTTCTTTCTTAACGGGAACATCATTATTTATATAAGGCGTGCGAAACATAAAAGTATACAAATTAAAGGAGTCTATTTCTGATAAAGCCCCTCCTTCAGGTGTTTTCATTCCGCTTAGCGTTGTAACTTTTCCCACCGTCTTCTGAATGCTGCAATACGATTGCAATTTTACAACTCAATGCTTTGTAAGTAGGGTCCGGAAGTTCATGTCCTAAAAAGCCATGAAATATGCATGCAAACATGCTCTATAAAGCTTGAAAATATGCCAGTAAATATGCACCTCAAATATACTTTGTAATATTTTTCTATATAAACAAAGAGAGATAAAATTGAACTTGAACTTATTGTTGAGAAGTACAACCTTTTAATTCAGTGCCCATAAGAAGCGACGAATTGCAGTTGACAAAAGCTGTAAGCCTAGCACCCAACAACGAAGTCATTTTTCGTTCAAGTTCACAACTTATTCGAAAAACAAGAACATATTTGCTGCAGCTGTACTGAAGTTGAATTTGCATTGCCCGTTAATGCAGAAGGATTGCTTTAATAATCACATTTCATAACTGCGGAGTGAGCCCATGGCTGCCATGTCCTCTGAATAGCAAGGGAAGCACGTGGCTAATTTAATTCTCGGACAATCTATGCAGTTACGCCTGAGAATTAGGTGACCCTTCGCGCAAGTCTCACTGAATTTGGGTATTTACTTTTGTGAAAGATAGTACGTAACTGCAATAACTAATTGGCCCAAAGACGCCATGTTTGCTTTATTGGTCGCTACAAGTCGCCCTCTACATGCGTTTGGCAGACCAACTCCTGTGGATCATAATTTACAACACAAGAACCAGTAATTTTAATCGGCCCCGACCTCGATAAAACACACTCACCTTCGCTTCATCAGCTATACAGCGACCGTTCTATGGCTTCTTTTGTCCACTTTAATGCAAAGAATATTCAACCAAATTTGCAAATGACCCAACTCTAAACGCCCATGAAAGATGTATTTTTTTTGTGTTGTCAGAAAAGGTACAGAATCTTGTTCCAAAATAGATTTCATAAATTATTCATTAATGTTTACAAGAACCGATAAAAGGGAATTCAGTAACATTAAATATCTTAATTTATAATTAAATGACAATGTTAACAACCCAATTAAAAACAAACGTAGATAACTAAGGATTTACAAATTAGGTTTATTAAGTTATCCTTGTTTCTTGTAAGAGCTACAGCTTTAATCTGTTTACTTTATTTGTAGTTGTTTAAAATAAATGGTGGACATAAATACTACCTGTATTCATGCTTTAATAAAAAAAGCTTAACAACGGGAAGGACCTCCATTGAAACAGAAACTTAATTATAAAACTCTGATGTGATACATTCATACGACTCTCTAACCTCAACCTATTATCAGAGGGTACAGAAACTATTTTTAGGAAAACTTATTTTTCTGTACATGCACTTCATGTTAGTCGAGCTAAACATTCGCAGAAAAGCCTACACCACATGTTTCATTATAGATACAAAGAATGTTTAAAAACTGCATGCTCTATGCCTTGAAATTCTATGCTCTTTCCATGTAGTCGTGAGAAATTACTGAATATCGACAGAAAAACAATGAAAGTTTACCATCCGAAACGGATATCTCGGAAATGGGTTATGCCATAAAAATTATTTTAAATAAATTCTGCGCCTTAAGGAGCTCTGCATGTTTTATGTAGTACATCTTCTCTAACACTTAATGTTTGCGAGTTATTTGGATTAGGCTAAATTAGATACGAATGAAGAGGATTTCAAAGACTATTCCCGAAAATTCAGGACATACATTTTGTTTACCATGTAGATGCATTTACTATAAGTTATTTTAATCAAATCGCTTTAGCAATTTTGGAGGAAATAAAAATATCGACACTATTTTACGTAAAGGGCAGTTTGGGGTTGGAGGATTTTCCTGGAAACCTTCGTGTCGCATTTATTAATGTATACCGAACTTAAGTACCAAGTTTGGTATTTATTCGAATTTTTGTTTTTAGTTATGCTGTTTACAGGCTGACAAACACGAACCTTTTTCTAAAAATATATTTTGGACAGGGGACCTCAAAAATACATTTCATCACGTTACAATATACAACAGCGCGTTATGGCATAATGGTGATGATTTTTTGATAAATTTATGTCCCTTAACAGAGCAAGTATCATCGGCCCTTGAATGAACGAGTGAGCTCGGGGACCAATTACATTCGTTTTTATCCAGATACAGAAGAAGTAAACTAGAACATCGATAATTGGTTAATTAAAAGACTCCGTCTAAAACTGAATAAACAGACAGTGTAAGTCAGGTATAAAATATTCCTTCGCCAGAAGCCACTACTAGTTCTAGACATTTCTCTAGAAGCATTTCCTTACAGATGCGTATGCCACTGCAATAGGTTGAAAACCTCTTCTCTACCAAATCTATAAAAAATTTTGGAAAATAGTATTTGGTGTAATGGGATCCTGGAACACAAGGCGTGACCTAGATGGGAGCGTCGTCGTCCAAACCTGGACATCGTGAAAGCGTGTTCGGCGTGACCTGGGAAATCTCAAGGTCAGCTGGCGCCGTCATCTTTCGCCGTGGCCTCCAGCACGGTGCAGTGTATGGCCCGGGTCGCGTCCGGTCACTGCGTCTGTTCCTTCTATGTAGGATAACTTTCATCACCGAAACTGCTGGAAGCTGAGCAAGAGAATCACCGGATCTTGGTCGGTGACGCCTTTTGTGGTCAATTTCACCTTCAGAAATGGCTTTCAGATCTTCGTCACGTTAATTAGCCAGTTCAGGGACCCTGGGACTAAAAAATGGTCGAAAAATTATCAAATTGCCGATGTTTAAGTTTATGCATATAAATGTTCCCCAAATCTTCAGTCATCGTTTGGCAGTGAAATTGTTTAGATCCCGCCATAAAGGTCTAGCGCAGGCTTTAAACGCCCCTTCAGTATTTGAACGAAATATGGGCCAAAAATAGCTAACGACAACCAAATTCAGCTGAAAAAGTGGTTAAGCTATGAATCTGAGGAGAGAGACTACTAGACAAAAGAAGGGGCAGCAGGGCAGTTTTAGGTCAAACAGGTAATCTGACTCATGTGTGCAGAAAAATTGGTTTTTCAGGACTTTACACTTTTAGTACACTATCTGCTCCATGCGCACAAACTTTTCTGCAACGCTCCTAGAATTTTTGCAGCATGCACTCCATTTATGTGACTTAAACTTCAGTCTGTTTTTAAAATCTGAACATTTGTTTAGATTTAAACAAATTAAATACACAAAAAAGTTCAAAGAAATATTTTCAATGCCCATCGAAGCGATGAAATTACTTTAAAATTAATTATTTTTTCTTCCTGACAGAGATCGGTGGCGTTTGATGGGCAATTAGAGTTTATAAAATACTAAAATAGTTGTTATATTTTAGTTTTTGATGCCCATATATTATTTAGGGTATTTTCGCATCGTGAATAGATTGAATAATCAACTCTCTCAAAACTACACAACAGATTGTGCTGGAGCTTCGTGTGGTAGTTTATAACATAATTGCCCTTAAGTGTAGAACGTATTGATTTCATACCTATATAAATATAGAAAATTAAAATTTCAGTCTCTGGATCCCTTAATGTTAAAATGCTACATTTTGGAAGCTGATCAGCTACCTTTGGAATTGAAGAGTGGCATTCACAACTAGGTGCCATTTTTTTAAAAAAAAAAATTGAGACGTCTGCTCGGAAAGGTGTGTTAAAATATACCTATAGGTTATCCTTTTTGTTATAACTAGGCTGAGAAACAAACGAATAACCACTTCCCATTTGGGAAAAGTATAGCTATTTGAAAGCTCAAATCAATAGCAAGGAATATCTCCGAAATGGTTAACTCCTATATATATACATACATAAATTGTAAGCTTACGAGATGTACATTTTTGTGCAGCAAAACTTTGTCAATCTCTTATGGACGGTTAAAAGTTAGGAAAAATATTAATTCAAAATCAGATGAATATATGGAGAAAGCAGGAAAATATTTAGGAAAAAGTAAGGTTAAAGCAAGTATGAGTAAACAGGAAAAATGTAAGAGGGCAATGAGGTGTAAAACCAAATAATGGATATAATAAACCTCCTTATTATATATAAAACAAAATGAAAAATATAAGGGGAAGTAATGGAAATAAGCAACTCTTGAGGGAGGAATAAACTGTTTAAATTCCCAGCTGGCCACCAGTTGGAACAGCTGCTGCCTCGCAGTAACAAGTTCTGAGGATATTCTTAAAATTAACTATATTCGTTTTATTGTGGGAAATATGGCTAGAATTGATCGGCAACTTCTCCTTGACTGTGAATTTAAGGATTCATTAAATAGTATAAACGAGTCCGTGTTGTCCTTGACCAATAAACACTCACGCATACCCAGTGTTAGGAATCTCATCGCTCGAGTGAAGCCAGGGACAACAACGGGCAGAGATATTGTGGATTTAAGGTCCACTGGCGCCCAAAACACAACATCGTGGAGCAGAAACACTGCTTCAAAGTTGACACCATCGTCGCGAAGCGGAGATCGGTACATATAAATTTCATTTGTGATGAAAATATCTTATACATTACATAGCATTTTAATCAGAATGACAGAGTAATTTTTGAGATACTTAAAATGTTCCAACAATTTTCCATGTAAAGGATAGTTCGAAGTGTGGAATTTTCTTGAAAATCCTCGGGTCTCGTCCTTGGAATGTGCTGAACTTAAATACCAAGTTTGGTACTTAACAGACTTGTTTTAGACAAGTTATTCACAGAACAGAAACACACCAATGATTTTTTGATGTTTTTTTTTTTTGGGGGGGGGGGGTGTGCTTTTTTATTCAGGGAGCATCGAAACCTCAATCAAATTTTTGGGTGGAATACAATGCTTTCTCTACTTATCATAGGTAACAGAAATGTCTTGTGTAATGGTAATGAAAATAAGGAAAGGTGTTGTTCCTGTATAGATTAGTGGTGAATCACTGTGCAACTCAGTTATTACCCATCTCTTTTTCTCTCGGGAGGCTAGGCAACATATACCTACGCCACTGGCGTTTCCTAAGTTAATTAACCATTGGGATAGCAGTGGAGAGAGCTGGGACACGTGGTTGTCGTGATGCCTGGATATAATTCCAGTAATGGAATTAACAACGTTCCGCTAACCGACAGCCAGATAGTACACATGAATAATACATGACTACTTTACTGGTTAAGCTTTGCTTAGGTTAGGACAAGTTCCTCATCTGTGAAACACGAGAAGAAAGCAGTTAGGATAGGTAGATATGTATTTCAGCTATAGAAAATACTACCCGTATATAAACATTTGAAAAAGGCGTTTCGTATTCCTAAATCCCAATGAAAAGCCCGCTAACTTGAAAGTAAGTGTCATTCAGTGTGGAGATATATCAATTCATTAAGGATATGTCTGACTGAAGTTTCATGAAAATCGAGAAAGAAAATATTTTTTTATTTTAATTCTAAAATAACTGAGAAATTTCTGAATGCGAAAAATGCATAATTTGCTTCCAGACGACGCTTTTTAAATGCCCTACTGCATGTTTAAGTGTCACGTGGAGCTTAACGTGAGCTATGCATTCAAATGTTTTATCGCTGTTTTCTTGTTCTGATATTTTCAGCATTTTCTTCGTGTAAAATGTTCCTTGCGGAGCAGTTTTTGTGTTGCAGTAATGAAGTTTGCTACACATATTCACAGAGACATAACGAATAGAAATTGCCATAGGTTTTATTGTCAGCACATTTTTTTTTTAAAATTTCCAAACACAAAAGTTGTAATTTTAGATAAAAAACATATTTGTAATTTTAAAAAAATTAGTCTAAACTGAAGAAAACAGAGAAAACTAGGGCAATTTTAAAACGTGGATGTATTTTGAATCTAGGTTTAAAATAAAATTTATTATTACTATTATTACCATCGTTATCATTATTATTATTATTATTATTATTATTATTATTATTATTATTATTATTATTATTATTATTATTATTATTTGAGTGGACCTTTTTCACTGCTGTAGCAATAAACAAATTTGATAATAATTTCTAAACTATCAGAGCAAAATGGATAAAAATTAGGCTGTAACAGGTTTGCATCACATTGCACCTATGATATAAATTTTAAAATATCTAGCATTATTAGTTCATAATTTCAAATTTTCAGTCATAGACATTCTTAGGCTAACGTGGTCGTAAGTGTACACATAGCATTACATACCTAACGTTTGTTTTACGTTCTGGTATTTAGTACACATTTTAGCAAACACACTATATATATATATATATATATATATATATATTTTTTTTTTTTTTTTTTTTTTTTAATTTTGCAGACGTCCCATGTCAACTTCTTAAATTTATATGAAGCTAAAACTAATTAATATATTTATATTCGCTTAGCATTTGTTAACGGTCTTTATTTAATGGCTTCACTTATTCTCTCATCATTTAAATAATAATTCCAGTCGATATATCGTTTTGTTACATATGTATATCTGTGTAGGTTTTCCAGGTCTACCTAGATGGAGCAGTTACAACTTAAGTGAATTAAGTTACCATTCTTCTTATATCCGATATTCAAACGCTTCATTTAATTCCCGGAAGTAGGCTCCTATTTAAAAGTGTTCAACATAATAATTTACTGGAAACAAGCTTTTATATGAAAAAGTTGTCCACATTTTTAATTTCCTCAAAAGTGGATAACGATTTTTATTAAAGTACGCATAAACTGTTAATTCAAGTAGAACAAACAAAAGACATACTTGGCTCCTTTGAAGAAATGCTGTAAATTAAATACGACATTCACCAAGTACCTACCCATTTGCGTAGAGGACATGGATTCCTGTTCAAAAGGTTTAACCAGTGCTTTTATTACTATTGATTATGCGTAGTGTCAATTTTCAAAGACCTATAGAGTACAACTTTCTGAAGGTTTAGATAAAGATTACAACACAAGTAATTTTTACCTGCACTTGAAGACCACACTACTCGCGCATCTTGGAGAAAACAGACCGGAACGTAATCTAATTTGGATCGTCTTTGCATGTACAAAATCTTGCAGACATTTAAGTTCCTGAAATTATGCGATGATGCCGTTAGATTAAATAATGTGAGAACTGAACCTTATGAAAGGGAGTGCGCCATTGTGAATCATTTTGCTGTGTGTTAGGAACATCTGCGAGGTAATGAAGATCCGAATGAGGTGGGGGCAATACTAGGATTAATTATTCAACGTGCAGGCAGCTGTTCTAACGAAGGTCTTGTAGAGCAGCAAAAGGAGTTCAACGAGTGCTTTTAAAGGGTTGAAAGAGGCATGCTGGGGTGTATAGTCCATTTTATAATTAGACTGGCATCGCAACTAAGATGTTCACAGCAGTAAAGCGCAACCAGCTGCTACCACGTGGTTTACTGCACGTTGAGAAAATATTCTGATGTCTATGACTGGCTAAAGTTAGATATGCGTCGATTCCTACTAGATGGAAGGGGGATAGCAACGAAATCTACTCTAGGCAAGAAGGATGCTACCTCTAATAGCCAAGCATGGTATGTACAAAGCTGCAAGTTGTTGCCAAAAATGCAGTACTTCGGAGTCAACATATTTTTACTGGTTAATGCAAGTTTCTTCAAAAATAACGAGAACTATATGCTTATTATTGCAATTCTAAGAATACAGTATCTGTCCAAACTATATAATAGCATCTACTTCAACCATGTACTATATGGCGGAGACCTCATAACCGTCCAGGAGGGACCAAGGCGCTGACATGTCCGATTCTCTCCGAAAAATCGTGTGTCGCGGAACTGAAAAAAATGAATAACTCAAAATGGAACAAACGGAGCAGCGAAAGCTCTTGCACACATGCTCTTGAGACTAATATAAATTCCAAAGATAGCATTTTATAACGATTTTCCTAAACTCTGTTTAAGTATAGATAACTATAAATTTAAAAGCAAAACACGGAGTAATATTTAGAACAACGTACAAGTTAATTTTGCCATATGTGGATGAATATAGCATACATTTAAAGCGTATATCTTTAGCTTCAGCTTTCACAGCTAGAACATA
The DNA here is from genome assembly GCA_030765045.1 of Tenodera sinensis. Classification (NCBI taxonomy): domain Eukaryota; kingdom Metazoa; phylum Arthropoda; class Insecta; order Mantodea; family Mantidae; genus Tenodera; species Tenodera sinensis. The sequence continues at coordinate 71,358,954 of CM060962.1, read as the reverse complement.
CAAAAAATATTGCCACAGTTAGCCAGTCACTGCGACAAACTGATGTTTATTATCGCTGTTTTTCAGTGGTTCGGACCACTAGCAAGATACTGCTGTTTAAGGTAATATATAAACCAGATACCTTGCTCAAATTGATTAAGAAAAGCGCCACAAGATGCCTTACGGTGTCTACAACAAAATACCAGACCATCATATTCCTAAGTTCGAAAGTGATTTTTTTTTAATTTTGGCCGCCTATATTGGAAAATTGAACACTGTGCGCCAGTGTAATAAGCAACCTCATGCCAAAATTCAACTATATATTTCCAGTATGGCGCCAATCTATCAGTATAAGTTATTTTATCCACTGAAAATCTATTTTCGTAATTACATCACCCGTAAATGTAGTAAGTCAACGAACTGCCTTTCGGTCAATGAACCAAGTCCCTCGCCGCAAGTTATCATTGAGTCAACGAATTCCTTCCCGTAAAATATGCTTTTACTCTTACTGTAATTGTTTACTTGTCGATATTATTCCGCTTAATATAAACTAGATACATAAATAATAAACAAACTCTTATTAAACTCCATAAGAAGAGAGTCCTGTAGCTTGTATATTGTCATGGTTTATTGTTAGTTCGAGATTGGGTTTAGTTAATTGCTAACGACGAAAAATATTAGAACAGTTGCCACATGCCTAAATGTACTGGAATTGAGTAAGTAAACGCCACATGAATTCCCTGCCACAAATACCAACCTCTAATAAGGCTGAAGCGTATTTGATGACACCCATTAATTTTAGCCATAATTCACCAGCGCTTGTAGTAGTAGTAGAAGGATCGATATTGTCAACGGCAAACAATAAGTGCATAGTGTTTAACGCAAGCAAGCATTGATAGCTGGGACAGATCGCTTCCAGCCTGCCTGCATTAAACACAGTTGCAATGTCTAGTTAACGCGTTTAACCCCAGGGTATGTTCATACACGGAGTATCTTCCGGTATTTTACGTGCAACTAACCTGAGTTCGTATTCACTTGTTCGGGTTCATAATAACAGCTGAAACCGGGATTCTGCGATATTACCGTTCTTTTTCCGGGCCAATAGTACCTGCGGAATTATTGATAGGTAACATTAATAATTGGTCGTCCCATTAGCACGGTGATAACACTGCTGCTTACCAAGCGGGAGACCCGGGTTCGATTCCCGGTACCGGCGTGCAGATTTTCTGGCTGGGAGGCCTAGTCTGGGGTGCAATGAGGGGTCAATTCAGAAGCTATTTGATTAAAGAAGTAGCGGCCCCTGGTCTCGAAGACTGCATAACCGGGCGGGCAGGTCTGGGCGCTGACCAAGTCCCACACTCCGGTACTGCACCCCACTCATGGGCAGAGGTGGGGATGCAGCGGCCGGGCGATAGGCCTTGGCCCGGTAGAGGTTGTTGCATCGGAGGTTTTTTGTTTAGATTTTAAGATTATTAATTAAATAAAGAAATGAAACTGAGGTAAATAATCGCAATAAATAATTTCCATGTGTTAAAATCTTTACATAATATAACATGCACGAGTTGCAGTTTTGTAAGGGGATAAAAAGTCATTATTCAAGCAATTAAATGTTGAGGAAAAGCAATTACATAAAGCTAAGGCAATTAGGCGTTCCAGTGAACTCAGTCAACTGGAAATTAATACGCTCAAGGTTCAGTTAGTACCTGAGTACGTTCGGAAATCAGAGAAGTACCTGTAAGTATACACATATGCCAGTTCTGAAGATTACAAACGGGAAAAGAATTTCTTTTAATTTAACAAGTAACAGTGTAAAAGTTGTATTTCAGATTCGAATAAGAAGCTTAAGATTTGACAACCTATAAGCTGCACACGCAGCAGTAAAAAAGAAAATAAAAACCGCGCGCACACACACACACACACACACACACACACACACACACACACACACACACACACACACACACACACACACACACACACACACACACACACACACACAACACGTGCGTGCGTGCACAAAGAATAAAATTTAGCTCCATAAACATCTCCCATATGACATATATGATCTACAAGGACCAATAAATAAATAATTAATAAACACCTCCTTCTGTATCTATTCTGCAGATCCTGGAGTCCAGACTTTTGTTTCAACATAGCATTCGGCAATAGAAGTATCAAATCACAGACGCCAGCTGCTCCAGATAGACTACTTTTTGGCAGCTTTCAAGTCGACATAGAGAAATATACACTCTACATATAAATCTGGAACGTAATTATGAAAACCGTGGTTGTTTCGCATGAGAAAATTCTGCGGGCGCTGCAAAATTAAGTTCTTTGAAGCGAGTTACGAGAATTAAGCTCTGACATAAACTGACAGAATAGACCTTCTCACTAAAGAGTTTAAATTTCTTGGCAAGCTTATCAGCATAAAAACTTTCTCCTTTCATTTCATGTGCCGCTGTTATGCCTGGAGGTTTCTGCTATCACAGTGTGCACTGTGGAACTTAGTTACAGTTCGAGTGAAGAAATATTTCCCATTTTATTGTTATTAAAACCGGTGCACTGAAGAAGACTTTTACAGTGATATACTTATTCCTTTCTTTATGGTGTCCTCCCTGCACGGAATTACATTTGACTTGCAAATCCTGATACAATCACCGTCTTTTTGTTACTTTACCGTTGAGTTCAAGGGTGAAGCGTCGTGTGCCGTGCATATAGCTCCACTCAAGGGGAAACAAAAACCCCTGCCCATAAACCCTTTCATCAAAGTAACCAGATCCCCACAGAGGGGCTAAGGTATGTATTAACCTATATGAATTTTAATCCAAATTCTTCCTCATTTTTACAGTTGCAGCATAATTACACACACAAATACAGCGACTTTACGTTGCTAAAAGTTGAAACCTTGTGTTCATTGATTTCTCATTACTGAATAATCCACTAGGTGCTTAATCTTTAAACTAAGGCAGTTTATATTCCCGGTAACTTATTTTATTACAATTTTATTATTTATTTATTTATTTTATTATTTATTTATTTATTTATTTATTTATTTATTTATTTATTTATTTATTTATTTATTTATTTATTTATTTATTTATTCATTCATTCATTCATTCATTCATTCATTCATTCATTCATTCATTCATTCATTCATTCATTCATTCATTCATTCATTCATTCATTCATTCATTCATTCATTTATTTATTTATTTATTTATTTATTTATTTATTTATTTATTTATTTATTTATTTATTCATTGAAACTTCCCGGATTTATGGGCTGCCAGAGCAAAACAGTCACATTATAAATGACTTCTCTGCATCAAAAGCATTAATAAAATTGAAACATTGCTATAAAGATAACAATGTAATGTCGACAGATCAAACTTTTCCTACGTAATGATACTCAAAAAAGACTAAAACAAGCAAAAGGTTTGTTAAACGTGTTAACCGAAAATGACATGGTAAATAATGAATAGTAATGACATATTAGCCGTAAAAATGTTAAAAATGACGTTTATACAAATGATTCCGAAGAGGGGAAATTATACTTTTTCTTCAATCCAAACTGTTTCCAGGTGCTGAAAAAATGTAGAGGTACGGTGCTCCAGTTCCGACTATCACGCCCATTACTTTGAGGCTATTGAAACCGCGTTTTGCCTTGAATTATGGTATTGTGAGTGTATTAAGTACCTATCCCTTTTCTCTTTGTCGACTTCTTCTGGTTGTCTTTCAAGCTTTTCAAACCTAACGACAGAGTCGATGATAAGTCCTATTTTGTTGTCTTGTGGAATTTCGTCTTTTGCTACCATTAATTTCCAGACCGTGCACTTAAACCTATTTGTTCGTACGCAGTTCGTCGGCTATCAGATAGCAAATTTTGTGATTGCGAGGACGGCATAGTGCTTCTCCATGAGGGCACGATACCAAGACTGTGCGTATCTACAGCAGACATAAAATTTAATGGCGGCTGATAACTGACCACTACTATTCTCTTTCCCGTTGCGCAAATAATTTTTGTGGACACAAATAATATTTATATTTATATTTATATACTGCGTGTTTAACTATATAACACCTCAAAGCGTGTTAAGCCCCCGATTGGATGTTGTGTTGAGCCATGCGCCATTAAATGCTGTGTCACCGGTAGTCATAACATCGCGAAAAATATATATACATCGAGACTCCCAAACTTATTCGCCTCCACTTTAACAAACTTTTAGCAACCAAATTATCGGACAAAATTATATAGTTTAATGTGGACAAGAACAAACAGTATTACAATTTACGTGTTCAAGTATTTTTCAACAGTTTTCACCTTATTTGTGTCCAAGAAAATATTTTAAATGTCCAGTGGAACGTCCAACATTAAATACAAAAATTCGATTATAAATTCTGTATTTTTTCTCAAATATGGTTCTTTACCATCAATGATTGAATTTTGCGGAAAGTTAAAACTCCCCCCCCCCAAAAAAAAAAACAGTAAATTGTCTAACTATTTTTAATTCCCTAAGTTTCAAATGCGCATTAAATTATTAAAACGATAAATGTACGCCTGCTACAAAGGAAATGGCGTTTAGCTATCCTCTCCCCTTCAAATGAAATAAATTTAAAATTAAACTAGTGAAAACGGCATGAAATATTTGTTCACACGTTCAATCAAATGTCGCGGTTGGGTATTTAAATGGCTGAAAAGGAAACACTAAAAATGCACCCAATTCTACAATATGAGAAATATCAATAAAAAAATTTGAATATTTTTTATTCGAAAATTCAATATCCAATACTTGACAATATCACAATAACAACGCTTGATTTTAAGTTAGTTTGGGAGCTTTAAATGAATACATAATGTTAGTTAACATTGCCAAATTATTTAAGGAAAATCTTTAAGGCCCGTTATTAGTTTAACTACAGTTTAATGCTATGCAGTAAGATGGCGGTCCCAGGTTTACATATGGATATCGGGGAGGTTTTTAAAGAATTGCTATTATGATGAAGTTGAAAGACCTCGGCGACCCAAAACTTTCTTAAATAGACCTAATGACTTTCAGATGCGGAATGACCATGACTTTTAAACAGATTCAGACTTACGAAACAGAGAGTCCTAACCTCATTACATCAAATTCGAAACCAGATACAGGAAACAGGAATCAACGAGAAGGTATAAACTTTAAAACCATACATTTTAATATTGGATTTCTATTAAAATAGCAATATGTTTTAAATTAAGTATACCTACGAGAATATGTTCTATTTCAGCCATGATTCACTTGAAGTAGACAGAAAAACGAGTTTTGAGGAACAATGTGTACAATATATATGAAAATAAATTGCAATAACTAGTGTCAAGTAAACGTATGAGACTTTGAACAAAATGCCAAGCAAAACGCTGAATGTACCCAAATTGCTAACAGCTTCGTTACTGCAAAGTTTATTTTTCGTTGTGAATGATAGCCTGCCACTATAATTTAATGCTTAACTGTCACGCATATTTGTTATAGTAAATGACCATTATTTCAGAACATTAACCTTGTTTCTAACCTAGCAGTCTACCAACACCATTTACTGTCTGTTCAGCAGCTCATGGTCTAAGGGGAATGAAGGGCAGGGGAGATACATTCAACGCAGTGTAATCCCAGTTTTGTAAACGTCCGGGCAAACGTTGCTCTGTTGGTCACGTTGTCAACTTACCTCCAATATTATTCGCGCTATGTTTACTCGCTGCTAATTTCTCTTAATTTCAGCTGTAAAAACGTACTTGTCACTAGTTTTATGTCCGAAGTAAAGATAAAAGTAATGTAGAAGTGGACAATCCTTCGCCTAGGAGTGCTGTGAAATATGCTTTGATATTGTGTTTGTAGTACAAAGGGGTTCAGAGTGACAGTTCTGTGTATAAACCAGATCTTTATAGGACGATTGAATCAAACAAACCTAAAGGGGCTCTTAAAGATATTGCTACCCTTCTTCTATTACTGCCTTTCTTCTATTACTTTCATTACCTGCACTTGCAGGAGCAATTACTATAAGTTTAACTGACCGAAATTGTAATACTTCATTCTATGATCCTGCAGGAGCGAATGAGAAGTTGTTGAATTGAATTCTTCAATTGTTATAACGTTATTGTTGGTTATTTTGGTTTTATTGGGCCACACTGTCGTTTACTTGTCCCCATACAGGTGTGATCTCAAACCAGTGGCGGCTCGCAGTCAAAATTTTAGGGTAGGCAAAGTGTAACAGTAACAACAAACAACAACAATAATAATAATGATGATGATGATTAATAATAATAATAATAATAATAATAATAATAATAATAATAAAAAACCCCGTTTATCCGAAATATAGGGGGCGATAACCGTTGCGGATAACGCAAACAATATATTGTTTGGTTGTTTAATAAGAGCAGAGTGAATGAGTGTGACTTACGGACGAATTACCGCCAAAACTAAAATCACGAGTGTCGGCAGACTTTTTTCCAGGGGGGGGGGGGGGGGCCACATGTTGGAAATTTGCAATCATATAATATTAAATCATTATTTTACTGTCAAAATTTATAGTATTTGTTGCAGATAACCGTATTAATTTGTGCTAAACAAAAATTGTTCTTTACATCAAAATTAAAATAATAGTTTAAAAGTCAGTAACTGACTGCACATTAAGTTCACCAACTTCCAAGGGGGAGCCGTGGCCCCCCTTGCCCCCGTTTCGCGACGCCCATGACTAAAATAGATTAAGAAATTGAAAAATTGTCTGACTGCAGCTTTGTGTTAAATAGCTAAAACACTCCTCTTTTCATTGTCAGTGCGCCGCGAAAGCGAAATTTGTAATAGTTCACTAATTAAGTCGGTCATACTGGTATTACACAGAGATAACGACAGATGCAGATCTCTGAGATCTTCGTTCGTGGAGTATGGCTGTTCGGAAAATGTCGCATAAATTCGGATTTGGGCCGGCAAGTGTTCGGACTGCTGGCAGACGCGTCTACGCATGCTCGGAGTGCATATACAGACCGAATGTTTCCTTATCCCTGTTCAAGGGCCTCGTACTGAGGAAATGGGGCCGGGCAGGCAGAGGTTAAGCTAGCCTGCTCTCCACTACCCAGGTTCCATGCGTATCATTTCTGCCGCGCGTTTCAAACACGCAGCGCAGTTTTGATGAATCGGAATTGAGATTAAAGGATTTGACCATGCGCTGGTCATTATAACCGAGAAAACTTTTCTTGAACTGCAATTTAGGGGAAAATGACGGTTCAAATGATAAAATGCAGAATCATAGTTAAACATTATTTGTTTATGTATTACGATAGGGTAGGCAATGCCTACCCTGCCTACCCTGAGGAGCCGCGCCTGTCTCAAACACATAGGACTAGTTTGGGCTAAGGTAAAATGAATACTTAAAGAAATGTAACAGGTGACTTATTCTTACAGGAATTGCACGATATAACACTCGAGGATCAATCACTTGAGACCGAAACAGACTGGCAGTGTTTTTACTTTTTCTGCTACGCAAAGTACAGGAAGTATCGTATTCCACCCACAAATTCGATGTCGAGATTTCACTGGAAATACATGTTTTGAGGCCACCTGAATGCAAAATAAAGCATTTTTAGAAAAAGGTGCGCGCGCGCGTGTGTGTGTGTCTGTGCGTGCGCGTGTGTGTCAGTCAGTCTGTGAACAGCATAGTCAAAAACCAACAATGGTTGAAAACCGAGGTTGATATTTAAGGTTAATGTTTTTCAAGGATGCGACACGACAATTTTGAACAACATTCTCACACCCTAAACTACCCTTTACATGGAAAATTTCGATTTTCTTGAAAAGAGCTCTAACGATTTTTATTAAAATGCCATGTTTGAGATATTCTTATGACAAATGAAATGTATATCTTGAATTTTCTGACTACAGCTCACGTAGTCCTATTTACTCTGGATGACTTTTGCATAACTGGTAAACCGAAAGAGATGACCAAATTTTACTACACAAAAATGTAGATCTTGCTAAAACACACAATTTATGTCTAAATACATTTTTTTTGTAGAGTGAACCATTTCCGAGATACGCCTTGCTATTTGTGTGAGTTTCGGAGAACTTGCACTTCTGTCAAATGGGACATCGTTATTCATTTTTATATGTTAACCGTGCAAAGAGAACGAAATTTGAAAGCTTTAAAAGATTTGACTATCGCTCAAAGCCTACTGTATTCCCATATTCCCCTTGCATATACAAGGAAATAAACAATAAGATAATTTCTGCAAATGTTTATGTCAACCAACACGAAGAAGATACAGGAATAAGGGTTTGTAAGAACGGTTAGTACAAGAGTAGAGAAAGTCATCTGAGTGCAACACATAAGATTTTTTAAAAATATAGAAAAGGCGAAAAATGATCGGTGGGAAAAAGACGGAGTAGTTGAAAACATCGTTTACGTTTTATAAGCTAAATATACTGCATGAACTGAAAATAACACTTAAATTGTGCCATTCTGAGCGAGTTCTTTACTTTAATATAGCGTGAATGCACATTCCAAGGTTGGCAACATTATCGTAAACGCGATTAGAAGCAGAACTGCTGCTCCCGATATGGCTGGTTATCTGGAAATGTTTACTGAAGTAGTGGCTGGCTGCGTTGTTGTTGTTGTAGTGTTTAACGCCCGCTTTTACTACTACGGCACCGCAGGCGGTGACACTGATGATACATGGAATGAAGATGGAGCACCGGTGGAATGAGATGGCGGGGGAAACCGGAGCACCCGGAGAAACCCCGCCCTGACGCCGCTTCGTCCACCACGAATACCACATGCGGGTCCCTGGGATCGAACCCGGGCGGCCTAGGTGGTAGGCGAGCGCGCTAACCGCTCGGCCACGGCGCCACCTGGCTGGCTGCATTCCTGCCAGGGACCATGAGCTGGTGAACAAACTGTAGTTGTGTTGTAAGATGATAAGCGACCGAACTTCTTACTGCAAACGCTACTATGGTAACCTATCACGTTAATTTAACGTTACGCTTCTGAATGACCATAATTTCAGAGCATTTTAACTTTTTCCTAAGCTGGCAGGTGTAGTAACGGAATTTAGTTTCAGTGTAAGAAGACTTGATCGTCTTTTTTTCTCGGTCTTCCACCCTTGCACAGCAGTTTCACTTAACCAGAAGGTTATAAAACGGCGCATGCAGTTAAACTTTTGGTTTGGTTTAACTAAACTTCAAGTCAAACTACGTCTATAATACCGAGTCTAGATGTATTACTACCGTTAGGAAATTTAGAAACAAATAGATCCTGATAAGTTACTGACAACTTCGTGCAGTAGTATAGTAGAGGTGACCTCATTGTCGGCCTCACCCCTCAGTGCGCACGGCAGAGGTGGGCGATATGGCCATCATCGAACCCAAGGCCATTACACAACCGGGAACCAGAGCTGCACGCTCTAGACCACTGCGTCATGGCGCAGGACAGGACATATACGTAGTTGCTCAGAGTAAATCCAGTCACACGCCTGACCATGTCCACCACTCGCCTGATCCTCCGATCCGGCAACATGAAAAGGAAATGAAATGACGGGAAACGGGGAAAAGTCGGATATTAGAAACCACAACACTTGTCTACCGACCTGAAATACCGACCCGTGACCTTCCGCATAGAAGACTCACACGTAAATGCAGAGCCATCTCGCTCAAACCCCGGGATGGAGAGTGGTAATTTAAATACAAGTAAGTTGTATTGGTTTCTAAAGTTGATCAACTGAATAGTTTCTCTAAAGGTTGCACAACACTTAAAACTTGCAAATTAAACTGGCAATATACAGTGGACTGGAAGCATCATTCGTTTCCATGGTGCTAGCGGCAGAGAGAGTTCAGAATAATAACCAGATCTATCATTTACCGCTAACAATTTGTCTTCCACACTAATTTGCCGAAAAGTTTTTCTCCATATTTTCTTACCGACAAAATAACTTTAAGGCAATCCCAGAAACTGAGTGGAAGTTCTCTTAATTCCAATGGGCTCCAATTTCCTCGTCAAATGATATGTTAGTTCCTTCAAGCATGAGTCATCATCAGGGTTCCATTTGGCAAAATTGTATGTGACCTTGGATTAAGACCTACTGAGGTAATTGTGAAACTTCCTGAGGCATGTTAAGGGAAACAACTCATAATTAGCTTCTGAGTTTATCTGAAATCTCTAAGCAATCATGTTAGTTGTGCATGGATGGCAACCGCTGTTGAAGAGCTTACCATGTCGGTTAAGAGGCATTGAAACTAACAATAAATGCAATTTATTCCAAACGATAAAAATCCCATTTATTTGTTGCATTTAGTTGCATAGCACTCCTAGTTTTATGTATTTTAATCTACTAATACCAACAACAACTAAATCGAACGATAGCTCCGCATTCGAAATGTCCTGAGTTCGGTTGCCGTTGATCGCCCACTCTTACTTTGGGTTTTTCGTGATTTTCTCTGATCGTTAAGCAACTATTGGAGTGGTTCATCATCATCATCATCATCATCATCATCATCATCTCCTTCATTTGATTACTCTCCCCGTATAGAGGACTTACAATCCTGTGCCTAGGTCAGATGCCTGCTGGAGAGCAGACGAACCTATGGATCGGACGGAGTAAAGACCTGGAAGCGGGTAGTCAGCCCAACGCGAGGTGTGAGAGTAAGGAAATGCAGGCGAATTGGATGATTGGAAAGATGGAACAGTTGGTGGAATGAGTGGTGGGGGAAACCGCAGAAAACCCGGCCATTCGCCGCTTCGTCCACGAATACCACATACGGGTCCCTGGGATCAAACCCAGGGTGGCAGGCGAACGGACTAACCGCTCGGCCACGTACGCCGCCCAGGTTTCCCATCTACCTTTCCATAATTTCCATTTCATTCTGTTTTCTCCACGTTCCACATGTGCTTCCAGGTTACGTGGTGTGAGGCGGTGCTGAGATGGCGCGGTTGTTTGCTGCAAATAAAGAGTTTTCCCTTTGAACATTAGAGGGCTGCTTGAGGGGACATTAGAGGGCACATTCATCGCACTCCCTGGACAGCGCCCGTAGTGGGATGAGTTAGGAACTGTTAGGGCCTTCCGCCCGTCTCTCAAGTCTGCCTGCGGCCTGTAACCTCCTGAAGTTCCTTCACTTCATCCCTTCCTCCTGGGGGCGTAGCCGCAATTGATTTCCCGTAGGTGGCAGTGTGCGAGGTATTCTCTTCATTGTGTACCCTATACTAGCGATGCCCAGCCTTGTCTCGTATATGCTAATGACGTCACTTGTCGCTCTATCTCATCTCCTTCGTTTTGTGTATGAAACGTTTCCCCTTCATTCAGACAACCAAGCATCACAGAGGTTTGTTCAGAGTCCCATGAATGCTTCATAGCTCGGCCAAAAGTATGTGGAGGCAAATCTGCCCTCCCCTCCTTCGCATAAGGTTGGGCATCACTGCCATATATCCTATAAGCTACTAACATACTTCGTAAGCTTTGCATTAACAGACATTCCTCTCTCAGCACGAGAGGACAGGAATGTTGAAAGTGTGTAGGGCGCTCCAAGTGTCGGCCCATTTATTTGCTTGGTGTATGTTTTGTAAATGGGTCGTGCCTGTACTTGATTCGGCGAGAAAAATGTTCATTAACAAATGTTGCCATGCCGGACACTGGTGCTGTTTTGTGGTACTGCTTCCGGAACTAGTGGGTCATATCCCATGGCTTCCGGTGCCGTCACTTCCCACATTCTACACACACACACACGCACGCACGCACACGCGCACACACATGCATATCCCATGACATGTTGGCGGTACCACTAAACCCCCTTCGCCCTAAGGATGATCCTGACCTGAACAGATGTGTGTCACTCTGCTTTAGAAGCACGCAGACAAGCAAACGGCTGTTTAAACTACTTAAAACAGCCCTTGTAACAGTGGTAACAACACGCAATATTTTTAAACATTACCCTGTGTAAGAGGGTACAAGGAATTCAATGGGGGAATGTCAAATTCTCATTTTAGAAATGGGCTTTTAAACATTTCCTGAACATTGTGTTTGACAAATGTGCATGGCAGACACAAAATTTAATGGCGGCTGATAGCTGACCACTACTATTTTCTTTCCTGTTGTGTTATTGTGGTATTTATATCACCAGCTTTACAGCGTGATTTCACTGCGTGTTTAACTATACGACAGCACAAGGTGTAGCAAGCGTCTGATTGGATTTGGAGTTGGCCACCCGCCATTAAATTTTGTGACAGCCATTTTACTGTTTACTAAATATGTGCTACAAACAAAAGAAAGTTCATTTACATTAGCCCTATCTGGAAACGCACTTTAGCGGCAGGAAAGATCCGATGCGTTGTACAGTAGAATTTAGATAATTCGAAGCTAAAGGGGCAAGAAAAAAATTCGAAATATAAAAATTCGAATTACAAAAGTTACGTCTAAAATTGACATTTTAGCAATACAAGTAGGTACATAGAGTTATCGGGATTTTCCGGTTGTCTTACTCTTTTGATTTTCACTCGAGTTACCGCTTAAAATGTTCTCCTCATTCCTCAGATAAGTTGACAAAGTAAAGTCTGGTACCGGACACGCGGTTAATTAAAGAGACATAGTGACATTGATTTGCAACACACTGAACAGTACGAAGCACCTATTTTAAACAAGGGGATGTAGAAGCTTAAGGCCGGCAGCTAAAAAAGCTATTCCACCCCACAAACTGCATTCCGACAAAACAACCCCGGACCGATGACCTCTTGCAGAAATACATCAACGAAGTTATATTAAATTTTGACATTTATATTAATTTTCGACTGACATTTCTGAACAAAAACTTCGAATTAAGGAAAATGAAATTCGAATTAACGACGATTTCGGAACGTATCGAAAACACAAACTAGTAACAAGGGGCATTTCGGAAACAGCTGATTTAAAAAAAAAATGTCATTTGAAATAAATTGTATACTCTACAGTTTTTGTATACCTCTGATAGTATATTAGTTAAACAAATTAAACAAAAACCCTTCCTAATAAAGAGGGCTGTATAGGCTATTCCTATAAACTCGAAATATAAATTTTATCATGCAAATATCTTAAACTTAAGGTTTACCTAATAAACTGTGAACTTCAACTTTCGCTTGCTCTGTATTTTATCTCGTCATTATTTTAACTTAAAACAGCTAAATGTCCCAAGAAGACCAAAATAAACAGAAGGAAAAAAAATGAGCATGCAAACAAAGTTATCATGCTGTACCTTCACATGACGATGCACAAGGCGAATGCAGAAATGTTCCTCAACTTTACCTGAAACAAAGAAACACATTTATTAGCATCTCAGTTTAAGGGAGGCATGTATTACCTAACCTAACAATTTTAACCTTGCAATTTTAAATTGCGAATATGTCAGAAACCATGCATGATAATAAATCTGGATCTGTACCTAAAGGGTAGTTTAGGATGGGGCTATTTTCTTCAAAATCTTCGAGTCGCATCCTTGAAAGACATTAACCTTAAATACCAACTTTGGTTTTTAACCAACTTTTCGTTTTTGAGTTCTGCTGTCCACAGCCTGGCAGACACACATACACGGACCTTTATTTATTTATTTTTTTTTTTTTATTCACGAGGTCTCAAAACATATATTTCCGGTGAAATCTCGACATCGAATTTTTGGGTGGAATACAATACTTCCTCTACTTACAAGTAGAGAAAGTAAAAATAAAGGGCTGCTAAGAGTGAAGATCCTTTATTGTAAATTAATGTAAGCAGAAATGGTCAACAAGAATTTAATGAAACAGTAATGTTCTCAGGAATATTAAATTACCCACAATCCTTGAATTTATATTGACAGTTTGAGGTGTAATTATTAAATATATTTCGATTTGCTTTCTTGGTTCTTGTAGTTTTTATTAAAATTAGTTACAGTAATCATTGGAAGTCTATTATTTATCCTGCATTATTCTAAAAGGAATGCCTCAGGCGGAGGGAGTGAGAATTTTGTAGTGTGGGCGCCAGCTGTTAAAGTTTAGGAACCTTGCCTTAACACACAGGCAAAGTTCTATTCATATTTAAATAACGTGGCATAAGGTGGCGACATAATTCTAGCTTGAATATGCATTGTCATCTCCTCGTTTGCAGATTAACCCCAAGCTATGTTACATGATACGACTGGCGCAGCGTCATTAAGTTGACACATTCATGCGGGAAAGGAGAAGCGCTCCAATAACTGTGAAGGGTCAATGTTTTATCCGTGAGAACAATACAAAAAAAAAGGCCCTGATGTACACATTGCGGACAAGGTGGGGGAGCAGGAAGGACAGAGGTGGCAACGCAGCCCCAAGTTCCATCGCCTTGTTTCGTATGCATTCGGATGGTTCCGACATGGTGGGTCGGTCGATCGGTCGGCGGCCGGCCGGCAGTCTGGCCTCCAAGGCCGCCTGGATCACAGAGAGGAGCGAGGGACGCAGAGACAAGGACGGTGTATGATGCACTCTCTCGCCCACGCTCCGTTTGCTAAGCAACTCAACCTACCGTATTTAGCAGCAAATACCCTCGCTTAGCGTGGTTTGTTTTTGGCACAACGGCAACGCGGTTAAACTCGGATCTTCCAATCGTCTCTCTTCATATTTACGATGCTACATACATAAGCTATTGGTGAATTTTGGCAACGTTTCTATTCCCTTCAGGTTATTGCTCCTAAGGAGAGACATGCTAAAGCCAATATATTACACAATCCAACTCCATGTGCAGCACCTATGCACAAGGGATTGCACAGGTGGAAACATATGTCACATTGGAACGTTTACTACTCCATTATTTTTATCCTCCTAATTGAAAAGTAGCTGCCACTAATTTTTTCCATGTCGGCTAAAAGACATACATAAAGGACGAAGTGTTTTTTTTTTTTTTTCCTATAAATCAATGCCAATGAAGCTTTTACTCACATACGTTATAAATTAAAAGCTATAGTGAAATTCTATGAAACTATACAGGGTGGAAGGGAAGTCATACATTAATTTAAACCAGTGAAATATCTCGCTGTTTAGAACACATTTTGTATCTTACGTTTCTGTCTCTGACCATTTCCTTGGAGATATTTTAGTTTTGTCGAAAACAAGTTGGCAACACTGCAGATTGTGTGGGTGTCGCTTTCACTAGGTCAGTACATAAACAACCAACGCAGCGTGGTGTCTCGTGATCGAAAACAAATATCTGCCGTGTCCTTCCATGTTTACTGTGCGAGTGTATCCCAATCAGATCGTTAGCTCCCAAAACATTACACCACCCTGCAAGCGACCGACCTGTTTACATCCACAAACCGGTTCAATCCCCTGACCAACCTCAACGCAACGTTGTCGAGTTACTCCACGTCTGAAAAAGCTGCTTGGAGTATTCCTTTAATTCTTTTAGGTGATTAATTATTTCGTAATTCTGTGTGATGTCCTCCCATAATTATTACCGAGGCTGTGTCAGAAATAAGTTTTCCTACGCATCTTGCAAGTAACAAATTATGGTTTTTGTTCCAAATTGGATGCATAATTCCACAAGCGTGTACGAAGATAATAGTTAAAGAATCAATGCGATTAATCGTTCTTCTACATAATAGCCGTGTGTAGGATAGGATTGTGTGGTTGTAGAAGTGGTATTTCTTCGGTTTTTAAACTGACAGTGGCAGATTGGTACAGTTAACGATCGGCGCGTTTGTTTCAAACAGAGAAGTGCTGGTCATACTTTTACTATGCGAAATCGGAGTTTCATATATCAATTATCATCATCAGAACATATGAGAACATGTTTAGATTTTGGCGCAATATCTTTAACAGCAATATGCAGTTGCGTCTGAAACGCGAGATCTCAGTTTTCATTTTTCTACGTTCATCAGAGAAAAGAAATATTCACAGACATATGCGGAGCACAACATAGCCGTAACAGTGTAACAGAAGGAGCAAATCCTCTCAAACCAACATATATTACCTTAGTTCATTGAACACGTCTATGCCAACTAAATCCCTGCATTTATTTTTTGTCACTAGATCTGTTTGTAGATCTATGAGTTCACATTGCAAGTTTACTCTTACATTAACCACACCTACAGGAAAAGAGCTAACAGACATTGAAATGTCATTCTCAAGATTCCTGAAATCATGGAATCTATGTGAAGTAAACGCGCTTTGTAACTCTTCAGGAAAAGGAATATAACTAATTAGTTTATCCTCTGGCAAAGTACCTAGTGATTTTATACATTTGAAATAAGTATTTCATAGTTTCATTTGTTGGTTAAGAGCGCTAAGTAAATAAATTAACAACGCTATCAACTGCCAGGATATCAGCGTCACCGGTGTACCGGAATTTCGCCCCGTAGGAGTTATTGTACATTCCAGTAAATCTACTAACATGGAGCTGTCGTTTTCAAGCACGCTTAAAAACCATCGGTCTGAGCTGGATTTCAACCCAAGACCCAGCGTCTAACCAATTGAGCCACCAAGACTTAAGGACGTTGCTACATATCATGGTAGGTTTATGTTTCGATAGTAAACCTTCTAGAACTTTGGCACGCTCTAAATCTGTAATCATAACAAAGATTATAACAATAATGGTAACAGCAATAGCAGTAATAATAATAATAATAATAATAATAATAATAATAATAATAATAATAATAATAATAATAATAATAATAATAATAATAATAATAATAATAATAATAATAATAATAATAATAATAATAATAATAATAATAATAATAATAATAATAATAATAATAATAATAATAATAATAATAATAATAATAATAATAATAATAATAATAATAATAATAATAATAATAGAAGAAGAAGAAGAAGAAGAAGAAGAAGAAGAAGAAGAAGAAGAAGAAGAAGAAGAAGAAGAAGAAGAAGATGTATACAACATATATTAAAAATGTAGATCAGAAAACACTAGGTTTTTTTTCATTGTATGTGGCATGATATCTACAATAAAGGCATTCAATATTGGCTCGAAGAAAACCACACAATATCTTGTTACAAAAGAGGTAGACGGTGTAAACACAGACAATTTCTCCACTGATACCGGTCGCAAAACGACCCTTGGACTCCTGAAATCATCTAAGGAAGGGGGTGTGTACCTACCGTTGTGTTGCATAGTTACACGGCGAAAGGTTCATCGATCACAGGGATTCACGAATCCGCTTTTGCCCACCTCTGGCTTAGACTCAGAACAGCTCCGGGTGATGAAATTACCCGAATTTACTGAAACGTTGACAGTGTTCAAAGCACTTCACTGTAGAGAATTGTGACTTGTAAGAAATTCATACTTTACTCTTCACATACAATAATGTATCTTTCGGGTGACAAGAGTTTTAAAAACGTATTACTTTCATAGCTCTTCAACACTTCAGCCTTTTCTTCCTCATGATAAATGTTGGCAGAAATATAATTCAATGAACATGTTGGTACTTAGAAGTGCAAACCACATAGTAATGATTATTCAAGCTAGAATTATTTGCGCATGTAAACGGTTGTTCCTTCTGTATATATATAACTTCATTATGGTGTGATGTTGCAAAAAAGCAATAAGCGTCTTAATAAACTTGAGTAAACGGTCTAATAATATTCACTTGTGCTTCTTCCCTAGACTTGCAATTTAATGGGCACTATATAGCTTCTTGGTCGGTTTACGTGCACGACTAATAATAACATCATATTGGTACCTATAAGTTTATTTAATGCATGATCATAATTTTGTAAACGCCAAAACTTGTCAAAAGCACAATAAGCAGATAAACACTTCTGTAATAGAAGTTTACAAATAATTTAATAATAGACGAGGCATTAGACTTTTCTTTTATTTCGAGTCCCAATGGAACCTCGTCCCAATTCGGGAAACTAATTGTAAGATACGATTTAAGCTAATCTCAATGTAGGACAAAAAAGACAGAAAAAAATTCACAAGTTTAATATTTTCAATTTTTGCTTCAGGTCAGCCCATTATACATACATGTTAGCATTCATCCGAAGTAGAAAACTATCAGAAATATTTCATTTACGGTTTTAGTTTTTATATTTATTCATTTTATTTCAGGGCACATTCTAGCTTATTTTAAATGCATAATTGCAAATTTGGGAGCTTTAGTACATTACGTTTTCTGGTATAGGTATATTTTAACGTTGAGTAATTCTCGCTTCCTGCATGTAAAATTTACATGGTGGTTAATCTGAGCCTAATCTTGTGCATGAATCAAATTTTACGCCAAAATACTCCACAAGTTTTAGCTTTTCCAGAAGGCAAACACCGTGGCAAAAGGGTACATGGTTTTGACAACTATACAAAACACGTTTCCAGAAACAAAGATAGAGAGCAAGATAACAGCACTCCATAAACGTGACATAACTCCATACATTATACTTTATAAGGTGTTTAATGTCCCTTGTAACAAGTAAAAAGTCAAGGCAGTAACTTTCAGTGACATGCCAGTTTGCAATTAACTCAGGCTCGTAACCAAAACATTAGCTAAAAGCACATTAGTAAGAGATAGCAACTGTGTTCTCAGTGGAAAATGTGCTGTTCTCGTCAACATATTTTATTGTGACTAATTTACAAATAAAAACGATATAAATAACGCTAGTATTGTGATAAAATATACACCATAAACATAATTTGTATTTATTTTTTAGCAAGTGTCACATATTGAGGCACACTTTCAGTACCAACTGCTGATTTATGAAATAGTACCTCTCATGAAAAGCAAGGGTGAAATATTACATTAATAGAACAAAAATGGAAGCTTCTGGAAGGGCAACATTCCTGTTTATAACTAGTGAAATGTGAGACTTTTTAACGTGTATTCTCAATCTCCTGCAATCAGAAATAAATGGCAGACGACATTGCATTTAAACATGGGGACAAAAATATCCTTGAATGCGATAATTATCCTGAATTCAAGGCGTGATATCCAAGGTGCTCTTAAATGATATTCGTGCTCATACGACTGAAACAGTCCAATGGATCATAATATATTTCTTGTAGGGACGATGTTATCAGCTACTTAATTCCCATCACAATTTTTGGGCCAACGTTAGAAGTACTGAATTCTAAACCGCCACCCTCACAGTCTTCCCACGCACACATCTCAATTTAAAAATGGTACTTTTTGCATACAGATGATGATCATGATGATATTAATGATGATGATGATGATAATAATAATAATAATAATAATAATAATAATAATAATAATAATAATAATAATAATAATAATAATAATAACAATATCAAAATAAATAATTATTTAATAATAAATAAATTATTATTATTATTATTATTATTATTATTATTATTATTATTATTATTATTATTATTATTATTATTATTATTATTATTATTATTATTATTATTATTATTGTTGTTGTTGTTGTTATTATTATTATTATAAATAATAATTATAACTAAATATTATACATTATTAATTAATATTATAATTATAAATCATAAATATTATAAATAAATAATAATTTATATATTATTAAATAATCATTTATTTTGATATTTATTATTATTATTATTATTATTATTATTATTATTATTATTATTATTATTATTATTATTATTATTATTATTATTATTATTATTATCATCATCATTATCATCATTATCATCATTATCATTATGATTATCGTTATCGTTATCATTATCATTATCATTAATATTATCATTATTAATATTATTATTATTATTATTATTATTATTATTATTATTATTATTATTATTATTATTATTATTATTATTATTATTATTATTATTATTATTATTATTATTATTATTATTATTATTATTATTATTATTATTATTATTATTATTATTATTATTATAAATAGCCTTTAATCCCCATAGGGCAACGGCCTGTCCTAAGAGAAGGGTAGCTCGAGCATCAAAATAGCCTATGATAACTAACCCTAAATCGAAGATCATCAGAAATATTTTCGTGAGCATTCAATAAGCTAGGGATAGTATTGGCTCCTTTATTCACGGTGCAGTATCCATTTATGAATTGCAACACTGATCAACTTTATATCTAAATGGTTGAGTTCTATTTTCAGATATTACTTAACAGTTAGCACAGGAAATTTGCATTGTTTCACTGTGAGATACATTTCGTTTAACAAGCCTTACGTTTAAATTCTAAGCAGACTGTAGGTATAACTTTGAAACACTGAAGTACGAGCATAAAGGAACAAATAAGTTTTTTTTTCTTTTCTTCTTCTTCTTCTTCTTCTTCTTCTTCTTCTTCTTCTTCTTCTTCTTCTTCTTCTTCTTCTTCTTCTTCTTCTTCTTCTTCTATTTCCGTGGTTAACAACTTTCTTACGGAGCTTACTTCTGGAAACAACTTTTAAGGGCTCTTGTATACAATTTTGCACCAGTGAGCTGTTAGTTTCGAAAGACTTCAAACTTTAAATAAGTTTAACAGCCAGTAACGTTTCTATGGCTTCACAAATGTTGTTTTTCCTTTTTAATTTCTGCTTTCTACACTTCTTTATTGATTCGGACATTATCTACACTGTTACAATGGTAATAGCCAAAGTTGTGTGATATTAGTATTAATTAATTCGTCCACATTATGAAAGGCATCAATCAACCTTGTCCTACACACGGCTAGTGTGAAAGAACAAGTAATTTCTATATTTCTTGAATTTCCTGAAAATAGACTGTGAAGTCCTCTTCAAGAGCTTTTTATAATCTTGTATAGGCATTATCTGATAAACGTTGAGACGTAGACAAAGATGAAAAATACATACTTGTAGATTTCTTTACGGTAACTTTTTAAGGCATAACGCATTTCCGAGATATTCGTTATTAATTTGTAGTAATTGTTCAATAGTTTGTCATTCTTTTCAAGACCAGTCCATATTCAGTCGTTTCTCGTGATTGTATAAAACGTGTGGTTCTGAAATACTTGAAATATTGCTATTAATTCTGCATCTATAACAAAATGTGTAATTTAGCTAATTTTGTAAATGTTTAGATCTATTAAAGTGAAATAGATAGAAAAATAAACTTGCATAAGAATAACTCGTACACCCACGAATAAACTATAAAAGGTGGAGAAAGTTATCTGGATGTAGCATAAGATTTTTTTAAAATTACTTTTGTGATAAAGACGTATTATCCTTGGAAAACAGGAACGGAGTATTTCCTTTTTTGCAATGGTGGACCATGTTACATGAAATCAGTAAGACAGTAAGAACAGCATAAAGCGAGTTCTTTAATGAAGGCAAACACACATACATAAGAAGCACCATTACCGTTGTGTTTATTCAAAGCTTTTGTTCCCCCCTGAAATATTTGTCTCCTACTACAGAACATCCTTTCTACTGCACCAAATTACGGAGTTCGGCTTGCCTAAAATTACACTGCTATAACAAAGCCGAGTTTACATTTCCTGGATTCGTACAAACAGAGCTATTGATTTTGGTCTGATTCGGTAACACTGCGTTACAGAGAGCCCATTCCATTGATGCAATAAAACAAAGCCCAGCGACCTATACTTTTATACGTAGCTGTCAAATAATCAAGTACATAACTGTAATGCGAATATATATTTGCTTTGAAGTGCTTCAGGGTATACTCCTCATTCAGGGACATCAAGCACGTGTGTACATTACCCAGCCTTCAATGACAAACTAATCCATATTAATTATTATAGAAGAGAATCCGCTCAGCAAACCTGACAATTCCTTTCACCATCGAAAAGCCCTGTTCCTCCCAATTGACTAGGGTATCAAGATACTTTCAATAGAAGCAACACGGGTAGCCGAGACCGTTAAGGTACGGATTCTTGAATGGGAGGTCAAATCCCAGATGAACGTACTTCCTGGCAGTTTTTGGCCAGGTTTTCCTGGCAAATACATGGGAGGTACCCTAAAACTGAGCCTGAAGCGTTTCAGGCATCATCAGTGTCCACCTCCGTGGTGCCATTGTAATAAGAACGGTCGTAAAACACCACTACAAACGAACAAAATACAATATAATTTAAATTCCTAAAGGACTATTTAAAATCAAAGAATGTATGAAGCCTGCATTTTGGAATAGGAATGCGTATTTTGAAAGATACCTTTACAATCATTACAATCGTAAAGAAATCAGTTTCAAGGAAGCGTTTTAATAGACAGTTAAACGTTTTCTATGGGAATCGGTAAGGAGCTCTGTTTGGGGCGTGGTATTCTATAGTGCGAAAATGGATATTGTGCCCAGTGAGGTAGAAAGATAGGAAGACTTCCAAAAGTGGGTATGGAGGAGAATGGAGCGTGTTAAATGAGCAAAGTATCTAATAAGTCTGTATTAGAAAGAATGGATAAAAGGAAGAAGAATGATGCCACTGATAAGGATAAAGAAAGAATATCAGTAAGGACACTAGCTGGAAAGAAACTTTTTCTAAGAGATACTGTGCAAGGAATAGTGAATGAAGAAGGTCGAGAAAAAAAATGCCGCAACATAGACAACATAAAGACCATTTATTCATATATGAACAGGAAAGGTGTGAGAAATTGATTATAAAAAAGTATGTGCCATTGGGCGGAAAATTGCAATTAACCGAATTGGTATAACCAAGTTAGATGACAAAACAGCCGATAAAAACATTGTTGCTTATCATTCGTTTAATTATGACTGGATTTCAACAACTAAAAGAAAGCGTGGTTTGATACTATGTCGAATTTCATGTTTACGTTCCTCAAAAGTAATAGAAAACTGGAAGCTTTCAGTACAGGAGTTCTTTATCGGACAAAACGTCCAACCTATTATACGTATCAGGAGAAGCCCCAACAAACTGGTGTACTAACCTATCCTTATAATAAATTGTAATACAAAATTCAATAGCGTATTCTCGATTCATAAAAACATTTAAGCCTTTTTACTTAAATTACAAACACAACAAATGTTACCGCGTCCAACCCTCCATTATTGAAAAACTAAACAATTAGTTAAATTACGTATATCTTTGGACCACTAATAGACGAACCCAACATGTAGGCCAACATAACATCTTCATCCACTTCTACTATGTTACTACATTTTCAAACACAAAATTCTTCATAATAATTTTAGATGCATGTCCTGATATGGTGTAGATCTTTTTTCCCATGGTTGCTTTAGATTTTGACGTAGATATTGTGACTATATCCAGTTTTCAAACTGCGACTTCACTCAGTACTTACTGTGACTTGTTCAACTTTCGCAGAAAGATCGCTTAGACCACTCTGTCACTTCAATAATGTGAACTAGTTCCGCTGCTCACTGCCACTTCACGTTTTTCCGTGACGTAGTGGCGTAACGGAATGCGTCCGATGTAGCCTCTTCTTCCGGACGGCCCACTCTCTGGAGAGTTGAATACAATACGTCTCCATCCCTGTGCAGTAAAAGCACTCACCGCACTTCACCACAGTCGTCACAAACTCGGTGGAAGAATAGAGCTTTTCATCACACTCCCTAACTCACTCACGTGCCCAACTCTCGAACACCACAGAGGTCTTTCACTTCGCGAGAGCGCGCAAAGGAACTTTCCAGAACGTTCCAGATGTCAAAAAATCCGGAAAGTTTGAGTTCTCCGGCGACAGAGCTTATCCTGTTTACGCTGGGCGAGCACGCCGCTTATGTTATTTACGGTTCCGATTGGCAGGCAACGACCTCCCAATAACCTTGAGCATAGCCGCTCCGTCACAATATGTGCCAAAAACCGCATCCATATGTCCTTTTTATTAGAAATTATATAAATTCGGCATAGTATGAAACAATATCTGTAGGTGCACAACAAGGAAAGAAAGTATTTTACGGATTCGTTTCTAATCTCAACTCATATGTAAAATGTCCCTATCCCCCCTACTTCTTAAATAGTTGTGCTGGCAATCAGTCGTTTCATATGTCAGTCTTGTAAAATTCAACTTCAGCCAGTTATCATCCATAATGGTGTGTTTTCTCAAATCTTGACGATGTGCATACATGCTCAAATACATGATAGACACATAAACGTGGTTTCATGCTGTATTTGAAGAATACTAGTTTACAAGGTTTGTCAAAACAACAGTTCTCCGGACTAGTTGCAGGAATTGGCATTCCAGTTGAGACAAATGCCAAACACTACTTATTATATTAGGTACCAAATTACATCAATCACTTCTTTCTCCAGCTCTCGCGGGTCAACTGAGTGGGTCATGGACGGATAAAAAGGATAGGCAGTTACGAAATTTGGCAAGTTGGGATGATGGCGACCAGTTCGCTCACGTTACAGTCTGTTCGCAAACCAAAAGTCACCTTCACTAACTACGCAAGGAATAGCAAGTTTCGTGTTATTTAAGAAAATCCAATCTTCTTTTCCGTATGCATATTAAGACAGTAGCGCAATGCAACTTTCGTGAGGACTTCTTATATGTATTATTAGTTACTGGCACTTAGGCAAATAGTGTGATTCTCGTAAATTTACCATTAGAGGTAAACGGGTTATTATACAAATGTATATTTAGGTTGTTTCTATTTCTGATAAGGAACTAACTAAGCCTTTGAATATATCTCTTGCTCTGTGCATATAATTGCATTATTTTCCAAACTTGCTGCAGATTTCATATAGTGCTGCATATTTCATTTTTCCGCGCATCCAACATTTTAAAATCAATATTAAACACATCAGTGAGAAAATAATAATTTGGAGAGATCTTTATAAAGTTCAGAGTAAACTCGAATTTGAAGAATGCAGGAAAATAAGTGCCTAAATTGTGCAGTACTTTAGAGAGAAATTCCGACATTACATTTTTGTACTCAAGATAACGCATATAATTGTTTTGAGGCCCGTTCAGCGCAAAAAGCTGTGTGTAAACAATAACTAAAAACGAAACGTTAGATACACTGAAACTTTGTATTGGAGGCGGCACAAGGAATTTTCAGAAAATTACGGCATCTCAACTACCCCTTTACATGGAAAGTTTCCGTTATTTAATATGTTGTCAAAAATTGATTTAATCATTTTGATTTATATAGCATACTTTTAAGATATTTGTATGGCTAATAAAATGTAGGTATACCTGAATGTTCTGTGAATAGCCTGTGAAAACGTTGTTCTGTATAAATGGTAAACCATAAGAGTTAGCCAAGAACTTAAGTCACGCAAAATGCAGATCTCACTCAAACAAAACTTGTGACATTTTGAGGCAATAACAATTTTCGAGATATTCGTTGTAATTAGTTTGACTTTTATAATAATTTGTCACACGATTTTGTTTTGTTTTGTTTGTTTGTTGTTGTTTTTTTTTTTGTTTTTTTTTTTTTTTTCGTTTTTTGTTTCTGGCGATGTCCTATAAACAGTATTGAATCTAAAATTCAACAAATAGTGAATCGCATTGTTCAGGTGGGAGGGGTTATCGTTTTATAGTGCCCAGACAGAAATATGTGACCAAGCACATTTCTGCAAACGTTTATCTGGATTAAAATGAAATAAATGGAGAAATAAACGACAATAATGGGTGGAGAAGCCTTGTAAGATATAACGGACCAGTCTCTCTCTCTCTCTCTCTTTTTTCCCCAAAGTATCGATGCAAATATAAGGGGCACTCAGGAGCACATCACATGCCAAAAAGTAATATTGAACATTTGTTGCTGATAAGTTATTTCTGTATGCCAGTAGGGCGCTGATGACCTTGAAGTTGAGCGCCCTTAAACCAAATCCAATCCAATCTGTATGCCAGTAGACGATAAGATATTCAGTCGCATTCCTGTAGAACCTTTAAGGTTGCTAAAGGAGCCGCTATCGTCCTTCCCTTGCAAGAAACGTATTACACGGACAGGTTTAAAAAAGAACATGATGTGCACTCAGTCAAACTTCAAATCGACTATGGTCTACGACACAAAAGGTAATTTGTGGCTTGAGAGTGAGTGAGTGTGAGTGGAGTTTAGAGGCCTTCGACAACATGGACATTAGGGCCCGTTGTGGTTTGATGTCTGCAATTGTTATAATGTAGGGAATCAATATATCCATGGATTTCACTCAATATACAAATTAGATGAGCTAATTTACGAATCAATCAACACCTGGAGTTATTGACAGTCTAAGAATTTCTACAATGTAAACATCTCATCTTCCAATGAGTAACATATTCAATGGTGTACATATTTTGGCACATGATTCCTGTTCGTTGAAGGTTCCTATCGCCAAAAAATGCAAACGCATATTAATACAAAAGACTGTAAAATCCTGATACGAACAATTATGTCAGGAAGTATTCGTGGAAGAGTAGCTAAATGTTCAAGTGTCTTCCAGATACGATACATTGTCCGTCGGTCTGTACACATGAAGGAATAGAACTTTCAGACGAACCGTTGCACGCACATTTCAACATTTGTAAGCACATTTCACACTTGGTTGAAATTGATACAAAATGAAGATATCCTACAGAATGGCTGCAACGACAGGACTGTCAAGTTACATGTAAGATATTGAGAACACCTATTTCTTAACTCCTAAATTAAGGATGTTTTAAAATCACCATCTTCGGTGGCGGCGCCGTGGCCGAGCGGTTAGCGCGCTCGCCTACCACCTAGGCGGCCCGGGTTCGATCTCAGGGACCCGCATGTGGTATTCGTGGTGGACGAAGCGGCGTCAGGGCGGGTTTTCTCCGGGTACTCCGGTTTCCCCCGCCATCTCATTCCACCGGTGCTCCATCTTCATTCCATGTACCATCAGTGTCACCGCCTGCGGTGCCGTAGTAGTAAAAGCGGGCGTTAAACACTACAACAACCATCTTCGAGTGCATTTCTAAAACTACACACAGAAATAAATGTTGTCACTACCACTCCACTATTCGCTAACTGGTAATGCTTAGCAGATGATATCACCACCAAGCAAACAACATTCCGTGAAAAAAAAATTAATATCCCAGTAAGCATTACTTTTTATGGCTATCTGCTTCGGGCACATGAAAACAAAATATGTCTGCAGCAAGCCGGCAGAGCAACTCTCTCGATCACCCATTCGGAAATGTGCATGTGTGCGCCCAGAGGAGTGATAGAGAAAATGTCGACCTTGATTACGCAAGCTTTGTGAATTATAGCGTCGACCAAGTCACACGTTGCAACCGTATCGTGACGTTTGCGACAGCTGAACAGCCACGCTTCGCTTTGGACATAACCTCTAACTAAGCACGTGGAAACAATAATAAATCCTCTCCTTAAAGCCACATCACGTTTTCTTTTTCAGTTTTAAGGCTACACGTGTGGACGTTTTAAAAGTCTTAGAAACTTGATGTTAAGGACACCATTACTATACCGGGTGTCAGAAAGGGGTTACAAAAAACAGAGGTGGTTATATTCATCCCTACAATGAATTAGCTCATACAAAAAGGGAGAAAGAAGACTTGCTCACGTTTTAATGTTCTTGTTCTCGTTCCCGTGCACGGCATATTGTGCACTGAAGAAATTATTCAAGACGACCGCTGCAAGCTAGAAAAAAAAATATAGGTCAGTTAGGAATAAATGAATACCCAATGCGCGATATCGACCTGCAGTATGATATAGATATGATGATCGATGGTATGCATCCCGTTCTCGTTACCGGGCTGTTGTGAACCAAAATGCTGAGTGCTAACCGCTTTCCGTTCTCGTTTCCGTTCTGGTTACCGTTATTGGATGGTTGTGAATCAGTCTTAAACAATGGCTTACATGTCGTGAAAAATGAAACAAACAGTACAAGTCTTTATAAGCATTTCGCGCTATATCACATTTGTTGAAAATTGCTATCCCTAACTATACACCTAAAGGCTTGTTCCAACTCCAGGTAAATACTGTCACTAATGACGACATATATTTGATTGAAGAATTTGAGTAAAAAGAACGTCTCCTAAAGCGGTCATCTGCTCTTCTTGTGTATACCTGAATGATGTATATTTGATTGAAAAATGACCCATACAACAGTACCCTGGAAGAGAGGGTTGTCATCGAGAAACTCAATACTTCTATGACTTTACATTTCTTCAGACAAAACTTAATTCCACTCTTGCATAAAAATTTAAGACAACATATTTAATAAATAATGGAACGTTTCAGCTTTGTAGATAATACCGGTTCAAAATTTGCTTAAGAAGTATGACACACTTCTATAAATTCCACAGCTTGTTCATTAGCTGCTCCTATGTGTTCAGTGGTCATATGTTTGAAATCACAGAATTATTAAGGATGCCTCCGAAGTTTTCTCAGGTGCATTAGAAATCCAGTGATAGGTATATCTGTGGTATACTAAATTTATTCCTTTTAAACACCCTTTTGTAGGTTAAACGCTTTAGGCCCATATTCACAGCTTGGTATACTATGAAATACTTGTCTTTCATTGAACAGAATCTCAATGCTTTAGGTGATAGACAACACTGTGACCAAAATGGACATTCCAGTTTCAAGCATTTAACCTATGTTTCTGACGTTTCCTTATGCCCTGATTCAAAATGGCCTTTAGGTTACGACATACATAAAATAGGTTAAGCGATGCTCTTCTCAAGTCCCGAACAAAAGAATTTAAATCAGGCCAACTGAGAGCCCTCATTTAGAACAGTTTCTGTAATCAACAATTTACAATGTTGTCTATCACTTGAGCTGTTGCACGCGCTGAGCTCCGCCTGTCCCACTATAACGATGTGCTCTTCAAACAGTGTTGTGCTCCAGACTAAAATATTGCTATTGTAATATAATTAAACGATGATTTAAATACCACAAAATGTGCGGTAGAAATTCAAAGCCCACATTTTTATCTTCGCACTGATCCACGATAAACATTTAGATAACTTCTTTCACGCACCCAACAGTATGGCTGAATGCCATTGAGCCATTGAGTTAAATTATTGAACTTTTTATATATTTGTTATTGCTTTATACTGCAGATATGGGAATAAAATCTGACGGCTGAATATTGTCATTTAAAGTTTAGCTGGGTCTTCACTTCCTTTATATGTGACTTGATGAGACTTGCACCTCGACAGAAAGGAGATCGGGGCACCCCCGGGAGGATGGGTGAAGCGAATGGATCCTAAGGGTGGCCGGAACGTTGCCACCACAGACCAGATGGCAGGGTCCCTACATTTTCCCAGTTATAAGCACCCCGGCGGAGGCTAGCTAAGTTCCCCTCCCCCTTCGCGCTTCTCTCATACATAAGGGTGGAAAGTGAGATTTCACGTATGAGTGGAGACGAATTTCTCAATTAATACGAGAAACACTCCATTTTCTCCACGTAATTTTTATCTATTTTTATTTCAATAACGCTAGATGAAAATATGCTCAACTCAGGGCACAAGGTTCAAACAGCCCATACCATACATGAAATAATGAATATCGTTTAACAGTCTACAGAAGAAACCGACGTTCCGTCTTACTTCAGCTACTCTGATAGTTGGGGGGAGGGAAATTAGTTTTCAGTAACGTCCGATCGATACGTTTCCAATAAAACATTTGTTTCCAAATAACCGAGCCAAAGGGGAATATTAAAAAAAAAAAAAAAAAAAAAAAAAAAAAAAAAAAAAAAAAAAAAAACATTGACACCTAATGTTATATAAGAAGTTTTATTACAATCGATTTGGCGCATTATATACATGAGTTTGGCAAAATGGTAAATTAACATAGAAAAGGTCGATTATAACCTATATGTCCAGGTTATGCTTGAACAGATGTAATAAATGGCAAATATAACCAATATATGGATATATTTCTATAAAACAAATAAAGTATAGCAAAAAGTAATTAAGTTATTAATAAACAACGCATTAGAATAACCGTTCCATTTATTTCACTTTTTAGATACTGTTAATCTTGCTAAAGTAGCAAAAGCAAAAGGGTGGCAACATGTTGGTTAATTTTCATGCTCCTGAACTGTGACTGACCAAGTTTCGTACAGGTTGCAATAGTTTGGAAACGTCGTTTACTTTAGAGTGAGCTGTTTTTGGGAACCGCGATACGGGTTCCATTCGGTGAAGCGGAATTTTTCCATCGCTTGGATTTCGGGCAACACAATCCGGCAAGCTATCCTGAAGTGCACTTTGAAGATAAACAAGAAGTAACGACCTGCGACAACCGCAACTCAAAAGATAGTGTTAATATACGTAATTATTAAGTTATTCAGTAATACCGGGTTATTTATCGACCATTGTGGGCCAAAGAACTCACAGACAGGATCATCATTTGCAATGGTTCGTCTCTATTAAGACTGCTACATTGGCTGTATTGACATGTAATTACAGAGACAATCATTGCAGTAGTATCCGCAGCACGCTATTCTCTTGTTCATTTTGTTCGGCTTTTATTCTTCTTTTTTGTAACGACTCGAGATGATAGGTGTGTTCTCCTCCAGCCATCAAGATTACCTTCAGTAAAGGGAAAATTACGATTTGGACGCACTGGGAGGAGTCGAGCGTAGCGTGGCCGTAGACCTCAAAGCATCTTAAGATAAATTCCGATGCATACCGCTCAATGCTTTCGGTTTTATTTCGGTTCCGCCAGCCGTATGGTACTACAAGACAAAAGACTTGATTCACTGAGGAAGGACGTCTTGCTCCATAAAAACGCAATACACACTCGACTGTCACAAAGCTGTGCATCGGGTTTACTTCCGGCTCTTTGGCTGTGCTAGAAGTCAAAATGCAAACCTTTTCCGATATACGCTGCTAATAACTGAAATGTGCAATACCGTTAAGTCCTAGTAAAGTAAAAGATATACCAAACTTTAGCCTAACTCTGCCGTTCCACTTACACAAGGTTTTTAGTGCCGGGAGAGCAAAAAAGTTCCGAACCGGCTGCGCGGTGTTTTGCCTGTCTGCGTCCTTGGCGCTCGTTTCCGTCTGCAGCTATCATAGAAAGGCGCGGGTGAAACCATAGATTTTTAAAACTACCTCTAAAGGCTTTATTTACGCCGTCGTCCATACATTGAGGATTTTATTAGGCTGAGAGTTTTTGTACATCTAACCTACGTAAAATAGCAATATTTCACGAAAAGATTCTGTCTCATTCTGTCTCAACTTTTGATTTCATTTTTTGGGTGTGTTTTAAATTCTTCTTAACAGATTAACTGTTTGCTCAAAAGCGGATTTAAAGACATTTAAATTCAATTAAGGAAACATGTTTTATACTTTCGTGAGCAACCCTGTATGCACCGCACAGATCTACAAATGCATAAATTATTAAATATGTACCGAGTTAACCGATGTGATAATTCAAAATTTCCTCCTCCCATTTCCAACACCAAAAGAAAACTTGGAGTGACTACTCTGAAGCCTAGGTTATTTCCTGAAGTTTCTTTCAGAACATAGCTGTTCCAACTTTTTAATAATTTCTCGGCCAGATGAGGGCAGAAGGTTCATGAAGTATTGCAGTGAATGAACAAAAATTCGATATTGAGATTTTCAATGAAACACAAGTTTTGGCCTCGCTGAATAAAAATATTATTCAAAATAAAGTTGGTATGTGTGTGTGTGTGTGTGTGTGTGTGTGTGAGAGAGAGAGAGAGAGAGAGAGAGAGAGAGAGAGAGAGAGAGAGAGAGAGTATAGCATGACTGAAAAATTAAATGTCGGATAAGTAACAAATTTGGCAGTCAAGTTTAGTATCTTCATAAGATGTGACACCATGCAACATACTTGGTTTTCTTGTCAATGATTTATTTCTCAAAAGTTGTTAAAACTGCTTTGATAAAAATACCACACATTTTGGTAATAAATATACATTGCAAACAGAATGTAGATCTTGAATTTTATGGGGACAACCTATGAAGTTCTCTTCATTCGGAAGGAACTTTGTAAACTCACAAACCATCAAATGTACACAAATATTTACTGCACAAAAACTATAGATCTCTTTAAAACTCAGAATTTATTTCAAACAGCTTCTTGTTGGTTCAGGCACTTCCGAGGTATTCATTGTTATTCATTTATATTTTAAAATGTCATTTAAAGAAGTGATGCCATTATTCAGACATTTATCGCGATGGCGTGGAAACAGTAAGGAATTTCAAATCCAACATCAAGCGACATGCTTCTAAACATTTGACATCATCTGGTATCTAAAGCGAAAAATGTAATGAAACTATTACAACAAATCGTTATGCTGCATGAAGAAGATGCGAGTATAAATATATGCTTTCGAATTTGTAGAAGCTACATAGAAATAAACGATAGAGAGTAGTGAAAGTCATCTGAATGTAACATGTCTGCTTTCTTTCGGGTCGGTTACGTTTTCTTCGTTCACTTCTAGTGTTGGCTAAAACAGCAGAGTAGCGCCGGCATCAGGGAATATAAGTCAAGAACAATAATGGAGAACTTTACTAGGATACTTTACAGGCAGGCAAGGTCTTTAAGTTGTTCCTATCTGATACATTAAGTTTGGCTAGAGAACAATCTCTCTGCTGTTCTCTTCACCGATAAAATTCACATGTTTCACAGTTATTGTGCAAAAGTAACCTTTGGGCTGGAATCACTTCTACTATGTACAGTAAGTGGGAGAAATATTGCATTCGACCCAAAGTTTCGATGTCAGGATTTCACCGGAAAGATATTGTTTTGAGGCCCCTATAGAAGAAGGTGTGTGTGTGTGTGTGTGTGTGTGTGTGTGTGTGTGTGTGTGTGTGTGTGTGTGCGCGCGCGCGCGCGCGTGTGTCAACAGCGTAACTAAAAACCAAAAATTTTCAAGAACGCGACACGAAGATTTCCAAGAAAATTCCTCCACCCTAAACTACATGGAAACTTTATCGAAGAGCTTTAGTTTCTCATAAAGGCTCTAACGAATTTGATTAAAACCCCATATGTTCAAGATAGTTTTGTGGCAAATGAAATATATTTTTTCAATTTTCTGGCTATAGCCCTGTTTACTCTTGATGACTTTTGCATAGCTGGGAAGCTGTAAAAGATAGACCAATCTTACTATACAAAAAAGTAGTTCCCGTTAAAACACGTTATGTCCAAATGCATTTTTTGGTAGGGTGAACCACTACGGAGATATTGCTTGTTATTTGTGTGAGTTCTGCAATACGTATACTTTTCTCAAATGGAAGGTCGTTATTCACTTTTTATCTCTTGGCCGTGCAAAGAGCATAATTTCAAAGTCTTCATATAGCGATCAACTTTAAAGGATTTGACTATCGCTCAAAGCCTGCTGTATTCCCATATTTCCGTTGTACCTACGAAAAAATTAGCAATAAGAGTGAGTGAGTGAGTGTGTTGGGTTTAAGGGCCCGTCGACAACTTGGTCATTAGGGCCTAGCAATAAGATAATTTCTGGAAATGTTCCTCGACTAATATGAAGAGGATAGAGAAAAAAGAGCTTGTTAGAGTATTTAGTAGAAGATGAGAACAACTGTGCACCATCAGCAATATTTGTAGCTTAAAAACGTAATGAAACTGAGAAACTCCTTCGCTCGAAATAGAGGCTTCCCGCACGTTTAGTTACACCCTGTAGGAGATTTAGGAGTGAAGAGGCTGGTGACCTGGTCGCATCTGGGTCCGTGCCAACAAACCTGCACTTGTACAATGTTCCTTGACACTGGGTGTGGTTGTCTGGTTGATCAATGATCAAAATACAGGCCTCTTTGGAGAGGAAGTTGCACTCTGCATTATCTAGCGGTTTAATTAACGCTGCATTAGCTAAACCCTCACATTTTCCAACAGGTTTCTCAGATATGCTACGGAAGTACGTATTCCCAGCTGTTGTTGCAATGTATATGAAACATAGAGAGAAAAAAGCTCTTGTTTTTTATTATCATTTGGAAATTCTAGATTAAAAATAAATGAATTACATATAATTAAGCAATTCATTTATTTTTAACCTAAAAATTGTTCCTTTATTATAAGTTTACAAATTCTTAGATCAGTTCCTTGAGAGATTGCTGAATTAAACAGATTTAAAGGAAAATCTCGTTTGCCGACGTTTGAAGAAAATTCACTGTTGTGTTCTAAACACACGTGCCATTAACATGGTTCACAAATAAAATATAAACGTGTGTTTTTAAGCTTTTGAGTTAATAATTGTTTCAAAGTGCTGTACTTCGTTACTTCTGCTTTCCTGTAAATTTACAGAGATAACCTTTCTTAAGAATCCTGGTGAATTTTTCAACGTAATTAACATAGGTTTAAACAGCAAAAAGCAGTTTTAGTGACAAGTTCTGAAAAAGAAATGAAGTAAAGAACTTACTTTCAAGGGTAAAGAAGTGTTTTGGCTGGCACATATTTGTTTTGGCGTTTTGGCGTCCCTATGGACGCTGGGCTGAATTAATCACCTCCGGTAATTTTGGAGTTAATTATTCCAAAACCTCCCAAAGTGCTTAACATAAAGATAACTCGTGTACAATTTCCATTTAGCAGAATTAATTTCCGAGCTGTAATTATTTTATAAAGGTAAATACCTACAAATACTCCAAAGATTCGTTAAAAAATACAATTTTAATTAATGAATACATAAAATTGTTTCTGTTCTTTGGTTTTAATTTGAAGAACTAGCTATTAGCTTTCATAGTGAGTCTTGAAGTTGCTTCTTTTTAGGTTTTTCAATAAAAAAAAACAGCGCAACAGTCCATGAAGGGCCAAGGCTTACCGCCCGGCTGCTGCGTCCCCACCTCTGCCCACCACAGTGGGGAGATTTCTCAATAAGAACTCATAAATTTTATCTGTTTAAAAACAAATGTTATCCAAATCAGTAGTATTATCGAAAATACGTAACTAGAACTCGGAAAGTTTATATAGATCAAGGTTAAAATGTTGCTTTAAAACTGGATCGATACACGAAGAAGAATCTATATCCTAAAAATTAATTTAGAGAAAAGTGCCATGAAGATGTTCACTTAATAATTATTTCAACAGAATTAATAGTGATATAATGGAGTATAATCTCCTGGCCGTAACTGTATTGCCTTGAATTAGAAATTTAGGTGTTTTTCAAAATTTCAGTTTCCGGCTCTCTTAATATAAAATAAAATGGTTGGTCTTCTTTGCCCTTAAATCAGTTTTAGCAAATGTACCGTATAAAGCAGGCATGTCAAACAGCACTCGCCAAGTGTGAAAATATTCCCCTATTTTCCCTCCCTTCAAATCGGAGAACGAGAAAAACAAAGCGAAAACCGATTCTACTAGCGCGTGCTACTGCAGTTAAGGAGGGGTGGAATCCTCTCTTCACACCCTGGGAGTGATGTTTGACATGCCTGGTATAAAGCATCATTTTGGAAATACCTTTATACTCTAGTTATAAAAGTGATATAAATAATAACATTATTTCATGCTTTGGCGCTTAATTGCGATTTTATAAAATACTCATGTTATCCTTCTCAACAGTTTAAGTCGATTGTGTTAAATATAGTAATATTTTTGTATTTAACATTCTGTGTTAACATTAAGCAATTCGATGAGTCATTAACAGGCTATTTAATGTGGATAGAAACATACTCTTCGAATGTGCACGATAACTAAACCTGAAATAAAAACGCTACATGTTAAAAGATCTGATGTGTTGCATTGACATCACTTTCACTACTCAATCTTCTACTAGCTATTCTTGCAAAAGCTTGTCCTTGTTTTTATTTCTTGGCAATACAGAGAAACCGTCAATACTAATTCGTTATAGGTATAATAATATATAATGCAATAAAGCGATGGTCAACTTTTCAAAGCCGGTCGCCATGTGTTATGTCTTAAGCAACAAACACATCCATATTTATTGGAGATGCATGAATATTTACTTTGTATATACGATTTTGTTAGTACTAAAGAGGCCCATTGATTACTAAATGTTGCAACATAAGCATTGGAGAAATCAGCTGATACTACTATTTAAGGACGTAGATTTGGAATTTATTTTATTTTGTATCGTTTTAAGTTGTACAGTTTGTCCAGAACGTCCTGATACTCGACATGCGTGAGAGAGGATAAATTAAGGAGAAGTGACTGGAGTGGTGGGGAACAAGTGAGTGATGCCAGAACTCAGGCAGTCACACACACAAGTGGTGTATGTTTACGTATTATAAACAATTATTGTGTAGTTATCACAGTGAGAGCGAGCGATGCGCTAATCCCCACCTCTCCTATTATGCAAATGTGCACGTGCGCCTCTTCTATTGCGCATCTATACTTCAGGAGTGGGGGAGTGTCACGACAATCTGGACAAACCGTACATGTGTCTTTTATAACATAAACTCAACTCTATGTTTCAAAATTACCTGTGCACTACTG
The DNA here is from genome assembly GCA_030765045.1 of Tenodera sinensis. Lineage (NCBI taxonomy): Eukaryota > Metazoa > Arthropoda > Insecta > Mantodea > Mantidae > Tenodera > Tenodera sinensis. Next base: position 71,322,776 of record CM060962.1, on the reverse strand, counting down.
CGCTTGAAGTAACAACGTAAGTACCATTCGAACTCCCATATTGATAAGACGAGTTCTTTTATTTACGTTCAGCTATGTAAACTATACTTTAAGTATTACTGAACATAATGTTCAAGACTAAAAGTTACTTATGTTTTTGTTTGTTTGTTTGTTTGTTTGTTTCATTTTTTAATATATTCTAGAATACATTGTACATGAGAACCACTTTTCCTACACAGTATATAGGGCTTCAAAAGGTACTTAGTCACACTATTGCAAAATTACTGTCGAGTGTTTTCCTTCGGTTTGCATTTTACAACCAAGGTTCAACACAACTCTATAAAACCTATTATTAAATATGTGTGATCCTTGCGCCACTCCCGCTGATACTTTGTTTTATTGCATCATAAAATAGTAGCATAAGCAACTTATATACTACTTTGTCACTCTCAGGTTTTATAGACAACACCGGTGCCCTTGAGTTGATCGGCAAGTGTCAAGGACAGCAACCTGATAGTCGCATGTCTTTTGTTCTATATGCTGTCTTCTGTTGTCTTCTTGTACTATTTGCATCTATGTACGTGTGAAAAGAAGAGGATGAATGACCTAGATATATTCTTGCTTTACACATCTGTTTCTTTTAAATTCATAACTTTATTTACAGCTCCTAGATAAAATATAATAGCTTAATAGTCCTAGATCGAAAATGAGCTAGTAAACGTGTAAACGCGGACGTATTCTTAAGTGGCTTTCAGTGTTTCACAGAGAATTTAAGCAAGAAAATAAATGTTGAAAAGGGTTATCTAAAACTGAGTATTATACCAGACAATCAAAGTCTGTGTTTTAGGCATGAATACTGAATGATTAAAGTCATAAGATATGGAGGCAAAATGAAATAAAGATTTAGTAAATCTACAAATAAGTCAACTGCCGCATATAGGCGTATCAGCAGATACTGTCATCCATACAGTACTAAAATTAACATTGACCACTGTTATTTCCATATTAAATTAAATAAGAGCATTAAGATATTGACTAAAAGGCTGTATAATGGTAACATAGCCTTGAGTATTAGAAATAAATGCTTCAAGAAAATAAGCAATACCCCAATTCTGGCACTATTTGACGGGGAAATAAGTATTCATAGACCACTAGAAATGTAAACATAGAAGCCGCTAACGAAGTGTTCGCAGCAAAGAACGCCTTCAGAGCAAGCTACACCTCTTTCATGTTGGTTCTGATATGTGCAACAGAAAAATGGGCCACAATAATAAAGAAGCAAATGTATCGGAAAAGTAAATAGTTTTCTCCCAATATTAAAAGGAAAAATCATTTTCATAAATTGCTGATATTATTGAAAGCAGCCCACAATAACGCAATATATAGAAATAAACGTTCTCTTCAATAGTGGAAGAAAAGCTCGACCACAGAGGTTAATGTAAAGAGAAAAATATGTTAATAAGGATGGCCAAAAATAACATAAATTGACAGCTTCTGCTTTGTCTGAGCATATCAATGATCAGTTCGGGAAGGAAACCACACCAATTGCTATATTCTAAGTAATTCAGGTTATGAAATTATGGTACCTAGAAGAAAACCATACATCAACAAGAAGAACAAGACATTGAGAGTTGAATTTGTTTGAGGCATATAAGCAAGAACACAGATTTCTGCTACATAGCACTGTTCACAGATGAAAGTAAATTTATATTTGTAACTGATTGCAGAATTTTGGAGTGGAGAAGACCAAATACTGAGCTTGAACCCAAAGCAACAGTGAAACACAGTGGTGGGGAAATTCTGTATGGCTATATCTGGTGTTGGACCACTTGCTTTTGTTGTAGATAACATGGGTATATTTCAGTATTTAAATATCCTAAAGAAAATCTGCAAAAAAAGCGTAGATAGCTTGCATTTAGTCCCAGACCTCCAACAAAACAATGGCTCTAAGCATGCAACAGAAATTGTTCGTAAGTTCTCAAGTTTTCAGCAGAGTGCAGATGTTAATCCAATTGAAAGTCTTTGGAGCACACTCGAAAGAATAGCCAGAAAACATGAAATACGAAGTAAGAAGTCTCCGAAACAATGTCTGCAACAAGAATGGTAAAATATTACACCAGAGTCTAGGAGATTACCAAAAAAACTGGTTCACTCCACGTCAAATAGGTTAACAGAAGTGACACACAGAAGAATGTCTACAAAGTATTAACATTGTTATTATATTTACATAAATTGTAATTTTCTTTGTATTTATGAATACTTTTTTCACCACTGTGTGAAGCCAGCTGGTAGGTACAACATTTTTATTTACTCTCTGCAGAGTAGTAGTTTAGTTAATCATTTTACACATATTAAATCGGGAGGAAACCCTATACAGTTAGTTTACCAAATGACAACTATGGTTTTGATGTTTAGTTGTAATAAATAAATTTGTCCTACAGAAAGAATGGTGTATGAATACTTTTTTTCCATGACTGTCATGCTGCGTTTTCGTGAATTCCTATTTTCAGTTAAGTAGATACCCAGGAAAAAAAGGATTCCATGTTGCAAATAATAGCTGTAGTAATGCCACATACCTATGCCTTGTTAAAATAAAATTATAAAGGCGACTTTGTGTCTTACCGGGTACGCAAATGTGTCTAATTTCCTCTGTGCTATGAGGGGAGAGAAAACAGCTGAATGGGCAGTGCACTTTTAAAATGTCTATTTTCTCTGCCAACTACTTAAGGCTGGTAGAGGAGTTATTGTATTCTACCCAATAATACCACTTTGAAATTCCACTGCAAATACATAAATACACATACGTATTTACCGCTCGTTTTCTTGGCGCAGTGGTAACATTGCTTAAGAAGTGGAAGACCTGGGTTCGATTTCCGGTACCGGCGTGGGAATTTTCTCCCGCTGGGAGACCTCGTCCAGGGTGCTCTCAGCCTCGTTAGGTCCATGAGCGGCAATTGATGTGCTACTTGATTGACAAGTAGCGACCCCCCCCCCCCTCGGTCGCGAAGACCGCATAAACGGCCGAGAGGGACCGGGCCGCTGACCACGTTCCATCCTCCAGTACTGCACCACACTCATGACATCTGTGATGGAGAGAGGTGAGGGATGCAGCGGTCGGACGGTAGGCCTTGGCCCGGAAAGGGCTGTTGCGCCGCGGATTTAGTTTAGTTACACACATTTAACTCATCTGGAATGACAAAATAATAATAATAATAATAATAATAATAATAATAATAATAATAATAATAATAATAATAATAATAATAATAATAATAATAATAATAATAATAATAATAATAATAATAATAATAATAATAATAATAATAATAATAAATAATAATAATAATAATAATAATAATAATAATAATAATAATAATAATAATAATAATAATAATAATAATAATAATAATAATAATAATAATAATAATAATAATAATAATAATAATGAAGCCCATGTTTATGGCTACGAAACATGGTATTTAATTTCAACATTTTCCAAGGATGCCTCATTATCACACTCAAGAAACTCTCCACGCCCCAAATTAGCCTACACATAGCGTTCTTTCTATTTTCTAAAAAATTCCTGTAACAATGTTGATTAAAATATTAAATATATTATACATACTATATAATATATATACTATATATTAAATATATTATTAAATATATTTATATTAAATGTTTAAAATACTCACATGGCTAATAAAACGTATATCATTAATTTTCTGGTAATAGCCAGATAAGTTGTCTTCATTCCAACTTTTTTTATTACTGGTAAATCATAAGAAACACGCTTAACACACAAAAAAGCTAAAACACAATTCATGTGAAACAACTTTTCTTATAGCATTAACCATATCCGAGATATTTGTTTACTAATGGTATGAATTTTCCAATACTACTGCTGAGGCAGCATTCCGTTACTTCAAATGATACGTAAATAGCTAATGTAAAATTCAAATTGGCCTTAAAGCAAAAATAGTTTTAATTTTGTACCTCAGTAAGGTCTGCCTCACCATTTTTTATTTTGTACGGCTTTTAAAAGCTCCATTTTATTTTGTTTTTAAATTTCCATTTGAAAATAATATCGTAATACCTTATGCTTTAAAAGTGTTATTCTCGCACGCAATTGACTTTTTTTAAGAAACTGAAATATAGCAATGTCTTCAAATGTTGCAATATATTTTGACTCGGAATTTCCCAGTGATCCATTTTTATTTCAGTTTTCTCACATTTTATCTAAACTCTGGATTAAGGATAAAGATAGCTAAACCAGGCGGTAATGTGTATTATGCTGACACAGCAGTCTAGAACAAATATTTGAACAAATGCTGCTGAAAACTGCAAGAGAAAATGTTATTACCTTAATAATATTTACCGATTAGTACTTCAATTGTTAGATGTTCAAGGGAATACGCGGGAGTCGCCATTTACAATAACTGGCGGGATTCCATCGTAATTTGGCCAAGGTCGTAGCTTACAATCTAAATTAAGCATTCTATGCTTCTTGAATACAGCCTTTATCCCTTTAAAAACGACATACAAACAGCAAACAAAACACTGACGAAGCACACATGCCTGATGTTCAGTTGTTTTTATTCTGAAGAATTGGCAATATGAGAAAAGCAAAGCATCTGTAGCAGAAGGGATGCCAGTTTCAAATTGGAAACCATCAAAACTGCTGTTCCCGGTAGCCGTTGTCGTTGGCGCGTTTGGCGTTGACATTCCATCGTGGAAAGGTTGCGGGTTCGAATCCCGCTATAGCAATGGATGTTTATGTATGTACGCGCGCGCTGTGTGTGTGTGTGTGTGTGTGTGTGTGTGTGTGTGTGTGTGTGTGTGTGTGTGTGTGTGTGCGCGCGCGCGCGCGTGCGGAATTGCAGCGTCCATTTACTCTGGTCATATAGCCTTTGACAGAGCTCAGACCAAGGAAAGGGAAAAAAAAAAAACTGCAAGGAGTACACCATGTAGACAGTAATGAGTTGGATCTGCGTGAGGAGAATCAGGAAAGCACTATGTCTATTGCCTACGACGCTTTTCTATTACGTCATTATTCAACGCTAGTCGCAAGGTCGTGTTGCCCCTCCTGTTCTTATGCAGCAGTGGTTGCCACATCCGATAGACCTTGGTTCGCAGCCCAAGTGTGCACACGTGTGGTGCCCAGAGGAGAAATTTTCCACAAAGGAACAAGAATGAAAGACTGCTTCCCACAAGTCTGAGAAGCCACAACCTTTGAAAGGCTTTTATTTCCCATGTCATTTTTCCTTGCGCGTTTGTTTTTGCAAATGTAAGCCAGCACAGCTTAATGAATTGCAACGCTTCTCTTCTCCATTTGCAAGGGCGTCTATAATTATGAAAGCTACTTTAAAATAACAGCAACAATAATAATAGCAATAATAATAATAATAATAATAATAATAATAATAATAATAATAATAATAATAATAATAATAATAATAATAATAATAATAATAATAATAATAATAATAATAATAATAATAATAATAATAATAATAATAATAATAATAATAATAATAATAATAATAATAATAATAATAACAATAATGATTAAAGAAGTAGCGACCCCCAGGTCGCGAAGGTCTCATAACAGGCCGGGAGGGATCGGGGCGCTGACCACGTCGCATCTTCTAGTACTGCACCTCATGCATGATGCCTGTGGTGGGCAGAGGTGGGGGACGCAGCGGCCGGGCGGTAAGCCTTGGCCCGCAAAGGGCTGTTGCGCTAGGGAAAGAAAAGATGATATCCTTAACGGGTCGCAACTAGCATCTTTCCACCCGGCGTTTGAGTAATTAACAGGTTGCTCTGCACCAGGGAAGGAAACAGATGACAGTCTGTATTGTTAGTTCAGGGCTAGACCAAGAATTTTTGGAGAGGAAAGGGTATGAATGTCAGTCTGGTGACAATGTCATGGTTCATATCAATACTTTTAACAAAACCCAGATGTTGACTTTCTCTCACGGATATAACGCACAATTTCTGAGTGGTTGACTAAGAATTAAGAGAAACGTTTATACATAGGACTTAATTTTCGCCTACAAAAGAAATTGTGGGCATAAATAGCTCCAGGAACAACGCTTGAAGTTTATAAAATATAGGCTTTCTTCTGAGTTTAAGAGGGCCGATCTGTTAATTTTCCAAAACCCAAAGTGTTCTACCGAGCTTTGTGAAGCCTTTAGCTCATCTTATGTCGGTACAAAGAATTTGGGTTTCAAAGTTTGATATATATATATATATATATATATATATATATATATATATATATATATATATATTTAAACCTTCTGATGCATTGTTTTTCTACTTATGCCACTCTTCATCTAATTCCCAAATCGGTTTACTGGTTCTTTTCACAGGCATCTTAATGGAAGCGATTTGAATAGCCGTGATCGCTAAGGCAAGACGAAATGGACCGGCCATCCACTCAAAGCCGAACGTCGTTAGTTAGAATCCTAGCGACCGAAATTGTGTGCATGGGCTAAGGGATGGGTAGGATCTACGTAAAATAACCGGTGTGATGGCATCGTGGATGTTGGAGATGCGTTTGACTACAGTTGCATGGATTTTGCTTTCTGAAGAAAATACTAGAATACCGAAATAAATTGATACATTTATGATATAAAATAGCTACCAATACTTTTATTTTATTGTTAAATGCCAATATAATATGAAAATGATAAAAATTCTATTAGCATATTCTAAATCTCTGACATGCTAATACTATGTATTGGATCATCCATTTTTAAAACGCATATTTAAGCTATTTTATGGAAATACACTTTACGACGCGATTTTTTGTAATTTTTTTTAAAAAATCAAATTACATTGTTTATTGTACTAGAAAATAAGTTTGCTAAGGTACGTACTTTTAAATTAATTGCTCTTTAAAAATAGCTTTTGTTCAATGATGAATTTCAGCTTTTGGAAACAATATGCACTTATCAAACCTGGATGACCTTGGTAGCGTAACCTAGTTGCTCCACACGAGCTACGTTGCAGGTTTTAGTTAGCTTGTTCAGCGGATCCAAAGTTTCGCTCAGATAACTTAATCATTGCTTTGCAACCAGCGTTTTAAATGCTGAAAAAATGTCTAAAATATTACAACCTGAAAAGAACGCATTGGAGACCTCGCTCATATTAACTGGCCTGATAAAATATAAGCTAAAGTCATTCTTTGCTCTTTAACCCTCGCATTACCAGTACCTTATGCCCACCGTCTGTAATTTTTTAAGTTTTCTCTTTTAATTTTTTTATTAAAGGCATGCAGTTAATAGCTATTGTCTACCACTGTTTCTACTACTGGTCATATAAAAAGTAAAAAAAGGAATGGTTAAGCAATGATAAATATCGCCTTTATAAAAATGACAAGATATAAAACCCAATTTTAAAGTAAATTTGTTCTAGAAATTGCTGGGATATCTTGTTGCAACTGGTGGTCACCTCCGTTGGTAGTATAAGCTCTGTAATAAGGATTGACATAATATCTCACGTGATGCATGTAAAAAGCAAAGATATAATGGTTCAACATTGTTAAATATTACCTTTATAAGCATGACAAGTTATATCCAATTTTAAAATAATTTGTGTTAAAAATTGCTCAAACATTTTGTTACTAATGGTGCTGATGAAGTACCCCCTTGGTAATCCAAGTTATGAAATAAGGTTTGGTAATGCTAGGGTTAAAGTCATTTTTAATAAACTGTAAACTCCTGAAGTCATTTACACTTGTATTGAACTCCCAAGGTCAGTACACCTTTTCGCTTCATCATTATAGGGAATTTGTGATAAAAATTCACAATGCATAGATAGGTAAGCTGAAAGTTACTCTATTACTCGAAGTATCAAATCCAATATGGCGAGGGATTTCCCCTTGTCCCCAGAAGTGGGGCTAGTACCCCGTGGGATAAACAGGTTTTGTCCAGAAAATTCAACTGAATCAAAATACCACCTCGGGTTCCTACATTACTACGTAGACGCGTTCATAGTAGCTATGACGTTTATCGAATCCGTAAATGTGTTATTGCAGCTCAACGTCATGTTAATATTTGAGGTCTCTTGACGCGATGCGATTTTTTTTCCTTCCAGTGGGCTTTCTGCTGTTTCCCTCTCGCTCTCGTTGCGCAATATGGCTGGAGCTACAGTTTACAATTACATCCAGCGAAAAAAAAAAAAAATGAAGACTCAGAGCAGATGTCCAAGGCATCATGTCATCCAAATGGGATGAATGTTTCCCACTGACACGTGTCCGCAATTGCAGAATGGGGATTGGAAATTACGATATGAGGACGGAAATAGCGTATGCACAGGAATCAACCCCTCTGCACATCCAAATGGGGTGAATTCGCTCATCACCATAAATTATGATGTATAAGCACCACAGGGACTTTTTGTGTTGATGTGCTAATGAGAAGAATGTACAATTGTGCAAGATGACGTCATGGATACACTACGTTGCAACTTCGCGGAAAATATCCCTACCAATAGTGATTTTCAGATCAATAGTTGCATAATCCCACATAGCATTCCACCTTCAAAGTTTATATCTGCATTTCACAACGTACCTAGGCCTTCTGCCACGTTTATAGCACGTGGTGTAAAGTTTCAGAATTCTAACCTATTTGGTAGAACCTATTTTATTTAGAATTCACACAAACAAACTTACAGATGTCAAATTTAGAACAAAAATATCCGAAGTTCTACCATCACCTCCCCTAAGACAGACAACTCCGGCGAGAATTGTATGCTACCTTCCGTCCAATGTTCTAAATTGCCCCCGATGACTGAAAAAATTATTATACATATTTTGAAATATATTTCAAAATGCCATTACACCATTCGTATTCTTATAGAAATTAATGGAAACAAACAGACATAAATGTAACTAGAGACACACGAACAGGTTCCTTAATTAGAAAAGTTGTCCTTATTTATCATTTCCGTAATGTTTTCTACTGTATATTTACATATTACTGGGGCCCTAATGACCAAGTTGTCGACGGGCCCTTAAACCCGACACACTCACTCACTCACTTTACATATTACTAGATTAAAGCAGTGCTAGGTTTTGAAATGTTATGATTCTACTCATTTTAAATTCATGACTGTTTTCTCCCTTTCCTTCTCTCACTTCCTCTACATTCCCTATTCTCTCCTCCTCCATGACCCTCATCATCTCCATGTGCAACTTACACGCCATGTGCTGTTTTGAAAACCTGTATTAAATCCGATCTTTTTGCAACAAAACGTAAGTGAAAGTAAATCAGTATACAAGCGTGTACCTCTTCTTTATGCTTGTAATGCGAATGCAGCCATCTATTTCTCGTTGTAACCTGTTTACTGTCACAAAAATTGTGTAAATCTTTAAATATTTATTTTACTGTAATTTTATTAATAGTGGTCTATTAGTACCTAATATTAGTCTCAATTATTTATTAAAAATCTACAATTAACAGAACAGTTTTGGTTACAATTTAATAATATGTACAGATTATTGCTGATTAACTAAGGCAAATAGAGAAAAATATATTTACAGTGTCTGCAGAATCGCAATCAAGTAGCAATGGAAACAGTAAGACACGTGTGTTTGGACCCCACGTGCTTGTTTTCTTCGTGTTTTCCCTTCCGCTTCATTTTCTTTTTTCCACATTTCTCCAAAGCTTGTCTGTTCGTGGGTTATCTTAAGTATTTTAACACACTGTAAGCCTCCGAGGAGAAAAGGTCTGCGGGGCGTTCCGCTTTCTAGAGGAGTAAGAGGGACGTACCAATATGGCAGCTCTGGACGATGTCATAAATAGATATATTATCTATATTAAATACACTTCACAACGTTAGTATTCTGGCACAATAGCGTATATTTACCGAGAGGCCTAAATCTTGATAATATGATGAAAGTTTAGCCGTAATCTTTCTCAGATAATGCATGAGTTGTTTATGACAACTTTTTCCTTATAGCCACTTTCTCATGAGAGGAACACAGTACTTATGTTCGTCATATTACCGTAAATCATTGTAAATGTTTCCAGTGACTTTCCTGTTTATGTTGCGTTTACTGATTTAGTTTAATTTATTCTCTTCTTTGTGACATTCCCTTAATTCTGCCGTTAAACGAATCTTTCTGAGGCATTCTTTACCCTGGCATCAACGTGAAAATCGCTTCGATAATGCCGGATGAAAGGCAAACGAGAGCGATAACGTCACGCAAGGTTTTTGGCCAGTCCAAGCTTGAGATTTGCGTACAAACCACGTTCAACCAATAAAAAAGAGAATACATAACATCATATTTTTGATGTTACGTGCGAACGCCTAGAGCCAGCATCATGAAAGTTTTATAGCCCTGCACTACTGTAGTACGGTTGTAAGCGGTACAGATGGTATCCATTTAGTAGGTGATTCTATGAACAGCGAGGAATACAAAATAAAATACTATTTTAGTCTTTAAATGCTTAGAAGTAGAAGTAGAGTATGTACGAAGGGGATTCCACACTCAGCCCGAACTGGCTATTGTATGTCACACCCCTGGGACAAAGGAATGGAGTGAGAATATACAACGGGCGTCAGAGGACACCGACGTGAGGGTCCCCCAGGTGCGCTGGAAATTCATCTCGACACCAGTGTTCGCCTAGCAGCCACCAGTCGCACGGGTTTCAATAGCGGCCACCCCCCAGCAGGCCTGGCAACTACATCCGCCGAGAACAGCAGTTACAGTGCACAAATACGCCACATGACAGCGTTACTCGACAATCGCCAACACTTCCCACCCTGAAAGATTGGATTGAAAGGAAAGTTAAACGAAATGGAGGTACGGGAAATTCGGGACTGTAATTATCCTTCCCTGCATTTGCCTGGTGACAAGTGAAAATCTCCGAAAAATTACATGGGTCAGAAAGTTCGGACGCGGAAATCGATCCCACGGCCCCCCGAACACGAGTCTCACAGCTTACCGTTGAGCCATTTCACTCAGTCTTTAAAAGCTTACTTTAGTAGGAAACTTCTGGCGTTACATTCACACGACTTTCTCTACCCACTAACGTTAATTATTACAGTTACCACAAACTATGATATCTTATTTACTGACCTACTTAATGTTTATCGAAATAAGTCTTTGCAGAAATGTATAATTACACATTCTGTTATAAGTACAATAACCGCCAAAGGGTTATTTATCGTTGTACGAAGTGATGGCTTGGTGATTGGTTGTTTTAGGCAACGTACCCTTACACCGGTATCTAAAACAGCCTCTGAAACGGCAATGGCTTCGTACAACGATAAATAATGTGACATAGACCGGAGGTGCTGAGAGATTTTCATTGGCGGTCGTTGTACCAGGGGATACAGAAGGCGAAATCAAGTCAGACATATGCTGGCCCTTAAATTCCATATTCTTTCCATTACATTGCCAGAAACAACTGACTAACGGCAGTACTTTTAAAAAATGACCAAGTAATACCTAGTACTGACAAATTCAAACTAATAATAACGGATATCTCGGAAATGACAATATGAACTGCGCGATTTTAAGATCTGCTATTTTGAGTAGTGTTTTATTTATTATTATTATTATTATTATTATTATTATTATTATTATTATTATTATTATTATTATTATTATTATTATTATTATTATTATTATTATTATTATTATTATTATTATTATTATTATTATTATTATTATTATTATTATTATTATTATTATTATTATTATTATTACTATTATTACTATTATTACTATTACTATTATTATTATTATTATTATTATTGTTATTATTGTTATTGTTATTATTATTATTATTATTATTATTATTATTATTATTATTATTATTATTATTATTATTATTATTATTATTATTATTATTATTATTATTATTGTTGTTGTTGTTGTTGTTGTTGTTTTTTTTCTGTTTCTAATGGTTTGCCAGTTAAACACAATAATACAAAATTCAATCTGAATAAAAACTTCATAGACTATTGCCAGGAAATTCAAAATATAAATTTTGTCATATATCTGCTTGAATGTTAAGAAAAATCGCACAGGGCCACTTCTGAGAAAATCAACAATTTCGAGAAAAAAATGTTCGACATAAAGGATAGTTTGGGGTTCTTTCTTTCTTTCTTTCTTTCGCTCTTTCCTTACTTTTTTTTATTTAAGATATTCGTGTTGCATCTTAGGAAAATATTAATCTTAAATACCAAGAAAACGTCTTATTTCAGGCAAAAGCTCAACATCGAATATTTGGTTGGAATACAATAATTCCTCTTACCTACTATAGGTAGATAGATGACAGAGAAAGAAGAAATAAATGCTATTTACGAATAGTGTACGGTAGTATTAAGGCAAGTCTATTGAATACTACGACACCAAGCTACAATACATTATGTGCTTTTAACCTGAAGGGCTTCTTTTCTTCACGGTTTTGTTTTGTATAGCAGCCCGAAAGATTGGCCTCACACACTCCTCAAACAGACATTCGGTATGAAGTGTTTTGAGGAGCATTACTGGCGAGCATGTACCTTTTACTGTAATCTATTAATTATTAACTGCTTGCTTTTAATAAAAAAAAGGAAAATTTAAAAAATTACAGAGAGTGGGTATAATGTACCCCTCGCCCTTGGTAATGCTAAGGTTAACAAAAAGTTTTCATTTAACACAGCAAGCGTTACTTGCTTTGATTTGTTTTTCCTTTTTTTTTTTTTTTTTTTTTTTTTTCTCTCTCTCTCTTTACTTAATGTTGAGTGAAATTATCTTCGGCAATATCATGAAACATTAAGTCAGCGAGTTACAATGAGAGAGATTTCTATCTACTCACAAGGGACAGGAAGTTAATGAAAATGTATATTTCTTCTCCCCTGTCAAAAGCATACTGATTTAAAATGTGAGTTAGTCACAAAACTTTGAAGAATTTAAACAACCTTTTATGTTGCATATAATGCATATTTTGCCTGTTTTGTTCCGAGATATATTTTAGAAGTTTGCAAATTACGCTTCAGCTTTGCTTGTTTATATATATAAATTGAGGAAATACAGTTAATTTAGAGTTGTCATAAAGACAGAGCCTGCTAATAAATCTATAGAAACAGACAATACCTAACATAAGAAAGGTTAAACGTTATAAATTAAGAATATTCACAAATAAATTATAATAATGTACAAAATTACTGTAATTTGAAATAGGACACCAAACAATTTTAGAGTTCATTTGGTAAATTATACAAATGATTGTGCAGAATGTACAAAAAGCTATAGAAAATTTGTATACCAATGTTTTCTAAAACGTTTAGTTGTAACTCAAAGCACCGGAACAGATTGTAAATATATTTTTGTGTTATCTTCACGTTTTATTTACAAATAGGATATTTCCGAATAGTATAGGCCACTTGAAACTTGGAAATACTGATATTAGCTCATAGGCAACACAATCAATAGATCACGTCACATTGGTTAACACACGCTTTATTTGGTCGTAGCCGTTCCCTTATACCATGAAGGTGGGTGGGTGTTAAAGGAGTTCTCGGAATTCAGCTCAAGTATGGTGTTAAATACTAAACGTATTTTATACTTTATTGTATAATATCCCTTAACGTTAGTAAAAATGTAACCCATCAATTTACACAAAGGAAAGCATATTCAAAATATTCCACAGCTAAGAGGCTGAGAAATTCAATTTCGGAAATATTCCTGCAGGTTCACAACCGTTCTCGGGTTGATGCTAAGTCATTAAATCTTTGATTACATGAAATCGCCATACATTGTTTTGTGGTAATATGATGTCTAAATACTTCTATATGGACGTATTTATGTGCATATTATGCAAATTTTCAACACATATATGAATACGTACTAAAGGGATTATTAGAGCGTAAAATTCCTGTCTACTATGTAATTACTTCAAGGAATAACTCGACTGAAGACATGGCTTCTGCTAGTAAACATACAAGCACATGAGCTGATATGAGTCGGCACGCTTTGTCGTGACATTTGTGCTTTAAGTAGATAGACAGAGGCATACAATGAAATACCGCCATACATTCTCAGGTGTGGATTTATGATCCAAGGCCTCTACAAGCGAATGTGGGCTTTTCGCAATCTCTGACGCTTTGGAATTCTTGTCATAATGCAGCAAAAGGCAGTCGGAAGCTGTAGGTTGTCGAGTAATCAAGGCAAGAGTCTTGCATTGGAGTCTGTCAGCATCAAATGGTCTTGTGGAAGCTTAATGCCAGTCATATATAATATATTCCGTGTTCATTTGGACAGGCGCCTAAATTAAGCAACAAAATCCGCTACTTCAGAGATCTTCAGAATTAAATTAATGAGAAGGTAAACTAACAAGCGTTTTATTTATTGCTAACAAACACGCTCCCTACCAGGCATTTTGAAACTTTGGTTAGGTTCCCCATGAACCGGTTCAGATAGCATCGTAAATACCCTTGGACTTAAAAAAGTGAGCAGTGCTGGTTATTGCATCTGCTTCAAGCTTTGAATATCTAACACAGGAATGGCCACCCCTGACTCACGATCCAAAAAGTGACCCGTCAAGACACGCTGCATAGTCGCACTTTTTTGACGGAACATAGACAAAGCAGACGTAAATATGCTGAACAATATTTCTTTGTGAACAATAATAACGTACATAACTGCTTACTTTGAAACCAAAAATAAATAAAATGTTAATTTGCGAGTGCGTATCACATTTATAGCTTAAACCCTGATGAATCGGTAATTTCTTTACTTTAGTTGTGCAGCAGGATGTTATATTCCACTAAGCGTGAAAGCTACACATCAATACTCCTAACATAGGCGCCAATTGTTAGTGCATGGCCCTACCGCGTAAGTAAAACGCAGGTTGTTGGCGTGTCAAGGCTTAGACAACAAAATTTTATTCTCTATTCCTATTGTTTTAAGAAACATAAGAGCTGTGTAAGTTTTGAAGCTTTCACGTCGAGCGTTATTAATCAAGGCTTCCCGGGTGATCAGCCGTGTCTGGTTTAAGAACATCGAGCTTTCGGCCATTGGAGACTCCATGGCCTTCTTCAGGCCACCGTGAAGCCTTGATTAACATAGAGCTGTAAGTATATGAAGCAAGCTGTATGAAATTGCCCGCAATAATGATAAGAAAGAGAGCACTTGTGTTACTGGACCAGTATTTAAATTACAAGCTCTGTGTGTGCGCGCGCACGCATTTTTGAGAGTCGCACTTATTTACAGCCCTCATGATCGTCGTGGCACTACCCCACTCGTGAAGCACAGATGCGCAATAGCAGAGACAAGGCCTGCCCACTCAGCCAATTGGTTTTTCTTTTCTTTTTTTCTTTTTGTATCGTCCTCCAACGCAATGTCATATCGGACGGAACACTCAGCCAATGAATGCGCAGAAATCACAAGTGGCAGATAGATACTTCCACGTGCAGTAAACCACAGCGTTGTTGCAACAGTCTTCGCTGTTTTCTCTCTCACTCTTCTCATTCACTGATACACTAAGAAATGTATGTCCATGCTTGTAAAGCGTGTTTACTTGGAGAAAACGTGGCAACGTTTCTTTCTACGGCACTGAATACCTGCAATCTTATCTCGCCCTTTGAAGCCGCGAGGGTAACCATTTGGGTAGCACGATAGTAATACCACTTGCTCTGATTGTGTTAACTACACAGTAATTGTTTATTATACGTCAACATACAATGCTTGTATGTGTGTGTGTGCGTGTGTGTGTGTGTGTGTGTGTGTGTGTGTGTGTGTGTGTGTGTGTGTGTGTGTGTGTGTGTGTGTGTGTGTGTGTGTGTGAGACTGCCTGAGTTCTGACATCACTCGCTTGTACCCCACCACTCCAGTCACTGCAGTTAATTTCTCCTCTCTTGCGCATATGGAGTGTCAGGACGATCTGGACAAACTGTATTCTTGTTGTGCGCTGCATAAACATAAATTGATGAGCTTTCTGTAAAATATGTTATTGGAAATATCTGGGAAAGAAATAAATGAAAATGTTAGCTTTTACCTCACAATTTGGTAAAATAGCTTTCTAACGAAAAACCATAACTGGCTGCCCAACTCCTCAAATCGGACTATACCCCATCCAGCCTTAGATCCATACCTTGTATCCCTCCGCGATAACCTGGTGTTCGTATCAGCCACGACTTAAATGCCACGTGGACTCATGTTCGTGTTTGTGATGCAACAGAATTATATTTACTCGCGAGTTTTACGAATATCGTTACATTCAAGTAGCCTTTGCCAGAGTTATCATACATCTTGAAAACTCATAGATAATCGCCGATATTTAAGGTACTACATTTTATGGTGTACTTTGGTTTCGGCACATCGCTGGTTAGTTGTTGACGGCTTGTTTACATCAAGAGCGGATCTAAGGGTGGAGCGATTATAAGTTTTCTTTCACTAATGGAGCTAAAAGCTGTCATGCCTGAGAAACTGAGTGGCGAAAGATTTAGCATCTTTAGGACACTTCCTCATTACTTGATTATTCTTAAATAATCATATTGTTAACGGTTGCTGTATACAATCATGTTTAATATCGATTCTCTTCAATTGAAACTTACGGCCGGCTATGAATTCTTTAGTAATTTCTTTTTTAATTAGGCAGATCGGTTGATACATGTTTAGATGGCATGCATCAGTACTAACGCATTGAGTTCATTTTCGAACTGTCCGTTCATTCCTCACAATAGAAATGCAAGTGCATTTATAAATGTGAATTAACTTCAGTAGCCTTTCACATACAAGACTTGATATTGGCCATAAACAAAGCGACTCACAAATGCACTAAAGCATTGCCATAGGAAACTATGAAGTCATAGATCTATAATTTTTTTTAAATCTTAACTCTCGGTTTCTATGAAAAATATCGATATGAATAGTTTGAAGATACTTGGTAAAACTTACATTATTATTAAAAATTATTCCTGTATGTATGATGAAAATGCCGTATAGATTGTATGCAATTAGTCTCCGATTTATTTTAGGTTGAAGAATTAGATGTGTTAAAATCCTTTCACCGGAAATGCAAAAAGAAGTTGAATCTTACTGTGACAATAATAGCTATAGGTTGAAAAATATCTAGAATTCTAGGAGCTAAAGGAATTTAACTTTGCAGTAATTTTAAAATGCGTTTCAAAGTATCTCAACAGCAATCAGAGCAAACTTAGTTCCGTTGGCGTTTTTAAAGGTTTCCTTCTTTACTAACTCAGGCTCAAAGAAGGTTGGGCATCCCCGATCTACACAGACTCTTAATGGGGTTTTGCTTTTCCGAAACAACGTTTAGTGTCCTCTTTGATGTGTTCTCAGGAAGCCACGTTTATAATTTATATGTGTTTTAAATGCTCGTTCCTTGTTTGTCGAAAGTTTGGTCTACTTTGATTTCATGAAATGTAAATTTTACTTTCTTAGCGGGCATTCTTTCTCTGTGACTCTTTCATAACGACGTTGCTTTTATCGTTTCAGACGGCGGTGGATATTTCCTCCTACCGCTTGACAATCCGTGAGTCACATATTAGGAGCCTTGGTCTTCATTGTGTCTATTGGCGGCGTGTGTGTAACCGACAGACGACATATCCAAGCAAGCATTGGCATCTTCAATTCCTGACACGTCCACTACTGCGTACCTATCTTCTTATGTGCCGCCCGACTTGCCGCATAATTTGGTAGGCCCTAGCCGCCTAGGATATCAGGGGATTCCAAAACCGGTAGTAACAACATTGTGGAGGCTTTTCTGGAATGATGCAAGAGTGAAAATATCGTCTTCTGACAGATCTCAGTAGTAGAAGGTTTCAGAAGGCGTCATAACTGGCAATATTAACACTGTTGGAGCTTTATGTATTGCAGGGGTGATATAAGCTTGAAAACATCATCTTCTAACAAATGCCAGTCGCAGAGGACATCGGGAGGTTAACTGGTAACGGCACTGTTGGGGCTTTAGTATTCCTGGGATGATGCAACCGTAAAAGTTCATCTTCTGGCAGATCTCATTCGCAGAGCATTCGAAGTTGCATAACTGACAATAATAACACTGCTATGTTTGAAGCAAGTAATCTCTGGGGTAGTACAAGCATAAAAAATAATCTGGCAACTCCCGGTCACAGACATTTTCAGGTGACACTAAGCTCTGAGGCTTGCATGGAATGATGCAAGCCTGGAAACATCATACTGTGGTAGATCTCAGTCGTAGAGAATTTCGGGAGATTCCATAACTAACGATAACACAACTACTGGGACTCTGACGCTTCCCTGCTTTTATGTAAGCGGGAAAACATCACCTTCTGGCAGATCCCAGTCGCAGAAGATATCACGAGGTACCGTTAATTACACTGTTGGAGCTCTGAGGCTTGCCTAGAATTAAGTTAATAACATCTGCTAGATCCTAGTCACAGAGAATTTCAGGTGGTTAACTGGCAGTTACTGGGGCTTAGAGATTTGCCTCAAATTACGTAAGCGTGAAACAATCATATTCTATGAGATG
Organism: Tenodera sinensis; assembly: GCA_030765045.1. Taxonomy (NCBI): domain Eukaryota; kingdom Metazoa; phylum Arthropoda; class Insecta; order Mantodea; family Mantidae; genus Tenodera; species Tenodera sinensis. Next base: position 71,304,321 of record CM060962.1, on the reverse strand, counting down.
TTAGTCGCAGAGAATTTCCTCTACTGGAGTTTTGAAATGTAGAAAGGATAGGTCATCGTCATCATCAATGATAGATCACAGTCGCAGAGGATCTCGAGAGGTTCCACAACCTCCTCTAGAAACACTGCCTGAGTTTGAAACTTGGAAAATCGTTCGGAAATTCTCAGTCAGAGAGCTTCAGGGATTTCCACAACTGGCACTAACAACACTACTGGGGCTTTGTGACTTGCCTGGAAGATCAGGACCGTGAAGAATTCAGTGGATTTCCAAACCAGCAGTCACAGCATTACTGGTTCTTTAAGTGCTGCCGAAAAGGGTCAGTCCGTTGCCATCTCCCTGTCTTAATCGTAGATAATTTCAAGAGATACCAAACCGGAGCTTTAGAAGTTGACGAAGTTTCGCGCTGAAACACCGTGCTGCACATAGGTATTATTGCAATAACTGCTTTATAATAAAAATATAAAAATAATATATGTAACCAATATTTTCATTTAATAGGTTAAAAAGTAAAAACAAAAAAGAAATAACTAGGGAACTTTCATGATGTTCTTTCTTTCAGTTTAATGGTACATAATACTATTGCGTGATTGGGGGTAAATGTGCAACTTACAGTTTATCTATTAGCTGCCTCTATTTACTACACCCATCTTCGGATTTAATTTGCATAAAAGCAATATTTCAACAATTTTATTTTCTCTGTTACTTGCCTGTGGCAGGTGAATCACCCTAACGTCTGATATACAGATTGTACCACAAATACATGTTCTGGGATCCTTTGAACAAATTTTTTAATGGAAATAATGCCACTGCGCGTCTTGGAATAGCATACCACAACCAAAAGTCGATGCATACCAAACTTCGTATCTTAGTTCCAGCATTTTCGAGGATGTAAGGTAATTTATCGCGATCACTTATCACAAAAACTTCCATTTACATGGAACCATTTTCTTTGTATTCTATTTTCTCAGAAACGGCTTTAGCGATTGCTATTAAAATGGAACATGTGGCAGATAATGGCGTGGAAAATAAAAGTTTATCTCTTCAAACAGACCGTAACATTCTCTTCGTTCTGACTAATTTTTATGTAACTCAAGGGATAGCCAAAACCTTGGAACATATGATGAATTCATTAACATACACAATTTGTGTTGAATAACCGTTTGTAGCATTTGATTTTTAGAGGACTTTTCATGCTGTTGGTTCGAATTTTCCATGTGTTTTAGACAATACCTTCGAAATGTTATATCCGTTTGTCGTTTCTCATGAACCCACACACAAAGAAGTAGGTATAGTAATTAATGGACGTACGTATGAAAATCACTCCTGAATAAGTAATTTGTAGATCAGATATGAAAATTCATAGTAGTCTGATGAGTACGCCACTCACATCCGTTAGAAAAATGTATGTTTAAAATTGTTTGTTCCACAGGTGCACATGCCAAATATCCTGATGCCAGCAAGGTGCACACATTTGGTATTCTCCTCTGGACACTGTGAAGAGGGTTTCCTGAACCACTTTTCGGGAGACGAGAAACAAAAAGAAGAAAAGAAAGGTAGGACAAAGGGGAAGACTGCTTCAGAGGTATTGATCCTATAGTTAAGTGACTGGTGCTGTCGGGAGAGTAGAGTCGGCTTGACTACACCTCAAGTTGATTTTCAAATGGTCTCCATTTATCAAGGACCTCCTCTGGCTTTTCTTTCCCCGGACTCGAGTTGTGTGTCCGGCAACGTGATGCAGCTTCAGAAGAAGAGACGCAGAATTTGTTGCCAAGCGCTGTTTTGCTGAACCACAGCAAAGAATTTGTTTGGACCACATAAATCTTCGGATACGATCGCCCTGCAACAAATTAAAGAGTGGACGTTGCAGGTAAATAAACATTATTCGCTTTCTGTTCCCTGCTTTTCTTCGTGGACTGGAAAATTTTCCATTTAGTAAGTTAGTACACCCTTGCATTGTTTCTGTAAGTCTCCGTGCCTGGTATCTAGTAAACGATGGGGCTGAAGTATCTTGACAAGAGATAACTGGGCGGTATATCTGGAGTCTGATCCAAGTATAAAGCTACAACTTTACTGCTGTTTCCCTTCAAAGGAAGAAGACCCTCCTTAAGGGTCCTGAGACATGAGACACCTCAGATATGAGCAATTGGTCGAAAGTTGAAATTTTTGTTTTAAGTGTTACAAAACACCGTATAACATTTCAAATATATTTATTTAACACAATAGACATTGTTTGTTTTAAAACCATTTAAATCACAATTTATACCTGTCACAAAACTTGATGGCGTGTGACTCGATACTAAATTCAATCATAGGCTTGCCATGCTTTGTTGTATTGTATAGTTGAATACACTATAAAATCACGCTGTAAAGTTAGTGATATAAATATCATATGCACCCACAAAATGTATTTGCGCAACAGGAAAGAGAATAGTAATAGTCAGCTATGAGTCGCCTTAAATTTTGCGGCTACCATAAATACTGGCTCGTGGCAATTACCTACGCTGAAAATATACGCGCCAATTTAGCTGTTGAGCACTTCAAGACACGTAAACTGAAAGAAGAAGCCAAAAGTGCAATAAGTTATTAAGATGTGTCTATTTTGAAAAGGATGCAAATTTCATAGCTATGTGCCACCTTTCTCGTCTCCTTAGCGCGGTGGTAGCGCTGTTGCTTACTAAGTGGGAGACCCGGGTGCGATTCCTGGTGCCGGCGTGGGGATTTTCTCCCGCTGGGAGACCTGGTTCGGGGTGAACCCTCGTTAGGTTCCTGAGGGGGCAATTGAGGAGCTACTTGACTAAAAAATAGCGCCCCCTAGTTGCGAAGACCGCGTAACCGGCTGGGAGGGACAGGGGCGCTCACCACGTTCCAGCTCCAGTACTACATCCCTTTCATGACGCCCGAGTGAGCAGAGGTGGGGGACGCAGCGCCCAGGCGGTAGGCATTGGCACGGAAAGGATTGTTGCGCCGCAGGGTTAATTATCACCGGTGATGCATCTTTTTTAAACATGTTAGATATTTCTCAAAAGTAATTAACTATTAAAATCCTGCATATTTATTTTCAGAGCTTATGCTGCATACATTGAGAAAAGAAATCTACCTGATTTTGCTCATTATTAAATTCTTAACCTCGCATAAACAAATGACAGATCTGTGGACAAAATACAGCAATGTTCATACTTCTGAAAGGTGCACGAAAGGTAGGCAGAGATTGAAAAGAATAAGTCTTGTAAATGTTCACTTTAGGAAAAAGAACTACTACCTGAGCAAAATGCATAGGTATATCTCTCGGGTGCAAGATATTCTCTGCTGCTAATACCTTTCGTTCTCCCTTGGCTTATTGCACATTAAATAATAGTGAACTATTTGTTATGTATTAATTTTAGTTACCTCAGCAAAATAAGCAATACTATTCATTTCTTTAAATATAATTTAAACAGATAAGAAGCAAAACAGTGAAAGAAAATAAGAGAGGCAAAGAGAGAAACACCTTAGCAGATAGTGGTAAAAAGGGTTCACTTAACAGCTTTTATCATTATTTATGAAAAGTAATGTGAAGGATATTTCAGTGTGACTGTACCAACTGCAAGTGCTAAATTCTGCGAGCACATTACAGCTGCAACTTTATATAATCAACGGCATCAGAGATAAACTACGCTCCCAGACACAACAGAGGAGACAATGCCTCTAAGCTTGGAGCATAACGCACAGAAAACAAATCAAGTGGAAGGACCTCTGAGTGGAAAATAAAATACCCAATTTTTCTTAAGAGCAGAAGGAAGAAGTAGACATTTGATTAATTTACGTGTACTGCTTGCCAACATCTTGCATAGGAGAACGGGAAATTCCCAACCATTCTCCAAAATAGCTCTGCTTCTGTGTTCTGGGACGAGCAATCACACTAAACTATGCTGGACTATATCAATGAAGCAGATAGAAGAACCAAATATGCTATTTTGTAGACATCGTGAATCTCCAGATCCTTTCTCTTTCTTACTGTGCTGCTCTTTGTTAATCATCCCACCGCTGTGATAACATGCTTTGATATGCATTATTTGCCTAACCGTATAACAAAACTGTAATGGAAAGTTTCGGGTAAATTTCGATTTAGATGAATAATTAGTAGATACCACCTGACAAAGCAATGAGGCGTATCGGAAAGAATGTGAAACTGCTGAGGTGTTAACGTGAGTTTATCGCACAAACACGACGAAACAGTGTAAGTACATTCTGTTCAGATGCAATCATATCTCCAAGACAACATCTCATTTATCAGCAACTGCGTTGCGATATTAAGCCCTGAGAAGTGATTTAACACAGAAGTGTTTTAAATGTGCACGTATTCCTTGCTCGTACACAGGAACTATCCATGGATAAAATGTTTCGTAAACAACTTTGAAAATGGTCTTGCTTTAAGGCAACCTTTCTGAATTCAATAATTTCCCAGCACTGATTGTGGTTACGCACTTTCTGCGAAATTGTGCTGTATAAACAATTATAAAGTATGCAACACCTAGGTAAGCACTAACACAATTCCAAATAAACGTCCGCAAGGAACACAATGGCGTCTACGCAACCAAGGATAAATTGTGTTTTTTCCGGGGATTTTCCCGGGTCACTGGAAAAGATATTTACATATCCCCCAAATTCCCTTCCCTGTTATGTAACATCATTTCTATCCTATTTTTCAGGCTTCTCTGTCGGCTGCGTTGTAAATACGGCTCTTGGCGGCGAGGTGGCGTTGCAGTCGTCTGCCCTACGAGGGGGTGGGGGCACTAGTCCAAACCCGGATGCCAGGCTTCGTGTGTGAACCTCCCGTCGGGATGTAGAACTACCGGTACCTGTAGGGACCCGACCTCGCTGGGTGTCTCCTTGTGACTTGCCGGCCGCCCGTTGGGTACTACCATTTCAACCCTTCCGCCCGACGTCTGACGTACAAAGTTCGAATCAGCGCGGTAAGTGCGGTATCCCCTCCGATATATAATCAACCAATCAAACCATTTCACGCCCAAAATAGAATGGGATGCTGAGAACCATAGCAGTTGCAGAGCTCATAATAACATGATGATGATGATGATGATGATGATGATGTGTCCTTGAGCAATATTACATTATAAAGAGAAAACTTAGCCGTAAACTTGAATGGAGAGCTTTACCTAACACAGGGATTGAGGACAATGCGCCAGCGAGAAAAACAATGAAGAAAAATTTCCTGCGAAAATTGTACAGTTGCAATGAAAATTAAGGATCACCCTTTTGACATCGTTTGCATGTGTCTATGCTGTATGCATTTTGTCCTTTTACTCAGTCGATAGCTTTTCCTTGTTGTCTCTCTCACTCAAATAAAAAAAGGGCAACGTGATTACTCCAATGAATATTTATTTCACAATTACATATTTATATTGCATGCAGTTGCGTCTACAATAACTCTTGTATAACAAACTAAGTTGTTTATGACTGTGTCTTTTCTCTTACTTGGTTGTTTACTTATATTAATTTACGGTCCCAATACCTACACCCAACTACTGAAGAGGATTTCCTACTTGCATCCATCGAGTTGCACTTTTAGAAGCCAAAACAAAGGATGATTTAATAAATTGAATGTAGGGGTTCGACAAAAACGTAAATATTTGAAGTTGTGAATATAACAACTGTATTAGCTATAATGCACACATTTCAAACTTTGCATAAAGAAAGGTCATCACATTTGTCAACAAACATACATGTTTAGTGTTTTGGATGACACTGAATAGCCCAAAAATAGAACTTTGAATAACGTCATAGTATTGAATATAAAACCACAAGGCAAAATCTGTTAAAAAATTCCATTTTTTTTTTTTTTTTTGTGGTAGAAATTGTTAAATCTATTCTTGGATATAATTACCATGTTCACTGCACCATAAAGGAAAAATAATGTCGTAATACTCCAGCTAGCAACGATTGTGTAAGAGATTGCTTTTATTTCAAATAAAGATGGGCATCATTGTTTGTATTCTAAGCAGAATCAGCTGTTTTTGTGCCTGTTTCAGAAAATCTTTGAACCTTCTCAAGCGATAAAAAGGAAGTTATTAATCAGTTTCTTCTGACTTTAATATAAGCAACTAATCATGGAAAATTATATGTATGAAAGTGATGATTTAAGCAAGTACATGGAGCAGTAAGAAGGCTACTACAGCAGGATTTACGAGAATTGGCGCATTTTTGTTAGAAGTATTTAGTATTAGTGCTCCCATGAATAGCTTAACACCATAGCACACCATAAAATTTGGGTAGCTCAGTTGATTATGCATTGACCTGCTTACTCCAAGGTCACGAATTCAATCCCGACCCAGACCTATATTTATTTATTTCTTTTTAAGTGTGCCTAAAAGCGGCTGTCTGAAGCCAATGAATTTCCTAACATGTACAACTCCTGTGGCACGAAAGTCCGGTACACTGGCGGTGTTGACATGATACTGGCAACTGATAGCGTCGTTAAACAATTTTTTTTTTGAAGCAGTATCCCCAAGACTTATATTAAAAAAAAAAAAAAAAGGCTGAGTGTTGTTTCAGATTAAAAAATGTTGATACTATTTAACTAAACCAATAGAAATATTTTCATGACTATCTGGAAGTGCATAATGAAGTAACATTTTATACGAATAATCTGTAAACCCAGAATGGAAATAATTTTAACGAGACGACAAATTCATGTTATTGTTGCGGTAGTTCCCCCCCCCCCCCCCCCTCGTACTACGGCAGATAATCAAGTCTGTAAGGGCCAAACGTGCTATTGGAAAATGTATGTTGTTTAAAAGTAATCCTCATTCGTCTAAGACCTACACCCCCCCCCCCCAAACTTACAAGTAGGCACCAGGGTTCAGACGCCTTTCGAGGATCAAAAAAATTCTGGATCCGAGAGAACATCCAGGATGAGGATTCAGCATACTACCTGGTGCTAGGGTGAAGAATTGGAAAATATGTAATCTAGGAAAGGAAAGATTATTATGGAACAGTTGGTGGAATGAATGGCAGAGGAAATCGGAGAACCCGGAGAAAAGTCACCCGGACACCGCTTCGTCCACCGCATATCCCACACGCGGTCCCCTGAGTGAGAGGCCACGACACCGCCCTCATCCTTAATAGTCACAAAATTAAAACTTAAAACCGAAAGCAATTATTGTATGTACTTTACACTGCCAGAATAATCATTATGCAGCTACATTTTAGGCTCTGGCTTTCTTTCTTCTGATATTTTTAGTTATTTTATTTATTTCGCTTTTTTTTTTTTTTTTTTTTTTTTTGCCATATCTATGTTTTCCTTGTATAGTCAGCCCTCCCAAACACATACAACAATGCACGGGTACAAACCTCCACGGCCCAGGCTGGGTTCGAACCACAAATGCCATTTAGTGCCAAAAGCACCAGGACCGAAATTTACATTATGGACTAATTGACAGACCCCCAGTCATGCACTAGGGCCGAAGAAGTTGCCAATATATAAGGCATGACTTCTTCTAATTAGGGGTCATCTTTGGATCTTAGGTTCCAACAACTGACAGATTTTTTAAGTGGAACAGCTTTCTTTATTTTTCTCTGGTCTTCGCACCGTTTAATTATTGACACCTAGCATATGTGAATTCTAGGGCTTATTCTACAATAAACTCCAATGTACCATAACAACAGGATATTTTGATGCAAGCTCCATTTTATAAGGTTTATTAGGAAAGAATCTGAACGACCTCCGGGTAGGAAATATTTAATCCTTCAGTATTATATACTTTTTGCTGTTGGTTTAGGCATCCATCGACTACAGTTTTCCTTCATTTTTCGAACGCTTCTCACGCGTCGTTAAACGTTTATGGTAAGACCAACTTTTAAGGAGAACACTAAAAATATCCGCGCGTGGAATGTAAGCATTCAAAAGGGATATATGCCAACGTTAGACATTAACAGCGAATGTGTGAGGCACTTTTCCAAAACACATGATGCCTCCGTATAACGACCTTGACAGTGACATTTAAATAATTGTCACACACAAACGTCTCTTTGTGTGAAACAGAACAGACTGACATATTTCATCATTAGGGCCGAGTAAAGGCAGGAATAAAGGAACATCCTCGCTGGCATTTATGTCCTGTTATTGTGTCAGCAAGCTTTGAAGCAGAATATTCCACAGCTATGATGCATGTATGCACATTTTAACAACTATGATGTTGTAGAAGAACACATAATTTACTTCTGTTTCATGTTAGTGACTTTTGTAGAGGTCAGAAGCTTTGCATGAACTATAAAATGGAAGCCGCTGGTCCTATAATACTTGCTACGCAGAACATGCACTACTCATTTGTTTTCCACTGGTAAACTCATTACATGGGATGTGTAAACGATAATGACGCCTGAATTTATACCATAGCAGAGTGCTACAAACTCCTAAGTACAATCAGTTATGAATCCCCTGGTGAAAGTAAGAACCGAACATAGTGACCTGTCATGTACTCGTTCTATGACTACAATCTCCGTCACGAACGAAGGCGGTAATTACAGTTGTCGCGAGGCGATTTTGTCGATAAAGCTTATTCTTCGCCGCTGAATTCCCCTAAAGTAAAAATCTCGAAGGCCTACGCACATTGGAGTCGATGTTTACCCCGAAATCTCAAATATTTCACTTATGTTGGAGACTAGAATTGTCACAATGTCCGGATAACGAGTAAGCAGTCTTCTCCGGTGTATCATCGATAATAATTTGCAATCACGAGTAAAAAATTGACTTCCATCCCGGGTTTTAAGGCATATTCGAACTGCGTGCCAACATAACTCCAGTAAGTAGGGGTTAATAGTACCAAATGTGACCCTTTGGCATTTTGAACACTGAGAAATGATTGCCCACTTCTACAAGAGGTTGAGATTGGAGAAGTGACACAAGTAACCAATATTTGCAGTAAACCCGTTTTGGCAGTGTTCGATCATGGATGAATATTTGATACTGGCGTGTAAAACAGAAGAAACAAAATTTTTAAAATTTGTGAGTGAATGTTTTCTTTCAGTTTTCAAAAACTTCAAATTTGAAGTTTTGCATAAAGTGGTACATTACTGTTAAAAATGCTTGTTAACATTTTCATTGCAGCAAATAAGAACATTACCCCACACTTTTAAATTTTGGGTTTACTTTACTAAGTAGAGGTAACAACACCCACGGCACTCTACACTTCTAAATGGCTACATAACTATAACACTGAATATTCCAATCTTTATTCCACCAACTCAGTTTTGCTTATACAATTTTGGGAAGTACTAGAATATAGCATTAACGTTGATTTATACGTATTTGTTAATCTTTTTACAGTATACAAATAACTCAAAACAGAATGTAAAGATTTTGGAGCTTTAATGGTTACCTTTATAGGCGTCGAAGGACGCTGCGACTGAAATTTGAAATCATAAATTGATATGTCAAATGTGCACAATGTTGTCCAATATTTGCGCGATTCTTTCAATATTTACAGTATACATATTTCATTATTTCTGTTACCCGAAAAACCAAGATTGTAAAACGCCCCTAATAAGCACTTTTTGAGGAAAAAAAAAGAAAGAAAAGAACAGCAACTGGTAATCCTATAAAGAAATAAAATATGCATCGAGTTCAGAAACTAAGCAGCTGGGCATTTACAATGAAAGATTTCCTCTGCACATTTCTATAGTTTTACTAAAATGTCCCCGATTTGATGATTATACTATTTTAGGAGTTAGGAGCAGTCAAGACTATGCCTCTAGTAACTGCGCACGTAGGCCCTAATGGACCCGTTGTGCTTCCAAGGTGATCTGAGATGAAGGGGGGATCCAATCGGCGACTATATCCGCAAGTAAGCTCGGGGTCCTTAACGATTCCAACATGACACCAATCCTGACGCTGACTGACTCTGCCTTAGCCACCACAACCTGAGGTTCCTGGGGATAGACGGGACATTTCAAGGAAGAAGCGCGGAGCGGCAGTACCGCCAACCGCCATAGCACGAATTACACCATCCTGCCCCAAAACACCAACAGCCGTTACCTTAAAAATATGAAAGAAGTAAATAATGGGGAGAGGAAATTTGTAGTGGATGGGGAACCATCACAGCATTCACCTACCAACCTGGAGAAACAACAAAACACTCATGGTCTGTGTCGGGAATGGAACCCGCGATCTCCCGAGTTTGAGTCCCACAGATTACCGCTGAGCCATCTAGCTCGGTGAAAGATCAACAGCAAAAGTCATGCATTCACTTGTACCATTCCTAATTGAGAGCAAATATTCTTTTTCGGAAAACTGGAGTATTTCCAATAGTGAAATATGTTGATCTGTTGATCTAGGACTATTTATTCCCTCCCTCCATCTACCAATAGGTCCAGAACAGGGGCAGTTAAATATAGTTGTCACGCTTTAAAAATGGCTGAATGCTTTAAAATACCTTAATATGTATCTAACATTTAACGCATAAAATGTACAAGTCCAAATTATTCAGCATTTTAGCAAACGTTCGGTCCCAATGCCCCTTAAGGAACCTCTTTCGAAAAAACTACCAGGTTTCGCTCATAGCGACTTGTAGTTCCAAGGTCAAGGTAACATGCAGTTCCCACGTGCATATAAGCGTCTCCATGCGTGATTCATTGTTTACTACTTATACACCTACCATATGCATCTGCGAACATCCTGCATGCAGTGCCCCCTATGTGCAAACGCGTATTGGGCGACTAGTCCATTCTTTGCTTAAATACATATGTTTAGGTTAAATGGGTTTCCATTTCACAAAAAGGGCGTCATTAGTTAGAGTGGGGAGAAAAAGTGTAGCCAGAAGTGACGATGTATGTTTTGTTGTGCTTTGAGCCGTCAGTTTTCTTGCCTGTGAATGGCGAGAGAAAACTATTATGTTAATTGGAGAGAAATGTCAGCGATGCCGATAAGCTAATATTATTGTGAGCATAGGTAACAAAGCACATCATAAGATCAGTTGTGCGAAGGCATAGTTTTTTCAAAGCATTAAGAATACCCAAATGTGAAATTTCAAGTCGATTCATTTGAAATTTGTATACAGAAATCACTGTGTAATATGTACACCAAATTGCATGCATATTTTTAAATAATTTCCAAACACATTTTAAAATCTTTTTTTACTCCTTTGAAAAGCTACTCCACACGATGCAGTTATGTATAGAGAAAGTTATATTTTGTGATTCAACTCTTTAATAGTATATATACACATAAATTGAGAGGTATAGATTCAAACCCACACTTTTCCACTTTTTATAAAAAATGAGATAGTTGTATTACATATGACTTGCATCCTTCTATGCCAGAATGTTTTTCCTCATTTAATCAAAATCATCAGAAGTGTAAAACCTGGATTTACATCTATATCCCTCAATTGTAGAGATACATTTTTCAATTATTGTCCTATTAGTTTGGGAGAAAATAAATGTTAAATATAGGAATTAAAATTTTACTTAGCAATTTACATAAATGAATGTAGGTAATTGTTTACTAGCATAACAACTAAAATGCTACCAAAAATGCATCTCATTGTTTGTAAGCCTGTTATTGACAAACAGATATGCAAACTGTCATTAATTTATACCACAATGTACATCGATTGGAAAATTTTAAAAATGAGAATGTGGCGACAAATGATAACCCGAGAACAGGAATTCTAACGCTAAAATAATCGCTATTTCTGACTTGATGCTGTTTAAAAAGCATTTAGCACGTATAACGACCCCGTCTTATTGTGCTGCTCTACAACTGATTTAGTATTTAAAGATTTCTTAGGCCTCTCTTGAACGGTTTGTTTACTTTTATGTGAAGCCAACTGCTTAAGAATTCCTATGCCTGGTTACGTAAGCTTTGGAACGGAATGGTGAAGAATGAATTGTTTTCCCGGCGCCAACAAAGCAGTAAACACATAACTAGATTGCTCCAAATGACGCTATGCTTTGTATCTTTCTCATCCTCTTTCCTGATTCGTTTCATAATATTTCTCCTTTGGGGTAGTATTTCTTTCCTTCCATGTCTCATTTCATGTTTCTAATGTATAAGCTGTCATTTATTTATTTTCTTTGGTCTATTAGTTTTGTTATTCCTTTTCTTTAAAATGGTACCTGGTGCTTCATATTTCCCTACTGATATCTTGTTTCACTTTTGTTTCTTTATACTGGTGTCCGAAAAATTTCGTTTACTTTAATCAGTCACAAGGTACTTATGAATTGAAATGAGACCTTCGGGGGATACTGATGAAAATATGACAAATAATATTACAAATTTGAAGTTTTTACTTTCACCCTAAAACGCCCTTTTTATGCCTCAATTTACAGTTACTTCATATATATATTCTTTTGCTTTAAAGTGGAATGACATACCTAATAACTTTCCTTTGCAAATCTATAATGAACACAATAAAAATACTGTTACACTTTAAAGAAGGAGTGCTTAAAATGGAATTCTTGCATTCAATATTTACATTTTTTCAAAATTGCCAGTAGGCTACAGAAGTTCTTAAACTTTTAAAAAGTAATAGCTCGAAAAATCTGAAACATGTTCAACTGAATTTAAGCAGCTGTTACCTATATGTGCTTCACACAAAAGCTATGAATACAGTAAAGTTAAATCCCAGCAGGACTATCCTCCCTGTTTTTTTTTTTTTTTTTTTTTTTTTTCCCAGGTTTTCTTCAGTCCTCAACTGGTAGATTGCCGGGGAAGCACGCGCATTATTAAGAAAGAAATATAGTTTTCATAGTGCTTGGTTGAATAGTTCCGAAGCACACCAGGATATTAAAAATATATGCCAGGATTTTTAAAACGGGTTGAGGGATATTTAAAATATTATATTTAAAACGTGAAAACTCAGAGAAAATTGATTAGAACGAAAACACCTATTCACAACCTCAAAAAAAGTAACTGGAAAGCACAGAAAAGCACAATAATTGGCAACGACAGTAGTATCAACAGAAACCTTAGAATTTCGCATTTAACATAAGGTTTAGTTCAGAAACATAATTTTATATAGCACAGGTGAAGGCAGAAACACATTTCCAAGTCTTTATAAATTGGGTGTGGCAGCAAGTCAGTCAAAATAATTTCCTTGTGCAATGTGCATACTCTTATTAAGGATAGGAAATGATTATAGCTACGCTCTGCCATTCCTACGCAAAGAGTTAAACAAGTGAATTCGAAAATATATTCAAATCTTTCTCTACCCACTAGCCTTTAATTTTAGTTAGTTTCAACCGACTATTCTTATGAAAGCTTATTTCTATCTACTTCACGTTAATCGAAATAAACTTCCAGAAATAGTTTTACTGTACACTTTGTTGCATGTAAAAGGGGGATAAAGGACACAGAATCATGAGTCAGAAAACTGATAAGGTATTGAAAAACTCAAACCAATAATAACTGTTTAGAAATGCCTAATACCACCAATGTATTTTACACCAAAGCAACACCTTACGACAAAGAAGGAATTAAAAATAAAATGTGTTAGAAGTAGATCCTGGCGTATGGGAAATACATTTTTTTTTTTTTGGGGGGGGGGGTGTTAAGTGACACGTGGTGTGCGCTAATAAAGCTCTCAAATTAAGCTAAGAACATTTAAGCTGTAATTACATTTATAAATGGTACAAAAGATCTGTATCAAATCTGCCAACGACCCAAACATTAGGTATTTTGCTTTAGGAATGCAAAGATAAAATTTCAGGTGATGACTGCCGATGGCAGAGGCCACTAGGTAGAGAGGTGTGGCCGGCACTAGACCACGAGCCAATGCTCTCTAGAGACGAACGCCAGGTGGTTACGGCTGCCAACACACTGTCACTCATGTGAAGGACTCAAGATATAAATACTGCACTCATACCATACCAGCCGCATCCACTCTCATCGACTTATGCATAAAACATGCTCCCCAGTCTGAAAATAAATTAACAGCCGTCCAATCACGTTCCATCATTTCAGGCTATTGCTTGGTGGAATATCCCACCAAATTGCTGTAAACCTCCGTACTAAGTTTGGAAAAAGTGTGACTTCGGCGTCAGATACATACACATTTGTGTTTGCACAGCAACAAACAGAAGTGAAATGGTTGTTTCTGTTGACAGATATCTACTCACATGGGGAATTGCATGGATGTATTCTGGAATAAGGGATTGAAAATGCTGCAAAATTGTACATATGGAATAGCAAATAACGAAGAGGTTACAAAGCATCCTATAAATATCCCCTAATATCCTGATTGGCCAATCAGAATAGGTTTGTCTATAAGGGATTTAAAATGAGTAAGGGTGGTTTTTAAAATTGCCAAGGTAACTGACGCATGATTGAGAAAAAAAGTGTTGCATTCATGTGACCTTTGCTCACTCTTATATAAGTTATTCTTATAAAAGCTCATTTGTCTGTCTACCTATCGTTCATTGAGATAAACATTCATTACACATTTTTACATATTCTGTTATAGGTATAAGATGAGTATAGCAGGCTAAGCCGACAGTCAGATTTATAAAAAACCCATTGTTATGTAATGACTAAAATTCCACGCTCATTGTATGATCACTGGAAAAAGCACAATAATCAAATTTTTAGAATATTTTAACATTGGAGCTAATAACAAATACTATCTCGAAATTGTTAACACAAAAAAAAAATTAGTTGACATAAAGAGTGTGTTTTAACGAGATCTACATTTTTCTGTAATGAGATTTTATCTATTTGCTATGGTTTACCGATTATATAGTTCATTCAGAATGAAGAGGACTTCAAAGGCATTTCCCAGATATTTGTGAAGCAAATTTCTTAAACGTACGGGATTTTAATCAAAATCGAAAGGACAGCTTTTGAGAAAATCACATTTTTCGAAGAAATTTACATATAAAGAGCACTTTTAGGCAGGTGATGTAAATCTTCGTGTCCATCCTTGGAAGATGCTAAACTTCAATAACAGTTTGTAGTTTTTAACCGACCTTTCGTTTTTAGGATGTGGATAACACACACACAGACACACACACACACACACACACACACACACACACACACACACACACACACATACACACAGACAGACACACACATGGGTATTCTTAAATTGTTTCCGTTTGATTTGATTCAGGGAGTCTCAGCGAAATCTTGGCATGGAATTTTTGCATAGAATGCAATGCTTCCTCTACCTAGGTAAGTAGTAGAGAAAGTAAAGAGGATTGGGAAGTGCTTGGAAGCTGGTAATGTAACCTATTATTTATACAAGGGTGCGAGTATAACTGTGGTGGCTTTTGACCAAATGGGTGAAACAGTGTACATTTCTAGATAAGGAGTTAAGAGGCAGGTGCCTGGATCGTAAGGGTCGTTTCGACGCCCTCACAGGATAGCTTGAGGAGCTTAAGGTGGTGTGCTCGGTGGTTTTGTCAACTGTTAGGGACTTCCGCACGTCTCTGTGGGGCCACCTTCGCAGTCCTGTGCCGAGTTTGTGGCTTCCTTTCACCTATCTCTCCATGCCTGCAACAGGCGTGTGGCAATAATAATAATAATAATAATAATAATAATAATAATAATAATAATAATAATAATAATAATAATAATAATAATAATAATAATAATAATAATAATAATAATAATAATAATAATAATAATAATAATAATAATAATAATACTAATACTAATACTAATAATAATAATAATAATAATAATAATAATAATAATAATAATAATAATAATAATAATGATGATGATGATGATGATGATGATGATGATGATGATGATGATGATGATGATGATGATGATGATGATAGTTGTTGCAGAAAGCCACTGCCTTGCGTGTTTGGTTGCAAATTATTCTGTTTCTGGGCAAATTAACATTTGTTTTAATCAGTGTCATATTCGTGAAGTCAAGCTATAAACTTAAATCCTGGGATGTTGAAATAGTAAGTTGCATTGATATATTTACTTCAGAGATAGGCCCCAAGCGAGTCACTGGAGGAAAGTGTTGTGGGCTGCAGGCAGATACGGCGCAACGCGCACATCACTTATTTTGTCGCCCTTATACAATGTAGGAAAGACCCGGTCATTCAGGAAATTGCAAAACGTATACCGGCCACTCACCAACAGGGTTGGTGAACCTGCAGCACGTGACATAATTTGGATGGCACCCACATAACATATTACCACCAATTTACGCGTTGTTTATGTCTTCTGGGTATTGATTGACTGCATTCCACACGTATAAAAATAGACTAAATACAGATAGCAGTCACATTTCTTAAAAACAATGGAACACAGGTCTTTGCAGTGATAAGGGCAACACAAAAGAGAAAACAGGTCTTAGTGTTATGAGTGATACGTGCACTAATTTCGAGATGAGCCACATAAGGTTTGTTCGTTGCCAGAAGAGTAATTTGAAGAATAGGTGCAATTTTTAAAACAATATAAAACAAGTACCTACAGTTAAAAACCTGGGAAAGTATCAGAAATGTAGTACAATTTACTCTTTCTGCATGCTAAACATGGGAATTTCCTTATTTTGGCTGCTTTGTTTTTCATTTAGTTATCAAAGTGGGAGCGATTTTTTTACTTTCTCTACTACATGTAGTAAGCAGAAGTACTGTATTTGACCCAAAATTTCGATGTCGAGATTACACCAGAAATATATATTTTGAGCCCCGTGAATCCCAAAAAAAGAAAAAAAACCGCTATTTTAGAAAAAGGTGTGTGTGTGCGTGTGTGCGTGTGTGTGTGTGTGTGTGTGTGTGTGTGTGTGTGTGTGTGTGTGTGTGTGTGTGTGTGTGTGTGTGTGTGTGAATAGAACAACTCAAAAACGAAAAATCGGTTAAAAGCCAAAGTTGACATGTAAGTTTAATATTTTTCAAGGATGCGACACCTAGATTTTAAAGAAAATTCCTCCACCCTAAACTAACCTTTACATGGACAAACTTTCGAACGTTTTGATTTTCTCAAAAATGCTGTGACGATTTTGGTTAAAATGCCATATGTTTAATCTATTTATATGGCAAAGGAAATGTATAGTTTGAATTTTTTGGCTATAGCTTATGTAGTCCTGTTTACATTTGCATAAATGGTAAATCTTAAAAGAGATACACCAGATCTTACAATACAAAAAATGTAGATCTTGCTAAAACACAATTTATGTCTAAATACATTTTTTTGTAGAGTGAACCATTTCGGAGACATTCCTTGTTATTGGTGTGAGTTTTGGAGAACATACTTCTGTAAAATGTAACATCTTATTCATTTTTTCATATGTTAACCGTACAAAGAGAACGGAATTTGAAAGCTTTAAAAGATTTGACTATCGCTCAAGCCTACTGTGTTCCCATATTCCCCTTGCACCTACAAGTAAATCAGCAATCAGGTAATTTCTGCAAATGTTTATCTCGACTAACATGAAGAAGATAGAGGACATGTTCTGCTAACATTCAGGTTATACTTCCATGTGTATGTTTTAAAAGCTCTCTTGTGTTTCTATACGGGGTTTCCCCATCATATGGGGGAAATTTACTGGCAACTCCGTCTGGCAGCCGAACTAAGAGAAGTGTGCTGTACACGCTCGATTAAAATGGAAAATAAAATATAGGTAAGTGACCTTGATGCTATAATTGAACGGAAGCTCTGCCACAGGTTGCAAATCAAAACCGTAGTTCCCGGCCGTGTTCGCGTTCGCTTTTTGCGTAGTGCTGCCTTGACCCGGCTTGTGGAGCCTTAATTTTACGCACAAATTGTCAATTAGAGCTTTTGTTGTGGGTAGTTCATGTGAAACACCTTTAAACTTCTGATTGTCTAACTTATTCTAACAGTTTGAAATTATTTAAGTTACCCTAGTAACGTGTGCGAGTATTCGGTGGGTCCTGCCCCTTTCATTAGATTTCCTTTCCTTATTCTTCACTGCCATACCAGGCATTGGGCTGCTCACCCATCCCTGATGTGCTATGCTCCAAAGTGTGCTTGGGCAGACTACTGACCCACGGCATTGGCCTGTAATGACACAAGGACAACTTACGGAGTCGAACTTTTGTGCCTATACCCCTGACGGGGCATCCTCCGGGAGGATGGATAAAGCGAATGGATCCAAAAGGCGGCCGGAACGTTGCCACGACAGAGAACAGGGCAGGGTCCCTAAATTTTCCCAGTTAGAGGCAGCCCGGTGGAGGCTGGCTCAGCCCGGTCGGGTTCGTACTCTCAAAGGGGGCGCAGGACTCGGAAACCGACTCCCCTCCCCCCACGGGCCATGGGGGGGAGGGCGGGAAACCAGTGGCTCGCCTTTCAATTCGACTGACGAGAGTTCCAGGGCGCATTTGTTCCTCTGCGGTCCTGCTGCCGCGACGCTCGCCGACGCTGTCAATCCTGAAAGAAATCTAACGGGATGAAGGGTGAAATTAAATGAGTAATGAAATGAAATGGAGAAACAGGAAATTCGAAAGATATGGAAATCCTGCTCAGCATTCGCCTGGCGACCGGGAGAAACCTCTGAAAAAGTTGGCCACGGTGATCGCATCCGCGACCTCGCATAGAGTTTATCGTCTAAGCCATCCCGCTCTGTATTGGCCTGAAAGTCCCTGAGAGTGTACGTCCTAGCAAAAGGAAGGTAATCTGCTAAAGAAGAAACATAAGAACATGTGAAGCGATGTAAGCAACCGAGGTCAAGTTTTGAGAAAAATAGTTTTAGAGTTTAAGCACTATTACTCAGTTTTTACATTTTTAATGAAGTAAATTATACACTATGAACTGTACAAATGTCCAGAAAAATGGCAAGTTAATGTTGGAAGAAGGTATATCCGCAGGAGTCATTTATTGTGAAAGCAATAAAAATACCGTGTCACTGGGGCACGTGCACCAACATAAAGCGAGGCGTTGAAAAGGGAGCAATGCAGTGTTTACATTACAATTCATTACGTCCCGTTATGATTTTCATACTGCGCCAACTGTCCTCCCATTTTAGTGGCATGTGTCGCCAAACAGTTGAAAATCTATCGTAGGAATGCCAATATCAGATCAGGTATCTGCCTATTTGAAGACTTTGAAAGTAACTTACTGTGTTCCTCTCACGAGAATATGTTCGGCATCTACAGCTACGGCGTTTTCTGAGAAAGATTGCGGCTAGTTTCAACATGTCAACAAGGTTTACCTCTCTTAAAAAGCATACTCTCTTGTGCCAGCAATGGATCCCCGCTAACGTTGCGCCCCAGACACATTCTCGTGAGAGAAACAATGTAGACAGTACATCTATGGCATCAACGTGAGCTGCCATGAGCTACTGTCTCTCCTTTCCCCTCCAAATAGCAGGTCACCCCTCAGATGTTTTCTCGTCAGAGACCTAGGCCTACAGTACATTATCTCGTTCACTACTGAAGGTATTCTTTCTTGTTTTCCTTGTCTCTCTTCCTTCTATACCGCCATGTTTATTAAATTCCGTGTTTATTACTAGAGGGCGGAAGATTGTGCAATAACCCGCAAGTTTAGTGCACATGGGTTCTACTGTTGCTACTCGCGCATGTACACAGCTGCAGGTGTCTGCTGATGCGCGTGCATATACCTACAACGTAACCGGTGCCACAGCATCCTCAGGTAAATACGGATATTTGGAATTTTAAGTGAACAAAGATATAAAAGAAGCTAAATCATAAAATGTGGATCAAAATAGCTGCACATTAAATACACTTCTAATCAATCAATTATATGCCATATTAATCACGAAAGCATAAATATTACACTGAAACAATGTAGGACAACAGAAATGCACATGTGACCTTATTTTCCATGTGCATGCTGGTATTTAGCAGGAATTTTAGAAAACAACCCTACAAATGTTTAGCAGTCTCATATAAACTACTCTTTTCAAACAAACTAGAACCATGAATAATTCGTTTGCATTTGCTAACGTTTTTATGTAACACCTTCACTTGTTCTCTCCACCAATTAAATATCATTAGCGATGTGGTTTCATTACATCTATATGACCAGGGTTACACCCATACGTTGTGTAATATGGTGTACAGTAGGTCTATAATGTCGGAGGACCATGGTTTCGATCCCCAGTACTGGCGAGAGGATTTTTTCCCCCGCTGGGAGGTCTGACACGAGGTGCACTCAGCCGCGTTAGGTCCCGGAGGGGCCAATTGAGGAGCTATTTGATAAAGAAGTACCGACCCTAGGTCGCATAACCGGCCGGGAGGACTGGGGGTGCTGACCACGTTCCACCTTCAGTTCTGCCTGTAGTGGACAGAGGTGGGGGACGCAGCGGCCGGGCGGTAAGCCTTGGACCGCAAAGGGTTGTTGCGCTAGAGGTTACTTAAGATCTATGATATTTCCCAGGTGTTTGCATTTCCCCCTCTCCCAAGAGTTCTAACTCTTTAGAGCGGATAGAAGTTCACATTCAGATGCACCCCCTTTATTTAAGCTACTCTTAATTTAGCACTGATTTTCACTAAACTTGAAGTGCGTTGACAAAACATTAATCAAACTATATATCAATCAGTACTTACATAGGTTAGGGAAATGTTTAAAGGTAGATACGCAACGGAGGGGCCCTCTGGATGACGGGTACAGGCATGAACGGGGTCCTTAACGGTTACATTACGAATACATCCGACGCCACCCTGTTCGATCCTCACTTCCGTCCCAGCCCGCATGGCTATTGTCTAGCCGCAACCCACCAAACACTGTCGCCTAAACCCCTGAAATGGAGAGAAAAGTCGTGGTATCAGGATGAGTGAAAGTCAGAGTGCGCGGTCGGCGAGGATTGAACCCATCATCTCCGGAATGCGAGTCACACACATTCTCGCCTGCGCTGTTTATGCAGACGGGCAGATACACAAGGCGTCGTTACGAAGTGCTCTGCAATAGCGCACGAGCCTAAAACGGTAGTTTTACGTGAATATTGTAATTTAATCTCCCATTCCCATGTAACAGAACACAGACGCAAGTAAATAATAAAGTAAACGAATATAAGCATGAGAATCCCGACTCGAGCCGAGAAAGGACCATGTTTTATTTATTGAAGGCGCGGCGGCACTCGCGAACCTTCCGAGCCAAGTAGGTCGACTGATTGCTCTGTGCAATCAGCAAGTCGTTCTGATGAACGGTTTCGGGAATGACGGATGCAAGCCGACTCGCTTCTTCTTCTTCCATCACATTCCTTTAGCATGAGTAATGTCGGCTGCTTCAAACAAGACGTCCAACCAAGTATTGTTGCCAAATATCTGTCTGTTGTTCTAGGCTTACTTTACAAAAATGCGACGAGCAGAAACCAACCATGTTAACTATGTCACATCATAACCTTCGCCATTTCATACGAACCCTGCAAAGGATTAATAAAGAAACGCATTACTTTCTATAATACCCGGCGTGTGACTCGCCTTCAGGAGGTCGCGGGTTCGTTCCCCATCGACCGCGCAATCTGGCATGGGTTCCATCGTGGTTTCCTCGTGTCACTTAGGTGAATGCTGGGTTGCTCACTCTAATACCACGATTTCCTTTCCATCATTTCCTCAGCACCCAATTTCCTCCTCAACTTTCAGGTATGTTTCTAGGTATATAGTGTTTGGTGGGTCGGCCAGATGGCGCGGATGTATGCGCAATATGAAGAATGCTATACTGGACACTATATGGCTGGCTGCCAGATGCGCGAGTCGTTTGTTCGTCCTCTTGGCGGCTCCAGTAGTGGAACAGGTCATCAACTCACCATGCCTGGCAATGTCAGGGACTTTTGCGCGTCTCTGTGGTCTGTCTGCCTGCGGTTTTTGGCTTCCTGTAGTTTCCCCACTTCATCCCTCCCTCCAGGGGAGGCCGCTGTTAGCCACAATAGAGATGTGTGGTCACAGTGCGCGAGGTGTCCCCCTTTCTCTACCTTTACACACTTAGAGTAGGTAAGTATTGCATTCCAACAACCAAATCGATGGAGTCTTCAACTAAAATAAGCTTTAAGGCTTGTTTTTAAAGAAAAGAGGTTATAATTTTTTACAAACTAAAATTGAGAAACCTGGGCGTGATGCGAGAAACAAAACACGAAGGTTCACAACTTAATGTGTTTATTATTAACAAAAGTAATATAAATTCTAACTCATCATAAACTAACATTTCATATTGGACTCTGCATCATGTAGAATTAGATTACATTTAGTAATAAACAAAACAATTTCAGCCGTCTCGGCATTACACGTGCCTACTCTCAGAATGCGCCGTCAGCGTCTGCCCGCTCATACGTCATAAGTCCGATTCTTGCCGACCGCTGGTGTAGAACAACTCTGTACAGTTCGTTACATAAATGTTGACGGAAACGGTTTAGAAGAGAGGATGGACGGAAGAGAGGTTCATTTGATTTACAGATGTAAGTTCTGAGAGAAAAGCAGATTCAGTATTATCCAACGTTTCTTTCAGACAATGATAAAAGATGAAAACTCCGAAGGGCATTTCTGTTTAGGCTGGGCCATATTTTAACGAGTTTTACAATATTCGTTGGGTTACATGCCCGAGCCTGATAGTAAAGATACGCCATTATTTAAAAAGCATGAGGTTTAAATTATGATAGACACACAATTTAATGGCGGCTGATACCTGACTATTACTATTTTCTTTCCTGTTGTACAAATAAATTTTGTGGGTGCAAATGATATTTATATCACCGGCTTTATAGAGTGGTTTAACTATACAACACCGCAAGGCGTGGCGGCAAACCTCTGACTGGATATTATGTTGTCACCCAGTCAGCCATAATGTTCAAGCAGAAATTACGAATCATCAGAGGGTTATAGTCCAGACATGGGGAAGAGAGGTGACAGGAATGCAATCGGCCCGCCTCGATAGCGTGATGGTTAGCGTGTCTGCCTCACGTTCAAGAGGTCGCGAGTTCGAATCTCGCTTAGGGTAAGTTATCCGGGTAAGGTTTTTTTTCCGAGGTTTTCCCTACCCTGAGAAGACGAATGTCGGGTAACTTAAAGCTCCATGGACCTCGGGCTCATTTGAGCATCATTTCACCCATTTCATTTCGTTCATTCGTCCGATATGACACAATGTTGGAGGACGTTAATTTAAAAAAAAAAAAAAAAAAAAAAAAAAAAAAAAAAAAAAAAAAAAGGAATGCAATCGAGTATTTACCCTCTCCACTTTTAGTCATTACCTTTCTTTTCCGGTTGTTTTTTTACGTATAGACACGTCTTTAGAAACAAGGTATCTTCCTCACATGGTGTGAATCATGTGCTAGAAGCTGGTTCCGCTTTACTGCTGTGAAAACCTCCGTTGCGTTGTCAGTCTAAATTTAAAATGGACTTTACAGTCGGAAGTACTTTGACATAAAAAACAAAGGCTACCAACTGAACTTACCAAACAACTGCCCATTTCAAGATGGTATAATGATTAAACGGACTGCAGGAGAATACAAACTCTTTTTCTTCCGAGAAAGGAAGTTTCGTTACGCAGTAATGCGAAAAGCGAAAGCAAAACGAATGTTACACGTTGCCAAAGCAGACATTTGCAGCGGCGGACCTCAGAAATGAAAATGCACATAAACTTTTGCGTTTTATGTCCACTGCGGAGCGTATTTAAATGCGCCTAGAACAATAGTCGGTCACAGTCACGGCAAGTATTATCTTATTTCGCTGGAAAGTAATAAAAGCCGAGGCTGAATCACTGGCTCTTTTATGGCGTATAGTGGTGCTTCTTAACCTCCGGGTCGCGGTTCAGCGCTAGACCTACACGGTCGTTTCGTGATTAGATTCTGTTCTTTAGTCGTTTCTTAACATTAGACATGGTTCGGTGTTTCTTTGCTGATTCCAACTTACAACGAAACGGTATTATATTTTCCCACCATGTAGAACCTATATGAGAGGACGGTGGCATAAATCGTTAGCTGTACCGGCCACAGCTGGCCCCTCGGAAGCTCAATCAGTATTTGTTTTTCAAAATAGTGTTTAACCTCCCTTTTAGCGACTAAGGTCTGCCTGAACCGAGAACGAAATGGGTGAAATGATTACTCAAATAAGACCAGGTGCCACTTATCTGAGATTTATCCAACAGTGAAACCCCTGGAAAACCTTATCCACCCAATTAATCCCAACCGAATTTCCAACGTCTCCAGGCTATAAAAACCGAGCGTGGTGGCGCCCTGGTAACCTGTGCGACTCGCACTTTGTTGGTCGTGGGTTCGATACCCCGACCGAACTCCCTGAGCCATAGCTTTTTTTCGGAGTTTTCCCGGGTTTCTAGGCGAATCTCATTCTCGGCATTGCCTATTCCTCCATTTCACCTCACTTCTCATTTCGCTTCCCCTTTCATGCTGGAATGCTGTTTCAGAGTTGTGTCGCCCGGAGTCTCGGCATTGCATGGCAGGGAAAAATGATGCTCCGTGTAAATCTTCGTCCTTCGGATCGAGAATGGTCTCCGAGTCACGGTCCCCGCCCCCAATGGGATATGGAATTCTGCAGGGGGAGGGGGAACAATTCCACAGGCTGCCACCGGGGAGTTCAAATCTTAAACTGTGGGAACCATGGTCCCTGCTGCCGTGTCTCCTAGGTCAGGCCAACCTTTCTCCTCTCATTATACCCCTCCCTCCCGGGGGCGCCTCTTCTAGGTCATAGGAACAAAATATCTTCTATAAGTCGAGGTGCTATGTCAGGATAGGACAACTGGTACTCACTAAGCGCAGCCTACTCAAGGTCTTGCACTGATAACTGTATGTTTAACAGGTAAAAAATGAAGGTCGTTCAAGGTATCCCGCGAGTCGCCTAGGTCTGTGCTATGTCCTCCCTCCGAACCTGGTCTTACGTCGTACTTCATAAAGGCAAGACAGCTGCACCCACACTACTTAGGTAGACACAATATGTGCTAGAATCTGTATTTCAAGACTGGCGATAAAGGATTTGAGTTTCCTTCAAAAACGTTCTATTACCTAGAAGACTGGGATGTAATACTTCCACTGGTGAGCATATTTAATGTCATGTTATTATCTGTTCCCTTGAAAACTATTTGAAAATTATCTGTGCTAACAGCACACATAGGCCTCTTGATATTTGAGACAGATGAGTTTAGGCGAAATAATTCAGGAAGTTTCCCGTACGCCAAGTTAAAAGTGTACTTTGAAACTGTTAAGTTATTCTGAGTATGTCAAATGCCTTTCAACAACTTCAATTAAATGAACATACTTTGAAATAACATAACAAATATTAGGTGTACTTTTGTTTTCTCCACGACCTATAATACGAAGTAGTATTCCATTTCATCCATAAATTGGACATTGACATTTCAACGGCAATACACGTTTTGAGGTGTGCTTAAACCCAAGCAAATAATTAACAAATTACGGCCTATTTGCGCGTATCCTTCTGAAAAGAACAACTTGAAAGGTCGGTTAGTAACAAAATGCGTAAATTAAAACACAATTGTTTATTATCATTTTATAAAAAAACACCTCTAATGATCTTAATTAAAATACCATGTGTTTAAGATAATTAAATGACTAATGAAATGTATACCTTGGATTCATAGCATCCTTTCATTATGATTAATGTTAACAAATTGGTAGAATTGGGAAATCAATCACAAAATAATTGAAAAAGTTATAACCTACGTCCATCCGGAAGAAGTGCTTTTTAGTGATGAAAGAACATAAAAACGTTTTCTCTTTATAATATTATGCGTATAATAAAATTTAAATGTTTAATTTGAAGCGAGTTACTATATGAAATATCTATAGGATTATTCCAAAGATATAGTAAAATGTCGTGCTACTATTAAGTGCTTTTTCTTAGTAACTCTATTAATGCCAGCAATGGTAGTCGTAGACAACAGTGGCATTTGCTGAAAAAATCAACAGAAAGGAGCTGTTCGTGTTTCCCTTGTTGAAGACTACAAAGGAAGGGTTCGTTTATGGGGGATGCTAATAGAAAGGGTTTCTCCTTTTAGATGCTTTCACTGAATTACTTCGAAGGGCCTTTTGTTTGTCTTCTATTTACCTGGCTTACAGGACACATTCTTGTTACGAACAATTTATATACTTTGAAGTGATTTATAACTTTTATGGCCCTAATTTAGAAAGCACGCATGAGCTGGGTTCACATTGAAAACGAAAGGAAATGATGTACAGATCATTTTGAAGGCACGTTCGAAACGAAAGCTTAGTTTTTAATCTACAGTTACATTACTTTCTCTAATTTTCTTAATTTTCATATAACCTCTACAAAATATTATTGCAGAGGCTTATTAATTTGTCTAGTACAAATTAGTTGTGATAAACGTTTGTATTAATAGCTTAATTACACATTTTGTTACACGTATAATGGGGATAGCGTGTTGTTTGTTGTTGTTGTTTGTAGTGTTTAACGCCCGCTTTTACTACTACGGCACCGCAGGCGGAATGGGGATAGCGATAACTCAATTGTTTAAATGTGTGTCGCTATTTACTGCGTGAAATTTCATGCTCGTACAAAAAACATTAACAAAATTCCTTCTGAATGAAGAGGCTATTCCCAGAAAACTCAAGATACGCATTTTATTTGATATGTGAATATCTGAAGTACTTAATAATTTTTTAATCAAAATTGTTGAGAAACATTAAAAAAAAAAAAGATTTCAAAGAATGTTTCATATAAAGATAGTTTGCGGTGGAGGAAACTTATTAAAAATTTCAGGTGGCATTTGTGAAAGATTCTGAACTTAATTACTAAGCTTTGTATAAAATTAGTAAATTTACTCCACACTTCCTTTTTAACGTATGCTGTTCACAAGCAAACGAGGGACATTTGTTTATATAGGGTGCCTCAAATATGTATTTCCGATGAAATCACGATATCGAATATTTTAGTGGAATGCAATTTTTTGAAGGGCCGTAATATTCAGACTGTGCAAAGGTAACATGATCATTAAGGTTTTAATTGAACGTCGGTATGAATCGATGAGGTGGATTCTATTTCATATTAATTGATATCGAATTCAGATTTTAAATAAAACGATTTAAATGTTATTAAGGTACAAGAAGACCCTGCCTTCTGGAACTACTGAGTACTGGCAGAGAACTTACAAATTACTTTCTCAAGGATGTGTTTTTCTTGTTTTCCCCTTGATATTTAGACGAATGCCTGTAATACCGTCCTCTCATTCCTAGCATCTTTCAGATGTGCTTACAAGCTCGAGGTGTACAGCGGTGCCGGACAGACGGCGCAGATGTTTGCGCATTGTCAAATAGCTGTTCTCGGCAATGGGTGGCGTTGTGTAGTCGCTGTCCTATCGTGCAGAGGACGCTTGTCAACCCTGCCCCGGGAGTGATGGTGGTTACCCGGCGGGTCCTGGCGCTGGGATGAAGATCTCTCAGCGCTTGTTAGAAATTTCCGTTCTTTTCTGTGCCCCGTCTGCCTGCGACCCTGTGGTCTCCTGCGGATTCCTCACTTCACTTCTCCCCCCTGAGGGCTGTTAGCCGCAGTAGATATGTGGATGTCGCAGTGCGCGAGGTGTTTCCCTTCGTTGTGTACCCTTTACTCAGTACCCTTTGTTAGTAACCTTGATATATCCCAAAAATTCTTGGTTTGTGAAACTACTTTAAGACAACGCGAACTTCAATTTCGTTAATTTTTACATCCTCTACTGTATTCCCGGCTTTATGCTACCGCCCCTAGGTTAATGTGTACTTTTAACTCGCAAAGCGAAAATTGGCGTCTTCTTTAAGGAGCAAAATAACTGCTGCAAAATTCCACATAAGTCACCTTCCGTCATTAATGCGTTTCTCGTTAGAAATACCTACACGTATTTAATAAAACTTTGCTGGTGTCCACACACTCCTGTAATCTCAAAGGAAATCTGTCATGCCTGTTCAGCAGATGATGTCTTGCTAAACATAAACATGTCAAAGGATGGGTATGCGAGTGTTTTCATATTTCTTTTATTTCACAGTGTTATTTTTAGGGGGGGGGGGGGGAGGAGGCGGTCAAAAGGATGCTGTGTAACTTCAGCCAGCTTGCAGCAACAGGAAGGCAAAAACCAGTTTAGTATTTTAACAAGATCAAAGAAACTTGCAAGCCTACTGTTCTTTAAACGTAACTTCATTAAAGGACTTCACTGTAGTCTGTGTGCCAAGCAGTTCATTATCGGTTTATCTTTACTTCTTGTTTGAGTTTACGTAAGTAAATGTGAAATGCACGGATATAAAAGTTTGGTTAAACAGCACCGAGTGAGATAGCTCCATAGTAACATGTGAGGCACACATTGGGAAAGATCTGGGTTTGAATCCCGTCAAATGCCGACTCTAACCTCGGGTTTTTAGTTGCTTTCCTTGGTCGGTTTGTCATCTCCTTTCCCTCATTTCCCGTTTATTCTGTTTCCTTCTCATCTTCCAGGTATGCTTCTAGATTTCGTGGCGTATGGCCGTACCGGACAGATAGCGCGGATTCTTGTTCAGAGGAAAGAGCACATTCCCTGGACACTATAGAAGGCTCCTTGGCCGCCGGGTCGTACATCCCCCCTCCATAGGCAACTCCAGCAGTGAGGCAGGTCTTCGAGCCTGGAACTCTTACGAGCTTCTGCGCGTCCCTGTGGCATGTCTGCCTGCGGCCTGTAGCACCGTGTGGTTTGTTCATTCCATCCCTCCCTACCGGGGGTGGTAGCCACAATAAACCTATGTAGGTCGTAGTGCACGTGTTCCCCTCGATTGTAAATCTACAGCTATGGTAAACAGCGCTTCTGGTATTTTCATTCAAACTAAACAGGTATAAGTAGAATTTGCCCCTAAGGTTCGTAAGCGAAATCATTTAATGTCTTCGTTATGCTTGGAAAGCTGGTCAATTATGGCAGACGTAAAATTTAATGGCCGCTGATAGCTGACCATTACTATTCTATTTCCTGTTGTGCAAATAAATTTTGTGGGCGCAAATTATGTGTATATCGCCGGCTTTACAGCGTGGTTTCACAGCGTGTTCAACTACACAACACCACAAGGCGTGGCAAGCCTATGATTGGATTTTGTGTTGAGCCACCCGCCATTAAATTTTGCGTCAGTCATAAATGACTTCACTTCATGTGGGTATTCGGACGAACCTTAGAGACAAATGTATTTATACTTGTTTAATCATAGGGAAAAGCCGTGTACTCATGTCCTTCTAGCATAAATGTGTACAAAAAGACAATACATGTCGTGTGCAGGAGACGTGCATGCTCCAACCAACAAAGAATGCTCAGTGAGACATTCACAAACTTGCCGTGTACTTCACTGAACGAAATGCCCCCGATGGACACAAGTTTGTGGAATTTTCTGTACATTTAAACAAAGTGATGTTCTTGAGAAACGTTCATCGTCTATAGAGGACCCAGTGTGACCGTCTTTTGAAGCTTTTGCTAATAAAAATGCATAGGTAGGTTTACTTCTACATAAAACAGATCTCATTTATGGCCTCAAATGAAAACATGGAACTATGTTTCGCTAAGTATAAAATATTTAAGGATAAATATGACTGAAAATTAGAAATTCTGAACTAATAAAGTTGGTTTTTCTAAATTTGTACCGTAGGTGTAATGTAATGCAAACATGTTAGAGCCTAAATTTCACTCGCTTGGCTGTAATAGTTTAGAAAGTATGACCAAATTTTGTTTATTTTTTGTTACGTGACCAAAAACGTCCCTTGCGACAAAAAAGTTTGGTCTAATATTTCAATGCTGGGTTCAAAATATATTTATTTTTAAAATTGCTTCTCTGTGTCTCCTTTAGTTTCAGCTTCAATATTTTTAAACTTAAAAATAGTTGTTGTTTGTTTGTTTGTTTTTTTTTTTTTTTTTTTTTTGCCTAAAATTGTAATTCTTTGTTTGAAAATTGAAACTATATGCTTAAATACATATATCAGTGTCACCGCCTGCGGTGCCGTAGTAGTCATGAGAAGATAAAACTGGCCACACAAGACATACTTTAACAAAACCTTAGTGATGCAATTTGAGACAAAAGCGTAAGAGTTCTAAGGCTTTCACGGCCGGTGTCAATACTAGATGCAATAATATTACAAGCCCGGTTAATATTATTGCATCTAGTAAAAGCGTAAGAGTTTGTAAAAACTCAGCATGGAGACGTAGAATAAGAAATAACTAAAAAAAGACTTGATCTGTAACAGCCCACATTAATTTGTCTACCCAGTAACGTGTAATGTTACGATATTCGACAAATTTAATATGGGTTAGTTTGTCCTTGGAATAAAATGAGTTGGTGCGGAATTGATAGACATGTATTTTCGAGTTTGAAGTAGTGAACAGGCTGACAGCATTGGGATGCGAAAGATAATGTGCTTTAATCAACAAGTCAAACAAGAGGATAGCAATGACAAAGAAAAGCTTGAATTATTTTTAGTAAAAACGAACATTTGCTCTGAACCCGGAGAGGAGCTAAGAAATTAGTGAAGTGTTTTGTGCTGGGTACAGCTTTATACATACTTATAGAGCGGAGAAGTGGATGTTGCGAAAAGGTGAAGAAAGAAAAAAGAACAACTGGAAGTGTACGTGAGGACAGCAGTGGTAAAATAAAAACCTAGTTAATATGCAGATATGTAGAGAAATGCGGAATAATAGGATCAACGGATGATGCTGGTTTTCCAGTATATATATTATTATACTTAGTAGTAGCAGCAGCAAATATGAAATATTAATTTACATGGTAGTAAACTCCGATATTATATTTCCATGGTGAAAAACGCGAGGCTGAAATAGCTCGCCTTTTCGTATACAAAATGTCTTAAGAGTGTTTTGGTTTATTTTAATTGATGCGTTGCTCACATTCAGTTTGCAAAGAAGATTTTTTGGAGTGATGGAAGAAGGTTTTACTTAAAGTTCAGCCCTCTCGAGGAAATTAATACCTCTTGGCTTTGCTTCTCCAGATGAGTACAAGTATTGAAACATGAAAGGATTTTCATACTCTTTAGAGTTTAATGAAAAAAAGGCTTAAAAGAAGAGTTCTTGAAAGTAATCCTACCTTCAGCGATTCCAACATACTTCCTATAGCAACGTCAGAAAATTAGCAATAATCACAGATAGTGTCCAAGTAAAAGTAAGCGGATTTCATACCTACGCTCACTTAATTAGACTTTTCAGCGTCCTACGTACAAATTAAATTAGCACCAAAAGTACTTAGTGATTGTTTTTTGTGAGGGTAGCGCGTCTGCCTCACGTTCATGAGGTCCCGCGTTCGAATGTCAGAGTGAGTTGACAGAATGACAACTTCCGGAGGACTTAGCATCTCGACCGAAAGACGATCTTTTGTGCCTATGGCCCTGATGGGGCGCCCCCTTGGAGGATCGATGAGGTGAATGGATCCGAAGGGCGGCTGTAACGTTGCCACGATAGAGCAGGGCGCAGGGTCCCTACATTTCCCAGTTAGAAGCACCCTGGCGGAGGCTAGCTCAGCTCGATTCCGCCCCACTCCATCGTGTCCGTACTCCCAAGTGGAGCATGGGACTCGGAAGCCGGCTCCCCTCACCCCCTCGGGCTCGTGCCATCCCATGGGGTCCCGAAAACCACTCGACTCCCCTTCCGATGCGGGGGACGATATTTCTAGAGCGCATTTGTTCCCCCTGCCGTGCTGCTGCAGCAACGCTAGCCGACGCTTCCAATCCTGTAAGAAACCTAACGGGATTAAGAGTGAAGGGAAATGATTATTAATCAAACAAAATGGAAGGACAGGAAATTCGGAGGATATGGAAGTCCTTCCCAACATCCGCCTGGCGACCCGCGAAAACCTCCGAAAAAACATGCGTCAGGAAGGTGGCTACGGGGATCAAACCCGCGCTCTCCCGAATGTGAGTCACAGGTGTTACCGCCTGAGCCATCCCGCTCGCTTAGGGTCACTTACCCAGATAAGGCTTTTTCAGGGTTTTTCTGTAAAGATGAACGGTGGATCACTTTAAGCTCTGTGCACTCCAGGCTCATTTGAGCATTATTTCAACCATTTCATTCATTAATCATCCGATATGACCTACCGGCTAAAAGGTGTTAAGATATTACACAAAATAAATTATTTTCGCTACACACATATTCAATCACCCAGCATTTGTGGGTATTGTTCACTTTATCTACTACTTACCAACAATAGGCAGAGAAAGTGCTGCATTCTACCCAAAAGCTCCATTTAGAGGTTTCGCTGCATATAAACAATTTGAAGTCCTCTAAACCGAAACTACTTTTTCGGAAAAGGTCCGCGTGCATGTAGACTAGGTTTCACAGGGATTGATGCATTAGGGGAGCTAAAATGGCTGAAGGAACTACTGGATACAGGATTTGCTTTTTAATTTTAGAGCTGTACCCCTTCACATGAGTCGAACAGAAGTAGCAGTCATTAAGGAACTATTTTGAGGCAATCAGAAGCAAGTTCAAGGGACATAAGAGAGCACAACATTGACCTAAAAGGGTAAAAACAATGAGCTTTCAACAGAAAAACGTGACGCTATAGTTAATTTACACAAAGCAGGACATAATAGCGAAACAAGAACACGTTTCCTTGCGAAGTGTCTAATATCTTTGAAGAGAGATTGAGCACTATTCGTATCAAAATCGGAAGACAGTAAATGTGATCTCTTAAAAAGAGCACTCATGTGGGTAGCTAAAAGCAACCATTTGAGACACAACTACCGTGAGTGTCTGGACATGAGGGGGGAAAAAAGCTTCTGGATGCAGACCTTAAGGGACACGGGGGCTAAAATTTCAGAGTTCTGTAATATGTAAGCTACTGACTTAAATTTTGCGTAAGCTATAAGTAGGCCTCTAGTAAGCTGTGTAGCAAGTTTCACATCTATATGATTGCTGCTTATAGGCCTATTAATTATTTTATCAATCAATCATATAAAATATTGCTCATTTTCAAAACACACCTGGCGTCATTATTTTTAAGTAGGTTTTAAATGTTATGTGTTTCTTATGTGTTATAATTATGAGTACAAAATCACCAAAGAAATACAGGCAATCAGTCAACACGAACTTCTGCGGGTAAACCAGAATTGTTTTCGGAGATACAGGGAATGCACTTGCGTTGAAGGTCATCAATTTCAACATCTGATGTGATGCACGTAAGCCTAATGCAAGTTAGTACAGTAGTCCGTGACTTGCCGGCCCTTTACGCGTAAATCTGGCGGAAGGCGCGCCGGTCCTCGCCCGGTTCCTTGCCGCTGCGAGGCGGTCCGGCCGGTCTAAAAACGCACGGCATATACTCGATACATGGTAAATACTTTCTTAATGAACTAAAACTCATATTCTGCTCCAACATAAAGCTTTCCAGATGAAACCGAAAGTAATGAAATTTGAGAGGAACCAGACAGGATGTGTAGGTGTTTATCGTGACTACAAAGATAAGCCGTGTCTCTTACCAAAGAGTGTTTGACATTCCTACCTCGCACAAATAAACATAATGACTAGGCTGCGCGCAATCTTGCCCTACCTTCGCAACCCCAAACATCCGGTGTCCTCGGTTTTTACTATAAAGGCCTTAAAAGTGGATTATCATAAATCTGGTTTTCTTATCCTGACATACCAAAACTATAATGCTGAAGTACTACAGTTTAAACAATTGTGCATAATTGTCAAAACATAATATTGCACGCCTCCGAAACAAACGTGTGTGAGATGCTCTGCAGTCTAGAGGAGTAAGGGGGGACAGTACCAAATGGTAGCTCACGATTATGTTATACATAAACCTACCATCTACATTATCGCACAAAGTTAGTACCCCATTATTGCTAGGTCAAGGGTATGTTTTCTAAAGCCTTTTTAGTATGACGAAAGTCTAGCCGTAATCCTTCTCAGATAACCCTAGATATTGATGTCAACACAATCCTTATAGTCACACTCTCGTGAGAGGAACACAGTATGAGAAAATTAAAATAAAAACTGATACCTGTTAGGAACCTTCTGACTAAATTTGATTTCAACTTGCTAAAATGCTCTAAAACCATTCAAACTTTGGAAGGAGGGAATTTCATCACAAAGTATTGTAAATAATGAAGCTTGCAAAAAGGCATACCTGATGTGATGGAACTAGAAAGAAGTTGTGTGGACTTCGTACTATTACTACGAGACATTGCTGCTTACCTATAACAAAACAGAAAAATGTCGTTAGAATATAACTGCAATGTTTGCATCTGAATTAGAAACCTTATCATACTTAGACTTAATTAAGCTACCTATATCCCACCTCCGTAGCGCAGTTGGTAGTGCGCCTGCCTCTG
Organism: Tenodera sinensis; assembly: GCA_030765045.1. Lineage (NCBI taxonomy): Eukaryota > Metazoa > Arthropoda > Insecta > Mantodea > Mantidae > Tenodera > Tenodera sinensis. Next base: position 71,270,151 of record CM060962.1, on the reverse strand, counting down.
GAGCGGGGAACCCGGGTTCGATACCCGGTACCAGCATGGGGATTTTATCCCCGCTGGGAGGTCTGGCACGGAGTGCACTCAGCCTCGTTAGTCCTCGGGGGACTAATTGAGGAGCTACTTGATGGAAAAGTAGCGGCCCCAGGTCGTGAAGACCGCATAACTGGCCGGGAGGGATCGAGACGCTGACCGCTGACCACGTACCACCCTCCAGTACTGCACCCCACCAATGACGCTGTAGTGGGTCGAGGTGGGGGACGCAGCGGCTGGGCGGTAAGGCTTGGCTCTTCATGGACTGTAGTGCCGGGGCTTAGTTTTTAGTTTTATATCGCACCATTGTTAGCCTAAAAAGTTATTGAAGATTAAACTATTTTAATAAAATAAATGAAACACAACCCATATTTCTATTATCGAAATGTAGCAATTACTTCTGGAGCACATAGCAGGCATTCGTGCAGACACTTTTATGCCCTTAGAAATCCTGAGCCCTCCACTAGGTGAAAGGGGCATCGATGTCATTCACAGGGACTCAAACAGGCACACGACAGAGTAAAATTGTACGAGTTTCCGAAACCGAGGGCGATCTTCAATTTTAAAATTGATACTTAGATGCATCTTATTCAAACCAATTAAGTCCTTACTGTTGAGGAGATATGCAGCAAAGTTAAACTGTAAAGTTTGCAGTGTTTTAGAGAGAAGTCCTTGAAATTAAAGCTAACGTTCTAAGTATAAACATGAGGTACTAATATGACAAGGTTCGGAGGTGAAACTTAGCACCTCGACCTATTGAAGATCTTTCGTACCTATGCCCCTGATGGGACCCTCCACGGGTGGGGTAAGGTGAGAGGAGAAAGGAGACGACCGAAACAAGAAGGCACGACAGCAGAGGGCATGTTCCCAACAGTTTTTCAGATATAGACTTGCCGGCAGTAGCTCGTACAATCAGATCTCCTCACCTGCAGGCTTACACATCCCATTGGGGGCTCCGGACTCGCAACCCACCACTGATTCGGAGGACGAAGGCAAAACACCGAACACCTTTCCATGTAAAGAGTAGTTTGGGGTAAGGAATTTTCTTGAAAATTGTGTGGCACCCTTGGAAAATGCTGAATTGAACCACCTAATAGTTATTCATCAGAAATGTCGTTCAGTTGTGTTGTTCACTGACACACCAACTTACACAGGATTTATATAAAAATGCTTTTTATTCTGGAGACTTCAAAACATGTATTTCAAGTGAAATTATGAAATCGAATTTTTAAGATGTAATGCCTGCGACACTTCCTCTTAGTAAAGGTAGGCGATGAAAAAAGTAAAAATATGCCCGTATGAGAGAGTAAATGCGTAATTTTAACTGTAATTAATAATTAGTACAGATAACTCGTAAACTACATTGATAACTAAATGTCAATGATACTTGCATATTAGAACCACAAAGCTGCCTCCGTTTTTGCGGTTCTTAACATAAAGTCTTCCCCCAACATTTAGACTTTAGAAACTGTCTGACACACATACAAGAACATTTATCTCTGACAACAGCATTCAGTTCCTACATTGGATAAGCGCTAGGACACGAAAGCTTTAAACGGACCTCCTTGAGGTCTGTTATCATCAGTTTGTTCGACCTTGGACAGCTGGTCGAAAAACAAAGTAATTTATGTGCAATGCTTCGACCTCAACTTAATGACAAACATTGAGTTTTCTACTAGTATATGCTACACTTCGGCGCCATGGCCGAGTGGTAAGACTGCTCATCCAAACGACCCCTGTTCGGTTCCAGGGGTACGCGGTATCGGCTTCAGTCACAAACGCTGTGCAGATTTCGTCACATACGTTTGTCTCCCTGACATCATGGGGGAGCATGTAGCGTAGGTTTCGTCCATTTTGCCCTAGAATTTAGGTTAGTGATTCCAGTCAAGTCAACCGAAGGAGCTGTAACCTAGAGAATGCACGCACTATGAATGTGATTTTAAACTTACACTTTACTTTTAATGACTTCTCCACTCTTCAACATACCCTGTCATACCAGTCATCCTCCTCCAGACACCGATCACTCAACAATCTATGGTTCTGTTCTCTCCAGGTTGTTCTTGGCCTGCCCAACTTTCTTCTACCACGAGGTGACCATACCAAGAGTCTTATGACGCCTGTTACACTCCATTCTTCTAAAATGTCCATACCATTGAGGAACTCGTCTTTCAATACATTCCGTATCCATCATGTCTCACCTCTTACTTTCCCTTCTTTTTAATCTAGATACTCTAGCACTGCGTCTTTTTTCATTTCCACTGCCAAAATTCTAGATTTTGTATCCATCAACCAATGTCCAACCCTCAGGGATCGGGACGCTGATCATCCTCCAGTACTGCACCCCACCAATGACGCCTGTAGTGAGCAGAGGTGGGGGACGTAGCGGCTGGGCGGCAAACCTTGGCCCTTAATGGGCTGTTGCGCTAGGGGTTTTAATGTCCAACCCTCAGCACCATAGGCCAAGAGTACTTTCCACAACAGCCTTAAACATCCTCTTCTTCGTGTGATTCAACATGATCCTACTCCACAATACTTCGTGCTTTCTATTTCAGTTTCTCCAATAAGTATTACTAGAATTTTTTAACAGTTGTCATAGGGAGAGCTCTCGTCCACTTCCTCAAACTACAAGGTATTCGATTTTTCTTATACTTAACCGTAATCCTATTTCAAAGGCATTCAGATATACTCTCATCACTGGTATCACCTCATCACGACGTCACATCTATATAAATGGTTTGATTTTAGCGAGTTAATATTTTGCTTTAATTATACCAAAGTGAACCACCGCAGTTCAGTAAACTCCTGATATACATAAGCTGTTTTTTAGTAAACACTGGAAAGATTAAAGCACCTCTTCAAAATAAATAAAACATGATTGAGGTGGAATATATAAGCAGAACTAGCCCAGAAAATCAGAAGAATGTTTAATATTTCCAGTTATTGTGAAAGAGATGGAAACGTGATGGAAACTGCTACTGTTAGATTAATTTAAAAATCTAATGGTTTACGTCAATTCTGAAAAGAATTGCAAAGCGTTTAGCCAGAAATATTTATTTAACACGAAATGATTAAGCAACGCATTGATGGCGATGGTATGTTCTCCCTTTGACGTTACAGGTTTAAATTCAATTATATACATACTTAAACCTTCACTGCATTCGTTCACTGATGAGCTAAAGAAATAAGTGTTCTGGTTCTGTGATTTCTGAATCTTGTAACTCTATGTCCGTTAGTACTTTGAATAAAATGTTATTCACATTGTTCACACACGTGACCAGCGTTAGATGGTTACGGGAGAAAAATAAACGCAGGGATGTATTTAAGCATTCCGTATACTGGTTTTATTTACTGACGGTCTACGTGACAGAACAGGTGACCTCCATTCCCATTGTATTTTTTTCCGGGGCCTGTCGCACTGTGGTGGTAGTGATGGTGGAGCAAAGAAACTGCAGCATAAAGACGGAAGGGTGTGCATGGATGACGTCACTGGGGAAACGGTGGTGCGCAAGTCAGGGGTGGGAAGGGCTCCCCCAGTCTGGCTAGGATTAGGGGGTTGGAAAGCGAGACCAGACGCGACTGTTGAGGTAGGTTCAAAATACCGAAGGATTTTGCGCACTACTCCACCAGATGGCAGGCAATTCTGGCGTCGGTATTCAGGAGACAGCAAGCCCACAAAAGATGTTCTAGTCGTTTCAATGGACCTGGGGGAGGTGCCACTGTATAGAGCATTAAGATAATTTCTATACCACAATCCTGAAACTAAGGCAACATTCCCGCTGCCAGTGGCGGCTCTTGAACTTAAGGGGAGTTAGCACTAAAACTACTAGTTTCTGCAAAATTCGGCCAATTTAGCTGACAATTTTGTAACATTTGTTCAAGCTTAAAGCTAATGTTCATCGTCCGATGTATCTAGTTGACATAATGCATGTATGATTAATAACTTTGAAATTTTAAACTTTTAATTTTCCATGGAACTTCTCAAGTACAGTTATTTACAACCAGAGGTTAAATTTTATGTAACATAACGCTTCCTGAAACAATAAAATATGCTGAAACACTCTTCAATTTCATAAAAATAGTTCGTCTATTACAGTTTAACCGAAAGATAACCCCGGTATCAAATAAAGGCATTTTAGATATTTACATCTGCCTTCAAACAATTTACACTAAAAATCGGATAAAAATTAAGCAAATATTCTCATTAAAATGGCAAAAATATAAGAAAACTATGTTACGAGAAAAACATGTTTTAAACTTTCACGAGCTACTGGCAAGTCCGTTTAAAAGTCGTAATTGGGCATTTAAATCGCGAAAACCATAAGCCAAAATTGGTTCCTGAATATAATTTTGGGAATTTCTCCCATGAGAAATTTAAGAAGCTGTGTCCGCAAATGTAGTCCAAATTCAGTATGGAGTCCTGTAATGGTAGATTATAATTTGTGTGGCGTAAATCTAAGTTCCTCAACCAAGAAAACATCAGTCCGCAGTGGCAGCTTCAGCATGAACAATTTCTCCATTCCATATCAAACTTCTCCGACCAAAGAAAATGATCATTGATGGCGGTCGCTTCTGTACTTAAAGATTAGAGAGGACGTAGTTCGTATTGTATATCACAGTCCTCCTATCAAGGCACGCTAGAAATAGCTGACATGTTTGCCCTTAAGACACAACAATTGCACTCATAAGCTGAGTGATCAAACACTAATTTGTACTTACTTCTTTCTTACCTTTTTTTTTTTTTTTAAAAAAAAAAAAAGCTTATAGAACTTCTTTCCCTGATTACCCTCCCCTTATGTAGGTTTTACAAGCCAGCCTAGAGTCAGACGCCTATTGGGGAGCAGAGGGACCTCTGGACCAGACAGTGAAGACTTGGAAGCAGGCCAAGCACCAGGTATGATAGTGAGGAAGAGGATGATATGAAATGCAGGCGAAATGGATGGTGATAATGGAGTAGTTGGTAGAATGAATGGTGGGGAAATGGAGAACCCGAAGAAAACCCGCCCAAGCGCCGCTTCGTCCACCACGAATTCCACATGCGGGTCCCGCCTAGGTGGTAGGCGAGCGGTCAAACCACTCAGCCATTATACTTCCAGACTCAGGGAAGGATGAGGAATAATCCTGGCTGGAGAAACATTCCTACCCCCTGCCGGGAAACGAACCCGGAACCCCTTGCACGGGGCCAGCCAAGCTTATTGAACTCTAGAATAAATTCAACGAAACTGTTTGAATACTTCATATTTATCATAGCTTTATTAAAATGTATTTATGTGCAGAAGATTCAGAAACAGAATTACTTTTTGTTTCTTTTTCCAAATTTCCAGAATTTTATGCACCTACTTATTCCATTCTTTAATTGAATAATTCATCAGGATAACATTACAACTAACAAAAAGTAATACATTTTACAGAAAAAAAATAAACAAGCCGCTGATAAGAGAAACTTTTACTGCTTGTATTCTGTTAGCTTGTTTCTTTTTATCATTGTTTTCAATTGAACACTATTTGAACCACCGCTCTGTTAATTCATTTCGTGCATTTTATTAGCGTCAAATGTCTCAGGGAAAAAGCAAACCCCTCCGTGATATGTTGTAGTTCTTTTCCAAGACACTGCACGAAATAAATATAAACAACACTGCAATCAATTCTGGACCCAATAATTGCTAATTATTAGCAATAGCGTTTAACTATGGGGTACCGTTAAAAAGAGTCAATAAAAATAAAAGGCTATAAGTAAATCTTGGTGACCGCAGATCTAGCAAAGCACAAACAGTATAAGTTTTCATATCAATTTCTCGTTTTATTTTGTAGAATTTACTTGGACCTTTTAAAATTACACCTCCATGCTTAACTACTCTGCTACACACCAGGTTCTATCTTAATCATTCATACGGTGTATAAATTAAGTTTCTATGCTTAAATGTTAAAAATCGCTTGTGGTTCTTTATGGTTTTATTTTTACAAACATCACAAAATGTAGAAAATTAATCAAACTGTACCCGCTTGTCTAATAGCTGTAATATAAATTGTACACTTAATGAGGTAAATGATAAGATCTAGGGGGAAACTTGCTATCAAATTGTATGAAAACGAAAATTGGCTCTGAAACGCTACGTTAGACGCATACGTATACCTTTAACTGCATGTATAATAAAAAAGAAAGAAAAAATACGAGCAATGTCATAACGTCAAATTTTTAAAATGTATCCTGACTTTGAGGTAATTTCCGAAAAGAACCCTTTGTTTCATGGCCAACGGACTATTTTGTGAGCCGCTGGTATATATTCAAGACGTTTTACGGTCATGAAATCATTTTTTGCATATACGTTTTGTGACCAGCTGGCACATAAATTATTACACAATTGGCTTCAAGCTATCCACACTCAAAACATTATCACTACAAAGAATATAGACATCAGCGACTGGGTAATTGATGGGTAGGTAAACATTATCTGGTGAGTGTTGTCTGCAAACGCCAACAGACCGTACGAGGGATAGGATAGTTGTGACCCGCGACGTCTCTGCTTTTCGCCCTGATTTAAATGATTAGAAATTCCTATGCCATGAAGCTAATAGAAAGATACACCTTCATATTTTGTTAAAAGTCTATTCAAGAGAGAACATCCTACGGATTAGCTTTCAACACAAGTCACTCTGTATTTCGTATATGCTGGGAGTCACTGTAAATCTCTGACAGAATATTTCTTCCCTTCTTCCAACAACTGCTAACATTTACACAAAACAGTCTACTCTGCAAGTTAATTAGCAGATCAATAAAATGCCTAGCCGTTGTTGGTTCTACAAGTAAGCCCGTTGCAAGTAACCGTTATGATTAATAACACTCCACCTCAACATTTTTCTTAATAGGGTTGTTACTCGAAAGATCGCATTGAGATGACAATGACGGCTGCAGCCAAGCCTACCAGACGCTGCTCGACCGGTTTTCTTTGCAGTTTGCAGATTCATTCTTACTTGACCAGCCAAGTGGAAAGCGAACTCTACACTTTCCATGCGTTTCATACGCACTTTATGTAGGGTTATTCTGACCAAAAACATCCAACGACAAATGTCTTCAGGCACACGCACCATCCATTGTCACTACTCATAATCACCATTATGTCTGACATTATTCAGGTTCTCTCGATAAGCTTCTTCACAGCACTAACCTAACAGTTTAAAGGGAAAACCAAGGTTCAAACGTTATCGGGAAGATTAATACTTTAAACTCTGGAATTCATGTTTCATTTGGAATTCAACTTCAGGTTGTAAATGACTTAAAACTAATTGCACCGCATGGCCATTTTCAAACCCTACATTGACATGCTAAAAAGACTAGGAATATTTAAACCACTATCATCATCGTCATTAGCTCACAACTAGAGCCAGGATTTTCATCTAAAATGTTTCAAAAATGAGAAATAAAATAGCTATTCTTAAATACCAACTAACCAATAAAAAGTAACCTAAAACCGAGACTTCTTAAGTTTACTAAAACTAATGTACAGAAACTTATCAATTAATATATGCATGGGCAAAAAAAGTAGGTATAAGAATGATATGACGATTTAGAAAATTTATTGGAATAGACTTGTTCCATGTGTTTTAATTTTTTTTTTTTTCGGAATCTTACAAGAAAAGTAAGAAAAATATTTATGACGTAAGTCTATCAAAACTATAGCATATAACTCCCATTAGTTCCCAGGTTCGATTTAAAAAACTCACTAACAATGAAAAAAACTTCGCACTCTATGACAGCAACCTGGCTACACACTTATTAATGCAAAGGAAAAATGACTTTACCAGCTGTCTTAGGCCTGGAACGTTTCCTTCCCAAATATTCAATTTCACATATAATGAGTGTGCACATGAACGTCGGCAGACTTTTTTCCAGGGGGGGGGGGGCAAATGTTAGAATTTTGCAATCAGATAATATTAATTCATTATTTTGTTGTCAAAAGTTATAGTGTTTGTTGCGGATAACCATATAAATTTGCGCTAAATAGAAATTGTTCTTTACATAAAAATTAAAATAAAAGTTTAATAGTCAGCACATTAAGTTCATTAATTTCCAAGGGGGGGCCGCGGCCCTCCCTTGCCCCCCCCCCTTCGCGACGCCCATGAGTGTGCACCACCAGTGGTGTCGAAGAGATTAAGAATGGACGTTAAGAAGAGGCGGCCGATGATCATGTGTTAATGTGTTAGAGCACAATATAAAAATCCCATCAATATTAAGCCTATTCCTAAGCCTATATAGAATGCGAGCCATTATGAAAACAAAACGGACGAAAATATACTTTGTAGCGCTCTCTGTGGAATAACACGAGCCACCACAGCTAGAGTTGCTATACGGTATCAAGTGCTGAATAGAGTTCAGCTCCTAAGATCTCACTCAGAGAGAAGGCACGTTACTGTGAAATTTCGACTGCGCATGCTCTGTTGGGCTTTCCTCCTTGCCGGCTATGAGTGTGCTATGATTCACGCAGCCACTCTGAGCATTGACTTTAGGCTGCTGTGCTAACGATGGATTCTTTTCTTTTTCTTTATTTTCATCCCTAAGTTCGCGCTGTGCAAGCAACATAGCAAATTCAGTAGATGATCTATTAAATAGACCCTTTTTAAGTAGATTTTTTGAGAACATGACATCTACTAACTGAGTAGACCTACTCTAAATTTAAATCTAAGTCAAAGGACCAGGTATAGGCAGCGGCCCATAAAAAATTGAAACATTTTTTTTAAAAAGTCGGTACACTGAGCTTTTAGGCATATTATATACTTTAATACAGAAGTATATAAAAAAAACGCATCTGTGGGTGCGACGCTCGGAATGCACTCGCAATTTTCCTTTCCAAGTTATTTAGAAACAGTGATGCCTGGGGTAGAGGGGTAGTGACAGATTTTGAACATAGTAATACATTAATAAAGAAACATAGTGTAAATAATGATATAAAGGGTCTACTTCATCTTAATGCATTAGGTAATGCTAATATCGCAACAATATTGAGCTGTGCCTATCATGACGAGATAGTAAAACACAATCAGCAGATAGGAGAACGTTTTTGTACTCTCCAACATAAATGATTTTATCAAATTTTGTGGTGATTTCGAGCTGACTTTTAGAGGATAAGATAGTAAGTTTGAAAAGTCAAGGTGTCTTATTTTTGATAGGTTTAACTTGTGATATAGACAGTGGAATAAAAAAAAACATGTACCAAGTGATGAGTTTTTTAAGGGGATTTCAAAATCCAGCTAAAATGAGCTGTCGGATGTGTTGGAATCTTGTAAAGTTATGTCGGGAAAAAGAGCATTGTAGCGCATTGATACATTTTTGCACCAGCCGCCACTAACGCCACTACGTAAAAAAGACTGTCGGTAAGAAAAGTGCCATCTAAGTATAGATACGAAGAAAGCGAAGCAGCATTAGAAATGCAGTGAAATTGCAATCGTGGACAAGAAAAACATCTAAGCCTAAATATGAAAGAAAACAAAGTAACAGCTGAAAGGGAAGTGAAATCCAAATAACCTGCTAGCCGTATTGAGAACAGAAGTGAAGATAAGGAAAATGTCTTTTAAACCTAGTTACGAAGGAAAACAAAGCAGCATCGGAAATGGATTACGATAGCAGCTTCGCACTTTCAGCATTGTGATTACGTAACGCTATAGGTATCGTATGTCTTACGAGGAATGCTTTCCCCACACGTTAAAATATGCTTACGAGAAGACCTCAGGCTGACCTTGGTGCTTATTCAAGGTCATCGCTGCCTTCGGTTGATGAATGAAATTCGTTATTTTTAGCACAATTGAGGTGCGTCAGTGCCTGAGGCAACCTGGCAGTAGACTTCACCACTGTAAACAATAAGGATTTAAAACAGATTGGAACCAGATTCACTTACGTTAACGAGCAGAATATCAGAGTGCATCCAGCAGCTGATACAGCTACAGTAGGTTCAGAGAACTTCTGTTTTAATAAAACAACAGTAATCTACCAAAAATTAAAACAAATTCCTGTCATTCTTCTGTTTAATAAACAATGAGCAAGACTGAAAACTTCAGCTTTACTTTTTAAGCAACTATGATTTACCTTCTCACACAAGATCTGCAAATCAATTTCATAAATACGATCGGCTTAGAAAGTACCTAATGTAAATGGCAATAATCGAAATATTTCACTTCTTTTTTGAAACGATAGATAGCAAAATTCTATAAGTATAATGTTTGTAACAGCTTTTGTTGTGCACAAAAGTTCGATAGGGTGAGTATGTAAGAGTTTATACCTGCCAATGGCGGCGCCGTGGCCGAGCGGTTAGCGCGCTCACCTACCACCTAGGCGGCCCGGGTTCGATCCCAGGGACCCGCATGTGGTATTCGTGGTGGACGAAGCGGCGTCAGGGCGGGTTTTCTCCGGGTGCTCCGGTTTCCCCCGCCATCTCATTCCACCGGTGCTCCATCTTCATGTATCATCAGTGTCACCGCCTGCGGTGCCGTAGTAGTAAAAGCGGGCGTTGAACACAACAACAACAACAACATATACCTGCCAATATTTCCTTAATAGTTTAATATTATTGTTACTGTTTTACTATTATTATTATTATTATTATTATTATTATTATTATTATTATTATTATTATTATTATTATTATTATTATTATTATTATTATTATTATTATTATTATTACTACTACTACTACTACTACTACTACTACTACTATTATTATTATTATTATTATTATTATTATTATTATTATTATTATTATTATTATTGTTGTTGTTGTTGTTGTTGTTGTCGTCGTCAGAGCAACGATGTAACCTTATCCCTAGTGATAATCATGTCACCTTGTCGTTTGACCCCAACTACTTCGTGCATGAAGCATTCCCCTTTCATCCATTCAGATAACTAAGCATTAGGGAGGTTTGTTAGTGAGTCCCATTAATGTGTCCTAGCTCGGTGAAAAGTAGGTGAAGGAAGATCCGAAGTTGCATAAGGTTGGGCATAACCTGTTAGCCTCTAGTTCTCGAGGTCGTCGGTTCAATCTCAGCAGAGGACGGTGGATTTTTTTTTTTTTTTTTTTTTTTTTTTTTTTTTTTTTTTTTTTTTTTGGGCGTAAAAATCCTTAGCCTGGTTTCCTTCGGATAGGAAATAGCGCCGTTGGTCCCGTGTCATAGATTTACGACACGTAAGAGTACCTTAAATATGGTTAAGAGGCATCTGAGCAAAATTAAGCTATCTTTCAAGTCCAATATAGAATGGGACGCTGAGAAACTAAGTAGTTAAAGAGCGTCCATAAATAAAACTCAAATTCAAATCGCTGGTATAGAGGGAGAGAAAGGGAAAGAAAGACAGAGGGATTTTGAAACGCAACAACGCGAACAGAACCACTTCCCATGCTTAGACTAGTAAAATAGTTTTATGTACACATTATATTAATAATTACGACATGAAAGATAAGTGTACCTGTCAAAAAATCTGATGTACAAATTTCTCTACCCTTTATAATTTCACGTAATCCATTATATTATATATAGTACTCTTATAGGGCATAAGTGATTTTTTTATTCACGTTCCGTAGAAGTATTGGTGTAAAACGCGCGTTCTTACTAAACGGCATCAAAGGCGGTAGACCCTAGTGATGTCTGAAATTACAATGGTTAAAATGAAATTTGAGCTGGATACTTCCAGGGCCAAACTCAGAAAACTTCTCGAATATTTGCAGTTATGAGGACCCAGGAAAACCTGGAAAGAAAATCTGAATGGATGGCCATGGCCAAGGTAATCCAAAGCTCGGGGCCGGGCAGCCGGAACTGGCAAGAGAGAAGCCGCGCCCTCGTACTACGTAAATACGATAAGCGCTATCGCCAGATAACAAGAACCTTCTGTATGTTCCTCCTTCTCGAATATTCCAGAACTGTGTGGTAACTACGTAAGCGAATACTCTCGCAAGTCTCGCCCAGTCTCACGGGACTTACATGAGTAAGTCAGTCAGCGAGTGCCTTTCTGGTGCGACGAAAAGCGCTGTTCTTCGAGCGAGTTTGTGGTGACGTGCAGTGCAAGGGATTGCAGACGTCATATGCTCGACTCCACAGTAAGTGAACCATCCAGAGGGAGAGGCTGCGTCGGGCGTGTTTCGTTACGTCACTAGGTCGCGGAAGAAACCGAAGTGAATGTGAAACAGAGTGAAGTGATAGTGAACTGTGGAACTCGTTCACATTAGTGAGCTAACCGTATAAGTTCAGCGAAGTCTAAGGGAAGAATGAACGGGATTAATAGGTAGGTGACAGTGAAAACTGAGTTTAAGTTACACTTCAGAAACTGGGAAGCAACACTTGGAAAATTTAATGGCAGAGATATTCAAGTATGATAATTATGAAGTTCTACATCAAAACATGGTAGGCTGAAAATGTTTCCAATATTTACCTGTCTGTTTGATAAAATTAATCTTTACCAGTACATAGAGATAGGTAAGGAAACGCAATTATATCTAACGATGTGTAAGTAATGTCGTTTTAAGATGTGCGTAAACATGAATACATATGAATATATCTTTTGTACACAACATACTAGGTGCAACGACATGGAACCTATCTGTCTCAGAGACAACACAAGCGGCGCCACAATGGTCCAGATCTGGAATCTCAGCGCTTTAAAATAATAGCGTGTGTCTCCTTCGAGGTCTTTTTGTAAACACAGTCATGACATTGTATGAAGAGATTACAACATGTTATCTTTAAATACGCTGTTCAAGGCCTTTTAACGACGATGTTTGTTGTGGTTCATGGAACTTATTGTCGATGAAGGAAATGCTCAGTCATTCAGATAAATATTTCTAGATACCTAACAGTAAAAAGTATTACATTCCTTTACTCCTAGCTAAAGCCACCAAAAACCTTGATAATTCGTTTTATTAAAAAATGGCATGCTTGAACACAGCTCTTGTTTTCAATCAGACTAATGTTGAGAAAATGTATGCAAAGGTGCACAGAACATCCAGGAATTCGCGCACATTCTATGGACGAGTTGGAGACGAAAAATTATGATACCTACCTCTGCCCTAAATGTAATAGTTTGCAAATATAGCCGTAGAAGGTTAACTAAAGAGAAGGCACGATACTGCATCGTAGTTAGCGCTACGCACTTGTTTTTGTGTTTGTAGTGTTTAACGCCCGCTTTTAGTACATATGGCGCCGCAGGCGGTGACAATGATGACGTATGGAATGAAGATGGAGCAACAGTGGAATGAGATGGCGGGGGAAACCGGAGAACCCGGAGAAAACCTGCTCCAGGGCCGCTTCCTCCACCACAAATCCCACATGCGGTTGCCTGGAATCGAATCCGGGACGCTTTGGTGAGAAGCGAATGGTCTAACCACTCGGCTACGGCGCGGCCGCACTATGCACTTGCTAGCTAGCTGCTGATAACATCCATTTGGGTTGGCCCGGCTACCTGGCTAACCCCTCTCAGTTCCTTGCTATCCTCAATTAACTGCAGTGAAGGTAGAGAACAGCTGCAAGCCGACCTTTAGTCAGGCAACTGGGCCAGAATGCATGGCTATCAAGTGTGTACAGCGAAATCGTAAAGCAATATTGCGCTTTAACGGCTGTAACTTGAGAACTGCTACACTTAGAACATACGTGCCATGAATGTTATGTCTCTAGTATGTTCTCGAAGAGTTTGTGCGTGAATTCTTGGACACACTGTATATCTAACTGCCTACGGCTACGGTCATCGAAAGAAATGCAAGATATACTTGGGAATTTGAGATTATCGGAGGAACTTAAGAGCATTGGTAACGTCTATATCTCTATACCATATACTCATTTTATCCTGAATGTGTGTAATTACAATGTGTGAAAGAGTTTGTTATGACTATGAGAGATAATTTCCAGATGTTTTTGTCATCTTTGTTATAAACTGAAGGAAATTCGACCACTAAGGTATTGTCTTGAATGTATGTTTGTTTATCCTTTACTCATATGTTTATTAAATATTACATGCCGTTACCGTGTACACAGTTAATCTTGCTTCCCTCGTTTGCGAGAATTACCTTGGTTGGTATTAGATCGTGAACACATTGTCACTTCAAAGCTCAAAGAAAAGTAGGGCAGACCAGTTTATCACAAGAGTATATAGAGTGACACCAGAAAGTTTGTCTTCACTTTTAAAAGCTCCAGCAGCCAAGCTAAGACATCTGGTTACGAATGTTCAAACAAAATTTGGAGATAAATTAAAGTGCCCAAATGCGACATTTAAATGGACGTATGCAGGTGAATGGAAATAGCGCGTGAAATTTAAAACCATTATTTCCTCCAGATCTTTTCTGCCGTTGGCATTTGAAATAATGCAACAATTGTCCGACTTCATTCAGATTTTCATCATACACTCTTTCAAGTTTGATGCATTTATTTTAATTAAGTATCGTTTTGAACTTAAGGTTTCGAATAATTTAATACGTTATTGATGTTTACAAAATTACTATTGTACAGGAATAATCACCAATTTTAATATTTTAATTTTACAAATGGTCGTTGAATATGGTATTTCACGTGAGACTCGATTTAAATTATGTTCCTAGAAATTTAGGTAGCTAGATAGAAACATTAAAATGTATTTTATGCTTTAAAACACAGCTGTTATAAAAATTCACTTTAATTGGTTAAAATAGGAATTTTAGCACCGAGTATCTTGAATCACAAAATTCAGTACCGGGTACACAAATTCGATCCTTTATGAACAGATGTAAAATACGTGACGCCCCCAATTGAAACACTTTTATAAACTGTGCAGTATTAAGTCACCAATACGCCATATCCCTGCTGTTTGGTGTTTTTCCATTGCTTTGTAATTCTGCACAATTTCCTTACAGTTAACGGAACCCCCACCCGTTGCCCACAAGCACACAAAAATTGTTGAAACTGGTTTCGTGAGAAGATGTCTTCGAGACCCGTCACGCTTTTGTACTAAAAGTGGTTGTATAAAAGGTAGTTTTGTACCTTTTATCCAGGATCTGTTACCAGAACGATCCTGGCAGCACAAAGGTTAAGCATAGGTATATGTTGAAAACAAAGCTAAAACATAGTTTAGAACAGTTATACAACCTAAACTAATATTATAGAGTGAGAAAGCTTATGTGTAAGATAATCTCAAAAACCAGTCAAATGAGTTCGTTTCTTTTGTTGTTGAAAATCCCCACTTTTTTGACGGACATGTGCTATAAAATACCTAATTTCAAAACATAAATTACTAAAAGACTAAAAAGAATTTATGAAGCCTTTCTCAGGAATACACAGAGAATGCTTGTATAACCAAAATACAGTTAGTTCTACTCTGCAGGGAATGCGAGTATAAACAAAAGACGGTTAGTTGCTGTACTCTGCAGAGAATGGTGTAAAAACAAACACCGGTAATACTGTATTCCAATATACATAGATGGCCCAGAAAACGCAGCTTAAACGGCGACAATCGATTCTGCTTATAACGGTACAGGTTTTGTTTTACTGTAATTCTATACATGTACGCACTTAGGTTCCTGGAGTGAGCGAGTGAGAGAGAGAGAGAGAGAGATTGGGGTTTAAGGGCCCGTCAACAGCTAGGTCATTAGAGCCCCAAGTTCCTGGATGTAAAACCCTACAGATAACCCTCATGTTAGTAAGTTGTACTCTATTTATATTGTACTTAAGTTGTAATCATGTTCATTAGCAAGACATTTAAATATTGGTATAAAAAGAGAACGTTGCGAACATTAGAAATCAATGAACCGATACGTTATATTAACAACTGAGAAGAATACTTTTCTAAATGTCACAGGGAAATGTTCACATTCATAACTTCCCTATTTCGTTGTAATGTTAAAAGTCTGTGTTTTATGTGAAGACTATGTACTTATTAACTATTGGACGAAAGAGAAAGTGCAATGGTTTAAGACAGTGATGTCCAACGTTTGCGAAAGAGGGGAGCTTGGGTTTACCTCCTCCCACTATACGCGGACTTTGCCGCTCTTTAACTCCAGCCGTGCATTCTGTTGCAGTGGCCGCTTGGTTACTGTACGTTGCGTTTCATTTACGAATGCACTTTCAAATCATATGCCATAACCATCTGTTCATTAGTGACTTCTTTGGTACTGCTTACGTTTAAGAAGTCTCAATATTTGGCGACTAAGTCGAAGTGCATAGCCTTAGAAGATACACCATGTGATCGTCGCGTAACCTATTGTGCACGCCTCGGTAGCGTGATGGCTAGCGTGTATGCCTCACGTTCAAGAGGTCGCGAGTTGGAATCTCGCTTAGGGTAAGTTATCCGGTTAAGCCTATTGCGATACAGACTTTTAATATAGTTCAATTTGGAGAATCTCTGTTCGCATATAAATGTAGAGCTATACCCACTCTTATACACACTATTCCTGCAAATGCTTATTTATCTATTTCATTTTAATCGACAAAAGCGTTTTCAGGAAGTATTTTATTGCTAATTTTCTTGTAGGTGTAAGGGGATTATGGGGATACAGCAGGCTTTAAACGATAGTCAAATGTTTTAAGAGCCGGTTGCTATGCGATGCATTTGAAATTCCGTTCTCTTTGCAAGGCCAAGAGATGAAAAAGGAATAACATATTCCTATTTGAGAAAAGTGGAAGTATTGGAAAATTCACACAATGAGGAAGAATATCTCGGAAATGGTTCACTCAAAAGAAAAACGCATTAATTGACCTAAATTGCGTGTTTCAACCAGATCCACAATTTTAATTTAGTAAGCTTCTGTCTCATACTGTTTACCATTTATGCAAAAATCATCCAGAATGAAGAGATCTTCTGAAGACATTCCCAGAAAATTCAAGTTATGAGTTAGAAACGGCCGTGGAATCGTCTGTTTGTGTCCGTCACTGGATAGTGACTGTCCCTTCGATTAAGGGAGTGTAGCGGGTTATAGCCACTCATTACATAAGCTTCTCCAGAGTGTTTGGACATCCCTGGCTTAAGATGTCACCTACTGAAAACGATATAAGAATATAACAGTTACGTGTTTGCCATATTCCCAAACTTTTCATGTTGTTAGTCTGATACTCTTCTGAAAATGGCACCGGTTTTTCAACTTTTCAATGCCTGGTATTAAAATTATAGTATATATATATGAATGTAGCACAGAATTTCATTTTATGCATAATACCTGACCAAGGCACCGACATAGGCTTTAACCTGCCAGAGAAATGTATTTGTAAAAAATGAAACACGGAAGGTTTTTGATCAGGAAGTTCAGAAAAAAATGCATTGCTATAGATTTTCACATTTTTATCATGTTAAAACCCAATTTCACAGAAATTTCAGGTATTACGCAAAATACACCTAAAACACTGTAGTGCACACAATAAAGTTGAAAATTAGTGCAATCTTGACACAATACCGCTAATAAAAACAGGAAAACAAACAGTTAAATGCAAACTGTATTATCGTTTGCTTTTTATGCATGTTAAAAATGAAACATTTTTATTTTAGCTAGTAGAGTTAAAACAAAAAAAAAAAAAAAAAAAAAAAAAGAATAGGAGAGGATGTATAAATGAAGGGATGATGGAAACTGCAGATCCACCGAAGGTTACAGGGTCACCAGCTGAAAGGTTTTAGAAACCTCTGGTTTATAATATGAGATTTTATGTTTTTCCTGTCTGGTCATAATATATGAAATCTATATTTCAAAGCTCACAACTCCTTTATTTACTGTTCATAAAACCCATACTTTTTGTGGTGGACAAGTATATTTTGGTTCAGTTCGTCCAACGCAATACTCAGAAATTGGAACCGCAAGACAATGGCAATTCCATATGATATTTAGCGTTTCTTTTTCTGTCAATGACCATGTAATAGACAAAGGAAAAGAAGACAAAAAGATGTTATAAAAGAGCTATTACAATATTTAAATGTGAAAAATGTGTTACGGTGTTGTTGATTCTGGCAGTAAACTGCGCGACACAGCCATAGTAAGGGAAGATCTATTCTCGAACTGCTCCCAAGTTGTTGACAAACTGTACATCAAGCAGTTTGGAGTGATTCTAATTTAGATGAAGGTAGTTCCAAGAAGACGCCACCAGTTTTCCTTCCGACGTATTTCCAAGAAAACGCGATCTCTCAGCGAATTAAAAAGACGCCGTCCTCCAATTTGTGTTTCACCACGCATACCTACATAGCCTAAATGCCTGACAAAATCTTGCGGTGCATGATTCAAACAAAATATGAACTCAATCTACGCTTCACGTCCTAGAACGAATTTCTATCTCATCCTTTTCGTGGAACAGGCTAGAGGCAAGGTACGGAGCTCGATCTAATTTTTATGGTCCAAAGTCGTATTTATAAACGTGATTATGCCAGGTGAATCAGCTGCCTGTAAGTTGCAATATCTGTGCAACCCAAAGATAATAGCGATGTGAAAATATTTCCAACTTTTATATCCGGTAATTATTCTTACGCATCTGCCGTGTAACCTAATGTTGGAGGGTTGAATTAAAGTTTCAAGATCCGACGTAACATTTAATATTTCTCAACCTTCCAGCAATACCTTACACATGGCCAATATCAAAGTACATACAAATGCGGTTAACTGCATGGACGCTCGAAAATAAAATGATAGCTCGCGCATTCCATTTTGAACATCGACCTTCACCCAGAAGATAGTTCGCGAGCCGGCATCTCTTATCGCTCGTGTTACCTGGTACAATATATGTGTGAGTCGTCTGCTCCCCCTGAAGTACAGTGACAGCGCCTCCACATGAGGCATAAGAAAATTAAAATGCGACTAATGACAAAACTATTGTTTTACTGAGTGCCAAATTTGTGTGCAACTGAAAAATTAGTGGAACTATAGTGTTTGATTTGGTGGTGACTGTACGGCTTCTCTGTGTAGACGTGAAATAAAAAGTCCAGCGGTCCTTGAGAGGCTGGTGACATCACAATGCGAAATCACTGCTACTGAAACCAGGTAAGTGATTCGCATTAAAGCCCTCATTTAAATATTTCAGAGTTCAAGAACTTTTATGCGACCTATATTTGAAATAAGACAAAACACCCACCTCTAAGTAGGAAATCTCTTAGGAAAACGTAAATACCACTGAAGTTGGTCCACTGTAGAGGACCATGTCGAAAGGCAATTTGATTATACCATAACCATCTCAAAAGGCAATTTAACAATACCTTGAATCTACCACAACACAAGCAAGCGGTACAAGCAACCTGGCTCACATAAAAATCGGAGGTTCTTTCAAGAAAATGTACCACGATATAGCATCATTTCTAAAGTGGGTAGGACTGCAAGAAAGTAAAGGAGCTAAAAGTGGGGTGTTTCCTCTCGGATACCCGCTCAAGCGTAGACTTCTGTATGTGGACGTCGCTGAGCAATTCTGCATTCAAGATGTCGATTGGTGAGAGATACGTGCTGGATGCAGGCCACAGAAGCATCTGAACACGCTTGTTTCGTGGCCAAGTTATTACTTTGGTTTATGTGGCTTCGTGTTATCTTGAATTATACTCAATTATACTCAATGCGAAATTGTCGCAGCTACCTACCCTGAGAAGTCTACTGTTCACTGACTGGGTTCAAATGTGGAGCAACAATTTATCCGTAAGTGTCTCTAAAAGTTATCGTAGTTCTCACACTACCGCGGTTTTAGCACGGCCTCGTGCCATATAGAGTACTTCTTGCCATACACAATACTTCTTACGTTTCGACACGAAGACTACACTGGCCTCTGGCTCACGACGTCACAGGTTCAAACCCGGTGGAGAGCGATAAATTTTTTTTAGCCGTGAAAACCCATAGCATGGATTCCTTCGGAAGCGAAGTAAAGCCGGTGGTCCCGCGTCGTAGATAAAGAGGCCTTTGAGCAAAATTAAGTGGTCTTTCGCACTCAATACAGAATGGGGCGCTGAGAACCAAAGCAGTTAAAGAGCGTCCATAAATAAAACCCAGCTTCAATTTGAAGACAACACCTTCCAGCTGTCTTCAATGTACGCAACGCAGGAATGCTCTTTCCCTCGTGGTCATATCCGACTTAACATTCACTGATTCATTTTGCAACGACGAATAGAGATTTTAGGGCCGTTTTTTGTTGCTTAGAAGGAAGGTATAACACAGCTTGTAGATACCACACACACACACACACACACACACACACACACACACGCACACACGCGCACACGCGCACGCACACGCACACACACACGCACACACACACACATTATAAGATTAGTGAACTTTAACGATACGACATACTTGGGAAAAAAATGCCTTGAAAGTTTACGAAGACAAATTAATCAGATGAGAATACCCAATGCGCGCTTTACATATCTCAGGGTCGGTCTGGGTGGCTAAGTTGGTTAGACGCTGGCCTAGTGATCCCAAGGTCGCGGGTTCGAATCCGGCCCAGACCGAGGGTTTTTAAGTGTGCTTAAAAACGACAGCTCCATGTCAGTAGTTTTACTGTCATGTAAAAGAACTCCTGCGGGATGAAATTCCGGCACACCAGCGCCGCCGACGTGATCCTGGCAATTGACAGCGTCGTTAAAACAACAAAATGATTTTTTTAAATTTATCTCAGGAGTAGGGCATATGCATCGGAAGCCGAAGAGTGAACGTTCAAGTCCTGGCCATGGCGTCTGGATTTTTCAAATCTGAGTCAACATTCTCACAATCGTCTCCCCCCCCCCTTCCAACTTTGGCTTTTGCGACGTTTCATTGCTTTTTGTGGCTATCGTTAATTTTTAATATATTTGCATTTCACACGCGTTTTACAATATCGTGTCACGTACACGATGTTTTAATCCAAAGTGCGTAAGTCATTTTCGAAAAAAAAAAAAAAAAAAAAAAAAGTAAGAAAATATAATAGAGCACGTAAAGTTCGCCCTCGGGAATCCCATGAAAATCTTGGCCTTTCATGCTTAAAAATGACCGACTTAAGTATGAAATATTGTTGTATCTATCCGAGTTTTCATACATGAATAGGAATACGATAATATTTACCTAAAGTGCTTGTTAGCAAGCGATTTCAAAATATTTACTTCCAATGAAACCTCTATATCGATTGTTTTGTTCCAGTCCAATACTACCTTACTACTTTACTTCCCGTAAACCAGCTCTTAGTTGAAGGAAACTTGCCTCAATTGCGCCGATACGAACATGAAAATCATTTTGCAGGCCGTGACGTAATTTCCTGGGCCATTATTATAATAAAACTATGTTACCTGCACGCTTGCAGTCAGCAAAATTGTACTATCTAGATTTGGTATTGACTTCATGTTATCCAGTGCGTTCCTCAGCAGCAGTTGTAGGAGAAATGGAGAATTTTGGATGAGGAAATGAATGAAGCAAAAGTTTTGCCTTGGCGTAAAAATGGATCAGGCAACAAGCGGCAGGTATGTGTGCAAGGTAAAGCAAGTGATGTTACATAATCAAAAACACGCATCTGTTTGCTTCATTGCAGTGGGTTGTGGCAGTCAGGAAATGCTGATTCACCTATAAAGCGCGTAATACTAAATGCCGGTAGAAAATTCCGTGAAAAACGTTACATTACTCCGTTTCTGTCCAGTGAGAGACAGTCGCACTGTTCTCCGAAACCACAGCTCTCTCGCCCAAACGTTACAGGCAATATGCCAAAATTGTTACATTTAATTATTTTTCTCTGAAAAACGGCTATCCTCTTGAGAAAAGGCATATTTATGGTACTGTATTAAGGAAACCAAACTGGAAAGAAAAATCTAAATTTAATTTTCACTCCTAAATGCTTCTTCGAACCTAAGAGATTATTGCTGAGACGCCTACATCTTCCGCAACAGTTGAATCAGCCAGCTTTAAAAGTCTGAGCTGTTCAAATTCCCACGTAATGACCACGTAATGATTAATTATATTCATGTTCACTAGGAGCTTTTCTTGTTGAAATAGGTTTTGAGCGGTCAATAAACAATTATTCTTAAGTTTAATTATTATGAGTTGCATACAATGTTTTATGCAATACTAGCGTTACAAATTGATTATAAATTTCAAAACTTAAAGACTAAAATTCCATTTAGTTTTTGTTAGACGAAAAAATTGACAATATTTTGATAAAGAGAAACCTGCTTAGGTATGTTTGGCTTCTTAAACAGTGAATTAAATTCGGTTATAATTGTTGAAGGAAGCTGAAACACAACCAATTCAGAAATCCAAACCATCTTCTAGCAAATTTTGTGAAGAAACAGAATCAATCGTAATTAATGAAACAATCATAATGGCGTATATAAAGCCTATAGATGGATCTGTTTCAGAGAAAGCTTAAACGTTTCGATTGCCAACTCAAATAAAAAGGTGTCAAAAAGGCGATAGATATTACAGAAGGCTTTAGAATTTTGCGAGTTGAAGAGGGACTTAAAAATAGACTCGGTAAGATGTACATGTTTAAACAGATTAGTTCATTGCTGCCAAGCAACTTGGAAAGACGCAATAAACTGTGCACGATTTTGACCATGCCAACAAGTCTAAACTAGGATTGCATAAACGTATTTTCTACAATTTTAAATATTACCTATCGGCATAATAGAAACCCATAACTAATTTTAAAGTAAGACATTTGAAACACATCTGCTAGGTGGTGGTTGTTTTGAAAATATATGTATTCAGTTAATGGCATTAAATTGTTAAAAACTGAATAGATGCTTCTCAAAATAGCAAATAAGCCATTAGTTAAGGAGAAAGTTGGCACAATTAGTATAAAACATTTGTGCAAAATTTGAAGTATCTTAATCCAACGAGTTAAGATCTTACTTCTGTGATAAAATTAGACTGTAGCCAAGAATATACGGAATGTGTCACTGATATTTGGTGAATATTGGGAAAAAGACAAACATTTGATTTGTCTGCTCACTTAAACAGAAAGGAAGTCTTGTAGTTGGGTAGTTGTCCTATTTTAGGATTGTCATAAAGACACAGTTTGCTAATAAATCTATAGAAAAGGACAATTTCGAAGATGACTAAGAGAGGTTAGAAATTCTATGACGAATGTGGATGCTGTGGCATTTTCATTTCCATGAATACACCTCCCCCAAAAACAGAGAAAGGAGTAGAAAGAAAGCAAGAAAAATTTTAAAATAGCTCCCCTTTGTCCTCCACCGCATTTCGGGCACATACCCTTATGCATTTTATACCCAAATTTGAGTGATTTAAGCCCAATATTGTGGTTTTTCCTTCCAAGTGATATGCCATATTTGAGCAGTGAAAAACTGAAAAATTGACATCCTATCACGCCCCCCCCCCTCCCGCCCTTATTATTTTCGCTGGATGACTTCTTACGAAAAAAAAAAAAAAAAAAAAAAAAAAAAAAGCCATGTGGGTTTAGGTGCCGCACACCAAAAAAGCACGGATATTCGGTCCGGAACACCCCGATAAAATGTTCCCCTTTGATGTCGCTACCTGTTACATATCTACCTACATCCCCGAAACCGCGCAAATCTTAACCTACATAATAATAAGTAACCAAGTGTCCAAATCACGCTCAAATGTCCACAATTGAAGAGCACACATACAAGAAGAAAAACAAATCGCGAATTACTCTCTATTCACGTCTTTAAATGTAATCATGTGAGCGCGATTCTCAGTACGAGATGTGGATTAGGCCGGTACATACCTTGGCTCAAGCGCACAACACCAGCGTCTTCTAGCTGACGACAGATGCCGTTGACTCAATCTTTGTTTCCAAACATGCTGCTGCAGAGTGGCGCGAATTCAAATCATGTTTACGAAAGCTTGATTTTTAATGATATTAAAACGATTATGTACAACATTATAATGAACACCAATTTGGCAATCAGTTTGAGGAAAATTGCAGGGTAGATATGCAATACATTTCTCACATCCATCGCTACTCCCCTGGTTAGTACATTCAGTAGCAGAGTCTCCTATAGAGGAGAGAAAATGTGTATATTGCTGCTCTTCAACATTTGCACTACAAATGCGGGGACTGTGCATACCCATTTAGACATTCTAAGGTCCCATGATAATCAGTGGTATATTTAGCGCTTAGAAATGCAAAACATATTAGTATACTGAAAATAGTTTATTACAGGCATAGTAAGGTAAAACTAGGTTAATACCTAAGAATTCCGGCCAGACATATAACACAAAATGCCGAAAAACTGCAACTCGTCGACGTAATATCTCAGCTGAGAGTCTAACATAGTTAATTTCCTAGGATTCCTGTTAAGCCAAGACAATAAAACGTTCGGAATTAATTGATATGAGATTTCGTTCCACCAAAGAAAATATTTATGAAGGGTGTTCCAAATTAACGTCCCCATGATGAAAGAATAATGGCCGAATTTCACACTTTTTGGCTCCGTCTTATACAAAATTTTCTCTAGTGTTCAGAGGGCTTCGTGCCAACATTCTCTGAAGCGATTCAACCAGCTGGAGGTCAGAACACTGGCACGTGCATTCACAACCGATTCACAGTACCCAAATTCTTCTCCAGGCAACATTAATGGGTAGCCTGAATAGAGAAAATCGCCAAAAATTACGTTTGTTTATGCAGTCTTATTAATTGGAGTATCCATTGATTAAATATATAATTTATCTTTTTAGGCGCAATACCCTGATTTTAAGCATATTTTTAAAAGAGGTACTGCACCTGCCATTTTATACTATGAATTCTGCACCACTTCACAGAAAAGAATCCAGTGTGTGCACTCACATGACTTTCTCTACTCTTGTACAAACTATCCTGAAAAACGCTTATTCTTTTATCTACTTCATGTCAATCGAGATACATTTATAGAAATGATTTTATTACATATTTCCTTATAGGTGCAATGAAAATAGGAGAATACAGTGGGCTTAAGCGATAATGAAATCCCTTAAGAGATGGTCGCTATGTGACGGCTTTGATATTCCATTCGCTTTGCACGGTCAGGACATAAAACGCATTTGAAAATTCGAACCAATAACAAGGAGTATTTCAAAAGCGGCTATCTCTATAAAAAAAGTGTTTGACAGGAATTTTCAGTGTGTGAAATCAGTATAACTAAAAAACGAAGAGTTCAGAATCTTCGGAGGATGCGACGCGGACATTTTGAAGAATATCATCTACCCCAAACCACCCTTTACAAGGATACTTTTTAAAAAATGGATCTTCTCAAAAATGGTTCTAAAGGTTTTGATGAAAATACCATTTGTGTAAGATATTTTCATGACAAATAAATGCGTATAACGAATTTCCTTGTAGTAGCCCTAAAGTCCGGTTCATTCCGGATGGCTTTTGCATAGCTGGTAAACCGTAAGAGATGGACAAAATCTTACTACACAAAAATTAGGCCTCGTTAAAACACACAACTTGTCCTTTTTTGTGCAGTGAACTATTTCCGAGATAGTATTTGTTATTTATTTAAATTTAAATTTCCCCTAGTCACCACAAGTTTATTCGTGACCATACTTTTACTTTTCTCAAATATGGCTATGTAACTTTTTTATCTCTTGGCCATGCAAAGACTGAGTTTCAAATCCATCACATAACCACCTGCCCTTAAAAGAATTGACTATCGCTTAATGCTACCTGCATTCCCACATTCCCCTTTGCACCTCCAAGAAGATAAGCAGGGCAATACCATTGTAAGTTGTTTACTTTAACGTCACTATTAGTATTAA
The DNA here is from genome assembly GCA_030765045.1 of Tenodera sinensis. NCBI lineage: Eukaryota > Metazoa > Arthropoda > Insecta > Mantodea > Mantidae > Tenodera > Tenodera sinensis. The sequence continues at coordinate 71,244,493 of CM060962.1, read as the reverse complement.
ATAGTATTAAATAAATGAATTTTTGCGAAATAGTCTAAACAAATGCCACGGGAGGTTTCCATACTTTGGACAACTTTTCCCGCGCTTCGCACTCGCAAATTGTCATATGAAACCCTCTCGGGGTATTACTACAGATAATTTCTGCAAGTATTTACCTCGATTAACATGAAGCAGATAGAGGAAAAGTGTTTGTAAGAACAGTTTGTACAAGAGTCACGTGAGTGCAGCAGATCAGAATTATAAAATATACTTATATAAATATATGCCTGCAACAAACGAAAGCCGAAGTTTCAATTAACAAGACTGCAAGAAAAGAAAACTAAACACGTAACTTTGGCGTTAAGTCTTCCCTTAACGCAAATCAATTATAAGAATAATGTGTAGAAGTAGTTAGAGAAAGTCACTAAATACAACACTGGCTCACTTTAATTTTGACACAGCAGGTTTTAAAACGGAAGTTAGTATTCCCATAGCATGCCCATGTCTGTGCACTTAGTCTAACAGATGGTGCCAAATGCATGAGCCACACACGAAGGTATTACAAAGTAAAATGTCTGAGAGGGCTATGTGCCAGGAAACATGGGGCAACTTATGGAACGTGATTTCAATTAGTAACAGCACACTGTGCTGCTGCGGTATATAAAACAACATTGTTGTTCCGAACGCTGACTAATTTATGCCACGTGGCGGCTTTCTTCTTGCGACTGCATTTTCTTTTATGCGGAATTAATGGCTAGGGTTAAAGCGCAAGGCACTATTTCCATAATTTATCAGTGAAAAGTGTTACAAAGGGTTAACAAGATGTTACTGTGGCAACATCCTTCGTTGTGCAGGTGCATAATTAATTGTGTGTTGCATCTTGTGCACATGTCGGACGTAATTCACATCAGCATAATTAACCACGGAGGAATACTACCAACTTACAAACAGAAACATATATTATGTGATCTCATGCAGAAAAACATACAAAGCACGAGGATAAAGACAGTCATAATCCCGGAAATCAGCAAACAGAGTAATTTTGGCTCTCCCGTGGAGTAACTACGTGAAATAACGTCTGGCTAAATGCGACTTTTAACAGACTACTACATGCACCTCTCACATTTACATTATGTTAAACTATCTCCCAGAAAACTCCACTCGACATGCGTTTAAATTCTTCAGAGTAATGCAGGAAACATCGAGGTATGGTTATGGAAACAAAGCAAGAACACAGCGCGTATAAAATATGAAGATGTTATCTTTGAAATCAGAGATAGAATTTATGGACGTTCTTTAAATATTATGGTTCTCAGCGTCCCATTTCATACTGGGCGTGAAGACAGCTTAATTTTGTTCAGAGGCCTCTCTATCGTGCTTGAGGTTCATTTATGTACTGCAAACCTACCACACAGGACCACCGGCTTTACTTCTCTTCCGAAGTAAACCATGCTAAGGATTTTTAGGCCTGAAAAGAATGCATCGCCTTCCGCCGGGTTTGAACCCGCGACCGTGGACACCAGAGGCTAAGCAGGTTAGCCTTAGACCACGGAGGACATCAGCGATAGATCTCCCTTACACCCGAGTGGGAAAACATTACATTGACGGATAAGGTCAGGTCCGTGCTGTCTCTTCGATGTGCGGTGGTGATTTTGCGGCCTTAAGGGAACGATGTTAACTTTCCTAGTGGTATTTAATGTTGTGTCTTTTCAGGGGACATTTTAAGATGGTCTAAACACGCTTAGGTTAGAATGAACAAACGAAAATAAATGTCTTAATTTAAACGTTTTCGTAACGTAAACCAATTAAGTAGTGTAGTTTGATAACTGTCCTATACAATACTGAATCATTCTGTAAAACGTCTTTTTTGTATTTGAAGCTCAAGGATATGCAATAAAACGGAGTAAATTAAACATTATACTTACACAGTCAACAAAAGGAAATGAAAGACCCTGCAATGTTGCTAAGTTTTTACCAAAGATAAGAACGCATGATTTCGAATGGAAAGAAAAAAACCATAGCAGTTTGGGTGTGTGTTATTGTATGTGTACACTTATTCAGCCGCTGTTGTGACTGTTCTCAAATTTTGGCGAAACGAGGCCCTTAAGGGAGAGCGAAAAAGTGTAGTTTAGTTGCTGTCATATTATTTACATTAGTTAAGACTTCACTTTATCGTTCCATATATGGATTATAATGCGAAGTCAGTTCAGTTCTGTTTTCTGTTGAAATAAACGTTCATAGGCTAAAATGGTATTGTCATTTGTTATTTGTCTTTGTATCATAACCAAAGAAGATGACAAGCCTACCCTTTCCACCCGAATTTTAAGAACTTGAATTGACGTAATGGACTAGGTGAACCTTCATACGTACTTGGGATACATATTGGGTATAACATGAATTGTTCTAGAATTATACATAATACAGGACAGCAATAGCAAAGGCTGCATTCGATTGATAAGAGAACTCCCGAACACACTAAAACAAAACAAAGCGAGAGATTACCTAAGGGCTCTTTGTGGAAAATGGATTTTGACACAAAGTGAGAAAACACAATTTGAAGCATTTAAAATCTGGATATGGGAAGAATGTAACGTGTCAAGTGGACAAAAAAATAATGAAGGTGTTTTTTATTTAGATATTGGTAGAAGGAAGGAGAGAGCTGAAACAGGAAAAGAGATAGGCTGGACTTTAGCTAGTATGAAAAGGAACTTCTTGGTAAGAGATATAACGGAATGATGAATGGGAGAAAGGTTTCGGGCAAAAAAGAAAAGGATGAAGGAGGCTGGATTTGCAGTGAATCTTAGGCAATTCAGACATCTCAAAAGAAAACCGTGCTTTCGAAAGGGAAGAAAAAGAAAAGGAGAGAGAGAGAGAGAGAGAGAGAGAGAGAGAGACAGAGAGAGAGACAGAGACAGAGAGAGTGCGGGCGCGTACTTGACACGAAGACATTTTGGAATTTCACATATCCCAAACAATCCCATCGATTGGAAGGTTTGACGTTAATATGTTTTCAAAATAACTAGCGATTTGGATTAAGATATCGCACCTTAGTTATTCGCCTAACACAAAAATTGTGTTTTAAATTTTCTATAAACCTTTATTTCACTGCATTTTATAAAGGTGGAAACTCATGAGATGCCTTAACTTACTACATAAATAAAAATAAATTATTGGTACAAAAGGCATGGTGGGCCAAGAGCTACCGCTCGGCTACTGCATGCTCTGCCTCCCACAAGAAAGACCAATGGGTAGCGCAGTAATCTCTGTCGCCTACGGGTAGCATGCTCCCTCCCCATCCTAATTTGCTTGGGCCTCCGAATTCCCAGCCATTATTTTTTCGTTAAGTAGCTCAATAAAACCTATTGAAGACATCATAAGACTGCATACACTGCGTATGAAGCTTTCCAAAAAGTGAAAAATTCCCATGTCGCTAGAGCACAATTAAAAAAGGTGTTTCGTAGCATTAACAATGTCCTAAGTGTTTGTTGTAAGGTTTGTTCTACCAGTTGGCAGGTAACTATATTCCTATTTTTAAACTTGAAACTTTTGTGATTAATGTAACGTTTTCCTGTGGAGAAATGTATTTAACCCCAAAAGTCAGGCATAATAACCGAGGGAGTTTTCAGGAACTCATTGGGCTGCCTGTAAACTTTCGCGTTAATGTACGTGTATATTAAGTCATCGTATCCTTGCCTCTATATAAAATATGATGTAAAAAATGTCCCTTGATTATTAAACTGCGAAGCTTTTACCTGTGAAATTTTCCAAGCATGGTCCCCTCCTACGCAGTAAACCTGTCTGCTGAGAAAGGGTCATTGCCTTTAGTGAAGATTCGAACAAGGAAGTGGTTGTTTGCTACAACTCTGAGGAAGAATAATGCCGACAACCGGTTTTCTCCCCTGTGAGATGCATAACAAGGGTTGCAGGTAAACTTGCCCTGTACATTCACAACAAAAACAGAGAAACTGTTTCAGGAATGTTCTCTCTCTGTCTCTCTGTCTCTCTCTCTCTCGTGTCCTCGCTGCGAGACACGTCTGGGCTGGTGACAACATTTCGCTTGGGGCAAAGTCGTCCCACTTGTGAGTGCGGAACCGTGTAAATCAGCGTGTTGTTTCTGCTTCTCCTCTGCACAAATTTCACATTTCCTCTGTTCCTCCAGGTATTGCAGCAATGGCCACTCACATTGCCCTTCTTCTTATGGAACTACAACTTCAAATTTGAATGTTTTGGCTTCTCTTTATTCTCATTCTCCGTATGTCGTCCATGACGTCCTACCAGTGGGGTTTGGTCGTCCCACTGCTTTTCCTCCTATTGACTTCCGTCACAATGTTTGGAATAAACTTTAAAACTTTGCTCCTTCATTCTTGTACACATACAAACCAACCCACTCTACTTGTTCTTACAATACCAATTCTGTTTTGGTTTCTAATTAATTCATTTATTTCTGCATTTGTTTTCTTTCTCCCGTTGCTGTCCCTTTCTTTATCCCCCCTCGGAAGTTTCTTTTCGAAAATTAAGATTTGTATTGAATTGCCTCTTTAAACACATTTTGACATGCCTATGTAACGATGGTGTGGTTGCTTGATATAATCTAAGATTTGTTTCTATGGACACTGGTTTGCTTTGAAATAAGTTTTGATGTGAATAAGTGCGCTTACGGCCGCACCGTGGCCAAGCAGTTAGACCTCTTGACTCTCACCAAAGCGGGGGTTCAACCCCAGGCGTCAGCATGTGGGATGTGGTGGACACCGGCGCAGGGGCGCGTTTTCTCCGGTTTTCCCTCCATCATTCCAACGATTGCTCCATCATCACCTTTCCTATCATTTTCCGCCATCATTTCATATCATCCACTTCCTCGCTTTCACACCAAGATTCGGACTGATCACCCACCCTGATCAACTCCGGTCACAAAGATCGCATATACTGGCCGGGAGGGCTCCGAGCGCTGACCACGTCCCACTCTCCACCACTGGACCCCACTCATGACGCCTGTAGTGGGCAGAGGTGAGGGATCCAGCGGGAGGCCCAGTTCGGGACACTTGCACTCAAACACCCTAATGCCTGTGTGAAAACTGGTTCCTAGCTACCTACCCAAGGGCAGCACTCAGTCAGGAACATTCAACCACCCTGAATTTGATAGTCTTTCTCCATTGCAAGGTAAAGATATTGATTCTAGATATTATTATTGTTAGTTTGCTTATTATTATTATTATTATTATTATTATTATTATTATTATTATTATTATTATTATTATTATTATTATTATTATTATTATTATTATTATTATTATTATTATTATTATTATTATTATTATTATTATTATTATTATTATTATTATTAGATATTATTATTATTATTATTATTATTATTATTATTATTATTATTATTATTATTATTATTATTATTATTATTATTATTATTATTATTATTATTATTATTATTATTATTATTATTATTATTATTGTTGTTGTTGTTGTTGTTGTTGTTAGTAGTATTGTTGTTAATCAAAACACTTAGCCAACATAATGCCATTAGCAGTGGTGTTTTTTTTCTTTCTTTTTTTCTTTCCTTTTATGTTTAAATTGTACTAGAAATCAATCTTTCCAGTGAGAATAGTCGTTTTAATATTTTTTATCAAGCACATACTTTTTGTTCCAGTAGAGCCGTCAAATTGCTGCATATTGTTTACATCCTATCATGCTTCGTCCTTCAACAGTGAAAATATATTTACTGTATTTTTTCTACGTAAGCCATTACTTTAAGGAAATACATAAGATTTACATTTGCCTCGCACTTTATCAATGCCTCATTAATTTTTTATCATACTTTATTGCTGATTTGTTCCGTTTTTTTTTTTTTTGCCTTCAAGTTTGAAATCTTTTCTGTTTCATGTATAAATATGGTACTAGTTATAGTTTTTGTATAAACCAATCCCTGAAAACAATACCGTCCATTTCTTCCTGATAATCTTTGGTTGACTTAGACCGAAAGTAGAGCAAAGCATTTGGAATAAACCCTTCAGAATACCCCGCATGTACTATAATGAACCTCTGTCCTTTACCTAGGGAGACAATTATCTTTTCCATTAAAAATGTTCGTCTTACACGTTTTTAGCATAACGAAATTTAAGGAATTTTAATGTCTCTCGCACTATCCGTATGCTGCCTTCAATTAAATTAGTATCTTTCAAAGCTCTGTGGGTAATGACCAAACTGGAAACAAAGCTTATCTTATATAAGAAGTTGTTCTTTTGATGGCCGATGCTGGCAATGCGTCTCTTTATCAGTTACTTACTATTGGGTCATTTCTTACCCAGGGTTCGGATTTTTATCACAATTGTCTGCGTTTACCTTCTCATTTAATATTCTATAAACACTTGCACGAGATAATCCAGTTGCAGCAGCTGTTCGTCCAATATCGTCTACAGATATTGTAGGCTGACCATTTTACGTGCCTGAAATTCATCTTTAAAGCACCTATGAGCATCCTCTCTTTCCAATACCAGTTTGAACAACGGTTAACACGAGAACAAATGAGGAGCATTTTTTCAAAACTCGATAGATGCACAAAATGCGTTTCTGAGAAAAACGGTTTTATCTATTTATTGGCAATACTAATTGGTTAGCACAGCAACTATGTTAATCATTCAATTCTCCTTCTTGATACGGTTTCATTGATTGTGAAAAGAAACAAATAGCATAGTTTAATAGGTGCAAATTTGGGGTTTGAAAATGCATATTTTTCAAAAACCGATAGATGGTGATTAACTTTTCTGCGTGAGCGAGATATTAACACATGAAGTTTTGTTATTTTTGTCATTTGTTGTTTTTGTTGCTTTTTATTTACGTATTTATTATTTTTTAATTTATTTTCACCTTTTTATAACACATGATGTACTATACAACCAACATATTAATGTTTATAAGGATTATTTTATTCGGTGTAAACTTAGAAACTAAGTACTGCTACATTCACAATAACAATGTATTTTGTTTTATTTCTATAACAAACATATTGAATACACACAAAGAAATTCGAAACAATATGAATAAGTAAGCTTTCACCAGTCTGTACATGGTTCTTAGTTTGTTTCTCTTTTTCACATCTGCCTCTGTATTAATCTTCATCAGTCCCATTTTGCAGGTTGAGCATATGTCAGTGTGTGGTATATGGAATGAAAGATTGAAGAAGTTGTAAAATATGTATTTATATTTTGACAATGAGCAGACTGGTAGATTTCTTAATCTTCTTTTGTTACAAGTTGGTCCACATTTTTCTGATATTAAGTTCTGGAGGTAAATATCCTCTCCTTGATTTGGTTCTTCCATAGTGGCTTTCTCTACATTTTTACTTCTTAATGTCTTGCTTTATAGCAGCAGTAATGCCCTTCTGTAATATTCCTGTTCTTTCACCTCATCTGGTTTCCTTTGGCGCATTCCCAGATAAGTGAAAATGTTGACACCCCTGTAATTCCTTGGAAGCTTGCAGCGCATACTGACAATACTTGGCCATCATTACTTCTCACGCTGTATTTAATGCGAAAAGTCTGCTTTCTATTTGCAGCCTCCTTATTCACCACTCTGCGATTAGGAGATGAAATACTCATATATTACATAAGGAATTTATCTGGATCTATTTTGTTTAGAATGGAAAGGTGTTGGTGAAATCCACTGTCTCAACTAAGAATAAAAATGCAATGTAAGTATAACAAAGTTTGCAGAAGCACCTGCCTGCTGTGCAAGGGGTCGTGGGTTCGATTCCCGGCAGAGGTGTAGCAATTTTTCTCCAGTCAACTCTATTCCTCATCCTTCCCTGAGTCTGGAAGTATGAGTGAAAGTGTGAATGTGTGTGTGTGTGTGTGTGTGTGTGTGTGTGTGTGTGTGTGTGTGTGTGTGTGTGTGTGAATTCAACGTATAAAAATCACCCCCAAAAACCGAAAAAACCCACTGTTACACCATTTGTCAATAGGCAAGGCCGCCGATATGACCTCTACAGTTACAGGCGGGATATTTAAAAAAAAAAAAAGCTTGCAGAAATGAATATGAAATCTAAGCGCAACACCTGAGTTCGCAGTTATTGCCAACGATGCAGCAGTGTACAAAGCTTGCAGAAATGATTGAGAATTCCAAGAATCGCAAAACTGAGATAGCAGTCAATGCCAACATGCATTTCATGTAATTCAGGTTGCTACACTCTGGATAATAAAATCATAAAATTGCATCTATCGACCTTTGCTTTAACTGAGCAAGTGCATCTATCGAGTTCTGAAAAAACTGCTCATATTCCTTAGCTTCTACACAGGACAAGAATCGAATTTTGCAAAATCTGATTTCGCAGAACGATGCAGAAGGTGAAAATTATGCCGATACCATATATACCTCAATTTCGTAAAATTTTGCATCTATCGACTTTTGAAAGAACGCTCCTCAAATGTCAAATATAGAAAAAGTTATGTTTCTGAGATCAGCACTTTGTAACTTAGCTCAGAATGTACTGATGTAATGTTTTCACTTACACTACCGTTATAATAAACGTAGCCGTTACTGTTATAATAAAATGGAATAACACTACACCTTACAAGCAATGTACAAATTTAACAAAGAAACAAATTTGACTGTTTGACCCCAGCAAAAATAGTCACTTATATTGCTATTAATCTGGACTGTTTCTATCATATTGATCTTACAGAGAATATTTCTAACCCTTTTGTCGCATTCTACTGGACCCCAGAGGATTTTAAGCACTGAATATATTTCCAAGTATTCATCACGTGGTGTATTACATATATGACTCGATTTTCATTTTAGGATGAAAGTAGGTAGGATAAGGGAAGTCTGGAACAGACCCAAATGCGCAAGATGGCCGCCATGCGTAATCTAAGGATTACTAGGTGAGATGGTACTAGAAGCAGGCGTTGTAGATGTTCTACTGATAATGGGATCAATTTCTAAGACAAATAGCAGGGACACACACGTGTTTATGTACGTTTGTAATAGATGAGTATTTTGTTCGCTATATCTAATGTATACATCCTAACGCAAGAGCTTTCTAATTTGATCCAATATATTACCCTCAACATAATGACACCTCGCCCTCCCTCCCCTCATCGCTGCGCTAACCTAACTTAGCCCAGCTCCTACTCTTTTACACTGTCTTTCATAATTTAACATAACCTAAGCCTCATACTTCTACTCGTATAACCTAACCTAATCTAACCTGGCATAGCCTAACCTAAGGTAGATCCTCTTATTATTATTTATTCTATTCTACTAACATGATACGTTCCTAGACATTCATTCTGTCCTCTTATCATCTATCCTATTCCCTCCTCTGCTTATCTATTCTATCCTGTCATACGCTGTCCTGATCTCCCTCTAGGAATTTCATAAACATTTTGATACTATTTTGAGTCCTCTGATAGATCTTTTTAAGCACTTTTAGTATATTCAGGCTGCTTTTACAACATATTTAAGAACTTTTCAGACTATTTTGAAGATAATGCAGGTTATTTGATCGATTTTTCAGAGGTTTCATGGTATTTTGACGTTGTTTTATAGACCGTTAACATATATTTTAGTTGCTTTAGGCTGTGCAGGACGCTTTTACAAATTATTTTACACAACGGTCAGGCAATTTTGAGTGATTTAGACGCCATATTACATATTTGCAGGGTGTTTTGAGGTCCGTTTAGACTCGCTGGTAGATATTTCAGCCTGTTTACAAATATTCTGAAGACTTTTACGTCCAGTTTAAACATTTTTCAGAGTATTTTAGACGAATTTGACGTTATTTAAGGCAATCTGAGAGTTATTCTGGACGCACCTGTCTATTATTGTTTGCTTTAAGCACTTTGAAGGGTAGTGGAAGATAATTTTCACGATATCAGGGATACTGAACCGGCTGTTTCAAGGTTGTTAGACGTATCTCTACCAGTTAATTATCGTTTCAGCCATTTTAGAGACATTTTAAGCACTATAGGAGTATTTTAGACTTTGTCACCAACATTTTGGACGGTTTTCAGAATCCTTTGAAACACTTTTATAGGCGTTAGACGCTTTTAATGGTATTTTTCGAACACTAATTAAGACATTTCAGCTCCTTCACAGGTATTTTGAGGATTTTCAGGGCATCTTAGACTCGTGAGAAGCATTTTTTTTCCCGCCAGTTTGAAGATGTTTTAAGACACTCTAGTAGGCATTTTTAACGCTGCTAGAGGTATATTAATTGATTTAAGGACATTTTACTAAGTTTTCTTCAGTAATCGCTTTGTTTTATAGTAGTTGAAGAACAGTCTAACCTATCCAGTCATTCATTGCATTTCTCGCATTATTATTTTGATTACATTTCACTAATAACCTAACTCGGCAACAATCATCATTATCATAATAATAATCATCATCATTATCAACTACTCTATCTTATAGTCCAACTAAGCTAACCTAACCTAACCTGACCTAATGAGGAAATAGGGATGTTAAGGCAAGCAATGAAATAAAAAAGAATATTTGCAATGAGATAATTTTATTTAACTTATAAAGATGCATACACTAACATTAACATTTAGAAAACAAGTATACACTGCTGAAAGACGATAGCGTCCTCCTCAGTTCTTATTATTCACATTATCATTCTTCTCTCTTGGTTAGATGTGCCATTGGTGCACGAAGTTCATAGTTCAACAATCTTCAATTTTTTCTACAGACAAACTTTAAGTACCCATGTCTAGGCACTATTCTCGACACTGTAATGTCCATACGCATACGTCGATATTCCATCCTCTTCAATCACTCTCTTGTCATCGTGAGGTGATAAGGCTATTTTATTAGCTTCAACCGTAGAAATATTATGATGTCGGGATAGGATTAAATTCATAGGAGTTCTAACAATTTTCAAAGTTTTAAGGCACTCTACATAGCTATTGAAGTTGATGTATTGCTTAATGGCGCTACGTTTTATACCTTTAACTTTTTTTATCACAGAACCATCAATATCGATAGCATACATTTTGGGCCTAAGACCAACGAACCGATGAATGATTTTTCCACAGGCTTCATCTTTAAACTTTCCCAACACTTTTTTGTTTTGTGTAGAATAGCATATATGGCTAGCAGGGTAATCAGATGTATCCAGATGTTCAAGCATGTGTAATTTATCCTGGTATATATCAGCTGTAGTCACTCGATGGACGAAAGAATCTGTATCTGTATACAACAGTTTAAGATTTTCAGCTCCATAATATGGAAGTAACACATCGTATTGATACGAATACATTAGCGTCTTGGAGATGTCTAGCACACTCATACCAATGTATATAGGCTTGTTGAACACTATTTTACGAGAAGCCATATGTACAGCAGCAAGATTAGGTCCATATATGGTTCGATCAATGAATGTAGGTTTGGCTATGAGTTTTTCTAACGTTTTGCTGTTTGTCACAAGCCGTATATCCATGCGATTACGAATATTTTCCATAGTTTTTCCAAACATAGCATTATTGAATAGTTTATAAAGGTCCTTCTCAAAATCATTTCTAGCTTGTTGTCGCAGTCGGTTATTAAACTCGACGTAAGGTTTTAGCCAACACGACTGATGAAACTGAAGTGCTCGATGAATCTTTGTTAATAGTAGACCGTGACTAAGAGCTTGTTTCAAGGCCATGTAGTGTACCACATACTTCTTTCGGCACCCAAGATGAGCAATTAACTTCTCTGAAGACGATTTCCCCGGTTTCAGACTCTCAGGCAGGAAGGGCAAATCATTATGAAGATCGTGGAGCTCGACAGGATATTCGACATCGACTTCTAAGATGTATCCAAGGGGGTCATCTTCCTTCAATAAATCCAGGTCTATGTCTTCAGGAGAAACCCATTTAAACCCTCCATAAGGAAGGGCCTTACACATAGCCCAGCCATATTCGTTGTTTGCATCTTCGTATGTAATAAACTGGGAAGGTTTACGAGGATCATACTGTACCATATATATATTATTAGCTTCAGCATACCGATGAGAAACCTGGCATAACCCTCCTCTTATACCAGATTCAACCATGAGCAGCTGATCGTAGTCCAGCAGCAATTGCAGCTCAATTCCTGTGTACAGTAGCATAGCATCCCACGTAAGTCCTGGAGAAGTGAAATAATGCGCAGGATCCACTTTGTGTGTTTTCAGAGTTTGGTCTCTGAACGTTTCAAAGACATCCGCTAGGAGAAGAACATCAGAGGTTAAGTAAATATCACTGTATTCACCTAAGTTTCTCACATTAAACTGGTTCCATACATTTCTAGCATGCTCATAGTCATCGCCGGTAATTTCTTCTTCATTTAATTTATTGTAGAATGCTTCCCTTGGAGGTAGATGAGCATCATTCAAAACGTCCCATGATGTGAGGTAATCGTAGGGGAACACTCCCTTACGAGTCATCAAGCCAATCTTCTCTTCTCCAAAGTACTTCTCTGTTTCGGGATGCGTCGTGAGGTTTTTCACTAACTTGTCCAAGCTTGTACTCAGGAAACGGAAGGTATCCACAAACCTGAGTTTAATATCTCCAACATATTTTGAGAATGAGATATAGCTTTCTTCAGAGTTTGGTATTACCTCCACTCTTTCGCTTGTGCAACCTAACTCCTTAACAATAAAATGAGAGTCATATCCGCTCAGATTATGGACGAAAACAGGAATATAATTAGGTGTTTTACAGGCCAGGTTACATTTATTGTGTAAAGATCCTCTGTACACCCCGGACACATGATCGTGATCGCGAACCTTCCAATTATCTTCTGTAAATTCATGTCCACACAGGTAGCATATTGTAGAAGCATCGAACGATTCTTGTTCTTCAGCTGTAAGTTTCAGAGGCTTAGCAGATTTGTATAAGTCACTAATTTTCTTCGCAAGGGAAGTTAGATACTCTATGAACTTCTCAGCAGCATCATGACCTCGATACACGTAGGGATGTGTAGGAAGATCGGTTTCTACTTTGTCAACGCTGGATGACGGTTTGACGTAAACAGCAAAGCTCATTGGAGAATGACTTTGATAGGGTGTTGTATAGGAGGTTTCAGGATTAGAGGCGCAGGTATGGTAAGGAGTGAGAATGCTCTCAAAATCAGCATAGATGACATATGGCAGTTTCAACATTCTTTCCACGTTTTTGAATCTGACGATAGAGTTTTCTTTTGTAGGCATAACGCATCTAGCAATAGCATGTTGCATGCACATTTCTCTATGCTCTTCCAATTTTTTCATTCCACTTGGTCCATGTTGGTCATCAAAATGATTGAAACATCGTTTACATACATATATTTGCCCATGGTGTTTAGTTTTCTGCCCGCGAATAAGCTTCTCAAAATCCTTTATATATACATAGTGATGCTTGCCAGCTGAATCACTCAACAGAAGAAGATCGCGATGATCAGATAATTCTTCATTGACTACCTTTATAGGAAACACTTCATGTTTTTCATCCAGTCCAAACACATTTATGGACATATTGTTGAGCTTTTCAAATTTAGCGACTTCACCCAAGCTCGTAGGAAACGAAACGCATGAGAAATTGTATTTTTCTTGGTGATCCTTGTACTTGCCGACGCGATGAGCATTCTTATCAACGAATTTTGCAAGAACCGCATATATAAAGCAATTCTCGTCACTATAATTCTGAGGGTTTATGCAGGCTTTTCTCGCTTCCACAGATGCAGGTAGAGGAATATAGCTGCTCCCTCGAAGGACATTGTACTTGTTAATTCGGAGTCGAACTCCATCAACTGCTAGCAAGGCCCAGTTGCTTCCTTTCAACTGACATTCTTCCATTTCAGCATAAATCTTCTTAAATTCTGTTTCCAAGAGGGCGTCCATATCAGTTTCTAAAAACACAGGTTGGTTACGTGTTTTAAATGTTCTGTCACACGTCTCTCCATGAACATTCACAAATTGACAGTCGACCATGATGTTAATTTTCACACTTTTATGTATCGACAGTTCTTTGTTTATAGCTTGAATTATGCGATGTTTCGACTCCTCCAGATAAGTTTTCATATCCTTGAAGGTATCACAGCGAATATAATATGATTTAAGACGCCCTTCAAATGATGTTTCATATTCGGTCATATCACATCCATCCGTCATTGTCAAAAGTTGATGCTTGCTAGGCTCAGACTTGATTTTCTTGCAAGATATAGTTTTTTCACATCTTTCTTCATGTACGTCTCTTCTATGCTCAGTATCGCAAACATTACCACAATGTTTACACCTGTAGACTCGACCGCATATCAACTCATGTCTCTTCTTATCATAGTTGCGTAGAAAACGCTTATCACATTTGCTGCAGCTATAATCTGGTATAGCACTCAGAGACGATTCCACCACTCGTCCACTCCACATCTTTATAATATGTAGTGCAACACTTGTAAATTATATAAATCAATAATTGCTTATAGCGCACTACGCTAGTTCACCTTGATAACTTATCAAAGCTATTGAACGACAATCTCACTAAGAGAAACTCGTCCACTCGACTCGAAGCAAAACCATACAATGAAACTTCAAGATAGATCGAGGTATATTTATTCCGCTAACACGTACCTTATAAACGACTACGCGGTTCAAGATTAAGCGTGTATTTAAAAATAGATATATCAGGAAACTACGTGAGTCAAGATTAACTTGTTTCGTTTTCATTTGCCAGTTCAACGTTAACAGGCATTTCCCCGATTTTTTAAGTTTAAACAAGGTAAATTATATATCAACCATTGTATTTATACAAATAAATGTGTATAATCTTATACACTTTAATACCAAACACACACCCATACTCACACGTAAACACACGCACACACACCCGTAAACACACGCATACGCGGACAGACATACACGCACACACTCCCCTACACACACACACACACACACCCCAACCCACACACACATAAACACGCATACATGCACACACACACTCCTACACACACACACACCTACACGCACACAAACGCATACACACTCCAACCCACACACACATACACACGCATACATGCACACACGCACACATCCGCAAACACGCACGCAAAAACACATACCCCCAAGCACGAACACATGCAAACACACACACACAAACACGCATACACACAAACACACACCCCAACCTACACACACTCCCTCGCACACACACACACACACAAACACACATACACACACCTCAACCCACATACACACGCACACCTACGTACATGCACACACACAAACACATCCCAACCCACACACACACACACAAACACGCATACACACAAACACACGCCCCAACCTACACACACTCCCTCGCACACACACACACACACACACACACACAAACACACATACACACACCTCAACCTACATACACACGCACACCTACGTACATGCACACACACAAACACATCCCAACCCACACACCCACACACACAAACACACATACACACAAACACACACCCCAACCTACACACACTCCCTCGCACACACACACACACAAACACACATACACACACCTCAACCCACATACACACGCACACCTACGTACATGCACACACAAACACATCCCAACCCACACACACACATACATGCACACACACACACACACAGACACACGCCTGCACACAGACTCGCATATACATAAATAAGCGCCCACAGACACGCACATGCAAGAAATTCACACCGACGCTTCTAGTCTCGAACCAAGACTCTACGGCAAGCATTCTCCTTTTGAAAAGAGTATGTACAAAAGCATATATTTACTTTATTTCGATGCTTTATTCCTATTTGTTCAAGAATTATTTAACATTGAAATGTCCTCCGTACCAGTATTCAAACCAAGTCTATTAGGGATATAATTACATAAAACACAATGTTAGGTATTAAATGTGCCTTTTTTCCCCCCCCTTAGGGTATAACCAACTGGCGATAAGAAATAAGAAAGAATTTGGGAAAGGAAAGAAAATCATGTATATATTCTCCGTAATAAAATTAAATGTCCAGTAATTCTGCTTTACGTTTCATTTAAATATATATTTTCCCATCAGTGAGTTAACAGACAGACATATTAGAGATGTCATTTTCTTTCGCTACATGCCAGCAAGCGGTAACGTAATCTAGACTCTTACAGTTGGGGAGGAGATAATAACCCTCCGCATGTTGCTACATTAGGGGGGAAATCCAGTGTTACGCTCACATAGTTTTCTCTACTCACTAACTGTTCATACAAACTCTTATTCCTTTCTCTTCTTCGTAGAAGTGGTCATAAGTTGTATTCTTGTGATTGTTTTTTTTATTTGTATTTTATTGTTTATTTCCATGTCGATACAAGGAGAATAATTATTAGAATACAGTATACCTTGAGTGTTAATGAAATCCTTTAAAGCTTTGAGATCCCGTTCTCTTTACACATATAGGTAACATATAAAACAATAAACAATGATGTTGCACTTCAAGAAAGTTTTGTTTCCTGAAAGTGACACAAATAATGATAGATATCTCAGAAATGATTCACCCTAAAGAATATTCGCTGTTCTGCTAGCAATACCGGATGCGGGTGTAAATTTCAATTGCTCACAGATGACGAAGGGAGCTTACCGATGGATAGTGCGTGGGGAGAAAATATATCTGGGGTCCTACACTCACATGACCTTCTCTTCTACTAAACGTTCTTACAAACTCTTATTTCTATATAACTTTGCGTGTAAATGATCATAAACATTTGTACAACTTATCTTATTGCTTATTTCCTTGTAGGTGCAAGGGGAATGTTAGAATACAGTAGGCTTTATGCGATAGTCAAATCTTTTAAAGCTTTGAGATTCCGTTCTCTATGCACACTCAACATATAAAAAAATGAACAACGATGATTCATTTCACGAAAGTTTTAAGTTTCCCGAAAGTGACACAAATAACAATGGATATCTCAGAAACGGCTCACCCTAAAGAACATTTATTTAGACATAAATTGTATATTTTAATGAGATTTTCATTACAGTATAGTAAGATTTGGTATATCCCAGCACGTTTACCTGTTATGCAAAAACCCGTCGACAGCAAATACGACTACAGGACCATAGCCAGAAAATTTAAAACACTTCATTTCATTTAACATAAAATATATCAAACATATATAATTTGATTAAAAATCGTTAGACTTTTCAAGAAAATTAAAATTCTGAAAAATCATACATGTAAGGGTACAGTTTAGGCCAGAGGATTATTTCCTTTAAAATCTTAGTGACGTCTCCCATAAACCCATTAAACTTAAATAACAATTTGGTTTATAACTGACTTTTCTATTTGAGTTATGCCGTTCACAGACTGACAAACACACATACACATACAAACACATACGCGCGCGCGCACACGAACAAACAGAGGTTACCAATCCTTTTACAGCCTGTTCACTTATGTCTCTGTTGCACCATATATATCTCCAGTCAACACTAGTCTCATATACGCCTCTCTTGCACTAAAATGAGTAGCTATAGAATGTATGTTCTAGACCACTTTCAAGGTCATAGGGGGGTGGGGGAGGGGTGGGGGTGGTAATCTCAAGGTCATTCAAGATGGCCGCTATACATGGTGTATGTTCTAGACCACTTTCAAGGTCATAGGGGGGTGGGGGAGGGGCGGGGGTGGTAATCTCAAGTCATTCAAGATGGCCGCTATACATGGTATATTTTCACGACCACTTTCAAGGTCATAGGGGGAGAGGGATGGGGGGACTCCAGCATGACGGTTGAAGGTTGAGGGGGTGGTAATATAAGGGTCATATTACTGGGGAGGAAGGAGATCCCATTCTGACTTTCTCAGAAAGAATGTAGTCTCCCCCTGCATCCTTAGAGATTGCATGAAACTATGTTCTATAGCTACTCATTTTAGTGCAAGAGAGGCGTATATGAGACTAGTGTTGACTGGAGATATATATGGTGCAACAGAGACATAAGTGAACAGGCTGTAAAAGGATTGGTAACCTCTGTTTGTTCGTGTGCGCGCGCGCGTATGTGTTTGTATGTGTATGTGTGTTTGTCAGTCTGTGAACGGCATAACTCAAATAGAAAAGTCAGTTATAAACCAAATTGTTATTTAAGTTTAATGGGTTTATGGGAGACGTCACTAAGATTTTAAAGGAAATAATCCTCTGGCCTAAACTGTACCCTTACATGTATGATTTTTCAGAATTTTAATTTTCTTGAAAAGTCTAACGATTTTTAATCAAATTATATATGTTTGATATATTTTATGTTAAATGAAATGAAGTGTTTTAAATTTTCTGGCTATGGTCCTGTAGTCGTATTTGCTGTCGACGGGTTTTTGCATAACAGGTAAACGTGCTGGGATATACCAAATCTTACTATACTGTAATGAAAATCTCATTAAAATATACAATTTATGTCTAAATAAATGTTCTTTAGGGTGAGCCGTTTCTGAGATATCCATTGTTATTTGTGTCACTTTCGGGAAACTTAAAACTTTCGTGAAATGAATCATCGTTGTTCATTTTTTTATATGTTGAGTGTGCATAGAGAACGGAATCTCAAAGCTTTAAAAGATTTGACTATCGCATAAAGCCTACTGTATTCTAACATTCCCCTTGCACCTACAAGGAAATAAGCAATAAGATAAGTTGTACAAATGTTTATGATCATTTACACGCAAAGTTATATAGAAATAAGAGTTTGTAAGAACGTTTAGTAGAAGAGAAGGTCATGTGAGTGTAGGACCCCAGATATATTTTCTCCCCACGCACTATCCATCGGTAAGCTCCCTTCGTCATCTGTGAGCAATTGAAATTTACACCCGCATCCGGTATTGCTAGCAGAACAGCGAATATTCTTTAGGGTGAATCATTTCTGAGATATCTATCATTATTTGTGTCACTTTCAGGAAACAAAACTTTCTTGAAGTGCAACATCATTGTTTATTGTTTTATATGTTACCTATATGTGTAAAGAGAACGGGATCTCAAAGCTTTAAAGGATTTCATTAACACTCAAGGTATACTGTATTCTAATAATTATTCTCCTTGTATCGACATGGAAATAAACAATAAAATACAAATAAAAAAAACAATCACAAGAATACAACTTATGACCACTTCTACGAAGAAGAGAAAGGAATAAGAGTTTGTATGAACAGTTAGTGAGTAGAGAAAACTATGTGAGCGTAACACTGGATTTCCCCCCTAATGTAGCAACATGCGGAGGGTTATTATCTCCTCCCCAACTGTAAGAGTCTAGATTACGTTACCGCTTGCTGGCATGTAGCGAAAGAAAATGACATCTCTAATATGTCTGTCTGTTAACTCACTGATGGGAAAATATATATTTAAATGAAACGTAAAGCAGAATTACTGGACATTTAATTTTATTACGGAGAATATATACATGATTTTCTTTCCTTTCCCAAATTCTTTCTTATTTCTTATCGCCAGTTGGTTATACCCTAAGGGGGGGGGAAAAAGGCACATTTAATACCTAACATTGTGTTTTATGTAATTATATCCCTAATAGACTTGGTTTGAATACTGGTACGGAGGACATTTCAATGTTAAATAATTCTTGAACAAATAGGAATAAAGCATCGAAATAAAGTAAATATATGCTTTTGTACATACTCTTTTCAAAAGGAGAATGCTTGCCGTAGAGTCTTGGTTCGAGACTAGAAGCGTCGGTGTGAATTTCTTGCATGTGCGTGTCTGTGGGCGCTTATTTATGTATATGCGAGTCTGTGTGCAGGCGTGTGTCTGTGTGTGTGTGTGTGTGCATGTATGTGTGTGTGTGGGTTGGGATGTGTTTGTGTGTGCATGTACGTAGGTGTGCGTGTGTATGTGGGTTGAGGTGTGTGTATGTGTGTTTGTGTGTGTGTGTGTGCGAGGGAGTGTGTGTAGGTTGGGGTGTGTGTTTGTGTGTATGTGTGTTTGTGTGTGTGGGTGTGTGGGTTGGGATGTGTTTGTGTGTGTGCATGTACGTAGGTGTGCGTGTGTATGTAGGTTGAGGTGTGTGTATGTGTGTTTGTGTGTGTGTGTGTGTGTGTGTGTGTGCGAGGGAGTGTGTGTAGGTTGGGGCGTGTGTTTGTGTGTATGCGTGTTTGTGTGTGTGTGTGTGGGTTGGGATGTGTTTGTGTGTGTGCATGTACGTAGGTGTGCGTGTGTATGTGGGTTGAGGTGTGTGTATGTGTGTTTGTGTGTGTGTGTGTGTGCGAGGGAGTGTGTGTAGGTTGGGGTGTGTGTTTGTGTGTATGCGTGTTTGTGTGTGTGTGTTTGCATGTGTTCGTGCTTGGGGGTATGTGTTTTTGCGTGCGTGTTTGCGGATGTGTGCGTGTGTGCATGTATGCGTGTGTATGTGTGTGTGGGTTGGAGTGTGTATGCGTTTGTGTGCGTGTAGGTGTGTGTGTGTGTAGGAGTGTGTGTGTGCATGTATGCGTGTTTATGTGTGTGTGGGTTGGGGTGTGTGTGTGTGTGTGTGTAGGGGAGTGTGTGCGTGTATGTCTGTCCGCGTATGCGTGTGTTTACGGGTGTGTGTGCGTGTGTTTACGTGTGAGTATGGGTGTGTGTTTGGTATTAAAGTGTATAAGATTATACACATTTATTTGTATAAATACAATGGTTGATATATAATTTACCTTGTTTAAACTTAAAAAATCGGGGAAATGCCTGTTAACGTTGAACTGGCAAATGAAAACGAAACAAGTTAATCTTGACTCACGTAGTTTCCTGATATATCTATTTTTAAATACACGCTTAATCTTGAACCGCGTAGTCGTTTATAAGGTACGTGTTAGCGGAATAAATATACCTCGATCTATCTTGAAGTTTCATTGTATGGTTTTGCTTCGAGTCGAGTGGACGAGTTTCTCTTAGTGAGATTGTCGTTCAATAGCTTTGATAAGTTATCAAGGTGAACTAGCGTAGTGCGCTATAAGCAATTATTGATTTATATAATTTACAAGTGTTGCACTACATATTATAAAGATGTGGAGTGGACGAGTGGTGGAATCGTCTCTGAGTGCTATACCAGATTATAGCTGCAGCAAATGTGATAAGCGTTTTCTACGCAACTATGATAAGAAGAGACATGAGTTGATATGCGGTCGAGTCTACAGGTGTAAACATTGTGGTAATGTTTGCGATACTGAGCATAGAAGAGACGTACATGAAGAAAGATGTGAAAAAACTATATCTTGCAAGAAAATCAAGTCTGAGCCTAGCAAGCATCAACTTTTGACAATGACGGATGGATGTGATATGACCGAATATGAAACATCATTTGAAGGGCGTCTTAAATCATATTATATTCGCTGTGATACCTTCAAGGATATGAAAACTTATCTGGAGGAGTCGAAACATCGCATAATTCAAGCTATAAACAAAGAACTGTCGATACATAAAAGTGTGAAAATTAACATCATGGTCGACTGTCAATTTGTGAATGTTCATGGAGAGACGTGTGACAGAACATTTAAAACACGTAACCAACCTGTGTTTTTAGAAACTGATATGGACGCCCTCTTGGAAACAGAATTTAAGAAGATTTATGCTGAAATGGAAGAATGTCAGTTGAAAGGAAGCAACTGGGCCTTGCTAGCAGTTGATGGAGTTCGACTCCGAATTAACAAGTACAATGTCCTTCGAGGGAGCAGCTATATTCCTCTACCTGCATCTGTGGAAGCGAGAAAAGCCTGCATAAACCCTCAGAATTATAGTGACGAGAATTGCTTTATATATGCGGTTCTTGCAAAATTCGTTGATAAGAATGCTCATCGCGTCGGCAAGTACAAGGATCACCAAGAAAAATACAATTTCTCATGCGTTTCGTTTCCTACGAGCTTGGGTGAAGTCGCTAAATTTGAAAAGCTCAACAATATGTCCATAAATGTGTTTGGACTGGATGAAAAACATGAAGTGTTTCCTATAAAGGTAGTCAATGAAGAATTATCTGATCATCGCGATCTTCTTCTGTTGAGTGATTCAGCTGGCAAGCATCACTATGTATATATAAAGGATTTTGAGAAGCTTATTCGCGGGCAGAAAACTAAACACCATGGGCAAATATATGTATGTAAACGATGTTTCAATCATTTTGATGACCAACATGGACCAAGTGGAATGAAAAAATTGGAAGAGCATAGAGAAATGTGCATGCAACATGCTATTGCTAGATGCGTTATGCCTACAAAAGAAAACTCTATCGTCAGATTCAAAAACGTGGAAAGAATGTTGAAACTGCCATATGTCATCTATGCTGATTTTGAGAGCATTCTCACTCCTTACCATACCTGCGCCTCTAATCCTGAAACCTCCTATACAACACCCTATCAAAGTCATTCTCCAATGAGCTTTGCTGTTTACGTCAAACCGTCATCCAGCGTTGACAAAGTAGAAACCGATCTTCCTACACATCCCTACGTGTATCGAGGTCATGATGCTGCTGAGAAGTTCATAGAGTATCTAACTTCCCTTGCGAAGAAAATTAGTGACTTATACAAATCTGCTAAGCCTCTGAAACTTACAGCTGAAGAACAAGAATCGTTCGATGCTTCTACAATATGCTACCTGTGTGGACATGAATTTACAGAAGATAATTGGAAGGTTCGCGATCACGATCATGTGTCCGGGGTGTACAGAGGATCTTTACACAATAAATGTAACCTGGCCTGTAAAACACCTAATTATATTCCTGTTTTCGTCCATAATCTGAGCGGATATGACTCTCATTTTATTGTTAAGGAGTTAGGTTGCACAAGCGAAAGAGTGGAGGTAATACCAAACTCTGAAGAAAGCTATATCTCATTCTCAAAATATGTTGGAGATATTAAACTCAGGTTTGTGGATACCTTCCGTTTCCTGAGTACAAGCTTGGACAAGTTAGTGAAAAACCTCACGACGCATCCCGAAACAGAGAAGTACTTTGGAGAAGAGAAGATTGGCTTGATGACTCGTAAGGGAGTGTTCCCCTACGATTACCTCACATCATGGGACGTTTTGAATGATGCTCATCTACCTCCAAGGGAAGCATTCTACAATAAATTAAATGAAGAAGAAATTACCGGCGATGACTATGAGCATGCTAGAAATGTATGGAACCAGTTTAATGTGAGAAACTTAGGTGAATACAGTGATATTTACTTAACCTCTGATGTTCTTCTCCTAGCGGATGTCTTTGAAACGTTCAGAGACCAAACTCTGAAAACACACAAAGTGGATCCTGCGCATTATTTCACTTCTCCAGGACTTACGTGGGATGCTATGCTACTGTACACAGGAATTGAGCTGCAATTGCTGCTGGACTACGATCAGCTGCTCATGGTTGAATCTGGTATAAGAGGAGGGTTATGCCAGGTTTCTCATCGGTATGCTGAAGCTAATAATATATATATGGTACAGTATGATCCTCGTAAACCTTCCCAGTTTATTACATACGAAGATGCAAACAACGAATATGGCTGGGCTATGTGTAAGGCCCTTCCTTATGGAGGGTTTAAATGGGTTTCTCCTGAAGACATAGACCTGGATTTATTGAAGGAAGATGACCCCCTTGGATACATCTTAGAAGTCGATGTCGAATATCCTGTCGAGCTCCACGATCTTCATAATGATTTGCCCTTCCTGCCTGAGAGTCTGAAACCGGGGAAATCGTCTTCAGAGAAGTTAATTGCTCATCTTGGGTGCCGAAAGAAGTATGTGGTACACTACATGGCCTTGAAACAAGCTCTTAGTCACGGTCTACTATTAACAAAGATTCATCGAGCACTTCAGTTTCATCAGTCGTGTTGGCTAAAACCTTACGTCGAGTTTAATAACCGACTGCGACAACAAGCTAGAAATGATTTTGAGAAGGACCTTTATAAACTATTCAATAATGCTATGTTTGGAAAAACTATGGAAAATATTCGTAATCGCATGGATATACGGCTTGTGACAAACAGCAAAACGTTAGAAAAACTCATAGCCAAACCTACATTCATTGATCGAACCATATATGGACCTAATCTTGCTGCTGTACATATGGCTTCTCGTAAAATAGTGTTCAACAAGCCTATATACATTGGTATGAGTGTGCTAGACATCTCCAAGACGCTAATGTATTCGTATCAATACGATGTGTTACTTCCATATTATGGAGCTGAAAATCTTAAACTGTTGTATACAGATACAGATTCTTTCGTCCATCGAGTGACTACAGCTGATATATACCAGGATAAATTACACATGCTTGAACATCTGGATACATCTGATTACCCTGCTAGCCATATATGCTATTCTACACAAAACAAAAAAGTGTTGGGAAAGTTTAAAGATGAAGCCTGTGGAAAAATCATTCATCGGTTCGTTGGTCTTAGGCCCAAAATGTATGCTATCGATATTGATGGTTCTGTGATAAAAAAAGTTAAAGGTATAAAACGTAGCGCCATTAAGCAATACATCAACTTCAATAGCTATGTAGAGTGCCTTAAAACTTTGAAAATTGTTAGAACTCCTATGAATTTAATCCTATCCCGACATCATAATATTTCTACGGTTGAAGCTAATAAAATAGCCTTATCACCTCACGATGACAAGAGAGTGATTGAAGAGGATGGAATATCGACGTATGCGTATGGACATTACAGTGTCGAGAATAGTGCCTAGACATGGGTACTTAAAGTTTGTCTGTAGAAAAAATTGAAGATTGTTGAACTATGAACTTCGTGCACCAATGGCACATCTAACCAAGAGAGAAGAATGATAATGTGAATAATAAGAACTGAGGAGGACGCTATCGTCTTTCAGCAGTGTATACTTGTTTTCTAAATGTTAATGTTAGTGTATGCATCTTTATAAGTTAAATAAAATTATCTCATTGCAAATATTCTTTTTTATTTCATTGCTTGCCTTAACATCCCTATTTCCTCATTAGGTCAGGTTAGGTTAGGTTAGCTTAGTTGGACTATAAGATAGAGTAGTTGATAATGATGATGATTATTATTATGATAATGATGATTGTTGCCGAGTTAGGTTATTAGTGAAATGTAATCAAAATAATAATGCGAGAAATGCAATGAATGACTGGATAGGTTAGACTGTTCTTCAACTACTATAAAACAAAGCGATTACTGAAGAAAACTTAGTAAAATGTCCTTAAATCAATTAATATACCTCTAGCAGCGTTAAAAATGCCTACTAGAGTGTCTTAAAACATCTTCAAACTGGCGGGAAAAAAAATGCTTCTCACGAGTCTAAGATGCCCTGAAAATCCTCAAAATACCTGTGAAGGAGCTGAAATGTCTTAATTAGTGTTCGAAAAATACCATTAAAAGCGTCTAACGCCTATAAAAGTGTTTCAAAGGATTCTGAAAACCGTCCAAAATGTTGGTGACAAAGTCTAAAATACTCCTATAGTGCTTAAAATGTCTCTAAAATGGCTGAAACGATAATTAACTGGTAGAGATACGTCTAACAACCTTGAAACAGCCGGTTCAGTATCCCTGATATCGTGAAAATTATCTTCCACTACCCTTCAAAGTGCTTAAAGCAAACAATAATAGACAGGTGCGTCCAGAATAACTCTCAGATTGCCTTAAATAACGTCAAATTCGTCTAAAATACTCTGAAAAATGTTTAAACTGGACGTAAAAGTCTTCAGAATATTTGTAAACAGGCTGAAATATCTACCAGCGAGTCTAAACGGACCTCAAAACACCCTGCAAATATGTAATATGGCGTCTAAATCACTCAAAATTGCCTGACCGTTGTGTAAAATAATTTGTAAAAGCGTCCTGCACAGCCTAAAGCAACTAAAATATATGTTAACGGTCTATAAAACAACGTCAAAATACCATGAAACCTCTGAAAAATCGATCAAATAACCTGCATTATCTTCAAAATAGTCTGAAAAGTTCTTAAATATGTTGTAAAAGCAGCCTGAATATACTAAAAGTGCTTAAAAAGATCTATCAGAGGACTCAAAATAGTATCAAAATGTTTATGAAATTCCTAGAGGGAGATCAGGACAGCGTATGACAGGATAGAATAGATAAGCAGAGGAGGGAATAGGATAGATGATAAGAGGACAGAATGAATGTCTAGGAACGTATCATGTTAGTAGAATAGAATAAATAATAATAAGAGGATCTACCTTAGGTTAGGCTATGCCAGGTTAGATTAGGTTAGGTTATACGAGTAGAAGTATGAGGCTTAGGTTATGTTAAATTATGAAAGACAGTGTAAAAGAGTAGGAGCTGGGCTAAGTTAGGTTAGCGCAGCGATGAGGGGAGGGAGGGCGAGGTGTCATTATGTTGAGGGTAATATATTGGATCAAATTAGAAAGCTCTTGCGTTAGGATGTATACATTAGATATAGCGAACAAAATACTCATCTATTACAAACGTACATAAACACGTGTGTGTCCCTGCTATTTGTCTTAGAAATTGATCCCATTATCAGTAGAACATCTACAACGCCTGCTTCTAGTACCATCTCACCTAGTAATCCTTAGATTACGCATGGCGGCCATCTTGCGCATTTGGGTCTGTTCCAGACTTCCCTTATCCTACCTACTGATGAACATATCTGAGATAATTTCGACCAAACTGCTTGATATTTATACAAATTAATTAAATTACCGAATACCCTTAAACTTATTTATAGAAATTAGCAGTTAAATGACCGAATACCCTTAAACTTATTTAAAGGTGACCAGTTAAGGCATATGAAGCTTTCAAATTTACTGTAAAGTCACTTAAGCTCATGGAGCATTTATGAAGAGTGGCGTACGGTATTTCTAACCGTTTTGTCGCATTCTACTGGACCCCAGAGGACTTTAAGCATTGAATATATTTTCAAGTATTCATCACGTGGTGTATTACATATATGACTCGATTTTCATTTTAGGATGAACATATCTGAGATAATTTCGACCAAACTGCTTGATATTTATACAAATTAATTAAATTACCGAATACCCTTAAACTTATTTATAGAAATTAGCAGTTAAATGACCGAATACCCTTAAACTTATTTAAAGGTGACCAGTTAAGGCATATGAAGTTTTCAAATTTACTGTAAAGTCACTTAAGCTCATGGGGTATTTATGAAGAGTGGCGTACAACGGTGAATTAATAAATTCAACCACTTCTGAATTTGTTTACCACCAAGTGCCACTCCTAGAATGCTGTTAGAATGAGGCTAAATGAAGTATCACAAAGGAAACCTACTCTCTGACAGTAATCAGGTAACTAGAAACACAATACACCAGGATAGTTTACTCATTCAATTTGCAGTGTTCCATCAGCGTTGCGGGGTGTGGGACACACATAAATACTGAAAATTGACATTAACAACCTATCAAACGACTGACCTGTAGTATACAATTTGTACAACATTGTAAGGGCTATCAGTGCCATTTAAATAATCTCTTCTCCTGAAGTCCAATAAAATTGCAAGAGGTCATTAACAGTTTAACGACAGAGAGCAGTGTATGTTCGCTGTGGATCATTAATCTTTATGATAGAAGCGACAGGCAAGGATTACCCTTGTGACGCATACAGAGATGTGTCATAAAATAAGTTTCCAGATAACTTGCAATTATGTGCAAAGCTTAGCTATTTGCAACTAATTACGTAGAGAGATGGACCACTGAAAAATCAATTTTGAAAGCCTTGACTAATTTATTTAATTAGGATAAGCAATGCACATGGCTCAAAAACTACAGTTTTTGAGGTTCTTGAATCAAAATGACAGCCTTCGGACGTGTCAAGCACCTTTTAAGGCTACAAGTAACCCTTTACAGACCGCAGATAATATGAATGAATGCTACAGGAACGAGATAGGAAAAACTTCATTAACACACATGCACAGTCGAAGTTATAAGGTTGTCTCATAAGTTCGTTCGATTCTCGTTACGTTTCAAACACTACGGACGCCTGGGAACACACCTCACCCGCAGCACAGCTACGGCAGAGTAGTTGCCAAACTTTCTATTTTGAGGAGAAACTCCATTTTCTCCGTAGATATAACAAATTTTCTGCCGGCATTGTGAGGCGGTTTTGCCCTTACGACAGTAAAACAGCATATCGGAAGTGTTCCTCTTTGCTTTCCATAGGTTGTAAGCCGTCAGTCACAAACACACACACACGCATCCAATAGCTAGTCTGGTTGCTGAGCTCTAAGTCGTACGGGTGGAAGGCAACTATGATAACGAATGTACAGAGGGTTCAGGTTTTTCAGACGCTATAGATGGAACTTGCGAGCAAAACGAACGAACTTATGAGACCTTACATCAAACAAGAAAAGTCAGATCTTCGCAAGCAGTAACCACAATGTCAACGCGAGCAGATAAACTCGACTGACCCCTCACCACGGTGTAGCATTCTTCTCATCAATGAATCGTCATTGGCAGAAATTTCGTTATTTTGATGCAGAATGTGTCCTTTTTTTTTTTTTTTTTTTTTTTTCCGAAACCAGAAAGTCATGGTAAATTCTTGTCACGAGAAGCCCGTTCACTTAAAACTGTTTAACGTGAGACCCATTTAAGTCTTATAAACAACAAGATGTATCAAAGTATACAAAAAGGGAAAGAAAACCACGGCAGTTGAATTTATTTCAGCATGCAACATAGTAGTGCCCCGATTCGGACTCAAAACCACGTTTCCTACGCGCTAGAAGTTTATTTTATCGGTAGGGTAGGAAAATTGGTAGAGCTGTCGAAGTCTATTGAAAACAAAGGTTATATAGTATAAGTACGTTAGCTAATCTAAAAGGTATAGTTTAAAATGCAAAACGGTCCCAAAATGTTACATTATGTGCCGCAGAAGCCACAAATATGTCATGGAATTGAGCAGACCCACGTGGCAGAGCTGAGCGGCTTTAAAAGAATCCAATGGGTCCAAAAAGAGCGTTAGTGATTATCCACATGCCAAAACTGTTGACTTTGAACTTTTTGTTAGGAATGTTACAAATATATTTTTGCGTCCTCATATTAAACTGCGATTGCCTCAGTTTCCTCCCACTTTCGCAACATTTTATTTTATTTGAGACCAATGGAACATGCTAATGCCACTTAGGGGCACACAAAATATCAATTGGCAGCCAATTAAAGAGGGAACGGCACCGGGAAGTCCAAATGTTATCGCTAATCACCTTTCCAACATCCCTGGCATTTATGAAAATACCTTTTTTAAGCTGTCCAGTAAATTCCGGTAAAATTACACATTGATATTAAGTTTTATTGCACCTACACAATGTGACCCAAGTTTTATTTCCAATTTGGCACGTGCAAATAATAATAATAATAATAATAATAATAATAATAATAATAATAATAATAATAATAATAATAATAATAATAATAATAATAATAATAATAATAATAATAATAATAATAATAATAATAATAATAATAATAATAATAATAATAGCAATAGCAATAGCAATAGCAATAGCAATAGCAATAGCAATAGCAATAGCAATAGCAATAGCAATAGCAATAGCAATAGCAATAGCAATAGCAATAGCAATAGCAATAGCAATAGCAATAGCAACAATAATAATAATAATAATAATAATAATAATAATAATAATAATAATAATAATAATAATAATAATAATAATAATAATAATAATAATAATAATAATAATAATAATAATAATAATAATAATAATAATAATAATAATAATAATAATAATAATAATAATAATAATAATAATAATAATAATAATAATAATAATAATAATAATAATAATAATAATAATAATAATAATAATAATAATAATAATAATAATAATAAAAAATTCCAACTGAACTGACTCTAGGTATGCACTTCTAATTTTTTTAAGCTGCAGATCCCTGTACTGATAAACAAGAGTGAAGGGCCCAATGAAAGAATGACATGTCCCATTAAGAATTCTCTCAGTTTCGGAACTAAAGGGTTTGTTTCTAAGTGGCATGCTTCTCGACGCCCCTTGAATTCACACAAAGGTCCCTCCCCCCTTACACGCGCTGACTAGTCAGCGCTTTAGAATAGCTTCACAAACTGCAGGCGTTGCATATGCGGCATTCTTTCCTTGCAGGGGGGCCCAGAGTTCACGGAAGGGGAGAACCAGATCATCTTCTAACGCAATACAGTTAAATATGGACCAAGGAACAGCAATTCAGCATTGCGCAAAAGTCGTGACTGCAAGAAAAAGCCATCATCACCTTGTAAGCCTAACATATCGGAGATTTTCATTAAAATTGGCCCAATAGCTGAAGGATGTGGCGAGAAAGCTTCATAACTAAAGTAAACAACATTCTTTATTAAAAATAAATAAATAAATAAATAAATAAATAAATAAATAAATAAATAAATAAATAAATAAATAAATAAATAAATAAATAAATAAATAAATAAATAAATAAATAAATAAATAAATAAATAAATAAATAAATAAATAAATAAATAAATAAATAAATAAATACATACATACATAAATAAATAAATAAATAAAATTAAATTTAAAAAAAGGAAGAAAGAAAATGGGTGTGTTTTCCATGCGCCAAGTGGAGATAAATATTTTGTTTATGCTGTCAATTGCCAGGATATCAGTGCCCCGGTATGCCGCACGCTAGGTCCTAGAAGCTTATCTATGATAGAGGGAGTAGTGTATTCCACCCAAAACTTCCGATATTACATCGAAAATACAAACCTGTGTTCTCCAGAACACATACAAAGCAATTTTACAAAATGAGTGCTATGCACCTTACTGGCGGGTGGCGGGATTAGATACCATAGGTAAAGCCTTCCAGTTCCAAAATCCAAGTTCACTAACTTGCACAAACGCGATCATTCCAGTTGCAAAAGTAACACTGACTGAAGAGAGAACGTTACTTTTCAACAAAATAGTTGCAATGCACTACATAATACGAACTACAGTGAAACTTGGATAATTCCAAGCTGAATGGGCAAGAAAAAAAGCCCGAGATATCCAAATATTCGAATTACAAACGGCACGTCTAAAATTGACATCTTAGTAATACAGATACATATATATCCATCAGGATTTTCCGTTTGTCTCCCTCTTTTCCGACTCTTCATTTTCTTTCGAGGCACTGCTTAAAATGTTTCTCCTTATTCTTCAGATAAAGTGTTCGGTGGTATCCCGTATTCTTTCGCGATTTCAGATTTCTTCTTCAAACCCTTTTCAACTTCTGGAACGACGGCGGTTTTTTCACCAAAGTTAAAATCTTGTACTGGACACGCGGTTTACTAGGAGACATAGTGGCAGGTATAGAGGGCCGGCAGCTAGGAAAACTACTCCACTCCGCAACTGCATTCCGACAAAACAATCTCGGAACGATGACCTATTTTGCAGAAGCACATGGACTAAGTTATACTAAATTTCCGCGTTTGGACTAATTTTCGAGTGGCATTTCTTTCGACTTACATGTGATTTTTATTACATTGCTTCAAGAAACCAACAAAGTTCTTCGGATTAACATCGATTTCGAATTATAAACGTTCGAATTATCCGAGTTAGTGCCTCCGAGTTCCCATAGAGAGCTTTTCTTACTCTAGATCAGGTGTTCTCAACTTTTTGCAAGATGCCATTAAATTCACCGGACCATAGATCCACCAATAAAAAAATTCTAAGAGAATAATGCTTGTTTTTGTGGTAAAAAGTGTCAAAATAAGCATTTCTATTCGTTTAAAACTACAATAGTGATTTATATAGTTATTTATTGTATTAAGTATTTAGAATTAGGTACTTTGTTCGAGAAAGAAAATTGTTCAATGTATTTCTATTCAATTGATGGCTCTGTGAAATTTCTGTAGAAAGTAATTCTGTTAAGGTTGAAATATAGCTTGAATTTGATGTAGGACTAAGGGCGCTCAGCTACTTGGTCATTAGCGCCCTTTTAAAATTGATCATGGCAAAAGCCAGAGATAAATTTCAACATAAAAAACTACTAAAAAGCAAATATACATAAATAATCCAAGGAGGCAAAAGTCAGACTTAAAACGAAGTTATAAAAGGATCCAAAAGGAATGAAATCTCGATATCTAAAATTCTAAATCCTCATACTCGTGTTTATCAAACCTAAAAATTTAAAAAAACCTCTTTTGAATATAGTGGATGGATATACAAACTAACTTTGGCGAACATAATCCTGATACTGCTATTCCAGTAAACCGACTTAAGATCAGTAAGGTCTATTAATATTACACATTTCACTAATTTATGACTCACTTTTGTTTCATTGTGAATGTTGACCAAATATCGGCAGTGGCTCGCGTACCCTAGGTTGAGAACTCCTGCTCTTGGTAATACGTCTTACAGAATCCGAGTCTGCCATGTAACAGTCTTTTACTGTTAGGATTTTGCGTAAATAATAAATACGTAGTATATTGTTAATTTGAAACGGTTATTCAGTAATTTACGTAACGATGGTTAATTATGCTCGACGACATCAATGCCAATAACGCCTGAGGTACATGTTGTTTACTTCTTGAGGTCCGCCACTGAGCTGACGTCATTTGAAAATATAATCCACTTTGGGTGACCGAGGATTGCGTTAATAAGGGTGCAGGCCTCTGTTGTCGTAATGAAGAACCAATGTTGATCGCGCTGGCATCATCGTTCTCACCAGCTTGACTTCATATGGTTTCGTTTTAACGCGATTATTGCGGCTGCCTGCACCGAACTTCCAGTGAAGACCTCAAACACAGACCTGGCGCCATCCGACGAAGCTCTGCAGTATTTTCCTCAGTATGCACACCTCATTAAGCAATGCATCTCCTGCTTCCGGCCTCTAGAGCCAAATCCATAACTGCTTTGCCTAATTTCACAACCGAAACACTGCCAAATAATTTCAATACAGTTATTTCAGGAGATGACACTCGGGAGAATTTTAAAATGTTGTGACAAAATGACAAAAATCAATCCCGTTACTTTCCTATCACAGTATTGTATTCTAAAATGTTATCACAAATAGAGAGATTTCTTCTCGTCGTTAACACTAGTGTTTCGTGCTGTCACAACTCAAAACTTGTAATTTTCTAACTTTACCCAGTCCTTACAGTGTCTTTCTTAACTTTCTACGACGATGCAATCACTCGACGCTTGTGAAATCTTCTTTACGACGCACACGCACAGCTGACATACTGACTGTGACTTGTGTTGTAACTGTAACACACTGCTCTGCTGCTTCCTCGCCTCCTTATATAGTAGCGATGACCTCACACGGACCTTTCGCGAACTTCTTCAAACACGCCGACAGTGACGCAGCTAGATCCTTCTCGAAGACACTGGAAATCCCTTTGTTTTACCGCTTCACTGTTGCCAGTTACGTGTTACTTGTATTGGAGTATTCGCATAGAAACACTGGAAATCAACTCCCGCTAATCACTCATGAAAGAAACGTTGTACCCAATTGTATTTTCTGTCATAAAAACAAGTTGAAACTTACAAGCTACATGCTTCTAAGAAACAAGAATATATATTCAATACCTCAAGATCAGAAGAAGATCCTGATGTGTGCACTCACATTACTTTCTCTATTCACTCTTGTACAAAACATTCTTAAAAACGCCAATACTTCATTCCACTTCATGTTAATCGAGACAGACCCGTGTAAAAATGGTCCTTATAGGTACAATGGAAATAGCAGAATGCAGCGGACTTAAGCGATGGTCAGATCTTTTAAGAGCTGATGGCTATGTGATAAATTTGATATTCCATTTTTATTACATGTCCGGCACAAAAAAGTAACGACTCCTGTTTGAGAAAAGTAAAAGTATTGGAAAATTCAAAAATAAATAAATAACAAGGAATACCTCGGGAAGGGTTCATGTCACATAAAAAAATATATATTTAACATAAATTGTATTTTAACGAAATAAAATTTAGGTTTTGTGTATCTCTTAGGGGCGGCGCCGTGGTCGAGCGATTAGAACGATCGCCTACCACCTAGGCGGCCTGGGTTCGATTCCAGCATGTGGTATTCGTGGTGGCGTTTGGGCGGGTTTTTTCCGCGTTCTCCGGTTTCCCTCGCTATTCGTTCCGCCAATTGCTCCATTAACACATTACCACTCATCGATTTCGCCTCCATTTCATATCGTCCTCTTGTCCACTCTCATACCCGGTGCTGGGCATAGGTTCCTCAGCTCCCCGACAGGCGCTTGACCTAGGCACTGGCTTGTAATTCCTAGGGGGTGTAAGTCCTACATAAGGGGAGAGTAATCGGGTAAAGAAGAAGTATCTCTTAGGGTTTACCAATTTTGCAAAAGCCATTCAGAGCAAAGGGGACTTCTGAGGACATTTCCAAGAAAAATAAGGTATACATTTCATTCTGCATAAAAATTTCTTAAACATTTGTTTTTAATACAAGTCGTTAGAGCCATGTTCGAGGAAATCAAGATTTTTCGAAAAATATTCCATGTAAAACGTAGTCTCAGGCGGGGGATTTGGAAGATGTTGAACCCAAATACCAACTTCGCGCGCGCGGGACTTTTTCTAACAATGCTTTCTTGGATTCAAGGGACCTCAAACCTGTACTTCAAGTGAAATCTCGGTAACGAATCTTTAGGTGAAATGTAATATCTACTCTATCTACTATATACGTATAGTGCAAGAAATGTTCTTGAGAATGTAAAATATGAATATCGCTAAAAATAGCATCACTCATATAACTTTTGGAAAATCTTGCCCTGGGCTTCAAATTCTTATACACTGAAATAAAAAGGGAGTTTTCGAAAGACAAACTTATGTGTTGTATACACATGACTCTACTCGCTCTTCTACAAAAGTTTATAATTCGATCTACTTCTTGTTAATCCAGACAAATCTAAATTCTAATTTGCACATTTCGCTGCTGCATACAGACGGTAAACCGATAGTCAGATGTTTAAAGAACGTGTCCCTTAGTGTTATCAAAGGTTCCATGGTCTTTGCATGACCAAGAGAGAGAGAGAAAAAAAAAGAAAAAAAAACCGAATAACGACTTCTGAGTTGAGAAAAGTAGATGTATTTCCAAATTCAAACCAATAAAGGAATATCTCGGAAATAGTTAACTCTACAGAAAAGTGGAATTTTAGAAATATAGTGAGTGAGTAGTGGGGTTTACGGGCCCGTCGACTAGAAATATATAATGTAAATATAATGTAAAGGGTAGTTCTGGTTGGGGGATCTTCTAAAAAATCTTCAAGTCGCATTGTTCGAAAATGCTGAACTTAAAACACAAAATTTGGCAGTTGAACCATATTTTCGATTCAGAGTTATGCTACTTTCACTCACTCGTGTGCAGAAATTTTTCCCAAAATGCATTGTTATTTTAATTCAGGGCGTCTCAATGCGTGTATTTCCGGTGAAATCTCCTTGATGGAAAATTTCTTTCACTTACTAAAGTTATGCAACTGAGAAAGTTAAAGAAAGTAACACACTGACGTAAAACGCTAAGCTAAACCCACCCTACTGCAAAATTTTGCAAGAAAGGTTACCTTTCGGGAATCGGTAGGGTTTAAACTGTTTTATGTTAGCATTAAAAATTTGACAAGCTTTAAAGTTGTTGTTATTAGCTAATGCTGGATTTCTGACAATGAAGTCATTAATCCTCTTGCTCTCCAATATTTTTCACTGATGATATTGAAGAGAGAAATAGCAGTAATAGTAACCGCTTTTTAGAGAGCACCATATTTTTATGTTTTGGCGGTCACATCGCTCTCTCACAACCCCCAGAATGTCTGGAGGACCACACCTGTCGTTGGTTTACGGGTCTCACCGACCTGACCGGGAGAATTATCAAAATAAATTCACCGACCATATCCTCTGATTACCAATCAGAGGACGTATTACATGCCATGACAGGTCAGCATGTTAGGGGTTAAGATTTTATAGAGAAATGGAGAGGTTGGAAAAATGAAGACTCCCTAGCCCTCAGGAACCCTAATAGCATCGGAGTAGGAAGAGAACAAGAGTTGACCAAGGTAAGGTCAGATAGAAAAGTTACAGTGAGGAGCAAAACACCAGTAAGTGGAAGTAATGTTTTGCTCAGTTTGGGTACCTTGTGGTCGCCATTCACATATCCCCTAGACGGAGACCCATGAGTGAATAAATGCTTAAGGCAAATAATAGTTCCAAAACGTTAAAGTTGTTATGTACGGCGCGTAATAGTATTGTATTTCCTTTAAACTACATGCACTGATTATTCACGATCCATATGCTGCAGAAACCGCAATTAACAGGCAAATAATGCTCTTAGGCGCCAAGATCTTTCTCTTTAGTGTTTGTTTGCTTTGAGTAACATGAAAGGAGCGTTCTTGAAGCAGGTGTCACCTATGCCAAAGAATGGACAGATGTTGGAGCCTTTACAGGTGCCTAACACCCATAAATATAAGTGACGTAACGCATCTACTCATTCTTTACACTACTCTCCATTAATCTGGTTCGGAAACAAAACAACAATTCAAAGCGAACCAACCATTTAGCAGGAACATAAAGAAGGTTACGGCTTTTCTGCATTTCTCTTATTCTTTATGACCAGAATAATCATGTCCTTTTACTTTCCAAAGAATCAATTTAAAAACTGTCACTTTCACTTTCGAGGTTGAGTAATGTGTGGCAGTATTCATTGCCAGAGGTTTATTTGTGCAAACCAAGCATAGGCTGTCTTTCAGCCACAGTGTGTGTGTGTGTGTGTGTGTGTGTGTGTGTGTGTGTGTGTGTATATATATATATGCCTAACATCTATGTAGCTTCTTTACACTTTTAATTAGTGGTCTGGGAGTCATTCTTCAGTTATCTTCAGAAATACACTTATTACTAAATAAATTAAGGGAATTCCTCGCTGAAATTCTTCAAAAGACCCACAATTTTCCTGTTTTTGCTAAGCAAAGACTTCAAAGAAAATTAAATGTTCTTCCACACTAGCCTTGTGTAGGACGAGGTTAAAAGGGATAGAGTAAGAAAGAAACACTCAATGCCATAGCTGGGATTTGAACCATGGATCTTCCGCTCTCCGTCCGGCTGCTTTAACCACTGAGCTACCTTGGCCAACGTGCTGACACGTCATCAAATTATCCAAATTAATTCGCATTTTCATGGTGAACTACACAAGGAGATCTCACATATACACGTTGGCCATGGTAGCTCAGTGGTTGAAGTAGCCGAACGGAGACCGGAAGATCCATGGTTCAAATCCCTGCTATAGCATTGAATTTTCTAGTCTCGCTCTAACACTTTACAGAGTCTCCAAAACTTGCAGCTTCCAAATCTATTCCTATTTTGACCTCCACCTTAAAATAGCTTTCCACATTATTTAAATATCAAGTTGATAAATTTACAACTTAATTCTGATTTCATGGGAACTACGTATTTTAAGGGGGACTAACCGGCAAAATGTTATCGAAAAGCTCCAAAAATAGTTCTGTAAATTATATGATTTTAAGATATCAGTAACAAAAAGAAAGAATATGGCACTTAAAGGCCAAAGAGATCAAAGTTTGTTTTAGACGGTTAAAGTATCACACTTCCAAATTTTAAATAGAGTCCGATTAGCAGGTTTAATGTAGAAAGGGACATTGATTGTAAAATAAATTCCAGGCACTTAACGAAACTATACAGAGAACTTTTAAAAACAAGGTAAGGAAAGAAACAAAAATAAAATTCTACAGAGTTGTGGCACTCCCCACAATGTTGCACGGCCATGAAACTTTGATCCCCGCCCCCCCCAAAAAAAAAGGTACAGAAAGGTGGAATCTAGACGGCGGAGATGAGATTCCTTAGGCAAGTAAGGAACAGGATTAAAACTGAAGAAATACGGCAGGAACTAAGGGTAGAACTGTTATATGATAAAGTAATGACATATACCTAGACAAAAGCGAATCGAGTGAGTGGTGTAACATTCTGTGAATAGCCCTTGAGGTCCTCACTCTGAAACAAACTTTTGTAGTTCTTGTAAGTGGCAAACCGTAAGAGATACACAACAGTAGTGTACGAAGAGTTAATTTGTGTCTATGCACCTTCGGATTGGCAAACCCTTTACGGCTATAGACTGAGAAAAAGAACTCAGGTACATACGTTCCATAAACCTTTTGTCTCGTGCTTGTCCGCGGAAAAGGATTCTGGAGGGTTAGTATGCGAATTCATGGACATCCTGTATATACTGCGAAAGTCCTGCAACCGGCACGTCATATAATGTGTCCGTAGCTAAATAAACAGAAATGCCTAGCTTGCCGAGCATCATAAAAATGACTCCATCTTAAATTGCGCAATTTTTCTTGAAGGAGCGCTATCTGTCTCTCTAAAAACGTCACCAGCCTTTTCTGTTAGCCATTCCTGGGCCATGTGCAATATTGAACGACGCTATTTTCTTGCCAGTAAACCCAAAACGAATTTATTACTCCCGCTTCATTAGATTCTCTCTTCACCGGAATTATTCGGCGTGAAATATTATGGGGAGCACACATATACGAAGAGACCGCTTAGAAAATGTAAACCAAAATCTACAAATACACACAATTGCATTGGAAATATTTCTGGTATTAATTTCCTCCACTACATATAGTAAGCACGGGAAGCATTATATTGCACGCAAAATTTTCATGTCGAGATTTCACTGGAAATCGTAAATGTTTTGTGCCCCCCCCCCCCCTGAACCCAAAAAAGCAAGGTAGTTGAAAACCGAGCTACAAGTTCAACATCTTCCAAGGATGCCATATGATTATTTTCCAGAAAGTTCCCGCAGTCGAAACAACCCTTTACATAGAACATAATCCAAAAATTGGATTTTCTCAAAAATGGCTCTAACGATTTTTATTAAAATACCATACATATGTTTAAGGTATTTTCATGACCAAAAAAAAAGTTTTCATTTTGTTAAATAGTCCCTGAAGTCCTCTTCATTTTGGATGACTTTTGCATAACTGGTACACCCTGAGACATTTTTCCTGCATAAAAATGTAAATATCGTGGAAGCACATAAACAGTCACACATTTTCCCCTTCCTTTGGTGGAGCTATTTCCGACATATACCTTGTTATTGCTTTGAGTTTACAAACATTACTTGTTTTAAATTGGAGTACGTTATTGATTTCTTTATCTTTTGGCTACGCAAATAATGGAATTCCAAAGCCATCACTTAGCGATCAGCTCTTAAAAGATTTGACTATCGCTTCAAGCCCACTATATTCCCATATTTCCCTTCTACCTACAAGAAAATTAGCAATAAGATAATTTAAATCTTCATCTTGATTTATATGAAGTAGACAGAGGTAAAAGCGTTTGTACACGAGTGAAGAGAGAAAACCATGTGAGTACACACATCACTTTTTTATGTTGGATAAACAGCTGTTGACAAGTAAAACAGACTACTAAAATCCCAAAGGCCGTGTCCTTTTTGTGATTTCACGTACACTATCTTTCCAAGGGGGCACGAAGTTAAAAATTTCAAAATTCTCTTCCTTTCTGAAAAAGTCAGATAGCAAAATGTATACCTAAGCATTCATGAAGTGTGTTATTTATATTTCCATAATATGAAAAGCCATACAAATTTGACATTATTAGTGGTGTCGTGTGTGTTATGTTGCAATAGGCGCTTATGATAATGATCGGCAGCTTTCACTTTAGTAGGATAGACTGTCCCGCTGTACAACTACAGCAGAGAAGTTGCAGATACATCACGGCCCGGCTTCGTGTTAAAAATACATCTACAATTTAACAATGTGTAAAGATGTTAACACTGCGCAAAGACACTTGCGTTTCACCAAACTACGCCCGAAAAAAAATTAAAGAAGGAAAGAGAAAAGGAAAGAAAGAAAGAAAGGAGGGAGTGAGTGAGGGAGTGAGTGAGTGAGTGAGTGAGTGAGTGAGTGAGTGAGTGAGTGAGTGAGTGAGTGAGTGTGTGATGTTTAAGGGCCCGTCGACAACTTGGTCATTTGGGCCCCAGGAAGGAAGGAAGGAAGAGAGAGAGAGAGAGAGAGAGAGAGAGAGAAAGAAAGAAAGAAAGAAAGAAAGATAGAAAGAAATAAAGAAAGAAAGAAAGAAAGAAAGAAAGAAAGAAAGAAAGAAAGAAAGAAAGAAAGAAAGAAAGAAAGAAAGAAAGAGGGCAAGAAAGAAAGGAGGGAAAAATGGAAGAACGACAAAGAAAGAAAGAAAGAAGGAAGGGAAAGAAAGAAAGAAAGAACGAAGGAAAGAAAGAAAGAAAGAAAGAAGTAAGGAAGGAAGGAAAAGAAAGAAAGAGAGAGAAAGAAAGAAAGAAGGAAGGAAAGAAAGCAAGAAAGAAAGAAAGAAAGAAGGGAGGAAGGAAGGAAGGAAGGAAGGAAGGAAGGAAGAGTGAGAGTGAGTGAGTGAGTGAGTGAGTGAGTGAGTGAGTGAGTGAGTGAGTGAGTGATGTTTAAGGGCGCGTCGACAACTTGGTCATTTGGGCCCCAGGAAGGAAGAGAGAGAGATAAAGAAAGAAAGAGGGCAAGAAAGAAAGGAGGGAAAAATGGAAGAACGACTAAGAAAGAAAGAAGGAAGGAAGGAAGGGAAAGAAAGAAAGAAAGAAAGAAAGAAGGGAAAGAAAGAAAGAAAGAACGAACGAACGAAGGAAAGAAAGAAGGAAAGAAAGAAAGAAAGAAAGAAGGAAGTAAGGAAGGAAGGAAAAGAAAGAAAGAGAAAGAAAGAAAGAAAGAAAGAAGGAAGGAAAGAAAGCAAGAAAGAAAGAAGGAAGGGAGGGAGGAAGGAAGGAAGAGTGAGTGAGTGAGTGAGTGAATGAGTGAGTGATGTTTAAGGGCGCGTCGACAACTTGGTCATTTGGGCCCCAGGAAGGAAGAGAGAGAGAGAGAGAGAGAGAGAGAGAGAGAGAGAGAAAGAAAGAAAGAAGGCAAGAAAGAAAGGAGGGAAAAATGGAAGAACGACAAAGAAAGAAAGAAAGAAGGAAGGGAAAGAAAGAAAGAAAGAAAGAAAGAAAGAAAGAACGAACGAAGGAAAGAAAGAAGGAAGGAAAGAAAGAAAGAACGAGAGAAAGAAAGAAAGAGAGAAAGAAAGAAAGAGAGAGAGAAAGAAAGAAAGAAAGAAAGAAAGAAAGAAAAAGAAAGAAAGA
This sequence comes from Tenodera sinensis, assembly GCA_030765045.1. Classification (NCBI taxonomy): domain Eukaryota; kingdom Metazoa; phylum Arthropoda; class Insecta; order Mantodea; family Mantidae; genus Tenodera; species Tenodera sinensis. Next base: position 71,203,477 of record CM060962.1, on the reverse strand, counting down.
AAGAGAAAGAAAGAAAGAAAGAAAGAAAGAAAGAAAGAAAGAAAGAAAGAAAAAGAAAGAAAGAGAAAGAAAGAGAAAGAAAGAAAGAAAGAAAGAAAGAAAGAAAGAAAGAAAGAAAGAAAGAAAGAAAGAAAGAAAGAAAGAAAGAAAGAAAGAGAGAGAAGAAAGAATAGAAAAGAAAAGAACTATTTAGGAAAGTATACTCTGATTCCGTAATACCTCTGGTTGTCTGCTCTGATGCAACACTGTGCTCTTGCCAGGCCTTTAAAACAACCTTTTTACGAATATGCTCGTGTTTACAGAGGGGACTCAGCTTTATTCATGGTTTGGGGATTAAAACCTTCTATTCCGAGCTATTTAGACCTTGATTTCGATACAGCACATAGTTAAACTTTACTTGCATGTGAACTTATGCAATGAGAATTCCAGAAAATTGATTGACAGGACTTCATGTCAATCAATGTAAGAATTGTGTAACCTTTCGTTTTTTGTGTGTAATCTTGGGAACAGGGCAGCTTTGGAAGTTCTCAAAGACAATTTCATTTCTGCTTACTCAATTCTGAATGCTTTTACAACAAAATCATCTCGGGCATTAGTGCTATGTTATATTGAACATCACCAAAATATGTGTACAGTTTTCCAATCTGTTGTGCTTGTTCGATAATCTTGCTGAACACCGTTGATTTTTGGCGTGGGTGGTTTTTTGTGTGTGGGGGTGGACGTTTATACTTTCTCAAAATGTCTTGTTCTCAAATATATCTTATTTATTGTGTTTGCAGGGTTCAGAACTTGAAAATGTGTAATTCGCTATCTACAGGTGATAAAACACAGAACAAAGTGGAATTACCTAGATATTAACTCCACATGAGGTTTAACATGTGTTCAACATAGTCGGTGAAAGTCTTGTATGAATAGTACTTATATCAGTGTCACAGCAGTTAACGTTGTGTTAACTAATTGGCCCATGTAGCTGTAACCGGCTCTTTGTTACCGATTCTCAGAGCACTAAATTGAATACATATTTGTATTTTAAAAGCGACGCATCTTTTAAGATGCAAAAGGCCATTTAAACCGTCCCTTGCAATTGAAACAAATTACAGCGTCAGCTTTTCTCAGCCACTTTCCAGTAGATACTCTTCACTATTTAAAATGTTCCACATACTAACATTCTTGATTTACTCGAAAATACCCGACATTTCCATAACAACGTAAAGTAATAAGGGGTTATAGATTAGTGTGTAATTAATACAAATAATAAGTAATTTAATTACATGTATTCTATAGCTCATATACACACAAATGAAGAATGAAGTATATCTACTAACCATGTTTTTTCTTGTACACATTGCAATAAATAAAGATCTGGACTTCAATTTATTGGTTTAAAAGAGAAGTTCAGAACGCATGTAATAAACAGCTCGTTTGAAGGTTTGTATTTGTATCAGAAGCAATAAATTACAAATACAACAATTAGGACAGACAGAAAATTTAATAGCAGTGGATAGCTGAACACTACTATTCTCCTTCCTGTTGTGCAAATGAGTTTTGTGGGGGCTAATGATATTTATATCAGCGGCTTTACAGAGAATTTAACTATACAACACCGCAAGGCGTGGCGAGCGTCATATTGGATTTTGCGTTGAACAACTCCTCCTACCACCCGCCATTAAATTTTGTGTCAGCCATATCTCAAAAAGGATTTTACGATGTTTGTTAAAATTCTGCACTTTGTATTTGTCGTGTTATTCATCCATGGTAAAAATTTAAAACAAATGGAATGAAAATTGGGGACCTCAGTTTTCACGGGTCCTCACGTATTAGTCCAAGAAGAACTAAGAGTTGTGTTAGTGTATCTCTGAAAATATGACTTTAAATCAGTATTACTGAAACAATATCACTTACTTAACTCAGAAAAAAACACCCATCGTGAAAGCAGAACGATGATTTACCTGGAAAAAGAAAAAAAAAAAGAAAATTGTCAGTAATATATAGAAACTGAACAAATGAGTCACAATTCATTTTAAATTGTCAGCAATTACGCATTACAAAATAAGTCTTACTCCGTAGAGTGTGCATATACAATTAAGTGTGATATTTTTAACATTATATGTGTACACTGTTCCAATAAGTTTCAAGTAAAGGAGTGCTGAAAGTAAAAAAATTGGTAACTTTTATTTCTCTAACAACTTAATGTGTAAATGCTGCACGATTTTCTTCAGGTATTTCAATGTCAGGGATGTTTAAGAAGATTAATTTGATATAAATCATTTTCTGTGTCGTTTGCCTGTGGTAGAGGAACTGTTGATTTCACGAAAAATTCCATATCGAGATTTACTAAAAACAGACATTTTAGAATCTCGATAAAAAAAGTTATCTTTTAATAGTGCTTAAAGCCCATTCTTAGTGGAAATGGCACCACTGACTGTGGACAATGAGATGATACCTGAGACGAAATGATAATTGTGAAAGGAAATTTGGTAAAGAAGCATTCCAAGTGTAAGTTTAGGGTACCTGCCTGGCATTTACCGAAGAAAACCTGCAGAAGGCACGTCAGTGAGAAGAGTCCTAGCAGGATTTGAACCACAGCTATTGTTCTTCATGAGTGCATGCCCTAACAACCTCAGATATTCCTGTCGGTTTCGGTGAGTATATGGAGAATTACTCATTTCTAATTTTAATATATTCGGATATTAATGCGACAAACTCAATGTATTTTTTACCGTATTTAACACTTGCGTTAGTTATCTAATAAGCTTGCCAAGCTAAAAGTTTCAAGAAAATCACCACATCCCATACTCATGTTCACTTCGTTCTTCTTAAACTTTAGATAATTATATTTACTCTACAAACTGTTCAGAAATTTACTGCAGAAAAATTGCAGAATTTGTTAATAAGTAGTTTGTGTGCAGCACATTTTATATCCTTTCTTATGTATCCCATGCGCACGAGAAAAAGATGTGCATATAGGTAACTGCTTTTTTAAATCGTTCAGCTGTCATTCTAATAAATACGGTGTGCTTTTAGTTTACAAAATGTATATTGAAACTGTTTTAATTATTTACAGGAGGTAGAAAGGAAAACCGGCTTCTTTAGCTAATAGTTTTCTGAACAGATATAATAAATTATTGTAAGAAGGGGAAGAAAATCATGTAATTCCAAGACAATTATCCTTCCATTACGGGCCCTAATGACCTAGTTGTCGATGGGCCCTTAAACAAAACTCACTCACTCACTCCTTCCATCAGAATACGCCTTCATAAAATAAAATGTGCATGTAATCGTTAAAGACTTGAAAGGAAAGCATGCCGAAATGCGTCAGTTGACATCGAAATGCTGACGACTAGGCTGATCTCATAATCATTACTATTATCACGTGTGTTTTGTCAGCATATTTGGGAGTGTAGGAGGGGCAATAGTTACCTGACACATGGGCGGTGTTCACAAAAGTGTACGAAGAGTGGGATTTCCAAGCCATCACACTGCAACACTAAAATTCTGTCAATTTAGATAGTGTATGGTTCACTACAATGTGAAATGTTACCAAGCTTAACAAGAAGTAGATAAAATAATACGCCTTTGTAAGAATAATTTATAGAAGAGAGAGTAGAGAAAGTAACGTCTTCCCGGGATCCTTAGAGTGACCCGAAAGCTGCGACTCTCTTACCCTTTGTTAGACAGAAAGTTTCCTGTTTGGTGATGTGGAAGCTGTAATGGATACGATCAAGCTTTGATTAAAGAACCTGTCGCGTATACATTTGACAAAAAGCCCGCCGGATGTGTTGCTTGTTGCTATGATTTTTACTAGGTTTCTGTGAACTAGAAGAAGGGGCACAGAAAGCCGTTAAGTGTCAACATCGTGCAGCAATAGCCGAGTTATTCGCAAACGTTAAACCTATTTTCGGGAAACGTGGCTCTCCACCCTGAGACAGCGGTGCTATTGTTATTCCTGTCAGGAGGGGTGTGTTCTGTGTGACGGAGTCACTAGGTCAAACAATCGATACTAGTAAGGGACGCGCCACCCTTCCCCTCCTGCAGACAAATGGGGGAAGAAGCACGTGAGTTGTGGGCACAAGGCACAAGAATGGCACATGCTTTTCTTTCCTCTTAGAAGACCAGGTTACTACATCCGGTACCTGTTATCTACATCTACACAAATATTGTGTATGAGGGCGGGGGGGGGGGGGGGGTTGGGAGTGGGTAATCCTTTCACATTAGGAAAGCACTGTTCTTTCAGAAGGATAGACTATGAAATATCCCCAAACATTAAAACTAGGGGTTTTAGGAATGGGTTTTCTTATTCATGTCATCCTGTTTCAATCCTATGTCGTTGAATACGAATATCAGAGGATGCGAATGAGGAAGGAGATGATATGTATGAAGCGAGGGCGAAAGAGATGAAAGGAAAGGTTATGGAACAGTTGCTGGAAGAATGGTGGGAAAAGCCGAAGAACCCGAAGAAACACCAAGAAGCCGCTTTATCCATCACAATTCTCGCATACGCTGCCCTGGATTCGAACCTGGGCCACTTTAATGGCAGGCAAACGGTCCAGCCATTGTGCCACGGCGCCATCTGTTCCACCGCTTTCAGTCGTAAGAGTGGTAAATACCTTACTCTTTGCATCAACTCCACAGTGACAAAAAATAATCACCGAAAAGTCCCGCTAGATGGCTAGGGAACAGCTGAGCAGAGAAAAGCCGGGAGTGGGTTGCCATAAAAGCTTAATAAACTACTGGTTTCTGTCAATTAACCTGAAGATATTAATGATGGAAGGCAAAGAATCTTCAAGGGTTGGATTAACGTTCTGAAACTTATGTACACACTGAGACAATCACTTTCAGCACTGAACACAATTGTCACCATTCTCCCTTCCTCTTCTACCCCCCCCCCCTCTTTCTGTCCCTCTCAATCGTCCTACTTCTTCGTGCACTTTACATGTCATGTGATTCTGCGTATACTGTGTAAAATTGCTTTTTCTGGGTTTAAATACAAATTAAATCACAACTGAGACGTTTTACAGTACACAAACTATAGCTTTTGCTTACGATTGCAACGCGACCGTAACTCAACTGTTTCTTCTATGTTTACGAATAACAGTACCTAAAAATATATTGGTTTTCAGTTCACAAATTTGATTCTATCGAACATTTAACACCAATAAAACTTGTGAGTTATGTTTACGAACTTAGGATAGGTAGCATTCTTGAAATAGCCCATGATGTTTTTACTTTCCGTCCCATAAGAGCTACGCCCTTTTTTGGGAAAACTAAGATACTCACCCTACGTACTGGACTATTCATGTATGGATTTTTGATTTTAAGGTAGCGCTTTAAAATTTTGGTTGATATTCAGGATACCTAAAATATACTAGCGGAAAAAATACCCAATTAGGGCGAATGAAATATCTACATGTAGGTATATGGGCTAAAGTGAAGCACAAAATTAAAATTTGTGTATATTTGTGTTTTATCCTTTTTTACTAGTGATTACCACCCCTCACTAAATATGGCACCACTGTCAGTGGATGTAAGTTATGAAATGATATATGGTAAAGTAAGTCTGGGAAGGAGCTTACCAGGTACTCCGGACGAGATCTGAACCGCGGACCTCCCATTGACGAATGCGCGCCTAACGATCTACCTAGGCCATCCGTATCGGTATATTATTTTTCACGCAAGATTGGCGAAACTAATTGTCACGAAACCTGAAACATAATATATTTTAGACCCCACTTATAAACTAGCCTATATGGCATCTTAATTGCTTTCCTCAAAAAGGAACTTCTAATTAAAAGGAAGGTGAATATCTCGCTGGAATTGTTTAGAAGCATGATGTTTCTGACAAGTTGTGATCGGTGTATCGTGTACATATAAACCGGTTACCCACAAGGAACAGTTCGGACTGCTGCTTACTCTTTTATTTTATTAACACCACAAAAATCTGACAAGTAATTTACACAAAGAGAAGGATGTGAAAGGTTAACGAAATGTAGGGGATAAAGAGGAGCGTTAAATTGGGGAAAGTCCTGCGGATCCTGCTACTACAAATGTTTTACATTTACATGATCTTATCTAAACACTCTCCCACAAACTATTGTTACAAAAATGTATTATACCCACTTCTTGTTAAATCTGTTAAAGTTTCAAGTAGGCAAGGATTCTGAAGTGCGTTTCGCTATGTGATGGCTTTAAAATGTACCTATGTATATACACGTACATTATATTTGAGAAGTAATACATGTATATTTGAGAATTTAACAAAAAAATGGAATATCTCGGAAATGGCTAACTCAATAAAAAATTGTTCTTATTTATATGGTGCCTATACTATCTTAAGCCATATTGGCGGCTTCACCTGATCAACAATTGCTAATGGCAATGGTGTTCATTCATAGACTGTATGAATTGTCTTTTAATTTTTTTCATATTCCTGGGACGAAAGGAAATAATCCTGGGCAAAGAAAACTTCCGAGGCCCCAGCTGGGAGTCGAACACAGGACCTATGCAAAATTTCACAACTGTGTACTCTATATGGATGTACATTTTTAGTGCAATAAACCTATGGATTAAAAGTTACACAAAATTTCCAAAAAATTTAAGATACAAATTTTATTTTGCCGTAGCAAGCGAGGTGGCGCCGCGGTAACGTCTGCGGCTCGCATTCGGGAGGTCGTGGGTTCGATTTCCGCGACCAACCTTCCTGACCTATGGTCTTTCGGATTTCCACGGTTCACTAGGCGAATTTTAGAAGGTTAATTACATCCCCGAATGTCCTATCCCTCCATTTCACGTCACTTCTTTCATATCGCCGCCTTCATCCTAGTTGGCTGTTTCAGGCTCGTAAGTGTCGGCGTTGCATGGCAGGGAAAAGTATATTCTGTCTGTGAACTTAGTCCTCAGGATCGGGGACGGTCTCCGAGTTCCGCCCCCCGTCCTAGTGGGATGTGTAAACCTGCATGGGAGGGAAGCCGGTTGTACGAGCTGCCATCGGGCAGTTTAAATCTGAAACTGTAGAGATCCTGCCCTCTGCTGCCGTGTCTCCCAGGTCGGGCCATAGATACAAAGGCTTTTCCATAGGTCAAGGTACTAATTCCCCCGTCAGAACACCTTAATATTTCGTACCTGATTTTGTCATGCAAATAACTTAAACATAAGGCATTTTTATGAAAATCGTTAGTGACATTTGGGAAAACAGAATTCGAAAAATATTCCACGCAAAGGGTAATTTAAAGTTAATTTAGAGTGAGAAGGATTTTCCTTAACATCCTCGTGTCGCATTTTTCCAACGCACTGAACCTAAATACGAAGTTTGGTGTTTATCGGGAATTTCGTTTTGGGATTATTTTGTTCACATACATTACATACAAACGCGCGCGCGCCCAGGATTTTTCTCAAAAAAATGCTTTGCCCCGGAATCAGGGGCCTCAAAACATGTACTTCCAATGAAATCTCGATACCAAATTTTTGAATGGAATACAATACCTTCTCGACGTACTTGTATGTATATACGTGGAAGAGAAAGTATTACTATTTTTTGACTAGGGGTGACATTATATGTACATTAACATCAGTTACTCATCCAAAATGGCATTTTTGTTTCGTTTTGTTACATGCAAAGAAAGCAATAGCTGCAAAATTGAACAGCTTCTAATGATTCACACGCCCTGCAGTTTGCAGCTGCCCGGCCGTGCCGAGCCGCTTCGACCCGGACTTGACCAAGCCGCCGGTCTAGACGGACACACAGACACACTTTCACTTTTATACGGCCCCCCCCCCTCCCTCCCTGAGGAACTGAATCCCACCCCTTGCAGACACACCCCCGTACAATCCCCGCCCATTTATTGATTTGGCGCCAATCCGTGGCACATGCTGACTCCAGGGATCGGCGAAGTTTGGCTTTCACGTTGCTCCAGTGGTCTAGGCAGATGAACAGACGAATTTCGCATGCTTTGTACAATGACTTAGCTCTGGCATCACCAATTCTCAAGTCAAACTCTAGTATCTAAGATGAAATTTAAATCATTTTGACAAAATATGTTATTTTTACTCTTTGCTTTCACCTACAGAAGTGCTGTGTTCCAACCTAAAATCATACTATGAGATAACACTGGAAATACATGTTTTGAGGCCCTATCAATAAATTATATCAGGTGTGTAACGAAGTCACATAAGCATCAAACAGGCTTGGTATTTAGGAGCGCCTTCCAAAGATGCGACGGAAAGATTTTCAAGAAAATACCGCTCCAAAAACTATGTTTTACATGGAAAATGTTTGTTTTTGATATTCTAAAAGTTGCCCTTTTTTAAATTAAAATACTATATATATAATGCTTCCATATCTTGAGCTCTGTGAAGTTCTCTTCATTCGGAATGAATTGTGTGTAATTTTTCATAGCTTTAAATTTAAGACCAACACCTCCCAACAATGCAACACGAAGATTTTCACGAAATTTCCCCATCCCCACCAACGCTTTACAATACATCGAAAATGTTTCGTTACGGTTTTTATTCTCGTGAACAACTTTAATGACTCATTAAAATATCACATGATTAACATAATGACTAGTATAAAACGAATATATTGAATTTTTGTATACATAGGTTCAGCAATCCCCGTCATTCGTTTGAATTCTGTACACTTAGAAAACCAAATGTAAAGCTTATTATAAAATATACTATAATTTGTATCAATATTTTTTCGATGCATTAGTGATTTTTCGAAGTATGTCATGCGTTATTATCACCACCAGCACCACCGCCGCCACTGCCACTACCACCACCACCGCCACCGCCACCGCCACCACCACCACCACCATCCTTAATGCGCCATCTAGCGAAACATGCTCGAAAGATCTTGATTGTTTTAATATCGTTCGCAAGATGTTGCTATGGCCCTGGAGTTGTGGGCTTCGTTTTATGTACTATTGCGATGAATTGTGACCTCATTAATACATTTTATGTTCGGAAATGCCAGGTTTGCCTGAACACTCCTTTGGATATCTTCATAATACTGCCTGTTTGAGAACCACTGGCCTTAGAGGTAATCGTAATCTTACAAATTATGTGCTGATTATAGTACATGCAAACTTAATCACATAATGCGTTTATTTGCTGTACTTTAAATCGCTCTCTTGTATCAAAATAATAGTAAAGGGTTAACAACAAATCCCTCCGCACCGTGCCGGTGTCTACCGCTCAAGATAACTTGATATCCTGTTTATCTACATTACCTTTCATGAATTACATACGTAAATCTATCATATTCTTCATTTCGTGGAAGGTTATAAATAACCATAGGCTAGTCGCAGCCAGTACTGCCACCGGAATCCCCGTCTCTAGGGGAATTTTAGTTGTAGGAGACTGCGGAGCAACTTCACGATAACCCTATAATATCCCTTAGCACATGTGTGTTCGATATAAACCACGTTACGTACGCTGCATCCTTCTGTGTAAATTGGTTGGATGCCTAAGAAAACTAATAGGGTTGAGGTAATGCATGTACAGGTTTCAACTATGTACATACGCACATACATATACGTATATACAACCGATGCGGCATTAACTGTTGAATCAACCAACTAGGAGCATTCATTAGCCCGAGGTCAACAGCCTTGCAAGGTCTTACTTGTCCCTTTCGCGCAGCAGCAGTTGTAGCTTTCTTTTTCTCTTAGTGGATAGTGAAGGTCGTTTCAAATCCTACTAACAGCTCCTCACTTATATTCTTTGTATGCCCTATGTAATATTTTTCTTTCTTTTTTTCTTTCCCTGTAGCAATATTAGGTTTCAAAATATTCAGTGTTTAACGTTTTCGCGGGATGAAGTTTCATTTGTGTCGATATGTTAGAGCGATCGAACTTATGCGTTTGTTTTTTATTTTCTTATGCATGTATGAAGAACCTGACTAGCACACGCTATTTGAAACAAGTGACTGTTGTTTCCCATCTCGCATGTAAACATGGAACGAACGAATGTCCTTAGAGCCTAATTTAAAGAATTTCTGAGCGTACATTTGTCCTGGTTAAGAAATTACTTTATATACGAATATATAAATTATAATTAAACTGTAAACCATCTATTTTAGATGAACAGCTGACACTAGCGAACCTACAATGATATCCAAAATCGAACTTAAATGTACACCCATGCCCCCCCCTCCAAAAAAAGTCATGTCTGGAACGTCAGGCTACCTTAACGGTAGAGAACTCCAGGAGAACCGAATAACTTACAGTTTTCAGAAAGTAGATATGTCTGACTGTCACGTATGTGCGTATGTATGTCGCTATGTGCGTGAATTACCGATAGTGGTGTAAGTAAAAGGAAGATACACAAACTTGTGTACCGTTATCTTATATTTTTAACTTATATTGAAACTCCGAAAACGTTTTATTGCCCGTTTACAGTTCATCATATTGTGTGCAAGTTATACAGATGTGTGGGGATGATGTGTGGGGCACATCTCGTCACAAATGTAAACGTGTTCCGACATTATAGTTTGTAAAAAGTGTATATATGTTGTCATATTTCGTAATACCTGCGCTTACCCTGAGATTAAGGCCTCAATTGCTCAATCTAGCCCGGGAAGATTATAACAACTCCAAGTGCATTTTACAGCAACGGAGTGTAATATCTACTTTAAACCATCACTCCAACAATGCACCAAAGCTCGTAACAAAGTGTTACTAGCTGGCAACCAATGAGTGCAGCAACATCACCACCAGGAACATCAATATGTGATCGGAGAACTTCGACATCGGAAGCCAGGTAACATTTTTGTTACACGTACAACGGATGTATACGTATTTTTGAAAACAATTACAATGTTTTTAGATGAGTATACCTTAACGCGCGTTTTCACAATTTTATGTTTAAATAAACTTCAATTACTTTTTCTGAATAAAGGTATACAACCTCTTCTTTTTGGGGATTTTGCCCTATTCTGACCAACTATTTACTGCATTCGTAAATTAAAACACGATCAGTAAGTGAACCGTTAAAAGTTCTGCACGCAGCAATGACTTCAGGTAAAACATCGTAAGTCCATCACAGTAAGAGCTCGCTTCCGATTTTGAAAATGAACATTTAAATACATTCCGCAGCTTTTAACGTCCGAAACCTTCTGGCTTGCATTAACGGAGAGTGTTTCTCCTTCTCAACGTAGTTTCCTTCGCTCTTAAAATAAAGCAACCCTTTCCTATCCAGGAAGGGGTTTTGTGTTACTAAAAGCTTCGAAATACTATATTTGGAAGCGATGCATTATTTTTATAAGAAAATGGAGAAGCGTATTCTTTAGTTTGTCATTTTCGACTAGTGTGGTGTATATCGTACTTATCTGAATTGCCATCCAAACAGTCGTTCACATTTCCCTCGTAATACCAGGCGGCTACAGTTAAATCCTTATATTTGTTATTCATTCATTTGTATATTTTATTGCTGAACATTTCAATCATGTAACGACCACATGTTTCTGTCCGGGCATGAAACCGCTTATGTTACTTGTCTCGTTTAAGTTTGCCGATAAGTTTGGTATTACTTGGCAAAGCCATGAAGCGTATCGGAAAGAATGTGAAACTGTCCAACTGTTTACGCGAGCTTATCGCATAAACACGACGAGACAGGGTATGTACACTCTGTTCAGATGCAATCATATCTCCAGGACAGCAACGTCTCATATATCGGCAGGTGCGAGAGATCATCTAATTGTGTTTTATCACTGACTGTACCTACTCCAAATTACTGATATTTCTCTGTTCTAATAAACAAGATAAGAAGCGATCGTAGCACTCGACCACCAAGGCCAATACGCCTCAATGCTTTGCCAGGTAATACGCCAAGTTACTATTATTTCGCGATTCTAATTAGCAAGATAAGAAGCGATCGTACCGCTCGACAGCCAAGGTCAATACGCCTCGTCGCTTTGCCAAGTAATAACATTGCTGAATGTTGACATGGCTCCCATCGGTGTCCTGCGGTTGCCAAATGCAAAAACAAGACGTGCTGGGTGACAACGCGTTGAAAACAAAAAAACAGACAAATAATGCCAATCTTGAATGTGTATAAACACAGCCACTTGATTGTGGAAATATCGAAATCCAAAATCAAATCCTTTCCAAACTAAAATTAAAAACTAGATAGAGGTAGATGGGTAAGTAGGTGGGTGGTCAGAGAAGTAGATGAATGAGTGTGTAGGTAGGTAGCTGGGTAGGTAAGTTGTTGGGTGGGTAGCTAGGTAAGGTAGATAGGTGTGTGGGTAGCTAGGTGAGATAGGTAAGTTGGCGGGTGGGTAGCTAGGTAAGGTAGATAGATGTGTGGGTAGGTTGGTAAGGTAGGTGGGTGGGTAGGTAGATAAGGTAGGTAAGTTGGTGGGTGGGTAGCTAGATAAGGTAGATAGGTGTGTGGGTAGGTAGGTAAGGTAGGTGGGTGGGTGGGTAGGTAAGGTAGATAGATGTGTGGGTAGGTTGGTAAGGTAGGTGGGTGGGTAGGTAGATAAGGTAGGTAAGTTGGTGGGTGGGTAGCTAGATAAGGTAGATAGGTGTGTGGGTAGGTAGGTAAGGTAGGTGGGTGGGTGGGTAGGTAAGGTAGGTAAGTTGGTGGGTGGGCAGCTACGTAAGGTAGATAGGTGTGTGGGTAGGTAGACAAGGTAGATAAGTTGGGTGTGTGGGTAGCTAGGTAAGATAAGTAAGTTGGTAGGTGGGTAGTTAGGTAAGGTAGGTAAGTTGGTGGGTGGGTAGCTAGGTAAGGTAGATAGGATTGTGGGTAGGTAGGTAAGGTAGGTAGGTGGGTAGGTACGCAGCTAAGGTACATTAGGTTAGGTAGGTAAGGCAGGGTAGGGTAGTTAAGGTAGGTGGGCAGGCTGGTAGGTGGATAGGTAATGTAGTATGGTAGGCAGGTATGCAGGCAGGTAAGGTAGGGAGGGAGGTTGGCAGGTAGATGTGTACATAAGGTAGATAGGCAGGTAGGTAACGTAGGTATGTGGTAGGTAAGGTAGGCAAGTTAGGTGGGTGGATAGCTGCGTAGGTAGGAGGGTAGGTAGGGATGGTGGGTTGATAGGTAGGTGGGTAGATAGTTGGGCGGGTAGGTAGGAGGGGTGTGTAGGTAGGTGGGTGGGTAGGTAGGTGGGTGGGTAGGTAGGGGGTGGGTAGTAGACGGGTAGGTATGTAGGTAGGTAGTTAGACGGGTGGGTAGGTAGGTGGGTGGGCGGTTAGGTGGGTAGGTAGGTGGGTAGGTAGTTAGACGGGTGGGTATGCGGGTGGGTAGGTAGGAGGGTGGGTAGTAGACGGGTGGTTAGGTAGATGAGTAGGTGGGTGGGTAGGTAGGTGGGTGGGTGGGTGGATGGAAAGATATCCCGTTAACAGGGAAAAAGTTATATGTGTAAGTTAACTTCTATCTCCAATGTTATAAATTGCATGTTTTAAGGCATCTTTAGTTTGCGTCAAGTAGGATGAGTGATTGGCGTTTAAGGTCCCGTCAACAGCTAGGTCCTTTGCGCCTGGTTTGCGTCAAGGAAACGCATACAAGGCGCTTGCTTACTCTATGTTGGACGTGAATGAATTAAATGAACAAAATTAGGATATGTATATGAACGCACACGTATTGCTGATAGTTCATTAACAATTCGTGCAGGCCTTGGGAGGGAGAGAAGGAAAGGAAGCATCTTCACCAAAGCTCTTGGCGGGACGAAGAATCACGACTTGGTACGAAAGAATGTGTGTTATGCTAGTAACAGTGGGCCAAGATTATCTTGCTTTGACATTTATGTGTAAATATCCGTGGACCAACTTGGGCGTATTATGGTACAGTTACTTAATGTCTAACTGGGTCAAAATGAAAGCAATGTCTCTTATTTATAAACATAACTTATATCACCATAAAAACTTACAAAAACACTGGCGGAGAATAGATGGTTTTGAAGTTATTGTACACTTTATGAACATAACTTTAAATTATTTATTAATCAAAATCTTTTTCTGTTAGATTTGTGCTCGATCCATTTAGGGATACGAATTTCAAAATTAACTTTGTTGGTATTCGTCTGGAAGCTTTTTGATATGCAAAAAGGCGTTTTTAAAAGTACGTAAATTAATTTGTTCAAGTGTTCAAGACCTGTAGCAAAGCCGTTTCGTATTTCAAAGGGCTCTTGTATAGACAGGACTTATGATATTTATAATTCAAATTATAATTTACAAATGTTAAAGGATAGCTTGCACTACTAAAATTCAATAGCCCTTAACTCTCTCGAAATGCCTGTGGTGTAATTGTATCCTTTTCTTTTCTTTCTTCCCATTTGTTGAATACTGTCTTCATCTGTGAACAATTTCCCAGTACTACCGCCGAGATCCCGAGAGGCCATAGTAAGAGCATGATTCAAATCATTTGTCCTAGCGCAAATCCACTATGACGTTGACATCTGATGCCACAAAGGACAATGCCCATAATGTGACCTCTTGTCGTAACGTGCAAGGGTTAGCATGCACGTCTTCCTCTCCTTCATGACATGTTTCATCAGAGCCGAAAACGTTCCATCCCACACCTTGCAGCGGCCAGTTCTTTTGTATCCGGATTTCAAAATGTCAGTCATGAAGGTACTTGTGACTGCTAAACACGGGAATCATGTCTGTGTTTGGGCGCTTCCTGAATTTAAATATGCCCAACTGTCGTAACAAAGTCAGGTACACGAAGCAAGACAGATGACGAGCAGGATTTTGCACGATGATGACAAAAACAGCTTGCATCTGGTTTAATGAACATTTCTGCGACTCGCCCAAACTACTAGGGACCACATGAAAGCATAAAAGGATTGTGTTTCGTTTCGTGAAGTATTAATAATACTTTATGCAATATTCCTGCAGATCTTAATCGAAAATTAAGCATCACTCCAATGAAAACCAAAGAATCGAAAGAATCCTAAGTAATTTACGTATACAATAAAGAAAATGTTAACTTTCAAAATTAATAAATATAAATGTTGTTAGAAAATATATTTAACTTGTTTTACATAAAAGGAAAAAGGCAGAGCGCCATGCAAGCTGAAGTAACACATAAAGAATAGCCAGACAATTTGCATATAATTTAAGCTGGGTATACAGGAACAAATAATGTATAAAATCTTAAGTAAACTGAATGTGCAAATAAACTCGTTCTAATTAATTTATAACAGAAAATGAAATCGAGCGGGATGGCTCAGGTGGTAACGTCTGTGGCCCGCATTCGGGATGTCGCGAGTTTGATCCCCGAGGCCGATCTCTCTGACCCATTTTTTTTTCAGGCTTTCCCCTGGTCGCCAGGCGAATTCTGGGAAGGAATTCCATATCCTTTGTATTTCTTGCCCCTCCATTTCGTTACATTAATCATGTCGTTTTACCCTTCGTCCCGTTCGGTTTCTTTCAAGGTTGGAAGAGTCGGCGAGCGTCGCGGTAGCAGCACGGCAAGGGGAACAAATGCGTTCAGGGATTCTCGTTCCCGCACTGGAACGAGTCGGTTTCCAAGTCCCGCGCCCCCCTTGGGAGTATGAACCCGAAAGGGTAGACGAGGAATCGGGCAGAGCCAGCATCCGCCGGGGTGCTTCTAACTGAGAAAACATGGGGATCCTGCCATCTGCTCATCATGGCAACGTTCTGGCCGCTTTGGATCCATTCGCCTGATCCACCCTCTCGGGGATGCCCCTTCAGGGGCATAGGCACAAGAGATCGCCTTTCCGTCGAGGTGCTAAGTCCCCCTCCACAAGTTGTCATTGAGTCAAAAGAAAATGAAAAATCGGACTAATTAACTTTGTTGAGGCCCTTTCAACTCTAAATAACCAATAATGTTCTCAATTATATTTTAGAGAAAGTATACCAGATGTCACATTTGCCCTGTCAGCTGTTCGGAGCTTCTTCGTGGAGACCACGCAAAACGGCTGCTTAACGTAAAATCGTGATGAATTTCCTTTATTGATTTTCTCTGAGCTAACAGTGTCATTGACATCGATCACTGATCAATGCAGAAAACTATTGGTGTTTGCTGTTTCAATGATTGTTTATATTTGCTTATATTTGACCTCCTAATATTATAGCCGCAAAGTACTACATTATTTGTAACATCTAGGAACAAATTAATCAATAGTAAGAAAAGGACATACATGAAAAACGCTACTAAAAAACTGAAACCTCAATTAGGTATAACAAAGCACTTTCTTTCCAAGCATCCAACTCCTGACTGCCTCATGCAATATTTCATAAAGTATCGGCTATATTTTCACTGTCAATGCAAGAAGACAATGCAACATTCATACAGAAATTTCTGAACTTCTCAACAACCTCTGCTTGCTAAAACAAGTTATACCCTTTTTCAAATCCACTCAACTCTGCAAATGTGTAGGATTCTTCACAAGAACTGAACTGCACCAACTCAGCTCATTCAGCCGAGTCCCAGGCCCCCAGTGGGATGTGAAACTCTGCATGGGGAGGGCAGTCGGCTGCACGAGCTGCCACCGGGGAATTTCAATCTAATCTGTAGAGACCCTGCCCTCTGTTGTGGTGTCTCCTATATCCGATCATCCTGTCTCCTCCCACCCCGTCATTGACATAGGTACACAGGATCCTCCGTAGGTCAAGGTGCGAAGCCCCCCCCCCCCTCCAAACTATGACATATCAAGGGACGCCTGAATTTCCCGGTGTTGTCTACATTTCTATTACAGCAAATAAAATACGTAGCTGTAAATTTGATAAATGGTTTCGTTACGGCGAAAATATGGTTGGAACTTGACAAACAAAACAGAAATCAGAAAGAAACTGTTTTGGAATGTAATACAACAAATACAATACAATACCAGCTATTTGTTACATACACACGCTAAAGCGTAAATATATACATATATAGCAACAAAAAGTGAAACTATAAATAATTAGCAAAATGCAAACTAGAAACACCAGACAAAAAACTCAAACATTCCTTTTCTTAAGCGAAATGATATTGATTTAAAAAAATTTGCAATTTATAATCTACATTACACTGCTTACGAATGCGGCAGTTTAGGTATATGCGTTACCTAGTACATAGCATACACATTTAACAATTTTTGACAGATGTGTAGTTTTATTTTCATGCAAACTATTTTACAGAATTTTAAGTATACGCATCTGTTTATATACAAATAATTTAACTAACCCGATATAACATCTGTAAATTTACAACATTAAAAAATTACGTGTAGAGATAATACATTACAGAAATAAATTGCAACCCCTTAGTAAACAGTTTCTACTGCCAAAAGGGTCGTGCTCCTAGAATTGCCAACACACTTCCCGTTCCCAGCGATTCCGCATTGGCGCGTTCAAACAGATGTATATTTGATTTAGTTTTAAGGAAGCTAGCTTTTATCTTCCTTTGTCAGCTTGCTAGATTTGTTTTGTTGTACAATTGCGGTATTTATCCTGCGGCATCCTTTGTACTGGCGCATTAAACATTTACAAACATGTACCCACGCGCCAAAATTGCAGAGGCTGCTGCAACTGGCTCGGATCCAACGCATTCTGCGTGACGAGAACTTGCAACATCGATGCAATGAAACACATCAATTGTGTCACCACACGCGTGATTGGACTCACTCCCGAGTTCACGAAAGCATTTAATTTTTACTTTCTCTACTACTGAACTAGTAGGTGGAAGAAGCATTGTATTCCACCCAAAAATTCGATACCGATCTTTTACCGAAAATACATATACCAACAATTTCAATGAAATTGATGAGGTAGTTTTTCAGCTATGAGCTATTGTTTATTTTTCATATCACGATATTTGAAAAATATTAAATGCTCCTTCCAGTAATTTTTTTCATCAGTACCACTTTGTCATATTAATGTTTGAACTTCTAAGAACTGGTTCTAGAATGTTTCCTTTTTATTTTATGATTCGAATAATTATACTTATTGCAGCCCAAAAAGAAAAACAGAAAGATTATAACACCACTGGACCCAAGTTTTACATTGTAGCCCAAATGGATTCTACCATTTCTTTAGATATTACTGTAGAGTAATTGTGCCAAATTGAAGAAGTAAAGGAAACTTTACTGTATGGGTTATTTCTCGTACGGAAAAATGTTCCGAGAAAACTTACATTTTGTATTGAAAGCATTAACACAGGCAAGGGTCAAAATTGTCCAGCCCTTAAAAGGGTCTGGAACACCACAAAACGCATTTAAATGTTTTACCAACATTATAAAGAGTTTATTTTTGCAGAAATCCAAAATCGGAAACACTGGCCACTCTGGCTAAAAGTCTCTCCAAGATCCCCTTAAAATGAAAACACCGATTGCGCAACGTTAGTAATCCAACGTTGAACATATAAGAAGCAACCAGAAATGTTGCCGTAATCTTTCTCAGAAGACGCTAGAGCTGTTGAAGTCAAACACATTCCTCACAGCCACATTCTCGTGAGAGGAACACTGTAGTTAATATACAGATCTATTTGACACTACTGTGAGCTACCATGTGCTACTGTTCCCCCTTTCCCCTCCACCTCTCAGATGTTTTCTCGTCAGAAGCCTCCGCCGATTGTTAGACTAATGTGCAAGTCACAATGTTGACTTTTTAATATGTTGGGAGTATGTTGTTACGTTTTCCTTTAAATTATAAACAA
This sequence comes from Tenodera sinensis, assembly GCA_030765045.1. NCBI lineage: Eukaryota > Metazoa > Arthropoda > Insecta > Mantodea > Mantidae > Tenodera > Tenodera sinensis. Next base: position 71,184,868 of record CM060962.1, on the reverse strand, counting down.
ATAATTCCAATACATCACAGCAATATCTCTTACGTATTGATGCGCATCGAGAGACTGAAGAAACGGATAGGCGGTAAACTGGGTCATTGGTGCGTACCACATGGGAACTCGAAATATCGATTCTAGTAGCTTGACCGTGTTACGTCACGAGCTCAAGCGCCTCTCCCCTCCAAGGCGGCACATTCTTCACAGCGGAATTAGCCCAGGCTCTGGTTTTCCCCTCCATATTTCCCACAAGTCAAATATTTTCAGTGACACTTTTAGCTTCTCTTCCGTGCATCCATCTCTGTGGATGTTTAACTATTCTTACTGTAAATAATGAATACAAAAGGCTACCAAAACAAGCTTGTACGACAACTTTAGAAATATAGCACCTCTTTGAAACGATATTTGGGGAAGAGCTTGCTGTGCACTACTGTCTGAGAATTTTAAGGGAGTTCCCTCCATCCGGGAGGGGTGCACCCCAAAAAATCCTTAAAATAAGCCTGTTTAACATTTTTCTTTTTCCTTACCTCGCCAAAATTCAGCTGAATATGTGTAAGAGCATCGGAAATTCCGTCTGAGCATAGTATTTACCACGCTGAATAAGGATTTGCTCATTTCATTTGCAAAGCTTTCTCAAAATTGCGAACTATTTATGCATGCTCTACAGAGGTCACACCATCAACCGCAGTAAATCTTAACAGCATTGACCCCTTTCTCTACTACGTAGAATATGTAGATTTCACCGAAAATACATGTTTTGAGGCTCATCGAATCCAAATAAAAAGCACTATTTGAAAAAGGTTTGTCTGAATATGTATCTGAGCAGCATAACCCAAAAACGAAATATTTGTTAAATACCAAACTTGGTAGTTAAGTTCAGCACCATCAAGGTATGCGACACGAAGATTTTCAAGAAAATCTCCCCACACCAGACAACCATTTACATGGAACGGTTTTTAGATAATTTTGGTTTTCTCACAAATGGCTCTAACGATTTTGATTAAAATAGACGTTTAAGATATTTTCATGACAAATGAAACTCAGGTATATCTTGAATTTTCTGGAAACGTCTTCGTAAGTTCTCTTTATTGTAGCTGACTTCTGTATATTGTGTACATTTTCATGACATACTTTTCTCAGAGGGGAAGTCGTTATTCCTTTTTTCGTGTCGCGGACATATAAAGGAGATGGAACTTCGAAGCCACCACATAGTGACCAGCTCTTAAAAGACTTGGCTATCACTTAAAGCCTACTGTTCCCACATTCTCCCTTGCATCTACAAGACTACCCTTTACATGGAAAATTATTCGAAAATTTTTGTTTTCTTGAAAATGGCTAAAGATATTGTTTAAAATGAAATATGTTTAAGATATTTTTAAGACAAATGAAATGTCTATTTTGAATTTTCTGGACATAGTCCATGTAGTCCTGTTTACTCTGGATGGCTTTTGCCTAACTGGTAAACAGTAAGAGATAGACCAAATCTTAATATACAAAAATGTAGATCTCGCTAAAACACACAATTTATGACCAAATAATTTTTTTAGCGTGAACCATTTCGGAAATATTCCTTGTTGTTTGTGTCAATTTCGGAAACTTTCGTCAAATGTACCACCGATGTTTTTTTTTTTTTTTTTTTTAATGTCAGTCGTACAAAGAGAACGGAATCTCGAAACTTTTGAAAGATTTTATTATCGCTGAAAGCCTACTATATTCCCATATTCCCCTTGTACCTACAAGAAAATAAGCAATAATTTCTGCAAATGTTTATCTCAGCTAACACGAAGAACACATAGGAATAAGAGACTGTAAGAATGGTTAGTGCAAGAGTAGAGAAAGTCATGTGAGTGCAACACCTCAGCTGTTTTTCCTTGGGTTTTGTAATTTAGATCACATACATTCACATTCATACCTCCAGACTCTGGAGAGAACAGGGAATAGTCTTGGCTAGAGAAAAAGTATACCCCCAGCCGGTAATTGAACCTGGGAACCACGAAGTAACTAGTAGCATCGTGTAGCCACTGTTACAAATTCGTTTATAGTTGTCGTTAAACATTTTCAAGTTATCTTAAAACAGTGGCTACTTACACTAACCCGTTATAATCGCCTATTGTGCGGTCCAAATTTCCTGACGCGAGAACCAATACGGTGCAACCGCGTCGTTGCCAAACTTTACTCCGCTTCGTCAGAATATCTGAGTTTGTAGTAAATGCCATAGCAAACACTGGAACGGAGCCTATTACTGAAAGCCGTATCATCCGAAGCTGAACTCGTAATTGGGTGCCCACAAACCTCCACTACCCATCTTGGTTTCTGTTATTGTCTGCCAAACCTTAACCCTAGCATTACCAAGATGGGAGGGGGTAACTTATGCCCACCTTCTGTAATTGTTTAAATTGTCTTTTAATCTTTTAAATTAAAGGCATGCAGCTAATACTTATTGTCAATCACTGTTGCTACTACTGAAATGCGTCATTGTTTCAAATTTTTCATTGTTGGTCTTTCTGAGAAACAATGAAATGTCAAGGTCATAAAGTACAGCGCCGTCGGTACAATGTAATTTATGTAAATAAGGAAGAGTTAAACACTATTAAATATTACCTTTATAAACATGGCAAGATATAGTACCCAATTTTAAAATGAATTTGTTTTAAAAATTGCTCAACATTTTGTTACCAGTGGTGGTCACAAAGTACCCCGCCGTTGGTAGCATAATTTTTAAAATAAGGCTTGGCATTGCTAGGGTTAATTGCTTTATCCTAGAGGAAATTACGGTCCTATACCTCATCTACCTGACGTTCTATAGGTATCCTCTTTTACAGAAAGATCCAAAAACAAGAATCGCTGCGCGGTGTTTTACCACTGCGCTGCCGGAAACACGATAACAGCAGCTGATGTACACAAGGTCACGCGGTTGACTGTTTTTCTCTACTCTGAAAATGCGGGGCCCTAATGACCAAGTTGTCGACGGGCCCTTAAACCCAACACACTCACTCACTCTGAAAATGCAGTATTGAGCTGCCGCACTATCGTGTGGTTGAGTTATTACCAGTGTGCTTTATTATTTTGTCCTGTACTTAGTCACAAAGTGTATTATGGCTTAGCATGTTTTCTACTGCACAGCGTGTATTTATTTATGATTCGTATGTGTTAACTCAGCTCGCCAAGTGAAATTGCGATTTGCAGAAAGATTTCCAGGTGACCTGCGATTTCTATTTCTGGAGTAACTTAAACCATAAAGTATACACGACAAATGCACACACTCTGCCAGGAAGTTGCCAGCATTTCTCAACGTGAACTACGTCGAGTGTTGTATAGTTTCCTAAAGAGGTGCCAAAATGCATGGACAACGACGGTGGCCAGTTTCAGCATCTGGTTTAATTATATTGGTAAGTAAAGCTTTTAAAAGTAATTTTAAAAATGTTGTATGGTTTTGTCCGCGCTGTTCTATAACAGCGGCAGTCGGCGACGAGGGTACAGGACCTGTGCAGACAAAACAAAGCGCAGCCGGTTCACAGTCTTTTGGATCACCCGTTACCTTTTAAAGGATTGCTTGAAATTATGCAGCTTTCGTGAGAGGGAATGCTTCTTGAACGAGGAACTTAGAATAGGCTGGCCCCGTAGCTCATTTGGTGGAGTACCGGCCTGCTGTGCGAGGGATCCCGGTTCGGCACCCGGCTGGGGAGTGGAAATTTTTGTCTAACCAAGAATATTCCCTAACGTCCGCTGTCTGGAAATATGGATAAAAGTATAAAGGTGTGTGTGTGTGTGTGTGTGTGTGTGTGTGTGTGTGTGTGTGTGTGTGTGTGTGTGTGTGTGTGTAATATAAAACCCCGTAAACCTTAAGACCCAAAACCCACTGTATACCAGTTATCATCATTGCCTATAGGTAATATGTTCCAAAGAGAAGGGCTCAATATGACCACTGAAGTTAAAGGCGGTGTATAAACAGAACAAAAAAGATTTCAATGCTTCTTGCAGCAATTTGAAACATGTATTGGGAGTAGGCGTTATTTTATGAAAATAACATACAATTGATAATACACACTGAAGGTAACTTAATTTATGCTAACAACGTATTAATTACTATTATAAGCGAGCGAGATGGCTCCACAGTAACGTGCGAGTAAACTCCCTGGTTCGATTCTCATTGACCGCCCATTCTGACCTTGGTTTTTTGTGGCTTTTCGTGGTCGGTAGGCGAAAGCTAGAGTGATTTATAATGTACCACCATTTTTTTTTTTTTCCCATAATTTTCCTTTCATTCAGTTTCCTTCTCATCTTTCAGATGTGTTTCTAGGTTTCGTGGGGTATGGCGCTGTTAGACAGATGGCGCGGATAAGTAAAAAGTCCTTCTCATCACACTAGAGGGCTGCTTAGTCGCGGGGTCGTTCATCGTCCTCTATAGGCAGCTCCAGCGGTGGTAGGGTCCTTTGAGCCCTGAACTGATATGGACATCCGCGCGTCTCTGTGGCCTTAAGCTTGGTTCGAATGTTTCCACAATGTAGTATTCGTACAACCAAAAGTATGAAGCCGACGTTGATTTGTTTCTCTTCATTTCACAGTCAACACGTAACGATTTGCTGTTTAAACAGCTGATGTCTCCTGTTTAAAACAAGTGTGCACTAGTGCACTATCAACAACCTAAAAGACTTTTAACACATTTTCATCAGGATTAGAAACGATTTTAAATTATCAAAAAGCTTGAATCTGATTACTTCACAAGGACAAGTTTTGTGAAAATTGATAAGCAAATATTTTACTGAAAAATCAGTACCCGAAGAGTAATTCGACGTTTTTATCTATTCCATAGAAAAACTATCCCATTAAATTGATGTAATAATACCCCTTGCATCCAGTATTAATAAGCGTAAACATTACTTTTAAAAAGTAATTTCACCGCTGGATTCCCTTTACCTTTCACGTTAGTTTATCCGTGTTTATGCCACACGATTTAACTTTAGGGTCCAGTTACAAACGTGGTAGCTTTCAATACGCAGGGAGTAAATATCCTATTTTATAACGAATATTCTGCAGTAAATAATGCTGGCATTAACGTTAAGTTAAATAAGTAAAGTCGGGCTAGACGATTTGTGGTGTTTTCTTATTCTAACATGATGGTTTTTTCATGCACTTATGAATAGCACATAAAGAGTTTCTTCATCGAATTCATCTCAGCTGAGTCATTGGACTTGGCGCTTAAAATTGGAGCAGCGATGAATGCAAGGCTTCCTTTGATGAAAACAGCCACGCGAGTGTTAATCTGAAACGTCAAATATTCGACCCAATTCTCGCATCTTAACGGTACGAATGTTGCAGATTATTTTTTATCATTTGTTGTTCCGACGGATGATTCGGAGTTTAATTAGGGGTAAAACGTCTACTAAAGAAGCAAACCTCGTTTGTTAACTATGACAAAGTTCGGAGGGGCACGTAACACCCCGAGAGGGAGGTGTTAGGTGAGAGGATACTAAGGTTGGTCGTACCTGGACGACAGCAGAAGGCAGATACTGATTCAAACTCCCTGGTGGCGGCTCGTACGACCGGCTCCCCTCACCACTGTGGGCTTTCATATCCCCTAGAGGGGCGGGAGACGGAGACCTCCCCCGATCCAGAGGACGAGGTATTACAGGAATATGACCCACGACCTCACGAATGCGCTCCACAGACGCTATCGCCTAGGCCATCCCATTCGGCTGGCTTATTGTTTGTGCTCACTTTCCTAATTACTACAGAAAACAACTCATGACGCAGTCCTCAAGGCTGAAATGTGATATGCATTGTTGCAAGCTAGTTTGGTTATTGAAATCTGAAGTTCTGGCTGCCTTATAGAGGAGTGAGGGGTTTTCAATTTTCGTCTGTGCTTAATCGGTGGGTAAACAATCATCAGTGCGACTTAACACTGTAAGTCTATACTTAGTGTCAGCCTTCTAGTTTACACGTTTTGTCCTTAGATTTGATTACATAGTTTCTCAATGTTTGTTTGATAAAATCTTTTAATCTCGCTTTCCTTGTCTTCACTTGAAAACAGCTGCTTGCAATACTTCTTTACATGACGAGAAATGTAAACAAGATCCGCCAAAGGATATAAACTATTGCAGTCTATTAAAACCAATACTTTCACTATTCTGCTATTAATGTGATACTTTCCAGTAGAAAAGAAACTTATTTTTCCTTTTGCATTGATTTTACGAGCATAAACATTAGAGACTTCTGCCATGTTCTCCCTCCTGTCATCTCACCCCTTATATGCTATCTGGGCCACAATCGGTGAGGATTCTACATTGCACGCACTGAGGGCAATACTAAGCCAGACCCCTAGGAGGTAGCGATGAGACGAGAGCGCGAGCCGGGCGAGGAGCGCCATATCTGCTCTCTGAGAACATACATGCCATTCGAACTTTGGAAGCCAGCAGTTGAGAATTTTTCCTTGTCTGTTCATAAAATTTAAAACCTACCCAATTAAAATATTCAAACTGTACACAAAATTGTGCTCTTCTTTATGCTTCCAAAGTAATCGGTTCTAGCTCTTTCCTCTTCGGATGCCATATAAATGATTACTTTCTCTACTGCGTATAGTAAAGTGCAGGAAGTATTGTATTCCACCCAAAAATTCGATGTCGAGATTTTACCGGAAATATGTGTTTTGAGGCCCCCTGAATCCAAAAAAGCATTTTTAGAAAAAAGGCCCGTGTGTGTCAGTCTATCTGTGTGTCTGTCACTCTGTGGACAGCATAAATCAAAAACGAAAAGTGGGTTAGACACCAAACTTGGTATTTAAGTCTAATGTCTATCAAGGATGCGACACGGAGATCTTGAAGAAAATTCCTCCACCCTAAACTGCCCTTGACAAGGAAAATATTTAGAAAATTTTGAATTTCTTGAAAGTACCTCTAACGATTTTGATTAAAATGTCATATGTTTGAGATATTTTTATGACAAATGAAATGTACATCTTGAATTTTCGGGCTATAGCCCATGAAGTTCTATTTACCCTGGATGACTTTTGTATAACTGGTAAACCGTAAGAGATGAAGCAAATCTTACTATACAAAAACGTAGACCTTGCTAAAACACACAATTTATGTCTGAATAATTTTTTTTGTAGAATGAACCAGTTCGGAGATAATGCTTGTTATTTGTGTGAGTTTTGGAGAACATACCTCTGTCAAATGGAACATCGTTATTCATTTTGTATGTTAACCGTGAGAGAACGGAACTTGAAAGCTTTAAAAGACCTGACTATCGCTCAAAGCTTAAGAGCAAACCAGAGTGCCCATTCAAAAGTGTAAATTGTAAATAATGTAAATTTGAGCCTGTAAGCCGGGCCCCTTTGTACCGGCACCAGGCAAATGTCTTAGTTAATAAAATAAGTTGAAGTTGAAGCTTACTATATTCTCATATTCCCCTTGCACCTACAAGGAAATAAGCAATAAGATAATTTCTGAAAATGTTTATCTCATATAACACGAAGAAGATAGAGGAATAAGAGTTAGTAAGAATAGTTAGTACAAGAGTAGAGAAAGTCATCTGAGTGCAACTTTTTTTAAATGTGAGCCAAGGTATATTGTATACATGTTACAAAATAATGGGTTAAAAAAACAACAATTTTTTGCCTTAATGTTGCCCATTATCCACGTAATAATTATTTATCCGAAATCGAAAATTATTTAAAAAACTTTCTATTCCAGTTTAATTGTATATATTAGTTGATTACCTCAAATATATTCGCGAATTTCTCATACAAAATAGCCAAATGGATTCTTTGTTCTTCAGTCAACAGCTTAGGAAGGCTTTCTGTACATGTCACCAACCACAACTTTTAAGCTATGAAGTTGATGAAACACTTGGCTGCAGTATTTTTTGTTTCTCTTGTATGGTAGGTACACAGAAAGCAAAGCTAGGAGTTTGTGTTTAACCTTAATAGTTTAAGTGCATGGAAATAACGACCATGATTTAATCAAATTGTATGTCTTTGGTTACAGCGACGAGAAGCAAAAATGTCCTCTTGTAACAATGAACTCATAACAGGCGTTTTGAGAACGTTGAACATAGGACACAGACAAACCACGGTCTGTCACTCCTGGGTGGTACATACCGCGTTACTTGGCATGCACGTCTGTTGAACCCACAGATACAACGCAATGCAAATAAGTATTGTCAAGTATCTCATTTGACACTCGCGAACGGCGTAGAGCTCCCATCCTGTGAACTCGTACACAGCTCAGCTTTGTTCACGGTTTTAGCAGATCTGCCGTAAAACCGAATCTAAAAAAGAGCCACATTCCTTCCTTTTCCCTAGCGATGCAGCAACGTGATTGATACCGCCTAGATGACTGCAGCAGTCTATTTCTGTGCCACAAAGGCACACCATCAATCTTCACAGCATTTTAACGGCTTCTGTCGCACGTGGTTTTCGAGGATCGTTAATGTCTGTGAGAAAGTTATGTTCTCGAAGAAATGGGAATGGTGTAAACGGCAGCGATCAAACGCAGTATCAGCCAATGTCATGTAAATCAAGAGAAGCCAGTCGACTGAAGAGTTTGCAGTTTGACAGGCAATTATAACGCTGTCATTCAACTTTTAATAGGTGCCATGTCCTGCGTAATTGCGCTGTGCTGACCCCAACCGTTGTGTCTCTGATCCAACAGGATAACTCATCACGAAAGGACGGGAGAGTTGTTTGGTGGGAAGTAGAGGATCCTGATGATAGCATAGCTGGCCCAACTTGTATGTTAATCTTTGACTATTGACAATAGTTAGGAACTCGTATTGCTTTAAGGACTCCTCTCTATATAAAGTGGATTTCCAGTTGCTTATCTTGAAAGGAATCATACTCGAAGTTTTTCTAAAGTTTTCGATTTTGGTTGAAAAACTGTTGTTACACTGACATGTGCTGGGGTGTTTTTTAATCACCTTTACAACAAAAAAGGGGGGAAAAGGAAAGAAAGGTCCAACACTCGTGACTGTAAATTAACGTTATACGTTTGACTGTAAGACTCATATTACTTGAACACCGCGTGTAGCATTTAAAGTAACTTATCTGTGAGCATTTGGGATCGCATTAAGGTTTAGCGAGATGCATTAATCCATTGAGAAAAGTCAATACATGCTTGGGCATCTTTTTAGGCTAGTTAGGCACATGAAATTCCTAGCCATAAAAAGTTGTGAGAAACGAGACATTTAAGAATTATTAATGATCTTAATATAATTTACATTACAGTATGAAGAAAATCAAGATGTCAGGTAAACGATGCCACAGATTAATCCGGAATAGCAAGAACTTCACTTAGCGTCCGTCTTCACTAAGTATGGAAACTAATGCAGCACTAGCTAGTAAACAAATGCGCGTATGTCACTCAACGTCAGTCTTCATTAAGTGTGCAAATAACCGTGCTGGTGTACTCATCGTCTCGTAAATTCCAGGACCTTGGTATTACCCGCCATAATAACTAGCAGTTCGTGCGGCAGTTCACATTTCTGCTGGACTTTACTACCACCCCCTGTGGAACCAGCGGCCGAGAGTCCCTAACAAGAGGTGGTGTTAAAGACATTGAAACTTTTTTTCTTGAACAAAGCGACTAAATAGCATAAAGCTGTTTAAATGATTAAGCACATTTCGTACACATAAATATGAATATGTTTATCGACTCCACCTGTTTCGATAAGACACACAATTTAATGGCGGGTGGCAGGAGCTGATGAACACAACATCCAGAGGTCTGCCATGCCATGCCTTGCGGTGCTGTAAAGTTAAACACGCTGTGAAATCACGCTGTAAAGCCGGTGATATAAAATTATCATTTGCGCCCATAAAATGTATCTGTGCAACAGTAAAGACAATCCGATCATGAAGTGGTCAGTTATCAGCCTCCAATAAATTTTGTGTTTGCCATAACAGCACAACATCAAAATAAACACGTAGAAATCTTGTAATTATCGGTGGAGTCTATATGCGACCGTAGAACTTAGCATACAGGCATTACAGTATATCATGAAAAGTATTCACGTCTTCTAGATATTTTTTTCAGCGCCCGCTCCTCTAGAACTTGCTATGCAAGTTTTTGTAAACATATACTTTTTGCTTCCACCCCAACCACAAGAATATCTAAGTATGGCAGTCAACACTGATTTCCATAATGGTATTGGGTACTATGTAAATATTTAAATTCAATCTTTTTTTTTTTTTTTCCCCTACCCTGTATTTCGCTCTCTTTCTTTCTCTCTACTCTGAGGCACACTCGCATAAATTTTGCAATTTGTAATTCAAATCATAGTTCCCGCAACGAAAATTGATTTGCATTGTATTGTTTTACGGCATAATGGCAGCTTTATTTCGTTTTTGGCGGATGAAATATGAGATGGTGCGTTACGCTTAGAATGGAAACTTCCAGATGGTTCATATCCTGATGGGGATGCGGTACTTCGAGATATATGCGCATTGCACTGCAGTCAGTTGATCAACTTGAGAAAAGGGAGTACTGACAAATATTACATTGATATCTCCTTTCGTGTGGGTACAATGGAAAAATGTTTCAAAATATTATATTTAAAATAAGGCTTAATCTAGGGAATCCTCCACATTTCTAGTCACGGCTAGTAACTGATTACTTTAGCTTTGCGCTAATTTTTCTTATCCCAGTTAAAGGACACCATGAGAATTTTGTTGAAAATTTTTAGGAAATTCTGTTTTTAAACGATGTTGTTTCTCTCGTTCAAGCTAAAGTGTCTGTGAAATTAGGGGGAAAACACTTTATGTAAGATTTGTTGTTGAAATATATGCCAGTTGTTCCAAACATCAGCAATATGTTAGTCATGCTGCAAAATCCTAACTTGTATGTTTGTTTAAATATTAATTTTTATTGCACAAATTGCTCTAATAAAAATGCTCTAGACGATGCATTTTTAAAAATATTCCTATTAAAATTCAAGTCTAGCAGTAAATGAGTTTAAAAGAGACCTATCATACGGACTTTTCATATTAACCCCTAATTATTTCAGAAAAATCATCACTTTTTGTACTCTCCAATATTCTTGATTTTTCAATATTTGATAATTTATTTCTCATAACTGGAACATTAAGTTAAAAAGTACACGGTGATTTTCTGTACTGTATTTTCGAAAGGTAATAAACAAATTGAAACCACTAAATATACATCTGCATCGTGTGAAACATTTTGAATATGGAAAAATGTTGAAAAGATATTTGCAAGAAAGCGTTTACATTTGTGCAAGCTTATTAACAAGCACGCATCTGCCCATTTATATCCTCAGCTACTTGAAGGTTTAAATGCGCCAAGAGGAAAAAAATTAAAGAAAAACCAGCAAGGTTTCTTTAATGTTAAAAAATTCATATCATGATAAATTAATTTGTTAATTTTTCGCAACTTTGGTTAAATTTACAGATGTATTACGAGTGCCTTTAGTGAATCTCATGTTGAACGTTCATTTATTACCCTTTTAAAAGTTGTCACAGAAAGTTCTCAAACACTGCAGAATTAGGATCCAATTGCGGATCTGTACTTTTCAAATACGACGTTCAAAACGGACGTACGCAGTGGCGTTACTAACTTACTACATTGTCACTTACTATATAGCGTTTCACTCTTAGAAGACAGTATGGAGTTAAATGGGACATCTCTGTCTCTATCTAGCGCATACAAGTTGCCATTAGCCGCGTCCTTTTCTACCCTCGCTCTGTTGCCACATTCCTAATAGCATGGTATAAATATTCATTTGTTATAAATTTCAGGTTTGAACACATTATCCTATGCAGAATGTTTTTCTCTATCAGGTTATATCCTTTTCAGAGTCATTATACATTTCTATAGGTCCAAATTTCTTCAGAAAACGTTTTTCTCAATAGAAGTCCGATATTTGCTGTTTCTACACTCATCACGTACTAACTAACAAACTAACTCCTACAATGCATCTATATTTTTTTCTTAGGTAGAGTAAACTATAGTGCTACTACCTGCCTACTTTGAATTCTCTATGTTTACCCAGTTAAGGGTTATAATTTTTTAAATTAAATGTTTTCGGAAAATTTTATATCTGTGCACTACAAAAGTTACGCAGTGTGAAACTTTTTTGTTATTGAGTTTACATCAGGGAACCAGCGAGAACAAATGTTGAGGAAGGTTGGAGAAAGTTTTTAAAATAAACCAAAAGGCAGTAACCTCTTTCTTTTATCCAATAAGGCAAACAAAAGGTATTCATCTATTCAGCGTCAGGCCTGACACAGAAGATAGTATAAGGAGCAGCACTAACATTAGTTCGAAAGAAGCTGTGTGTGTAACTGTGAGCTGTTATTGCGTTATTTGTTTAATATTTTTGTAAATATTTGTAGTTATGGAGGGGGAAGCTAGGAAGAGACGATATGTTGGTAAATTAAGAAGTAAGGAACGCCAAATAATTATGAATGTGTTAGATTATTTTTGAAGCAAAATGCTTGGCAGTAAAGGCAGTAAAAGAAACAGCTAAGGCCATCGGGTGTTCAGAAGCAGTAGTGTGTATGATTAAAAAGGAACTAATGGAAGGACCTCTAAGAACGCCATCGAGAAAGAAAGCAAAAAGGGCGGGACTACTACACAAAACGCTAGGTTAACGCAATATGATTGAATAGTGCAAGGTGGAGTGCGGCGAATTGTTCATTATTTACAGTTTGCAAATATTCCACCCATGCTGAATATAATTTTGTCACAGTTCAACAGTGATGAGACCCTACCAAATTTCTCAAGGGCCACTTTGATTTGGGGTTCGAATATGAAAGAAAGGCTAACAAGTGCATATTAATAGAAAGAGACGATATCGATATCATCAGATGGCGACATAAATATCTAAAAGACGTAAAAGGTTTAGGGACCAGGGGAAATCAATTGTTTATACAGACGAGTCATTTGTAAATTTAGGTCATACAGTAACAAAGGCGTGGAGGGATACCAAAGTTAAAAGTGCCCGTCTCGTCAAGCAGCAATTGAAGGACTAAGTACAGGACTCAGGCCACCTCGAGTCGCTCGCGGAGAGAGATTCGCAACTAGTACATGTTGCAACACTGCGCTCCATTTAACGTGTACTGTCTTTTAAGGGTGAGACGCGCTTTAGGTTTCCCTGAGGAATTATTGAACTCCGCTACAATATATTGCTGATATGGAGTTCAATTTGACGAATTCTCAAGTTAGATGTTTGGTATCAGAACGTTTAAGTTTTCTCTGGGGGGGGGGGGGGCTGCAGTGGTCAGGGTTACCATTTATAAAAACATTTTTGTTTCATCATAACCAATTAATGATAAACAAAATAAAACTTTTAAATGTGTATTACACTACAGAGCAGCGTAAGACAAAAAAGCAAATTTGACTGAAAGTATCCGCATTTAGAAATTTACCTGTCACACTTCCTCTTACTGTAGATACGATATTTTCTATGTGGACAAGTCAAGTAGGTATCTTCAAAGTATTTAAAGCGATCAGTGCAAAATAACTTAGAGGAACACTGAACTGAAGATTTGGACTACTTACAACAATAATAATGTTGATAATGATGATGATGATGACGATGATGATAATAATAACAACAAGAATTTCTCAACCAATATGATTTGAAGATTTAAATATATAATTTATATACTACAGAAGCCATCAAGATCCGTTACTTTCGTTATACACACTATATCTTTACCTATAAATGAATTAAAATTCAGCGATAAGTCCTGAGTTACATTCAAAATGTTGAAACATGTTCAGATGTTTGTTCCGAGGCATAGGGGAATAAATTCCGAAAAGGGAAAAAAAAAAAAAAAAAAAAAAAGTGAATTAAAAAAAACGCGCTCTTGGGAAGAAAAAGAGGAATCGCAACCTTTCGAACATTTTCTTTAGAAGTTTAGATGGTGCTCTTACGCGTTGGAGAATGTGAATATTCAATAAGGGACATTTCGAAGACTGTGTATTTTGATGAGATTTACAATTTTCCTGTGACAACCTTTTGTCTGTCTCTTCCTTCCAAACCCTTGAAGATTTATGAGTTATGCTGTCCACAAACACATGGGAGCGTGCATCTTTCCTAGCATGCTAGTAGTGGTAGTAGGATTTTTTTTTTTCTCCAGGGAAAAATCCTTCATGAACGCTACTCTAGCGAGTTGGACTCTGACCAACTAAAAAACCCCTGTATGAATCAAATTGAGTACTTCTTCTTGGAACTGCACAGGTGCCATTACTTCATATTAGTCTTTTATTGATTCAGTCTTCAAGTTTTTCTAAAGGTACGCATTTTTTACCATCTGAAAAGAGGCAAGTCCTGTTTCTGTTAGACATTAAAAAATTATCCAAGTGTTTCTTTCTGAAACATAAGTGTGAATGATTTTAGTTTCGCAACTGCGGCAACTTAGGATCTATTTTAATCATATTTTCCGCATTCCTGCAATTTTGAGCAGATGGCAAATCCGCTGCAGGCATGACGAAGCATCAAAACAGACCTTAAGAGTTTAGCCAAGATGACGATAAACGTTTTTGAACCTGAGGCAGCGATAATTGGCAAAGGAAAGGAAACAACCACGCAGGTAGTGGAGACAGTCTGTCTCTACTGCCGCAAATAAGTAGCACTACAATGCCAGCACTTATGTAACACTCGCTAGCCTGCCACCTTCTCGCGGTTTATTTTCTTTCCTCCCCCTCCCCCCCCCCCCCCCCCCCCCCCCGCCACCATTAATCAGTAAGGTTCGGATATTTACTTTGGATAATTCATGAAGGTTCCTCCTTCATGTTTCATGCGGAGAAATTTTACAACTTGAGCAGTTTGCATTCCAGAACTGGAGTTGAGGATGTTTTCTTACGATCTCCATAACCGTAGTCAAGGGACGCAGTTGAAGCTATGTAAAAATTGCAGTCATAAGTCCCAAAATTTAAGCCAATGGTTCCCAAAGTGAAGAGCGCTTTGGAGGGAAGACAACTTACGTGTAAAAATAACACAAAAGACCCGAAAACTTCAAAGAATAACAATAACGATAAATATTGAAGTTGCTTCCAACGTGATCCCTGGAAGGAAGGGATGAGAGGAAAGTCGGAAGGACCACCACATTCAGACGATGGTGTGTGCTAGCAAGGACAACAAGGTGCTATTCCTGACGTCGACAAGCTGGGCCCTTCATCCCATCCCATGCGGCACGCAGTGATATTTGCTTTATCACATCGCATTCCGCCCACAGTGTATTTGCAGTGATATTATTTATGAAATAAGTAATTTTATTTGAAATAATATAAACTTGAAAGAGGAAGACCTTTTCCGTTCCCTACACATGTTTGCGAAAGTTCATCAGTTCATCATTCTCTTAGTTGAGGGTCAATTTCGTGAAGCAAGGTATCCGAACTTAAAATTAAACTTTAGGGACAAGAGTCAATTTTTAAGAATGTGCCACTTCAAACTGAATCTCTGTTAAAAGTGAGTTACGCAGGACCAGAAATTATTATAAAAAAATCTAAACCATTTTCAGATGGCGAGTTTGTTAAAGAATGCATTGAGAGTGTTGCTGATGTTATGTGTACTGACAAAAAAGCGCGGTTTACAGAATTAATCTTGTCGCGACAGACCGTAGTTTGCCGTATTGACGAATTAGCGTCCACTATAGAGAGAACTTCAAAATACCGAGCCTCATATTTGCAGTTCTATTCTCCGGCACTCGATGAGATTAGTGATACTACCCAATTAGCAATCTTCATAAGGGGAGCTGATAAAGATTTCAGTATTACAGAAGAATTAGCTGCTCCTGTCTCTCTTAAACGCGTCACTAAAGCCAATAATTTAACGGGAGGTATCAATGAAACCTTGGACTGGCTTGGCTTGAAATACACAAATCTATCCCATGTAAAACAGACGGAGCTCCCGCATTTGCAGGGAAACGAGAAGGGTTAGTTAAATTACTGCAAGCAGAGGCAGCTAAAGTAGAAAACATTTCTGTAGTGCAATATTATTGCTTAATACCCCAAGAAAACCTTTGCACTAAATTCCTAAATGTAGACAGTGTTTTGAAAGTCGTGGTAAAAGTAGTGAATTTCATTCGTTCATGTGGTTTGCAACATAGAGTTTCAACATTTCTTAAAAAATCTCGATTCAGAATTAGAAGACATTGTTTATTATACTGAAAGCGGGTTGAGATGTGGCAAAATGTTAAAGCGAGTGTTTGATCTCCAAAAGATACACACATTTATGGAGAAGGGCAAACCTATTGTTGAATTTAAAGACGCATAACGGATGTGCGATTTTGCTTTTCTGGTAGATATAACAACACAACTGAACGAACTTAATTCACGTCTCCAAGGTAAACAGCAATTGATCACTACTATGTTTGATCACGTGAAGGTCTTTGTAACAAAGTTACAACTTTATTTATGATTTATATTGTTCAATTTAGATCTTGGAATTAGATTATACATGGAAAAAATATGTATCTATTAATTTAATTTTAAAATTACTAATATATGATTAATATTTTAATAAACATAAAATATCAAAGATATTAGCTATTTTTAAACTAATTTATCTTAGAATTTAGATCCTATTTAAAGCGGCAAAAAATCGAATCATTTGGCCCGGAAAGCAATTCACCTTAACAGGGGCCCTTTTCCAAAAATAGTTGCGCATGCCTGCCATAGCACAAATTCCACCATCTTGTCGCCACACACCAATCGCCGTTGCATGGTCCTACAACTCTGAAACATATAAAGAAAAAGATGGGCAGGAAATTCGGGATGGAAGAGGAACTACATCAGCATTCACCTACTGAGCCGGGGAAACCACGATAAAAACCCACGGTAAGAGTGGCCAGCCCGTATGTGTTACAAACCCTTGTTGCAGTTTGATCCCTCACTGCTCTGACATACAAACATTTTAAAAAGTAATTCATTTAAATATGAATTAACACATTGTGTTTTATGATTTTATGCAACAAACATGCCTTGAAGGAACACTGCTCTGTAGTTTAGTATGAAACTTGTAAAACTAAGTTTTTATTCCATGACTAAAAATAATCGAGGGCCTTAAATAATTCAGAATGTATTTTGACATTTATATGTTAGAAATAGTTATATTTATATAATGTAGATTAAAAGGCCAAAATACTTTTTCATTTTGAAATGTTAGGTTTTTCGAAATTATTTTTTCAGCACATTTACTTTTTCTAAATGTTCCACATGATGCTGTTTTCATCCAATTCGGAAATTTGTCATGTATATTACCACAATACAAGCAATTAAATGTCATAATTGTCTGTTTTTTTCTTTCGTGCACTTTTTGAATTATTAATTTTTAAAGCCATATAAAACCTAAAAAAAGGAAACAGTAGACATTTCAAGTGACAAAATTTGAAAATTATTTTCGTTTGAACTAAGACTAGTAAAACAAAACTGACATATTTGTACGTTGTAATCAGGTAAATGATAAAGTTTAAAAAAGCTTTTTTTTTTAATTGCATCGTGTGTAGCATTTGGCATAAAACAATAAAATTCAGTAGCTCAGAAACCAATAAAGATATCATACTGAGATTTAAAACCATCTACTGCTAATGTCTATACAATACGATGTTGATAATAAATGTTCAGCTAAATTGGCTGAAAATATAAAAAAAAAATCACATTTTCAGTGTAGCGCCCTCAAAGTTGAAAACAAACGCGAAATAATCACGTGGCTGAAGATCATCATATATCGTTGCTATCAGCATAGCGCTTCCGAACAACCACACTGCATCACTTCATCACATTACTGCCGAAGTCCATTCACAAGATACCTACCTACTGAGCAACAAAACTTAATTTCTGTCACAAACCAGTTTGGAATCCAATACAACGGATGCAGGACATGCTACACGTACTGCAACGTGCTTCACGCTGTGTTCTTTGGTGGATGTTTCCTACAGTCACACGTGCACGTGGATTGCTAGAAAGCTGGGAAGTTTCTTTCCGGATGCAGCATCCCTGATACAGTTACAAAAACAGTATCGCTTCCGATTCCAATGAGTTAGAAACTGATCAACCGCTTTGCGTGACCCAATGTGGTGACACTTTACAGTGGTATCAGTGTGAAATAGACGAAGTCTTCGGAAATATTCACAGAAGAGGGCTCTTTCGAGGAGAGTAGCAAGTCTTGAGTCCCAACATTTGGCACCAGCGTCAACGAGGCGGCCATCTTCACAGAAGACGACTCGGCCCGTTCGTGAAGGGTAGCAAGTCTTCAGTCCCAACATATGGCATCAACGTCAAACATGCATCTTCGGAAATACTCACAGAAGACGACTCATTCGTTAGTAGTATAGTTCCAGTCCTATGTTTGAACTTGGCTCCTGGAAGAGAGGGGAATTTCGAAATACCCAAAAAAGGAAGTCCCAAATCAGTGGTTCGTAAACTTTTCCGGATGGCGCCTCCTTAGTAAGTTAAGCAATTCCCACGCTCCCTGTGGTTACATAGCATTATTGCTCAGAACCAAAATAGTCATACTTGAGAATAATGTAAAATAGAATTCAACATTCAATAGAGTTCAACATTCACAATAGGGCACAACTATACTTCGTTACTTCAAATCCAGAGTCGGCCAAAAACGTCTTTTAATCATTATTATTAGTTTCACTCAAATTTATACGAAAATATTTACAAAATCAATTTTAAATTAGACGTACCTCTTGATTAACTCGTCCTGCTATTAGCAATAATGTTAATACGCTACTGAAAATACCATTCTTAAAAGTTTTCAGCCAACGTGACTGATATTTTAATCCAAGTTTGTCTTATGTAAAAAAATAACCAGTTTGAAACTTCTTTTTAATGTTTTCTTTGGTTTTCAAGTTACTAAATTTCAAAAACTATTGGCTAATGCCAACCGTTCCATAGGATACAATTTTAAAAGTAATCTTTCTTTTAAATCTCCAAGTCGTTGTGACATGGACTCGTGAACGGCAGTTTCGAGGTTCAAAGTCGAGTCACACCATCCTCTTTGAGCGAGGTTTTCTCCAGGTTTTCCTCAGTTCTTACTGGAAATGCTGCGGAGGTACTCTAAGCTTGGGCCTGGAACGTTTCTTTCCTAGAATTCGTTTCCCAAATACCACTTCCCTTCATGTACCATCAGAGCCTATCGCACGTGGTGGCCTATGGAGTAAGAGCGAACATTATAAAATAGTTTTTTTTCTCCTTTTTCTTTTCTTTTCTTCTTCTTCTTCTTCTTCTTCTTCTTCTTCTTCTTCTTCTTCTTCTTCTTCGTTTTAATTGAGGTATGGCTTCGTGATCGGTACAGGCATCAATACTTTTATGTTTTTCTGAGTTTTCTGAGATTTGTTTATGAACCTTTTCCCTCAAAGTTTTACATTATCATTGATTGATTCTGTAGGGTTTAAGGGCCCGTTAACAACTGGTTCATTAGAGCCCACACTATCACTGATTTCCATAAAAAAAACATAGAATAGATCTTACTGTTTCCTGCGTATATTATTTTTTGGCATTGCAATAGATACACAATGGCGTAAACGATTTCCTATTATCACGTAACTCGTTCTCGTATGAAGGTTATTTCAACAGAAGATCTCATCATTGGAGCGTACGACGTGGATACTAATGCAGCAAGTTCTAGGGCTGATTTTCCTGTATACTTTTCTTCCTGTAATACTGAATTTATAACTTTCATTTCTTCAAGACCACATTGCGCTCAAGTATTTTGTGCAGTTTAAACGAATATGCTACACCCAGTTATCTATATTAGATCCGCTCTAAGAAATACACTTTTTTATTACTCCGCTTAACATGTACACAGCATATTCAATCAATATGTATGCGACAATTACCCATCTCAATAGACTGGCTGGTTTTTATTTCCAAATAACAGTGGAAAGTTGATAAATTGCAATGAAATCAATAAACGTATCCATTAAAGCGATTTAAAAGTAATAAATTACACGAAGAAAAGACCATATCTATTTTACTCTCGGGCTGTGTGTTGCGGTTAGGAGCAAATGACAGCATTTACTATGGTCACATGCGTGGGGCAGCCTCTCACGTTTGCTTACCTCAAGTGTTTCTTATTTCGGGAAGAGTAGAGGTACTTCTTTCCTGGATACATCGCCAATGATATTCAGAGCATACTTCAGTGACAGGCTTGTATTTTCCAACCGGAGAACAGTTTCTGGTATAAAGCAACGCTGTGTCTTAATGTATGCAAAAGCTGTATTTAACGGTAGTAACCTGAACTAACTCCGTCCTGCTGCTTATAGTAGTTGTGGAAATGATTTTACTGCAAGTTTCAATGGGAAAACAACATTCTTTATTTGAAGAAGCCAAAAGAGCAGCTTAGGTAATTTCAGGCTTCAATCCCCCATTTAGGTCTTTCTAGGTGCAATGAAATTAACATGTTCTGCTTCAAGAATGTTGAAGCGAATACATTTCTTAATTTGTTAATTAAATGACAAAAGGAAAAATAGGTTAAATCCGAAAACTCTGGGCTCTAATCATAACAAATACAGCGTCGTCAAGGACTGTTTACGCATGTTGCGTAGTTACTCGCTTGTTTCATCGCGCGGTAAAATTAACTCCATATCTAGGCCACGGCTAAATCTCTAATTTATTCCCACGGCTCTCATGAGTCAGAATGGCGTGATGCAGGCATTGTTTCCATACGGGTAGGTGCATCTTCACGCGCCAAAAATAGCTATTGTCATCAAACCATTTCCTTGCGTATTTACAGTAACTTCATACAAAACCTTTTAGGTCTTTTGAGTCAGAAGAACAGATGCATTTTACATCAGTTGTCACCACTGAAATCTGTGCAACTGTCCTAAGGTGTCAGTGGGCTATATGCAACTCTTAAGTTTGATGGATGAAGACAACGTACACTAACGTGCAAAAAAGTGGCCAAATCTGCCACATCTCAACACAGAATGAGTCACTTTTTTTTGCACGTCAGTATACTTCTCCAAGTAATCTTCTCCAGAACGATGAAGAGTGAATAGATAGATGGAGGCCCTGATCTTCAAATCATAGTTGTAACTGGGATATGCAATCATCTTCAAGGATAGTGAAGTGCACGCAAACGTGCCGATGCTTTCGGATTCCTATGGTGTTTTCCTTTGTGTAATCTACTTATTATGTCTTCCACACCAGTCACGTATTAGCTTAAGAACAAAAGGACTAGGTGAGCGGAGGAAGGGAAGGAGTGCGGAAACATTTCATCTGAGGGTATGCTTCGCAACGAAGGCCCTCAGTAACCACTGTACGAGTCCGTCTGGTGCTGGTTTGATGTCAAATGACGGCACTCGAGCATTTAACTGCGAACTTAGGCCGTTTTCAAAAACGAAGTAAAAGGGGCAATAACACAAATTGCACATTATATTGGCAGGGTTCCATGCATCGAATGTAAGTGCACCTGTAATTGTACTTAGTTGACAAAACGGGATAATTCTAGTAAAGCTCGATTAAACTCTTAACCCTAGTATTACCAGGGGGAGGGGTACTTTATGCCTACCTACTGTAACTTTTTAAAATTCTGACTTTTAATTTTTTGATTAAAGGCATGCAGTTAATAGTTATTGTTAATCACTGTTTCTGCTACTGAATTGCGTAATTGTTTCAAAGCTTTCATTGTTGGTCTTTCTGAGAAACAATGAAATGTCAAGATGGTTGTATAGTACTGCCCCGCCGGTGTAATGTGATTTATGTAAAAAAAGCAAAAAAAAAAAAAAAAAAAAAAAAAAAAAAAAAAAAAAAAAAAAAAAAAAAAAAGGAGGTTTGTTAAATATTACGTTTATTAACATGACGAGATATAATTCTCAATTTTTAATAAATTTGCCTTAAAAATTGCTCAGACATTTTGTTATCAGTGGTGGTCACAAAGTACCCGTTGGTAGTTTAAGTTTTGGAATAAGGCTTGGGATTGCTAGGATTAATCTACTCATTGCTGGCATTGCTCGTGTTACTTTGTACTAAACTTCGCTTCGCTGCTCGAAAGGAAATAAAGATGAATCGCAAATCCTGTGGCGATTTACGCCAGCTCAAGGGCTAATTAAAATACAAATAGTTTTTCCCATTAATTTAGTTAAAAGCTTAATGTTTAATAACAAAGGTATTCAAAAATCTTCCTATGAACACAGCGATAAGTACTAATTTACATTAACTAGGGTGAGTATTTGCATGTTGATTAACACTAACGTTATACCCACTTTATTTTATTTTCCTTTGGAAAATGCTTGGAAACAACAAAGTTAACCTTGAACTATACAGAGCGTGTCACTACGTATGAATACTTGTAGACGCACTTTAACCTCCACATTTCAAGGAGTCTGCTTCTCACTATGAATGAAAACCATAAGAAAAAGGTATTTCAGTATACAATGAAACGCACTTAGTATCTCATAAGTAATTGAGAAAATTTACAGCTATGGACTTCATTTGTTTAGTTTTAATGTTACTGACAGTAGGGTCTAAAAGAAGGTTGAGCGATAAAGCACGGTTTCTTTGTCCCAGCCACTCAATTCATTTCAGCATTAAGTAGAATTAATAAGACTTATTGGCAATTTTCACATGATCCGAGTATATATATGCAGGGGTATTTCGCTGTGCACATATGAAAATCCAAAATGGTATAGGCATGAAACGTAAAAGCCAAAACATGGGAGACAGTACATTTTGTAGCACATTGATGTTGTCACGAAGGGAGAAGTAATCAAAATGAATTGTAAAGGACAGCCCCCAGAAAGACAGCACTCCGATAGATATACCCATTAGTGTCATTAGCAGTTAAACGTCCTTGGAGTTCATTAATACATATTTTGAAAATAATATTGATAGCTTAATTAAAAACATGTCTCCTATTTTTTGCCCTCGTGTGTTGGCGAGGGACTTCATTGTCAGACACAATGGGCGAAAACAAAGCATGCCACTAAGTGTACTGTAACAAACATAAAATCTCTCAATATAAAACATTCTGCCTCGTGCTCCATGGTTGTGAACCCCCAAGGCGACCTCAATTAATAACCTGTGTTTTGAAACGAACCTGTCCAACCTCCCGAACAGTAAATCACAACGAGTCCGACTTGGCAACGTTGCAAATAGGAGATGTGCAACATCTCCCTTGTCCTGCGGCCAGAGATTCCGGCTTGCCGCCATATTGGTACTACATCAGTTCAAATTAACAGCAAACTGCAAATATGGACGCCAAGGTAAACCTTCCTCATGATCTTTTCAACAACGTGCACCAAAATGCCCGTCGTAAATTTAATAGCTCAAGTTAAGCTGTTGGAACCGCATCAGAATCGTCTCTGCTTGATTATTTCTCACTCTTTAGTGCTTAATGACGACAAAAATTAATGCATCCTCTAGAAGAAGCTGCATGTGCACTGTCAAGTGGGAAAGCATTATTTAATTGGATTGTGGAAGAAAAGAAGACGTAACTTTCCAACAAAATGCTGGCGTTAACATGCACATGCTTCTTCTGAAGATGGTGACACAATAATTACTGACATCCCCGAAAAGCACCAGGACGTTAAAGCTTAAACCAGACCCCTTACCCAGGACGGTATAGAGCAAGTAAATTCACCTGCAGATAATATTCGATTCAAATTGTTGATACTTCATACACCGACATTTTTCTTACACTTGCACTTGCTCTCTCGGATGACGAGTCAAAGGTTAATGTGACTGCAAGAAGCCTACAAGAGCGGTGCGACAAGGAAGCGGCAATTACAGAAATGTCCTTTGTACTTCTACTGCTGATTAATATAATATTTAGAAAGTACAGGTATTCTTATTGTTGTTGAATACAGGCACGTACTTTTACACTGAAGATTTTTTAATGTCATGTTTCTAAACACATGAAATTTGTTTATATTTAACAGCTACTTTGTATCCAGCGAGTTGATTGCCATGTAGTTCTTGGAGTTGCTCTAATCGTTTGTTAATTATCATAATTTAGAGATTGGCGATGAAGCCCCATTTAAGGCAACAATTAATAATTAATTGGTACAGTGAATTCAACAGAGATCGGGGTATGAATTTCGTGGAGGATGCCCAAGAACTGCCGTTACTGATGAAAATATTGTAGATGTTCGAACAATGCTTGAAGAAGATCGACAGACATCTTACGAAATTATTTGGACGACATTGGGCATTGGTACGAGTCAAATCCAAAACATTTTACATCAACAATTACACGCGAGAAAACATTATTGTCGATGGATTCCGCATAAACTGACTCTAAAGCACACTGCACTGATTGGTGTAGAAAAAAAAAAAAACTGCAAACATTTCAAGGCGGCACTTCAAATTTGGTTTGGAATAGCGTTACGATGAATTGTTATGGACTTGAAAAGAAAATTGGATCGGCTCAATGGGGTTTTCGAACAGAACCTAAGCCTACAAAGGTCCATCGAATTCTCAGTGTTGGCAGAAAGATAGTTACGGTTGCTGCCGATTGGTACACAAACGTTTGTTTACAGCAAATGTAAAAAAAAGACTGATGATTGCCCAAAAGGAAATAATTTTACACCATGACAGCGCATGGTCGCATACAGCAAAACTAACAACAGAGACGTGGATCCCTAAAGGTCAGCAACAGCTTTGACCTATCATTTGTGATTTATTTTTGCTTCCAACATTTATAGATAAAATGCGTGGAATCATTTTTTGTCATCAGATGAAGCAATGAAACATAGAAAGCTGGCTTATGAACTGCATCAGGCGGAGTGGCATCGTTGTTTTAAGGAGTGGTTTCAGCGAATACTAAAATGTATTGGTGTTAAAGGAGAGTATATCCATAAACAATAAAATCATTTAAATTGTTCACGCTAAACCTAGTTTGATTTTCTACAATTTTTCAGTGTCACCCTCGTATACGTGACACTTTTATTGCCATTTTATTAAATGTATAATTTGACGAGCCACAAAATACAGTAACTCTACACAAGGAATGAAATAGTGAATCTAAATGATGACTGCTCAAATGACAACTTAAGCATTCCGGTAGGTACCTGAAAATGAAACGGGTGCAACGCATACTGAATAGACAGATACCCTGAAATCTAAGAGTAAAGCTAGCCTCTGATACACCAAACAAGCATTATAACGAGTTTCATTTCGATTCTTCGTCAAAGAAATGCTTCAAACAAAACCTTTAAAAATCTTATGGACAATTACTCACAACATGCCCAACTAGTGAGTAAAATTACTTTCGTCCTGTCAAATAATAATATGCGAATCCGGGAATCTTGTGCGCCTAACCCAGCCATGTTTTCAAACCCAAGCACTTAGCTATTTATCTTCAAAACACGCAATGTTCTCAACTATACATCTTCAAACCTCATCAATGTCCCCGGATCTCACATCGGAGTGTTTCTTTGTAAGGAAGTATGAAATCAATCGTTTGCAAAACTGTGGTAGACAGAGAGTCAGAGTGATTAGCTATACCATAGTAGCCAGAGGGAAACCCAACAGCCAGCCATTTAGTGCTCAATCGTTTCAGTCCAGGGTGACACCAGCGGAGACGGTCACCGGCAGTTCGAAATACGTTTCTAAAATACAACACAGTGCAACAGCTTTGATTTTTTATTGCAATGAACAATTTACACGCCACTTGATTATTTCTGGAATATTATAGGTTACAAAATGGTGAGGAAAGTGACATTCTATTTGGGGTATAAGATTTCTACAGAACGAGCCGAAAGCGAGAGTTAAATTCCTACTAACAAAACAACCGCTTTCAACATGCGAATCACAAGCCCCAAATTCTTAATCTTCACCTGACTATCCTCTCCTTATGTAGGAATTACTTAAAAGCCAGTGCCTAGGGTCAGGTTCCTGTTGGGGAACTTATGGATCGGATAGAGTGAAGACCTGGAAGCGGGTGGTCAGCCCAGCAGAAAAGCCCCAAATTCATGAAATAAATTATCTCTGAATGATAAATCTTCAATTTATTCCCGCCCTTATACAAATATGCTTCAGATCTTTCACCCTGGGCCAACGCGAATTGCACATTGATTGTCGATTTGTTTCACAACAGACGGCCTTGTTAATAACTTAAGGAATATTTTGACCAATGAACAACTACAAGACTCCAGTTTTATTATGATGCGGCTAAGAAGTGCATCCTTGAATCACACTTCACCACTGATTCACCAAGATGGTTTTAATAGACATCATACGAAAGATTTGAACTCATTTTGTGGGCACCCTTTGTGTATTCATCATCATGATCATGATCGCCATTCTTCTTCTTCATCATCATCATCTTATCATCATCATCATCATTATTAATATTATTATTATTATTATTATTATTATTATTATTATTATTATTATTATTATTATTATTATTATTATTATTATTATTATTATTATTATTATTATTATTATTATTATTATTATTATTATTATTATTATTATTATTATTATTATTATTATTATTATTATTATTATTATTATTATTATTTATTGACCAGTGGTAGCTCTTGGTCTGCTGAAAAGAATCATACTCAACTCTCCCTAACCCTGTTATACCTAACACTTGGAAGAAATGGTTCGCCACTTTCATTGTTCCATCAGCATGGGAGTCTTTCACGTGTTTCGCGATTCTTTTATTTTTAATGAATGTAAAGTTAATTATTGAGTGCGGAGACACTGTTACCGCCCTCGGATCGAAATATCAATATTATAATGGCCGTTCCCTGCAGCGTCACGGTTGGAAGAGCTAGCGTATTTGCGTGAAATGTCCTATTCATGTGACGTACGGACAATAGCAGACCATATCAGCCTGTGAATGTCACCATTCGTGCATACAACTGCACCGGATGGCAGGAATAATAGCTTTGGAAGGTACGTACTGCATTTGTTATCCAGCTCTTGGGCACATCAGGAATCGTTTGGTAGGGTCCAAGGGAAAAGAGGGGCACTATT
Organism: Tenodera sinensis; assembly: GCA_030765045.1. Classification (NCBI taxonomy): domain Eukaryota; kingdom Metazoa; phylum Arthropoda; class Insecta; order Mantodea; family Mantidae; genus Tenodera; species Tenodera sinensis. Next base: position 71,157,977 of record CM060962.1, on the reverse strand, counting down.
CACATTTGAATAATTTCCGAGAATATTTAAAAATTAAAACACATTTATTATGCTACTAATTCTGACTGAAAACTCATGCTGATGCCTTAAATACAGAATTTTCACTCTCTCCATGTTCCTCTCCCAGTCTTGCTTTTTCGTCTTCATCCCTTTCTTTCATGCCACTCCCTGTGCTCTTTACGTGATTTTCAAAAAACAGTCATAAAACCACTCTTTCTACAGGACTATTAAGTCAAATAAGCCAATCCGTTAATAAGCAAACGTGACAAACTCGGAAAAAATTAATAATACAGCAAATAACTCCTAGAAGAAAAATAAACTAAGGAGAGCAGTGGGCAAGTGTTGCAAATGGGCAGCCTTCTCGTGGATATACAGAACATGTAGGAGACTAGGCGACAAGCAAATAGCTATAAAATGTTTATGTTTACATGATGCTTGGGTCAATTGCATTGCGCGATCCTTGGCGTATATGTTCACGCTCAATTTTCACGCATGTATTGTTATTTTATTAGATAATAATAAAAGCATGCTTTTACACTTAATATTTTTCGTTACCTTGGCATCGAATTTTATAAAATAAGGTCAGTATTGTCTACTTCTAAGTCTGAATTTATTTAAAAGCTCATGATCATTCCATATCTGGAAGTGATGAAGCCCATTCGGGAAAATTTTGTGTTTACTTGGCCTTTCATGTGTCTGAATAACTTCATCTGTCTGTCTGACTGACTGTCAAGGCAAGTATTCCGGCATGTCAGCCGATGGCTTATTGTACGTCAGGCCCCGAGAGGAAAGATAATAATGACAGTACCCTACAGGCGGCCAGAACTCATCACAGGTGGAATCACAACTACGGTGGGTCCCTAACGGGTGCGGACAAGTCCTTCAGTCCGGGTGGGCCCACCACCAGTCAGGTTTGGCTGGTGAATCAGTCCCCCTGGAAGTGCGGCCGGCCGACCACGACCCTTCCTCTCAGCCGAGCACCCTATTTCCAGAGCGCCACCACCACCGAGCGCCGGATAGAGAGAATGAAATGAAAGGGCGTGAAACGGGGGATGTAAGGCAAACATCCTTCCCAGCATTCGCCTGAGTGATCCGGGAAAATCACCGAAAAAATTCAAGGTCCAGAAGGTCGGTCGAGGAATCGAACCAGCGACCTGCCGTATGCGAACCACAGACGTTACCGCTTGAGCCATTCTGCTCGATGAATAACTTCATCACTAAGCCTGGGATTTTTATGTAATACCAATATGTAGTACTTGTACATATTTATGTAATAATATTAGGCGAAATATGCACTATTACATAAAAAGCTTTAAAATATGTATATGTATATTATTTATATGTATATTTCAACTTTTATATAAATGGCGTATTCAACATTGTATTACTTGAAAATTCCTCATTCTATTAATTATGTTTTTGCAAGATAAAGTTTGGTACACTAATTAATTAAGCATGCTCATAAGCACCGTCCCAGGGAGTTGCTGGTAGAAATTTAAGTAGATTTAGTGGGATGGCCATTATAACAGCATTATACTGTAAAACGGAGGGCGAGTACCAACCAGTTAAATTAAACTGAAGTTTCGTACGCGTCAAAAATAAACATTAATATTCAAACGGAACCGAGGGTTTAAATACCATTTACCATACCGGCACTACCTGAGACAGTGAAATTGCGAAACAGGCCGGAGTGGCAGCAACAATGGTCAATTATAATCCACCTGTCTAGCCACCACCACCCTCCTCAATCCTCTCCCCCTACATGACGGAGTCAGCCGCCATTAACAAATATTAAGATAGGAATTGTGCTGCTCCCCGTGTAAGCGATAATGAGAATAAAATAACCGTTATTACTTCTTAAACATTGATGCTATTGAAAATTAATAAAAGTTTATTCAAGGTCGCCATGTGCTCTTCTGTTAACGTTCTTTGACATATCTCAGATGGGCGGAGGGCTTCTGTTCAACAGACGTATGCGTAATATTAAAATGACAAATTCTCCTTCGTTTGTTAATTAACAAAACAAAAGCTTATTTGAGATTTTAAAGCTCTTGACATTGATTGTAGTCCAAACATTCGGCCATTTGTACTCCGTGGCCTTTTTTCCGAGTACTATGCAACTATGCTTTGTTACAGCCTGTATATCTGAATTAAATATTTTCGTTATTCTGAAGTAAGGGAGTGCAGGACTAGACTAAAATATGTATGCAAAGACAAAGTGCGGTAAAGATTTGTTTCCGTTAGCATCCATCTTGAAAGTGGAATATTTGATGTCATGTAAAAAGGGTCAAAGGACGAAGCAGACTTTCAGAGGAGGAACGTTGAAGATTAGGAATTTACGATTTTCTTTTGCAGACAGCCAAATGGATATAGGGTCATATGAATAAAATAGGTGCATAACATATGCTTATGTCTTTTTAAAGCTGCATCTCAATCTGGTAAGCAATGAAACCTTTAGCAATACAGTAGTTTTGAGTAGTTATTCAAGTCATGGAAAAGAGATGAAATACGCTAAAACATTTGACTTGCAATAAGTATGCAATTAATATAAGTATGGACAAAGTTAGTAAATTTTCTGTTTGTTTGACTGTGTTCTCAATCGTGATGAGCATACATATAGGCATACTAAATGAGTATTTGTTGATTTAAATTAACTTTAACAAATGTAAAAGTGAAAAGGTGGCAGGATTTATTGGCTTTGTAATACTCTAGAAAAATGTTACAAGCGCAGACAGGAAAGCAAACAAATTTCAGGAAAATGTACCCAAATTCACGGTGAATTTGTTAACCTGAATTAATTATGTAATATAGTAAATGCAAAATTCACCGAAAAATGATTGTTCTTACACTTTCTGTTGTAGAATATCCCAACTTCTGGCCACTTAAATTCCCCAAGGGAAGGTTTAAACAGACGTGCATAAGTGTGTGCAAATAGCACGTGAAATGACAAAGTTTGATTTTCTCGTATACCTACCCGTTGTCTTACATTTTTCACACTTTCACCTTTTTTACAGTATCTCTCTGACTTTCAGTATGCTCTTTGAGGGTTGAAGAAGTCTAGAGAACTGAAGTCGATATAAATTATAGTTTTGTACTTAGGACTTCAATAATTTAGTACATGGATTTTTTTAACATTAAAAAAGCTACACACATTTTCTAGGAAAATTTTGAATGTTACATGAGATTTAAACTTTTGATTATCAAGGACTATATTCGAGAAGTACCTAATGCGAAACATTTAAAAGTTTAAGCTTTCAACATTTTAATCACATCGAACAATTGACGTGATAATTGATTTTCATTTTAAGAAAAGCATTTTGTTGAAAAGTTACGAACATAGGACCATAAACATGAATGCTATGTTGTACACGTGTTGAACAAATCTGATACAATTTCAGGTTAAATTGGTTGAAAGTTGTAGAAATTAGCAATTTCAGTACCGAGTATTCCTAAACGGATAATGCAAATTACAAAGAAACGTAAGGAAAGAGTGAGACTGGAGAAATCGGTTAATAGGATAATATTGAAGTTCTTGAGAATTTCCTTCAGTGAATGGTAAAAGAGAATGGGCAGCGTATATTGTCGACTTAAACACAGGAAAACACGGTAGAAAAGCCAACACCAGGGCAAACGACAGCACAGCTATTCTACGTGGTCAAAGGGCATAGATGAGGTGGGGGATATATACTCACATTTAAATGATAATGGTAAGGAACACCAGAACAACTTCGCTTAAAAGTACCCAAAGTACCCAATTTGGCCAACATCTTACAAAAATTAAAAATTGTATATCCAACATATAATTAGCATTAAAATGCTCCATTCCATACAGTTTGTCAACAATATTGCTTACATTTTCAGCAGAAACTCACAGAAAAGAATTTAATACACATCGAACTAGTTCACTGTATACCACTGAGGATATAAAATTACAAACATATTAAAGTTTGAAACACTGTTTTTCTTTCTGAAACAACCAAATAAGGGCAAATTTTTCCACATGCCAGTTTTGTGTCTACCTAGTTGCATAATAAAAGTAAACTAAATTTTTTACTCTCAAAAAATATTTAACATCTATGCATGACATTTAAAAATGTTAGATAAACACTTCAAGATTTGTAAATGTTAGCGATGGGTACTAATGTAGAAGCGTTACATGCTCAGGAAAGTATGTGCTTGAATTGAGAACGTAATTAAGAAATTACTCATAATATGAAGATAAACTTGGAAAAGTATTAATATGACCCTCAGAAATTCTTGTAAAACGTGCCAAACATTACATGACACGTTAGGTTTCCATCAGCAGGCCACAGTTCAGTAACTACCATCTGTACTTGCAGGAAGTTCGCTGTAACCAGAGTAATTTGCCTCCTCCTCCTCCGACTTCTTTACCTGCCAATATTTCTGTTCCACTTGGCTGGAAGTGAAGCATTCTTTTTGGGAACATTGGTCGGTGAACGTGTTTCCACCGTCGGTCGTTTTCGCCTCAGGGCTCCGGATATGTAATAGCTACCTTATACCGTAGTTTTTCATCAAGTGCAGATCTTTAAAACCGCAGTACTGCTGGAGGTCCATAATTCACTTCCATATAAGCAGCCTGTCAGAGGTGAGGTTTCCAAGTCATTTCCATTGCGCAAAAACTATCCCATTTTACTATTGCTTCTCGCCTTCTTTATCCATCTTTTCTGCTGTAAGACACGCTCTAGAGTTTTAAATGGAAGACATATTCAGTTCTATAATACCTCCAATGTTTATAATACTTTTACTCTAAGCGAGGATTGAAGTGATATTTTAGACGTTTTGGTCAGTATAATCGACATCTTTTAGCTTTTGGTACGCAAACATTACACACATAAAGTTCATTTTTGCGAAACGTTATTGCTATTTAACTAATGAATTTTTGTTATAATTAAATGACGCTCTAATTTCTTGGTGATACCGCGACCGTTACCTCTAGAATCGTTGGTTTGTCAGGTAAATCTATCGAGTTGAGGAACTTTTTGATAGGTGACCTTAGTTGCTTAATCTCCTTCCCGTACAATCAATTTTAATTTATATTTGTTTCTTTTCGAACGTGGTATTTAGCTGTTACCTATATTTTTTTTTTGTTATGGCTGACACAAAATTTAATGGCGGGCAGCAGTAGGAGCTGATCAACACAATGTTCAATCAGAGGTTTGCCACGTCTTGCGATGTATTATACTTAAATACGCTGTGAAATTACGCTGTATCCGTTATCAATGGTTCGAATTGCTAAGTGCTGTCATTCTAGTAAACTCCAGCCCATTTTCGGTTGTTTTTCGCGATTGCATGGAAAGAGTATGGAATTTTGAAATTAAAAAAAAATCATTTTGTTGTTTAACGATGCTGCCAACTGCCAGAATCACAGCAGCGTCACCGGTGTGCCGGAATTTCGTCCCGCAGGAGTTATTTTACACGTTAGTTAATCTACTGACATGGAGCTGTCGTTTCTAAGCACACTTAAAAACCATCGGTCTCGGTCGGATGGAATTTTGAGGTTAACATCTAGCGTCCAGCTCTTAAACTTCTGACTATAGCTGTTGCCTTTGTATCTATAACAAAATGTGTACTGCCGCTATTTCTACTAGGGTATTAAAAAGATAAGGTTTCACAATAATAGTTTGTATACCTAATAATACACGATACAGGGTAGAGAAAGTCATGTGAATGTAACACATACATATAGCTATATAAATACACTCAAAAATGGTTTGTCTCTCGCTGTGCAATATTCATATTTTGAGCACAAGACAAGGACGCTACCCAGAAGATATATGCTTGCAATGTATTTTACACGTACCAGTCACACGCTGTTACGCACAAGTTGGCAAAGAAGTTACGTGCAGCCAAGGTCAGCAGTCCAATCCAGTGATGCACAGAATATAGCAATGCATTTCCCATTATTTATGAAGTAGCACAGCCAAGTCGCTCGCAGCTGTTTCTATGTAAACAAGATCGCATGTGGCAGAAATAAAGCGGTGGCAATGGTAACTTATTACTAAGACCCCGATTTTAATGACCCAAAGAATATTAAAAATTGGCTGAAAATGTCTTCATAACCTTAAAATGTATTTAAACTGGTCTAAAGGAACAAAGAATGACTTTAAATTACCTTCATTTGTCGATCTTGTACATTAAACTTTGTATATCACTGAATTACAATTCGTTATAAACAGCTTTTGTAAGTTTTCAAAATTGAAGGACTGTATATTGTCAACTGATATAGACTTAAACATTGAGAAGCCTCTTTCAACATTAACATGCTTAAGGCAATAAACATTGCGGGTTTCCAGGTCTTCTTCATCGCGGAAATATTTCTTACCTGGCAGTACATAAATAGTCCTCGTGTTCAACACATTTTCCATTTTAGCGAAGACAAGTTCGCCCACTTCACTTAGATTATTTGCAGCCGATTTCACCAATTCTATTTGGTTTTCAATTTCGCGGAAATACTTGTTTTTGCTTTCGGCATAACGAAATGCAAATATCACCTCAACTACTAGCTCCTGATGTGTGAAGACTGTATTAACAGTATGCATGGTGTGATCTTCATAAACAGGTAGATTTACACTCATTTCTTCAGAGCAGCGACATCCAACGTTTGCGAAAGAGGGGAGGTTGAGTTTACCTCCTTCTACTTACGCGGATTTTGTCACTCTTTAACCCCCAGCCGTGCATTGTGCTGCAATGGCGGGTTGGTGATATGTAGGTTGCGTTTGGTTTACGAAAGCACTTAAAAATGTTATGCCCTGAACATGTGTTGATTAGTGACTTCTTTGGTACTGCTTACGTTTAAGAAGTGTGTCAATATTTGGCGACAAAGTCGTCGAAGTGCATAGCCTTAGAAGGTCCACCAAATGATCGTCGCGTAACATATTGCGATACAGACTTTTAATGTAATTCAATTTGGAGAAACTCTGTTCGCAGATACTCTTATATAGACTATTCTTGCAAATGCTTATTTCTCTATATCTCATTTTAATCGACATAAGCAAGTTCAGAAATTATCTTTTTGCTAACTTTCTTGTAAGTGCAAGGGGAATACAGTAGGCTATAAGCGATAGTGAAATGTTTTAAGAATTGGTTGCTATGCGATGCCTTTGAAATTCCGTTCTCTTTGCAAGGCTAAACAATAAAAAACGAATAACATAGGTATTAGCACACTCAAACAAATAATAAAGAATCTTTTATTTAGTAAGCTCTTGTCTGTCTCTTACTGTTTACCATTTCTGCAAAAATCATCCAGAATGAAGAGGTCTTCTGAAGACATTCCCAGAAAATTCAAGGTATGACTTAGAAACTGCCATGGAATCGCCTTTTAGTTTCAGTCACTGGATACTGTCTGTCCCTCCGACTGCAGGAGAGGAGTGAGGAATAGCCGACCATTACGTAAGCGTCTCCAAAGAGAAATGGTTGGACATCGCTGCTTTAGTGGGCAAGTCTGAGGACAGGATGAATTCTCACACAGTGCAGTAGCGTATTATTTTCACTGAGTTCCAGTGAAAAGCCCAAGTTTTGTCGAGATTTGTAAGTAAGGAATTGAAAATCTCTGTAAATCCATGCTTGAGAGTTAAGTGCACAGATTCAGCAACTGGTGAAGTTTTAAATACGAGAAGAAAATAAGTTTAAAGATAGCTTTTAAAAAAATAATCTGCATACTATATAAGTGAAAATAAGGTTTGAGGATATAGTTAAAAAGGAGCGAAGGAAAATTTCGTCACTTAAGCGCTCAGTAGCCTACTGTGCTTCTGGAAACCTCCAGTAGGAAGGGGTAAAACGTAGCACACAGGGAGCGACAGGCTCCGAAAGGCGAGGTCCCTAACGTCTGCAGATATCACATCCAGACGCCAAGGGAGGCATCCACAATTTCTATCTACACGGAAGGGCCTGTCTCACACCCAATGCTAGGGCAGACAGTTCAACAAAATAAGGTCTACCGTCGTTTATTCGCCTTATCCTTTAACCCTGATGCATAAGGATATTAAATGACTGGTAAATTTGGGCATTATACAATCCACCAAGGCCAGAGTGGCTGACTCACCCTGGAATCGAACCCAGTTCTCCCGAACTGCAGCGTTACCGTTACGGCAGACGCAGCTCACCCGCTAAGGTTTTGCATTATTCCTAGGTAGACCTGGGATTATCAGGTTCTATAGTATAATTCAGCGATGCCCTACCTTGGCAAATATCGCCAACTTTCGCTCAACACAACCTTCTTTGTTTTGTACATAAAGCACTTCCCCTTCACTCACCCAGGTTACCAAACATTACTGTACTTGTCCCAGGAGTTCAGCTATGACCTCGTGGTTGACAAAAGTGAATCTGTCATAACGCACTATTGTTTATTCCTTTCGCACTTAAGTTTTACACCCTGCTTCAAATGGACTTATCCTTTCTTTCCCGGGACAATAAATTACACGTGAAAGAACATCACTAATACATTCCATTACCGCATAAAAGAAAACAATTATGATCATACTTTCAATAATATCACTAATGAATTATGTCTATTGGAGAGTCAAAAAACCATAAAATGTAATGTAGCAACACTGGCACTGCTTACACTTCAACTGTCTTGTAGACAGTAATTTTGATCTGCTGGTATTAGTCTACTTATATCGTACCAAGAAGCTCCACACTCCACAGCGCGATTGCGCGTTCAAGGACAAAGACATTTTCCTGAGCAAAAGAGAGGTACGTTTTCGAGTCCCATGACTCAGCGAAAAGCAGGTGAGGGCAAATGCGCCCTCCCCTCTCTTGCATAAAGTTGGTCATAGCTGGTTAGATGCTAGCTAACTGATCCCAAGGTCGCAGGTTCAAATCCGGCCCAGATCGATGGTTTTTAAAACGACAGCTCCATGTCAGTAGATTTGCTGGCATGTAAAAGAACTTCGGGACAAAATTCCAGCACACCGGCGACGCTGTGATCCTGGCAATTGACAGCGTCGTTAAACAACTAAATAATTTAATCGCTGGTATAATTGCTAATAAGGGTTAAACGATAGCCGGTTGAAAACACGGGAAAATGCAGTGCTTGCAAATTGCAAAGCAACCTCTATCTTCGCTGAGTCCAGTAGCTAACGTATACAAATTTGTGATACGGCTGACCAAACGGGGTTGTATAATGTATAAGGGGGTTAAAATGAAATAATGTTATTGTTAACGCCGCTTTTAAAGTAATGCATTTAAAACTGATATCCACAGACTCATATGTTAAATTTGATTTCAATCGTAACATCAATATGATCACAATAACTAAGCTCGTCGTATGCGTCCTGGGTTGGAAATTGCAACCTCTTTAAATCATTTGACTGTTTATGGCGTCCACAATGAAAGAAACATTAACATGTGAGCTTTCAAGTTTCTGGCATAATCTGTGCATTTCTGGCACTCCATCATCAAAACATACACACATATGGGCTTTCTGCTTCATACAATTATATTATCATCATCATCATCATCATCATCATCATCATCATCATCATCATCATCATCATCAGTATTAGTATTAGTATTAGTATTAGTATTATTAGTATTAGTATTAGTATTAGTATTAGTATTAGTATTAGTATTAGTATTAGTATTAGTATTAATATTAGTATTAATATTAGTATTATTATTATTATTATTATTATTATTATTATTATTATTATTATTATTATTATTATTATTATTATTATTATTATTATTATTATTATTATTATTATTATTATTATTAAATGGTCGTTAATACTTTTCAAATTACTTTGTAACAGTTGAATCACTTTGCGATAAAAGTTCATTCTTAAGACTCGAAAAGCTATTAAGATGATTTGTATCGTGTTTCTAGAACATCAAGAAACAGTCTAAGGCCAAAAACAAAAATGGGTTTATTTTACACAATTTTCGTCATTTTGGACGGAATTAGGAGCGCGCGCGTGCGCACACAAACACAAACACGTACGTACGTCGGTCGGGGGCTCACTTAGGTGCTGGCCTATTTATCCCAAGGTCGCGTATTCAAAGACAGCCTTGACCAAAGGTTTTTAATTGCGCTTAAAAGCGACAGCCCCGTGTAAATAGATTTACTGGCGTCTATAAGAACTCCCAATGGACAAAATACCGGCACACCGGCATGATGTGATCCTGGCAATTGACAGCGACAAACAAACAAACAAACATAATTCACATACGTACGCTATTCTGTGCACTAAAATTATTTTGACTAAAGGGGTCTCATACAACTATATAAGGTGACATTTTAATATAGAATTTTTCGGTGTGTATGTATTATGCAAGTAAAATTGCGAACACTGAAAGTATTCGGAAATATGTATTTTGAATTAGGAGGACTCTCGTGAAACATCGAACATTTTCTGCTGATCTGAATGAGGTTCATGCAGGTGTATTGTGAATTTGAAAGTGGAATTGAAAGACGCTTCTAGAAATGCAAGGGGTTTCCACCCGCCCCCGGTGCATGTCAAACATTCCTCAGCCCAACCGGGACAGACCCCACGCCAAGCTGCGGCAGTTATTTCCTAGACGAGCTAGGTCCCGCTCGTGGGTTATTTCTGGGAACCAAACACTGGCCCGGGGAACAACAATCCATTCACACCTCTCTCATCGATCGTCAACCCCGCGGTTCGCCCTTCAATCCTCAACCCGTTTCCTCTTACGTCACGTCGACGTGCAAACGCCTCTGCGCATGTCACATGCATGCTCGCCGCTCATTCCCGCCACAAAAAATTTCGCTTTTAAGGGTCGTGCTAGGCAGACTCTTTTGTTCGTTTAACGTCAGCTGGGATAGGAAGTTCGGACCTGGTTGGGTAAACCGCAATGCCAATCAACAGCACGTATGGATTACAAATTCACCGATTGGCAATGCACCTCTGGGTAAAACGAGCTTACAAAATTCAAAGTCAAATTCTCTATATGTATTTGGTGAAAATCATAGGAAAATGGAAATTAGAATGTGCAGAAAATATTCAATCTACAGTGGAACTCAGATAATTCCAACGTTTATAATTCGAAATCGTCGTTAATTCGAAGAATTTGTTTGGTCCCTTGAACTTTGTACTAAAGTAGTGTAAAAAAATCACATGTAATTCGAAATTAATTTTCCTTAATTCGAGGTTTTTCTTCAGAAATGTCAGTCAAAAATTAATTTAAACGCAGAAATTTAATATAACTTCGTCCATGTGTTTCTGCAAAAGAGGTCATCACTACGGGGTTGTTTAATTTTCTCGGCATGCAGTTTGGGGGGTGGAATAGTTTTCCTGGCTGCCGGCCTTGAGCTTCTATACCTATTCCCACATCCTCTTGTTTAAAACACGTGCTGCTTCAGTTGTCACTTGAGCTTCCTACCGTTCAGTGTGTTGCAAATGAACGCCACTATATCTCTTAGTAAACCACATGTCTAGTAGAAGACTGCCTTTTGCAGAAAAAGCGGCCGTCATTCGAGAAGTTAAAAAGGTTTTGAAGAAAAAATTTGAAATCCTGAAAGAATACGGGATACCTTCGGATACTTTGTCAGAATAAGGAGAAAATTTTAAGCAGTGGCTGGAGTGAAAATGGAAAGAATCGAAGAAAAGTGAGACAACCGGAAAATCCTCGCAAACACACACACACACACGCACACACTCCTCTCTCTCTCTCTCTCTCTCTCTCTCTCTCTGTCTCTCTCTCTCTCTCTCTCTCTCTCTCTCACACACACACACATACACACACACCTGTATATTTTATTCGTAACCTCTGTAATTCGATTTTTTTATTGTCCCTTCAGCTTTGAATAATCCAAGTTCCACTGTATTTTAATGTTACGAGAGAAACAATTTATACGTATGTACGTGTATATGTGTGCGTGTGTGCGCGCACGCCTGTAGTCTCAAAAGTCCCTCAACCGATTTTGATAATTCTTTCACCATCGGAAAGCGTATTTCTTTCTGGTGGACATGGTCTTTTTTTTTTTTTTTTAAATTAACGTCCTCCAACATTGTGTCATATCGGACGAATGAATGAAATGAAATGGGTGAAATGATACTCAAATGAGCCCGAGGTCCATGGAGCTTTAAGTTCTCAGGGTAGGGAAAACCTCGGAAAAAACCTTACCCGAATAAGTTACCCTAAGCGAGATTCGAACTCGCGACCTCTTGAACGTGAGGCAGACACGCTAACCATCACGCTACCGAGGCGGGCTGCACATGGTCTGTGAACCTCTTAATTCCACTTCAGAAATTACCAAAAATTAAACAAGATTTACAAAGCCACTGGAGTTGAATGCGAACACATTGGAGTCAAAACATGCTTGAGAAGAAGGCTTTGACTTTTAAGATGGAAATGCAATTTTAGTAGAAAATAGTTGTTACTCCACAGAATATACGTACGTGTGTGCCTGTGTACGTGTGTGAGTGTGTATGTACAAAGAGCATCAAAGAAAATCTCACTGCACCTCGCGTCTGTCACATAATTTATCGTTATGCAAAGTCATGGTCAATATATTGGCTGCTTTAGGCCACAGTGCAAGGATGTCCCATTCCTGGTAAATAGTTACCACAACAAAGTTTACAAAATGGCGTAGAAACGAAATATATACTTACACTCTGGACCTTAATGCCTAAACGAGAAAGCGATAGATGAGTACATTCAGTTTGTAATACAGTGAGTACATTCAGTTTGTAATACAGTTTGTAATACCTTACAGGCTGATGCAGGATATGCCTTGAAGGGTTTAAAACTTAAGGGCAAAACTTCGTGAGCGCCTAGGTTAGCGGTCAAAAGACCCCAGAAAACGATAAAAATTCCGCCTAAGGATTTCATTGGCGCTCTTTGTGCGAGTACAATAAGCCAAGTGCTGCGGGTATTTCATTCCAAGCATTATAATGTAAATTGGAAATGAGTAACATGGCATAACTAATAGAATCAAATCTGCTTATAAGGGTACGATATGCGACACCAATGCCAAAATATGATCAAAGCAAGATCGTTAGGACATGTTAAATAATAGTAAATTGAGAGAAAACTGTGTCCAGCTAACAAAAACATCCATATTTTATAATTTAAAACCCAGAATATTATTTCTCTTGTTGGTTGCAGAGTAAGCGTCTCTTCCTAAGTGATTAAGTTGGTGGCCTGGGAAGATATTTGCAGCAGCTTCACCATTATTTCTTTATATCTTATATTAAATGTTTCTGTATAATGTGAAAACTATATAAATTTTATTTCGTTATATTTTATATTAAAGGTTTCTCTATAATGTAAAAACTATGTACGTTGTAAGTTAATAAAAAAGTACGGGACCAAAAGTTTAAAGTTTAAACTGTGATTATATACACTGATTATTTTTAAGAAAAGGTCTGATCATTCCGACCAATGATTTTTTCACCGCTAAAGGGTGCTTAAAGGCAATGCAGCGTTTCCAGAACTTGAAAAGGTTAAGGAAGGCTGATGTTGCGTGAGCACCACGGGAGTTTTCACTCTTCATTAGGAATAGCTGGGGCTGTATGAAATTACAATTATAAAGGGTACATCTTCTATATAATTCTAGAATAATTTCATAAAGAATGGGGAGGTACGTGAAATTAATTAATTCGTTATTCAGGTAACATGTATTCATGTAACATAAGGCAGCCAGCTATGTAGTATTTTATAATCTATAATAATTTTCATTTTCAGTACTACGGAAGCTAACTGAAAAATTTAGAATTAAAAAGTGCCTGATATAAAAGTTTTATTCCGCACTTTCGACAATTCAAAGCTTTCGTTCAGTTTCTCGGAAATGTTTTCATACACGTTCCAGATAGTCAAAGCGTCAAATTTTCATATACCTAAATGTGCACTGCTATTGGTTTTTGAGTTAATGAGTTTTGGAAACACAAGAAGCTATTTAAAACAGAAACATGAAAATTTCGTCGAAGTAAAACAATCTTGATATTTAACTGCTGAGGGAAACCTCAAAACAAAAAAGATCAGTAAATTGGTTGGTGCACGGAATTTGAACCCACGACGTCCTGAATGTGTGCCACAGACGCCGCCAGTCATATCTCTGAAACACGAAGTTTATGGTCACTTTGTTACGATCAATTGCAATTAATCATATTTGCGCATTTTCAAAATGCAGTCTTCTTGCACAAAAAGGTAGAGAGACCGAAATTTTTCCATCGTGCACTCAAACGTGTCTGTTATAAAATAATTATAATTGTTATTTAAGGTATTTAATTTTGAATTAACATTTGCATAATTGGACTGGGGAGGACTAAGGATATTCAGAAGAAAACTGGTGTGGATTGAACAGCGAGAAGACTCAATAATTCCTACACGAAACAGCTAATCAGTGAGGCAAGGGGAGAAATGTCCGCAGGAAGCCCAATAGAGAGGGGAGTACAGCAGGTATCACACACACTACTGTCGTTTACTGAGGAGAATGTATTTGTCCTTGAACGCGCAATCGCGCTGTGGAGTGGGGAGCTTCTTAACACGATGTAAATAGAGTAATATTAGCAGTTCAAGATTACTGTCCACAAGGCAGTTGAACTGTAAGCAGTGCCAGTGTTACTACTACAATATGATATTGTATGGTTTTTCCTAAGCCTCCAATAAACATAATTCGTCAGTGATATTATTGAAAGTAATTGCTTTGTTTGATGCGGTAATGTAATTAATTAGTGATGCTCTTTCGCGGGATATTTATTGTCCCGGGAAAGAAAGGGTAAGTCACTTTTGAAGCAGGGTGAAAAACGTCAAAGCGAGAGGAATAAACAACAGCGCGTTATCTCAGGTTCACTTGTGTCAATCACAAGGTCATAGCTAAACCCTCTGAGTTAAATGCAGTATTGGAAATCTACTTGCAGAAGGTTGGTTCCAGCACAAGGGAAGAGTTAGCAGAGGAGTAAAATGCCCAAGATTGGCAGATAGTATAGCACTCTTAGCATGGGAGGAAACACTCCAACCAACACGCTAATGTAAATAAACAACAATGACAGCTAGTGGATTAAAATAAATGTAAAACAAATATTATAAGAGGCAGTACTACTTGGCAAAGCGACGAGGCGTATTGACCATGGTAGTCGATCGCTTCTTATCTGGTTTATTAGAAGAGCGAAATAATAGTAACTTGGCATATAGTCAGTGATAAAACACAAATGGATGATCTCTCGCGCCTGCCGATATATGAAACGTTGTTGTCCTGAAGATATGATTGCATCTGAACAGAGTGTACATACCCTGCCTCGCCGTGTTTGTGCGATAAGCTCACGTAAACAGCTGGGCAGTTTCACGTTCTTTCCGATACACCTCGTGGCTTTGCCAAGTAGTAAGTGAAGATGACACACTTATGAGTTTAAGATGAACTACTGGAGGAAATGGAAAACCTTAGATATCTGGGATGCCCCATTGATAGTAACTTGAGCTGTTTTCGAGCAACCATATATGTAAACAAGGTTTTGAATGCATCACCGAACTTTGAAAAAGATTTAAGGAAAGGAAATAATATATTTGAAGTCCACATGAATCCTACGGAACTTTGGTCTGCTATTCGATCGTAATCTCGTCCCAGCACAACATGAATCATGACATGAGCCAAAACCCGGGGGTTCTTCTATGTTACAAAAATAAATTCACCAGCATTGCGGGTAACACAGGCAGGAAAATGGATGGCGGTAAAGGCGGTTTATTTTCTCTGTCTAGTGCCCCAACGTATTCGAACTACATACACTTAGAATTCATTTAACTTACCACGCAGCAAACTTTTCTGGTGGCAGTACTAAGGAAGCCTCTCCCTGTCCTATAATGTCCACATGCAGAGGGCGTCCTTACCTGCAAAAACAAAGAGATCCATTAGGGAACATAACCTCAAAATTCACGTGTTAAAATTGCCTTGGTATTTTCATTTACTCTCACATCTGTAAGAGCAATATTCTAACTACCTACTGTTAATCCAGATAAACTTTCAATTCACGTTGACGTATTTCGCTGTACGATAAGTAGGTAAATCTATCTACGTGTCGCTATGTGGTGGTTTTGAAATTCCATGCTCTTTGCAGGATCACTAGGGGGACATCTCATTTGGAAAGGTGTTAAGGACTTAAAAATTAAAACCAATGTCTTGAACATGTTTTACCAAATTGCATGCACTAAAGAGGTCTACAGTTTCTGTGTAGACAGATAGTCGGTTTAGCGGTTATGTCAAAGTCATTCACAATGAAAAGAACTAAACATTCCTACTGTATTTGTCTCAGGACTTTAGCTATGACCTTGTGGTTGACACTACTGAAGCTGGGATAACGCGCTGTTTATTCCTCTCGCTCGGAAATTTTACGCCTAGCTTCAAAAGTCTTTCCCGCCAAAGAGTATTACTAATACATTATATTACCGCATAAAACAACGCAATTATGATCATACTTTCAATAATGGCAGTGATGAATTATGTTTATTGCAGACTCAAGAAAAACCAAACGATATAATAGTGCTTACAGTTCAACTACATTGTAGATAATAATTTCGAACTGCTGGTGTTTACACGGGACCACTGGCTTTATTTCCCTTCCGAAGGAAGCCATGCAAAGGGTGTTTACGCCAGGAAAAGTACACCGCCCTCCACCGGGTATGAACCCGCGACCTCGGGAGCCAGAGTCTAGCGGTTACCCTGCCTGCCATTCGTCCCGTAGAACACGGGACTGTCCCCCTTCTTTAACTTGTGTGTCCCGCGTCCTGAGAAGTTTTGCGGGAACGCGAATAGGTCCCACATTTTCTTGACACCATCTTCCTAAATTAAAAACTTAACTATAGTGTGAGTGAGTGGGGTTTGAGGGCCCGTCGACAGCTAGGTCATTTGGGCCCGAACTTAACTATGTATATAATGATGCCTTTCCTGTTGTAAGAAATGACGAGTCGGCGCTTATCTCACTTACTATCATTATTTAGCGTGCTCTGTGAACAGTGAACACAGTGGACCTTTGGTTAAATAGATAATTAGTCTAGTTGGTGTGTTATGTTGTTACTTAAGCACCTTCTCTTCCAAATTAAATGAAAAATATCGTTTCCTGGTGGAAACTCGAATACTGTTCAGCATGAGAAATCAAACAAACATAAACAGGCCTCTTCTGTTACTGTCTCAACAACCTCTAAAGTATGTGAATTCTTCACCAAAAAAAAAAAAAAAAAAAAAAAGGTAAGTTTGTTTCACACATCTTAAGAAATTCTATGTGTTTAGAATTGTAAACAAATACCAGCGTAAACACGCTTTGATGGACGGCTAGTGTTATATTAATACGATTTTCAGAAAGTAGTGATCAGTATATCACAACCTTTTCAGGCGTCCCGTATTTCAACGAAGAAAAATTGGTAGGCTTAGCCATAAAGCACCCACGTGAAAGAAATTATGCCGTTTGTTATATAAGGTTAAAAGTTAATCAATTAACAACTTTAAACTTCAAGCAAAACCTACTGAAAGGTCATAACATATAACTCATAGTCTCGAAATGTTAATTCAGTCCGTCTAGCACGTAGTTTGATTAAGATTAAAACTCCTTTAGCTTCAAGCTCCCAAATCGGTCCATGGATTCGTGTGCATTCGCACAGTGTTATACAGTGATAACTCCTATTCTAATTCCGTAAATGTGTGGGACTCGTGGTGGATGAAGCGGCGCAGGAGCGGCTTTCCTCCGGGTTCTCCGGTTTCCCCCGCCATATCATTCCACCGGTGCTCCATCTTCATTCAATGTATCATCAGTGTCACTGCCTGCGGTGGCGTATGTAGTAAAAGCGGACGTTCAACACTCCAAAAAAATAATAATGATTCCGTAAATTGCCCCTACTCCCTCCTTTTTGTTTCTGTTTTGAAGTATGGAATTTCTGCAAGAAATTTGCAAGCAAATAACAAGTGAGATTGTTAGGGTAGTTGGGACAAAATTGTGATTAATACTGGTGGTGTTCTCAATGCACTTGACAAGAAATAAATAAGAAATCAATACACATTATTTGCAGAGGATATCAACACATTGCAGCACAGTACAAATTAATGATATGATCATGGTAAATTAGCCTCACTCTCTCAGGAACAAGCGATAAGTATATTCTTTGAAGTCATTTTTAAGCGCCCCACTAATTCTCTGAATTTGTGTCGCGGTAGTAATAGTGATGGGTAGGTAAGCTCAGGAATGTAACACTACTTCACATACAAGATTTGAGTTCATATTGGAGCTCTTTGTGAGTAATGGCGATATTTTCTCAAAATGTCAACTTTCTGAGAGTTAAATATATATGCTGATTTGTCTGCGGTACAATGTTTCGATGATTAATACGCCAAATACCTTGTGTGCAATATATTTTGTAGTTATGCCTAATGGTATCTGATATCTCGTTCAACAATCTTAAATTGGAGACGACAAGTTCGAAAATTGCTGTTCTAGGTGTGGACTGGCACTCCAAGAATTTTCTGGAACAGTGAGAATTTTATGGTGCTTCTTGTCATACGAAAAATGCGCGTGGGTCATCGAAGACGCTTGGGAAAGCGAGCGATCTCTTGGCATCCTATTTCCCCTCACAGCTATCAATAAAATGTCCTTAACGACATTTGTAGAACACTTAGCATGTATGCTAAAGCCCATTAAAAGCCCTGGCCATGAATTGTCGCACGCGCTGTGAATGGAAATGTGATTCCGAAACCCAAGTATTGCCCTACCTAACGATTTCAGAAGCTCATCTTGGGACAAAAGGAACGAGATGAGTTTGGAATTAGGTACAATTACTGCCTCGCATATTTACTCTCCAAAAGAGAACACTCGCCTTAACAAGTTTTAACGTGGATGCTTTCGTAACAGAAAATACGATAATCTTATAGTTCACTTCTGTACTGATAAAGGCCCTTTCCTACTCAACAGGACAGAGATACTCTAAACGAGGCAACTCCGTTTTGATTACTGGATGACCGTTCCATAATTCATTTATTGAATTACATTTCTTCAAAACGAAATGTTATGTTATATGATATTAACAGCAATGTTGCCTGTTCATAAATAAGAGTTTCCGGGCTGAAAGATTGTTCTATGAAATTATTCAAACCTGACGTTTCGGTCAACTCTTTGTTTGCCATCTTCAAAAGATAAGAGCCTCCCCTCGGGAACTAAACGACTGCCGTCAGTGCGACAAACACCTGGCAATTTGTAGCTTAGGCTTATGATTGGTGCGTCTGCATCTAATGAAAAATTGAAGATCAATCGCGCGTAGTTACTAGTAAAGGCACAAGGTAAACGCTTATTTCTCAACTCAACTGTGAAATTTTGTATAATGGAGAAGTTAAATATGCACTCTTAATATGCTGAATTCAAATACATACGAATAATAAATAAAGATGCAAAGGGCAAGTCAAGGACAAAATGATCCAACATCGAAAAACTTCTATAGTAGAAAGTTGCATAAAATAACCTAATAAATCTGCACATTCATTATCTGGGACCTTAAGCGCTTATGTACACATTAGCAATGCGTATGACCTAACAACTAAAACATGTAATGTCATCAGAATTCTGAACCAGGTTCATAGCGAACCTGAGCCAGCTAGAGATTTTTGTTGCGTTATTTCATATATTTCAGTTCGCGTTCAACTCCCCAACCACTGCTTAAGTAAGAACATCTGCAGGTCGTTAAATATCAATCAGAACAAATTATTCGTCACTGGCTGTGTTCAGCTTCTAAATCGTCGCACATATTGCGTTAACATTGGTATTTCAAACACTGCAAATCCCTTTACGCCTGAACATGCTTGCTTATTAGGAACGGGCGGAAAATAACGTAACGGCTACACTTTAACGGTCGCCTTAAAGTAACGGCGACAGAAAGTATCTGGTTACCTTGAACGGTTACAAAAGTAACGAACACAAAGGAACTAGTTACCGAATAATTAACGAAGACGAAGTAATTATCCCGTTAATGCTTACTTACGGTTACCGAATCTGAGGGACATATGTCATTGCATGTACAATGTTATCTTATCAGAAACTAGTTACATCAACTCTTTACGCAATGTCAATCTCCTCCGCAAGAGATCGTGAGTGACAATGTCGACCTAATATACATTTGGCGAGAAAAATGCCCACCAATTATCCACTTTGTTACATAAATGTATGCAACATATTCATCTTTTATGACGTTAGACAACAGTAATAGGTGTTTAGGCGTCAATGTTTCTCTTCTAGAGCAGCATCCCATTTCAAAATATGTACCATGTTTCATCTAACGTCCTACGCCAATATTTAAGTTATTATGCTTAATTTCAGCCATACTTACGTAGGTAATTGTGATGCACTTTCCTTAGCTTTGTCTGCATCACGTGTTGTATGTATTTAGGATCCCATTCAGCCCAGCTCACAGGCACAATCCCACCATTTAGTGTGATACTGAATTGTAAAATGGGTGAACGCATGAAAACGTACTCAATAAGAACACAGCTAGGGATATTTATTTTTAAATTACATCAAATAACAAGTAATTCTGTGTGGACATCGTTCGTATTGAAACGTAGTTACAGATAATCGTTACTGGTAACCATTAAGGATACGCATCTGTGTAAAAAGGCTAAAAATTTGAAAAATTGCCAAAAATGGATATTTGTTTTATCAAATAGTATAAACCTTCTGCTTTATTTTGATATGGTTTTTATAGCCATACAGCCTTTTTAACTGTGTCACGTGACCGTCTAACGAATTGCCTGTAAGTCGTCATGTCCATTTAAATCCATACAGTTCCATTATCCTTGCTATGACTTCAAGCTTAGTTTTTCCATGTTTTTATTTTTAGCACTGTTTGCTCTTTAAAATGCTCCACATGATGCAATTTTCAGTACTTATGCATGCAATTTGGTGTACCTGCTTAGAAATAACATTAAAAGAAATGATGAGATAATTTTTTCATAACGTGAATGACTACTGAGTAATTAAATATTAAAGTTTACATTTCGACATTTAAATTAAAAACATAATGAATTTAAACTTTAAAATTTATTTTTATCCAAACTAATAACAAGATTAAGAAATTATCTCATCAATTTACTAACATTCTATTACAGGGCATAAATGAAAATTATTAAGCGTTTCAAATCAAAATTGCATCATGGGGAACCATTTATACAAATATTAAAACAAATATAATAAAATATTAATATGTTAGCAACTAATCTGACTAAATGTATGAAATTTAGCACAGTTACTCCTCACTATACAGTGATTGTTGTGTTAAAATTTCAAAGCAATCCAATGAAAACTGTAGATTTTCAAAATTTCACAGATGGTATCCTTAATGCAATGCAACTGTGCACATGGTAACTATGCAATTAACCTCATCATTATTGGTAACCATGAGTGCAGTTTAACTCAGTTATAACCGTTACATTGAAACTGTCACATCCCTGATACCTAATGCCTCTATTGAATAAAAACACTTAAGAGTTTTTAAACTTTTGAACTTTTGAAAACAGAATGAAACTATTGTTTTGGGTTGCAGATACTATAAAATGAAATGTTCTAGCCTCTAGTTTTAGATTTGACAAGTAAAGTTTAAAGCTTACTGTGTCATGTTGCGAGCTCTTAACTCAAGTATATAAACAAACAAATCAATAAATACAAAAAACCTATTTGGCTAGTTGCAGCTCCGCATCGGTGTATTGATTACAGTATAGTATTCAACAGGTCACTAAGTGCGGGGGAAGTAAAGGGTGGAGCAGAATTTACATGCCATAATGCGCCGAAGCACATATCACTTCCTATGCCCAGATACGAACGGGTAAACTTTCTCTATATTCACAAACATGTACCATACAATTAACGTCGCCATACGCAAGTTTCACAAATTTTGGAGGACAAACTCTGCCAACTGCATGAGCCCACGTTTATGTTACGTTGATATTACACATGCTTAGTGAAGTTACTAGACCACTGCAACTGCAAGGAGTCTATAAAAAAGACCTATTTCTTGCAGTCATGTGACTTTCTCTACTCTTATACTAACTATTCTTACAAACTCCTCTTCCTCTATTGTCTTCGCGATGTTAGTCGAGATACACAATTGCAGAAATCATCTTATTGCTAATTGTCTTGTAGGTGCTAGGGGAATATGGGGATACAGTAGGCTTTCAACGATAGTCAAATATTTTAAAACAGGTCGCTATATGAAGGCTTGAAATTCCGTTCTCTTTTCACGGCCAAGATATAAAAATGTGAATGACGATCTTCCATTTGAGGAAAGTTCAAGTATTGAAAAACTCACACAAATAACAAAAAATGCCTGCGAAATCCTTCACTCCCGCAAAAAATGAAACAAAATAAATAAATATAAATAAGTGCATTTGGACATAAATTGTGTATTTTAAGGAGATCTTCATTTTTGTATAGTAAGATTTGGTCTATCCCTTACGGTTTACCAATTATACAAACGCCATCAAGAGGAAACAGGACTACATAGGCTATAGCCAGAAAATTCAAAATATACATTTCCTTTGCCATAGAAATAACCTAAGAATACGACATTTTAATCAAAATCGTTAAAGCCATTTTTCAAAAAATTAAAATTTTCAAAAATTTTTCCGTGAAAACGGTAGTTTAAGATAGAGGAATTTTCTTCAAAATCTTCACGTCGCATCCTTGAAGAACATTAAACTTACATACCAATTTTGATTTTTAACCGACTTTTCGTTTCAGAGTTATGACGTTCACAGACAGACAGACAGACAGACAGACAGACAGACACACGCGCGCGCGGACATTTTTCTAGAAATGCTTTTTTCATTCAAGGGTCCTCAAAACATATATTTCCGGTGAAATCTCGATATCGAAATTTTTGGTCGAATACCATGCTTCCCCTATTTATTATACGTAGTAGAGAAAGTAAAAATGATTTTAAGAAAATACATTTTGTAAATACAGTAACGCATATTATAATACCGTAGCAGTTTTTAATTATATGTATATTACTTGCGTTTGAAATAAAGTCATTTACTTCCTTTCGCTGATTAGAGCTTCACCATCGATTATCCCAAAAAATCGTTATCGGAAACGGCTGTCCCCTTTAATATGGTTAAGCGGGGTACTATAAACACTTGAGGGGTTCAAACCAGCGGCAAAGGGTAAAGAGTACAGAGACAGAAGGGACACCTCGCTCACTTCGATCTACACAGATCTATTGTGGCTACCAGCCTCCAGGAGGCAGGGATGACATGAGGGAACCGAAGGTGCCACACAGGGTCGCAGCTACAGGCCACAGAGAGCGCGGAAGTCCCTAACAAATGCTGAGATCTCTTCATCCCGGCGCCAGGTCCCGACAAGCAGCCGTCACTCCGCGGTTCCGGTGTCGCATTGAGCGCCCCCCCCCTCGACGGAGAACAAGGCCGGCCAAACGCCACCTAGCGCCGAGAACAGCAGTAACATGCTCAATCATCCGCGCCATGTGCCCGGCACTGCCAACACTACACGCCTGAAAGGTGACAAGGAAATGGAATTAAGGGAAATTATGGAAAGGAAATAATGCATCCCAGCATTCTCCTAAGTAACATGGGGAAACCACGGAAAAAACCATGTCAGAGAGCGCGGCCAGGGGGATCGGCCTCCCGAATGCGGGCCACAGACGTTACCGCCTGAGCCATCCCCCTCGGTTCAAACCAACGATGCTTTTTCACGAATTCATAATTCGGCTGTCCCGTTTAATTTGATTAGACTCTGTAAACACTTAAGGGGTTCAAACCAACGGCACTTTTTCTTAACGATTTTCAGTTATGGATTCTACAACAACGTGTAACCTTGATGTATCATCTGCCATAATTGAAATGAAAGTCCTCGGACAAACTAACAAAAATAAATATTTACCAGACCCCCACCGTAAACTAATCAACAAATGAGTTGAGGATGATTACCCGAATAATGTCTAACGGCTCAAGAATTGCAACAGAGCCTACACATTGTTCTGAAACTGTTTATTTCCGTGTCAAAACGTACCACCATTACTGAAAGGGGCTTGCAGAGCTCGTGCAGAACCGTATGCGCTTAAAGCACCTTCTTTTGTCTGTGTTCCAATTATACTAGTGAAACTCTGAATATCCTATAACCACACTAAAAGCTTCTCGGAAGAAAACTCCATTACAGCACTTTATAGGCCATAAAGTGTGCTGGGTTTTTCTGCATCGCTGGCAAGCGTTAGAGAAGCCGTAGCTGTTGATACCCGCTGAAACCACTATATAAACAAGTGAATAACGCGTTAAACAAAAAGGAATCAAATAAATGCTAAAGCTATTCAATTTACACCTACGATCTTATACTAGAAGACCCAAACAGGTTACACATACTGGAGACTGCAGTTTCGTCTAAATTTCTGATGCTTGTAATAATCTCATAAGGAAGCAGATCACCAGCCTGGCTATTGCTCTTAAGAGGGTGATAACATTTTAAATATAGACTGTAATAACTAGGGCTCGGATTTTTAGGTAAATACATATTTTGTTTGCGTCCTAGTATGAACTTGAAACAAGGTTAAATGTACTGGATATTCACACGGGAGCAAATGTTTTAAGTTTTATTGCACATTAAAATGCATATTTCCTGATTTTTTTTATTTAAATAAATATTTTGGGATATTCACTTAAGTTACACAAAAATCGGGTAAAGAAATCAGTTTAAAAATAATTTTCACACAAATCACATAAAAGCAGCAGCAAATTATTTTTAACCAGTCACCATCCATTTCTTTAATGCTCAGTTACATAGGTGGGATGTCGCAAATTGTTGCAAGTGCAACAATATACTGCAAAATTTAAAATACACTGTGTTAAGAAATCTTTGTTTCCTCTGTGATTCCATAAAGAAACTGGAATCAGTAGGAATATATTTGGGAGAAGCAATTCTAGTAGTTCAGGATGTGGAGAGAAAGGGGGCAAAAGAACTAAACGTTCTTTTTGATCCTGCAGAACAAAACTTAAAAATATGTCTTGTACTCACGTAACTTTCTCTACTCTTGTACTAACCATTCTTACAAACTCATATTCCTATATCTTCTTCGTGTTAATTGAGATAAATGTTTGCTGAAATTATCTGAGGTCTTACTTCCTTGTAGGTGAATATGGCCATACAGTAGGTTTTGAGCGACGGTCAAATCTTTTAAAGCTTTGAGATTCCGTTCTCTTTACACGGTTAACATATAAACAATTAAACAACGATGTTGCATTTGAGGAAAGTGCAAGTTTTCCGAAACTGACGCAAATAACATGGAATATCTCCGAAATGGTTCACCTT
The DNA here is from genome assembly GCA_030765045.1 of Tenodera sinensis. Classification (NCBI taxonomy): domain Eukaryota; kingdom Metazoa; phylum Arthropoda; class Insecta; order Mantodea; family Mantidae; genus Tenodera; species Tenodera sinensis. Next base: position 71,132,712 of record CM060962.1, on the reverse strand, counting down.
ACAAAAAATTTGTTTGGACACAGATTGTGTTTTAGCGAGATCAACATTTGTTTATGGTAAGATTTGGTCTACCTCTTACCGTTTGCGAGCAAAGGTCATTCAGAGTAAACAGGACTACATGGGCTATAGTCAAAAAATTCAATATATACATTTCATTTGTTATAAAAATATCTTATATGTCATTTTAATCAAAATCGTTAGAGCCATCTTCAAGAAAGTAAATTTTTTTGAAAAAATGTTCCATGTAAGGATAGTTTAGAGTTGGAGCAATTTTCTTCAAAATCTTCGTGTCGCCTCCTTGAAAGCCGTTATACTTAAATACCAGCTTTGCCTTTTAACCGACTTTTCGTTGTTGAGTTATGTTGCGCACAAGATCACACACACACACACACACACACACACACACACACACACACACACACACACACACACACACACACACACACACACACACACACACACACACACACACACACACACACAGACACAGACACCACACACACACAAACACATACACACATGCGCGCGCGCCTTTCTCTAAAAATGATTTTTTTGTATTCAGGGGGCCTCAAAACATATTTCCGGTGAAATCTCGAAATCGAATTTTTGGGTGGAATACCTTCCTCTATATACTATACGTAGCAGAGAAAGTTAAAAAAAAAATGCACGGAAGTGTTCGAAAATAATAGTGGATTTAACATAGTCTGTAAAATTTCAAATGTGTTGAATGGGCAACATGAAGACATTGTTGTGAGTGACGTTCCATGTTATAATTATGTTACACTTACTTCTTGTGATGTGGAACGATCATTGCCGAAATTCAAGACATTTCTTCATGACAATCGTTGACAATCGTCAATCTTTCTACCAACTAAAATCTCAATGTGGAAATTTCGTTGGAAATATATCCTTTGATCTGTCTAGATAAAACCTTACACATTTACCTACGCTTTAGGCACAAATACAAGTTAAAATATACACACGACTTTCAATATCCACTCCCAAAGTGTTCACAAAGTACACTGGAGGGAGGGGGGGGGGGGGGGGGCTCAACTCTGAATAACTAAAGCGTACCTCCACTCCGAGTCACTTTTATAGATTTATCCGTGTGAAAGAGATACAAACTGTATGACTGAACAGGGAACATTAACCAAACAAAGCATTTGACTAGTCAGTATTATCAGCAAATTTTTTAAGAATTTATAAGTCCAAAAGGATAGCAAAAGTACATTTAGTATAACGAACTACTTCAGTATTAGCGCATCGGGCATCGGTTGGGGAACCTTAAGCCCTCAAGGGTCCCCCTGCATATGCCCCTGCCCACCCTTAACCTTAATATGAACTCCTTACTTATATAATATGGGGTAGGATGGCCAAGTTTAAAACAGCACTCAGCAATGCTCTGTATTATGAAACAAATGAAGTCGCTGCATTAAGATAAGCTAGCTCGTGACACATGGGCAGTAACGCGGGCATGCAATTATATCCCCGCACCACATCCGACACGTGTGGAGGGCACTGGGTCACCGATATGGGGATGCTGAGTCAGTTGTAGGCGTCATCTTGGTTATACTTTCAGAAATGTGAAAATGCAAGTCCGGAAGCAAACCACAACAAATAGAAATGTATCCTTTAGCCTTTGATTGTGCTCACATAGCTAATTCCTGACATAAACACATCCCAACAAAAGTGGTCAGTTAAGCTATCTAAATGTTAAATAACAATTTCTTTTTCTTTTCCTTCACGTTCTCTATTACGTACTTCGAGTATGTATTCCACTAAAGTTCGATGTCGAAATTTCACCGGAAACATATTTTGAAGCATCTCGAATGGGGGGATCCTAATGGGGCCCTCAAACCATACCCATGTGTTTATGAGCAGCATAATTAAAAACGAAAGGTATGTTAAATGCTTCACATGGAAGAGTCCAACAACTTCCAAGGATGCGACACTAAGATTTTCAAGAAAATCCTATTACCCAAACATTTTCTAAAAAATGGCTTTAACCGATTTTTATTGCAATACCATATGTTGCGTATATTTTCATGACAAATGAAATCTATATCTAGAAGTTTTTGGAATAGCCTGTCAAGGAAAAGAACGCTTAAACAAATTTTCAAAGAATGTTTCACAAAATGCCGCTAAGATTTACAATACTATAACGAAAAACTTTAAAACTGTTAATTTGGTAGAAAAAATGTTTAAAGCGTGCATGGTTTCTCAGTAACACAAAATTGTGCAATGGGCAATCAGAATAAAGAATAATGCGTTGTTTTTCTTGCCACTATTTACATTCAGAGCTACTTTTCCCTTAAAACTGACAAATTTTGGGAAGGTGCCCTAATGTTGAGCCTGGAACGCTTCCTTCCAAAATTTGTTACTCAAATATAATTTCTTGCACGTAACATGAGTGTCCAGGCCTGTAGTGGAATAAGTAGTAACAACGGGCACTAAACACTTTTGAAAACAAATTTGTTAATCTGAAGGTTAGTTAGTAGATTTTCGTGTTGCATTCATAAAGGATGCTGGATATAAATATGACTTTTCGTTTTGGAGTCATGCTTTATACGCTCTCCCTCCCCCCAATCTCTCTCCCTCCCCCCCCCCCCCTCTCTCTCTCTCCCCACACAGAAGCTTAAGTTGAAATACTCCCTCTAGCGTGCTATAGGTAAGCGATAGAGAAAGTAAACATGGACTACATTTAGTCGTGTAATTTTGTATTGTGATTTATTTAAGGTCGATGAGCAGTTTACAAACCTACTCCTGTATACAAACCAAGGTATGGTTGGGTGCCCAGCAAGAACCGCGGATTTACCTTTCGCTACACTTGGAAAAGCTTTTCAAAGACCACGCCCCGCTTGCAATGACGCAATAAAGCGGGCATGCGTAAACGATATGCGTGTGACAGTAGACATGTCTGGCGAAGCCTCTACGCATATTCCGCCGTCGCCGTCACTGAACCTTTTTCACTGCTCATTGCCCAGATGTGCTCCCCTTGCCTTGTCGCCTTTTCCTGTTATCTTTTTTCCATTATCACAATCATTCTCATATTCCTGGGGCCCGCTACTATAAAGGAGGTTTAAACTCCCGATTATATTTAAACTGTAGTTTTAAGTTTTACTTCGTATTATAAACTTCAAGCTTCAGTTTAACTTTAGTGGAATTCGTCCTCCCATTAATCGCAGCTTAATGCTGTGTTGTAAGACTAATCCCAGTTATACATAGTATATACATAGACAGGGGGAAATATTTGAGGAATTGCTGAGATGTCGAAGTTGTTCAGATAATTGAAAAAACTTTCTAAGTTAGACTTGGACACTGTCAGATGTGGAATGACTATGCATATTTAAACGCACTCAGAGATAAAACGGACAGTTCTAACCTTATTAGGTCAAATTTGAAACTGGATACAGACTGCGACGAGAAGTTTAACTGTAAAACCATATATTTTATTATTGAATTTCTATTAATATAACAATGCACGCTTGAGCATTAAGCGTGGACATAAACCTGAGGACCACGTAAGTGCAAACTTCTATAAACATACATACCTTCAGGATATCTATGGGAATACGTTCAATTTCGGCCAGATTAGCTTCAATTAGACATCTTGGCCCATGGTATGTAGTTGCTCTTCTACTAGGACTTAAACGCTTTAATATATTTTTGCCTACAGAATTCAGTATATACCTATAGTGTACAGTCGTGGAAATAAGTATTCATACAGTACTACAATTAACAATGATCACTGTTATTTCCATATTAAATTACATAAGAGCGCCGAGATTTTGACTAGGATACACAATTAAATAAACATTATAATGGTAACATAGCCTTGAGTATTAGAAAGACATGCTTCAAGAACATAAGCAATACCCCAATTCTGGCACTATTTGACGGGGAAATAAGTATCCATACACCATTAGAAATGTAAACATAGAAGCCCCTAACAAAGTGTTTGCAGCAAGGAACGTCTTCAGCTCTTTCATATTGGTTCTGATATGTGCTACAGAAAAATGGGCCACAAAAATAAAGAAGCAATTGTATCGGAAGGGCAAATAATTTTCTCCCAATATCAAAAGGGTAAATCATTTTCAGAAATTGCTGATATTATTGAAAGTAGCTCAAAATAACACAATATAGAGAAATAAACGTTCTCTTCAATAGTGGAAGAAAAGCTCGACCACAGAGGTTAATGTAAAGAGAAAAATATATGTTAATAAGGATGGCCAAAAATAACATAAATTGACAGCTTCTGCTTTGTCTGAGCATATCAATGATCACTTCGGGAAGGAAACACACCAAGGGTTGTTTGCTATATTCTAAGTAATTCAGGTTATGAAATTATGGTACCTAGAAGAAAACCATACATCAGCAAGAAGAACAACAAATTGAAATTGAATTTGCTCCAAGCATATAAACAAGAACACAAGTTTCTAAGACAAAGTACTGTTCACAGATGAAAGTAAAGTTAACATATTTGTAAATGATAGCAGAATTTTGTTGTGGAAACGGCCAAATACTGAGCTTGAAACCAAACCATTCAAACCATCATGAAACATGGTGGTGGAAAAATTATGGCATGGGGATGTATGGCTACATCTGGTGTTGGGCAACTTGTTTTTGACCTAAATAACATGTATAGATTTCAGTATTTGAATATTCCAAAGTAGAAGTTGCAAAAAAGTCCTAATAGCTTGCATTTACGCCCAGGTTACTACCATAAACAACCAATGATCCTAAGCATACTGCGGAAATTGTTTACCATACTCCCCACATTCTCAAGTTTCCAGCACAGAGTGGAGACCTTCATCCAATTGAATATCGCTGAAGTACACCCGAAAGAATGGCCAGAAAACATGAAATACAAAGTAAGATGGCTTTGAGACAATATCTACAACACGAATGGCAACATATTACATTAGAGTCTCAGAGACTACCGAAAACTGCTTTACTCAATGCCAAAGGGGTTAACGAAGTGATACACAGAAGAGGGATATCTAAAAAGTATTAATATTGGTATTATATTTATGTAAACTATCATTTTCTTTGAATGTACGAATGCCTTTTTCCCCATTGTGTGAAGCCAGCTGGTACTAAGGTTTTATTTACTTTTTGCAGAGGAATAATTTAGTTAATCTTTTCATACATAATGAATTGGGAGGAAATCCCATAGTGTTAAGTTTTCCAAATGACATCTTTGGTTGCGATCTTTAGTTCTAATAAATGAAGTTATTCTACATAAACAACGGTGTATGAATACTTTTTACCATGAATATTTATTTCTGATCACCGTCGTACGAATCTACTCAATTATGTCAACCCAAGTTAAGCTCAAAGGACTTATCAATAAAGACCTGAGGGCTAGCCCCGTAGCTCAGTCGATGGAGCACCTGTTTATTGAGCAAGGGGTCCTGGGTTGGATTACCGACTGGGAGGGTAACTAGGATTATTCGCGATCCACCCTAGATTCTGGAAGTATGAATAGGGGTGTCAATGTGTGTGAATTAAATGTAATAGGATAAAAGAAACCGCCGCTAAGAGAGTTAACACCGTTGCTCTTGAGCAATGGTTCCAAGAAGTTAAAAGCTGCCGATACGACTTTCGATGTTAAAAGGTTGCATATAAATGGAACGTAAAAAATAAAGACACTTTTTAAAACATGTCTTGCTACTCTTGAAAAACGAAACATAAGACTGACATTGCCCAATATTATGCTGCACTGTTCCCTCTCAGTGCATTACGTAATATAGTTGCAGCATGAAGATTGTTATTGGTAGAACGAGCTTATGTATCTGTGTGTAGGTGAACTTGAACTGCTGCTATTAATGCAAGACCTTACTCTTCACTTGAAGGCTAGGTACTTACACTAGGGAGCATGCAATTTTATGACCAATAAATGTCACTTATAGCTACTGTAGTTCATAAGTCGTTAAAGAGCAATAAAACAATTCATATCTTCCTCAACGTAATAGTTCTGCTTGCAACTCGGCGTGCATTTCGCAGCTGAGGGAATTCCCTCTTCTAGCTTTGTAGTGTTTTAATAACTGTTTGCTTCTTATAATAGTGGTAGTAATCAAGAGATAAATGATGTATGATTTATGAAATTAAAAGAGAGACGTAATATTATCACTGAGAAAATAATTAGTTAATCTAGAAAAATAGTTTAGTACATTATTCGTTGTTGATTCTCCTAATCGTAAAAAGAGCCTATACGGGTCTGTCAACATTAGATAAGATATATTCAATCCGCTGCAAATATACCTGGACAAACTTTGTTGTGTTTAACTCTACATGATTAAATGTTTACTTACACAGCACGCGTCTTACGCACATTGTGCAGACTAATTTAGAGGGATGCAATGCATGAAATAAAGAGAAACTATACACAGACACATTTCTATTATTTACTTTATGATACATTTCCAGAATATTCCTTCTCCCATTCCTCCTTAATGCTTAATATGAACATATCTATGAATGAACGTCGTGCACTTTATAAAGTGTTCTTCTATATAGGAACTGAGTATGTTTGGCTAATTTGCTTCACTTGCTTTAAGAGGTAGTACATCGTTATTCAAGCAAATATTAAGAAAAGTTAATTTGATTATTCATGGATACATTTTCGTACTTAATGTATAATTACAACCCTCCTTGTTGAGATTAAACCAGACAGGTCAAAAACATTAGGGTTACAGACAAAAAACAATGGATGTTCAGGGTCATTTGGAATTGTTTTGTGTAACATGTTTTACAAATTGATCTCATGTATAGGTATGTATTTCACATTAAAACTAACAAATGCAAATGCTGTTGTCGCAAATCACAAACAGGGTAAATTAGTTAAAAATGCAGTTTTAGACACCAATAAGCATAATACTATTATTATGCATATTATAATAGGCACAAACGTATGAAATTGGCATTTATAGGTGCTATAAAACTAAGAATTTCGGCTTGTAATTGTAGGAAGCGTGCTTGTAACTTAAAAGCCTACGTTTCTGAACAAAGGAATAAAATTGGCAAATAGGGCAAAATCCGCTCCCTAGACTCATGTGGTATGTATCTTAAATTCGTACAATTTTATACTAACGTGAAGTATTCGAAGTATAGGTACGCTTCATTTCGTAACTGTTCAAAGTAACGGTTACGTTATGCTTTCCCTAAATTTTGTGCAGTGCAATCATAGGGTTGATGACGTTAGCTCTATATGTAAACCAAAATGCATAGAATGCACATTTGACTGTGGAGTTGAAATGGAACGTATGGAAGGGTTGGAGAGACAATAAGGTGGTCATAGGCGGGCACGCCAAGGGGGAGAGATAAAGCCGCCGATAAGGTGCTGGAGCTGTTTGGTGCCATTGCTACGGCAGATGTATCGTGTATCCGCCGTCGTTTAATCTTCGTCGGGCATCGCACATCTGAGCGTCAAACGCACGCAAACTTGCACGCACGCAAGAATTAGGAAAACAAGGGCTTCTGCTGGAACAGAAACAATCGACAGTAGCAATCTCCTTTCAGATAATCCAACCAGTGCACTGGAAACTAATAAAGCAATCCGCCTCGAAACCTCATTCAGATGATCTGCATCGTGTGAAGTCATCGGACTATTGGAAATGACAAACGTATAAAATATATGGATACTAGCGTAAATTCCCGACGTTGCCCATTGCTTCAGATTTATTCCTAAAGCTTTCGGCTTAGGTTGCACTTGCCCAATAGCCTTGTTTTTTTGGAAACATTTAAAAATGTTACTTAACACACTTAAATATTTAATTAAAACTCTTAGGATACTATAAGGAATAAAATATAAACTAAATAAACACATAAAAAGACAAGCAAGAACTATGCAAAGGCACTGTTGACCAACCACAAATACCACAGGAAGAAAAGCGAGCAGAGAAAAACGTGAGAATGTAATACGTTCCATTTCTATTTCTATAATATAGAAGAGTCTATGAATTGTTTACAGAAGAGTGAGAAGAGAAATACATGTGTATGTGTTACGCAAAAGAAAAGCGAGTAGAGAAAACCATGTGAATGTAATACGTTGCATTTCTATTTCCACAATATAGAAATATTAATTGTTTGTAGAACAGTGAGACGAGAAATAAATGTGAATATGTACGTAAAAGGAAAGCGGGTTAAGAAAATCATGTGAATGTAATACGTTGCATTTGTATTTCAATCAGATAGAAAATTGTGTTGAAGAGCGAGTCGAGGAGAACACGCGAATGTGTTACATAAAAGAAGAGTAGAAAAATCGTATGAGTGAAATACAATGTATTTCAATATCAAATATAGAAAACTATATGTATTGTTAGTAGAAGTGGGAGCAGAGAAAGAAATGTGGTTATGTTTCGTAAAAGAAAAGTAGAGATAAATCCTGTGAATGTAATACGCTGCATTTCTATTTCAATCATAGGAAACTGTGTGAATTTTATGTTGAAGGGCAAGCAGAAAATGACGTGAAAGTGTCACATAAAAGATAAGCGAGCAGAGAAAACCATGTGAATGTAATGCTTGCATAGTACCAGGATAGCACGAACACCCCTATGAAAAACATTTAGCTTTGCCAGTTTTCATCGCATTCGGATGAAATAGCAGCCCATAAGGGACAAACAAACATTCATGCTCATATAGAGGCTGCCCGCTCCCCCCCCCCCAAAAAAAAAAAAACACACACAAAAATGTACTGATCTTTAAGTACTGAGTTTGTAAAATTGAATCGTAAGTTCAAGAAACATTCCGCAAAAAAAGAGGAATTGTTACCAAATCTAACCGGTGGAAGCTACCGGGGGGGGGGGGGGGGGGGGGACGCTGTGTCTTATTTGCAAGTGTTTAACAATTCCACTCAAAAATTCGATATCGAGATTTCACTGGAAATACAAGTTTTGAGACTCCCTGTGTAAAGAAAAGCATTTTTGGAGAAAGGTGTGTTTCTGTGTGTGAATAACATAACTGAAAAACGAAAGGACGACTAAATACCAAACTTGGTATTTAAGTTCAGCTTCATCCAAGCATGCAACATGAAGATTATCAACAAAATCTCTCACTCCAGACAACGCTTTACTTGGAACATTTTTCAAAAGTGGCTTTAACGATTTTAAATAAAATGCCATATGTTTAAGATATTTTCATACCACTATCTGGCCACCAGAAGAAGGCAAGTTGTAAGCAAGTACTAGATGTGGCAACACGGGTGATTCACATACACACATTTCGTAGTAAACAATTGGACTACGTAAGCAGATTAACATTACAAGCCCCCTATCGTCCCTCAAACCCGCTCGCCTTCTGGCGGTCACACAGTAGAGATACTTTGAATTTTCTGGGTATATCCTAATAAAGTTCTCTTCGTTCTGCATGGTTATTGTATAAACCATAAGTGATTACACAAAATCTTACTAATAAAAATGTAGACTTCGTTACAACACACAATTTATGTCAAATACATGTTTTTCTAATTTTTTTTTTTTTTTTTTTTTTTTTTTTTTTTTTTTTTTTTTTTCCCGTCTGTGGAGTGTACCATTTTCGCGATATTTCTAGTTGTTCGTTTGAAGTTTTAAATACTTATAATTTTCTCAGATAGCAATACGTTTATATTATTTTTTATTGTTTAATTTCTCTCTTGGCCATGCAAACATAACAGAATTTCACAGTCATCACATAGCGAACAGCTCTCTAAAGATTTCACTAACGCTTAAGGCCTATTCCTGTATTCCCTTCATAAAGAAAATTAGCAATAAGGTAATTTATGAAAATGTTTCTTTCGATTAACATGAAGTAGATAGAGAAATAAGCGTTTGCAAGAATAGCTTGGTCAAGACTAGTGGAGGTCATGCGAGTGCGACACATCAGACTCCTTTTTTGTATGCAGCTAAACTAGCGTTGAAAAATATAAAGCTTAAATAATAACAGGAAGGGTAATCGAGAGGCAGTTTATGTTCTAACCCGAATACATGATTACTTGCGTGTTTACGATTAAAAACTTGTTACATAACTGACTTACTGTGTGTGAATTCCTATAATAAGTCTGTTTGCGGATGTGGAACTGACAACGTGTCAGAAAATCCATGGAGTCCCGTGAAAGGCGGAAGATTGCTGCAGAATCAGCAATGCTTCTGATCAAAGTACACAGATTTGTATCTTGGTATCATCTATCGCTAAAGTTAAATCGGAGATGCCGAAATGTACTTATTTATCCTGGGATAAACATTGGGTGAATATGGATCAATTTCTAAATACAAAATGGAATATCTTTGATAATTCTAAATTGTGATTAAGGTTGATATGTAGGGCTAAGAAACTGTAGAAAAGTCATGTTCTTTTCTATTGTTTGAAGACGAGGCCCAATATATTTTCGTTATAACATAGAACGCTAGAAAATTGTGGATTTTATTTGTTCTTTTCAGCTTTTCCTCGGTGTTTTTTGGTTTAAGTGTCCTAGTTTAGCTTTTTTTGCTTCATTTAATCGTTTTTTTTTTTTTTTTTTTTTTTTTTTCAAATTTACCTCATTTTTACTACCTTTTTCCTGTCCAACAGAGTCTAATCTCAATTCCAATTGAGAGGATATTTTCTATTGTATTCGTGCCATAAGCACCAGCACCAGAGGGAATGTATGCATCCTGCGAGAAACTACTGAACCTTCTCTAAGTATCCTGTTGTTTTTTACAGCAATTAGATCGAAGGTAGATGTACTCAACTTATGTTTGGCTGCAATTTCACAACTCGCGGAAGAAATCTTGATCATAGGTATACCTAAAACTTGTTTTTTTTTGTTTTTTTTTTCTGCAAATATTACGAGATAAAGGTTAGTGCAGAAAAGTGGTTCCATGTCCAATAGTACATTGGGCATGAGAAACACGCGTGAGGAATTATCACTTCTTTTACTACAAAGAGCTACTGAAGTCGGTATCAATTTTGTTAAGACCTTTGTAGTGCCTTTTTTGGGGTGAATATTTCGACAAATATGTTAAATGTGCAATTGAAACCGAAATTGTAAATTAATTTGGACCACCATTTTACGTCCTTTTTCCCAGCTTTTAGATACATTTTTTCATACTTAAAGGTCTTTTTAGGCAATTTATGGGTCTTCCAACTCCCAAGCCCTAGTTAAATGTACGTACGTTTGCGTGTATATTTATTTATTAAACATTTCTTCATCGAACTTACAATGCAACTTGGCTAATAAGTAATATATTTTCCCCATAAAATTTGGGGTATCAATGGAGCACGAGTTTTGTGAAAATTTTCTGCAGTAGAACTAAACCAATTTAGACAATTCTGATACCATTGAAGAGCCCTATTCATATCACCAAGGATCCGATCAATTTTTTGAGTTTTGTTACCACGGTACATTTTTGGTATGACTTTGAGATTTGACAAAACTTCATATACTGGGTTTTAGAATCTGGCAAAATGAAAACCTACCCTACAGCATTCAAAACTTTTCGCTTCCTTTATTTTTGGCTCGCAACTTCCAAAAGTACCCACTCACATTTTCAATCACATAGCAACCCAAAAGGTCACAAAAAATACCCCCCCCCCCCCACTTCGTTTTTAACCCCATTATACACAGAACTATACTGCCTGGCCAATCAGGGCACAAATTTGTGCACTTGAGAAAAAAATAAAGGGTACCTTACAACTTCAAAAAATTACCCATTTACCTATACCTGTAAGTAAAAATTGGCATCACTTCACCAATCTAAAATTTTAGAGCGCTCCCTGCTACTACAATTCATAGTACCCGGTCAAACGCATAGCCAGTGTATCTTAACGTTTTCAAACTTGTTAACACGATAGCTCTAGTTTTATTGCCAGTGTTTAAAGCATCATATGACATGTACGCAGCACAGAGGTATGGGGAGGGAGAGCTGGAAAGAAAAGATGAGATAGGCGGAGAGGGGGAGAGAGATACACGATTAAGAGGAGATAAGGTACTATCCCACTAATGTTAAACTTGTGAACTTAATGGCCTATTATCTCAGAAACTACCTAACATATCAGACTGAATTTTTTTCAGAATTAGGTGAAAAGTACACTGATCTATTTGTACATAATAGTGCAGTTTATTAATGAAGATATTCTTTTTTCTTAATGACAAAAACTGTTTATTCAAATTAATTAAATTTTACAATATAACCCACCAACTTATTAACACCAAAGTAAATGAGTAACACCAATGAGGTGTTTTTTATCATAGCAATATTTAACTAAGCTATCGCCAGTAGTTCTTGAGAAACGAGTCATTCTGGAAATGTATTATTCACAGAAAACACTGTTCAAAATAAAGCTGAAGATTAGACATTTAAAAAAGCAAACGCCAAGGTGCTTGGACCAACGCAGATGTCACCTTTAGAGGTGATACCAGGTTGTAGAGCATGACGATGAGTTAAATGTAACAGTAGTAGTTGTTGTAATAATAACAATCTTTAATCCCTATAGGACAACGGCCTCTCGTCAGATATACACTTCGCATATTTCAGCTAAGAATGTGAAATTGTCCTGTCTTTGTCTTTCAATAGTTCACTTGTGTTAACCTAGGTTTGTTTGAAATAAAATATACAACCTCTGTAGTCCAAAGAGAGGAATTTTTAAATAGCGCCCACTGCCATTTTTGCTTTCGCTACTACGTATAGTAGAGAATGCATTGTATTCCACCCAAAAATTTGATACCAAGATTTTACCGGAAATGTATGTTTTAAGGCCCCCTGAATCCGAAATAGTCATTTTTAGAAAAAGGTCACTGTGTGTGTGTCCGTCTGTGTGTGCGCGCGCGCGCGCGCGCGCGTGTGTGTGTGTGTGTGTCTGTCTGTCACTGTGGACAACATAATTAAAAAACGAAAAGTCGGTTAAAAACCAAAGTTGGTGTTTAAGTTTAATGTCGTTCAAGTGTGCGACACGAAGATTTAGAAGAAAATTCCTTCACCCTAAACCACCTTTACATTGAATTTTTTTCTAAAATTTTTATTTACTTGAAAATGGCCCTAACGAGTTTGATTAAAATGTGATATGTTTGAGATATTTTTATGACAAATGAAATGTATATCTTGAATTTTCTGGCTATAGCCCCTGTAGTATTAACTCAAGATGACTTTTGCATAACTGGTAAACCGTTAAGAGATAGATCAAATCTTACAATACAAATAATGTAGATCTTGCTAAAATACACCATTTATGTCTCAATAATTTTTTTGCAGAGTGAACCATTTCGGAGATATACTTTGTTATTTGTGTGAGTTTTGGAGAACATCGTTATTCATGTTATTATACGTTAACCCTACAAAAAGAACGAAATTTGAAAGCGTTAAAAGATTTGACTATTGCTCAAGGCCTAATGTATTCCCATGTTCCCCTTGTACCTACAAGGAAATAAGCAATAAGATAATTACTACAAATGTTTATCTCGACTAACACGAAGAAGATACAGGAATAAGAGTGTAAGAATGGTTAGCACTAGAGTAGAGAAAGTCATGTGAGTGCAACACATCAGATTTTTAAAAATGTGTTTAAAAGATAAGCATTGTTGCAACAGTGGTAAAATATATCTAATTAAAGAGGCTTTACAAAAGCTTAAGTTGTAGTTTTTGGCAAGTTTCGCCATTTAGGTACGGTTAGTGCTGTTAACACGAGCTGCGAGTTGTTAGTGTTTGATTGAATATTTGTTGTTGTGCATCGCCGGGAACGTTTTCCACACATGAGGACAAGCAACACAAGATGATACAAGAATTCGCGACAGTGCGCGGTGGCCCGCTAAACTTGCAAATAAGGTCGGCCTCTTCCGTGGCCTCGAAGTCAACGCCCTCGCTCCCTAAGTCTGCAGCATCACGTTCCCCATATGTAAACAGGCACTGCATCGCATATTATCTATCTTTTGCATGCACAGCGAGACCAGCATGCCGTGGCATGCCAAATACCATGTCTTGGCGATGCCCAAACTTTCGAACCTGGGACAATAAATACCAGAGGTACAACGATGGATGTCCTGGAACACGCCTCTTGGCCTTGTCAAGATGTACCTTGGCCTTCAGGTCAGTCCATAAGACAGATACTGCACGTCTGCTGCTGTGGATGGCATATTTCTGCTGGTTACGTTTGCTTTTCAAAATCACCTTTAAAAAGCAAGCAGCGATAGCTGTTTTAACGTGCTGCTAAAATGTCCACATTTGACTAATGCCCACATGCATACCAATTTGCAAGTAACTTTATTTCTATAAAAATTCAAATCAATTTTCCCTACAAATGCTTTCAAATTAAGTAACACGGACTTCCTCAAGCGACAAAAAGGAAAATACCGACGCCGCACTGCTGTTATCATAAATCAGATCAGATAAGGACAAAGGAAAAAAAAAAGTACGTAACTTTGCCGATCCGCGTTTATTTTTATGTTAATCGTGATGTACACCAGAAGCTGGCCTACCGATCCCAAGGTCGCGGGTTCAAATCCGACCCAGACTTATGGTTTTTAACTGTGCTTAAAAACGACAGCTCCATGTCAGTAGATTTACTGGCATGTAAAAGAACTCCTGCTGGACAAAATTTCGGCACACCGGCGACGCTGATGTGATCCCGGCAATTGATATCGTCGTTAAACAACAATATATAATTAATAATAATAATAATAATAATAATAATAATAATAATAATAATAATAATAATAATAATAATAATAATAATAATAATAATAATAATAATAATAATAATAATAATAATAATAATAATAATAATAATAATGCATAAATAGCTTCATTGTATATAGAAATTATGTATATTTCGTTGTAGGTTCTACTACGAATAGAGGAAACCGAATCGAGAATAATCAGCTAGGAATTCTATTCTCTTTCCATAACATCGAGAGAAACAACTGAATAGCGAGAGTACTTTAAAAATGACAAAGAATAGACAAATTCAAGCATCCTTTTTAATTTTTTTATTTTTGTTTGTTTATTGTAGCACACTTTCACTCTTCTGTCTTTAATGGCTTACCACTTATGCAACATTAAGTAAGGTCCTTCCGAATGAAGAATACTTTACAGGCTATTCACACAAAATTAAGCATATGTATACTTCAAGTTGACGCTTATACATCTTAAGCATAAGGTATTTTAAACAAGATTATTCATTTTTTTTAAAAAGTCGAACATTTCGAAAAATCTTCCATGCAGAGGCTAAGTTGGGATTACATCATACGTTTTTGATTTATGCTGTTCACTGACGCGCGTAGACGCACACGCACACACACACACCTTTTTCTATCAAGGCGTTTTTTCGACTTAGGGTGCGTCAAAACACGCTTTTTCGGTAAAATCTCCACACAGAGCTTATTTCTGGGACGTCGTACCGTCTCTACATGCAGAAACCATAAATTGTCATATTTTCTAATTCTTTCGGTCACATAAAGCATAAACATGCGGGCCCTGGCTATAGGTTCAACTGCAACGATGTCCTGTAATAATGATCTTCCTAAAAGGGCGAATTAAAATTACTTCATTTTAACCTGTAATGAACTCAAAATGCCTAATGCAATTGTATTCGGTTTTTTTTTTTCCTTTTTTTTTTTCCGTCAAACAACAGTGCTTCAAGATAAAATGGATACATGATTTTGTTGAAGAAAATCTTAAGTGTTATAGTCACACAACTTTCACTTCACACTTAAAATAATTTTTACACCTGTCCTACAAAGTGTCCACAGAAACTATTATTTATTTGTTAATGAAGACAAATATTTGCAAAATTGGGTTTATTTAAAAAAGAAAAAGCGGGCCTCCTATGGTATTAATGACCTCGGGCACCCATATCGGTATATTTGTCCTACCGTTCCACAAATACATGTCAAATGTTTCCATCAAACCTGGACCTGTATTTTCGGTGAAATCTTGATAGTGAATCCTTGAACCAAACGCAATACTTCCTCTGCCCTAGAGCAAGTAAAAGGTCGAAATATGTTACCGTTATCCTTGAACTTTACATAATGGCTGCCTTTGCGTGAGCAAAACCGAACTGCCTTCACTCACTGCACATTAAGAAGATTCAGAGCTCTAAATTTGTTGCAATTTATCTTCTTTCTAGAAAGTTGTGAAAAGGCATAAAACTTCTACTGCGTCAAACGCCATAAAAGTTATTTCAATGCTGGGACAGAGTCACAAAAATCCGAACTCTACATTATACTACAATAATAAAAGTACAGGGAGAAACTATAAAAGCAAGTCATGTATTCTCACAGTATCTACAAAAATGATAACTTGAAAAAAAAAAAAAAAAAAAAAAAAAAAAAAAACATAAAATAGTGATGGAATCCATATAATGAGACTATAGTTGGCGTCTTTCTCAGTGGAGAACGGAATTTCCCAGACTAAGCACATATACAAAACGTGCCTGCTTAGATCCTTCAATTCATTTCATGCAAATTTTGTTGAAAAACATGAAAAATTATTCCATTTCATGCAGTTTTTCTAAGTTTGTATAATAAAAGACATGGTTCCAGGTTACGAAGACTGCATTCACCGGCAAGAAAGGACACGGGGCGCCAACCACAACTCACCTTGCAGTAATGCACCCCACTCATGAAACCCGTTGTGGGCTGAGGTGGGGGACCAAGCGGTCGGGGCATACTGCCTGTCTCCTGAAGTACCCGTTGTAAGTTTAAGGGTTTTTTGGAATTCTTCTTCTTCTTCTTCTTCTTCTTCTTCTTCTTCTTCTTCTTCTTCTTCTTCTTCTTCTTCTTCTCCTCCTCCTCCTCATTCTTCTTCTTCTTCTTCTTCTTCTTCTTCTTCTTCTTCTTCTTCTTCACTTCATGGATTAGGCTCTCGCCTGTTCCGTCTTCACAGTGTCTCCTTCCATCTTTTCCTCGGCCTCCCTATGTCCCTCTTTCCTTTAGGACTATATTGGAAAACTACTTTTGGCAGTCTTGTATCATCCATTCTTCCAACATGTTCAAACCATCTTCTTCTGTACCTATCCATTCTTGAGGTGATAGCTTCCACTTGTAATTCATTTCTTATATTTTCATTTCTAATTCTATCTTCTCTTGTACATCCTTTTGTTCTTCTCAAGAATCTCATTTCGCAACTTTGTAATACATAATTCAACATTTAAATGGTTCCTATCTTGTGCGTCAATCGTGTTTTAATTTTTTGAGAATTTTATGCTTGATCTTCATAAGCATGTTCACAATGTTTCCTGCAATGCTGCTGGTTTGAAATAAAATATTTATAGATCATTTACAAAAAATAACAAAGAAATTATTGCGTTAATAGGAATTGATTCCGGAATTATTAACTGGTAATAACTATATAAAGAAATTATTGGAAGACACAGAAATAATTGTGATAATTTTCATATGTTAAAATTAATGCACAATGTAAGAAGTGCAAGCTAAAATTTAGTCAATGTATCAGAATTCATTAGCCAAGTTTTGTGTTAAGGAAAAACAATTGTTTAAGTCAGTGCAGCAAAGGCAATAAGAAAACCATTAGCTCAAGCTCAGTTACCCGGAACTCAATGAACACAAAGTTGCAAAATGCACGTATAGCCAGTTCTGAAAATTAGAAAGGGAAACGAATTCTTAGAATTTAGCGAGTCCAGGGTAAAATTTGTGTTTCAGGTGCGCTTAAGAATGTTGAGATTTGGCAACATAAATAGTAACTTTGGCTGGGGTAGTGATGCAGTAGAGCTTCTTCCTTCTTCTTTACCTAATTACCCTCCCCTTTTGTAGGACTTACACCCCCTAGCGCTTACCAACCAGGGTCAGACGCCTGTCGCGGAGCAGAGGAACCTATGGACCCGACAGAGTAAAGACCTGGAAGCGAGTGGTCAGCCCAGCACCAGATATGAGAGTGAAGATGAGGATGATGTGAAGTACAGGCGAAATCGATTAATAGAAAGGTGATGATAGAGAAGTTGGTGGATTGAGTGGTGAGGGAAACCTGAGAACCCGAAGAAAACCCGCCCAGACGCCGGTTCGTCCACCACGAATACCACATATCGGTCCCATGGATAGAACCCGGGCCGCCTAGGTGGTGGGCGAACGATCTAACCGCTCGGCCACGGTGAAGCCTAAAAGAGCTTGTGTTTCTAAAATTCGTGTCTTTTCTTTCGTGTTTTAAAACATTAGAGATGTTTACCGTGATCGATTATCGGCGGCCCGTAGCGCCTAAGGACCGCGCTCAGGTTATAACATACCACTTGGGGGGAGCCGCAATGGAATTCTCCGCTTAGCATATCAGTGACTCACTTCAAACAGTTAATTAATTATTAGTCTCTATTAAACCAATTAAGTAACGCAACTAGTGGTGTCCATTCTCACACTCAACCATGTATACCCCGAGAAAAAGATATAGTTTGCCACTGTAGCAGCCGACAGCAGAAGAGCTATCAAATGAGATATTGCAGACGACATCCAAGTGTTGTACACAGGGAGAGACGAACTAGAATGATTGGTTTTAAAACTAATTCACCGTTGTTTTTAAGCTTAGAAAGGGCAAAACTATTTTATTACCTTACTTAATTTACATTTTATATTAAATGTTTGCAAGATATTTAATATCTTGGAAAGCAATTGCCATATTCAATAAATAATGGCTTAAAGTTAAGATCATGAACACAAATTTTAAGCTAAGTTTCATCAAAATTACCAAAAACTAGGAAACATTAACAAAAGAAATATGAATAAAAAATCTCATAAATATATAATTCCTCACTCTAGGCCACGTTAATTTTTGTCACCGCATATTTTGTAATATAGTCCGCTATTTTTGAACTGTGTGAAGTAGGTTAACAGAACGGCATGACGCCGAGAAGATGGGGGAACAGGGTTCTCGTATATCACAAGTGCAATGGCGTGTGAAGACAGTCAATCAGGGGTTGTGATGAAAGGGCCACGGTAACCGGCGATCTTCTTCATCATGCTTGCACCCTCAGGCCCTTGGCTCCGACCCCAGTTCCGGAGGGTCCCTGCTTGATGAGTAATTTCCCGTAGGCGATGATTTCTATAACTCAGTTACATCTAGACTTAAACCCGGTTACCAACACTTCATTTGAATATTATACTTCCTACTCGGGAGCAGCAACCAGTCATTATATGACTATTCCAAACCGAAGGGTCTTTCTGACTAATGCCTTAAAAATCCGAAGCTCAACGGTCATGGCCACGATATGTCTGTCTGTGTGTGTGGTGTGTGCGTGCTTGTGTGTCTTGAGTGGTCTTCCTTTTTATTTACTGTTAAAGATCGATCAGCGGATGATATTCTTGAAAACCACCACATATAACTTTCTCGCCATTGAAAAGCACTTTTTCTGAAAGGACATGCGCTATAAAATATTTCTAAAAGTTGTGAGGGGATATTAAAAGCTCTGTCCCGCTAACTTTAAATCTAAATTCTGACCCAGTATCTGAGAAGCTATTGAAGAAAACAAACCTGCACGATGTAAATGAATGCAGTCTCAAGTTAACTAATTAGTTTTTGAGTTTCTTTATTAAGAAAGATCATTTTATTTTCTTAATTGTACTATATTTTGGTTGAAATAAATCAGAAATTCCCTTTACTTTCTCCATGTACATAGTAGGTAGAAAAGATATAGCATTCCACCCAAAAATTCGATACCTAAGCTTCATCGGAAACGCATGTATTGAGGCGCTCTGAATCCAAAAAAGCAAAAAAAAAAAAGTCCGTGTGTGTGTGTGTGTGTGTGCGTGTGCGTGTGCGTGTGCGTGTGCGTGCGCGCGTGCGTGCGTGGTGTGTGTGTGTGTGTGTGTGTGTGTGTGTGTGTGTGTGTGTGTGTGTGTGTGTGTGTGTGTGTGTGTGTGTGTGTGTGTGTGTGTGTGTGTGAACAACGTAAGTGCAGTATCTTCCAATGATGTGACATCAAGACTTTCAAGAAAACCCCACCTTTTACACGAAGTTTTCGGAATTTTTTATTTTCTCTAAAAAGTGCCTAACAATTTGAATTAAAATACCACACATTTAAGATATTTACATGACAATTGTACAGAATGAGTATGAAATTTGACTATCGCTACTCTCTTTCCATCTATAAAGACATATGTAATGTAAGTAATCTGCAAATGTTTACCTCGATTAAAATTGAGCAGATAGGATGTATTGCACTCACATAACTTTCTCTACTCTTGTACTAACTATTCGTATAAACTATTATTACTCTGTCTTCTTCATTTTAGTAGAGATAAATATTTCCAGAAATTCTCTTTGCATGACCAAGAGATAAAATAAAGAATAACGATTTTCCATTTGGGAAAAGTTCAGGTATTGCAAAACTCACACAAATTAAGGAATATGTGGAAATGGTTCACTCAAAAAAAAAAGTTCTTGGACATAAATTGTATGTTTTAACGAGATCTACGTTTTTTGTATAGGTAGCAAGATTTGGTTTACCAGTTACGCAAAAGTTAAGAGTAAGCGGGACTACATAAACTACAGCCAGAAAACTCAAAATATGGATTTAATTTGCCATAAAAATACCTTAAACATATGACGTTTTAATCAAAATCGTCAGAGCCATTTTAGAGAAAATCAAAATTATCGAGAAATTATCCATGTAAAGGGTAGTTTAGCTTGGAGGGGTTTTCTTCAAAATCTTCGTGTCGCATCCTTGAAAGACTTAAACACCAACTTTGGTTTTTAACCAACTTTTCGTTTTTGGGCTATGCTGTTCACAGACACACAAGCGCGCGTTTTTCTTTTTATTCAGGTGCCTCAAAACTTATTTCCCGTGAAATCTCGATGTCGAAGTTTTGGGTTGAACAAAATACTTCCCCTTACTACACGTAGTAGAGAAATAAAAGATAATTCGAATAGTTTGTATGCACACTAATAAACCACAGAGGGTAGGGAAAGACAAATGAATGTAACACATGAAGATGTTTTATAAAATAATCAACCATGTTATTAACATCTAAGTGGATCCAGAATGGCACTTGGTTTATATTTTACCACATAAAATTATGTTAGTCGCTATCTTCAATAATTTCTTAGAAAAAGGGTCGTTTATATCATAAAAACCATTCACAGAAAACGTCGTTCAAAGCAAAACTGGAGAAAACAAGCTCCCACATATTTGAAAAGAAACCACGTGACCTGGGAACACAGAAGCTGCCATACTAAACGTAGTAGAAATTTTTAGGGCAAAATTTCACATAAAAGATGGGCTAAATTTAATCACCCTGTATATAGGGTTTATGATGCTTTTCTGCGAATGGTGCAGAATCCATTGTACAAAATCTCAGGGCCAGTATAATTTTTAATGTATATTTTAAAAAGGTTTATATACATACATTTAAGTGGGCCTGGGACACATATGATTTTCTACAATTTCTTTTCAATCTAAATTTTTGTATGTTAGTTACCATCATTCTAAATGACATACTGTGTAAATTTCAATAAAACTGATGAAGTAGTGTTTCACCAATAGATTATTTTCAATTTTTCATATCGCGATATTTGAAAAATGTGAAATACTCCTTATGGTGCATTTTTTATCGGTACAATTTTGTCATATTAATATTTGAACTCCTGAGAAGTGATTCTAGAATGCTTTTTTCATTGTGTGCGTTGAATAACAAAATATTTAAAAAAAACATAAAACGCACTTAAATGTTTAACTAACATTAGAAGTTTATTTTTGCAGAAATCCGAACATTGAGAAATATTGGGCACTTTGGCTAAAAAGTTTGTCGTAGGTCCCCTGAAGGAGGAAACGGCGATTAATAAAATTGCATAAAGAACTAAAAATATAAATTGTGGCACCCTATAACTTTATTCTTCCGTAAAACCTGCAGAGTTCATATTTGTAGTCGAATTTCAATCCCATCTTGTTGGGCACCTTATTCCGAATATGGCAGATTTTTAATTTTTATCAGGGAGTATTTTAGTATGATTTTTACAAAGTGATGTACATTGGGATTTTAGAATTTAGTAGAAGCGCTAAACGACTCTACAACTTTTAAAAACCTCCGCTAGAATCGAAGTGCGCTAGTAATCTCTGCCGACAGAAACTTTGAATTTAATTCCTGTAACTCAATCGCAGCAAATCGTGGTTAATTCAAGGAAAGTTTTTGCGAATCGTTTACCGCAATATACATAATTTATCCTTCAAGAACAAGTTACAAACTTATTATATGGAAATACATTTCAGTAGCATTTCGAATGTTAGAGATAATACATGCTTTTTAATGTTTTCTGAACCATAGGATTAGTTTGCTTGTATTTTTTCCACACTCAGTAACAACACATTTTGTAGAGGATATGCATGAAATATGAAGGTATTAATTTTTCCCTCAGTTGCATTTAGCCGCCGTGGGAAATCCTCAATAAGATGCCTTTCGTGTTTGAGGCAGAATTGACTTTGCACCGACCTTGGCCTCTACTTCCCTGCCTCTTCCCAGTAGATCTACATATATGCCACGTGTTGGCAAGTTTGTCGTGATTTTTTCCCTTTTCTCACGACAATAATTATTTATGATACTGCTACAAGAGGCAATTGTCACACTGATATTACAAATCAAGCTAGGATTTTATAGCATCTCAGCCTTCTCTCTCATAGGAGTAAGTTTGACTAGAAAAAAATTACAAACTAGAATGACTCAGTAATAATGTCTAATTCCTTACATACAATGGTATTAAAAATTATTAAACGAGAAGACTTACAAAAAGTGCAATTTTTCAAAAACGTGCAATTTTTATCTCTTGAGACCCCCCTTCAAGGCACCCTTCATTGCGAAAACAAATGAAACGTAACTGCGGCAGATATTCTCTTCGCTACATGCATACTTGGTTATTAATTATCTTTAGTGCCGTGTTGCGAGAAGATAATTGTAACTTCTATGTGGGGCAAAGTTTGTTATCCCGTCCCATCTGGTGGACTGAGATATTTTGAAGGCAAGCTATTACTTATTTTCAAATTGTAATTATCATTTTTGTGACGCAATATTCACTTGAGTTTTGTCACTATTACCAAGTTCAACAACAATAATAATACTGTATCTATTACTACTACATATTCATTTTACAATTACTTCATATTGTATTTTATTAATAATTACTATTTTCGTCAATAATTTTAAAATTAAAAACAATTTACAAATTGAAAATTAAAAACTCGAGTATTTCCACGATATCAATATTTTTCATTTTTCACTTCCTTCAACAGTGGATCACGTCGTAGAAATAGGTGTAATAGATCTCCTAAATCACGCAGAAATAATAAGTTGTCAACTAATCGCCAAAAAATGGTAAATATTTTAATGAATAAGTTAAACGACTTAAGGCTTGAAGAAACGGAGGAATTGCTATTATTGTTCAGGCGTGCTCACAATCAGAGTTTGCATCCGATGAGAATGCCTTGTGACAGCCTTGCGTACATTTACTGCAGCGTCTGGCATTGTTGAGCGGAAGACGGACCTGGGTCAACCGTTGCAACTTCAAAATCCTCCAACGAATACGGAACCTATGGGAAACAAAGCCGAGACATGGGTATTTTCGTATCAACGTATTTCCACTATA
Source organism: Tenodera sinensis (assembly GCA_030765045.1). Classification (NCBI taxonomy): domain Eukaryota; kingdom Metazoa; phylum Arthropoda; class Insecta; order Mantodea; family Mantidae; genus Tenodera; species Tenodera sinensis. Next base: position 71,109,190 of record CM060962.1, on the reverse strand, counting down.
AAATATCGCAACTAAATCTGTGATATCAAAGTGAAATGGCCTCTTGTTTGTATAGCAGCCAAATAAAAAAGATATATATTTTAATACTCATAAGCAAGAAACTATATGACAGTTTAAGTGTTGTGACATTTTTCAACTATTTTCATTTTAGTTTTACAATTTTTGGAAATATTAACAACTTGTGTATCTTTTGTGTATGGTGTTTACAAAATTACTCTACATACCAATACTTAGTAGAGAAAAAGTTGGTTCAGCTCGATTGGGTCAATTTTTGTCGTGAGGACAAAGTTCAGAATTACCAAACTTTTTATTGAACTTCCTAATTAATGGCCCAGTGTTTACGACTTAACAAATGCTTTCTCTGTAACTTTAATGGATAAGGAATATAAACATTGCTCTACTAAATGCATAGAATTTTAACTCCGCACAGAAAAACCTGGAAACAGCGGTGCAGATTTCCCACAACATTTAAGAAACTAACAAAATGCCAGGACACCTGTAATATCGTTTGGTATTTTTGGAAACTAAAGTGAATATTTTAAAATAATGCGATCAAATCCTTTGAAGCTGCAATGGTTGAGCCCATTCTTATTTTGTTTAACGGCTCAATAGGTACTAGATGAGACAATCTAGTCTAGTCCAATCCCCAAGGAAAAAAATATTAGGTTTTCACCAGTAATACAAGTTTTCAGCTTTCTCTCCACTTCCCCACCCCCGCCCCAAGTGGACTGAATAGTACCGAAAAGTACCAAATCCCATACGTAAGTGAAACACATTTTAATCATGCAAGGAGAAGATTTTCATTCATTACCTTTATATAAACAACTCTTTACATGAAAACCACTTCATTTTAATACACACTGTGTCCCCCTCTGGAATAAGGCTTCCTAGGGTTAAAATATCAAGTTTCAAATATTTAAATGACGAATAAAACGTTTATTTTGAATTCTTATGAATATCCTGCGATCTTCTCTTAATTCGTAACGAATTTTGATTAGCTTTCAAACTAGAAGGTAGATGTGTTAATGTTTTCGAAAATGTCCGATACTTCGCCCTTTTGTTTCCTTTTTATTATTCTTTCTTTTGTTTCAGCTCTTTAGTGACAAAAATGGAAATGGGATGTAAACAACTCAATGTTGTTACTACACCCGTGTTATCTGTTTACGGGCAAATATGTCTTGCTTTCCTTAAGATGGGCATGACTTGTATGGTATATGAAAAATGCGTATACTATGGTAATGGATAGGGAAATTTCGTGCGGCTATGAGACCACAGAATTGCCATGTATTTATGTGTTATGGGTTTGATTTAGACTCTTTAAGCGAGGGACATATTTTACTTAACAAAAACATGTTTCGATGCCACTAGGCATGGCCTACATGTATTCCCCACAGTTCCTGTCAACTAAATCCACACCCATGCCCAGCTATGGCCGTGTGGAGCTTAAAATCATAATTTATGTAGCATTTCCCGCGGTTACAAGTGACGAGACCGTCATTCCCTTTGAGGGTGTTTCTCCCCTCTTCACTCAGACTCCCCTGTGGCTCGTGTAAAGATCCAAGCCAGGAAATCGAAACACCAACCGCTTGAGAGACGAAAACAATTGTGCCCTATGCTTAAACCAGCCCTGAACTCCCAGAGTATCACACTTGGGAACAAAACACAAACGTGATTCGTAGTTTGTAACTATATGGCAGGTTTATGACGCAGGTAAACGGAACAAATGTTAATAGAAATATTATTTACAACTAATAGTGTCGAGAACAATTATGAAATTAAGCATTCATCCGAATTTCAGTTTTTGAATTGTGTTATTTATGGAGCACAGGACACCTATAGTACTCAGGACCTCTCCATATATTTTCTTTCCTCCCCCTTCTCATATTTACTTTCGCACTACGTCTAGTAAGCAGAGAAAGTATTGTATTCCACCCAGAGGTTCGATATCGAGATTTCACCGGAAATACAGCTTTCGAGGCCCCTTTGAGTCTAAAAAAAAAGCATTTAAAAAAAATATGAGCCATCATGTGAACAGTATAACTCAAACACGAAGTCTGTTAAATACCACACTTTCCAAGGATGCAACATGAAGTTTCAAAAAAAATCCCCCCATACTAAATTACCCTTTACATGGAAAAAGTTTTCCAAAATTTTGATTTTCTCATAAATGACTAACAATTTTGATTCAAATACAATAAAGGCTGAAAATTCAAGATATAAATTTAATAAACAGCTGGCCAAAATCTAGCCTAAATACTACAATTTATCTGCACTTTTGCTGTGAAAAAAAATAAATAATTAGGGCGAGTCCCTGCTGTTTGTCATGGCACGTCGTCAAAATATGTAGGTACTTAATGAGATAAATATTAGCATCTAGATAACATGGCATCGTAACATGAACTCCCTGACTTGCGATTATTCACCATGGTTACTCCCCATGCAATTTATAACTAGACTGTCTTACAGTAACTCGATGATTTCAATGCGTGTTAATATGTTCACTCACCACGTCAAAAAGGAGAGGAACAAAACGTAAATTTAGATTGTATGTATACCAGGCCGAAGTAGTGATGCTAATTTTACCCTTTTGTGGATCTATCTAAACTTTCTGAAGAGCTTGTTAGTCACTTGTTTGCACAAAAGGTCACATATCATTTTCAGCCATTTTACACAATGGTAGTATCAATTTTAATCATTTTTCGAAAGCACTCAACCATTTGTAGTTATTTTTAGTTTCCGTTGAACGATAGCTTTTTTTTCCAGCCTCGGATTAGACAAAACAAGAAACCAATGTGAATAGAAAACTGGTTTTATTTGACTAAAGTTCAGCTACTTTACAATAATGGTCATGAAGATTGGAACCTTTGTCACACCTATACAGCAGTTTCCCAATACTCTCCGTAGAAACACTTGCCACCTGCCTTTTGAGCCAGATCTGCTCAGTGTCTTAAGATCATTGCAGTAGAAATGCTGCCTCCACCCCCCCCCCCTCCAAAATAGCTTCTCATCAGTGGAAAAAGAGGGAAATCACTCGGTGCTAGGTCTGGTCTGCATGGAGTATAACCATGCAATTCTGTCCCTGACCATATTCATCACGCCGTCAGTCATAAAGCTCTCAACATAGACACGGCTCATTCTATGGTGAATTTCTGCTGCATTATGCACCTCTTTCTGTAGAAACTTAACATTGCATGCCTTGCATTTGGCAGGGGAGCATTTTTAAGTGTCCATAGCCAAGTTTTAACTGATCAGTTTATCTTCGTGGAGATGCTAATGGTAGCGAGAAGAAGCCAATCACACTCGGCGGACCCATTGGACGTTGGAATAACAATAGCCTTCATATAATTTCAAGATTAAAATCATTAAACCATCGGAGATTGTCTTGTATACCTTATGAAAAATTCATCAATCAGGTAAAACGAAATGTGAATCACAATCTTTCATTTCTAAATTTCAACAGTTTGGTATCTGCAGTGAGGAGTGAGAATAGGGGGTTACGAAATAAAGAATTTAGATTGAGTTACATGTGCCAAGCTACATGAAATTTGCATTGTCAGTGAGGGTTGAATTTCCAAGTTTCTTTTATCTTTAACTTTTTTTCTAGCACAACCCTTTTACTCATGAGCATTTTGTGGATTATGGGCAGAAAAATATTCCTGAATGACAGATATACCTATCAACTAGAAATATGTTTTAAGGTTAAAATATCCTTGCCATCCCACTGAATGCGAAACCTGATTTGCACACTAATGATGACTATTTATAAGCTGCTCCATACTTCGACATTTCTGGCCATTTGTCAGTCGGGTTTTAGCCAATTTTATCAGTAAGAGTTGGCAACACCACTTCCAATTCCAGTCAGGTCATTCAGGCAACTAGTTCACCAACATGTACAAAGATGCAATTAATGACTTATAGATTATTCTCCGCGTTATTACTTCTTAGCCATTAATTTTTCCCACCGTAGTTAGAACTATTCGAGGCAAATAATTTGAACTTATTTAGTGCACAAGAAAGTCTAAGTCAGAAAACCTAGAGTAAAATAACTAAAAGCACATTAGAGGTACTTCTCCGCAACCAAAGCTATTAAAGTATATGCCAAATTAATCAACGTCAGCTTTGCCATGTGTCTCCCATGTCGTATTGGGACAAGTGTTTAAAGATGCAGAATGCCTCTTATCAGAAAGCTTTGCCATTGAGAAACAGAATCAGTGAAGAAACGGCTGCTCGAGTGGTTTTTTAAGGTCCACTTGTACCGGAAAGTTTTGCCCCTGTAAGCAATTCCGTGATGTAAAAATACACGGAAGTATTGATCCATGACATAGCTCTTAACGTTAGATTTTCTCAACCCCTGAAAGATTTTGCTGAGATAATGCACGCACTGAACAGCTCTCAAACTGCACACGACATTAACAGACGTCTACAAGTATTGTTCGTGATACATCGTCTCTTGTGTAGGCAGGATCCCCAACAACTGCTTTTTATCACTTCGGTTTAGCTTTGTGCTTCACTTCTAAAAAGACCTCAATTAGGATTAAAAGCGTTTGGTGAGAGTTTAATGTGGACCGGTGCATCATCCTACGCGTCATGTAACGGTACACACAAGGAATCGACCTGCACATTTCTGACATGACGTAGGGAGAGGCACATCTTGTCTGCTCATTAAGTTAAGTTTTGTTACGAGATGACGTTACGCACTAGCCATCTAATTATTAGCGAACAGTTTATTTACCCTTAAGTACACAATTCAAATAATTACCGCTGCATCCTTATACAGGACTTTCCACTTTACAACACGGAAATACTTGCAATCTATAGAGAGAATACTAAATGTCACATTCATAATGAATTGCTTTATAAATGTTAATATCATTAGTTATGGAAACAGAGCAATTATGTCCATAAATTAAAAGAGGGTAATAGTTAATTTGATCCACAGTGCATAATAATTGGAGTTAAAGGCCAAGAAGACACCAATTGTGCGGCATGCTTGGTGTTAGTTGTTAGTCGTGTTAGCCGGGGTGGCAACTAGGTGACCCAGCAACGACACCACGACATCTCCGTTCCCTTCCAAGCCCAAGTGCATGTTACAGACGATGAGCGAGCTGTGCTTATTTTCTTCTTGGGGAATTCAGTAGCATAATCCATGTCGGAGCTTGCCACGTGCAAACAATGACAGTGCAGGGAGAAATGGTCGCCCTGATCCATGGCTGGTGGGTTTTCTCTCTTCACATCAAAAAACTGACGCTACATTATCGCTTGCGTGGACACCAGCTACTTCTGTCGTTTTCCAAACTGGTGAAATACTAACGTTCGCGCCATGGGGGCTCAGATCCAATTGAAAAAATTCAGTTTGAACACTGTCGCGAGCATAACCCATTTCGATTCTTGGTAGTGACGCAGCTCGCGAGGGGATCTCGTTCACCTATCTAAAATCTGTCACAGACAATAACGGTCCTGTTGTAAACAAGGAGGAACAGACTCAATGCGCCACGTGTTTTAGGCACATGGGTGCAGATTAGTTTTGCAACACTAGCTGTATCAGCTCTACCTTCTTGACTGTAAATCGAGTAGGTGTTAAAGATTTAATGAGTTACTACTCATTAAATCTTTGGTTACAAAATTAATATTATCTTGTAGCAGTGTAATGGTTATGCTTCGGTGTTTCTTTCGTCAGCATTGAGAAACAATGCGTGACCATTTGCCTCTCGCCACTTGTGTTTTATTCCGGCAGGCCAGGCTTGCTCCATGATGGATGAAAGAATGAAGTGTGCGTAGATTCCCGATGATCTATCGCTACTAACACAAGAGTGCGGATGGAATAAAGTGCAAATGATTGCCTGATGATCTGTCACTGCTAACACAAGAGGATGGAAGAAAAAGAGTGCAATGATTTCTTGATGATCTGTCACTAACTCCAGAGTGAGGATAGCTTAATGATAATGAATGCGCTGATTGATTAAATGACTAAGATGGGTAAGAGATGCAGATAAATGCAACAGCGAAAAAAGTATGCTATCGAAATAAAATCAACAAAATATAGACTATTCGAATTCCAGATGAGGTATTGGTGAAAATGGACGGTTTTACTCTTGGGGTATGTTACATGAAATAACATGAACTGTTGCCAAGAAGCCAGAGGATAACAATGCAGAGGAGGGATTTATAATAAAAAGAGGCATTTTCTGTGCATCTCTGAAGAAAGAAGAAAGGGTTTAGCGACATGCTTTGTCTGGAGTGTCAGTGCTCGAACTGAAGCAAAATGGGTGAAAACATCCTAAAAGTGGATATGGCGCGTAGTGGAACGTGTAAAATGCATAGTCAACAGTAATAACAAACTGTTTCACAGTAAAGGGCGAGTGAAAAAAAAAAAAAATGAAAAACGAAACGCATAAGAAAGTGGGAAATGACTAGAGTATTGCATGGCAAGACGTTATTAGTTTATTAGCGCGCTTAAATGTGGAAAGGTAAAAAGAAGCAGAACATGCCAGATGATAACGAAATAGCACTATGATCAGTTTGACAAATGTTGGCAACCGCCTAAAACTTGCATATTGAACCTTACCTACAAAATTTATTATGCTCATGTTGATTATTGTTTCAAAATCTAGAGAAAACAAAGTAAATACATCGCCATTGTCAAAATATATAGGTTTTGGGGGTTATTTACGGTATTACTAATTACTGATTTATTCGCTTATGCATGTACATAGTTGTACTGGCAAACTAAAACATGGCAGCTATTAAGTATTCAGAATAAGAGTCTCGAAGCGTGTGGATAGAGTGGTTATTATGAACTAACTAGAAGTTCAATAAGTTTGCGTTAAATTACTTTGTACATATTAAAGCAACATGTTGAATACTTGGCATAACAATAATTAGCACCAACCGAGCAAGGATCGTGTAGCAGCTGTCAGTTTGTGGAATCATAAAACTATTGTGAGTTTATTTACATGCACTGTGCTGCAGGAAACAAAAACAAACGTGACTTCTCTCATTCATGGAGCAGTTAATATCCAGTATGACCTCAGGCCATAGCTGCCGGAGAGCTTGATGACTCTTTCATACGGGCCACGACGACCTTCCAAGGACAGTTCAAGGCAGAGCATGTGTTTTAAAGCTTTCTAAATCGTAAGCAAGGAGCACGACTGCGTCAGCTTCTTCCATTTCATTTCATTTCAACATCTCACTCACATATACACACATTGCTAATAACGTTTAACAATAATATAGTTAATAAAACTATTATATATGGCAGATGACGACTTTTTAACAGCTAACAATACTTAAGGTGGTTTCGTTATACATATGGATACCACCATGGAGAGTATTTAGTATTCTTTAAAGCTAGCGGTAAATTATTAGATGAAAACAATACAATTCAAATGGGTCTTAGCTTGAAACCACTACCAGCCAAATTATTGTCAACTCAATCTGGAAACTAGTGCTACATTTTAGATCTATTATGAATATATAATTAACATACGGAAGGCAAGTTAATAAATTGAATGTCACACTGTCAAAGATTATATATTTATTTAGAAATTTAAGAAATCGTATACCCTTCCAATATTTGAAAATAGTTCACCTTCATCTGTTTTGAACCTATAACTAGATATGTTATAATTTTATCCACTGGAATTAGGACAATGAATATATATATAGCAAAAGATGGTAATAAGCATTATGAAAATCTTATGCAGACCATCTTTTATAGACTCTTTTATTGTAACTGTTAATGTGTGCACTTTAGATATTTTAGTTCACATGCATAAACCGTCAACGAATTACTTATCAAAAAGTGATAACCATGATTAAGAGACAAGACGGAGAAATGATATTTATACATCATTTGTAAGGTTAGGGAAAACGCAAGGTAGTTCAATTTACTCGAGACCAAAACTGTAACGATTCATATAAAATAGATATAAGAGCTTCTAAAACTAGGCTATCAGACAACTCATTTTATTATCTTGAATTTTTAAATATGAAGATTAATATGACAGCTTTATGTTATAAATCCTGACCATGTATGTTGCCTGTATTATGCTTAATCGCAAATAGTTAAAAAAAGAACAGAAATATAACATCTCCAAAAATTATCACACACCGGAATCTTTCATTATCCAGTTTGCCCCTCTATTCGCACATTTGAAATACTTAGTTTTCTTGAAGACCTCCATCTGAGGCACATGTAGCGACGGAATGGAGAGACAGGGAAAGAGAGGAGCTTAATTTTGCTCAGAGGCCTCTTATAACAAGCTTGAGGCTCCTTTACGTGCCGTAAATCTATGACACGGGACCAACGTCTTTACTTCCCATCCGAAAAACCCATGCTAAGGATTTTTACACCCGAAAAAATCCATTGCCCTTCGATGGGTTTGAACCCGCAATCTCGGAAACCACAGGCTAGCTGTTAGCATGTTATTCCTAGACCAGACCACGAGGACCACTGGAGAAAGTAAGAGAGAAAACAATTATGACAAAATTCATGTGCCAATAACGACGCGGGGTGGGGGGTATTGCGTCTTGATGAAGTCAAGTTTCTAATTTAATTTAGATAATAAATCAATTAACATTCAAATAATTCAAAGCGTACTTGTAAAAACATGAAATTAAAACTTGTAGAGTAATAAAATTAATCCTTGATATTTTTAATCCGCTTTGGGATCAACAACTGAGGCCTCAACTCTCATAGGAAAACTGTAGCGGAGGGCTTAATACCTTCCACCACTGGGAATGGGCCCTTATGAATGTTTGCAATTTTCAATACATACATAAGGCTATGGAACTCATTTCAGTTGTAGGCTGTGCGTGTATCTGCAATATCTAAACGATTTATTTATTTTACCGTTTACAATCCGGAACACTCAGTGCGTTTGTTGCATCCTCTCAGGTCTGCGTATAGAATGAGGGAATCAAACAGGTCAAGCTTCTTTAAAATTTCTACTCAAGGGATATTCCTTCATTGCAAATCTACGCCATTCTTCATTTCCCTTCTGATTCCGGAAACTAAATCATCATTTGTGTGTGTGTGTGTGTGTGTGTGTGTGTGTGTGTATGTGTATGTGTATGTGTGTGTGTGTGCAACGGAGGGGGGACACCTCGACCCACTGCGACCCTGACATGGGCTACCCTCCCACAGGGAGAAGGGAGGGCTACGGTAGACCGGAGGCTTATCAGAGAGCGGAGCCACCGAAGCCCACAGAGACGCATGGAACTCCCTAACAGTTCTAGATAGTGACACCTGGCGCACAACATAAGTGCTTCCTCTACCCATGGAGGGCCAGGGAAGTATTCCAGTGCGCAAGCAACTGCCCATCTACCCGCAATCGCTGGAACGAATGGCGCTACCAACCAAACCTGAAGGATGACAATGGAAGGAAATGAGAAATGAAGGAAAAAGAATCCGTGGAGAAGAGATTAAGGCACCCCAGCATTCGCCTAAGTGACATGCGGAAACCACGGAAAAACCCATGTCAGAATGTGCGGCCACGGTGATCGAATCCCCGACCTCGCGAATGCGGGCCACCCATCCCGCTGGGAAAATCACTTGTCTACTACCTTCTGCCTCAAACAATTCTCTCGGTCATCATTCCATACATCTTCTATCCCGAATCTTTCTCTGTCGCCATTTCTTTCAGTACACCTGAATAGGAAATATCCGAGAAAATTTCACTTGCTGTCCCGCATCTGATTCAGTATTGTGCTTCTAAAGCAGTTTGATTACGTCCATTCCACTCGCTCCGTTTCACAATGTTCACGTTTTAATTATTTCCAATTGTTTTCATTGTTTCCAAATTCAGCGAATCGCCCAAGACACTTAACTAATCTAATACTTCCATTACTTGTTTTCTTGAAAGACAAACATTTTGGAGATGTAAGCAGTTTGGAGTTCTGATCATGACAGACACAGGTTCTACACAAACCAGAAGGAATTTAAATCCTGCATCATGATGCCAGTCTCTCTGGAATCATAAACAAGCGCTAGAAATGAAGACTATTAAAGGGGTCCCAAAACCAGAAGTCCTTAGTCCACACAAACATTTGGATTGGATCGTTCACTTCTGCAAATGCACTGTGAGAAACTTAGGAGACCAAACCGTGAAGATAAAAAGTTCAGGTCGCTATACCTAGCATGTCCAATTAAACCAGTTATCAATGTGGTTTGTTACTTCTGATGCTATGTATGGCCAAACTTGCCAAGTAATAAACTCGTAAAAAATATAATTACTGAGTTCCTTAAAGTGGAACTTCACTCAGGCAGCCTCAGCTGTCTTTTGCTTTGACTTCTTGGCAGTACATACCAAGTATCTGAAGCTGTCCGCTTGGTTACAATTTCAAACTGTTAAGTGTTATCTTCTTTGCTTTTCTTCCAATAAAAATAGCTTATTGCGATTGAATTAATCGGGTTCAGAAAACGAACGACCGCCTCGGTAGCGTGGTTGGTAGCGCGCCTGTCTCTGGCGCAGAGGACCCGGGTTCGATCCCCGGTACTGGTATGGGATTTTTCCCCCGCTGGGAGTTCTGGTACGGGGTACACTCAGCCTTGTTATGTCCCTGAGGGACAAATTGAGGAACTATCCTGATAGAAAGGTAGCGTCCCTAAACGGCCAAGTAGTCGCCTTACGGTCGGGGGAGTCGGCGTGCTGACCCCTGCCACCCCGAACCTGCATTCCTCCGCGGTCTTGGCTGCGGCTGGAGGACGCAGAGGCCGGGCGAATGAGGGTATCCTCTGCATAGAGGAGACGCCCTAGAAAACTGGGATTCTAAAATCTGTCTTTTCATGATACGCGGAAACCTCATATTAGCATCTCGCGCCCACCACATTAACATCTGACTGAGTGTGCATTCCACATACCGACAAAATACTTGTTAACATACCAGACCAGAGGGTGTAATATAATTCTGGAAATTTCACATTTAGTGTAACATTGAAGGCTCCATATCTATGAAGTGCTTATTTTCATTTCCAATCTTTAATGTGAGTAGCTCAAACGAAGTAGTTATGCAGCTTCTTCCTGACAGATGGCGCAGCATGCTTGACCTAGACGATAGGAGATAGATCATATGAGGAACAGATAAACGACTTTCATCTGCTTGTAATAATTGCTGCTCACTTAGCTTGTGATAACAACACTACCACCACCACCACTAATGGCTATGACACGGGACCAACATCTTTACTTCCCTTCTGAAAGAACCCATGCTAAGAATTTTTACACCACCACCGCCGCCGCCGCCGCCACCGTCACCACCGCCACCACCGCCGCCACCACCACCACGACCACCACTACCACCACCAACGTCTACAGTCAGAGCGTTTTTCAACTATCGGTTTGTTTAAAGTTGGAGTATTATTTTTGGAAGCGAATAAATAACTGGATTTTTTCCCACCTCTACTAAGAAGTGTGATATTTGCGAGGGATAGTCGAATTGTGAACATTAAGGAAGTGTTGACTGCGAACAACACGGAATCGAATACGTTGTGAATGCTATGAAATATTAGAAGTACGGGCGAACTGTTGGATCACAATTTAATTAAGCGTAAATAGCCAGTCCGCAAACTAGCCGTGTGAAGTATTCAATCAAAACAGATTTAAATGCGCCATCAAATGAGTGAAGTAATGTAGTTAAATTGAAGCGTTCGTAAGTGCAGTTCAGTGCACCGCGCGAAACCTCGAGGTCAAGGCTATAGCGTGACGTGATTTGCCTGGCTGGGCTTGCACACTACGCCCGCCGCCTCACCGTCATGTTTGACATGCCATTATTTATACAAAGATGTACTGATTCACATCTCCCGACGTAGTGACATTCATCAACCCATTTCAATTGCGTACAGGGCTACTTTCTTCGTTAAAGTCCTCTTCACGGAAGACGCCGAAGTTAAAATATCACATGTTTTGCATTCCCATTAGTTTGACTGCTCACTCTTCTAAAACCATTCTTACTAATCTTGTTATTCTATATTGTTGTTAATACACAAGATATGGCGATAGTCAGAACTTAAAAGAGCGTGTCGCTTGAAATTCCATGCTCTTTGCCTCCATTATGATTCTAATTTCCGTATTTGTGATATGTTCTAATTTTGATTTTTGGCACTTCTGCGTAAACAATCCATTTCTAGAGCTATTAGTCTGTTCCTGTAGTAATTGTTGGTTGTTCACAGCTCACTTCCATATATTGCAACAGATTGCACCAATGTGTTACCAATATATTTCTTGGTGTGTTTCGCCATATACCATTTAAGGATGATACTATTTTCCGCCTCAGTACAATTCTATGCTTTACGTTCTCTTTGCATATAGCTTCAACGTTATCTGCTATTATCCCCAAATATTTTGTTTCTTTCACTTGCTCTACTGTAATCCCTCTTTCAATATTAAATTCTCTCTTTCACTGCTATTTATTGCCAAATATTCTCTTTAATTTGTTTACATTATTATTAACAAGTTACTTCACATAAGTTGTTGCTTTAACGATGTCTAACCATTGTAGTACGATTTTCTCCCACCGAGCGAGGTGGCGCCACAGTAGCATGTGCGATTCGCGTGCAGGAAGACTCGGGTTCGATCCCCAAGGACCGCCCACTATGACCCATAGGTTTTATGTGATTTCCCCGGGTCGGTAGGTGACTTGGCGTCATTCCCCTTCCACCACGACTTTTCTGTCCCTCATTTCCTTCACGAGTTGTAGGACCAGGCGACGGTATTGTGCACGTTGCGGCTGGGCGGTAGTTATGCTCTCTATAAAGGTTTCTTCCTTGGCATCGGCTGAGACTACCCAGCCAGGACCCACTTTCGTGCGGGGGTTCGCTGGGGGTTAAGGGCTTATGGGCTCGGCTGATATCGGATGCGTTCGAACTGGAAACGCTAAGAGACCCCATGCTTGCGCCCGTCGTCATACGGATCTGGTGGCATTTCGGGGCTCTACGCTCATCCGTTCTTCCCAAGGCTCACGATAGGAGCTCAAAGGCTCCTAAAGCGCCTAAGTGCGATGCTCTTCCCCGGTTGTGGGGGCACCTACATGGCGAGTACCTTTACGTATTGGGACTTCCTCTCTCTTACGGTTGATGAATTATTATATGTTATTCACAATGACGAGCACTTCAAAGGCTATTCTCACAAAATTCAAAATATGAATTTCATTGGTCATGCAAATATCTTAAACATGTGGTTCTTTAATCAAAATCAGAGGTGTTCTTGAGAAAATAGAAATAGATATCAATCTTCTGTGTAAAGGATAGTTTGGGGAGAGCATTTTCTTTAAAAGTACCATGTTTGGTATTTATCGGACTTTCCGTTTTAGTTATACTATAAACACTCTCTCTCTCTCTCTCTCTCTCTCTCTCTCTCTCTCTCTCTCTCTCTCTCTCTCTCTCTCTCATACGTACGCTTCCACGCACACATAGGGCCTCAACCTTCTTTCTTTTTCCCTGAGAGCCTTAAAACATATTTTAGTTGAAACCTCGACATTGAATTTGAGGGTGGAATGCTATACTAACCTAACTTATTATACGCAGTACAGAAAGCAAAAACGTATTGTACATGTTTTGTCATTTTAAGGTCAGCCCTTTCTTTAATTGGAAACTACACCTTTGCATGAGTTTCCTATTCTACGCAAGGACAATTTTTGGAAAAAGTTTTAATAAAACCACATTTTTTATAAAACATTTAAGAAAACAGAAGCAGAAAATAATTCGTCCCACGCAGTGTTAAACTGTACAAAGTTTAAACACACAGAAACATCAGCTTTAGTTACGATAAAATAAAGGCAAAATTATGGTAACATCCAATAAGTGAAGAATGAGCAATGCCATTGTTTCCTCCATTCAAATACATTTTCTCCTCGATCTCCTCTCCCTCCCCTCTCTGACTCCCTCTGATTTGTTTTCAAGATTAACAGCTGGGGATAATTTCAAAAGCATCGGTAGATATTGTAATTTCAATCATTCCTCCAGTTAGGTGTCACAGATGGTGTAATCCGTCTCTTTGGATATATCACAGTGTTCTGCATGTTTCTGAGTAAAGTTTTAATTCAGCTTACCTCTTTAGGACGTTTTCTTCAGTAGATAAAATAGTTGAATGCAGCTTACCTGTAAACAAAAGGAAACACGTATGAGTATGATGTGAGAAAAAAGAATAACTGACAAAGCAGCAAAATAAGGTAAACAGCAGTACATGAATATCCCAATAGGTAGATACGAGAAGATCCTTGCTTGTGAGATAGATACAAATGTGTGAAGGTTGACGTACATTAGATGTTGATAGACATGTACTTACAGTAGTTATAATGGTTATAAACATGTCACCGACAGTAACAGTTAAATGAACCAATAAAGCCATGAACAACGCTCTGCAAAAGTCTTTATACTGAAGGAACAAAATTGAGAGGGATAGAGTTGCAGCGACTGGTATTAACTTTACTTTCGGTTTAGATTTTATTGCTATTACATTGGAATAATTTATTTGTGCTAATGTTTACACACTTATTATCAATCCTGCAGAAGTATAATTAAATCCCATTCGAGTATTGTCCCCTCCAGACGAACTAGTAATAATTTCGCAACCAAAAACCTTGCTGGTGAGACTACAACGGACAATTCTGCTTTAGCTAACATAAATATTGACTAATAAAATGGCAGAAAACATAGCTGTTCTGTATAGTTTATGTTTTGCAAACAATTCCAGAAGACGATCATGATTTTGGTGGCTGATCTTAACTCAGCTTAGATGTTAATATTTTTACTAATAGTATAAATAGTTTCCCCCTTCGAACCTTGTCTCAGACATACACTTATTGCGTCAGGTCCACAATATTTTGTAAATAACCTCCTCTCTAGGGCACATACAAAAGGAGAGAGCTTGCAGCAATTTATCCCGATGGCAAAAGTGACTGTAATCATGTTTTCGTTTGTGTTCAACTTCTCAGTCCCATTATCGTTGCGTGTAAGGGTAAAGATGAGTAACTGTGCAGTCTTGACAGGAGACGGGGGAGGGGGGAATGAGTTGTTGATCGAGAGAGCCGGATTCACAGGTTATAAACCAGGAAATTGCACCGCAAACGGGTGCAGCATGATCACATTCCTTCGTGGACACCCATGGGTTCAGTTCTTCCCAGGAAAATGTTCCGCCTTCATAAGAAAACAAGAGAATCAATAACTTGCAGTAATATTTGATTCAGAATGGTGAAAAATGAGCTTTTATGGAATATTGCCACAGGTAAACTGGACTTCATGACAAAGAATACCCTTAACTTATCCATCGTATTCATTCCGCAATGAACCAAGCCATACTCGATCATTTATGGACCCAATCTTTTATCACTTATTGGTGGGTTTTTGTTACACTTATTTTCTCTCCCTTATCCGATATTTCCTCCTCAGTCATCCTGGAGTATATCTAGATTATTGTACAATCAATTCGGCACTTTCAAAAGCGAAATGGTACATATTAACTATTTAAATAGGATTTGCTTTTTCCACACCACTTAGTTACAATACTTCAGAATGATTCATTTTATGCTATCCTAGCATTACAAACATCTTGTTATGATGGTCAAAATCATCTTTCTAGGACGGGTGTCATAAAGGTTGCTTGGCGACAATAGCGTAGTGAAACGCATACATTTGTAATCGATTCCATTAAAATTCCCTCTTAACCCGCAAAATTCCAAAGCTTTCTGTAATATCGCTCTAGATTCCTTTAGATTTGAGTTGGCAATAGAAGCAATTTCGTCCCAAAGGTCAAACATTTGCTTTGCAATACCTAGTAGGCAATACATATTATAAAGTAACAATCGAAATCTTCATTAATCGATGTCGATATGACTTAGGTCATATAAATTTAACATCCATCACAGTTATTAATATCGGCAACTTATAGTTTTGTCTACAGGAAACCTTTCGTTCTTGACTGAATCAAAAGTGGGGGCAAGTTAAATTACAGTGTTCAATGCCTAATTTTCATAGCTATTAACTGTATGTAGACAATGATAATTACCAGCTGTTGACACACAGGCCAGCATGATCGTTGTATTAATGAAAGTCGTGTTTACCTCTTCTTCATTCATAAAATATGACAAAGTACATCCTGAACACAATACTACGTGAGCTTATCTGTCCTTTGAAGCTCTGACATCATTTTTCGGCTAACAATGAAATAAAATGAAATCTAATTGTCTAATTTAGGAACTTATAATAAACTAGTTGCATACCCTGCGTTGCCCCTGGTTTTGACGATTTTATCCTCACAACTTCTAGATTTAAATTGGATACTATGAAGAACCCAAAATAAACAAAACGGTGCAAAAGCACTGTTGTACAACCCCAAATATCTCAGGACGAAAAACAAGTAGAGAAAGCTGTGTGAATGTAAGATGTTGCACTTGTATGTCAAACATACAGAACATTGTACGAATTCTTTGTAGAAGAGAGAATAGAGAAAAAAAATGTGAGTGTTTCGTAAGGGAAACGTGAGTAAAAACAACCATGTGAATGTAATGTGTTGTATTTCTATTTCAAACATAGAAAATTGTAATTAATTGTATGTTGAGGGGGAATAGAGATGTGATCGTGTTTCGTAAAAGAAAAGTGAGAAGAAAAAATACATATACCTACGTGCAGAATTTCGAGGTGATCGATCAAGCGGTTTAAGAGTGCATAGAGGACAAACATACAGACATGCATTTATATATTTGTAATGAATGTTAAGGGTGCATAAAGCGTTGTATGCAACTCTTGTATATCATTTTTATGTCACTTTAAAAAATCGGCCCATGGGCGGTAGCGGATTCGCTATTTATTCACGTGTACTAACATCTAATTATCCAATTATTATATAAATAAATATTTTACTCTTTCCTGGATTAAAACTTTCACTGCTGTGCAACTATCGCTTCAGTTATGAAGGTAACAAACTTCTAGAGGAAAATAGTCACATAAACATCCAAACTGTTTATAAAACATTTCGATTTGATATTTGCACGACACATTAATATGGCTTTGGGCTTGCGAGTGGTAATAATAAAAACTACTAAACTGTTTTTCGAATCCTAGTTGACTTTAAAACTAAAAGATACCAATTATTTCGTTTTTCTTTCATTTCCTTTCAGCGTAACGTTTCTGATTTAGGTGTTCCAAACTACTTAAATTTCCAAGTTTTAGATTTCTAAAGTAACATTTTAAATCTTTTTCTTGTCAGCGTAACCGTTTCTGATTCAGAAAGTGATTCAAACTACTTAAACTTCGAAGTCTTAGATTTCTTAAGTAATATTTTGAAGTTTCTTTCAGTTACACGTACTATTTTTAATTATTGCTGTTGTACACAGATAGATCTAAACCCCTTAAAGTGTTGAATGTCTATCTTGATTACAACATAATCAACAATCGGAACTAGAAAAGTTCTATGGGAACTTTGTTAAAGGAGAATTCTTATGTCTCTAGAAATAAGTTTACTGATTATTTAGATGTAAGGTATTTGTAACATTTATGTTTTGTGCTGTACTTCATCTGGTTCAATAATCTTTTAGGAATTCAGAACTAAATTTTAATGTTAACACTAAGTACTTTGAGCACATTTTAAGTACTCTAATAAACATGTTAGATTAGGCTGTTTATGGCATTTATTTCATAACACCACCTTATTCCCCTAAGGGTCTGTTACAAATACTCGAAGGGAGGTCAATATATGTCTACACTACGTCGGGTACTGCTTTGTGATTACCTGCTTGTGGGATGTACAAAATAGTTTGATTTCAATCTATCACATTCCTATAGCATTTTATCTAAAATTAAGTGATGACACAAAATTGGGCTTATACAATTAAGAATAAATATAGTATATATAGAATATATAGTGTATCAAATTTTGTAAAATGAAATACATGCGGATTAAGCATTTGAATTAATGATAAATCTTTCTTCCAGGGAGGATTAAGCACTAAGTTCTATTAATCGCAGGATTAAGAAAAGAGGGAAAATTTGAAGAAATAAAAAAAAATGTGCATAGTGATAGCTCTAGTGCAGCGATAATGAATATATAAAGCGAAAAAGTGGCGGGAGAATTTAAATGGTATGAATTGAAGTCTAATATTCTTAAATCGAGTTGAAAAGCAGAACAGTGTCATACTAGAAAAATGAAGGGATAAGTAATACATTACAAACTTATCATGTGGACTCGAGGGAAACAAAAGAAGAGCATTGGAAAGTGTGCTAAATAAAGCACTGGAACATCCAAATAAACAGCGAATGTCTTGGAGATGACAATTGCTACGTAAAGACGTAACTAACAAATTGTAGTTTTAGGTATCTCAACATTTCTCCCAACTTCAGTTTCTTTTGTTATTTCCCGGGTTTTCTGTAAAACAAAGTGTATGAGTAGGACTTTACAGGTTATTTATAGAAAGTTCAAGATATACATTTCATTTGCTTTCAATTCCTCAAACATATTTTAATCAAAAGCATTAAGAATATTATTTTCAAAAATGTAAAGATAAGGAAATATTTTCCAATGCAAAAGATGTTTTGGGTTGCTGGAATTGCTCGAAAATCTTCGCCTAGCATCCTTAAACTGTGGTTAACTCTAGTATAGAATTTGGTAGGCATATATCCGACATTTCGTTTTTCAGTTATGCTTATCGCAGAGACGCACACTTCTAAAATCACTTCATTTGTTCACAGTACTTCAAAATATGCACTTTCTTAACATTTCTATAACGAATTTTAGGGTCTGCCTAGCATTGGTATAAGGTGCAGAAAGTATATTCTTCGACTGAATAAAAGGTCAGTTTATCATAAAAATGTGATTATATAATCTTTAGATGTGTTTAAAATCGTTATGTTCAAGATTGGATATAAGTATTTTGGAATGGAAAGCTGCACTGCGTGTCACGAAGTAGCTCTGCTCTGGATCGATCAGTCTATCTGACGTCAGCAAAGACGGGTTGTGGGTCACTGAAGATAAACAAGCTGAGTTTCCAGGGCTAAACAATTATGTTGGCATTTGTGTCTATATCACAAAGATGCCATTGCTGAAGTTTATGCAACAGTAACATCCCCGCCGCCCCCCCCCCCAAAAAAAAAAAAAAAAAAAAAAAAAAAAAACCACCTTCCATGTAGTCTGAATGTGACGACATTGCTCCCAGGAGATTTAGTTTGATACTTCCCACTCCCCCCGTAATGTTACAATTTTACGACACGCTCTGTAGGTTTGTTTGCATTAGATTTATACAAAATGAGTGCTTTTGTTCTTCAGTTAATTAACGTTATATTTTAATTATATTTCCTTGCCAAGAGGCAGATACTTCCCAAATTAATACAATGGGTGATCAATACAAATGTGAGTTGACTGAAGTGGAGCATATAAGTTAATGGAATCGAACGATAGCAGCTTCCATTTGGAGTGAATAAAACTTCTTGCGAAGTTGAACGTCACAACGCCATCCGCTCAGGTACATTTAGTGTGATAACTCGACCTTCAAAGCTTTATCATAAATCCGGCAGTTAAAATGGTACCTCGTGGTCCATGAGTCACATTTCTTGGGCAAGTTGGTCGTTTTATTGCCAGGGATTAAACACTGCAAAAATCCAGAATTTCTATCAACAAATGAAGAGGCATGTATACTGGTTGACTAAGGCACAACTACCGGATGTTAAGAAACAAAAAATGTCAGTCTTTAACTGGCATTAAGCGTGCAGTCCTGGCTAAATTTAAGCTAAAGTTGTTCAACAACCAGCAGACTGCGAGAAACTGAAAAATATTAAAACAATGCTTAAGAATTTACATATATGATGGAAATTTCAGGAAAATCGAGAAAAAATAATTTTAATTATATAAAATAACTGAGCCATTCGTGAATGCGAAAAATGCATAATTTGTGTCCAAACGCCATTTCTAAAAACCCTACTGCATATTTAGCGTGAGCTATGAATACAAATCCTTTATCGCTGTTTTTTTGCTATTGATATTTTCAGAGTTTTTCTTCCTGTAAAATGTTTCTTGCGGAGCAATTTTTCAATTGTACTTATGAAATTTATTACAAGTATTCATAGATAAATAACAAATAATAGTTGCTCTAGGTTTAATCAGATGTGTCTAAGCATATATGTTTAGCTTTCAAAAAAATTACAAATTTTAGGCAGAAAATATGTTTGTAAGTTAAAGACAAATTGGAGCTAAACTGAAAGAGACGGAGAAACTTAGGACAATTTTAAAAAACTAGATGTATTTTAAGCCTAGGCTTAAAGTATATAATTTTTTTTTCGCTAGTAACGTTTTTAGTGAAGTAACAAAACTTAAATTTGATCATAGCATCTACATTATTAAATAAAAATGCATGAATATAGGCCGTAACGTGGTTTTATTACATTACACCTATGGTGCACATTTAAAAAAGTTAGCATTATTAGTTCAGGCTTTCAAATATTCCGATGTGTAATATAATCCTGAAGCCTAAGACGAGCCCATTGGCTGCCTTGTTAACTATGAAACATCTTAAAATTACGCCTGGTATTCCTTCAGTGGCTAGGCGATCTTCCTTTTAGTATAGTTAGGCCTTGTTTCATTTGTCCGAAACACGCTTCAATAACTGTCTCCTTTTTAATGCAGAATTCGTAGGCTCTATATTCTGAAGATAACAGTCCTGAAAAGTTGCCATAAGCCAAGGGCAACTCCATAGCTTGTAACACCAATTACGAGACATTCCGCATGTTGCATTAGCATCAGCCTAAAAGTGTCCGAATTTCTCCAAATTCTGGAGCCATGTACAGATCCAAGCCACGTAACATCGACACTGGTGAACTCTTCTGCTGCGTTACTAGTTGCCTGAACATTAATACTAGGGACACCTTTTCTGTTCATATATTCTTCCTCGTGTACACTTGGTTCCTTAATAGATGTATGGGTACAATCGATTTCCCCAAAAGCCCAAGGAAATCCAAGCGTTCTTGCCACTACGTGAATTTCTCAGATCAGCAACCGAAGTTGGAAATTTAATCCAGCGATCAGCCTTTCTTTCCACTGCTTCCAGCACTTGCGAAAATGTTTTCGACACTGTGAGCCTGTTTATCCTGATTTGTTCACCCATACCAATTTCAAAACCTGGGTCACTCAAATATCGCAAGCATATTTTCATTGTTAGGTCATTTGATAACGCACCACCTCGTTTTTTACCATCTCTACCACGAACATAAGAAAGGAAAAGAGAAAAAAAAAACATTTTTTAGAAAATGGTGCGTGCGTGTGTTTATGTGGATGTGTGTCCGAATGTTCGTGCGTCTGTGCACTGCATAACTCAACAACGAAAAGACTGTGACTAAAAGTCCATCAAAGACATTTTCATCACAAATGAAATGTATTTCTTGGTTTTTAAATGAAATTAATGTAAACTTGTAATACAGGCGAAGAACGGGGAGAGTGGAATTACGGGGGGCGTGGGGGGAGGGGTGTCAATTGAGATATTAGACGGAAAAAAGGATAAATGAGCCAGAACACCCAAATCCACCAGGAACTTTTGGGATCACTGGATGAAAAGAAACCCTTGTTATGTGATTTAATGGAAGAAAACATAGAAGACTGGGTGAGTGAATGGCCTACGCAACTATGACTGGCCGCGCCGTAGAAGAGTGGTTAGACCATTCGCTTCTCCCCAAAGCGGCCCGGGTTCGATCCCAGGCAGCCGCATGTGGGATTTGTGGTGGGCGAAGCGACGTTGGGGAGGGTTTCTCCGGGTTCTCCGGTTTCCCCCGCCATTTCATTCCACCGGTGCTCAATCTGCATTCCATGTATCATCAGTGTCACCACCTGCGGTGCCGTAGTAGTAAATATGACTGACTCGCTTGAAGCCCTTAACGCCACTATCAAGAAGAAATCAGTTCAAATCCTTTTTGACATTGTTACTGCGTAAGAAAGCGCCAAATGCGATAAACATTTGCAGATTTCCTCCAGAGCTTAAGGGTGGTTGAATCAGAGTTCCCGGTAGACGAAAATTACACAGTTATAACAACAGACTTAACTCTGCTGCTGTCTGTCCACCTGTCAGGTCCTATTTACTCTTACAGTCCATCTCACATGAAAAATAAAGCAAGCCAGGGGACGGGCCTCCTGTAATGACCCGGAAACAAGATGAAGGGGAAACTTCACCATCATTGAATCAATTCTTTAGTACCATGCGGCTTTTCTGAGAACGCTGGCTGAAAGTTCCTTCTCTGAGAGCTTCCAGAAACAAACGGAATAAGTATAGCTTGGGGGAGGAAGTAAGATTCAAGCAATGTGTGAGGTTCAAGCACTGGCAATTAGATTGCTCATTGTGCCTATGTAGAGGAGGTAGTGATGTCTAAGGAAGAGAGTATAATCTATTTTATAAGTAGTCTAACACAGAAACTAAGGGTTTACAGCAGTAAAGCAGAAACAGTTCCTATCATGTGATTTGCTTCACGTGGGGTGGAAGTTATTCTGATGTCCCTGATTGGCTAAAGTTAGATACAAATCCATTCCTATCTAATTAGCAATCAGAGACATCAGAGATCTTCCCCACATGGAGAAAATCACGTGACATGATCTAGTTCCGCTTTCTTGCTGTAAACATCATAGTTGCGATGTCAGTCTCATTGTAAAATACAATACACAGTGAGAAGTGCAAATTCGCAAATGTACCCAATTCTGTATTAATTTGAAACTCACTTAAATGCTATTCACTTCTGCGTTTTTTCGCAGGAACACCCTAAACCTTTTAGACACCAAATTTCGACCATTAATATTTAGCTCAGGAATACTTTTTCGGTTATACGTTTTCTCATTAATATATCACATTTTTCTCGTCCCCATACACGAAGTATATTCACTTGCTAATTTATACATTATGTTAAACTAGGTCAAGATAATTATTATACATGGTTTCCACATACCAACAGCACCACAAAACAGTAGGCATGCTAGGTGAGGCATGAATACATTTGTTAGCGAAGTGTTAAGAATACGGCCGGGCAAGATTATTCTTCCCCTAGTTATATCTGATGATACCGATGAAGACACTAAAACAAGTTTCGAAGAAGGGCTCTAGCACCTCGACAATGGAATCTCTTGTGCCTATGCCCCTGATGGAACATCCCCGGGGGGGATGGATGAAGTCAGAGGATACTAAGGGTGGCCGAATGGAGGAGAGATGACAACAGAGGGCAGGGTCCCTTTAGAACTCTCGATAACAACTCGTGCAACCGCCTCCCTCTGCCGGTTTACACATTCCTGGGCGGCCCGGTACACGCAGCCTTCCCCCGATCCGGAGGACGAGGATTCATGATCAAGTACCCCAAATAATGAATGTGTTACCTCTGTGCATGAGGCAATTAAAACTCTATAAAGTACATAATGATTTCCACCATCACAAAGCCTAAATGCTGATAGTATTTCAGTAACTAATACATAAAATCGACTAATGTACAACTTTGTGGAAAAATCAAAGAAACAAAGAAAAATTGCCAATTCTTCTTCTTCTTCTTTTTTTTTTTTTTTTTTTTTTTTTTTTTTTTTTTTTTAAATCCAGCCCAGTACTCTGGTTTATTTTTAAACTTTGAATAACAGTAATGGTATGCATGTAAGTAATGTAATATTTTTTTTTTTCATTTATTGCTGCTATTAAATAATACATGCATAATTAGTTTGTGCAATGATATAATACACCAGTTACAGTTCCAAAAGAAAATGCACTTCTACTGTTCTCATTGGAGCTTTATTTTAGCTGCTTGTCTAAGAATAAAATATTTTAGGTTTAGTTTTCTAAGAAAATTGTATGCATTAAGGGTCTTTTTTGATTCAGTATCGAGTTCCCTTAAAACAGTCAATTTGATTGAAGTGGTGTCATAAGCAACTATCTGCAATGCATACTATTAAATTTGGATGAGTCAAGTTTCAGCAATTAAATGTTTCACCCTTCTGTGCCATGGTCAGGAGCCATGCACAGATACCGGTGGTTTAGTTCTCGCACACAGCCACTATTGGCAGAAAAGGGAGGTATTTTTACTTACTCTACTACATATAGTAGGTACAGGAAGTATTGTATTTGATCAACACTTTCGATGTCAAGATTTCACCGGAAATGTTTTGAGGCCCCCTGAATAAGAAAACAGCATTTTTAGAAAAAGGTCCGTGAGAGAGAGAGAGAGAGAGAGAGAGAGAGAGAGAGAGAGAGAAAGAGTGTGTGTGTGTGTGTGTGTGAGAGAGAGAGAGAGAGAGAGAGCAGCATAGCTCAAAAACGAGAAGTCGGTTAAAAGTCAAAGTTGGTATTTGAGTTTAATATCTTTCAGGGAAGCGACACAAAGATTTTAAAAAGTTACTCCACCCTAAACTGCCCTTTGCATGGAAAATTTTCTGGCTGTAGCCCATGTAGTCCTGTTTACTCTTGATGACTTCTGCAAAACTGGTAAACCGTAAGAGGTAGACCAAATCCTACTACACAAAAAATATGGATCTCGTTAAAACACACAATGTCCAAACACATTTTTTTAGTGAACTATTTCGGAGATATTCCTTGTTGTTAGTGTGAGTTTTGCAATACTTATACTTCTCTCAAATGGAAGGTCGTAATTCACTTTTTTATCTCTTGGCTGTGTAAAGAGAATAGAATTTCAAAGCCTTGATTTAGCGACCTGCTTTAAGATTTGAATATCGCTCAAAGCCTACTGTATTTCCATATTCCTCTTACACCTACAAGAAAATTAGTTATAAGGTAATTTCTCCAAATGTTTATCTCGACTAACATTAAGAAGATAGAAGAACAAGGGTTTGTAAGATAGTACAAGGGTAGAGAAAGTCATGTGAGTGCAAGACATCGGATATTTTTCTAAATAAACTGCATGTACGTAATGAGTTCGTTTAAATCACTGAATTTGATAAAAGTGGTGTCATCATAAGCAGCTATCTGCAATATATACTATCAAATTTGGGTGAGTAAAGTTTCGGCAATTAAATTTGTCACCTTTCGGTGCCACCTTCAGGCGCTCTATACAACTAACGACGGTTCAGTTCTCGCACGCCGCCATTATTGGTAAAAAAAAAAAGTAGCTGTTTTTAATAATAAGTGTATCTTTTGCAACGACCATAACGTTCTAGCAAAGCGCGAGCCAACAGGCCGTTGACCTTGAGGGAAACTAAAGTAGAAAACGTACGTGTTTCCAAAACAACGAAGTACTAGTGTGGCATTAGAAACGCGTTGGCATCGAGCCAATACCTCGCTATAATGAAGACAGGAGCAAGAAAAGCTACTGACGTGCATGGTGTCGTCTTCGGGTCACTGAATCCAGGAAGAGGCCCGACTTTTCACCAATCCGCCTAATAGACGCCTTGGACATGCGGCGTGACTCAGCACCATGTTGTTTATACCTTGGCCTGCATCTCAAGCATTCCATTGCATTTCTTTCTGGCAGTACTTCCCAAGCTCTAGTGATCCACTGAGGCTGGACTTGTAGACGCATAGGGGAAGTAAGACATTCGTACGAGGAAAAGTACGTAAAGGTGTGGGAATATTTAATCGCCCCACTCTTGGAACCCACTTGAAGCATAACACATGACGTCGTTAACTAGCCAGGATACGCAGGAAACCACAGCACACTATAAACACACAATGCCTTCAGTGGCGTATCTTTGCAAGGGCATGCAACATGAAATATAGAAATTATTTATAACACACGAATAACTTTAGTCTTTACTGTTCCAAGGAGAGTTGTTTTTCCCGAGCAACATACACGGCCAACATTAAAGGTGCATAAATAAACATTTTCGTCACTTGGTTCTCTAAGTTTATCAACTTGGGACTAGGCCTCCCTTTTCTAACTCTAACTTGTCACAAAATATGAAAATTCAGCGTCAACATTCATTGAAATATACTCAACAAACACTGTTCGCATCTTGAATGCACTGATACGTGGTGCATACATTTCTCCGTATTTCACAGGTTGCTGTAAGGTCGTTATGATGGCAGGCTATGTGACAAAAATCTGCCTAGGTTGACAGAAGAACTACTACCTGGCACAGCCATGAAGCGTATCGGAAAGAATGTGAAACTGCCCAGTTGTTTATGCGAGCTTATCGCACATACACGGCGAGATGGGTATGTACACTCTGTTCAAATGAAATCATACCTACAGGACAGCAACGTCTCATATATCGGCAGGCGCGAGAGATCATCTATTTGTGTTTTATACTCCAAGTTACTGATATTCCGCTCTTCTAATAAACAAGATAAGAAACGATCGCAGCGCCCGACCGCCAAGGCCAATACGCCTCAACACTTTGCCAGGTAATACGATAGTAAACAGTCGCCCGCATTTAGTCAGGTAAACGCTTCATTCGAACAGAACTTATGGTTCGTGAATTATTGATGACTCCTCTACTATTTACATTGGCTATTTTAATAACTGACAATTGTTAGTCATTTCATTATTCATAAACGCCTGCAGTGCATTCATTACACTCGCGAAGAATACGCCACTGGTGAACATGTATAAGAATATTGCGAGGTGTTGATGAATCCTTGCAATACGACACGAAGCGCATCACGTAAGCCTTCGCCAGGGCGAGAATGCCCGAGTGCTCACGAAGGTGCCTTTAAGTTCGCTTTTACTCCTACGCAATGTACGTTTAGGTACAACACTAGCACAGGTTTTTCGGAAGCCCAGTATCTACTGTGTTCACCTTAATTTGTTGAGCTAATTTGTTTAGCGATTTTCGAGGCACGATTTCGGGTAGTTTATTTTGTTAAAAAATAACTATAATGTTTCTTGACCAATACCAAACCGGAAGCTTTAATTTTATTAACGATTGTATGGAACACCTCCCTATGATCTGTAAATTGGAGTGTGGTGTGCTAGAAGAACTACAACAGGGCTGGGCAACTGCTACTCATTGAGCGCTGCCTGCTCACAGACTTGATGACCGCATGTTTAGCAGGTTAAAAAATGAAGGTCACTCAAGGTATCTCACGAGTCGCCCAGGCCTGAGCTAGAAAAAGAATAGAACCCATTTTGCTAAATTAAACATTCAGATATATCCTGCCTGTTTTGACAGGTAAGGATTTTAGTACCCCTTTGCGGTACTATTTCCCCAGCGACTGTCCGTTCTCTCACGCAGTGAAGAGGGTCCGGCATTGCGTTACCATATATTTTAATGACCCTATATTAAAATATTAATTTATTAAATCGGAAGTAAATGTTGACAAATGTAGGGAAGAAAAGACGTTAAGCTTTAAATCGTAAAGTGCAACTATCAAATATGATTATACTGTATGTCTACTATACAGGGTGTAAGGGAAGTCATTACATTCATTCTAATTAATATGTGCTTCATAGAAGCATCACAAACAAAAAACTAGTATGGCATTTTGTTCTTTGATCAGTCGATTTAAAAAAAAATGGTTTTTGCTCCAAATTGGATGCGTAATTCCACAAGAATGTTCGAAGATAGCAGTTTGTTACTTGTAAGATGCGTAGAGTAACTTGCTTCTGACATAGCTTCGGTAGTAATTATGGGGCATCACACAGGTTTCGAAATAATTAATCACTTAAAAGACGTGAAGGAATATTCCAAACGCGTTTTTCAGACGCGAGGTATGTCGACAAAGTTGTGTTGAGGTTGATCAGGGAACTGGCCTGGTTTCCGAATGTAAACAGGTCGACCAATTTCATTTTCAACTATGTTTTGGCAGGTAACGGTTGTGATTGGCCTACGTTCGTACAGTAAACATAGGAGACGCGTGGTAGCAGTAGTGTTTGTTTGTGTACTGAACCAGTGAAAGTGACGCACACACAATCGGTAGTGTCGGCAGCTTTTTTTCGACATCTCCGTAGGAAATGGTCAGAGACAAAAACCTAAGGTACAAAATGTACTCCAAATACCGAGATCTACCATTGGTTTAAATTAATGTAATGACTTCCCTTCCACCCGGTATGAATCCTCTGGATTTTTTCTTCTGAGGAGACGTGAAAAGCACGATCTACAAAACAGGAACTACCGCCCTCGAATCTTTGAGATAGTGCATTTATCTGGCTGCGGAAGAAATACCCAACGTTTTCTTAGAGTACGACTTAATTGGTTAAAAAGGTGTGAGGCTTGCAGGTGCGCAAATGGTGGACATTTTGAACAATACCTGTGAAGTGGGTGAACCACTTGGTTCGTTGCTTATTCTTTTGCTCTCACCTTAAAAATATCATTTGGTACACTTTGTAAGAGCCTACAAATGTACCTCTGTGCTTATAAGTCAGAGAGATGGTTTGGTTTATTAAATTATAGCAGTATCAGCTACGAAACGATATAAGTTTGATGTTGAAGGAAATGATAAACAATATCCTTAGATGGAGAGTTTAAGTTACAATATGCGTTACTGGAGAATTCAGATGTACTTATTTATTATGACGTAGCAGACACGGCATGGAATGTCTTTATGTTTACACTCACAGTAGTGACACGTGTTTATGTACTGACCTAGTGAAAGTGAAACCTGCTGTGTTGCCAGCTTTGTTTTCAATAAAACTAAAATATCTCCTTAGGAAATGGTCAGAGACAAAAACGTAAGATACAAAATGTGTTCCAAATACCGAGATCTATCACTAGTTTAAATTAATGTAATGACTTCCCTTCCACCCTGTACATATGTAGTTGGAGGATTAAATACCTTTTGTCCAAGTCCGAGGCAAAATGTTAAAATGTAAAACGCACGGCGCGCAGGAATTTCAACCACTTACATAAGATAGCAATAGTGGTAAGTGAATAAAAGCAAACTATCGTTGTAAAAGTATATTTATCATGAACAGATCTTCATCAATTGTCTAAGAGTAGGGTACCTGCAAGCGCTCACCTAAGTTAACTTTAGTTAATTTCAGAAAATTCAGGAGTAACAGTAGAAGACCGAATCGATAACATTCCACACACTGACTGTTCCAACATTTTATTCCACTGATTTGCATTGCTAATTTGAGTAGCATTCACATCCTGTGCAGGACAACAAAGGTCATTTGGACTTGCTTTCGGCATTTTCACTTCTTTTTAACGGAATTATTAAGGCTACGCATGTCATCAAAGGACAGTGGCATTCTTGCTCCTGCAGCTTTAGCGGGTGGAATAAATTATTCCTAAGAAGGGTGCAGATAATTACTTCAGTAAACATATTAGACATGGTAATGTACCCGGGGCGTATTAAGTATCCTAAAAGGCTACATCCGAGGAATAGTCCCTTAACAGTTTTACCATTAGTTTAATGAACATTAAAATGTGAAAGCTACTGCCCAACGTTGCTTCTAGTATTACATCCTTACTGGCAGAAAATACAATCCATGTGTTCTCACATTTTTATCGTGTTGCTTCAGGCATGAGAGTTAACATCTAAATATTCTAGGTGCCATTCATTGAAGAATTCTATAATAACTTGATCAGAAAATTTGTTTTTATCTTAGGCTCTACAAGTCAGATAAATTTATCTGGAAAAAACCAAGCTGAATCACACTACTGCAGGATTAAAACAAAATACATAATAATTATGATCACGACCTAAAAATATTCCAGCATGAAAACAGCAAATGAAAGCTCCAAGCAGGCCTCTGCAGTTCGATCGCTTTCACTGGGAAAATGTTGAAGAAGACCATTGATCCAGTTTGAATGTTGTTAAAACATTAACATCGATGCGTTTTGGCGTCACTGAACGCTCAGGACAAATTCTAGGGAGATTCTTAACGATATATAGTGATCATTGGTTCAAATTCAAATTCAACGTTTCCTTCTAAGTAAAGCAGAAAAATTGCTCATCTGCAATTTGTGTGGTGTTACTTAAATTTGCTTTTCGATGTCAAATTGTGTTTTATGCACTTCTCAAATGAAAATCATGAAATTATTAATTAAATGGTTTCCAACTGCGCTTAAGTTGCAATAAGTAATGAACATGACGGATAGCGAGTAAATACTGTGACCACTGCATGTGTGTATGAATGGGAAAAGAGCATATTCCATGGCGAATTCTCGTTGATTAGGTACATTGTTTAGGGAACCTGCCCAACTACTGAGTGAGATGGCTCCGCGGTGACTTGCGAAGCTCGCATTCGGGAGGTTTCGGGTTCCAGGCTCGATTCCTATCGGGCTAGACATTCAGAAGGGCTTTTTCGTGGTTTATCAGGGTCGGAAGGCGAATGCTGGGTTGGTTCCCTTTCAACCATAATATGCCTGTCCATAACTTCGTTACGTTTGTTTCACATCATCTAGGACTGTACGACCAGGAAACGGCGGTAGATATGTTTCGGCAGGACGGTGGAATTTGAGCTCAGGTAAGATTTTCTCCTGGCGCTTGGCAGAATTGTTGGGGGTCTCTTTCCTTCCCGGGAGTGACTCGTCTATTCAAGAGGCTCCCAAATTGCGGATAGCAAGCCACCGTCAGGATTGGTGTCATATTGGCATCGTTAAAGACCCCATCCTTTCTAGGACACATCGTCTCTACATCCGATTGCCCTTCGGGTCGCCCCTTCCACCTAAGGGTCACGTTGGAAGCACTGAGAGCCTAAGTGCAGTGCTGTACTCCAATTTCTGGAACTCCTACTACCCTGTCACATTCATTTCTTTGGACTCCAAGTGAAAAGAAATATAATTAAAATGGTTAAGATAATTTACGATTTTGATAAATAAATGTTGTTAACATGGTTACAAGGTCAGCAATCGAAACATCTCCCTTATTGATGAGTTCCTTGAAAAGTGTTTCATTATTAGGGTAATTTCTGGCTGGTGTTTTCATCTACACAACTCGATAGGATGGATATTTAGGAAGTTATATAAAATGTTTCCTCACTAGGTCAGTGCATGTACAGAATTTGATACCTCTAGGTACAGTGTTTTCGTGTTTGGCATTAGTCCAAGAATTTTAATTTATTTAGTTTTATATTCTTTCTGAAAATTGCATTGATTTTTCAACCTTTATTCGTGTATGGTGATTACAAAATTATTTTGCATGCATTTAATACAGCAAAGTTTTGGTCAAACACTTAAATTGCACTGAAAATGGGTTGTTATCTGACACGGGGGAGGAATGCTGAATGCCAGTAATTATCAAGGTTTTTAATGAACTTCGTAAGAAGACCTCAGTTTTCAAGACTTCAAAATTGTATTTCTCCATCAGTTGAATCAATGTCAATGACGGAGTCCGGCCTTAGCTCCAGACCTTGTATCCCTCCGCGATAACCTGGTAGCTGCAACTAACCCTAACAAGCGTCAGGTGGACTCATGCCTCATGACTATGATGCAACAGACCGATATTTACTCGGGAGTTTTAGGAATAGTGCTGTTATTGCGTTACATTCAAGTAGTTTTTATCATACATTTTGAAAACTCGCAGATAATCGCCAACATTTAAGGTACTATATTGTGCGTTGTACTTTGGTTTCGCGTGTATCGCGGGTTAGCTGTTAACGCTTGTGTTTACATCCAGTTGCGACTTAAGAGTGGAGCGATTATACTTCATTAGACTTCAATAGAAGAGATAGAGAGAGATGGGAATGGTTGGGGAGAGGAAAGAAACGGAGCAGACAAGAAGAGAAACAGGAATGAAGCGAGAGAATGGTAGAAACTAAGAAAGAGAAGGATCTCCACAATTAAAGTAATAATGCGAGCGGAGCTGCGGGTTCTGTTAATACTAAGTCAAAAGCTTCAAATTTTGCGATAGATATTTGGTGCAAGGATAAACCCGATATACGGCAATAAATGGAGCATTTGTTGAATGTTAGAACTTCAAACTTCATAGTATTATCGCAGTGAATGTTACACCTTAAGTGACAACAGTAACACCAATAGTTAAAAAGTCTACTTTGTGGTAATGTCAACTTTGTTGACCTGTAAATTTCCGCTGTAGACTTGTTTTTCGCAACGACCTTTTGAACATAAGATTGCAGCACGGCTTCTATACGGCACTAAATCTTTAGCGCTGTAATTTCCTCCGTCAATAATGACGCCACAGCGAAGATTTGTAACTAAGGTCTGTTCAATAAAACTTTGCCCCGTATCTCTTAACCGTCACCTCTCATTGGCTACTGTCGCGGAATAATTTGTTGTGCGACGCAAAATAGATCCTTATTTGACAAGATCAGTTTTCTTAATATATTCCAGGAGAATTGTCCGATTTACATTATAATAACCATATGAATGAAATTCATTAGTAGCGGAATTAATGCATATGGAGTTTATACAAATTATCAACAAATGACCGCCCCCGTTGCGCAGTGGTAGCGCGCCTACCACAGGCGTGGGGGATCCGCAGTACCGCCGGGTAGTATATACTTCCCAGTAGTGTGGTGAGGTCTGGTCCGGGGTGCACTAAGCCTCGTGATGCCAATTGGGTAGCTATTCTGATGGAAAAGTGGCGTCCCTAAAATGTCGTTTCTCGTTTAAGCATGTCGTGCTTAAGTGTCAACGAATTCCCCTGTTGATTTCGCTCAACTTTACTGATACAGAATATTTTTAATAGGATTTTGAAAATTATGGTACGTTTGGGTTCAAGAATCTGTAAAAACTGATAAGCTACCGCACATTTTTAAATACTATCACTGCTGTTTTCGACTCTTCTAATTTTTTTTTTTTTTTTAACTTTACCTGATTACCCTCCCCGTACGGAGGACTTACACCTCTTAGGGCTCACAACCCTGTGCCTAGGGTCAGGTGCCTGTTGGGGAGCAGACGAACCTATGGACTGGACAGAGTGAAGACCTGGAAGCGGGTGGTCAGCCTAGCTCCAAGTATGACAACGAGGAAGAGGATGATATGAAATTCAGGCGAAATGGTTGATTGGAAAGGTGATGATGGAGCAGTTGGAACAATGAGTGGCGGGAGAAACCGGAGAAAACCCGCCCTGAAGCTGTTTCGTCCACCACGAATACCGCATGCGGGTCACTGGGATCGAACCCAGGGGTCTAACCGTTCTGCTACGGTGCCGCCTCTACGTTGTGTGTTTAACGTCAGCGTTTACTACTACGGCAGCGTAGGCGATAACACTGATGATACATGGAATGAAGATGGCGCACCGGTGGAATGAGATGGCGGGGGAAACCGGAGAACCTGGAGAAAACCTGCCCCAGCGCCGCTTCATCCACCACAAATCCCACATATAGGACCTAAAAAATCACAGGTTACCTCATAATTAAAAAAAAAAAAAAAAAAAAAATGACGTAGTTACTCCACATTTTCAAAAACCATGCGTATCTCTATTGTTATCGACCATAGACAAAACGACATTACTTGATCAATCGGAGCCCTCGACCTATTCAGCTTAGCGAACGTGATGCAACTTCCAACAGATACCCTTACTCTATTTCGACCCTTATATACAGATTTGCACCTATTTGTACAAAACGCTGACATTTATGCTTCAAGAACAATTGAAAACTGTAGTCTGCTAATAAATTTCTGTGTCTGCGGAATGCATCCATGCGTGCAATTTGACAGGTTATAAAGCTCATATTATATCATCGTAAAAGACGAGAATTGCAGCTTCTTAGGCTCTAAAAAGTGTAAGCTTTGAGGTAATTTTATTGTTCCCTTTACTTGGTAACTAGAATTCAATTTAAGGGTGAGAGGGCCGCAAGAGCGAGCGCTAAAGCCGACTAGACCCACCCTACTGCATTGCGGTGGTATAGCTGAATAAATCCTGCCAGCAACGCAAAGCACATAGTTCACCCTTCCAACGTTGGACACTTTCCAGACATTTCTCACCTGCTTTATCTACATCATATTCCACTACCATCGTGCCTTCCAATCGCATGGCTCTTGAGGAAAGAGATGCTCGGAAAAAATGGTATTTTATGCAAAATCACTTTCATAATTTCTGGGCTTTAATGCAATATCTGGGAAGATTATTCTCATAGTTTAAAATCATAAACCCCTGCACAACTAATTTTCGAACACGACTTTTTTGCACACTCTGCATTTTAATGCAATATGCACAACTGTGCAATAAAGTACCTCTTAACGTTTTCCTTTCAAACACAGAACCATTTTGGCACTGTTTATATAAAAAATATCTGATGTATGCACTCACATGACCTTCTCTACTCATTCATGTGCAAATTATACTTAAAAACTAATCTATTTACTTCATGTCAATCGGGGTAAACGTTTATGCAAATTGTTTGATAACATATTTTCTCGTAGGTAAAATGGGAAAAGCGGAATACAGCAGGCTTAAGCGATACCCAAATTTTAAGAGATGGTCGCTATGTGAAGGCTTTGATCAGGGTATAAAAAGCGGATGACTTCCTATTTGAGAAAAGTACAAGCATTTGAAAATTCAAACCAATAACAAGTATCTAGTGTTTGGTTATCTAAAAAAAAAAAAAAAAGTGGTTCTATAATTTTTGTACAGTTCTTACGGTTTACCAGTTAAGTAAAAGTCACCCAAAATTAAGAGGAAAGTCATAAAAAGTTCAAGATATTATTTGTCATGAAAATAAAAAACATGTATTTCAATAAAAATCGTTTGTTATTCTTTGAGGAAATGACCTTTTACAAACAATTTCACATGTAAAGGGTAGTTTATGGTGGGGGTATTTTCCTGAAGATTTTCGTGTCGCATCATAGGAAGAGTTGAACTTAGATACCAAATTTGGCATTCAACTGACTTTTCATCTCAGTTACGCTGTTCAGACACACTGTCCTTTTTCTAAAAATAGTTTTTATTCAGGGAACCTCAAAACGTGTATTTCCTGTGAAACCTCGGTGTCGAATTTCCGAATTTCTCTACCTACTATGTATCTGGTAGGGGAAATAAAAACTCCTTATTTGGATTCAGAAGTCATCAAAACATGTATTTCCGTTGAAGTCTCGACATTACGCCTTCTCTGCGTACTAAGTACCCCCGTGGACAAAAAAGTGTGTCATGTCTGGAATGCATACATGAATACACACACGCACACGCACGCACACACACACACACACTCACACACACACACACACTCACACACACACACACACACACACACACACACACACACACACGGCGGATAGACAAGACAGACATACCTACTGGCTGAAAACTGCAAGTTATTTGGTACTCCTGGAGTTCTTTGCCGTTAAAGTAGCCTAGCGTTCCAGAAATGACGGTGTATATGGTAGAGAAATAAATAAGAGGCACAAGATTTGGACAGTAGAGCACAGATCTTATCAGCCGTAATCCCGGCCGTTACGGTTACTATTACCTGTGAAGACTGTAACAGTGAATACTTTCCAGTTCTGTATGTATTACAAACGCTCAAGTCAGATGGGTTGGGAACTAGCAAAGCCCTCGTTATGAAATACATACGAGATCTATTGTGAGGAAATGACGTTGTTGTCGTCACCAGGAACGGAAGCTGAGGCGTTCTGGCGCAATATCAGTGCCTTCAGGACTTCCGCTGCAATGTCGGTCGTAGACCTGGAACTTCCCAGGAGTGTGTTATGGTGTGATGCATATGCAGTGTTATATAACATTTCGTTCATAGATATTTATTCCACTTGTGTAAAGACCACGATTTTTGGCATACTTTCATTGTTAACCATTGATTACAGTTTTCAGATACTCGTACTTTTACGAAATAAGGTGTTCAATTACTTGTCATCGGATTTGTATGCACTAAAATGTCTCAAACATGCATACATTAATGCTGTCAAAATATTTTTAAAATAAGCTCAATAATTTTGAAAATATGCACCAGAATTGTTTGCTCTAAGATTATACATTTTGGAATGTACAATGTACATTCTTACGTAGGCATAATTCCAGTCGTAATTGATTTGCTGTACACATTGATCATTCTCTCCAAAGGAGAAAGAGTTTTCCACAGTTACACATGTTATTGGGCAAAATTTGAAAGCACTTACCAACTCTGGGGAAAACAATTTTTAAGAAAGCGGTACGATCTTGCCTTGAAGATATTTAGACACACGCAGAAACACTTAATGTAGAATTTCTCCCTGCAATACTGCACAACTTACCGCTGAATTTCTCTGCATACTCTAAAGGAGCACTGCCAACCTTGCTCTTAAACTCATTGACAACTGATTAAGATTCTTTAACCATAAACAAAATGTTCTATATACAAACTACTGCCTTCAGCTACAACTTTGAAATGCGCCTCGATTAAAGCCAGGTTCTTCCCTAAATAATGTCTCCAATCTATATCTTGCCACTAAGGTGTCCAAATATTATGTTTAAGATTAACATTAAGAAATACATATATTATACGCTCAATGCACGGAGTGGAGTGGAGTGTGGAGTTTAAGGGCCCGTCGACAACTGGGTCATTTGGGCCCTAAATGCATGGAAAGCTGATAAAATATGCAAGTATATGCACTATAAAACACAGCATAGAATCTCACATATCCAGCGGAATATGGGATTTCGATATCCTTACAATAATTGTGAAATATCAATCGCAGAATAAAAAAAAACTATCTCAATTTGTTCAAAATTTCTACGTAACCTCTTCAAAATGACCAATCTGAACGAAAAACATCATTACAAAAGGCATGGTACGGCTTTTGTTCTGGCCTGCATAGTTAACATACCTTAATACAAGTTTTTTTCCTATAAAAATATTATAGGAATTCACAAGTCGTATAACGCAGGATCCGACTTCTTACTACCACGGCATGCTTTTGTTCCATCACACATGTACACATGAAAGCTTTGTTCAGATGGTGAGCACCGAGATTATAACGGCTTAGCTGTATATTACTCTATGTCAAATTTGACACAACCAAAACATGTTGAAGATCTGCAGATACCACAGATAATTCAGAGCAGCGAGAAATGTGCATCTTAGGCATCTAACGTCTAAGGCTTTCCTGTACTGGGAAAGATGAACGGCCTGTTGTCGTTTTGATGTATGCATTTGGTTTACAGTTATGGATGAAAAGTTTCAAGCTTGAAATTACAACTGCTCTGTAGGTATTTGTCATTAACACGTCTTTACAACCGATCTACACTGAGATCGCCACTAAAATAAAGTATGTTGGTTTTGGCTCGACCATAATGGCTTTCTTCATGAGAAAACGAGTTAATATGTATGCTGTTTGACTAACTCCCAATCTGCACCAATGCATTTTGTGTGATGTGTTCCCCTTTCCCTAGCCTGACATATGTTTTGTACGGTGTGTAATCGTCTCTGCGATACTGCAAGGGTATATTGGAAAGTTGTTCACATACTCGTAAAGAACCACATTCAATATAAGGTACACAATGGAAAATGAGGCATTGTCCACTGTTGGCATTGGTATGGTAGGTGCGCTTTATTGGTGTACCGGAAGTCGTAGAAGTTAAGTACTATGCAAGTCGTGAGTTTCCTTTTACATGAATTATGACGAAAGTTTTGTATTAAGTAAGATAGTTTTAAACTGTATATGCATTTGCAGATTGCCAGCAAAAATAGAAAATGGATCGTTAATTGAGCGCAAACCTAGTCGTAATTAAGGAAATATGTTGAATCAACTTAACTATCTTAACAAAGCAAATGAAAGTAATAGGGGATTTTCTTCTGCTGGGAGACCTGGTCCGTTACGTTAGGTCATTGGGGGGCCAAGTGAGGGGCCACTTAATTGAGAAGTACTGCCTGACCACCAGAAGAAGGCGAGATGGTAATGAGGTATGAAAGGAGGCTTGAACTGTAAATCTGCTCACGTATACTACGAAATGAATGTAAGCGTTAATGTAAATCACCCATGCTGCCACATCTAATGCCTGTATGTAAATGTTGTGAAAGGCATTACGCATTTATCTGACAACACGTGTATGGTATATGATATTAGCCTGCATAATAGTTGACAGTAGAAAAAGTTTACAAAGCACATTCCTCCAGCTCGCCTTCTTCTGGTGATCAGGTTGTAGCAGGCCCTTGTTGCGAAGACCGCATATACCGGTCAGGAGCAGCCAGGGTGCCGACCGCGTCCTACCCTCCAAGATTGCACCTCGCTCATGACGCCTATGCTGGGCAGAGATGGGAGATGCAGCGGCCCAGTGGTAGGCCTTGGCCCGGAAAGGATTGTTGCGCCGCGGGTTAGGTTAATGAAAGTAGTACCAATATTTTCATAAAACACATAAAGAAAGAATATTACATTCACTTTTGCTTGAGGTAGTGGCAAGACTGGCACACATTTGTTCTTAAGTTTCTAAGTACTGAATCACGTCTTTTCTATTGTTTTAGTAACTTAGCGACTCCACCAATCTTTCTACAGCCAGTAGTACGTTCGGACTCGTTATTTTCCATCCCAAAAGTCTGTTACTTTTGGAGGAATAACAAATAACAATCCGTGATTTTTGACATCAAACATTGGTACCACTTTTCACAAAAGTAAGTGGCCAACTTAAGTGAGACCTGCGCAAAGGGTTACCTAATTGTTAGGCATTCTTGCATAGATGACATGAGAATGAAAGTTGCCACTACTTCCCTTGCTTTGCAGAATGCATGCATGGGCTGTATCAAATTACAGCTATATGGGTTAAAGAGCAGAATTCACCATAAACATCTTCTAGAACATTGAACGTGTTATAAAGAACGACGGTAGGTAAACTGAATTCTTTAAATCTCCAATTGAGTTTACAAAGCTAATCCTGTAACCTCACGTCAGCCAGCTAGTCTTGGTTGATTTAATTTCAGTCCTCTGACCGACAGGCAACGAAGGACCTATAGATTTATTTATTTCCCTATGCGTCTACCCAGTAAACTTGACATTCTGAAAGATACGGCCGTAAATTTCAACTTCGCGCCGGCACTAGCGTCTTCACAAATCATTTTATGTCTCCGAGTTTCGGGGCGAGAGGTCTAAATAAGATTTATTCAGCGCATACCTAGATTGAAGTCTTATTTCCCGAAGGTGTATTTTCAACTCTGCAGCTTGGATCAACTGTCTATACATAACATTTACAGAAACAACTGCTTGGTTTATGAAGCTATATGTCTCGCTTATGAAAGCATGGAGATGAATTTTCACAAACTTATTCTGTGTCTGTGTGTTCGTAGCGTAAACTGAAAAACGATAAGTCGGAAAATAAATAAATAAATAACATGTGAATGTAGTTCAGGATAGAACAATGTTAAAAATTGTGCCTGTCAACTTTAAATGGTATCTGGCACAAGTGAGAAATTCGGAATTTACCCCACTTCATTTTTACCACTAAGTTATTCACAGAAAACAAACAGACGCGCGTGTAAAAATTTCTAAACAGCGCATCTCAAAACGTGTACTGCTATTTAAATATCTGGTTGTAAAATACAATACTTTCTCTACCTAACACAGATACGCAGTAGGGAAAAAACGCCGTTGCAATTACACAATTCCTGAGAATCTTCATTATTTAGGAGCTTTAATATGCAGTTAAATAAAACATGTATTAGCCATATTGTTATATTCTCACACTGCATTCAAAATTTACTGAAAGAACTATTTAATGGTTTACATTATATGTACTGCGTCAAATGCAAGCACTAAGGGGGTTCAAAATTCGCGACTCCGCGGAGGATTATAATTTTGTGCTTTGTTTACATTGCAACCTAAAGTAAGAGCGGGGAAGGTATAGCATAATGAAAAGCCCAAGTGTTCCGCTCCAGATGACCATGTTAGGTTTCAGTGACCCGAGGTACCACACAGGGTATCGAGCATGACGAGGACCTCCAGATGACCCAGGTGACGGTTCAGGTATTCCTGACCATGTCCCTGTTATGTTTTAGTGACCCGAGATAGTATACGCGGTATCGAGCATAACGAGGACCCCCAGGTAACCCAGGTGATGTGTAACTCGCTAAAATGTATAAGATTTAAAGTTATGTAGTTAACATCTATATGTTACAAATAACTTAAATGCATGCCTCCTGAATATTTAAACATTTTAAACAACTTTTGCGAATCAGGAAATATGAGTGTCACTGATGATCATCACGCAGAAAAAAAGAGAGAAACAAATAAAGTATTTTCCAATATATTTCCTCTCCAATGCTGTAGGTACACCTTAAGACTTTGCCAATATAAATACTTTCGTATCACATTTCACTATGTTCACGAATTATAGTAGTGGTAACTGCAAATACAGTTAAATTAAAAATCCCTATGGAATTTTGCGGCATTAGTTACGTTTTGGACAAGTATTATGGACGCTGCCGTCTGCTGTCATTTCTCCTCAAGTCCGACCACCCTTCGTATTCTCTCACCTCAGCTCTCCCTCCAGAGGGACGCTCCGTCACGGGTAATCACAGTGCTAAGCCCCCTCTCCGAATCTTGTCTATCCTATCAAGGACTGGTATGTTTGTATTCGCGTTGTAGTGTAATCTTGACAGAGGAGGTCCAGTAGAAATGCCGTATTTGCTATGAGTACGTTTTTAGTCACTGTTGCAAATAGTTAAGTCCCCTGTCAGCAAATTCGGCAGTGCCCTGAGGTATAGACTTCCGGTGGTGGATGTATTAGAAAGCTAACACCTGCAAGAAATCTGTGATGCAAGTTGCATGCTCCAACAGATTGCACATATCAAGTTCTGTCATGTTGTGTGATCCGGTCAGGAGAAATCGTCGCCAAACTGGTTTGCTAAAACCCAAATGGAAATGTGTGGCTAATAACGAAAATATCAATGCATGGCAATTTGGTCCCGTAATAACGAAATTATTTGGATGACGGATGTTTCTTCCGAATAATTGAACGATTCTGGGCAAGTGAGAGAGAAAACGTGTATTTGCCTGTATGTGGCTATAACCTTAACTATTAACGTAGTTTAATTTCAGTTTGGCTAACCAGTTTGGCTCGTTATGAAAACTAACAAATTTAAGAGTTGAAAGAAAAAGGAAAACGGAATAGATGACTCAATCATCAATATCTTCAATAGATGACTCATTGCAATGATAATGATCAGAACAAAAGTGCTATCTTACTAAACCCCGGCGCGAAAGCCCACAAGGGGGCCAAGGCCTACCGCCCAGCCGCTGCGTCCCCCACCTCTGCCCACTACAGGCTTCATTGGTGAGGTGCAGTATTGGAGGGTGGGACGTGGTCAGCGCCCCGAGCCCTCCCGACCGGTTATGCGGTCTTCTAGACCTGGGGCCGCTACTTCTCTATCAAGTAACTCCTCAATTGGTCCCCCCGGGACCTAACGAGGCTGAGTGCACCCCGTGCCAGACCTCCCAGAGGGGATAAAATCCCCATGCTGGTACCGGGGATCGAACCCGGGTCCTCCACGCCAGAGGCAAGCGCGCTACCAACTGCGCTACGGAGGCGGTCAAAAGTGCTATCTTGCCAACGTTAAATTTGCTAATTACATGACTCATATAAAACGAAAATGTTACATGATGTAAATGCATGGCCTTTTTAGTTCACTGGTTTACTCTTACGCAATACTACTTACGACACTAAAAATGTGATCTCTTTAAAACACAATTTATTTCAAATAACTCTGTTGTGGCATTAGGCATTTTGAGATATCTGTTGATATTCGCTTGAATGTTTCAATACTTACGTCACTTCACGCTGTTTGTCGTGATAATATGGAAAGAGTATAGGATATTCGGCTGGCCTTAGTAGCCCCCTTTTTAACATTCGGCTTTCGGCTCAATTTCCTGTATGTCCCCTGATTTAAAAGGTAACCCCAAGCATAAAGGCCTTTGCGGGTCAAGGCTTACCGCCCGGCCGCTGCGTCCTCCACCTATGCCCACTACAGGTGTCACGAGTGGGTTGCAGTTCTGTGGGTGGGACGTAGTCAGCGCCCCGAGCCCTCCGGCCGGTGATGCGGCCTACGCGACCTGGGGTACCTACTTCTTAAACAAGTAGCCCCTCAATTTGGCCCTCAGGGACATAACGAGACTGAGTGCATCTTGTGCCAACCTCCCAGCGCTGGGAAAAATCCCCATGCCGATACCGAGAATCGAACCCGTATCCTCCACACCAGAGGAGGAGGCCACTTACAAGGTAATGAGTAAAAGTTTGCAGTTCTACAAATATTTATTCGGGTAACATGAAGTAGATGCAACAATAAAGTTTTGTATGTAGAGTTTGTAAAGAAAACGAAATGGGCAATCAAAAATGTCACTTTCAACAAATCACTGCGTTGGACAGGAAATTTAATATTTGGAAGATTTAAACGACGAAAGCGTTACACGTTAACAAAATTATTTATACTTAACATTGGTAAAACTACAAGGGGATACTGGAATCAAGTATCCTATGGCTAATAACTTGTTGGCCGGTGCACCAATTCGAGCTGTCACTCCGGTTCCTTGCTTTCTCCAGCAAAGGCGCCAGCCAACTTGTGCCGGACAAGAGTTTTGTTTCTACATCTTACATGGAGCCAGTAATCCTATACTGGTTGTGAGGAAAACCAAAGAGTATCAATACAGATTCGTCTGCTGCACGGCTTCATTGATTTTCTGCAAGCAAAGCGACCAATAAGTGCTTCTGTAACTGTGCTGTATAACTCGCATCATCAAACTGCACCCGAAGTTTTATGGCTTTTTCTTACTTTGGGTAGATAACTGTCCTTAAACCCTAAGCTTCATCCACACAAGAATTACTGACACGTTTAATATGAGATTCCATAAATAATATACATTACGTCTCATTTAGGGAACACAAGTTTATCAATTTACAAAAGTTCAGAAGGCTATATAGTTAAAACACCATACTATTTTTCAAACCACTATTAAATTTGAGTTTTTTGCCCGAAGTAAATTTAACTTTACTGCATAATACCTACAAAAAACCTTAAAACATACATTTTCATATGAGCTGCTTAAAAATATTATCCCAGAACAGTAACTAAAATAATGATAGTAGGAATAACAACAACAACAACAATAATAATAATAATAATAATAATAATAATAATAATAATAATAATAATAATAATAATAATAATAATAATAATAATAATAATAATAATAATAATAATAATAATAATAATAATAATAATAATAATAATAATAATAATAATAATAATAATAATAATAATAATAATAATAATAATAATAATAATAATAATAATAATAATAATAATAATAATAATAATAATAATAATAATAATAATAATAATAATAATAATAATAATAATAATAATAATAATAATAATAATAATAATAATAATAATAATAATAATAATAATAATAATAATAATAATAATAATAATAATAATAATAATGTGACTTTTGTTGTGGGTGTGAAGTAAAGTAGACAGATGTAGTCGAGATAAAGAAACACTTTTATTTCCGTAAACAGTAACTTTGTACACTCGTTGCAACAGCAAGAAAGTC
Organism: Tenodera sinensis; assembly: GCA_030765045.1. Taxonomy (NCBI): domain Eukaryota; kingdom Metazoa; phylum Arthropoda; class Insecta; order Mantodea; family Mantidae; genus Tenodera; species Tenodera sinensis. The sequence continues at coordinate 71,065,925 of CM060962.1, read as the reverse complement.
TTTTTCGGCACGACTCCGAACTCGTAACACAAAGAACTAACTCTTCTCCGTCGGCACAACGCTTGACATCGTCTGTCCGTCTCCGTCGGCACGACTACTCAACCTTCACATACGTCTGACTCCTCTTCTCACACTTTTCCGCTATTTATATCTCCCAGGCACTATTCTGGAAGCTTCAGGAACGTTCACTTATTGCGCTGGAGTACAAAGTAGAAGATTCCAGTAGCCTCTATCCTTTTCTCTCTTTCGGCAAGCGCCCCAACAATGCGGCCATTCTCTGTCTCTTTCCTTCGGCTCCTTTGCGGTAGTGCCGACAATAATGCGATGGGTGACAATTGCGGCTGTCGGCAATTAGATGCGGCGGGCGCGGTGACATAATAATAATAATAATAATAATAATAATAATAATAATAATAATAATAATAATAATAATAATAATAATAATAATAATAATAATAATAATAATAATAATAATAATAATAATAATAATAATAATAATAATAATAATAATAATAATAATAATAATAATAATAATAATAATAATAATAATAATAATAATAATAATAATAATAATAATAATAATAATAATAATAATAATAATAATAATAATAATAATAATAATAATAATAACAATAATAATGATGATGATGATGATGATGGAATTAAGTACTTAAATAAGTTACGCGGATTTGTTTCCGAGGTTATTATTATTATTATTATTATTATTATTATTATTATTATTATTATTATTATTATTATTATTATTATTATTATTATTATTATTATTATTATTATTATTATTATTGTTGTTGTTGTTGTTGTTGTTGTTGTTATTGTTGTTGGAAATAGAGTTAACACTGAAGGTATTGCTATGTTACCCTTGTGTATGCTAGAATCTATGAGCGATTTGTTTTATCGGTAATTTCAAACTTTAACCTTTCTTAAAAAAAAACCTAAACTAAACCCCTAGCGGTACAGCCCAGGAAGGGCCTTGGTTTGCCGCCCAGCCGCTGCGTCCCCCACCTCTGCCCACTGCAGGCGTCATTGGTGGGTTGCAGTACTGGAGGGTGGGACGTGGTCAGTGTCCCGAGCCCTCCCGGCCAGTTATGCGGCCTTCGCGACCTGGGGGCCTCTACTTCTATTCCTTTCTTGTTTGTGATAAAATGGCGATTGCCCGATTTTGCATGCACTGAGTCTAATGTAAGTAAAACCATATAGCACTTTTTAAAAATTAAACCACGATATGCCAGAAAAACGATAAACCTTACCGCTTATGAACTATTTCGATTTTATAAATATCTTGGGGTTAAAATATTTCATGAAAACTGATCTAACTGGTAATAAAAGGAAACTGCATCTGATAGTCTTAGATGATCTTTCCTAAATTTTTAATGTAAATTAGAGATTCGTCGGTCATATATCATGCTGTGTGGAGCATTTTAAGTGTTAAAACAAGTTGAGAGAAATGTTTTGAGGAAAACAATAGTTCTATGTTCAGGAGTATATAAACAACAGTAAAAGCTACAAATATTGCCTATATTAGTAAATTAAAGCGCCAAACAAAAGTGGGTTGTAAATGCACTATATAGTGTATTATTAAATGCTCAATATTAACAATAGGTTAAAGCTTTAAATATGTTGGACTTACTAGAGAAACAACTGACCATTGTGTCAGCTCGTGCGTTAAGGTGTATTACCAAAGCATTGGCTAAATCGTGGCTGTTCATCATGGTAAACCAGAATATAGAATTACTACGTTCATTCACTGTCAATCAAAATATTAGCTCAATATAGTAATTTAACATAGTAAACTTTAGGTTACTTAACTGCTGGTACCTAGCGCAGTTAACTCTAGCCAACTGATCATGATTACTGGTCGTTCTGAACCACAGGCATCTACCGTAGTTGACCTTTGGTTAGGTAATCATGGTTATTTATCGTGGACAATTAATGGCGGTTATTTAACTAGTTCAATTTAGGTTAGTGTAACAATATTATTAATCATAGTTAACTTGAGGAAACAAGGAAAAGGAAGAAAAAAAAAAAAAAAAAAAAAAACCACTAGATCTGCTTCTCTGAAGTTTTTGCTGCCACACGCTCATCACAGAGTTCTACAAATATCTTCCAGAGTCCAACGATACCCCGGATGGCACCAAAATGTGTGTGTGTGTGTGTGTGTGTGTGTGTGTGTGTGTGTGTGTGTGTGTGTGTGTGTGTGTGTGTGCGCGCGCGCGCGCGTGCGTGCGTGCGGTTATGATTTGAACCAGACTTACTATAAAGCCACCGCGTTCGGAGCCAAACTTCTTCGATACTCCGAGGGAGTGGTACGGCATAAATTGTGTGCCTTTGGATTTAATGGAAAGGCCTGCAATTGCATGTCACATAAAAGGCAAATTGATGACATCATTATTAAGCCCAGGACATGCGCTGCTTTGTACTTAGCGCAATATATTACCAGTTAGAGAAGAGTTTGAAAGCCTTTTATGGCACGCCGTAAAAACGGCATTACTTTAGGGATCTGCCCAAGTTGTGACGAGCCTTCCTAATTAATGATTATGTCATACTGTCGTGCCCTTTGCACCACTCCTGTATCGCTGAATGACTCATTTATTTTTAAGGCGTGTTTACAAGTGCATTACAGAAATATAGGTGACCATCTAATTCATAATAATATATACAAAGCTCTAAATTTCTGTCGGCACTTGGGTTGGCTTGTGCACCAAATATGTTCTGGTTCCAGCCAGAGGGTAATGACTAGCAGGGAGGCAGCATTTGCTTGAATGTCACGAGATTTACATTGACGCAGTGCAAAAATTTCTTGCCATAGCCGCTTCAGTTTTAGTTCTCCATATCCCAAAAATTAACATTCACACACCGAAACATGTGGAGCCTGTCTGCCTCATTGCGAAGAGCCAGAGTTCAAATGTCATTCGATATGGGTTACCTAGAAAAGTATGTTTTAACGAGATCCACCTATTTCATGTAAGGTTTTTCCTATCTCTTATGGTTCACCAGGTATGCAAAAGTCATTGGAATGAAGAGGACTTCTGAGGACACTCCCAGAAAATTCAAAATATATTTGACATGAAAACATCTTAAATATGTGGTAGTTTAACCAAAATTGTTAAAGCCAATTTTGAGAAAACCAAAATTTCGAAAAATGTTCCATGTAAAGGATAGTCAGGGGTGGGGGGTTTCTGGAAAATCTTCCTGTCACATCCTTGGAAGGTGCTGAACTTAAATAAATGCTTAAATGCCGAAGTGAAATGAGGTGAGGTGAAAGATCGCAAGTATTTGGTAACAATGTTTTTCAGAATCAGAAGATGCTTGATAAGAGATGCAATAAAAGTAACTTTGAATGAGAAAAGATTCTTGCATATGCGGAGACAAAGACGAAAGTCGAAAAGAGGAAGGGATGGAGAGCGAAGGAAGTTGCAGAACCTGCGTTTGGATAGAAAAATAATCATCATTGAGTTTAACCATTCAAAATTAGCGTAATTCACGTCTCTGTTACCTTAAGAGCTCTACAGAATATGAATGTAAACGGTTCTTTCACGCAGTTGGCTCTGGCTAGATACTGAGGCTGAGATATACCACGTCACATTACGCATAGGTAGTGCAGTATAAATCACTTTTTATGGTATTTCATGTGCGAACAGGTAGATAAAAGACGACCATGTGCTCTTATTGCCCTTAAGTAGTGCAGTCTCCTATAACACTAGGAGCGCGGTTATAGCACTATATTGCACTGATACTGAAATACTGTTCTATTACGTCGCCAGCAAGATAAAGGGTTCAGTTAAGAAGCTACCTATCTCACAAGCATGCGAGAAAGCCTTTTAAATATGGAAATTGTGTAAATGCAATTGGAAAAAACGTAAATACGTTTTTGACTATATAACATTGTGAGGAACAACTGAATAACGACCGTACCTTTAAAAAACCTGGAGTTACATTTATGCTGATCGAAGTAACTAGCAGAAATGGTTAATTACATATTTACTTGTAGGCACAAGGGAGAAAGTTCAATAGAGAAGCCTTAAGCGATTGTCAAATATATTAGGAAGGAAAAACTGTGATGGATTTGGGATTCCGTTCACTCTCACTTCATGACCAAAACGAAGGGGGAAAATACGAATAGCTTTTTGCCTGTTGAGAGAAATATAAGTGGGAATTTGAAAATGTAAACCAATAACAAAGAAGATATTGGAAATGTAAAAAATACCTTTATGTGCTTCAACGAGATCCATATTGAATGCAAGAAAATTGTATTTTAGCGTTTACCAGTTATGTAGAGGTCATTCAGAATGAGGGGCAATTTAGAGAATATTTCCAGAAAATTCAAGATATACCTTTCATTAGACATAAATAACTTAAACATAGTATTTATATCAAAATCGTTAAGACGTTTTTGAACAAATCGAAAAAAAATCTTCTATGTGGGGTGTATTTTGGAGTGTTATTTTTTTCTTTTTGTTTTGCCTTCTTTTTTTAAAAATGTTCGTGTTGCATCTTTTAAAATTACTGAACCTAAATCCAAGGTTTGGTATCTATAGAATTACTGCGTTTCCATGGGGAGCTGAAATCGATTAGAGTCCAATCCCACTCTCAACACGATCCGCGTTTCCATGTTGAATTCAATCTGTATTGAGATGGATTTGGATACGCAAGATTCAAGCATTCAAGCTTTTATGTTGGCAATGTGGTAACGATGGCGAACTTACGAAAATATGTTTTCTGTGTATTTTAAGGTTTTGATCTTGAGAATACATTGCAAGATTAAAGATACAGAGGTAACTCTTGTGTTTTATTATTATTACACCGCTTTCGCCAAGAAAACAAAATGACGAGCGCACAGTGTATTGAGAGTACAATAGAAGTTAGCATCTTTGGTGGATTCAAATCGATCTGAATACGGTAGGTGTATGCATGCAACAAAATTTCGATCCGATCCTACTTCTTAGAGGATCGGATCCACAGATTCAGTTCACTTTGAATCCGTGTTTCCATGCAGTATGCAATCCGGAATGAGAACTCAAGTTGATCTGAATTCCCCATGGAAACGAAGTAATTATTTCATTCTTGGTTATCTCTACACACACAAGCGCGCGGGGACCTTTTTCTAAACCCGCTGCTCTTTGGGTTCAGGGGCTCAAAACAGTATTTCTGGCGAAACCTCGACAAGGAATGTTTTGCTGCAGAACAACGATTTCCTTACTTAGTGTATGAACGTAGTGGGGAAAGTAGATATTTATGCAAATGAAACTGCAACATAGGTACAAGTATCCTGAGCAAGAACGGTATTGTGGGTCTTGATATAATTTTGTGTTATAATGGAGTGCCCCAGGGTAAACTCTTCGAGGACCACTGCTCCAAATGACACATAAACAATCCGGCACGTGCCACCTTGCTAAGACATACTGAAGGTCAGTAATTTAAAAGCACCTGGTGGAAAAGCTCAACACCTGTTGGGACAGACAGTTCTCCAGCTGTGAAACGAGATTCTCAACGTCACACATTTGCTGCAGCAAACATTATCGGAATGCATCTTAGTCATCTTGTGCTCATGTCAATTGTTTAATACTGAGCAAACTATTGCCCACCTTCCTAAGGGGGCGGGGGTTATGACTTAACAGAACCGAGTTCATTTAAAGAATTCAACACAAAGATTTTCACGAAATTCCCTTCACCCCAACTCTTTAAACGGGGAAGAAAAAATGTACTTTTTATTCTAGCGCTTTTCATTGCAATATCGTAAGTCTGGGATCCTGGCATGACAAGCAAAGCATGTCTATCTTGAATTTTCTGTGAATGGCGTGTGCATTCAGATTGAATTCTGTTGTATGATGTATAACTGGGAAACTATGAGAAACAAGAGAGAAGCTTATTAAAGGAAAATATCTGATGTGTTAAATTCACATCCTTTCTCTACCCCTTACCGTTTATTAGGGCGTAAACAAGATACGCTTATAGAAACCTATTTTTCCACCTAGTTTGTTTGAATTGGGATAGACCTTTGCACAAATAGCTCCATTGCAAATTTCATTATATATAAACAACTTGACGCTAAATACTAGCCCTAAAATTCCATACCCTTTCCATGCCATCGCGAGAAACAACTGAATATCGACACGACTTTAAAAGAATAACCGAATTATTTAATTCGAACCTTTCATGACGCATATCTCGAAAGTGGTTTAGCCCACAAAAAGTTACCTGAAATAAGCTGTGTTGTAATAAAAATTGCTACTTTTTGTGCTGTAGATACGCTTTCTTCAACAGCGTATGTTTACGAAATAAACAGGATTATACAAAATTCCTTTCGAATCAAGAAGATTTCACAGGCCATTAAAAATGTGTACATTTTATTTGTCATTCAAATACCTTTAACATAAGGCACTGTAATAAAAATCGTCACAGCTATTCTTTTATAAAAACAAAAATTTCGAAGAATGTTCCATATAAAAAGTAGTTGACTTGGGCAGATGTTCTTTAGATCTTGTCACATGTTTTGAAAGTACTTACTTAAATACCAAGCATGATATAACTTTTCGTTTCGAGTTAACCTATTTACACATGCACACACACGCGCTCGCGGGTGTTCTACAATGTTTTATTTATTATATAAGGAACATTAAAACGTGTACCTATTTTATTCGCTGTTTTATGTTTAATATTTGCCGTGTCGAAATCTCTATTGGTCCCCTGTATCAATGATTGAGTCTGTAGAATTCTCTTTTCTTTGACACGGGCTTGGGACAGTAGACTGTAGTTCCCGCAAATTTGAAAAAGAGAAATCTAAAGAAATTCAACATTTTTAATTAATTAATTCAAGGTAATCAAATTTCTTATAATTTCTTATTCAAGAAATGCCTATTTCACTGTAAATAGCAAACAAAATCGTGAGATTAACATATTAAATTTTTATTAAAATGTATTTAATCACCAGACATAGAAATTTCTATCTTTTAGTCACTATAAGTGACAAACCATAATACAGCTACGTAACAGCCAAATGCAATTTCGAATCAGCTGTATGTTCAAGCACCAATATTTTCTAACACACGTCGTTCGTAGTTAATACTTAAGTTTCAAGGATAAGGCATTCTCAATAATGAATTTTGAACATTCGAGAAAGCAGTAAGTTTTTTTTTTTTTTTTTTTTTTTTTTTTTTTTTTTTTTTTTTTTTTTAATAATAATAATAATTTTCAGAAACCTTGCGGAAAAAATTCCTCAAACATGCAGTAACAGAATACAACTGATGTTTTGCGTTCCTAGCCATTTAAATGGCAACGCGCGAATTTTAACAATAGGTATGTAGATACATATATACAAATGGCACCGGAACTTTTAAAACGACTTTCTTGTAATATTTTAAGGTTATGCCATTTTTAAAAAAATATTCCCCATTATGTAATTTTTGTTCCAGTCCTTGAAGAATCTTTTATTTGAAGCTGGATGAACAGATCTACGGAATATTTTCTTGATGTCAAGTATAGTTTTAGATAAGGTGTTCGATCTAATACATGATTAATCTTTAGTAAATTAAAGTTTTGCATACTGTGTTTTAGCAGGAAAGATTTTGGTGAGAAACAAAGTTTGTGATTGTAAATAAATATATTGGAGAAATAGTACGTAAAGTTTATGCTAGAATTGAACAATACTGGGATAAAAATACCGCCTGATTGAAATTTAGACAAATTAACCATTTCAACACCAAATACCCTTAGAAAGTTATTTTAAGCAAGGGAATTAAATGCATCGCTGTATACCAAGATGTTTTAAAATATTTTTTTCCAGTCAATGTGTGAGTTTCCATGAATAACTATATGCCTAAGACAATTTCTTCATTCAAGTATACCAAGTACCTAACCCTAGCACGTGGGTAACCGTTGTGAGTTATTTAATTTGTCAGAAGCAACTGACAGGGCAGTTAATGTCAGTGACATGAGTTCTCGGGTGGGGCACGAACTGAACTGAACTGAATTATGGATACGCATCTATTGTCTATACGTACGGCCAGGACCTCCCTCTAAGTATAGGAATGTATTATTTTGTATGATTATTTACTAAATGTTGCATTTGTAATGCTTGGTGACCACGCCCACTTGGAAACTTCCAGGGCTTTGCATTGGCTCATGCATCGCGTGTTTTGTCCGGCCATGGGGTGAATCGATATGAGCAGTGTAGATACCGGGAGAGAGGTCTACACCTGAGGACCGCGAACCTAGGCTTCGTTTTTCTAGGTTCTCTAGATCTTCATTTTATACTTTCATGTACAACTGAAACAAGTGTTTGGGTAAAACTATCTGCGAATATAATTTTTAACAATATTTTATACGTACTTTTGGCTCTAATGTGCATTCTTTGCTATTACCAGCATTTATGTTGTATTCATATGATTAAAACAGGTTAACTAACATTTTTTCTTATGCTTTATACTATTCACATATTGCTTCAATCTACATTAAGGTGGCCATGAAAATGCTTGTCTAGATGTCTTACGTCTTCAAACAAAGCAAGCTGGGGAAACAACATGCAACTATTTATGTCACGTGTTGTAGAACCGATGAGGTGTGGGAAAGGTAGATGTTACAGAGCACCGAATTTCAATCGACCAAATCATTCGAACTGTCAGTGATTATTTCGGAAACTGCTAATCCTACGATAAATAATTCATTTTATATAGTTGAAACGCTATAATGATACCAAAGTCAATAGATTCTTTTGCTCTGCTTAAAGTTTTCTTATGTCACATGTGTTCCGGCCAGAGGGATTCATAGTCTATTTCCAGAAAATTCAAGATGCAAAATTTCACCTTTATTCTTGACCTGAACTTTGGCACCTTTTTGAGTTCTGCTGCATGCGCACGCATGCACCTCTGTAGTGTGCCGAAAGCACACTTACGTGCCTGCCATCCAACAGGATAAGTTTTCAACCAAGCTACACCATTTAGAATAATGCAGGAGGAGCTTCTAATAAATGGACCGCTCTTAGGCCATAGTAGGCCCTTTGTGTTACCAACGTCACTCCATGGTGGAAGGGATAAAGGGAGACCTGACAGTTGACCAGATCTGGACGATGTGCGGGGTCCATAACGATTCTAGTATGACACCAATTCTGATGCCGGCTATCCTGGTTTGAATGCGCATATGGTGACGAAAATCTGATAAAACTCGTTAAATATTCATAAAAATGAAATTTCATAAATGACCCTTTATTTCATCAAGTTTTCCATACAGCTCAATGATAAGCGAAATGTTTACAACTTTTGATTTCGCCTTAGTATGGTGGATGTTAATATAGATTCCATATAGAAGTTTCTCATGTGGCACGAGAGTTTGTCATAGTGATCAAGATAATGAATGAAAGTGAACAACACACGTGCTCACGAAAATGTTTCACATTTTATTTTTAGTTCAGCTAGTTTAGTTCACACGTTACCGTCAGGTTATACCCCTAACATTTGGATTATGTATATACCTATTTATGGAAAGGTGAAAATCTTTTGAATTACTTGTTCATCCTCTGAGAGTTCTGATCGACAACTGATTTGGCAATGTTCACCAGCTCCACCTGCTTTTATTTGGCATTATTCTTTGCTAAACGTGCGATGCATTAAGTGCTTTTCGGCTATGTACTCATGCCCTTGAGAGGATTTTCCGATTCTGGTTCAATATCTCCACTATCGTTGGCAGAGCACTATGCGGTCAACAAAAATTTAATTAACCGAGTGTGATGGAATGATGGCTTAGCATTCTGCCAATCGCCTTTGTCCCTTAGCTTCAAAACGTGGAAGGCTTACAATTTGACACATTAGCAAGGTCTGTGTATATTATGGTTTACAGCAGTGAACTCATGCCTAAGGAGGCACGGGCATCACCGAAACCACCGTTAGGGCAAGTATCCATCTTTTGAGAGGAAAAGGGGAAAACACTGGTTAGGGAAGTAAGATGTACAAAAACATACTTCATGGGTGTGTACTGGGAAGATATTCGGAAGGAACTAGTCTTGAAATTTGAATTAATATTTGAAGTCGTCGGAGTAAAAATTTGCTAATGAAGGGCGCCAGATAAACACACCACGGGCACCATGGCGCCCGCGGGCTCCGCCTTGGACAGCGCTGGTCAACAGTCAGGAGTTCGATCGACGTCAAACGCTTCCCCAATCCTGAACAGCTCAAACGGTTACATATTAAAAATGTTGATGCCTTACATTCACATGACTTTCTCTCCCTATTCCTCAACAAAATGTTCTTATAAAAGCGTGTTCTATCTATTTCATGCTGTTCTAGATGAACATTTGCAGAAATATTTAAACTACATGTTTTCTTGAAGGTGCAAGGAGAATGAGGGAATAAGGTGGGCTTACGAGATAGTCAAATCTTTTAAAAATGGCTTTGAAATTCAGTTCTCTTTGCATGATCACGAATAACGATTTTGCAGTCATCGAAGAAAAAGTACACGCATTTGATAATTCAAAACAATAATAAAGCATGGTCAATACTACTAAAAATTGTGTTCACATCAACTGTGTGATTTAACGAGATCTACATTTGTTGCCCAAGACTTTCTCTGTCCCTTACAGTTTACAAGTTACCAAAAAAAAAAAAAACAGTGAAAAGTACTTACATCTCACTCCCAGAAAATTCAAGATATTTTATGTCATGTTAATATCTTAAACATTCTGTATTTTAATTTCAGTATCTGGGAAAACACATCTAACGAACTGTACAATTCACTGAGCATATGTTAACATACTGAGATCCGAAGGTTAAGAAGATGCGTTAAAAATGCAATTAATTACTTAATCTCCTTGCAGATCTATGGTATTACAGGGTTTCAAAATCTTCTCAATTCTCATCCACATGTACGCCAAATAAGTAAGGTCCACTGACTTCTAAATATTTGTTGTAATAATTTTTCATTTCAAATCTAAGAGTTAAATATGCAGAGTTAACTATAGTGCATTATTGCGTTTGCGGATTGCATGCCTGCTACTAAATCGCTCCATATTTGGAAAGATAGAAATTGTGATCACTAAGCAAGACGAGCCATATAACGTCGGATAAGAACTTGAGGGTATCCTGGCAGCGATATCAAAGTCCTAACGTGTAATAATGCGGGTTTATTGTTGAGCAAAAAAGCTTCAAGTTTCTTCGGTGAAATCTTCTTACTGCGAGTCAAGTATGCCATAAATTTCACGTTAATGTATCATGCACATAATCGCAAATGAGATGCCCCATAGATAATCTTGTGTCATGTATTTTCAGATTCAAAGTCTGTGTTATGTTAATAACGCCGGAAATGCAAACCTCATGCAAACAATGAATGCAGATGCATAGAAAATTAGATGGCAGCATTCAGCTGCAGCCTTTTAACATTTACGTCTCTAAAATAACGTAACAGCAGATTTTATCACATTTTTCAATGTCATACATTTATCCTTCACCTTGTGCTAAACAGTAGCTCTCAAAAACCTTAAAGCGTACGTATTGTTGTCCACACAAGTTTAGTAACTCGCTTCCCTCGATCAAAGCTGGCAGTTCAAAATTCTCCATATGCATAACGCGCTAAATAACAGAAGTATATACTTATATTTCAAGGACCATTTGAAGTTAATATAAAACAAGAAAAATATAAAGCATTTCTGTCCAAGACTTTTAAGCCATAAATGCTATTAATAATTGAGAAGGAAGGCAGCTCATTAATTTTACGGTTGATAAAACAATTATTTTAACCCTAGATTATTGCGACACTTCTTGGTGACTGCCAAGTTTGAGAAGGGCAGTGATTCTCTAAACGTATGAGCTATGAGGGGCTGCCAAATGGCATATTTACAGCGTTTCTAATTATTTTTAAAACTAGACTTGGGAGAACTTAACTCATGAACTGATTAGGTGCGTATCCCTAGACTTCGGTCAATAAAGTTTCGACTGCTGTCTTAGGCCACTGGCTTAAAGCCTGCTGTAGACCTTACTCATCAGTAGGGCCCGGATTCTTAGTTTTTTAACTATTTTATTCCTTGATAGTTAACTGCAGTGGTTTAATTTTATTATCTGTTTCATGATCATCGGAGCCAAATACTTGAATCTTATAAAACCTAAAAATGGCTAAATGAGACTTTAAAACCTAAAAGAGGCTAAATCTCCTATTTATTTTAAAATGGGGAAAAAATTAAAGTGGGAAAATGAAATGTTTATGAAATTATGAATGGACTTTGAGTGTTACATCTTTGCTACGTCTTTTCGCTAATGTATGCTTAGAGGAGTATTGAAAACAATGCAAGAGGCAACTGACTTGTATTTAGCTGTGTGGGACCAAGCTCTGTATTGTTGCAAGCAAGCAATGCGGTGATTGTTGTTGAGGGGAAAGGGGTCATTAGTAGAACCCGCCATAAACTCAAACCAATCAGTTTAAAAACAGTATCCGTTGTGTTCAGTCGACTATCGTGTTATGTTAATGCATACAATTCTTACATCGTTAGAAGTCAATTGTCCTTAGATTAGGCAGGTAATTTAAGGAGCCAGTGTCATGCCTAAAGTCAGCTCATCTCAAAGGTGGTTGATTCGTCAGTGGATAGGTAACGATCCGAACTTCACCACAAATGGCAAAGTAATATTTTGCCAAATCTGCCAAAAGCGAAAGAAACAATGCCCACAGACACAAAAGCTTGAACAAATATGAACACCTTCTATACTGCACAGACAAAGTCGCATTAAGCGGCTAGGTGCTGTGCAGATAAACATACCGTAAGGGATAACCTGTGCAACCTGTTTTCGAATGCTGGAATGCAGGTAAGGATTAAGCACCTGTTATAATGCACATAGCGTATAAACTATAATTTTATTTACGTATTTTCCAGGTGCCCTCTGGCCAAAAATGGCATTTTGAGCAGCACAAAGGATCTACAGGTCATATCAGCAACATTGCTATAAAAAAGAGGACAATTAATAATAAAATTAATAAAAAATAATATTAAAACTATTTCAGGAGGTTAAAGCACTAAAAAAACTTTTTTAAGATACAAAAATAACTAAAACGTTAATTTTAAGAACCTAAAAATCCGGGCCCTACTCATCAGAGTTACGTATGCCTTCTTGATTAATATAGCTGAAACACAATTGCCGCGCATCGAGATATCGAAATAAAAATCTGAAGGCGTAGCTAGGAAGAGCGAAATCATTAGAGGTCTATATTAAATACATCTCAAATCTTTTGAAGCAAATCTTAATATGATGAAGATGATGATAATGATGATGATAATATTTATCTTACGTCGCTTCCTCTGTCCCATAGCGTTTATTACATAGCGTCCAGAAACTATTTTTGCTAATACTTATTCTTCAATCTGCTGTTTATTTAACTACTTCCCCCATGAGGAGGCTGCCTCAAGGACCAGCAACACAAAATCAACATTATACACAGGGTAGAAAGTACAACTCCGGCCATACCTTAACCAGGGATTATACATGATGAGTGTAACAAATATGCCCAATACAATTATTGTCAATAAAGAACCGTTTCGCCGAAAAAAAAATAATTTGTGTCAAATATTTGGAGCCATCTAGCTGCTTAATGAATGGGTATAAATAGTTTATTTCACTAACTGTCGCCCAAACACTGTGTGAACAATACTACACTGCATTTCTACCTTAATTCGAATGAATTTAGTCACAATTTAACGTTAAAATATCAAAGTTTAATTCCTATGAGAGATTTGGCAACGTCCATTAACACTATATTCTGACTAAATTCTTTCGAATTGAAATAAGAAGACATAGCTTTGTTCACACAGTGTGTTTTTGACATCTGTATGTGTCGTGCAACAAGTTTTAGCAAAACTGTTTCAGAATAGATTCCTAAGCAAGCTATTCCCAGAAAATTTAAGATTTCTATTTTGTTATGCATTTTAATCAAAATCGTTAACCATATTTTAGAAAATAAAAAATAAAGAAAAAGCTACCATATAGCGGCAGTTTGGTGTGGGAGGGATTTTTCCATGAAATATTTCGTGTAGTATTCTTGAAAGATATGTTCTTTGTTGGTGCAACTATGTTTACTGTTTCCATTTGCGTAAACATTTAGTTATTTGTGGTATATACTGTAAGACACCATTATTCAATTGCAATACGTTATTTAATAGATTTCTTTTGGCACTTGCAGTGACACACTTATTTATTTTAAAAGAGAAAGCCACTGCAAGGACTAAAACAAATTATGTTTGCGTCCGCCACTGACCTCAATCTTTCACGTGCCTCGGTTCAGTCGCAGCATGCACCCTAGTGCGGGGCAAGGAGCCGTGTTCAACCTTTTTTCTCCGCGTACCCCCAAAGACAACTTTCCATTCCAGCCTGTACCCCTAGGCCTAGTCCTATAGTTAATCTTAACTCATATTATACATAGCCATATCTAGGATGGATATTTATAGCTTAATTAATACTACATAAAAAAGGATTAATTTCAATTTTACGTATCCCCTAAGAAGTCTTCGCGTACCCCAGGTTGAACATCACTGTTCTAGAGCATGGTAGAGTAGCGAGAAATGCATTGTGAAACGATAGTATTTACTTACTGGTAACGCTAAGGTGTTTCTGAAAATGGAAACCTGATTAAATATATTGTTTAATAACGGGCATGCTCTTTAAAACTGAATTTTAAAATGTGCTCTCAGCGAGAGAAAGTAAAGGAAAGTAAAATATTAATATTTATACATTAAACACTAAAACTCTGGAGTTACTGCCTTTAGACGTGCTTAATAAAATAAATTACCGATAACCGGTGCTCAAATATGAGCGCTGGTGTGTAGAAACGAGAAATGGTGTATCCATCCCTGTGAGATTTCAGAAAACAGAATTTTTATTTAAGATATCTGCGCTTGAACTTAAGCCCCAAAACTCACAATAAAAGCTTTGGGTGTTCGCGAAAAATCTGTGTGGTTTTCACTAGGATTATATTTGCAAAACATAAATAAAATCAATATTTTTCGCAATGAGCTCGAGTTTTCCTTCCAAGTCGACCCTAATGACCTAGTTGTCGACGGGCCCTTAAGCCTTATGCACTCCCAAGTCGAGTGATTTATTGTGGCTCATGAAATTCCTCAGGCTAGAAGAGCTTAATTTCTGAATCAAATGCATCCAAACCACCGTGAATTGATCTGTACTCATAAATAACTTGAGCCAAGTTTGTCTCTGGTGCCGCAAAGCATCATCTCCTGTGGCTTCGTAGAGAAAACTCCTGAATTCTATGGAATTCACCTTAAAGAGAGTGATTGCGCTGATGGAAGGGATTCAAGCTAGGTGACTGGCATAGTATAAAAGAACGCGAGCAAGGGGTGCAGCACACCTGTGCAATAACGAGACATACCTATACTCGAGAAAAGAGCCCTCAACTTTGCCTCAACACGTCAGTCACAAAGCTTGTCCAAAGAAGCGAAGCCACTAGCCTGACCATTATGACGATAAGTATACGAATATATGCATGCGTTGGTGCGTGCTATAAACGTAGTTAGAAAAGAAGGGGGGCTTTTAAAGAAGCTTTGTGGGATGACAGAAGTACAAAGTGAGGTCAAACAGGTCAAGCAAGCCGAGGGTCAGCGCGCAAGTGGTTCGAGGGACGAGAAGCGTGTTTCTCCATTGAATAAGTATGTCGTTATTTGTTGATGTAGTGTCAAAATGTGTGCTTGATGTTTTGTGGTTGGGTGCCCAGCACGAGGGTGGCAGGGTTAAGCTACTTGCTCGGCTCAAAGAAGACAAGTCGCCCCTTTCCAGTGATACACCTATTATGACGAAAGCAATTTCCGTCCTACATAGAACCGGTATGTAAGGGGAAAATCTAAAGCAATTAATGTTACTCTTAATGCTGCCCTGAAAGCGGCGCATCGATATTTCATTCAATCTTGAATCTCTGCAAAACGTGTGAAGCTTCTATATTCTCATACTACATCCTTTCGGCAGGAATCACATATAACCATCTTATTTGCCGTATATCTTCCATGCAACTTGGTAACCATTCTCACTGGTCTTGCGGTGGATTAGATACGAACAACTCCACAACCGAAAATTGCATTGTCTTCATTCTTTTCTTGGTGAGTCGCCTTTGATTTACAGTAGAGCCAAGACATGCCAACTCTGAAAAGACATTGTACAAAATTTCATCTGATTTCGTATGATTATAGTACTACTGTTATCATTTATTTGCTTATATAACTAAAGTTAATATCCTCAGAATCATAACTGCTAACCATCTCAAGGCAGATATAGATATGTTTTGTAATCTCGGATAATCTTCAAAATATGCTTGTGTTATTTTATTATCCGCATTTTTCACTATTTAGAAAACTGAATAAAGATGCACCAAGTTTCGTATTCTTTCATCATAAAATTACACAACTTATGATGAAATTGATGTTTGTACTTCTTCAAGGAAATATTTATTTATTTATTTATTTATTTATTTATTTTTTTTTTTTTTTAAACCAAGAGACGTCTTCAAATTAAAACCACAAGGATGTTTCCAACCAAATAAACACTTGTGCGTTTATTCGTTTGTTAAAGTTCATTACGTATCATTGCTCAGCTTAAGAAGTATAGACTTCCATCATAGGCGGCACTGTTCTATGAAAACCTTAGAAAACTATCAAGAAAGTTCTTAAAATGTAGAAACAAACTCTCGGGTGGAAGATCAAATTGTTGAAAATCATATGAACGCCAAACACGTCATCGGCCATCCAGCAGCTGAAAAGTATACCTAGCGGTTTTCATTTGTTTCTTTATGTTATGCAGTGCTGGGGTGACAAGTCTTTCGACTGAGAACTCAAATATATGGCTACCGTTACTGATGGTATCGGTCTACGACGAAAGAACGTGTAGTTTCAGGTAAGTTCAACGCAAGAAAATATTACACAAGCCCGATAATACGGAAGTGAACAGAAATCGAACTACGGACCCTCGGTTTTGTGAACTATCATGGTGAGAAAGACGTCACTGAATCATGTATCCAAGCAAACCTCACAGGTGAACTCAAGTATGTGTACATCGAATTCGAATTGCAATGGTACAGATAGAGTCTGTTTACTCAACGTGTGTGCAGTTGCTGCTCAAAGGAAATGTGCGCTACCCACAACTATTAACTGTCATAAACCCATCTCCACGCTTCAGAAAAGGCAAACCTCTACCCCTGTGCTTTAACACCAATAGCAACCCTGACTAAGGTAGTGACAAGTTACACGTTGACTCCCCTTGGAGTATCAATTGCCAAAACTCTGAATTCCGGTTCATTTCTTTTTCATTAGCTACACAGCTTCATGTTAAGATGTTGCAACTCTGCCTGAAAGGACTATTATTAAGGTTCCTCCAAGAAGCGGCCGAAATACACAGGCGTAGACTAAACAGACTTTACCTGTGGTTACTTGACCACACAATGAGGTTCTTTACACCAGTGATGCGCAAACTTATAGGAAAAAGGGGAGGGCGGATTTGCCTCTATCTACTTTTCGCCGAGCTACGACGCATTAATGGGACTCAAAAATAAATCACGATAATGCTCAGTAACTTAAATGAGTAAATGAGAAGTGCTTCATGCAGAGAACGAAGGAGGTGGGGTAGAGCATTAAGGTGTACATTAGGACTAAGTTTGTTATCGCTGATAGGCACTATTAACTGTTCGTGAAAAGCCAAGAAAATACACTTAGGTGTCGTTTTACATTTCACTTCGGATGTAACATGAAGTAGAGTACAAGTTTGCGAGCCGAACACCGCCGTGAACTGTAGCCATTGTTCTTTTTGCCGAATTTCGTGGCATAATCCATGTCTGGTTTTGCCACCTATAAACAATGGCAACGTGAGGGCCTATCGCTCTGGTCTAGGGCTGGTTGATTTTCCCTCGCACCTTCAACAGAATCCTCGCATGCGCACTCCAAGTGTGCAAACGAGTACTACTCGGCCACGATACGAATGCGTTTGGTGGAAAGAGCAACTACACCGTTACGGAACAAGTGGGCGGGGCGTCAGAAGTACAGTCAGGTAATGTGAAACTGTACATTTCCACTATCGCCTTTCCCCTCACACCCCTCTGCACCCAAGTCTTGATGTCAACAAAGCAGTGAAGCCTTTCTTCTGAAAGGACTCATTGTGGTCCACTACAATCTATCTCAAACTAGAATAATCCTGCTGTAAACATCTGGGAGGAGAGAAAGAGATCTACAAGGACACTAACGGAACGCTCTCATCCCACTGACTGGTGGGTGAAGCTTGGATGTTACGCCTATGCATGGTAAATAGACTGGAAAGTTTCAGTGTTGATATGAAAAGAATGCAGCCTGTAAAATTCATAAACAAAATAATGCGGTTCTTTCGGAATAAGTGCCGAAACCGGTCCAGAAGAGGAAATGAAAATGTCTGGGACGACAGTGAATAAGTAGACAATGGAAAGGATGGGGACGGTAAAAAGAAATAGGGGAAAATATATCAGCAGACGGACTTCTTTATCATCATCTGATTACCCTCTCCTATGGAGGCCTGACACCCACTAGGACTTACAAGCCTGTGCCTAGGGACAAATACCAGTCAGGGAGCAGACGAACCTATGGACCGGGCAGAATGAAAACCTGGAAGCAGGTGGTCAGTCCAGCACCAGGTATGAGAGTGATGAAGAGGATGATATGAAATGTAGGCGAACTGGATGAGTGGAAAGGTGATGATGGGGCAGTTGGTGGAATGCGTGGCGGGGGAAACCACCGTCGTCCACCACGAATCCCACATGCGGGTTCCTGGGATCGAACCCGGGCCGCCTAGACGAGAGACGAACGGTCTTAACGGCTCTGCCACGGCGCCGCCAGCAGATTGACAATATAACATAAAAATGGTTCGCATGGGGAGGAAACCAGGGAAGCTGAAACGAGGGAAGAATGACAGAAGCTGGTGCTGCAGTTCAGCATGTTCTTCCATACGGACTAGTGTACTGCCGTGTTTACCAAGTTTGGCACTTCATAGTCGTTGACGAAGAGTTTCCATCACATGCTTGATGACGGCGGAGTCCACGCGCCCCAACGTCATAAATTGATGCCTTCTATGCACCACACGGTGACGTAAACAAATCAATTATGTGAAGCGAAGCAGGACCGGGAAGAAGTTGCGAAACTAGGAAGCTGCTGCAGGATGTCACATTACATCAGGGGAAGGGAGGGGGAAGAAGGACGTAGATCTGGCAACATGGTCCTTTCAACTCCGTATACTTTTATTTGCACATCTGGCATGTGGGGGCTAATCCTTTGGCAAGCGGTTCAGCATTTCCACTCCTTTCACAGTAAATGAGGAGTGAGTCAAAGCCATCTTTAACAGCGCATTTGTCTTCAGTTTGAGAGGATGGCAAGAAATCTGATGGAAGTTATGTGTGCTATTCCCTTTCACGAGGGATTAACACTGGCTTAAAGAAGGCAAAACATTAGAACTAGTAGACTGATTTATAATGGGGCAAAGGGTGGCAACTAACCCCAATTACCAATGTAACAGCACACCAGCAAATTATTTATTGTGTTAATTCAAAGTAAAACCATAGTTTTCACCTAAAATACCTTTGTATTCACTTCAAAATCCTATTTTCTTTAAAGCGATCTTATATGTGCCATTTATAAACTCTTTACCATTTCTACTGCCTACTATAGTGAATACAGGAAGCATTGCACTCCAAAACCAATTCCAATCCCAGATTTCTTAGTAAATGCACCTTTTGCAACTCCGTGATTTAACAAAAGAGCATCGCGCGTCTTTTACTTTACGTGTCTATAAACAAATGGGATCGCGGGTTCGACGTTGTAGTATGTGTTTGTAAATATATGTGTATGTGTGAATAAATATGGAAAGACAATCAGTAAAACAACTGAAAGGGAGGAAAGAGAAAAACATAGTATAATTAAATAAAAAAAAAAAAAAAAAAAAAAAAAAAAAAAAAAAAAAGCGAAAAATAGCTCACTTACCAAACCTGATTTTAAGTTACAGTATCTTACAAAGATGCGACACTAAGGTTTTTAAGAAAATTCTACCGTGCCTAAACTAATCTTAACATGGACAATTTTCCGAAATTTTCGATTTTCTGAAAATGGTTAACGATTTCGAATAAAATTCCGCATAAATATATTTACATGAATAATAAAATGTACCTATATTAGATAGAACTTCTGGGAATAGCCCAAGAAGCTCTCTTCATTCAAACGGAATTTAATGAAGTCATAACTGGTAAATATTAGACAACAAACGAGAACCTACATCACAAAAAATATAGATATCTTAATTTCTACGAGTAACTGCTTCTGTAGCATATGCTATTTCCGAGATATCTGTAATTAATGGCTGGAACTAGGCAGGTCTAGCCGGCGTAAGGATTGGTGTTATCGAGAAATGAATCCGGCTTGTCCTAAATTCTCAGTGATCAAAAGCTGAAAGTAGTTCTGATGTGTTCCAAATTGCAATCATTAATGTAGACGCCCATCGCCATCAATAGCAATAAGTCGTAGCATAAAGAATGGGAGGACATGTCAATAGCTGATGCGCACTAATAGGCTCTATTGTACCTAGGTACATTATATTTATTAAACCGTTTCAGTGATTCACTAGCGTAAAATGTATTCTGTGAACTATGACATTAATGGGTACAGCATATCGTCGTTTTCCTTTTCGTTTCATTCCTCTTTGTGCATGGCTTCTAAATGCCTAATTTCTGCATTTGTACTAAAAGGTCCGTTCTTTATATTAAATGCTAGGTTAGTATTTCAGCACCATGTCTTTTGCAGTTCAATGAACGTAACAACATGGTCATGCTAAAGTCATCCATCAACAGTCCTTTGGAATCTATCGGCAAAAGAAGCTCTGTCCAGCGCCGAGAGGCGACCCCACACGCTTTTCTGTGAATTGCCCCTAATGATGGATGATGGGAGAAGGGCACTCCCTTCCCTCGACAGCTTGTTACTAATGAGACGTACTTTGTTTCCCGGAGTGGACCAACTTTTGTGGCAAAACCAAGCCGACCTGACGCGTTTTGTACACTGCTAATTGTGATGCTGTTATGAGAAAAGACAGCATCACTGTGCCATGACACTCCTTCAACAAATATGCCGAGCTTTATTACCTTCAAAATGTTAAAAAGTAACATGTCCATTGTCCAAATTTGGAACAGAAATCGTGGTTGGGTGGTGCATTTGATTAAACACTAGTTTTTTGTTCTGGAAGCTGGTAAAGGGTTTAAGGAACACAAGGACTGGGATTTTGGTGATAAATGGCTCACATCATTTCCTTCCCATCGGTGACAAATGTCATTAATGTATTTTCAGCAGTCTGGTGTTAGGTCCAGATACCCTATGTCCCATAACTCGTGGTTCAAAAACTCAATGCACACACAATATATAATATATATATAACAATAATAATAGTAATAGTAACAAAATACAGCAATAATATTAATAAGAAACGAACAAATGTCAATTAAACACTACGTGCCCTCATGCTTGCACTTTAATATCTCTAATCCGTAATGTTAGACAATAGTACTATATAGAGGAGTGAGTTTATTCCCTGGAAAATAAAGATCCGGTAAGTAAAGCGAGACTTGTTCGGTTATTTATACTGTTGCCTATACTCACGGACTACACACGCTAGTTCAACTGCCTCTCACCTGACGTCTTTGCTGAGAGGCAGAACACGTCACTGTCGTCTCTAGGACTAGAATTGTACTGTGGAGTTCTGCAACTGATTTGACGCAACAAGGGTTATCTACTTACGCCGCCGATGCCGGATATGTTTTCTTTTTTTGTTTACCTGGATCAGTAGGCGAATGTTGGGGTGGTTCCCGCTTAGCCAAGACTCCACTGTCCCTAATTTTCTGTACCATAATTTCATTCAGTGTCATGTTACATGTCTGTAGGATAAGGGGACGCCGGTTCGGCAGGTTGCGGATGGGCGGTGGAAGTCGGTTGGAAATCCTCAGTCAGGTTCCCGCTCCGTATGTGCCTCACCAGGGTGGGCTCGGGAAGCGTCATTTGCGTGTCTTGGAAACGTTAGGGACCACATGCATGCGTCCGTCGTCATCCGGAGCCTTCGGGTCTCTTCCCTAATTTCCTCTCTCCCAGGGGTCACGGTAGGAGCACAAAGGGTGCTAAGGGCCTAAGTGCTGTGCTCTGCCCCGGTTACGAGGCCCGTCTATTGTTTATACCTTTACTTTTTCCATCCCAATGACGATTTGTGTTCATCTGATATTAATAAATTAATTTATTACATACAGGAGAGGACTTATACCTTTATTATCGCTGGACAGTTATCCCAAGTTCCTTTACGAAACGTGTGGAGTGGAAAGAAGCGCTAAATTCAACAACATTGCGTCTTGAAAGACTTGGCCAAGCTACGGAACAGGAAATAAACCAAGTGAAAGCTTATGAACTCGTTAAACAAACCAACACGGCAGATCGCAAATATGTAAACAGACTGAGCACCTTACACGAGAAAGGTAAACGGAGATTAGAAACATTTTTACAATATGTCGCACCAGTATGTTGATACGTGTATGAAGTAAACATATCATTTATTGTGTGCAGGTATGGGATTTATTAATTACTTTTATTCGCTACATAGTGGTAGCAAATTGTAACTCCAAATTTTCGAACGCTCTTGATAAATCACCCATGTGCTGATTAGGCTTGTAACCTTGGTGGCTGATAAACGTTGACCGCAAGGAACTATTTTACTCGTGCCTACTTACGCACTCCACTTATTTTATCGGTTCCGAAAGAGGTGTACTAACAATCAACAGTAATTAATTGTTTTTTCCTAAGTTTAGTCGTGTTATTGCCATCACATCTGCTTCGAGGAAACATGTGTTGTAGATGAGTATGTTTTAATAACCCTAAATTATCAATTATAAATAAAGTAGCTTGATTTCAGTTTTTTGTTATGACAAGAAGGGGACGGGAAAACGATCAGCGTAAGTATCGCAGAAGATAGTGTAAATTTGAAAGTTTACAAGCACAGTGGCCGTGACTAGCTGAACCTGAATGTGGTAAATGTGCAATCCCTAAGGACTGATGACGTAAGTTGCGTTACTACCACGAAGGCCAGGAGGCGAAAGGAGTGGTGGGCTGGGATACATTGACCGTAACAACTACGCCTGACCTTGCTCCGGCTTACTATTCTGCAATCATTGCCAACTTTCCTCGGGTCATGGCCCCCTTTAAATTCGGCGACCTCCTCAAATTAAGTGATGCTTCTACGCAGGTGAACCTCCGGAATGTGCACCACAAGTTTCTCAGGCAGGAATCGCCTCGGGTGACTGCAATTCAACAAAATGTGGTACATTGCGTCTACGTCACCAGCAATACAGACTGTTGTAAATCTTCGCCAGTAATATTTCACTTACACTACGTCACACTACTTTGGCGCAATAAAACTGGAACGTTGCATTTCCACCACTAACCAGAAGATGAAAATTTACATGTATATCTTCAGTTACTGTATAGTTTTAAAATGAATTGTATGCTGTCGTCATTAATTTATATAGAGTTAAAGTGCGACGTTTTAATCTATGTAGACCTACGAGGTTTGTTAGCTTCTCGTGTGTTTGAGGTCAGCGATGTGTATTTAATCACTGCTGCAATGTGACTTGATGATCATAATACGAGTGATCCAAAAGACTCCGAACCCGCTGCGCTGTGTTTTGCCTGTACGCGCCTTCGGCGCTCGTCGCCGACTGCCACTGACATAGAACAGCGCGGATGAAACCATACATTTTTAAAACTACCTTTGAAGGCTTTACTTACCAATGTTATTAAAGGAGATGCTGAAACCGGCCACCGTCGTTCTCCATACATTTTTGGCACCTCTTTAGGAAACTATCCATCACTCGCCGTAGTTCACGTTGAAAAATGGAATTCTTTCTGTAAATCGCACCTTCACTTGGCGAGCTGATCGAGCTAACACATACGATTCATAAATAAATATGTGCTGTGCAGTAGCTGAGCCATAATACACTTTGTGACTAAGTACAGCACAAAATAATAACGCACACTGGTAATAACTCAATCACACGTAAGCTCAATAGTGCACTTTCAGAGCAGAGAAAAGCAAGTCAACTGCATGACCTTGTGTATACCAGCTGGGTTATCGTGCTTCTGTGTGCCCAGTGGAAAAACACCGTCCAGCGTTTCGGATGGTTTTGGCTCTCTCTGTATAACACTTTTTGTAGCACTCAAGATAAAGTAATTTTAGGAAAACATGCGTGTGGAGAAGTACATGACGAGCAGTGCTTAAAGATCTGTTACATTCAAATTACTTTCTACTCACTCACCTAGAGACTATTCCTAGAAAAGTATCATTCTCGTTATTCTGGAACAACTGGAGGGATTTTCTTAAAAGTCTTCGTGCGGCATCCTTGGAAGATCCTGAATTTAAATAATCATCCTACTTGTTTGGCATATGCTGTTTACTGTCACAAGGATCTTTTTGGGAAAAGAATCATTTGCACTTAAACGACTTTCTACGTCTATCGTTTATTAGTGGGTACAAAAATATTGTTAGGAAAGCTTGTATTTCTGTTTCATTTTAACCGAGACAAACCTTTTCACTACATTACACATTTCATTGTAAATACAATGCTCTTAAATTCCCATGCAATCGTGAGAAACAATTGAAAATTGAATGACAAAGTACTGAATAATTCGAGTCATTAATGACGGATATCTCAAAAATGGCTTCTTTCTCAAAAAAATGATTTGAAATGATCTACTTTTCGCGTAGCACTATTTCGTACCGTTTACTAGTTATAAAGAACAAAATTCCTTAGGAATGAAGAATTCATACGCTCCTCCCAGAAAATGCAATTGTATTTAAACTGTAAAACCCTCTAATATACTGTATAATCAAGATTGTTTGAGCCAGTTTTAGAAAATCGAACATTTTTGCGTCACAATTTTGGAAGAATGTGGAACTTCAATTCAAATGGTATTTATCCGACGTTTCATTTTTGAGTAACACTGTTCACAGAAATGCACATAAACACACACGGGCCTGGTTTTTGGTCTCAGGTGCCTGCCTCAAAACGGGCATTCCTGGAGATCTTGGTGTCGACTTTTTGGTGGAATGCAATACCTTCTCTGCCTACCGTGTACGTTGCACATGGTAGAGAAATTAAAAAATGGAACGTCGTTAAAGAGCAAACTGGGTAGGCAACGTGAAGCATTTCAAGAAAATCTACCTCTCGAAACAAGCCTTTACATGGGATTTATTTTTTCATTACTGAACAACCTAAGTATCCTGTGAAGATCTTACATTTTGGATGAATTTTGTGCGTATATGGTAACCATTGAGCGATAGAAAAATATAATCTTACCTCACTAAAACACAATTTACGCCTCATTTTGTGACATTAAACATTTTCCAGATATACATTGTTGTTAGTTGGAATTTTCCAACAGGTACCATATATTTTTTAACACTTGGTCAGCATTCTTTTGTTACCTGACATGTACAAACAGTATGGGATTTCAAAGCCCGATGCGTCTATCGCTTCACACTTCTGTATTCCCTTTGTAGCTATTACGAAGTATGTAATGAAATTATTTCGAAAACATCTAACCAGTATGTAAACGTAAACCCCGCGCGACAGCCCACGAAGGGCCAAGGCCTACCGCCCAGCCGCTGCGTCCCCCACCTCTGCCAACTACAGGCGTCATTGGTGAGGTGCAGTACTGGAGGGTGGTCAGCGCCCCGAGCCCTCCCGGCCAGTTATGCGGTCTTCTCGACCTGGGGCCGCTACTTCTCCATCAAGTAGCTCCTCAATTGGTGCCCACGGGACCTAACGAGGCTGAGTGCACCCCGTGTCAGACCTCCCAGAGGGGATAAAATCCCCATGCTGGTACCGGGGATCGAACCCGGGTCCTCCGCGCCATAGACAAGCGCGCTACCAGCTGCGCTACGGAGGCGGCCCTAACCAGTAGGTACTTCTGTAAATATACTTTGTACGAGATGAATAAAAAGTCAGTGGGTAGAGAATCTCGTGTAAATGTAACACACTAAATATCCCAATTATGAAGAAAATAAGGTGAGGTTAATTGCTCCGTGGTTCAACGAGATGCGTCTGAAAATCTCGTGTGCCAGGTAAATTTATTTTCGAAGTATTTTGGCAGTTGCAGCTTTGCTCAGATTATTACGAAATTTAGGAACATCACGCTATTTTTTATTGTTTTTTTACCGTGTGCAAAAAATACCTTAAAATAAAAATATCATGCATATTCTGTTACTTTGCTGATGAGAATATGGATTTTTATTTGGATACTAGCTGAAATACACGAAGTCTCCCGTGGTTTGACGGTTTATCCCTACAACTTTTAGTATTACGTTGCACTTGCCCAATAACCTTGCGTATCTTTGGAGGCATTTAATAAAATATAGCACAAGACACTGAAAGAGTGTGTTAAAACGCTCAGGAAATTATAAACACAAAGAATATAGATATCATAAAATTACCGATAAAATATGCAAAATTATTGTTGAATAACCGCAAATACCACAGTTTGCGATGATAACTTCTCATTAATGCGCCTGTGACTTCCACATTGTCACATTTGGGCTACCTCGTCGCTATTTATGGAGAAAATCTCACTGGGAGGAAATAATGCAGTTTAAGTGACGTCAATATAACCTTGTTTATTCTCAGTAATCAACATATACAAAGCTACTAAGAAAACACAAGAAATTGATAACATAAGAAAGTCGAAATTTGACCGTGTTATTATTCCATGACATATATCAGAAAAATCAACGAATATTATAAGAACTCGCTGTTTTGTTATTTTAAGACACCGTGAAAACATGAAGAATTAATCTTACGTTGGCAATGTTCGATCTACTACGATTATTATGGACAAATTGGTCTTGCGTTCGTAGGCATTACATAAAATTAAATAATTAATCTGGGAAATGATGTGGAGTTTCGAATTCTAAGTTAGACAGTAATTTTCCCCTTATGTCAAAGGCTATCCGTGCCAAGTTTGGTGGAAATCAGTGCAACGGTGCAGAAGCCTGTAAGGAACATACACCAACTTTTATACCTATACTATATTAAGATGAATGGGTAACCCGTTTCATTCTTGAAAAATTACCAATGTTCCCATGGAGCGTGTTATAATAAAAGAACGTAAATTTGAATTACATCATAAAATAAATGTTATGGAGAACGCCATTTGTTCATCCATGCACCATTGCGCCCATTCCACGACTACAGAAAGTGGGTTCCTGTTTAATGAACCACTTCTTTCATTTTGTCATCACTGGCAGATCATTTGTCCCGTAGTTGTTCTTTAATTTCGTTAGTAGTTGAAAGAAGCAGACAAGTACGAGTTGTATTGAAGGTGGGGAAACACGTTTCAGCAAGTTTTATGACACTGATGACATGGGCCCTTGCGCTATTGTGCAACAATCCCATTGCACGTGTAGGAAGAACCAGGTTCTGGACGTCAAATAGTTTCCTGTAAACTCGCTCTATAAGCAGCAGTTGACAGTTGCACTCGGAGCCACGAAATCCACCAGATGTCCCGAAACTTGGGACAAGCAGGAAGATATCTTAGGAAACTTGTAGTCAAATTGATGAAACTATGTACAGCGCAATACAGGGGTTTGCAACCTTTCAACTGACGTACCATTAAATTCAGTGCAGGATATTACCTCTATTATTAGGCATATTTAACTAAGGAAATGTGTCATTTTGTGGTAGAAGGGGAAAAAATCAGCATTTCACTACACCTATAACATAACTATTATTTAATTACTTTTTGGAAATAGTATTGTATAGTATATATCTTGTAAAGATTAAAATAAGGTGCTTAGGGTATGTTATCTCAAAATAAATGAGTACGCCTTGTGGCTTTTCGAAAAAAAGGTGAATATCCGTGTTCAAATCCTGGAATGGCATTGCATTCTTTAGTCTGGTTAAATATTTCCAAAAATAATGGAATTCCACTGCCTGGATAACTGTTAATGTGTTTCGCAGGCAAATAGACGAAAACATGTTTTCCACTATTGACTGATCAAATAAATTTGAAATGCGCTATAATTAAAACTTAACTTCCATGTTATTTGCGTACAATGCCATACAAAAGTTGTTTATGATAATCTTAAATCTATTCTTTCCATTTAGTTATAACACGACTGTCAAGTAATTGATGTTTTTAAAACAAATGTTAATTCATCTTATTTGATGTAATCTTTACGTACCACCCGGCAGTAGCTCACGTACCATAGGTTGAGAACCTCTGACCTAGTAAATACAGAAGTTGCTGCGTATTATTGAAATAATAGGCTTATATTCATAAATACTTAGCAAGGAAATGGAATCAGGAATAGTATTGTGTTGACTTACAACCCTGAAATGTGTTTTGATTTCGTTTATACACAATTAATCCATAAATTGTAGTACAAAAATTTTCATCGTATTTATGAAAGTAGTGTCTTAAACGCTGCGAAGTTATTGAGCAATATGTGTTACAAGCTTCATTGTCCCATGTTCAGTAATTCATGAGAAAATGGGACATTTACAGAGTTTGGAGAACACATAAGGCAGTATGCAAGAAACAAATGCCTTCGCTTATCTTTTAGAAACACAAATAAGGTGTATTTGTATATTTCAGAACCATCATTGATTCCTTTACCTAACATTAAGTGGAAAGATATCCAAGACACAAAATCCCAATCTAATAGTAATAACATTTTAGTAATTATTCAGATTAACTTATGAATTTGTTTGATATTTTCATTATTGTTTTGGCTTAAAAGTAACTATTTTAAACTGGTATGTTGAACTAATTTGAAGGGCTTTTTATAAGTGTAATACATGAATGTTACTCCCAGTTGCCTTAAATATAAAAACCAGAAATCATTCGTCTTTAACGAGCTACAAATTATTTCACACGGAACCCAACATTCAGGATCTTCAGCGAATTGCACGAATATGATTCAGGAATGTTTAAACTGAGTTTCAGGTCAATATACTTAAAATATTAAAGGTAATAGAAATACATACAACTTTCAACAGTAGTTCAACAAGTGCAGAGCCATTGTTTGAATTTAATAATTCATCAGCCTGTTATTACGGAGCTACAAAACGAAAAGTTGGCTATTACTATGTCACGTTATAAGAACGTTAAGCATGTAAGTCTTTGCCTATTAAGCGTGCATTAACATATTCCCCCGCCAAATGCAAATTTCTCCATCGCGATGTGGAATATAGGTTGCGTGTGCGTAACGGCTTGTTTATTTTCATGTTGGACATAATGGTTTCGCTTTGGAGCATCGAGTTAATGAATGACAGCCATGCGGATTTAGAGGGACCCCACCCTCCATATGAGGCACTGAATTCAAACACGGAAACTTCTGTGCCAACGTCAAATAATATGCCAACGACTTTGCACACACGATATACACGCAGTCATAAAACCAAATTTAACCCTCTATTACATGAATTATTTTGCTACTTATGCCACTCTTCCATTAATTCCTGAACCGGTTTAGGTATCCCTGCCTAAGACACCTTAAAGGCTAGACGAAATGGACTGGCCATCCACTCAAACCCAAACGTCGTAAGTTTAATCCCAAGGTCTGCAAAATGTGGCAGGAATAAAGGATGGGGAGGGCCCACGTAAAATAACCACTGAGATGGTACACGTGGATGGTGATATGGTTACATTAGACTACAATTGCATGAATTTTGATTTTAGAAAAAGAAAGAGAAATAAAAGAAACTATAATCATACTGAAGTAAATTGATACATTTGTCGTATGAACAGCTACCATTACGTTTATTTTATTGTTGAATCCCAATATAATAAGAAAATAAAAAAAAAAACAAAACAAAACAAAACAAAAAAAAAAAACACTTACAATATTCTAAAACTTTGATTAAACATCTTTGTCGCTAAATGGTAACACTGCATTAGAGGGTTCAGGATAACTAACTGTTATTCATTGACATTTTAGTACAACAAGATGCAGTACCAAATATACAACATGAAGTACAAATTAGTATTAAATTAGTTCACAATATACGATTTTATTAGTTCTAAAGTTGCTCCACACGATGCAATTGTTTTTGAAAAATACTAAGATTAGATACCTTAACCTATAACAGTATGTTCAGAAACTGTAAATGTAAATTCAGTTATCCTACTAGTTCTGGAGAATATTAATGTTAAATATAAACCTTAATTTTTTTTCGCTTAAAAATTGTACACAATTAAGTGCATGTTCGGTTAGTAGCATTACAGCTGAGCTAAAAGATTTCAAGATTAAGTGAAAATTTTGTTACCTTCACAGGAATTTGTCCACTATCGTTTATTTTAGATGACGCCAGTAAAATACTCTTGCGAAAGCTAAGTTTTTTTCTGTCCATGTTGGTCGAGATAAACCTAATAATACGCGGCATTGTAAGTACAATGGGTATACGGGAAACAAAATCGGTGGTCAGATGTTTAAAAGCAGCTCGCTGTAGGCTGACCTTGAAATACCACACTCTTTCCTTGGCATTGCAAGGAACAACTGAATGACAGTACTTCCCTCTGCATGCTGACCTTGAAACCCCGCTCTTTCCTTGACATTGCAAGGAACAACTGAATAACGATAGTACTTCTCTCTGCATGCTGACCTTGAAATTGCATACTCTTTCCTTGGCATTGCAAGGAACAACTGAATGACAGTACTTCCCTCTGCATGCTGACCTTGAAACCCCGCTCTTTCCTTGACATTGCAAGGAACAACTGAATAACGATAGTACTTCTCTATGCATGCTGACCTTGAAATTGCATACTCTTTCCTTGACATTGCAAGGATCAGCTGAATAACGACAGTACTTCTCCATGCATGCTGACCTTGAAATTCCTATATTCTCCCCTTGACATTTCAAGGAACAGCTGTGTAACGATAATACTTCTCTTTGTCTGCTGACCTTGAAATCCTATACTCTTTAACAACATTGCAAGGAACAATTAAATAGTGACAGTACTCTAAAAAGTGATAAAGTATTGAAAAATCTAACCAATAACATCGGATATCGTAAAAAAATGTTACTGGAAAGAACTTTTGTGTTTTAAGGAGATCTATATTTTTGTCTGCTGTAAGCTCTTGCCTATTCCTTAGGGTTTCCCACTTAATCAAAACTCACTTAGAATGAAGAGCATGAATGAAAATTCAAAATATACATTTTGTCACAAATATATAATAAGCATAAAGTATCTAATCAAAATCGTTAGACCCATGTTTTGAGATTCAAAAATGTCAAAAAATGTGCCATGTAAGGTGTAGTTCAAGAAGCTGAGAAAGGGTGTATCGCTCTGATTGATTCCCACCTGAAATAGATTTTATTCAAACATCAGGTACTTCTAACCCGAACTTTACCGATACTCTAAACCACTATCATTTGTGTCGCGAAAAAAAGCGGTCAGTGAAAAATGTGGTCTGTGAAAAAACCGGCCAACCTTTCTAGAAAAAGTACACAAACAGGGATGTGAAGTGGTGGTGGTGGTGAAAAATCCGGTGGTGAAAATTGAGGTCTGCGGAAAAAATAGCTTAGGTTAGGTTAGGGTAGAGTGGAGTTCTCCCAATTCTTCTCCGTATAGCTGAGATATTGAAGAATGCTCATCCCTAGCTCTCTTTTTCACCTCTAAATGGGCTTCCTTGGGTGCTCCACATTGATGCTCAGATACTTTCAATATATCCTGGTTGTTAAACTTCCGCAACACTTCCTGGCCGCTTTTTTTCACATCTACGATTTCCCTTACATTTAAACCAGTCTCTCTAGCAAAACTCTGACCGCTTATTTCGCTGACCGCTTTTTGCATACATTCCTAACATTGACCCTTAACAAATATTTCTATCACAATTTAAAATCATGTCGTTATCAGTTACTTCTCAAGTGACATGTGATCTTATAAAGAGATGCTATACCCCAGTTGAACCGAGCGGGATGGCTCAGGCGGTAACGTCTGTGGCCCGTATTCGCGAGGTCGCGGGTTCGATCCCCGTGGCCGCGCACTCTGACATGGGTTTTTCCGTGGTTTCCACGTCACTTAGGCGAATGCTGGGATGCATTATTTCATACCATGGTTTCATTTTTCATAATTTCCCTTCATTCCATTTCCATATCACCTTTCAGGTGTACTTTCAGGCGGTTAGTTTTGGCAGTACCGGGTAGATGGCGCGGATGGTTGCGCATGGTAACTGCTGTTCTCGGCGATAGGTGGCGTTTGGCAGCCATTTTCCTCCGCTGAGGGGGGGCGGCGCTCAGTGTGATACCGGACTTGTGGTGTGAAGGCTGCTCGGCGGAGCCTGGCGCCGGGATGAAGCGATCTCAGCGCTTGTTAGGGACTTCCGTGCGTCTCTGTGGCCTGTCTAGCTGCGACCCTGTATGGCACCTTCGGTTTCCTCGTTTCATCCTTGCCTCCTCGGGGGTGGTAGATAGATCTGTGTAGGTCAAAGTGAGCGAGGTGTCCCCCTATGTACCCTTTACACCACAATTTCAGTCCTATAATAAATGGCGGTCTTCATAACCATAGGACCAGAAAACTAGTAATTTAATAATACAAATTACGTTCTAATATGGTGCACAAAGTATTACGACATTCATTACCGCTTAATACAAACAATTTATCTCACGAAATGTAAATATTTTAATTAGTTTCTTCACGTGTTTTAGTAGTTTTATACACCTGTCCACTATTCATTGCACTATAAATAATTTTTATACGCAGTTTTAACAACTCATTGACTGTTATTAAATTTAGCAAATTAGCCCTATGGGTACTTCCCCCGTTTGCTTCTAGTCTACTTTTTGAGTGGCAGCATTCTATGTATATTTCCACTATTATTTGCGTATACTTATGTACACACATGTACATTTATGCTGTCCCTGCAGCTTTTGGAGGCATTCTACTGGCTCTCGCAGGTAGCATATGTATTGCATCTTTTTGTACATGCAGTAGCGTTTTGTTTTACGTGCGCAGTTTTTAGGTAATTCACACACGAATATACAACTTCGAACTATATCTTCAAATAGCAAATTGGTTTCCCATATACCCACAATTCTTGCCCGATGCACCTCTGCAATATTTGCAGCAGTTAAGGGACACCGGAACTGAGTTGTTCAACCTCGTTTATCTTTTCAATTTTTAATCTGTTTACTTGAAAATTGGCACATATGATCTGAGTAAACAATGACTATGCAAATCTTCTAGGTCAAACAGTTTCTCAGATAAGAGAATTAAAAATGTTTAATTAGCGAAGAAAATAATTCTTTTAAAACTACCTTCACATTTTTAGAGAAGTATTCCAGTGGCATTTATTTGATACTTAAATAAGCTAAAAATAAAGTATCTTATTGAACTTGATATTACTTGCTGACGAATACATTTTTTGCTTTTATGAAGTTATTAGTGTTCAAATTACTTTTCTTTTCAGCATAAATTATTATTTTTGTTAGTCAAAGAAAATCATCAAATGCATATTTGAATCTTAAAATTACAGGTTTGAGACTGTGCACCCACATTTATACATAAATTAGAGTAAAACTGAAATGTAAGGAATGGATTTCAGACAAAATGCAAAATTGTGAAAAACAAAAAACACTAGTCTGGTGCACCACAGTGTGGTTAAAATGAAACCCACTGGTGACTTAAAACATGCCGCTAGCTTTTTAAAAATGGCGGGTTCGGCAACATTTTTGGCCAAAATGATTCACAGAATATTTATATGACGTAATTCAGAAACCGAAAATGTCTTTTTCGCCTAAAATTTTAGTCCTAGGATTACTAACATGCAACAAACAACAAAGGCAGAACGCTTCACACACCGTGCTATGTACGGGCCAGTTGAGGAGGTTGGTAAAATGCATGAAGGATATTTATCTTCAGTGTAATAATTATATGTAAAATATAGTATACATTCGATTTTTTTTTCGGGGTAAGCCAGAATATAAATACCTCGACCTTTTAAGGCTTATAACTATTATTATGGTTTCAAAGAATACTAACGAATGAAACATGTTAAAAAACATATTAATATTTATTTTCAAACTCGCATCAATCGGAGAAGACCTGTGAGGCGCGGAGATTACAATGTGTATTCTAGTCCACAATGAAAAGCGATTCATTACGATTGGCCACCAATAATAATTAACGTACCTCTGGTCAAACGTGTTTAAACAATGCGCAATACAGGTTTTCAATTTCACCTGTAGCTTCTGTGTGTGGTTCGGTGTTCATGTTCTGTATTGTGTTCAGCTGCATTGCCTAGTATAGTGAAAAGATATGCTGAAATACAAGTTTTCGAAGGGAATGGTGGAAAAAATGGCATGTCAAGATGTTTGCTTATAAATTTACCTCTTACTGGTGATAGGTCTTTGGTCAATTAATTGTCCAGGGGCATGGAGAAAAATTTCTTAAGCAGGCACGCTTAAGTTAAGAAAAATAAATCAGAATATACATTCGCTCTAACAATGTGCCCTTTTCAGCCTTTTATATGTTTTTACATGGGGAGGGAGTGGAGTGATAAAAGCACACTTCGACTAATTTTGGTAATTCGTATACAAGACAAACTGCATTGTAGATCACATATTTGGGCAGCCTTTATCTAGATAAGCTGCTGACCTTTTTAATTTACTCGTAGGATATTATTTTACACCCGGACCATTAATCGGCTCAAGTCAAAAACTTCCTTGAAACATGATACACGCATCTGGTAAATCCGCTAGTAAACGTAAAAAAAGTTCGATGTAATAGGTGAAGTATTTCCACATAGGTTTGATAAATTCTTTTGTACGCAAACCTTGGTGTCAGTTTGAACCAACACCGCACGTGCCGCTTTCTCAGCATAATGTATCGCATGTGAACTACTGCACCGTATAATCAGTAAACATGCATCAAGAACAGAACCAGTTTCAAAATGACTCGGTCTATTTGCGTATTTACGATGCAACATAAGCCATCTGCCTTGTAAGTTTCCCTCGCCATTAATGCAGAAATGACATAAACAGTGGGGCACAAATGGGAAAGTCATACTTACTTATGGAGTAAATATGACATCACAAATCACAGGACTTCATCCATTAGCAATTTTTATATCCATTCTACAAATTAACAGATAATTTTCTATTTGGGTATCTATGTGTTTGCTGTAGGATCTAGTTACGTCATATTTACGTATATTTTGCTTCACAAAAACGCCTGAGAAAACAGACAAGTTTTAATAAATCATATATTTAGCCAAAATATTACATACTCTCTCCATAACTTTGCCCAACTGCGAATATTTCGAAAATGTTACTGTCAAGTTGTTTTATTCGACAAAATGTACACTTCAACCACATCTGCAGTGACGTTTTTCAAATTCTTGTAGCTATCCAGACATTCGACATTCAAAAAGGAAAAATGTGTACATATATGTCAGGCCTGGGCAAATGGTACTCTATGAGCGCAGCCCGCTCACGGCTTTGCACGAATAACCGTATGTTTTGCAGGTACGAAATGAGGGTCGCCGAAGCTATTCCGCGAGTTGCCCAAGCATGTGTTAAACTATGTCAGGGGTTGGGTAAATTTCCCCAAAATCTTCATTTTCCGTTCTTAAAATATGTGTGACTGAAACCTGGAGTTATTTTATCCCACTTTTTGCTTTTCAGTTATGCTGCTCCACCTCCTTTAATACAATGATGCTCAATAATTGAATTTTGGGTGAAACCCCGATAACGAATTTTTGGGTCGAATGAAATATAAGTTTATAGGCGCAAAAAGCTTTAAAACAACCAGTAATCGAGAAACGTTCACAAACATGATATTTTTTTTCTTCAGAAAATAAGACGACGAAGTACTAGTACTCACAAATTTACAATTTTAGACAGGCAATGCATGTGTGATCCATTCTGTAGATTGTCAATGCCAAATGAAACATTGAGAACGCTAAACGAATAACAAAATATTTGTTTTCTGTAATGAAGATAAGGAAAATGTGGCCAAAGATTTCAAATTTACGTTTGGGGAATGACCCGCTGAAATTCCCAATTTTCACATATGTCTAAGCAATTAAAATTTGTCATAGCTTTTTCCTGCGCAAAGACAAGAGATTTATGAATTTCATATCATGTCTATATTTGATTCTGACTCTTTTTGGAAGAGCTTCTCACTAAGGAATTTTCTAACAAAAATTACAATTTTAATAATCAAAATTGGCGTTTATATATCCCCTTTTCAAACCTGAGCATTACTTTTATGCATCCCTTTTAATTTATAAGAGCAAAAATTACTCCACTCCACGTTGAAATGAAATACACAAAAACTGAACTAGTTCATTTGTGAGGGGAAAAAAATGTTTAGATTTATTCTTCGAGTTTTCAACAAGTTCAAAAATTTCAAGTTGGATGAAAACTCCATCGTGACGAACTTGCGATGATGAATGCTGAAGGAAAACATGGGCAGAAAATAGAGGTCTGCTAGGAACCTGGAATCAAGCTTTAAATGTCAGTAATAAAATAATATTCTATTTAAACCATGCCCAAGGGCATATAAATGTGATGAAGGTCGACCAGACAGTTTTTGATTCATAAAAACCAGGTAAAGGTGATTTTTAAAAGAATTCTTCAAAATTTCAGTGGAACATTCCTCTACAAGTTTGGAGATTCAAAACGGTATATGAGGATATCAGAAAATGTTGGTCATTTTTAGGTGATAAGTGTGAAGTATGAAGCAGGTTGTAGAACTCCACTTTATTGCGGAAGGACAAATTTCTTGGAAATCCAATGCAAATGAGCACGTGTCACTTCTTAAGCAATATCTGCATAAGAGTCAAGGGTCATGAGTGGAAAATGGAGTGCACAGTTAGTTTAAAGCAAAGTCCAATCTATTTGCATGCTTCAAGGACCCTTGTCAAGAATATGGATAACTACGGCGTATTCCTCTGAAGGGGCTCTTTTGTGGTGGTTAAATATATGTATCACCGTCCACATGAGATTTACTATTTTGTAGTAAATCTCATGTGGACGGTAATACATATAATGAAGATGATCATGCCATCAGCACAAAGCGGCCGTCGATAATAACACATAAATTAACCTTTACGAGAACCATATTGTGGAAACTAGCTGGGTGGGCTTCTAATCGGAAAGCGGTTTTAAATTACTTCAAACGCTACTAATTGATTAGTTCGGCAAGGACAACGACGCCTTTTATCTTGGCATCATTAAATAATTTTACATTTCCTGCTGATGTACCGGATGATTGAAAACAATGAACCTTCTGTATACTGGGAGGAACGGCAAACTGATATATTTTTACTTTCTCTACTACGCATAGTACGGTAATGTCGAGGTTTCACCGGAAATATATGCTTTGAGGCTCCTCCATCCCCTATAAAAAAAAGGGTCCATGTGCGTGTCTGTGAACAGAATAACTCAAAAACAAAAAGTCCGTTAAAAACCCAGGTAATCAAGTTTAATATCTTTCAAGGATGCGACACGAAGATTTTGAAGAAAATTCTTCCGCCCTAAACTGCACTTTGCATGGAACATTTTTAGAAAATTTTTATTTTGTCAAAAATGGCTCTGATGTTGATTAAAATGTCATATGTTTAAGCTATTTTTATGGCAAATTAAATGTATATTTAGAATTTTCTGGCAATGGTGCATGCAGTCGTGTTTACTCTTAATGACTTGTACACAGCTTTAAGAGATAGACCAAATCTTACTCTACAAAAAATATAGATCTCGTTAAAACACAAGATATGTCCAAATGCATTTTCTGTGGAGTGAGCCATTTCCTTTTTATTTGAGTGAGTTTTGCAATATTTAAACTTTCCTCAAATGGAAGGTCGTTCTTCACCTTTTTATCTCTTGGCCGTGCAAAGAGAACGGAATTTCAAAGCTTTCATGCAATGACCAACTTTAAAGCATTTGGCCATTGTTGAAAACAGTATTCACATATTCCCCTTGCATCTCCAAGAAATTTAACAATAAGATAATTTCTGCAAAAGCTTATCTCGACTGACACGAAGAAGGTAGGGGGAGTAAGAGTTTGTATGAGTAGTTAGTACAAGGGTAGAGAAAGTCCTGTGAGTGCACCACATCACAGCCCCCCCCCCCCCCAACAATTGGGCGTCGCAATCGAACATGAGTATGTGTTCCAAATTTCATCAAGAAATATTCTCCAACACAAGGAACGCATAACACACACAATCCGTGTGTGGGCAATGTTTTAAGAGGTGGAATCAGGACTGAAAAATTCAATGCCATAGCCGGGATTTGAACCACGGATCTTTCGCTTATCGAGGCTTGTTGGCATAAATAATAATTACCTCTCATAGCAGATTTCACACCCTCCTAGGCGGGGATTTATCTACTTGTATGCTCCCTTTTTTTCTTTACTTCCGAGATAACACTAGTGACTCGTCCAATTTTTCTAACTAAAATTGAGAGATATTAGCATATTAGCGAACAAACATGCCGGGAATAAGATTGGAAGTTGGCAATCTAACCAGCAGCAACGTTGTCTACCACGCTTACAAAACTCGGGTTACAATATCGTGGAATGCCCCTCCTCTGCCCTTCAGTACCCTAAGGCCATGAGCTGATGAACAGACAGCACGCACATGGTCAAACACAAGATGGTGTGCACAGTTTGGCTCGGGCCATGAAACGCAACCCGAAAAGCCCGCAAAGCTAAAGTTTCGTGTCCACAATGATTCAGAGCTCTATGCTAATTCACTCGCCTTTCTCAAAAATCTAACATTACGGTAAGAAATATTCAGGTCTGAAATTTCAAGCTTCTGAAAAACACAGTAGCAATTGGGGTTAAATATATGATCTCGCACAAACAGGAAGTTCTAATCATAATGATACAGACCCGTATTAGACTGAGGAAGGGTTCTGTTCACCCAGGGGAGGTATATTCCGAGAATCACAGACTAGTGGGCCAGCAAGACACCTCAGGCATTCCGTTGACGTCAACAGGAAAATGTTGACTGTAGAGATAAAGCATCCCTTTATCTTCTTCACTATCATCAGATTTGGAATTTTATTGCAATTTTATGCCCGTTAAATAAGCAAAGCTTTTCTCAATTATAAAGCCCATTTCTGCTAAGCAATGGACGCCGGTTCCCGTATTCGTAATAGCTACAACTCGCCACTCTACACAGGACATCAGTGAACAATTGGAAATATTTCCAACTTGTGTTGGGGGATATGATTCATACAACAGAGAACCAAGTACTGAGGTTTCCAAGCCCAAAATTTTTAAATTTCAAAATGTTCTGAGCATCACTACTGTTATATATCGCTACTTCACCTTAAAAGATTGAATTCCGGTGAGAATGTATATGGTACAAGTTTAATCTATGATTTTGCAAAGAATTTTAACAATAATTAGTTTTCAATTATCAAATACCAAACTGCAATTCCTTTAACAGCAAATAATTTCAACTTTATGTTCCCTATCTAAAATAAAACAAATACTAATATCGAGAAAATATTTCGTGGATAATATATTCAAACCTCACAAAGAAACATACATAATATTCTGTTGGTGGCAAACTGTGAAATGGCACAGGTCTCCGTGTTTTTGAACCATTTCTGCTTGTTACAGATTTTCCACCATTCTTCCCTGTCAGAGAAGGTTCTAAAATGCGACCGGAATGTAGGATTATGCCAAACTATATTTTTAGGGGGGTAGGAAAGCATTCTAAGCTTCTAGGAACTCATGCCAACTGACAGAGGTCTTGGAGACGGTGAATGAAATGAATTAATGATGCTGCAAAGCCTGACATTTCCTAAGCCGGCCGGCCTGCCATCCACTTTCCAGGGGAGGAGGCAAACTAGTTCACCTAGTTAAAAGACTATTGCAGACGAAATTTGAAGTTGTGCCCGCTCGATCCAGCCCAGTCCTATCAACTCCAGTAACCAAAATGTTTGCAACTCGCAAAGTGTATTCATTAAAAATGCTTCGCACGCGTGTCTGTAAATTTCCTAAGCTCTGTGCATTTTTTAAAGGGCCGAGAACAACAGCGGAAAACAATTTCCTCGATTGTGTTAATGCATTTTTGACAGCAAATAGGGATCTGGAATTGATTTTCAATTAGCCTGTTTCTAATACCGTAAAAACTGAATTAATTGGTCTATCAAAAGGAATGCAGCACAATAAATTACGAAAATTCTTTGAAATTGTGGAATCCCGCACATTACTGCAAACGCTAATAAATAAATTAAATAAACAAACTGTGTGGGCGTTTGATAAGATTTAGATATTCATGACAAACTATGAGTCAGTAATTCCATTTTGGTGGAACTGGAGCCAAATTTTACCTTACTCGGATTACGTTAAATGGAAAACAAAATGTACTTTCTACAGCTTTAGTACACTAAAAAATTTTCAGCAATCACATTTTTAAGCAATTAAATGTTACTGCGTGGAAACACATCTACAGGTACTTTAAAACCATTCTAAATTACCTAGGCTCCACACCATACCTTTGTTAATAAACTTAGCCTGAACCATTGACTTTTGTGGCATACTACATAAATAAGGAAAATAGTGGCAAATTCACATTTGTTTGGCTTTATTTCCTGGTATGTTGAAAATATGGTACAAATTAGTTAAAGCTCTTATGCATGGCTTAAAACATTATCTGGTAAAAATTTATTAGGTTACAAATATTAACTTTTGTACAAGTTCTTGAAGCATAGCTTTCTGCTAAAAAGTAAATCAGTTAAGTTGAGAAATACAACAAAAGCAACTCAGTCACCAGAAGTTTCAAAAGCAGGAATAGTTTATTCGAAATTTAATTTTTCTAAATCTTCCAACACTTTGAAACTTGTAATAGTGTGAATATTATTTGATCTTATAGAGAAATGCCACAATTATTGAATCAATATCTTTAGACTTAAAGGAGCTGAAATATTTCATAAAATTACTATCAAAAGGCCTTGTCTACTAAACTGCAAGAAATATACGTTTAATATATTGTTATATTTGAGTTACTCAATATAATGAAATCCAATAAATAAGCCCAAAATGCAGGTATAAAACCAAATGTATAAATTAAGTTGAATTTTAATGTTAAGGCAAAGCTTCTTTTCCTTCCAGAAAATCAAAAATTAACGGATAGCTCACAGGAATATTTATTTCCTTAATATATTAAAATTAGTTAGTAACATTAAAAGAAAGCTGCATTCCTCTTAAACAGAAATAGATAGTAATAATAATGATGATGATGATGATGATAAAGTTTAGTTCATTTTATACCAGAAAGTTTTCCTCAAAATAGGATTAAAAGTCCCTGGAGTTTATAGATCTTTAGATGGACGTTAGTGAGCAGCCGAACAGTATTTTAGTGTATGATTAAATTATAAGTTAAAGGCCAAAATTATTGAAAATGCAAATAAACATTTAAGAATAAGCACGAATATATTCAAAAGGTAATTTATAACATAAGTCAAATGTACTGAGAGCAATACCTGTCTGTTTTCAATCTAACGTTTTTGGGCAAGTGTACAAAATCTTTTTGAATTTTACCTTATGTCAAAATTACTGAATCTACCATTTTGAGAGAAAACACAGAAACCATTTGGCTAGTTTTGTGATCTCTGGAAGTACTGTACAACGGTAAGCAGACACACTAATCATTAACACATGACCTTCATGATTTCCGCTCATAATGTTTAGATGTTACACCATTCTTCTTCAAACTATCATGAATAAAGCTTGGTTTACTACCAGTATCATGATATGTCAAGGAGGAATCAAGGCCAGCTTTTCCATTTCACATATTTATGACGTTTCCTGTGCTTTAGTCGGCCTATGTTCTTTGAAACTACGAGTCACATTTAATCAACAGAGCTATGATTCTTAGGATATCTGTGGTGACGCATAGTCGAAATTATGTCTATATACTGCAACTTGTGACATTTATTGCAAGCATAACCTTCTTGCAAAGCGTTAGATAAACACACGCTATCAGCTAACATATGGCTTTTCTTTAGCCTTCAAACGTTCGCTGTCACAAAGTGAGGACTTCACGAGGAGAACTTAGTAACGTTCTTCAACAAACAACTCTGGCCAATTTAAAGCTATTTTTGGATTGTACCTAGAATATCAGACACGAAGCTCCAAAACTTCGAGTGCAATAACCGTGATTAACATGTACTTTGCCTCTCTTACAGACTGCTACCCGTACGACTTCCTGCAACTCCCTGTATGTAACTCATTTCATAATATATTAACAAAAATAGATTATAGTCTTAGAGATACGCGAAGATAAATTATACAAAATGAATTTTCTTTCCCCCTACCTTACTCATGATCAAGTTTTAGTTTTTCTCTCCTTAATTATACATGTATTTCAATGAGTCTACCTTTTTATGTGGTGGGATTTAACTGAGGTTGTGACAGTTGTACGGTGTAACACTTGTACGAAGATGAAAGTTGTTGACATTTATACGTAGCTCAAAATATTCCCGGAAATGCTAAGACGGGTTCATTACTATAATTCATACCCGAGTGTCAAGTACTGTACGTGCCATAATTTTGGAGATATGAAGTGCAGCGAAACCACCAAAGGAAAACCTTTAGTTATTTACAATGGGCATCTTAACGTAATCTAAGGCAATGATGCCTTAATGCGCCATTATATAGAAATTACATCGCTAACATTTACTGCAAGTATATACCTAAGTGAACCTTCTGCATTCTGCAACCATAAACATTTTTTTAAAATTTAAACTAGGTGTTATACATGCATATTATACCTGAAAATTGTCATTCCAAAACCGATTAATAGTCGTTAGTGGTCATTCCGTGCCAGTGTCAACATTCCACTTCTGACTCATCAGGTAGAGGCAAAGGATCCGTACAAGTGTCACTCCGTACAGGTGTTCCAACCCCGATTTAATTTCTCTTACTAGTATGGTTAATTGGCTACACAAAATTATAGAATTTATGATATTTGCGTTACGTTGTTCATACACATTTTAGCTTAACATTATTTCATTAGACCACCTCCATAGCGCGTGGTAGCGAACCCGGGTTCAATCCCCG
Organism: Tenodera sinensis; assembly: GCA_030765045.1. Lineage (NCBI taxonomy): Eukaryota > Metazoa > Arthropoda > Insecta > Mantodea > Mantidae > Tenodera > Tenodera sinensis. Next base: position 71,022,835 of record CM060962.1, on the reverse strand, counting down.
GTATCAGCGTGGGGATTTTTACCCCGCTGAGAGGTTTGGCACGGGGTGCACTCAGTCTCGTTAGGTCCCGGAGGGGTCAATTGAGAAGCTACTTGATGAAGTAGCGACCCCAGGACGTGAAGGCCACATGACTGGCCGGGAGAGCTTGGTGCGCTGACCACGTCCCACCCTCCAGTACTGCACCCCACTCATGACGCCTGTAGTGGGCAGAGCTGGGGGACGCAGCAGCCGGGCGGCAAGCCGTTGGGCTGTTGCGCTGGGGGTTATTATTTCATTACGTTCGGTGGGCTTCGATGAAATATCGTAATGTTCGACAACGAAGTGTTGTGGTTTGGAAACATAGAATGAATTCGGCCCCTGCTCAACCAATGGGTTACTGTGTACCCGTATTTTTATTTCAATTTATTACGGCAGATAGAATTGTCATTTATGGAAAAGCATCTCCCTCTCCAATAACATTTTTCTTGCCCTACATTTAAGGAATTACAGCAGGAAAAGTGGGAGACATCCCCGTGTGTAAACACAACTCCATTTAGGCTTTGGAAACATGTGCGAAACGGTAACGAAGTGGCGACCATTTCGACCTTCATGGTTATTTTTACGTACTGTTTAACATCACACACAATGCAAGGTCATTGGCGCTGCTACATGAGCGTTAATAGCAATTAGGTATTTGAGGTCAAAGAACGCATTGCAGTAAAATGTGAATGACTAGGCACAAGGAACGGTCCAAACGGAGTACTTCGGGCGTTTAAGAATGATCGTAAGGACCTGTATTATGATCGGCAGTCGGATGCAACGTTTAAAGTTCTCCAAAAGTTTACATATACAATCAGAATGTTGGTGTAAAAACGCGCTCTAAGGCTTCCGAATATGCATCGAGCAGTGAGAAAATACCGAGCGAGGTGGCGCAGTTGGTAGCGCGTGTGACTCGCATTTGGGAGGTCATGAGTTAGATCCCCGCTGCCGAGCTTCCTGACCCATGGGCTTTGTCTTTCAATTTGTCTTCATCCTATTTGGCTGTTTCAGTGAATGAAGTCTCGGTGGGAGTCTAGGCGTTGCATGGCAGTAATATGATACCTTTGCTTACTCACAGCGAGCAGCACATACTAAGGTTTGCATCGGAAGCGCACCGCTTCTGATTGTGTTTTCAAAGATAGCATTAAAGAATGCTTATTTTATATTTGTAATATTTAAAACAAAGTCCCCAGGTGCCGCCCCCTTTTCCACCCGGATTCCATGGACAACGAGGGACGGAAAGAGTGCATGTGCGCATATCATCCCTGCCAAGCTGCACCTAACGCCTTCGCTGACACTTGCGACCCTGAAAGAACCAACGAGATGAAGGATAAATGAAAAACATGTCACAAAAGGGAAGGGCAGGAAATTCGGGGGATGTAATTATTCGCCTAGCGATCCGGGGAAACCCCCCGAAAAAGCCCATGGGTCAGGAAGATCGGCCACGGGAATCGAACCCACGATGTGCCGAATGCGAGCTCACACATTACCGCGGAGCATTCTCGCTCTGTGGTAAACACACAAAAATACGGCCAGGAAAAAAAAAAAAAAAAAAAAAAAAAACTATGAAAATTTCCCAAAATATGTAATGTAATTGAAATTAAAGTGTGTTAGCAAAAACTATATTTACTACTGCATGTTTACCTTTAGTAGATTTGTCTGTTTTCGGCTTTCCCATTGATACAAATTTCAATAAAAATGAAGTATCAACAAAAATTTGAAGATATCCATTTTATTTTAATGACAATATCTCAACACTTCTCTTATTATAATTAAAATATTTAAAGCCACGTTTGAAAAATAAAAAAATGCATAAAATAATCTTAGTTAAAGGTTGTTTGATTTGGAAGTATTTCCATCAGCTTTTAAGGCATTACAGAAAGAATAATGTTCCTCATTTGTTAACAGTTTACAGAAGAGATACGTACATCGTTTAACAACAGATTACCGGAATGTTGCTTCAATTTCTTCGATTAAGATTCAAGTGCGGAAGAGGACGATTTTCCCATTCACGGTCCACAGGTTACTACTAGGCGCCTGCAGGTCTGCAGCAGCTGCTAGGCCCAACGCATGCAGTTCGATTCCTAGAATAGCCTCATTATACATTCGAGCAAGTGCGTAGTTGAGGCAGGTCGTTCACTCCATTGTTTATTTACTTTCTTGCTCTTCTCCTAATTTAAAGCAGCTGCAAGAACTCGGCAACGCGTGATGCATACCATACTCATTAATACAACCACGCATTTTCTTGTAGTACCTTTCACAAGACGCATTATTTTTCACGCTCATTCCTTATTTCAATGCGTATCTACCTGAGTAGCTCTTGGACATTCTCTACCCATAATTCTACAGGTATCCTAGATTATATATATATGTTGCGTTGCACTCACATGACTTTCTCACTCCTATACTAACCATTCTGACAAATTCTTATTCCTACATCTTCGTGTTAGTTCAGTTAAACGTTTGAAGAAATTATCATACTGTTTATCTTCTTGTACATACAAGGAGAAATGGGAATACAGCTGGCTTTGAGTCAAATCTTTTAAATCTTTCAAATTCGCTCTCTTTGCACGGTTAACTTATAAAAAATGAATAACGATGTTCCATTTGCCAGAAGCATAAGTTCTCCAAAACTCACACAAATAACATGGACTATCTCCGAAATGGTTCACTCTACAAAAAAAATTATTCAGACATAAATTGGGTGTTTTAGCAAGATCTACATTTTTTGTACAGTAAGATTTGGTCTCTCTCTTACGGTTTACGTGTTATGCAGAAGTTATCCAGAGTAAGTAGGACTTCATGGGATATAGCCAGAAAATTCAAGATATACGTTTCATGCCATAAAAATATCTCTAACATAACATTTTAATCAAAATGGTTAGAGCCATTTTCAAGAAAATCAAAATTTTCGAAAACGCTTCCATGTAAAGGGTTGTTTAGGGTGGAAGAATTTTCAAGAAAATCTTCGTGTCGCTTCCTTGAAAGACATTAAACTTAAATACCAACTTTGGCTTTAAACAGACTTTTGGTTTTTGAGCTATGCTGTCCACAGGCTGACAGACAGCAGATACACACACACCACACGGACGTTTTTCTAAAAATGCATTTATATATATATATATATATATATATATATATATATATATATATATATATATATATATATATATATATATATATATATATATATATATATATATATCAGGGGGCTTGCGGTGAAATCTCGACATCGATTTTTTGGGTGAAATACAATACTTCACTTATCTACTATACGCGGTAGAGAAAGTAAAAATGCTTCTTTATGCACTTGTTGGCGATAAGAACTTCACATATAAATAGATCTGATTCCGCCAGACGTGCTACTGTACTCGTAATACGCTGCACGCTCGTCATTTTGTTTTCTTGGCGAAAGTGCCGTAATAAAACACAACAACAAAGCCACTTTTATGGTTTCTATTATCTCGCAATATAATCTGAAAAAGCACTCACTGACCTCAAAACCTACTTAAAATGCGCAGAAAAAATGTGTTACAGGTTCGCCGACATAAACCAAGTGTCCAACATAAAAGTTTGAATTCATTATGCTTGAGCCTTGCGTACCCAAATCGATCTCATTCCGGATTGAATTCAACATGGAAACCCGGTTCGTATTGTGAATGGACTCGAATCGATTTCAAATCCAAATGGAAACGTAATATATGAGCGGGCTATTCGTGCGAAATTCTGTATTCCAAGCAAATTATATCACAAAAAGTAGATAAGTGTACATTCACATCACCTTCTCTACTCATTCTTGTACAAACTATTATTACACACGCTTATTCATCTGTTTCATGTTAATATAGAAAAGCGTTTGGTTTTATTACATATTCCCTCATAGGTACAATGGAAATAGGAGAATACAGTAGCCTTAAACGATAGTCAAATCTTTTAAGGGCTGGTCACTATGTGATTACTTAAGACATTCTATTCCCTTTGCATGGCCACGACATAAAAAAGAATGACTTCCTATTTAAGGAAAGCAGTTTATATATTTTGAAAACTCTAACCAATGACAAAAGAATATCTCGAAAATAGTTCTCTCGGCAAACAATTCTATTTTACATAAAATGTGAGCTTTAAAGAGATCTCTCTTAGAGAATGAATTTTATGAATCTCTTATGGTTCACCAGTTATGTAAAATTGGAAGCGGACTTCAAGAGGCCATTCCCAGAAAATTTAAGATATGTACTTATACACTTCATTTTTTTTTTTTTTTTTTTTTTTTTTTTTTTTTTGTGGATTAATACGGTTTGTTATTTTTATTAAATGTGAAGGAATACGAAGAAACATATACTGGGGAATCCCGAGTTCTGTATCTTATCTCCATTTGTGTCACTTTTTTTTAAATACGTTGGCCTCTGCATTTTTAACGTTATCTTTTTCATTCAATGGTTTATCGCTTGTTTTGCAGCCTCATGCGATAAAATGATTATGCATGTCTGACAGTGATCGCGGGCGCACAACGCACAATGCATTGACGCCAAGATGCCAGATTCGCTAAACCTAAGAATGTAATACATTTAATGTTTACTTATAAACATGGTGTTGAAAACAAATGCCATTAAAAAAACAGCGTCATCTTTATCACTTCAAGGATCAGACAAATGCCTATTTCGGCTGTACAAGGCATTAACTCAACGCTTTCTAGAACGTCCAACATCTCGTCCTCTTGATAGTTCTTTGCTATGGCAGACACAAAATTTAATGGCGGCTGACAGCTAATTACTATTGCTCTGTTTCCTGTTGTGGAAATACATTTTGTGGGCGCACATGATATTTAGATCAACGGCTTTACAGCGTGATTTCACAGCATTTTAACTTCCTCACCCGTAATATTCACATTGTCAATCCAATTTTGTCTATAACTCGTTATTTTATCCTATAAAAGTTGTAATTTTAGTTCATCTTGTTGTTTTTTCCTATCAAGTTTGATGCAACATTTTTCTTGCTTAAGGAACCTTATCTCCAAAATCTTACTCTATCTGTTTTTCTTTGGAACAGTGCAATGTTGTGGAAATGGCCACAACGCTGTTGATTTATTTCTGTTTCTTTCCTTTGTTTTTTTTTTTTTTTTTTTTTTTTTTTTTTTTTTTTTTTTTTTTTTTTTTTTTTTTTTTTTTTTGGTGTGTGTTCACAGGAATGCTCCCATATAGTATCTGGAGTTGATTTATTTCAGACTCAACATCCCCTCTACGTTAAAACTGATAACGTATCCTATACATTCGAAATTATCTACCTGTTCTCCACTTTGACCTTGTGGAACAGTTTTAGATCCCACTTGAGTTTACAATCCATAACTAATATCCTAAAAGCACAAAATTGACATAATTTGTCTTCTCTCGCCATTAAATCCAATTCAGGGTATCACCTTTCCAGTAGAAGGAACCAGAAGGAAGCGAGAAATAGAATTCACTATTTTGACAACTGTACAAAGAGCTCGCTCAAGGGAAATCAACAGTGAAAGAAACTTGGACAAAGCGAAAGAAGATAACGCAGCTGAGTTAAATAACAAATCTCAGATGAAGAATAGTAAGGAACAGGGGAGGATTTATCTGGGAGCTTGCAGATTGGGAACTTCTGGTAAAACAAAGACACAGGTTAAACATTAGGTCACGTCGAATTCAGTGACGTGGATAGTAAAAATATCAAAAGTTTAACTTCCATCACAAGGTTGGCATTAACTGTTTCGCGAATGAAATACAGTTCGCTTTCCTAAATTTCACTGTAACGAACAAACGTTCGGTGCAAAAGTTAAGACGTATGAATCCTAGCCAATGCTCGCGCAGAGCGCTGTTGACAAGCGTAGTAGACGTATACCGGCTTTAACTCCAGACACCACAACACATTAAATACCCTTTAAATATTACAAATTTTATTGCTTTCCAAATGCGTGGTTTGTATTACCACAGTGTAAATATGTTTTAATGAGTTAGGCGTTGTGCCGAAGGAATGGTTTGTATTTACGCAGTATATGTATTGATATCTACATTTGATATACGCGCTGTGAGGAAGGAATCGCTGTGTTTCAGGACAATTTTGAACATAGTTTAATGATCACCATGCCACAAGAGGTGCATAGTGCGCGTTCTAAAATATCGTAGAAGCAGGATTTTAATACACCCATGGTCTATGACATTGGCATCTAGCTTTAAAAAAAACTTATTCCAGAGTAATAAATAAAGATTATGTTCTCGGTTCAGGCGCAGAACATGTGTGCAGCGCTGGTAGAAGTGCAAGCATGTAGTCGCCATTGAGGTATATCAATTTGAGATATCACATCAGTTTACTATCTTGCTCAAGCGGTAAAACTTTCGGCATGGGCAGCCGAAAATCCATGGTTCGAGTCCCGGGCGTGACATTGATTTTTTCCAACGAGGCCTGATTGGGAAAAATCAGTCTTAGGTGTCTGTATTTTTCCCGTTACTAAAAAACATTTGTATTTGCAAAGAAGTTTTACATTTAGCGTGAAGCTTTTAGATGTATTCACATTGCAATGTTGCGTATATGGAAAATTATGCGGATCTGTTGGTCCACAGTATATTTTATTACGATTCTGAGTTCATGTCGGCCGACATATGAAAAATAGGGTGCAAGCTCCATCAAGTAAGCCATGCTACATCGCCACACTTGACGCGTATGTTTTAAATACAAAGCATTTGCTGTCGGCTAAAGACGGCAGGAAACGCAAATGTCTTTCATTGAAATTTCTGTTTATACTCTGCTGAGAGATGTGCATGGAAAGTGGATGCTAGTGCACCCCGTCTGTCGCATCTATGCACAGACCCTTATTCTATAAGCGAACAAAGGAAAAACAAACACCACGCCACTCATCGCCAAGAGATACAACGTTCAGCCACTCGAGCAAACGCCAAACAACACTGGTCGTCAGACTTCTGTTGCTTCAACAGCAACGAAGGTTTTGTGACTTCACTTATAGTTTCTACTAGTGGTGGGACGTTACTCCCGATACTCGATACGGAAACTGATTTTTAGGCCAGATACTCACTTAAAACTGTAAAAGCGACAGCTTATTCACTGTATTACGTTCTTATCAGTAAGTTCCTGTATATGGACGCCCGTAAACCAATTTTGTTTTTGCTCATATTTTCAGATGCCGCGGCATCGTGTTCTGACAGCGACGAAAAACTCGTACGTTGTTTTTTCAATAAGGTTCTGTAAATTTCACTCGATGTATGAATGTAACATGCTTCTTTATAAATGTGTTGTACACTGACTCGATGGCAACTTGCAGAGGACGACTCGCAGGAAACGTAGTCAAGGTATATCAAGAACTATAGTAAAACAACTTTTGGGGACACGTGCGAGGCAATAACGTGGTCTCGACTCCTTTCATTGCTTGTCTAGCACAAAGCTAAAAGCAACAAATTTCAATAATGCAAAACTTAAATATTTAAAGGTAGGTAGTATCTGCATTGCGTCATGGAATTTTGACTTTTTGGGACCTCTGACGATTAGAAAACGTGAAAAAATCATACTAGGTCGCTTTGTTACTTCCGACCGTGAACAGCCACCACGTCCTTTGAATAATAAATAGTGATGAGGAAGTCGTATCTAGCCACAAGCAATATAGTAACGTATTTCTTAACATTGAAACGAAAATAGGAATACAACCCGCACTTTAAACTGTGTGCAATCTTGATTAATGTTTCAGTCTCCACTATTGTCATTTGAGGGTTTTAAGCGAACTTCATTGTGGAACTTTAGCAGTGGCAGGGGACCAGGGGTTGGCACCTACGTTCGATAATCGAGGCATAGGGTTAATGGCACCTCGGCGACACCTATTTGTATACAGGTCTTGATAAATGTATCCGGAAACCTTGGTCTTTGTAGGGAACAGGAGAAATTCCAGACGTGGATCACAATGGGACGTTGGATTTAAGCAGAGATAAAATGTGTTATTCTGACACGTTTCCTGGTTTTAATCAGTCATCTCTGTGATATAAAATTCAAATATTTTATGTTCATGTCCAAAGTGTAGAGAACCATAAGCAAACACGAAGATCCATGTTTCGACTCCCGGCTGTGGCACTTGAGTTTTCCAACCAGTTTGAAAAAGTAACTATGGAAATACTCTTATTGGCAAGATATGTCATACATTTATCCCCCAAAATTTAGTATGCCACAGTATTGCAAATCAAATTTTTATCAAGAAATACAATACCTTTAGAAAGGATTCGTCTCAACTTTAAAAAATTCTGATGTGTAGACTCACGTGACTTTCTCTATTCTCTTGCACATGCTCATTTATCTATCTACTTCGTGTTAATCAAGTTAGATGTAGGTAGAAATGGCTATATGACATATTTCCCTCTGGGTGCAATGGGAATAGGGGAATACAGCACTCTTAACCGATTGTCAAATGTTTTATGAGCTGGTCACTATGTGATGGCTGAGACATCTTAGCACGGCCAGGGCATAAAAACAAATGACACATTTTGCAGCTTGCATTGCGAGGTGTCAGAGCACCAAATCGTCTTCCACCCATTGAGTATATGTTTCTCCTCTCGCCACACATGTGATGCCAGTGCACTGTGTAGCAATTTTTGGATCCCCTAAGGGATTTTCGTAGCTCATTTTGCTGCCTGGTGGGCCGACTCTTTCCCCTCAATTCTGGAATGTGAAGATACCCACATTAAGGTCACAATTTTCCCTTCAGTTGTTAACTTTATGAAGGAGGAATTAGAGTTCCTTTACGAGAATACTGGATGATCATAAATTGTTTATCGCAAGCAATGAACTTCTTGATTCGGAAAAGATCAATCCAGAATATATAACACAAATTGTTTAGCTGCATAGAGCTCACTGAAAAATCAAATATATACATAAGGTAGTTTGAATAGTATACTGTGATTGGGGTAGATTTCAACACAACCATTGTACGCTGAGTCATAAGGCGGAATAGCAAAGAAATGGTTGATTTGTGCCTAAGTTAACTTCATGAAGGTATTTCTATATCCTGAGATGGAACGGCAGTTGTGATTTGCCAGCATATTGCTTGCGTATGTTAGGAAATACATACGTTTTCCTTTGTGAAATAGTCATTGCTGCTGCCTTGAGAGCGTACGTTAAACAGAGTTGTTTTCTCTAATTGAGAGTGGCGGTTCATTTGTTTCAATCTGCATACTGGCTGTTGGAACTGGCACAAAAAGCACCAAGTATCATCCGAAGGGCTAGTTTTTACTGTATCCAACATTTTAAGTGAAGATGCTCTTGCAGCACTGTAAACATTGGGGCCGTAAGCAAGATTTACTCTGATGTAAGCTGTGTAAGTATTAAATAACACATAGTAATCTACTCCCCAGTTTTTGCCACTAGAACTTTCAAGACCCTTGATCTTCTGCGGCAAACATGTTTAAGATATATAAGATGAGAAGTCCGTTTGATCTGTTAACGGAGCATACGCCTACAATTTTCATTGTTTTAACGGTTTCAATTTTGTGATCATCTACAAACACTTTTCGTCCGAAGTCTTGGTTTCTGTTTTTAGTGAAACACACTTAAGCTTGGTCTTAGAATGGTTTAAAACTTTGTCCACGTTTGAATGCTTAGAACTGGCCTGTGTTTTACTGGTGTTCTTCCCTGCACAAAATACCGGGAGAGCAAAAAGCTTCCGAGCGTGCTGCGCGGTGTTTTACCTGTCGGCGTCCTCGGCGCTCATTACCGTCTGCCGCTGTCATAGAAAGGTGCCGATGAAACCATACCTTTTTAAAACTACTTTTAAAGGCTTTACTTGCCAATCTTATGAAAGGAAATGCTGAAACTGGCCACCGTCGTTGACCATATATTTGTTGCAGCTCTTTAGGAAACTATTACTCGTAGTTTACGTTGAGAAACGCTGGTAATTTCCTGGTGGACATTTTGTTTTAATTCTTCCAGGATGTGTGGGTTTGCCTTGTACAGTTTATCTTGTACGTACCCCACAGATAGAAATTGCAGGGGGTTAGGTCGGGGAATAGAGGGGGCCACAAATCTCTACTAATAATTCTGTCCTGAAACACACCTTCAATTGTTCTCATCGAAAGATTGGCCGTATGACCTGTCGCAGCATTGTTGAAAAAAGGCAAAAGCACGCTTCGTCTATTAATTCTCTAAAAAAGAGGGGCAAAATTGTATTCACCTATGTATGGGCAACAGCTGCTGACGAAAATGTTGGTGTATAGTGCGCCATTAGCGGAGAATTTTTTTTTAATTAACGTCCTCCAACATTGTGTCATATCGGACGAATGAATGAAATGAAATGGGTGAAATGATGCTCAAATGAGCCCGAGGTCCATGGAGCTTTAAGTTACCCGACATTCTTCTCAGGGTAGGGAAAACCTCGGAAAAAAACCTTACCCGGATAACTTACCCTAAGCGAGATTCGAACTCGCGACCTCTTGAACGTGAGGCAGACACGCTAACCATCAGGCTACCGAGGCGGGCAATTAGCGGAGAAAGATTTCTCAAACATCCAATAAGTAATTTCTATCTCTGGGTTACAGTGGTAACTCAAAACGAAGTGTACACACCCTGGAAGAATTAAAACAAAATCTGCGGAGCAAATTGTCAGCATTTCTCAACGTGAACTATGGCGAGTGATGCCAAAATGGACAGTAGCCAGTTTCAAAATCTCCTTTCACAAATTTGGTAAGTAAGCCTTTAAAAGCAGTTTTAAAAACGTATGGTTTCATCCACACCTTTTTATGGTAGCGGTAGATGGCAACGTGCGCCTAGGACGCGGACAGGCAAAACACTGCGCAGTCCGTTCAGAAGTTTTTGTTCTGTGCAATAAAAAATGGCTTAACATGAAGTGATGCTAGAAACTATTTTGATCGTGTAGGTACAAGGAGCTTGAGAGGTGTGTTTCCGAGAGACGGTGACGCGCTGGTGGGCGGTAACCTGGCATAGATCGTGGGCGTGGGTACATGATGTAGTCTGTGGTCGGCGACATGCTTACAATTAGTGAACTCGTAGTACACAAATATAATTTTGGTGGGCACGTTGTTCCCAGACGGCAGATAACTATCTTAGTGATAAGAAGGCAATCTATCTCTCTTCTGGATGTGCTCATAAATAGCAATAGGAACTATGCCAATTACTGAGTCATGAATATCCCACAATCCTTGGGACGGCACATAAAAACGCGATAAACATAACAGACGTGCGTATACAAATCAGTTGCTTTCTTGTCACTAGCGCCAGTCCACGTTTTATCTTATCATTTGTGACGTAACTGAACCTTGAAACAGAAGGTGGTCTCCAATAAATTAAGTTACAACGAAATTAATTCCGAACAGTAGAGTACTTGCCTTTCTTTCGGTATACCAACCTAAATCACCATGGTCCATCAGAAACCGAAACTGAGGTGTAATACCATCTTGTAGTTCAAGTTTTACGCTAAAATGATCAAGGTTTCCAAAATGTCCATTAATCCTAGCAATACCTGAGGGGGGGGATTACAAGATGCCCACTTTGTTATTTTTTAAATTCTGTCTTTAATTTTTTTTTTTTTAATTTAAGGCATGCAGTTAATAGTTATTGTCAATTACTGATTCTACTACTGAAATGCGCAATTGTTTCAAAGTTTTCATTGTTTGTCTTTTTGAAAAACAATGAAATGCCAAGGTGGTCATGAACTACTGCCCTGTCGGTATAATGTGATTAATGTAATAATAGAATAGTTAAACATGCTAAATAATATATTTATAAACACAACATATAATATCCAATTTTAAAATAAATTTGTTTTAAAAATTGCTGGGACATTTTGTTATCAGTGGTGATCACAAGCTTTGCTAGGATTAATTTTTCATATACTTGAGAGAAACCATCAAGTACCAATCGGCTCTAGGCAAGAAAGATCCAAGTTCTTATTCTTCATGTTTTGCTCTATTATGGTTTAATTTCTTAGTACGAGGGTTGTAAAAGTGCTTCTCGTATCAAATGTGTGTTGTTAAAAGAGCAATTTTTGTGAAAAAATCAGGTTATCTTATAAACAACACTAGGAAAACCCAATGATGATGATGATGATGATGATGATGATGGTGATGGTGATGATGGTGATGATGATGATGATGATGATTATTATTATTATTATTATTATTATTATTATTATTATTATTATTATTATTATTATTATTATTATTATTATTATTATTATTATTATTATTATTATTATTATTATTATTATTATTATTATTATTATTATTATTATTATTATTATTATTATTATTATTATTATTATTATTATTATTATTATTATTATTATTATTATTATTATTATTATTATTATTATTATTATTATTATTATATTATCATCATCATTGTTGTAGTTGTTATTGTTGTTATGCTGCTGTAATGCATTCGGCACAAAGCAAATAAGGTAGGTATAATCCACCTATAATCTAGAAATAAGACCACGAAATACCAGAAGCTTAATATAAATATCCGCATTATTAACACGTTTTAACTCACACGAGGGTTTGTTGTAAAATGCAAACATTTACGCCCCCTGTTTACGCAATTACACTTCACTAGCCACCTATTGAATTTGATACTTTCAGAAAGGAAAATGTTCATAGCATAAACTTGTCCTTTGTGGTCTAAGGGGTAACCTTACTCCCCAAGGTGCAAACCCGGTGGAGGGCGATGGATTTTTTTCGGGCGTAAAAGTCCTTAGCATGGCTTCCTTCGGAAGGGAAGTAAAGCCGGTTGTCCGGTGTCGTAGATTTACGGCACGTAAAAGGACCTCAAGCGTGATACAGGAGTCTATGGGCAAAATTAAGCTGTCTTCGCGCTCAACATAGAACGAGACACTGGGAATCGCAATAGTTACAGAGCATCCATAAATAAAATTCAGCAGCATAGATCTAAGTTCAAAATTGATAGAAATAAAAGCGTTCACGGTATATGCAGAACTGAAAAAAGCTACAGGTCACACGTGCCGAACTTTGAAACACACGACTTGCTGCACCTCGATGCTACAAAACAATTATTTCATGAAGGATGCAACAAAATCTGTTTCTTTAGCTCATTCAGAGTGGTAGTCTAACTCCTCCAAGCCTATATAACTTGGATATCCAGGAGTTAAGACTGTTTTTGAGGAAGAATAAATGTTAGTTGCCATTTTTAAAACACCTTTCAGCGAAGGCAGAAGCTCCCTAAATACTGACGTCACCATCGTGTCAAACTTTACTTCACTACATGCTGTATCTGTGTTATTAGCTGAGCTTTAGTTCCAGGAAAGAGGAAATCGAGGCCAGTGCTTACAGCAGGCGGGGCAAGCAAATTTGGTTGCGACAACTAAATCTTGTTTTCTCGTGCTCCCAGTAGGCCAGTAAGAGGTTTATAGCAATGGTTGTACAGTCTCCTTGCTCCAATACGACAGCTGTGTGCTTTCCCATGGGAACTTGAAGGGAAGGGGGACTAACTAGTACCCGCCAGGCCCGCCAATAAATGCCAAAACGTTACGCACATACTCTCGTCGTGTTTACAGGCCAAGCTAACAGGGCATCACACTTCCAAGTTTTAACAAGTTTCTTGTAAGGAAACTACAACCTTATATCTGTAAGATTTGAAGCTTTCACGGCGAGCATTATTAAATCAAGGCTTCGCGGGTGATCAGCCGTGTCCTTCAGAACTTTGAGACGGCTGATCACCCGCGAAAGCTTGATTACTTTTATACCTGTTAACTGAAAAAGAAGTTTACACTTAAGTGAAAAACCATAGTATTTATTCAACTGTAGGCCTAAATGACCTCGTTAGCGACGGGCCCTTAAACTCCATTAACTCACTCCCTTTATGGACTTGTATATGCACCTATTAAAACACTCGTGGTGGACGAAGCGGCGTCAGGGCGAGTTTTCTCCGGGTGCTCCGGTTTCCCCCGCCATCTCATTCCACCGGTGCTCCACCTTCATTCCATGTATGTGTCACCGCCTGCGGTGCCGTAGTAGTAAAAGCGGGCGTTAAACACTACAACAACAACAATATTAAAACACTGGCCTTCAAAACTTCCCAGTTGTGCCTCATTTACACGTCACATTTAACCTTTATACAGAATACCTGCTAAGCAAATAATAGTAGCATAAGGAAATAAGCGTGCATATTTAAAACTGAAAATTCTGCCACCAATATAATGTTATAGTAAACACTTTGAATGTATAAGAGTTAACCAGGGATTCTACACGAGTGTAACGAACATGTCGAACATAATTATTATCAATAAAGAAACGTTTCACCGAAAGAAAAATTTGTTTAAAACATTTGGAGCCATCTAGCATCTTGACGAATGGATATAAATGATATAAATTTCACTACCTCTCGTGCAAACATTGTATGAACAATGTTGTAATGCAGTTCTACCTTAATTCAAGTGAATTTAGTAACAATTTAATGTTAAAATGTCATGCAAAGCTTGATTTCCAGGCGAGATTTGGCAACGCCAAATTAACAGTAAATTGTGGCTGAATTCATTCAAATTGAAGTAAAATGACATTACAGCTTTGCTTACACAATGTTTGCGCGACAGTTGGTGAAATAATAAACCATTTATATCTATTATTTATTTATGCCAACAAACTTAATGCTGGTGGTTCAAATCCCAGCTATGGCATTGAAATTTTCAGTCCTGACTCTACCTCTTAAGCATTTTTATCTATTCGTCAAGAGGGCTCCAATTATTACAAATATTTGACACAATTTTTTTCGGTGAAACGGTTGCTTATTGGCAATAATTGTTAAACACATAATGTAGAATCTCTGGTTAACGTATGGCCGAAGCAGTACCTTCCACCCGGTAGGTATACATATTTAGCTACGTCTTCCCTTTTTAATTCAAGAACTGACTTATTCTCCTCTAAGACTTGCACATCTCATAGGAGGATGGGCAATCTTCAACGCACGAGTTCTTGGTACTTTTCCCGTCCTTGCTAATAGAAGTAAAACAATTTTCAGCGGTATCTCATATTGCCTTGAACTACAACTAGATGAAGTTCAAAGGTCACTGTGTGACGTATTTTCACAGTTGCTTCCGCTGGATGTTCCGTGCATAACGGCGATATGTGTTTAACCGCAATCGTAATTCGGAAAAAAACAACAAAAAAGGCTTGATATCAAAGTCAGGCAAAGTTTGCCCCATCAATTATGAGCAAGAATTAACTTCTCCCAAAACAAGATATGATTAAAATCAATCTTCAATTGTTTTGACCCGCAAGATAAATAGAGATATTTATTTTTAGTAATGAAAGCACAGAAAAGAGAATTTCATATTTTACACCTGAATCAAAACAAAGAAGGGGGAAATGGGATAAAATAAACAAAACGGAGAGAAAACTCTTTATTATCTAAACAACTCGAATTAAATTATGGTACATAGATGCCTAAATTCGTATTGTACAATTGCCTCGGTGGGCAACCACTAAGTTTGGTAGGGAAAATTGGATTATCAAGAAAGCAGATTATTGGCCTGCGCACGTTTTAGCCAACATTAATAGCTAAACCTTCCGGCCGCGGTGATCTGGCGTGTATGCTTTTTGCTGACAATTGCGCGAGGGTTAAGTAATACTATTCTCTTTTTATTCTTAATTTATTCTAATACCGCAGCTGTTTAAGTTAATTTGTGTCTCAGAATAAAAATGCATCCATTTTATCACCAATTAGAAACTGGAGGTCGTTCATCAATAACTTGAAGACTTCTGCGGTAACTCGTAAGGACCCTGTCCTATCGATGGTCACGGGAGGAAACACTCAGAATGCTATTGGGCTACGGAAAACGTAATAGCAGTAATAGTAACAACAATATTAATATTGATCAAATTGCCTAAGCTTTCACGGCCGGTGGCATAAAATACAAAATGATTGTCCGGGCTTGTGGGCCTAAAGCCCGGGTAATCAGCTTCTATAACATTAATAACAATAATACTAATAATAACAATATCAATAATAATAATAATAATAGTAGTAGTAGTAATAATAACTAATAATAATGATAATAATGATAATGATAATAATAATAATAATAATAATAATAATAATAATAATAATAATAATAATAATAATAATAATAATAATAATAATAATAATCATAATCATAATCATAATCATAATCATAATCATAATCATAATCATAATCATAATAATAATAATAATAATAATAATAATAATAATAATAATAATAATAATAATAATAATAATAATAATAATAATAATAATAATAATAATAATAATAATAATAATAATAATAATAATAATAATAATAATAATAATAATAATAATAATAATAATAATAATAATAATAATAATAATAATAATAATAATAATAATAAAGGTTAAGTACTTAGGTACCGATAAATGATTAATATAAAGAATATCTACTAAGAGATTAACTGCACTTATGTTTTTTCCCCAATTCCAATAAAACTTAAGTTAATGCATCTGTGAAATTTGACCACAAATTGGGAAACATTTAAAAGAAATTGTTTCCTAAGAAAATAATACTAACACCTATACTTCAAGAAGACATCGCATTTTTGTATTTGAGACATTCAAATAAACCATAAAACGAAGTTTAAAATGGACAGGTGCACATACATTAATATATATTAATTCGCACGCTGTACTTCAAATCTCGTTTTCTGGAAAAATCTTTTCCAGCGTTTTTCCATATAGAAAATGCTCCAAACGATGCAACTTTTGAATTGCTTTTTGCTCCAGAAGATTTGTACTAGATCTGAGAAGTACGTTAAGGAAAATGTCCATGTACTTTTATAAGAAGGAATGCTCCAATTGTGAGAGAGGAGGGAAAAAAGGAAAGAAAAGGAAAAATTTAGAATTTTCGAATGTATAAATTAGAAAGTAGAACTTTATTCTATGATAAACAGCAATACAAACAATAATTGAATAATGTTTCTGTGAAACTTGTTAACGTAAAAAGCTTAGCTGTCATGTAAATATTTTGAAAAATACATCGTGTGGAATATTTCGACAAGAGCAATATGACTACCGCGTCCCTTGTGCCTACAACGTGAAATAGCGGTTGTAGATATATTTCATGCGCACAGACAGACGGAAGGAGACAAAGTGCTCCGCCACATGCGATTTCAGCCTCACACCCATGTCCTCTATAGGGTAACCATAAGAAATTACCTTCTTTCCTTAAATGCCAAAATGACCACATACTGTAAACTGGTCGCAATTATGTTATAAATCTGTTTTACAACAGCTGTTAGCGTTTACGATTCATTCACTTGAAGATGAAAAGTCACAAAACAATTTGAGTGGAACGCCCATTAAGATAAGCACTTTTGCAGCATTGCTGTAGAAAGCTGATAGGGACTTGCGCAGTATTGCTATAAAAAGCTTTCATTGGCGGGTTCGCTGCACGCAAAAATTAATATCACATTTCCAGTGAAACACTAATGAGTATAAATGTGTAAAATAGCGGAAAATAAACACGCGGAAACAATAAAAAGAACTTTAAATAGATACTGTTAGAGTTCAATACACGAGTCATTGACAATCTAAGTTATTACGGCCATATCTGTCTACGTCTTACTCGGGTTATCTAGATAAGCGGCGAGATCAGCGTCTTCGCTGATACGAGTAGAATACATAAATAACACTTCATCGTTCTTTATAACGGGACGCCCAAAGTGTTAAGGGTCAAACTATTAAGATGGCACTTTCTGATGTTTTTTTGCCTTTCAAAACACTGTTTGCTTTGTTTGTCCTTTCTGACACATGAAAACCGCAAGACCATCGCATGTTTTCATTAAATTCTTTTATAATTGAAGGGCCCTATCCTTATCGACAACCATACGCTATAAACCATTTCCGAAAGCTTAATACCTGGGAAGTTGCATTGAATTTGAAGACCAATTAATAGATTTGACACTTTATTGCGAACTACCCGAAAAGGGAGGCTTAAAATAGTTAAAGATTGGGATATTGGAGGAAAGGGGAGCTGCATATCCCGGTCATATCAACAAACTTCCCTCAGAGTTACATGAACGTTGTCATCAAGGACAGTTTTGGTATGATTTTGACAGATCTGTTACACCTGAGCTTAAAAATCTGACAACCTACTACAGTGAAAATTTTGTGCTACAGTTAATTTTAATTATATTATCCACCCCTTGTATACAAATAAGCTTTTTGGCTTACTTACACAAATCTTTAGAGATATCTGCTATGTTTACACCGTCTGGCCAAAAATTATAACTGGGGCATAGGACCAGGCAAAAATCGTGGTAATCTTACACACTAACTCCAAAACTTACCCAACGCTTAATTTCAAAGCCTACTGTATTCCCATGCCCCTTGTATCTACAAGGAAATAAGCAATAAGATAATTTCTGCAAGTGTTTATCCCAACCAACACGAAGAAGATATAGGAATAAGAGCTTGTTAGAATAGTTAGTACATGAGTAGAGAAACTCACGTTAGTGCAAAACAGATTTTTTTCGTAGTTTGCCCAGGTCGGTAAGCGATCACTGGGATGGTTCCCCTTCTACCATGAATTTCCTGTCCATCACCTCCTTTCATCTGTTTCAACATCATTGGACCAGGCGACGGCGATTGATGCGTTAAGGCGGGACGGTGGAATTAGCGCTGTGAAAAGGTTTCTCCCTGCGCTTAGCTGACCGACTGGCAGAAGTGGAGTTATTTTGGAAATGTTATATACGCTTAGCTGACCGACTGGCAGAAGTGGAGTTATTTTGGAAATGTTATATACCCCGAGCTTACTAGTTGTATAAATGCAATTTTATGTTTTATGCAAATTCTTACACCCTAAATAATGTTCATCAAAATCCTTTAAATTAGTTGGGGGAAATAAAACATCCAAAAAGAAAAATAGGACGTTACTTTAATATATTCTTATAATTAGTTACCATAATCATCACAACCGAGTTATTCATTTGTATGTAATAGCTGAGAAAACTAATGAATGAAATAATAGTGATGAAATGTTTTCCTTTAATTACGACAGGGCAGAAAGATTCTGGCAAGAATGAAGCAATGTTTAGTCTGCTATCACTGCATTCATCGGCTGCGTGCTTTCAGATAATCGCAGCTCTTTTGTTCCAAAGGTCTAGATGAGATACGGTTGAAGCCGTTTGGCCAAAATATTTTCCCAAACGAGTCTGAAAAGCTTATCGTAATGTCTAGGAGGCCTTCTGATGGGCGGTCAGCACAAAACTGATAAGCAGAGACCAATAACATGTCGAAGTATTTTTTTTTTTTTCTTTTCTATATGGAAGCATAAAATGTGTCTTATGTCATTTTGTCGTCAGCAAATCGCCTCAGATAAAGAGGTGACAATGGCGTATAGACTAAACAGTACTGAAACTTCTTCCAACATTTTCTGGACCCTTCAGATGCTTTGATTACCGCCCATCCATATCTTCAGGACATCTCATATCGACGGGCGCGAGTGATCATTCATTTGCATTGTAACGGGTGATCCAAAAGACTCCGAACCGGCTGCGCTGTGTTCTACTGGTACGCCTCCTCGGCGCTCGTCGCCGACTGCCGCTGTCATAGAGCAGCGCGGATGAAACCACACTTTTAAAACTACTTTTAAAGCTCTGTTTACCTATGTTATTGACTGTACGCCAGGTTAGTAGTATTTCGCTGTTCTAGTAAACAAGATAACAACCGATCGCAGCGCTAGACAGCCAAGGTCAATACGCCTCGTCGCTTACTTCCAGAGAGCCAACAGAAACGGGCCCGCCGGAACCAGGGATCTGAGGTGTTTTCAGCCTCTAAAGTGACGTACAGCTGGATTCACAGTTCTTGGCCCCTGACCTTGAGTGGAAGTCCTGTAGGCGAACCTATAGTTTCTGTCTCGTTATCTCATATAATTCTGGGAATGAAACCATGCACAACAACTGGGGCGGGAGGGGGAAGGTAGTGATGTCTGCATTTCAACAGTCCCTGCTAATTCACAATTCATTTTTTGTGCAGCGTGCGGTAATTAAACACATATTAAGATGTTTGCGATAAGAATGAATATAGTGAATTTATGAGACATTGATCATAGCATAAATAAAGTATGCTGCCATTGCTTTCTAAATTAGGTTACAAAACATTACACAATCAGAGTAGCGAAATTGTTTCAAATGTATGGGCATACATGAAGAAAAAAGCTAAAAGCAAAGAACTGCTTCCATCACAAGAGTTTTTCAAAAAAATTTTAAATAGTTCAAAAACGCGTATTAGAGGCCACAGGAGCGTCAGAAATAACAGTGAAAAGAATTGTTCAAGAACGCGAACAACATGAAAATCAGAACACGTCTTTTGGAACTCCAGGCAAAAGAAGTTCCGAAATGAGTAACGGATCTAGATGACAATCGTTAGAAGAACGATTTATAATTCTTATGCTTAGGAAAAATGTGCTTTTTTCTTTTTTTAAATTAACGTCCTCCAACGTAATGTCATATCGGACGGTGAATGAATGAAATAGATGAAATGGTGCTCAAATGAGCCCGAGGTCCATGGAGCTTTAAGTTACCCGACATTCGTCTTCTCAGGATAAGGGGAAACCTCGGGAAAAAAAAACCCTTACCTGGATAACTTACCCTAAGCGAGATTCGAACTCGCGACCTCTTGAACGTGAGGCATCACACTACCGAGGCGGGCAAAAAAGAAGTGCACCTACAATAGCCAAATTACTTGGAATTTTAAGAGAAGGCATTGACTTCCAGGGCAGCAAGTCATCCTTAAACAGAATAGTGAGAGAACTGGGTTTTAAACGGAAAAAGACCACATTTACAATATTTTCAGTGATGCATGTATTAATACGAACACATTTGCACAGCTAATTAAGCTAGGCACATTGTATAGACATTTTTTTCTGCATGGACTGTACATATTACTTTACGAAGTAGAACATTATGCGAGTAGCATATGACGCTTACGCACCAATTCGCTTGCTGTCAGCAGTCACCTGGCTTGGTAAGTAACTCGCTTTCAAGCTTTACATTTATTTCCTTCAGGGGCCAAGAACGCTGACTCCAGCTGTACAACCATGTCCCTTTGGAGACGCTTACGTAATTAGCTGCTATCCCCCACCTCCTCTTCAGTCGGAGGGTGAATCAGGCCTGTGGCGTTTAGACTCACAAGCAGTCAGTATCCCGAGGACACAAGCAGACGATTCCATGGCAGTTTCTAAGTCACGCCTTGAATCTTCTGGGAATGTCCTCTGACGACCTCTTCATTTTGGGTGACTTTTGCATAAATGCTAAACAGTAAGAAACAGACAAAAGCTTACTAGATACAAAATGTGGATCTCGTTAAAACGCACAATTTATGTCAAATAAGTACGTCTTCTTCTTTCGAATGAAACATTTCCGATATTCTTTGTTTGAATTTGCCAATATTTTCTCAAATAGGAATGCTATTCGTCTTTTAACTCTTGCAAAGAGAAGGGAATTTCAAAGGCACCACATAGCAACCAGCTCTTAAAACATCTCTCTATCGGTTAAAGCCTATCGCATTCCCATATTCCCCTTGCACCTACAAGAAAATTAGTAATAAGGTAATTTCTGCAAATGTTTATGTCGATTAAAATGTAGTAGAAGAATTAAAACAAAATATCCGCAGGAAATTGCCAGCATTTCTCAACGTGAACTACGGTGAGTGATGGATAATCTCCTAAAGTGATGCCAAAAATGTACGTATGGACGACGGTGACCAGTTTCAGCATCTTCCAACATAAAGTTGGCCAGTAAAGCCTTAAATGTATGGTTTCATCCGCGCCTTTCTGTAATAGATGCAGACGGCAACAACAGCGCAGCCCGTTCGGAGGTTTTTTGCTCCCCCAGTATACTGAGCGTGAAAGACCACTTAATTTTGCTCAGATGCCTCTTAATCAGACCTGAGGTTATTTTACGTGCCGTACATTTACGACACGGGACCACGGCTTCACTTCTCTTCCGAAAGAAGTCATGATAACATTTTTACGCCCGAAAAAATCAATCGCCCTCCGCCGGGTTTGAACCCACAACCTTGACAAACAGAGGCTAGCATGCCACTGGACCACGGAGGAAGACCCCTTAAAGGCTTTATTAATTTTGATTATATTATTGTTTTAGGAATATGGAAGAAGTCGATAAATATGTCTGTAACTGTAAACACAATAATTGTTTATTTCCTACGTACCTGCAGGACCTATAAGTGGCTGATATTTAATTGCTGAAACTCAAGAGTTGTTGCAGTTACCGTACAACTAGCGCCAGGTGGGAGAGTCTGGGAACCACTGAAGTAAGAATGCTGGAGAAATGCAGTTCACGACTGGACTGCGCCAAGGAGCAAAAAGCTGGAGAATGTAGCTAACTGCCTTTGTGTCGTGGTTATAAAATTAGATGCGGAATGGTCTTTGCCGCAGGCCGCCCTCTTGAGGCGGACAAACGAGGTGGGCCGGTTTTTGGCCCAATGGCGCCGCAAAGGCGAGAACTCTTCCATGTAGAGTAACACTTGCATTGCATGTTTGATTCACGATCTTCGATCTCGTGGCATCTGGACAAGTTTCTCTTGTTCCTTATTCCCATTGCTCTTAGGTCTACACTAAACATTTTTATAATGCTGTGTTACTAAAAAGAAATTAAATTTGATCATATTTGACTACTTGTGATGTTTTGTGAGTTGAATACCTCATAGTTTGTTCGATTTGATTTAAATGTTTGTTAATTATCACTATTTAAAGATTCTGTGTTCACCCAAAAAATGAATTTGACGAGAAACTAGAGACCATTTCCGGTCTATGATTTGTTTACTATTTTAAATTGTCACTAACACCTTAGTTACGTAAATAACGGCTTAGAAAAGCAATTGGCGAAGAAGCTCCATCTATCAACAATTTATAATAATTAGTACAGCGAATTCAAAAGAAATCGGTAATGAATCTGGCTATATATTGTTTTGATCCTGAAAAGTCAATCGACCCAACAGGTCCTTCGAACGAAACCTAAGCCTATTGAAGTGTAACTGGTGAGAAGATAGCTGCATTTTTTTTTCTTAACCGGGTCACATTCCTATTATAGCATTAGAAGATAGACGTACCGTTCTGCCGATTGGTACACAGATATTTGTTTACCACAAACTTAAACACAAAAAATAAATAAATAAATAAATAAAATAAGAATAAATAAAAAAAAATTGAAAAATGTCCGCGGGTCCGGAGTCGCAAAAGTGCCCCCCTCCCTTGACGGAGCCATCACACAGCGGGTACGGAACCGCACAGACCCCCCCCCCCCGATGGAGGTCAGCGACCACCCAAACGCCAACTAGCGCCGAGAACAGCAGTTACCATGCGCAAGCATCCGCGCCATCTATCTGGCACCGCCAACACCACTCGCCTGAAAGCACACCTAAAAGATAAGGAAATGGAATCAAGGAAAGGAAACCGTGGTATGAAATAATGCGCCTCTGACCCAAGTCAGAGTGCGCGGTCGCTGGGGATCGAACCCTGGACCTCCCGAATGCGAGTCGCACATGTTGCCGCGGCGCCACTTCGCTCGGTTGATATTTTGTTTAGAAAACAATTCATTAAATTTCAGATGTGTTAATTTTGTGGCCGAAATAATCTCGTGGTATAGCAATTTCCTTAGGAAATAAATGCAATACCAATATTTTGTAGGGAATATAAAACGAGTCCCGGTTTAAATCATATCCATTTGAAATGTGTGAAGGAATCTTAAAGCACTTATAAATCAAATTTCAGCTCAGTATCTGCAGTACATAGTGAAATAATAGGTTTTCTTCCATAAATTAACTAGAATTTTGCTCAATGTCGAAAAGGGGAAAACGCTTCTGGAACCCTTTCTTTTTTTAATTTTAAGTCAGTAGGTGCAGGGGTTTGCTTAAAAACGTGCGTGTTTGGACCCTTTACATATATCTACACACTTCCATTTTAACCACATTTTTTATAAAAGCCTCAAAAATTTTATTCGCACTCATATACGTAAATTTCGACCACCTATATGGAGTTAAAACGTTAGAACCCTCCCAGAAACAAATTCTGGCTATGGGACTATTTCAGAGTACATCATTTGACAGGTTTACATTGCAGTTATTAGTCCAAAACCTAAAACTACTTGAAAATCCTTTTTAAAATATGTATAGGTTATGATTATTTTCGGCAATGTCTTATATCGTATATTTTCTGGAAATTTGCATGATGTGCCACTTTCAACAAAATTTGAAATGTCAACTGCTCCTCAAAATGTAATAACGCAAAAGTCGTAAATTTATGTGGACCTTTCTATATTAAACGCCTTTAATTTTAATCGATTCTATCCACGTTTAAAAATTCAAATAAGCTCTGTCTCAACTCCGTAAATGCTTTATGTAATTTTCTTGCATGCACGTGGACAAAGCGACGGTAATAGGTGGGTGCTCTGTAGTATGGAATTCATCACCTGTTCACAAGATTCCTCAAGCTCACAGCAAAGGGTTGAAGGATTTCAACAATGGGCGTCACTATACATAGTTGCCAGAATGTTTGGAGAAGCTCAAAGCATTACTTAGCCTTAATTCGTATCGCGTCACAGGCAACTTCCACAAAGCGGCAGATTATTCATATTCCCTGTTCAAAACAGGGTGGAGCTGTCACTCGCATACCCCAACTTTGGGAACAACCCCTCTCACTTTTCGCCCCAAGGGTTCATCTGTTTACTTCCAGCCAACGGCACACAACTTTAGACTGTCTTTTGACTGCTACGTAATTCGCTGATAATGCCTGGCCGATTTCAGGAGAACTTCATGCCATAATTTCGTTCGGGGAAATTTCAGGAGTGCCTTCAAGTTTGAACAAATAATTTCCACTGCATATTCGCCAAGAGGCCTGGTGTCGAGTGTGACCGTAGTCAGAGTTCATGTTCAAACTCACCTAGCAATAGCACGGTGGATTTCATTATATCTTTTAATTTAATTGTTGTTTAAACCCTTCTAAAGAAACCAGGCTAATGCGGCTGTAACTTGGTGAGCTTTTCGCTTCTTACAATGCATTTGGAGGGAAAAAAAGCTTTGACTTAACGTTTTTCGCTTAATACTATCAATGCCAGGATTTATTTTCGAATTTATGAATGTGTTCGTAAATAACTGAGAGGCTCAGGACACAAACAGGAAAGCCCAAATTCCTAACTTGGTGTTTGAGTATCTTTGATTCACCATAGCTGCATTTTGGGATGTTTTACTTAGTAATTCTCTGCTATTTGCACTTGCCTTTTAAAATTATAACTGTTATTTCTCTCTAATGCTTTACTATTGCACTTGACGTATTTTTATTTCAGGGTCTCTGAGAATTTACATTTGGGTGTCTTTTTGGAATAAAATCAAGCATAAATAAAATACGACAGAAACTTACTTGCTTTAATTGCATGTGAATTCATGCATGCAATACGTAGGATTTTAAGAGTCTTTGGTTTAAATTCTTGTTTTCAAATATACATTTTAAGTTATTTTCTAACACTACCAGATTGTGAGAGCATTTAAGTTATTCTACAATATTCTCAATTAGTATCTCTAAGACAAATAAATGAAATAGAGGCATGGGAATGCAACGATACCAGAAAATATTTTTCTCCCTTAAAAAATTCTAACACCCAAATGAAAGATAGATAGATAGATAATTCGTTTTTAATATGCCGAAATAAAAAACAATATAGTTTGTGTTCTGGCTGGGTTCCATATTTTTCATTTTATTAGTTTCTAACATTTTTAAATTGCACCACTTTTTCAGTTTTTCATGCGTACAAAATTATTTAATGCATTTAGAAGAACAATCTTGTTCTATGATACACAACAATGTCACTAATATATAATTTTAACTAGTAGAGAAATAAATTTGTGAAACCGTATTAACCGTGACATTAATGAGGATATTCGGTAAAAACGTTGGTAATTCCTGACTTGACATTTTTTCCTCCGTGGGATTAAAAACCATTTTCGCCGCATTTTGTTCAACTAATGTATTAACATTTCTTCCTCAAATGAAAAGATAAAAAGTTATTGTTCTTGCTTCTATTAAATACAAAACGCTTTCTGTTTAAATGAGTGACAAATACTCCTTGAAATATGAAGCAAATTAAAATTTTTCTAGTGAAAATTTTCACACAAAAAATTAACAATGTGTAGAGTTAAAATTAAATTTGTTGCAAATATTGTGTTTCCTTTAAGAATGCGAACGCCTCTGACGAAATCTGGTAGTGAATTTAAGTGACTTGGCACAGCTGGAAGACTGGCGCCCAGACGAAGCCTGTAGGGCGGATGTGAACCTCACACACAGCTGTCGAAATGCCGCACCCCACTCTTGCACCCGACCTTCCTTGTACATTAGGTTATCCCATCATAAATCTCCACAAAAATATTTTACACTTTCATTTGAAATGGAACTTGTGTATTTGGTATAGTTTTGAATAAAATTGATACATTAGTAAACGCAAAGTCTAAGTCACAAGCAGAACTCAGAATGAAGACCTATAAACTGCCCAAAAAGACCAATAAAAAACTCAGAAATTCTAAAATGATCTAATATTTGCAAAACGGAACGC
The DNA here is from genome assembly GCA_030765045.1 of Tenodera sinensis. Classification (NCBI taxonomy): domain Eukaryota; kingdom Metazoa; phylum Arthropoda; class Insecta; order Mantodea; family Mantidae; genus Tenodera; species Tenodera sinensis. The sequence goes on along the minus strand of CM060962.1, from coordinate 70,996,220 downwards.
AAAAATGATGCACATTAATTCATATCTTCAAATTATGTTATTAATGGAATTGATCCATTGATCCTATAAAACAGAATGGGAAAAACTTATGAATAAAACGTCTTACAGAATGTGATGTTCATCTGTATAAATCATCGTCTGTTCGACTTCAGGAAGTACAGTAAAAACGTAGTCGAAAGAAGGCAAAGTTAAGAGCTCAAAAAAGGCCAAAAAGGGATGAACGAGCAAAATAAGTAAACAAAGATAAAAACAACACAGAAAAACCAAGAAAGGACAAGTAAATCCCAGCGTTTTCAAGCCTTCAGTGACGGGAAATGGACATATAATACGTTGGGCCTGTCTTCGGACACTGCAACACAAAAACGATTTTTCCTCAACCGTCGACCCTTACCCATAAGTAATTTTATTACACCAATGCCACAATGTGTTTTAAAGTTATTTTAATTAATTAACTTCGCTAACGATAGGATGGCACAACTAGTTCTCGCCTACCACCTAGGCGGCCCGTGTTCGATCCCAGGGACCCGCATGTGGTATTCGTGGTGGATGAAGCGGCGTCAGGGCGTGTTTTCTCCAGGTACTCCGGTTTCCCCCGCCATCTCATTCCACCGGTGCTCCATCTTTATGTATCATCAGTATCACGGCACGTAGTAGTGAAAACGGGCGTTAAACACTACAACAACTAGTTCTCGATACTAGAAACACAATTAAACACATCTTACGACAACTACTTCTTTACTCAATTACGAGTACGATATCGTATTTGGATATTATAAATACTTACAAATAATAAATTTTGCATTACATGCCGATTCTGAATATTGCTGCTTTACTGAACTCCATAGCAGCTTTCTATATTAATAAACCTCAATTTCAAATTCCTTATTTCTCACCAGGAAAACCTAAAACCCCGCTATTATTATCAACATTATTATTATGATGATGATGATGATTATTATTATTATTATTATTATTATTATTATTATTATTATTATTATTATTATTATTATTATTATTATTATTATTATTATTATTATTATTATTATTATTATTATTATTATTATTATTATTATTATTATTATTATTATTATTATTATTATTATTATTATTATTATTATTATTATTATTATTATTATTATTATTATTATTATTATTATTATTATTATTATTATTATTATTATTATTATTATTATTATTATTATTATTATTATTATTATTATTATTATTATTATTATTATTATTAGTATTATTATATTATATTATTATTATTATTATTATTATTATTATTATTATTATTATTATTATTATTATTATTATTATTATTATTATTATTATTATTATTATTATTATTATTATTATTATTATTATTATTATTATTATTATTATTATTATTATTATTATTATTATTATTATTATTATTATTATTATTATTATTATTATTATTATTATTACCTTAAATAATTTCACAGCATCTTAAATTTTCTTTCAATATTTTCTACGCTCTCACAATAACAGAGCTTGTTTATTCCGCAAGGTTGAAAATTTGAACTAATGTGTTTTTGCAGCATTCATGAAAAACGAGACAACAAGAAATACGTTTCTGGATTGAACCTTTCTGCTTTATCTTACAAAAACTGTCATCAGTAGTGTCTCGAGGAGAAATATAAGAAATTGCATATGTATTGAATATGTGTTTCATATATTAAATATGTTTCGATACCACCGAGCCAACTCTAATCGGCAGAGGGTTGGGTCCCTACATTCTCCAAGGTTGAAATTCCTTGACACCAGCCCGTACACCTATCCCCCGCCGGTTCGCGCAGAGCGCCTTTAGCAGCGACCCCTCAGAGGCCCAAGCCCTCATCTTCGAGGACACGACTCGGAGCCTGGCTTTGGTGACAGGGGAAGGAGTTACTCATAGCATCTTCCCCACCATGCTGAACCGAACTCACGCTGACACTTTCAACCCTGAAATTTACCAAACAGATGAAAGAATGAAAGAAATGATCAGTGAAGTGAAATGGATGCATCCTACCCAGCATTCACTTGGTGATGGTGGATCGAAACCATGACCTCCCGAATGCGAGTCACGCGTGTTACCGCCTGGGCCACCTAGCTCGGTAAACGATTGCAGGTACATAAAATATATGATCTGAAAGTTGTTTCTGGTTTTTAAGATTCGTAAATTCAAAATCCCGAAACACTTCATCCGAATTATGACATAATTCCGAACACTAATTTAATTTCAAACAACATAACATTCACTTTTCTTGTATGAACTGGGTGTAAACTTCATGCTTTTGGCACAAAAGAAAATTAACATCTTCATTGCAAACACACTTAAATGTGTTGGTAACTGACAAATCGTCTAAAATGTTCAACTGAAAACTTACATTACGACAGTATTGATGATACTTGATGAATTCAATATTTACTAACCGATTTTGTCTTATCTTATCGTTTTCGTCAGCAATGCAACGCGCTTCTGTTGCAGCTTTTGTCTTGGAGAATGGACATTTGTACTACTCTTTAGCCTTGTTTACTTGCAGCCAACCCTGCAACTATCCCTGTTGTGTATCGCAAATAAAGGCTTCTTGAATGTAAAGACTGTTAGCGCCAACAAACTACTGAGCGCTATTCCTAAACGTCCTGTCACAACACTAGTATATGAAACAGTTAATTGACATTCTGTCAAACATTTAGACGCATGGAAGACTGAGTAACAGTGTGTATGACCATGTTGTGTCTGAGCTCTGAGCAAAAAGTGTTTACTCATTATGTTTTGCTGTTGGCGTGTGTTGGGACTTAGGGAAATACGATCTACTTCGAGAGTACAGAAGCACACAAAAAAATACCCCGCCCCACTGTGGGAACTAGAATATCTCAAGCTAGAGCCTCTCTGAGAGTTTAATGGCTTGATGGGAGCCTTGTTGCCCACCAGGGTTGCCAATGTTTAAAAGTAAAATTATCGTACCGGCCACTCAAAATTATAGATTTGGATTCAAAATTATAAACCAAATGCTACAACAATAAATGTATCAGCATAACACTTATGAAAATGTAATAGTATTCATGTCTATGGTATCCACTTACAAGATTGAAGACCTCAATCAGTATTACAACTTTAGTACTTATGTTTCTCGCACTATTCATCTGAAAGTTCATCATCTTCCTCAACCGTTGCAGCATTATACAAATTTGTTGTTGACATAAGCTGTAACATCTTCACGGTGGTATGTAGATTTTCGGACCCACCTCATTCTTTCACATGCTGAGACGACCGAATAAGCCCATTTACCGTATCTAGCGCCATTCTTTTTCTAATTTTGGTTTTTATTAGATCTAGTTTGGAAAACATTCTCATACGAAGTGTTTCTGTTGGGCAATGAAAACATTGATAATGCAACCTCCGCCAGTCCTTTGGAATCAGTATTTCCACCAAGGTGACGTGTTTAACAGCACCCCAGAGACTGCCAGGTTCAGGCATGTTCTTTGTTTTACACGGCATATCACTTATTCCGAGTTTTCTCCATTGATCATCAATTTTCCGAACCCTGCCTTCTGGACACACTGGCAACAAGACGATAAACGGTAGGAGGATTAGTAGGATATGAAATGGTTACTTTACAGGGGTGGAGACAGGCCATGAGGGCAAAAGTGGTGTCGCTATAGATTTGCGCGGATTCTGGAACGAAGGTATGTACACCAGCAGTTACATTTATGACGTCACGAAATGAATCAGAGCTATAGTAGCAAACAAAACTTCGTTTCCGTGCTGTTGTTGCTACAAAACGGGAAATAAACTGCTGTGTGATCGACAAATTCCACGTAAGCAGCCTCCAAACATTAAAATTTCTTTAGAAAGCAATATGTAATTAAAGAAATCCTCCACTCAGTATTAGGATCAGCTTTAAACAGTGTGCATATGGATAAAACTCCTGACATTAATAGTGAAGAACAACTTTGTGCCGTTCATTACATAGATGCTGAAATCTTGAAGCGAGGTTTATTTGCTTTACAAATCTAAGTTCTGGATTTTCTTTAGAATCATACTCTCACTACTATCCAGCATTAGTTTGAGATTATTATTTGTTTATTTGGGTCATATTTTAACGAATTTTACATACCCGGTATGATAGTCTGCATTGTACTCGGCTTGTTTGACATCATTCCAAGGAACACATTAGCCAATCATAGGAAAGGGAAGGAGAAATGCAACGCGGAAGAATAGGATGTCAACAGGGCAAGGTTATAAGAAACAGGCCACTGGCTCTGTGTTTGCTATATTTACAGTCCTAGCGACTAAACGAACGTTTCCACAAGCCTAATCCCTCAATATCATTAGTAGTTAATGTTCAATCATAACCTTGGAACCTCATTCCTTTCCACCTGACTCCTTCCAGCACACTACAAATCTGTAGGATCGTCACAGGTGACGTGATTTTCAGACGCTAGGCTGTTGCGCTAACATGTGATCACACACTGCCCGAATATCTTCCCCCAGAGTTTTTAATGGGACCCTTCGTCGTATAAATTGCACTCGTTGGGCTATTAAGGAGTATAGGAGAGGTTTAACTGCCTTCTCTAATGAGCAAAAACAGCATGCGGGCTACACAATGATAGTGGCATAACACCGACAGCAATAAAAATTAATCTCGCCAACTTGTCCAGTTTTGGTTTGCTAGAAAGTCACAATCTTCGAGTCAAATGGTAGAGTGAACTACGCAGTAAATACGATGAACCCCAGTGACCCCTTGACGTTAGGAGTTCCAAAGGTCACTGTCTCATATTAAAGGGCCGCGGAATAAGCGATTCATACATATCAGCCAAACACACAAATGGGAGATATTTATCTGAACCAAATATCGTTTTAGATGACTTGGTTCAAACCTCATATCACCACTTTCAATCTGATACCACCAAGGTGAGAAACTAAATCTTATCTGTGGGGAATCTAAACTAATAAAAAAGAACACCTTCACAATTAAGTTTTATTTAATTATTTATTCTTTTTCGTTGCGGTCATGGAAAGAGTATGATTTTTTTTTTTTTCTTCACATAACGACACACTTTTTAAAAATCCATGCTTTGCCTAGATATTGAATCGTACAACGAAATGTGAACTATGAGTTCATCTGGATGAAGGAGAACAATAAGCTTTCGTGAGAATATTTTATAAAAGAGTGCAGAGAAAGTTATGTGGCCGTAATGCATCAGATTTTAATATAAATTGAGCTACCACAACAAGAGAAATGGAACTGTGATAGAAGCACTGCTAACGTGTTTATAAACACCTTTGGCTGTGTAATGTAGTGGTTACCAAGTGGGATGGCTCAGGCGGTAACGTCTATGGCCCGCATTCGGGAGGTCACGGGTTCCATCCCCGTGGCCAACCTTCTTATCAGTTGTCGCCGAGAGTAGCAGAGTACTACGGTCACATCACTGAGGATGTTCGACGCAGCTTCGAACGAAACGTCTAGGAGATTTTCCACTAGACCACGGCCCACAAGCCCGGATAACCATTTTGTATTTTATTCTAATCTTGATTATGCTTGCGATTTTTGCAAATAAATTTTTCAATGCAAAATATTACCAGTACTATATTTTGCAGCTTATGTTCATATATTGTTATCCAATCCAGTGTATTAAGTGAGAAAAAGCTTTAGCAAGAAATAAACAAGCTCTTATGTAAATTTGTTACTTGAAAAAATTAATTTGGAAATTTATGTAGTACTCCATATTACCCGCAATAAACAATTGGACACTTTATCAAAATTAATTACAAATTCTAAATTTTTGTACCTATTTATAAGAACTTTCTAAGAAGCATCAATTTATTCACCAAAAACATAATTAGTCAAATTATAATACTAATACTATGGCGGAAATAAGAACTGGTATTCCATGTTACCCGAACTACCTCTACTAGTGATAAGCTTTAAGCAGCTGGTCAAATTTTGTGACATACCTATTGAAAACTATAGTAATTAAGGATACGCATCTGTGTACAAAGGCTAAACATTTCAAAAAGTGACAAAAATGGATTTTTGTTTTATCAAATAGTATAAAGCTTCTGCTTTATTTTTCATGTTTATATAGTCTTACGACCTTTTTAACTGTGTCACGTGATTGCCTGTAAGTGGTCATCTCATTGAAATCAATACAGTTTGATAATCTTTGCTACCACTCCAAACTTAGTTTTTCATGTTTTTATTTTTAGCACTGTTTGCTCTTTACAATGCTCCAAATGATGAGTTTTCAGTACATATGCATGCAATTTGGTGTACTTGCTTAGAAATAACATTAAAAAGAAATTATGAGATTTTTTTTTTCATAACATAAATAACTTCTGAGTAATTAAATATTGAAGTTTACATTTCAAAATTTAAATGAAAAATAATGAATTTAAACTTTAAAATGTATTTTTATCCAAACTAATAACAAAATTCAGATATTATCTCATAAATTTGATAACATTCTATTACAGAACATAACTAAAATTAATAAGTTTTTCAAATCAAATTGCATCATGGGGAACCGTTTATAAAAATATTAAAAATTATAATAAAATATTAATATCTTAGCAACTAATTTGAGTAAATATATGAAATTTGGCACATTTACTCCTCACTATACAGTGATTGTTGTGTTACAATTCCAAATCAGTCTAATAAAAACTGTAGATTTTCAAAATTTCACAGATGGATATCCTTAAGTGAACAAAGAAGTACGCAAACTGATTATATATTGGAAGTGAATTTTGAAAATGGCTCGTTGCGTGTATTGGGCCGAGAGTGCAAGAGCGGAACTCATATGTCATCAGTAAGATGTGACAACACTGCTAATGCCAGTACGTCCTTGGTCACCGCCGGATAGACCTTCAGGTGTAGCTAGGGAGCATGACCACGTCTGTGGTCCTTTAAACTCTTCAATCATCCATCCCCTTTCCTTTTTGTTTCTTTTGTTGTGTTAATTTTTTAAGCACATAACACTGCCAAAAATCTTGTTTCCAAACATTTAAATCAATAAGTGGAATGTCTTTAAATTTAAAGTGAATAATTTTACTGTTATTTTTAATTACTACCTTATAAACATTAAATTACTGTTGAAGGCATTCTTAAAAATAATCTGCTTCCAATCAGTTGGCTACAGAATGTAATTTTAAAAATAATTGTTCTTAGTAACAGAGGTTTAACCCTAGCAATGCCAACCCTTAATACAGAACTTGTACTACCAACGGGGGAGGGGGGTAATTAATGACCACCACTGGTAACAAAATGTTTCAGCAATTTTTAAAACAAATTTATTTTACAATGTTCTTATTGCTCTTATACTACAGATATTTAACACTGTTAAACTATTACTTTTTTACGCGAATCACTTTATACCGATGGGGAACACTTTGACTATCTTGACATTTCATTGTTTCTCAAAAAGACCAACAATGAAAACTTTGAAACAATTGTGCAATTCAGTAATAGAAAGTGACTGATAATAACTTTTAACTGCATTCTTTTAGTCAAAAAATTGAGACAGAATTTTAAAAAAATAGAAGCTGGGCATAAGGTACCCCCCCCCCTCCCCGTTGGAATTGCTAGGGTTAATCACTTTCCAGAACATGAATGGAAAATATGAAAAAATGGGTGTTAAGTCAATATATGTATAGTTACGTTCAATATTACTATATTTCACTCGCAAGCCTCTATATAATACGGTATTCCGAAATGTTGGTGATAAAATGAGTGTCATAAATGTTATGGATTAACAAATGAAATCTATTCAACCTTGTTATCCATTTAAATTTCTCGACCACGTGCCTACTAACCAGAGATGCTCTGTTGTATGTAATGTACCCAAAATTCGTTAACAAAATCTCAAGAGAAATTTATGTTAAAACGCTTCTGACTTCAAGTTGTATGTGTTCTTTTGAATAGCGTAGCTCAAAACGAAAAAATCGAATAATTACCAAACTTGGTACTCAGGTTCAACATGCTTCACAGATATGAAATGAACAATTTTAACAAAATGCCACCACATTTAACTATCCTTTACATGGAAAGGTTGTCGAATTTTTCATTTTCTCAAGAGTGGCTGAAGCGATTTTGTTTAAAATACCACATACTTACGATATTTACATGACAAATAAAATACACATTTTGAATTTTCTGGGAACAACCTAAGTTCTCTTTATCCGGGAGGAGTTTTATATAATTCTGTATAACTGGTAAACGCCATAACATAGTCAAAGATAAGCTGCAAGAAAATGGGGGCCTCTTTTTGCAAGCATCATTCATTTTATAGTAGGGCTGAGGAACTGGTACTCTCTGAGCGTTGCCTACTCATGGCCTTGCACTGATAGCAAAATGTTTAGCGTGTAAAACAATGAAAGTCGCTCAAGCTATCCTGCGAGTTACCTCGATTAATATGAAGTAGATAGCAAAGTAAGCTTTTGTAAGAATAGTTCGTAGAAGCTGTAATAAAAATAAACGACCGTGGATAGAGAAGGTATGTGAATATAAATACAGATTTTTGTTATGGTAGTAGATATGCCAAAGCATTCAATTGTTCTTAAATATCATGCATAAATATATGAGGCCTCACAATGTATAAAAATGTATCACTAATACATGCAAAATTTAACTGGTGTTTCATTAAATTGATTGCCCTTCCAAACATGGGTTTAAGGTTATTTATAAAGGATAAGATCTTGAAAAACACCCACCTAGTTCGATAAAAACAGAGACTGGATGCTGCTGTTAATGTTTCCACATGCTACCTTAAAGTAACGGAATTAAAGCCGCTATTTACTAAAATGTTAAGACTTGCTTGTTATAATGGGAAACCGGAAGAGGAAATAACCTTATTCATGTATAAAAGAGGATACACACGCACGCACGCGCCGGTAGCCACCGTTTCCAAACTTGCTCTAATTAAGATGTTCTTTTATAAGTGTTTAAAGCCAACATCCGCATGCTAGTATAAAACATGTTGACAACGTCTATACAAATAAACAAAATCACCCAAACAAGTAAAACTGTTATTTATGGAAGACTTTAACGACTCATCGTGCTACGCTACAGTTAATTTCCTGCAAATGTAATTTTTCACCCGTCAGCTCCTAATTTGTGCACATGCCTTGACAGGAACAATATATTAGGGCACCCAACCGTTCAGCAGATATCTAAAATTCATTATAGCACGATTCACAAGGATAGTATGGCTTCATTTGACACGTTGTGATGGAAGACAAACAAGTGTGTAACGCTTTCAGGTAAACATTTCACCTCAGTGCTTTTATGGGATAAAGTGCTGAAGCCTATTTGTACTGCTTCATTTCTTAGAAAAATTAAAGAAGTCGAAAGATACTCTTTGTGTTAATGTTAGACTATATAAATTGGTAGCTATTATTATTCAGTAACTTCTTATCCATAATCATTAATTTCGTTATAAGAAAACTACAACCACAATTTACCTGATAATTTTCGATTTTGATCAATAATTTTTACTAGGATCTGCAATGGGCTACGCTGATAACAAAAATGGCGTTGTGTGTGTGTGTGTGTGGGGGGGGGGGGGGGGGAGGGGGGGGCAATCTAATTTTATGACATTAATCGTATTTTAAGCAATTCGTATTTAAGAGACGTTTAGAAATATGTTCATGGCATTTTAATTTCTTTCCCAAAAGGAATTGGTGCAAACAAGTCACCATGAGAAATCGTATGCAGTTTCGATGTTTGCAAGCATCAATAAGTTTATTGCAAATCTTTTACTTGAGGTTTAATGTTTATTAATAGCCCAGGAAAATAGTTTTATTGCCTAAATTGCGATGATTCTAGAACTGAAGATAAGATGGTGTAGAAGGTTTCCTTCTTCGTTCATTCAAGTTCTTCCGGTTTCCTCACAAAAGGAAGATACACTAGCGGTAGAGCCAGAAAATATAAACAGAGGGAAAGTCTACATGCCGCTATACAAATATTATTATCGGTGTTTGTGAATACGTCGGAGGAGCCTGCCTCCTGAAGACGAGCGTACCGTAGACCTTGAACATTTCTACCTACATTCGTCGGTAAACACGTACCTGTTGGAAGAAATCGCCCGTCTAGCACACGTCTAGTGTTAGGCAATGCCATAATATCGACCCTGACGTCACTGCAATCCTGGCGTGCACGGAAATGCTAATTAACTCGCATGAGAGTGCTGCGAGATAAGACATAGTAGGTGCGCGTTTTGGGCCACGCTATGTAGGTTAGATCAAGTTTCGCAGGAACAAATGCGTATCTCGCAGGTTCGCCTTTAGCGAGTTATTTGTTTTTTGCTTTCTCTACTACGTATAGTAACTAGGGAAAGTATTGTATTCCACCCAAAAATTCGACGTCGAGATTTCACCGGAAATATGTTTTGAGGTGCCTGGGTAAAACAATTAAAAAAAAAAAAAAAACGTGTTTAGGAAAAGGTCCGCGCACGCGTGTCTGTCTGTGCACAGCATAACTCAAAAGCGAAGTCGGTTAAAAACCAAACTTGGTAGTCAATTTTAATATCCTTCAAGGATGCGACAAAGATTTTCAAGAAAATTCCTCTACCCTAAACTACTCTTTATATGGAAAATGTTGATTTTCTCAAAAATAACTAAACGGTTTTGATTAAAATGCCATATGTTTGACATATTTTTATGGCAAATGAAATCTATACTTCGAATTTTCTAGTTATAGGTCACGTAGTCCTGTTTACTCCTGATGACTTTTGCATAACTGGTAAACCGTAAGGGATAAACAAAAATCTTACTGTACAAAAAATGTAGATCTCCTTAAAACACACAAGTTATTTATCTATTTTCTTTTTGTGGGGTGAACTATTTCGGAGATATTGCTTGTTATTGCAACACTTAAGCTTTTCTCTAATGGAAGGTCGTTTTTCACTTTTTATCTCCTGGCCATGCAAAGAGAAAGGAATCTCAAAGCCCTCATATAGCGACCAGCTTTAAAACATTTGACTATCGCTCAGAGCCTACTATATTCCCCTATTCTCCATGTACCTACAAGAAAATAAGCAATAAGATAATTTCTACAAATGTTTATTTCAACTAATATGAAGCAGATAGAGCAATAAGAGTTTGTAATAATAGTTAGTACAAGAGTAGAGAAAGTCATGTGAGTGCGACACTTCAGATTTTTTGTTGAAGTAGTTTATTGGTAGATAATCGAACGCTATGGCGTACACTATTGAAAACAAACCACATTATTGCTGTCCTTTTCTTTTGTGGCTAAAAACAAAATACAATCGCAAGTACTAATACCTGCTATGGCACGATGCTCGAATGAGGAAGCTACACATCACAAATAATGTTCCCAATAGAATATTTTGTCGATAATCTGTTGGGTAGTAGCCTAAATAATAACATAATAGCTCGTAAAAAACCTGTAATATTATTAAACCAATCCAATTCCATTATACTTGCTGATCTCGTTTTCCACCAGCATAACGACAGTAAAAACCACAGTGTGCAGGCATTTATAATACCCTCTTTTTAATATAGGGAGGATTTAGTATTTACTTCATGTTTGAAGCCCTCATAATGTTGCGCTTTGATCACAGCAGCCTAAAAATACAGTACCTACCATGCTAACCTAAATAAATTAAAGTATTTGTACATGATATATATGTATATATCACTTTAATTTTAAAATTAACTTAATATATGATTAATAAAATAATACATCAATGAATTTAGATCTTATTTAATACGGTAAAAAATATAATCATGTGGCCCGCACACCAATTCACCTTAACAACAATGGCCCTTTTTCAAAAAAGTTTGGACACGCCTGTGTGAAGTGATTGTGCTTATCTTCTAAGCAGCTGAATGATGACTTGAGTAAATAACTCTTGCCTTCAGGCAGCGTATTATAAATGTCAAAATCAGCTGTTTATGAAAGTCCAAATAAGAAAAGAGTCAACTTAATACAATAAAATCAATACGCGACGAAGCAATAGGGAAAATAGAAGACATCACCAGCCGAGATTAACTATGAGGGTCCATTATAAATATTGTTATATGGCCTATGAGTATTTGGATGATATAAGCGTTTCCGAGATGAGTTATCAACAGGCATAGGAATTTCTAATCGTTAGGCCACGATGTAAGGAAGTAAGGTTGAAATGATAACTGGATTTTGGGCAGGGACTTAGGAGGTAAGTACAGTCTGTTGACGATGGCAGACAGCACTCTACAGACCGTGTTTACCAGACGTCAGTGACCCTTAACCGCTGTTTACGTGCTTTGACGATATATGGTTTGAATATAGGTAACCTAAGCCAGGTGCTTAAGAATTCCTAACAGTCTATAGTGTATATATTACAGGTATAACACAGTACGTTTATTACACCTGCCGTCACTGGTTACGCTTGTGTTCGTAAGCATCTCCACGTAGGCGCCACACACCTCGCTCAGTGTTTTATTGTCTGAAGTCTGAACAGTCAAGGACGAACGAACGCAGAGTCTGTTATGCAATGCGCTCCAGTCGCAAGCACATTCCCTTTTCTTCTCTGGCCGTGCACCGACCAACGTGACCCAGAATAAGATTTTATGGGTTCGTAAACTCCTTACAGGCAGCAACTGCCAATAAACGGAGTCTTAAGTACTAATAACAAACGTTTGTGTACGAGTGTATGCGCCCTTGGAGAGGGAAAACTTATGAGTCACTCCCGTATTACTGCTCTTTTGGCGGATGCAAAACATAAACAAACCCTTTGTATCTATTTCTGTACGAGTGCAATGCCAGCCTTGCTCAACTTCTCCGTGAAACGCTCCAATGAAAACAAAAACGCTTTATCTGCTATAGTGAATATATTTCGACTCGTATTTGTTTACAGGTACATATGCATGTTATATAAATACACGTGGAACTTATAGGTTCCTAAAAGAGATATTTTCATTTTCAACCTACACTCCTAAAAATCATTTCTTTCGAAAAACAAATTCAAAAAATAACCACCTAAAAGTAGTGCTCGCTAGTTCCAGATATATTAATGTTTCTTTTATTTTTACTGTTTTGAAAGAAAAATATTCCACGCGATGCAATTATTCTTTGACGATATTAATATTTAATAAGTGAACAAAGTAAATTGTAGAGATGCATTTTTAATTATTCTCCTTGATTTAGACGAAATAAATATTAAATTTGACAACTAAGCTTTTTTCCTTAAAAATGTACACAGTGTTATTGTTTAATAACCACACTACAAAACATGTAAACAAATATTCATCCCACAATTCTTTTATCCTGTTAATAAAAAAGAGGAATACCACATTTCATTCATTTATAATATACAGCAAATTGCATCGTGGGGAAAATTGTTTCTAAGTTTATGAGTGCTCGTTCTTCCTTTCTGTATCTTTGCAACTAATTTAGTGTTTAAAAATTTCCGAGGGCTCTCTTGTTTCTTTCTTCTTTTTTTTTTCCAGTTTACTTTTACTTGGGCAAACCTTATGTTTTTTGCTACAAGAGTATACGAACCTCGGCTTACAGACAGGCATTTAAATCGTTATATACGGTTTTTGCTACAAGAGTATACGAACCTCGGCTTACACATAGAAATTTAAATCGTTATATGCCATGTTTTAGAACCTCGGCTTACAGACAGGCATTTAAATCGTTATATACGGTTTTTGCTACAAGAGTATACGAACCTCGGCTTACACATAGAAATTTAAATCGTTATATGCCATGTTTTAGAACCTCGGCTTACAGACAGGCATTTAAATCGTTATATACGGTTTTTGCTACAAGAGTATACGAACCTCGGCTTACACATAGAAATTTAAATCGTTATATGCCATGTTTTAGAACCTCGGCTTACAGACAGGCATTTAAATCGTTATATACGGTTTTTGCTACAAGAGTATACGAACCTCGGCTTACACATAGAAATTTAAATCGTTATATGCCATGTTTTAGAACCTCGGCTTACAGACAGGCATTTAAATCGTTATATACGGTTTTTGCTACAAGAGTATACGAACCTCGGCTTACACATAGAAATTTAAATCGTTATATGCCATGTTTTAGAACCTCGGCTTACAGACAGGCATTTAAATCGTTATATACGGTTTTTGCTACAAGAGTATACGAACCTCGGCTTACACATAGAAATTTAAATCGTTATATGCCATGTTTTAAAACATCGTGCACCTATAAAAATTACATAAAACTGAAGTAGAAAGTTTGTAGTGTTAAATAACAATAGCTCGAATCAAATGGCGCTGAAAGACTTTAAAACGTAGGCACCACGTCTTCAAAATACGCACTACTATAAGCACTATCAATAATAATAATAATAATAATAATAATAATAATAATAATAATAATAATAATAATAATAATAATAATAATAATAATAATAATAATAATAATAATAATAATAATAATAATAATAATAATAATAATATGTCACTTATATGTATATAATGTAGTCTAATGTAAATTTATGACTATTTAGCAGCAATAAAAGTATTTTATTATTATTATTATTATTATTATTATTATTATTATTATTATTATTATTATTATTATTATTATTATTATTATTATTATTATTATTATTATTATTATTATTATTATTATTATTATTATTATTATTATTATTATTATTATTATTATTATTATTATTATTATTATTGCGTAACGGCAGAGGTTGGGAAAGGAAAGCTGGTATTACAATCTTCCTCAGGCGTGTTGTCAACAATGATTTACTTACTCTGAGCGTGAAATGTTAATTGCAACGCTGAGGTAACTATTGCTGTGATCGACAATACCAACAACCACCAATAACAAACATAATGAAATGAGGATAGCCTGAAACCTTGATCAAAGTACGAAAAGCCACATTATAAAATTTGTCAACTATGGGCACCACAAATTAGTGTATATATTACTACAGTAAGCATGAAGTATATTTATATGCAGAGCCCACGATTCGAAAAAAGTGACAAAATAGGTAAATGGCTTTCTTCTCATCTATTTCTTTTATCTTCCTGATCATCTTCAGTGGTATTCTTCATTCACCCAATTCACGCTACATTAATTATCTTATATATCCTATAGACATGTTCCATTCCTTTCCATGCATGAATCACATTATACTAACCTTTAGGACCACCTTGAGTTTCTTGTTTCTCAAAAAGACCAACAATGAAAACTTTGGGCCCCGCTTTGGTATTGATAAGGTCAAAAACCACTTAGGAAATCAAGCAAATGAGAAAAATAAAAGTATTCTGAAATCAGGTAAAATACATGAATAACTCAGTGGGTGAATTTGACTACGGATTTGAGACTGTTTATTTCATATGCTACAAAAAAGAGCAGTAGAACTGATCTACGCTCTTTTATACGTTATAAGAAATGCACATTTCTGAGGACAAAGATTGAACAACCATTTTGGTGGTAAATACTAAACTTAGGTTATTAAGTGATTTGCCTACGGCGACATCAACTACGTCTTTTTAATTGCCCCTTGCATACACTTTGTTAAGCAACTTAGCCCAGCGTTATGGTAATGGCCCTCTGGTTTATAGTGTCGATACTCATTTCCCCAAGCTACTACTTCGCCATCTCGTTAATTGTAAAGTAAAACTGAGATCTGTGCTCTGATCTTCCTTTCATGATTCATTGCTTCTTTTATTTCTCCTACTCTATTTCGATTCGACGCAGACATCGATTGCTCCTGCCCAGAGTGTGATAGTGCGTCCATAAACCCCAAACAAGTTAGTGATTGAAACATTTGGCCGCGCCGTGACCAGCAGTTAGACCGCTTGACTCTCACCAAAGCGACCCGGGTTCGATCCCCGACGTCCGCATGTGGGATATGTGGTGAACACACCGGCACAGGTGCGGGCTTTCTCCAGGTTCTCCGGTTTCCCCCGACATCATTCCACCAACTGCTCCATCGACACCGTTTGCCATTATTTCATATCATCCACTTCCCCGCTCTCACGCCAAGCTTCGGAATTATCACCCATCCTGGTTCCTCTGTGTGACCAACTGCGGTGACGAAGACTGCATATACTGACTGGGAGGGCTCGGGGCGCTGACCACGTCCCACTCTCCAGCACTGGATCCCGCTCATGACGCCTGTAGTGGGCAGAGGTGGGGATCCAGCGGGCGGGCGGTAGGCTGAGGCTACATTCAAACGGTCATAGTGTTATAGGACAGGACAGATTGAAATATTTAGAAAACCGACTGATCATGATATAGTATTTACTTTGTTGCAATAAAAACTACAAAGTTTTCTTTTGTGTCAAAGAAAGAAAGAGTGAAAGAGAAAGAAGGAAAGAAAGAAGGAAGGAAGGGAAGAAAGAAACAAAGAAGGAAGGAAAGAAAGAAAGAAAGAAAGAAAGAAAGAAAGAAAGAAAGAAAGAAAGAAAGAAAGAAAGAAAGAAAGAAAGAAAGGAAGAAAGAAGGAAGGAAGGAAAGAAAGAAAGAACGAGAGAGAAAGAGAAAGAAAGAAAGAAACAAAGCGAGAAAGAAACAAACAAACAAACAAGGAGTGAACGAAAGAAAGAAAGAAAGAAAGAAAGAAAGAAAGAAAGAAAGAAAGAAAGTAAGAAAGAAAGAAAAGAAAGAAAGAAAGGAAGGAAGGAAGAAAGAAAGTAAGAAAGAAAGAAGGAAAGAAGGAAAGAAAGAAAGAAAGAAGAAAGAAAAAAAGAAAGAAACAAAAAAGAAAGAAGGAAAGAAAGAAAAGAAGAAAGAAAGGAAACAGAATATCGGTTATAAGTGCAATTATCTTTCAGATTTATTTGGTGGAAGATTTACGAATGTAAAGACAGACAATGCTATATGCAGTAAGACATTCAAGAAATGATCCGAATGCTCATTTACTGTTGGTTTCCTAAGCAGTAGTTCTAACTCGGGGGCAAGGAAATGTTCTTTCTCAACCTACGACTAGAAGGCAAAGCGACTTTTTTCTTGGTAGTCATGTGCTGTTGGCTATGACGCACTTCGTACAGCATTAACTTCACTCATATCACAGTTTTTACATCCAAGTCTTAAGGTCTGTAGTTTATATGAAGCAAACATTCTTCTGGCGCTCTTTATGAAGCTGGTGTCCCGAGATCGATAGCAAGAGCAGAGGGGAATAGCTCTTCTTCGTGGGAATGGCTGTGTAAGTTAATGTTTGCCAGTGTTTAAGTAAACTTCATTTGTAAATAACTATAAGCTGAAAGATTTGCTTAGGAGAAAAATCAAAATATTTCACAAGAAATAAGAAAATCTCACTTTAACCATAAGATAAGAGTCTTTCCTATTGAGAGTTATTGCGGTACCTAAAGTTACATTAGGTGAACATTGATACAATTGAGAATCAGATCATACATTCAAGATTAATTCTCCAGATTCAAAGACAAAAGCATTGTGCGCGTTTGTACTGAATTTGTACTGATTATTTGACATATTTCAAGAAACATGGCTGTTTTTCCTCATGATAAATAATGTACTTCTTATCAGACCTTAATACAGAATTCCCTGCAACTAGGAATTTTTGTAACACATTCTCGACATTTAAGACGGATTTGCAGCACAATACTGAACCGATTTCTGTCGAGTATGTTTTGTTTGTGCAGTGAAACAAATGCGACACTGTATGTGACAGTGGCACTGAGACTCTATTACAAGTGATGTTCAATTGTTTACGGCTAGCAAAAGGCTTGTACCTGAAACCATTGAGTAAGTAGGTATAGTATGCATGCACCGCATTAGTGCAGGGGCTCCAAGCCAGGCCCGGTCGGTCGCTAGCGTATTGATTTTACAACGACCACAGCCAAAAACACGACTGTTGCAGCAGCACGTCTGTGTGTCTGTCTGTGTGGCTGGTAGCAGAAGCTAGGGCTCCACAATGTAGGCCATAAGAATTAACCCTTTCCTTCAAACTTCCTTGCTCAGAGGCCCTTCTTATAGGTGAGTCGCATGCGTAAAGCTTTAATCGATTTCCTCATCACGAAACATACATCCTTTGTTTCTGGTTTTCTATACATTACTGTTATACATTTATTTTCCGTACTGTCACCTAAATGAGCGGGATTACCGTATTCCACTAGAAATTTAGATATCAAAGTTTCAGCAGAAATACTGTATTCCAGGAAGTATTCGTCTCCACTTGAATAACTTCCGGCAGCCAAATTAACGCAGGGAACATTCTATAATATTACAATATATGTGCTTGCGTTTTAGAAATCTACATTGAACATTTCTGGAGAATTGGATGAAAAACTGCATCGTGCGGAGGATTTTCAAAAAGTGAATGTGCTGAATAAATGTTTTTCAAAAACTTCAAATTTCATATTGAAAAACATTTGTATTCTGGATTTTAAACGTATATTGTATAAATATAGCTATAAACATTTCGAATGCATGTCCCCTAAGTATTTATTAAACCTGGCATTGCCAAGGTGGGGGAGGGGGTACTTTATGCACATCTTGTGTAATTTTTTAAATTCTGTCTCTTATTTTTTGTATTAAAGGGATACAGTTAATAGTTATTGTCAATAACTATTTCTACTACTGAAATGCGTAATTGTTTCAAAGATTTCATTGTTGGTCTTTTTGAGAAACAATGAAATGTGAAGGTAGTCCTGAAGTATAATGCTATTCATGTAAAAAGATAAAACAGATTGTTACCAATGGTAGTCACAAAGATGTAATAAGGATTGGCATAATATCTAATGTGATTAATGAAACAAAGTAACTTCACAGCGTGTTTAACCATGCAACACCGCAACACCTGCATGTGTTGCATGTGATTGAATTTTGTTGAGCCACCCGCCAATAAATTTTGTGCCAGCTAGCGTGTGAAGTGAAATTGTTGCAGGTTTAGAATACAGCCTCTTAGAAATATGTAATTTCTTAGAGTTTTCAAGAGTACAGAAGTACGATTCTCTGTGTAAAATGAACTCACAAACACCAAGCCCATGACAGTACATAATAGTTGACACTGAGTGAAATATGTTTGATTTTACTTCAGTTCCAAATTTTCTTGTGAATTAATTGTAATACCCAATATGTTAATGCCCTCATTCTCAGCTACAATGGGTTTCTTCTGACATGATGGCCGGGCCATCAAATGATCGTTCGTATTACTGGTTTACGTTAAGCCATTGACACAAACGTTCTACACAAAAACATGCACAGCTCTTTAAAACACAAATATATTCCAAATAACCTTTCTGTAGCATCAGGCATCTCCGAGATATCCGTTATTAATGGTCCGAATTGTTAAATACTTTCTCATTCCAATAAAATGTCGATTTTCAGCTGTTTCTCGCGATTGCATGGCAAGAGTAAATGCCAGCATAATATGACGTCTAGTTCTTAAACATTTGACAATCGTTGCTCCATCGGTATAATGAAATGTGTAATGTAGCTTTCTGCAGGGGTTTATCTCGATAAAATGAAGTTTTCGTACGATAGAAAAATAGGCTTTCCTAACAATAATTTTCATATCTACTACTAAACGATAATACTACATTCACATGACTTTCTCTACCCTATATATAACAATATATAATGATTACATAACCATCTCAGTGTTAATTAGTTTATAGAATAGTTGGTTGAAAAGAATCAGATTTCGGTAACTGAAAATTTCTAGCCTAAAATTTGTACCTCTTCATCGAGATATTTCCCCCAAAAGGGTTTTAGAAACATTTAGTTGTAGCTAGAGCACGTTTCTTATCTGTTCAAAAAACTATTTGATGGTAAAATTTCTTGTAGATCTTAAAAAGTTGCCCGACTTTAGAGATAAACTTTTGTTTTGAAGATATACTATTCACAAATAGACCAACGCGCCTCAATAATACCTTTCTACTCGTTTGCTCATAACCAGGGAGCGCGGTTTTAGTAGATAAACATAGGAATGATATTAACAGCACGGAGTATAGAGCCGGCAGGTAGCGTGAGGGTTGAGGAAACAACACGCCTACCCCTATACAAGAGCCTGTTTCTTGCGACTGTCGTATGCTATATTTGGTTGTTTTCATTTTTCTTCTCTCTATTGTGTCTGTCCAATAGCACAAAATGGTTTACTATTTGTTACGGACGGGACTTCCTATATAAAGAAAGCTGCCACAGCAATACAGTAAGCATTTCCAAAACAAAAACTTGTCTAGTACATAGTCTCCGCCGAGTTGCGGAAGAAATTATATCCTCTTTTCCGGATGTATGTGCTTTTATAGCCAACACGAAAAAGATATTTCGCAAAACACCCTCCAAAATCAAGATACTTAAACAGATAGCACCTGGAATTCCCTTGCCTCCACAACCAAATGTAACTCGATGGGGGACATGGCTACAGGCTGCAGTATATTATACTCAATATTACCACAGAAATGTAAACGTAATAAAAGTCTGTGACGTGCAGAAAAATGTCGCAATACGTGCAGTGAAGCAAATAATTACACCAGCCTTGTTTGAAGGTCTTTCATACATTGAGAAGAACTTCAGTAATATAGTAACCGCAATAACATATTAAGTCATGTGCATCAAAAATGCTCGAGACTGTTCAGACAATACAAGAAGTCTCAGAAACACAGTCATGTTTTTGTACGCTCCTGTTACGTCTGGAACGTAGTTTTTCAAAACACAAAATCTTTCTGCGAGCAAATCGAATGCAACTTACTTTCCATACATTTAGGAAATACATTATTGCACATTGCAATAACCGCTCACGATGATGTCTCTAGCTAAAATTCTAGACATTAAAACCTTAATAAAAATGAAGTTAATTGCGCGCTTCAAATGGGTAAACATTCATTATTTACTGCCTAGTAACGCCCCTTAACCCTGGTATTCCTACCTTTGAAGCAGGTGTACTCTGTGCTGTCTTCCAGTCTACTTGTTTACAAGAGCACTGCAAGGTCGCCGGCGCTTCTACTTCCCGTTGTAGGTGCACGGTTAACTTAATGGATTTCGTACTAAAACCCCGCTGCCCACTCATAACTATTGTTTTATTATTCAGGGGAACTCAAAAATGTCCATTGAAATTCCAAATTAAATTTTTTTGAGCGGAATGCAGTACAATTGTGTGGTAGAAAAAGGAAATATGCAACACTTAATAACCCCGTGGTGCAACAGCCCTTTCCGGGACAAGGCCTACCGACCGGCCGCTGCGTCCCCCACCTCTGCCCAACTTCATGAGCAGGGAGCAGTACTGGAGGGTGGAACGTGTTCAGCGTCCTGGTGCTTCCCGGCCGGTTATGCGGTCTTCGCAACCAGCGCTACTTCTCAATCAAGTACCTCGTCAATAGGCCCCTTAGAAACCTTACGAGGCTGAGTGAACCCCGGACCAGGTCTCACAGCGGGAAAAATTCCAAGTCGGTACCGGGAATTAAACCCGGGTCTCCCACTATCACCGCGCTAAGGAGACGACCAATATGCTACACTAATCAAGCATACTATCGTATGCCGTTATGTTAGTTTACAAAATACAAAATGGCTAACTTTAAATGTAAGATTTATGATCTGAAAATTCACAACATCCTTACATATTATTTTGTTCGTAGTGCGTTGCGTAGAAAGAATACAAAACAGACCACAAGTTTACCAGCCATCTTTGCTTACAACAGCACTGACTGCAAATAAACGATATTTTTGGGGCGCGGGGAAGTATGGATTTTCGTTTGTTTTTCCTTCGCATCAATGCTGCTACTATCTTAATGCGCCTGCTGGCATCATGTGTGAAACAAAACACTGCCTCTGAAGCGTACCTTATTAAAATCCCAGGGGTATATACGCGCCTTCCCGGCACCCACAAATTGTACTTCCAGGAACAACGATCGCGTGAGATACCAAAATCCCTCCTTAGCAGTCCCATCCTAGCGCAACATAGGGCAGAGACCACACGGAAGTTTACGGAGTGATACCGAAAATAAGGTTCTCATTAAAAAGAAACTAACCCGCCATAAAACGATCTGTCAACCAATAAATTACTCACGCAAAGTTATTCTTTTGTTAAAGAGCTAGAAAACTTTAGACAAAAGGCGGAAGAGGGCAGTTACAGCAAGCTATCCGCATAACTGATACAAACCAGAACTGCCTCGTGAGCCTTTCTTTTGCTAACTCATTTGTCAGCAGCCAGCTCTCGACATCCGCTACCATGAAAATACTGCTCCTGGACAAAAAAAAAATTCTTATGGACAGGAAAATACCCTTAGTTGTCAACAAATGTGACGTCATGTTTCCTTTTGGCGCTGTGATACAACTCTACGAATTGCGTTTTCTACTCACGAAGTGTACAAAAACAAGGGTCTCGACAACCTCTGAATTCGCAGGTTTCAGCAAAAAGAGGGGTATCTGTGCGAGTAAAACATGGTATAAATTTTAGATTTATTTCCATTAGGCTACACTCTGAGGAATCAAGGCGTAAAATTACACATATTTTTACCTTCTCTACTACGTATAGCAAGTAGGGAAGTATTGTATTCCACCCAAAATTTCGATGTCGAGATTTCATCGAAAGTATAAGTTTTGAGGCCCCTGAATCAAAAACGAAAGTATTTTTAGAAAAAATGTCCGTGTGTGTGTGTGTGTGTGTGTGTGTGTGTGTGTGTGTGTGTGTGTGTGTGTGTGTGTGTGTGTGTGTGTGTGTGTGTGTGTCAGTCTGTGGACAGCACAACTCAAAAACGAAAAGTCGGTTAAAAACCAAAGTTGGTATTTAAGTTTAATGTCTTTCAAGGATGCGACACGAAGATATTGGAGAATATTGCTTCACCGCAAACTACCCTTTACATGGAAAATTTTTCGAAAATTTTTATTTTCTTGAAAATGGCTCTAACAAATTTGATTAAAATGCCATATATTTGATATATTTTTATGCCAAATGAAATGTATATCTTGAATTTTCAGGCTAAAGCCCATGTAGTCGTATCTATTCTGGGTGTCTTGAATAACTCGTAAACCGTAAGAGATAGACCAAATCTTACTGTACAAAAAATGTAGATCTCGCTAAAACACACAATTTGTGTCCCGATAAACTTTTCTGTAGAGTGAACCATTTTGGAGATATTCCTTGTTATTTTTGTCAGTCTCGGAAAACTTAACTTTCGTGAAATGGAACATCGTTGTTCATGTTAAGCGTGCAAAGAGAACGGGATCTCAAAGCTTTAAAAGATTTGACTATCGCTCAAAGCCTACTGTATTCTAATATTCCCCTTGCACTTTCAAGGAAATAAGCAGTAAGATAATTTTTGCAAATGTTTATCTCAAGTAACACGAAGAAGATAGAAGAATAAGAGTTTGTAGGAATTGTTAGTACAAGAGTAGAGAAAGTCATGTGAGTGCAACACATCAGATTTTTGCCTTTGGAGCCCTTTAAACGTAGACCCGTGAATTTGTATATGTCCGTGTTTATGCGTTCTGCTGCCCTTCTCAAATCCTGTTGTTTACACTTCTGCACATTTAACAAATTTCATGCGATGCAATATGCGGGCAACCTTGTTTACATTTTCCATAGGAACTCGGAAAAAATAAACAATAAAATTGGCATGTTATGCTTACTACAGATTTATATTGCTCAAAGAAGCAGGTAGCTAATTTAATCCTAATGGATAAAATTTGAAAAAAAATGTGTATTTAAAAGTTTAGCATGTTTAAATAGTTTAAATCAGTAAGAAAAAGCATTCGATCCGCTGTAACTTAAAATACTATAAGTTAATGTTTATCTTTTAAAATATGTTTGACGTTAAGTGACCATCTCTTTTCGCACCCAGTTAAATTATCTCTGTCCTATAAATTAGGACTCAAGGAATAATACTGAATCAGAGAGAAGGACCCGTAAAGATGGACCCAAAACCTGCTATGAGAGGGGGAAATACAGTATACGAACTGAAGGTGAAATGTATCAAAGGAAGAGTGATGATGGAACAATCGATGAAATGAATGGCGGGGGAAACATGAAAACCCGGAGAAAGCCCACCCATGACCACTTCGTTCACCAGAAATCCCATACGTAGCCCCGGAGATCGAACATGGACCACCTTCGCGAAAGGCGAGCGGTCATGGCGCCGGCCTAAATTGCTTTAACGACGATGTATTTGTTCAGTCTTCATATTAACCGAAGAATAGATTTCATTATCATTTCGTTATTAGCGAAAGGGGAATACAGAAAACTTAAACCGATAGTCAAAACTTTAAAAAGTGCATCGTTTATATGCTGAGTTTAAAATTTCACTCTTTGCATGACTTCAGGAAAAAACAAAAGAATGGTCGCCAAGCCCTAAAGAATGTTAAGCACTGGATAATTCATACCAAGTGCAATGAGTATCTCTAGATAGTTTATGCTACAACAAAAGGATTTGATATGAATGCGATATTTTAAAAAGAACTACAGTTTTCTTCTAGTTATCGTTTGTCAGTCACTTATGATTAACAATTGCATAAAATTCAACTAGGAATCATAGTCTCTTCTTTGGAACGTACGGAACTTTAATATGCAATTTGGTTTCGTTTTTGGGGTTATGCTGTTCACACACACAGGCGATATTTTGAAGAATTATTTCTTTTTGATATAGAGGTCAAATTTTGCATTTCTGGTGAATTTTGGGTGGAATACAGAGCTTCCTCTACGCACAAGACGGAGAACGTACACTAAAGTTATAACAAAATAGCGTGTGCACCTGCCTTCTGTGCTAGGGGTTCCGGGTTCGGTTCCCGGCAGGGGGTAGGAATATTTCTTCCAGCCAAGATTATTCCTCATTCTTCCCAGAGTCTGGAAGTATGAATGAAAGTGTGAATGTGTGTGTGAATTCGAAGTATAAAAAACCCCAAAGAATGAAAAAAAAAAAAAAAAAAACCGTTAAACGTGTAACACCATTCCTCAATAGGCAAGGCCGCCGATATGACCTCTGCAGTTAAAAGCGGCATATTAATGGAACAGAAAAAAACAGCGATGACTATTTTGAAAGAAATAACTAAAGAGCTGCAGGATGCAAAAGTTTCACTTATATGAACAACTGAACTTCTCAGAACAAATGCCATTTAAGTTTGAATAAA
This sequence comes from Tenodera sinensis, assembly GCA_030765045.1. Taxonomy (NCBI): domain Eukaryota; kingdom Metazoa; phylum Arthropoda; class Insecta; order Mantodea; family Mantidae; genus Tenodera; species Tenodera sinensis. Next base: position 70,971,186 of record CM060962.1, on the reverse strand, counting down.
TATATTTTATTTATTTTTGGAGTGTACAACAAAAACAGTGGCGGCACCGTGGCCGAGCGGTTAGACCGTTCGCCTATCACCCTGGCGGCTCGCGTTCAATCCCAGGACCCGCATGTGGTATTCGTGATAGACGAAGAGGCGTCTGGGCGGGTTTTATCTCCGGGTTCTCCAGTTTCCCCCGCCACTTGCTCCACCATCCGCTCCATCACCACCTTTCCATTCATCCATTTCTCCTGCATTTCATATCATCCTCTTCCTCACTCTCATACCTGGTGCTTTGCTGACCACCCGCTTCCAGGTCTTCACTCTGTCCAGTCCATAGGTTCGTCTGCTCCCCGACAGGCTTTCGACCCTAGGCACAGGCTTAAGTCCTAGGGAGTGTAAGTCTTCCATACGGGGAAGGTAATCAGATAAAGAAGATAACAAAATCAGTTCTTCTAAGATAGTCGAAGATGTGGTATATTAGTTATACATCATGTGATATGTTATATGTTTTTAAATGTTTTAAATTTTAAATTTAACCAAAAACGGTCAATGTATGGATGATTCAACTGGATTCATTTAGGCAATTAACCTTGCTAATAAGAGATTCAATTAACTGTATAAATACAGACCACATGTATACAAGATATTTCTGAAATTTTACAGATGCGTTAGGGTAAGCATTTGTTAAAAGTTTTACTACTGCCCTATATGGTTGCAAGTTCATTAAAAATGCGAATAGGGAACGATGTTGAGTGAAGTGAGTGTACTCGGCCAATGGACTATGCCAGAATATGCGTACTCTGGAATGAAGCCATCACAAACGATAAAAATAGTATCCCCACATTCCGAAAATAACTATCTTCTATTTATAAGCACACAGGCAATGTAAAAAATCAGTAATTGTGCCATGGATGTTCTGTCCAACATTCAGGTCCCTTCTTTATGTAGCAGAACAGTTACTGAGCGTGGGTTTCCTAACCTTTTATCAAAATGATGCCCGTAGGTGAAGCCTTCATTAAAACGTGGCAACAAAACGACCTCGCGAAATCGCAATAATACACAATAAAGTTACGCTCGGGGGAGCGTAGACGGCAATGCGTTATGACTATTTTGTGGCCTTTATATCACAGGAAAAGCAAAATGCATTCGTATCTACATACGAAAGAAAACCAAACCAAGATATTTTTCAGGTACTTTTCGATTTTCAATAAAAACTGTTAACATCTTAGGTATAAGTCAAAACATCGAAATATCTCACTAATTGAATATTTACAATGCCACGTAAAAAGATGTGAATAAATGTTTTTGTGGTATATTAGGGTGAATTAAGTTTAAAAGATTTGATAAACCCGAACGAAATAAACACTGTGGATAAAGTGCTGTATTACTTTAACAACTATAATACAGATTATAAATTGTTGAGAACAACTGAAACGTATATGGAGAGTGACCACCTTGGTAGCAGTGGTAGCGCGTCTGCTTCTGGTGCGGAGGACCCGGGTTCGATCTCCGGTGCCGGCGTGCGGATTTTTCCCCCGCTGGGAGGTCTGACCTGCGGGCACTCAGCCTGTTAGGTTCCTGAGGGGCCAATTGAGAAGCTAGCTGATAAAGATGTAGCGACCCAAAGTCGCGAAGGCAGCATAACCGACTCGAGGCACTGACCACGTCCCACCCTCCAGTTCTCCACCCACTCATGACGCCTGTAGTGGGCAGAGCTGGGGGACGTGGCGGCCGGCCGGTAAGCCTTGACCCCCGAAGGGCTGTTGCGCTAGGTGTTTATATTAATAGTAGATATCAAAAGTAACACGAAGACGAAATGATAATAAAAGTAACTCAAAGAATTTTTAGAATAATCAAAATAATCGAAAGAATGGGATAACTGGTCTGCCAATTATGTGTTTGTTTGCTACCAAAAAGTACTTTAACAATGAGTAAGAGTGGCTGGTAATTTTATATTACTAAACCCCTAGCGCTACAGCCCAGGATGGGCTTTGGCCTGCCGCCCACCCGCTGCGTCCCCCACCTCTGCCCAATACAGGCGTCATTGCTGGGGTGCAGTACTGGAGGGTGGGACGTGGTCAGCGGCCCGAGAATTTTATATTACTGGGAAAGTATAATTAGTTTTTATTTTAATTTATATTACTATTATCTATTATAATTGTTATTCTATTATTATTATTGTTGTTGTTGTTATCTTACTATATTTAGTTTCATATTTATAAAGTACACCTTTACAACGAATGTAAATATTGTTTAGAAAGAGCTGAATAATTATTAAAATTTGCGATACACGTCCTGGCTTAAGGAACCAGATACAATGACGTCTTTCAGATTTGATTTGATTTGATTTGATTTGATTTTACTAAAGGTTACGGACTTTTGCAGTTCTAAATATTAAACCATTGGCGGTTTTAGTCTTGCAACGCTTACGCGGGATGCCATTCGACATTGCCTGCCATATTAGCAGACATGAAGGCTTATCTGTACAAACATACAATGAAACAATTGTTCGAAACCTCTATGCGATATTCCCTCAGATGAAAACGAGAAATGTAAATTTACCCTAAAACCAATTATTTGACTAGAATTTCAACAAAGTGGTTAAGACGTCGCGAAATAAAATTATCATTTTACTTACTATTGAGTTTCTGTATACGGTACATTATGATATAAATTATCAGTGGAAAGTGTTCGACAAACTTTCGTATTAGCAAATATTCTGAGGGTTTTAGTCAGTTTTACAAGGTTCGCGCGTAAAACAAACACTGTATAGTTTACTGTTGTTTTCTGGCTGACGCTGAACACCAAGCACTTGGAAAGCATAAAATGCATAAGAAACATACAAGTTTGGTTTAAGAAATATGTTGTTGAAAGAAAAGAAAATGATATAAATTGAAATAAAAAATGAAGAAGGAAAGTAGAAAAAGAAACAGTAGTCTGCAAGCTCTGTTACTGAAAAGATAACTTTAGCAGGTATTGGGATATAAAAGATTGACAAAATAATGTAGAACTTGGAAAGGAATTATAAATGTAGTATATGACATAATCATGAACTTGCCTTAACCGATTCTACACTTTTGTGATGGTAGTCGAATTTATTATGACTACTGAATACTGGAAAAGAAGGCTTTCAAACGTAATTAAAGTTGTAATGCCATTATATTGGACCGGAGCCTATTTGGATCTTGCTTGCAGAAGGTGCCAACCTAGTATTCTGAAGAAATAGAGAAACAAAAGCACGTGGTTGCACACACGTGGTATCCAAAGCTTAAATCTGAATGGTTTTAGCAGGAATATCTATTTTCGTCTATCGATATCTTACATTTCATTTTACAGCAAAATAAGTAAAATTTCAGTGTACAATGTTACAAAGAAGTAACACAAATGGCATATGTCCCCCGCCCCGGAAATTAATGAATTTGACATGCAGTCAATTACTGACTATTGGAGTATTATTTTAATTTTGAAGTAAAGAACAATTTTTATTTGGCACAAATTAACACGGTTATTCGCAACAAATACACTAACTTTTGGCAACAGAATAATGAATTAATATTTCTTGATTGCAAACTTCCAACATGCGCCCTGTTAAAAAAGACCTGCGGACGTCCATGCATAAAAGATAAAACTGAAATAAATGTCAAATATCTACTCAGAAGCACGCAATTCTCAAGGGTATTTAGTCCTAAAATATTGTACGCAAGTTTTACTCCAAATTTTACACCGATAATTGAGATTCCTTGAAATGCACAGGAAAAACAGCAGCGGGGTTTCAAAAGTGAACCCTGTCACAGAACGCCTAGTCAGAGAATGGTTAACAAAATAATTTTTTCAATAGATTCTTTGGGATAGATTTTAGCGGAGGACGTTGAGTGCGGAAGCACTTGTCCATCAAGCTTTATATGGACGTGATCGTGCCTGACTGCGGCATCTTCAAAGGCACTAGAAAACAAAAGAGCGCCAATCATAATTTATCAGAACGGAGGGGATGTCATACAACGTACCAACCGCCAGAGGATACTTCTGTTTTCCTGCGGACATTTAACCTTACTTGTGCACGTTGACCTCACGTGGAGTGACAGTGAGTCAAATAATTCACTAATATATACTTAATATCGTATTAACTTAGTCTTATCTCGGTTTTGTATAACTACAATATTATAATATTCCGTCTCCTAATTGCCACTAAATAAAAAGTTCGCCAGACAATGGGTGTAGTACGTTTACCGTTTCGGCATTACGTACGTCAATAATTATGTACTAAAAAGGCTGATGTTTCATTCACACGATTTTCTCTTCTCACTCTTCCACAAACTGCGTGTTATTCGAATTATTCTTACAAAACCGTATTATTCTAGCTAATCCAGATAAACTTTCAATTCACATTAATTCATTTCGGTTATACGATGCAATAGATAAAGCCATTTTCAAATTTTAAAAGTGCGGGTCAACAGCTCAAAGGTATCCAAGAAAATTTCCCCACCACAAACTATCTTTACATGGAAACTTTTCTTTCGAATAATTTGAGTATCTCAAAAATGATTAAAATGCTTAAAATTAAAATACTACATATTTACGATATTTTCATCCAAATGAAATGTATATTTAGAATTTCCTGGTAATAGTCTCTTTTGTGTAATTGGCAAACCGCATGAGAGAGGCAAATATACATAGACAAAAAATGTATAAATAATCTTATCTATCGTTTACATGAAAATTTTTTCCAAGTTTCCGATTTCACAAAAATGGCTCTAACGCTCTAGTGGCTTTTAAAATAATATGTTTATGATTTTTGCATAACAACTAAAACGTAAATTTGTGAAGCCCTCTTCATTCGGAACAAATTTTCGTATAGTTTTGTAAAAGTGGTAGGGATAGACAAAACGTACTACACAAAAATATATCTTTAAAATACTTAGTTTATTTTGAATTTTATTTGTGGCACTAGCATTTCCGAGATACTCATCGATATTTGTTTGACTTTTCCTCTATTCCGCTGTTCTCGCAATTTCATGAAAAGCGTATGGCATTTCCATGCCATCACATAGCAACTCGTTCTTAAATATCTGACTTTAGATTCGGTTTTATTTATACCATGTGATATTTAACATTTCTGCAAATCTTCATCTCAATTATAATGAAGCAGATAGAAAAATAAGTTTCGTAGCAGCATTTTGAGGCAAGAGATAGACCAAATCTTACTAAACAAAAATGTAGATCTTGCTAAAACACAATTTTTTGTAGAGTGAACCATTTCGGAGATATTCCGTGTTATTTGTGTGAGTTGTGCAGAACTTTTACTTCTGTCAAATGGAACATCGTTATTCATTTTTTATATGTTAACCGTGCAAAGAGAGCGGAATTTTAATGCTCTAAAAGATTCGACTATCGCTCAAAGTCTACTGTATTCCCATATTCTCCTTGTACCTACAAGAAGATAAACAATAAAATAGTTTTTGCAAATGTTTATCCCAACTAACACGAAGATACAGGAACAAGAGTTTGTAAGAAAGTTTGTAACTCTAGTGCAAGAGAAGAGAAAGTCATGTTAGTGCAACACATCAGATTTTTTGTAATAGCATAATACGTATTTAGAGGGTATCGTTAAACTTCTACATATTTTTACATTAATTTTCGATTTTCATAGGAAAATACTTAAAATATAGTGTACTGACCAAACTTAAAAAAGACCATTATAAATTGGATTCATTCCTATTGAATATCGTAAGCTTACAGTAACAAACAGTCATAACTCAAGTGACTGGCAATTTCAGGGAACATAAATGTCGTGGCCATAACATATAATACTCTATGTTTGTCTGCAAAGATAAGTTACATAGGTTTATGACAAAGATAAGCAATATTGTATACATATCGCTCTTGAATAAAAATATATTGCAAGTCATGATGTAATGGGATACGTGTTGTAGAACTTTAGGCATTTTTAGCTTTGAATTATTCAGCCCCTCTGCATTCCAGTCTAGTTTTGGTTGTGAATGTTGAATGGCCCGTTTCCACGGGGAATTCAAATCGGTTTGAGTTCTCATTCCGGATTGCATACGCATGGAAAAGCAGATTCAAACCGTAATGGATCCTTGGATCTGATCCTATTAGAAGTAGGATCGAATCGAAATTTTGCTGCATGGAAACATCCACCGGATTCAAATCGGTTAATTAAGTTTTACTGTTTGCAGTCAAATTAACAGTATAAGTTTATGGATGAAAAAGCATTTATGGGATAAAAATAATGTAAGCTCGATAAGCATCTAAATAGATAATTCAAATATACCTATGCTGAAAGGTTCTATGTTGTCCATTGACCAATTTAGGTGCACTTCGACTAATACCTGTTGCTACTGTACTTTAGAGTTGTTTATAAATTCACCGCCGCCTCCGCCTTCTGGCGCGGAGGACCTGGGTTCGATCTCCGGTACCGGCGTGGGGATTTTTCCCCCACTGGGAGGGCTGGCACGGTGTGCACTCAGCCTCGTTGGGTCCCGGAGGGGCCGACTTGATCAAGAAGTAGCGACCCCAGGTCGCGAAGGTGGCATAACCGGCCGAGAGGCATCGGAGCGCTGTCCACGTCCCACCCTCCAGTTCTGCACCCCACTCATGACGCCTGTAGTGGGCAGAGGTGGAGAACGCAGCGGCCGAGCGGCAAGCCTTAGCCCGCGAAGGGCTGTTCCGCCCCCTTTTGGGAACCACTACTCCAATTGATTACGCAATACTCCATAAGGGAGCGAGAAACTGCACACGTGGACCATATTTTTAGACAACCCTGGTCTAGAAGACATTTTTCACACCCCTGGACTATATGTGTATCTTACCTTACAAATTCGAACATCCATTAATTACTTCTAGTAAGTTAGTGCCCAAACATTTTAATTGCATTAGCACACTGAATAAGAACTTTCATCTGTGCTTAAGGTATTTAACTATTTAAATGTCGTTAAAACCTTAAAAAGAGGTTTAAGCGCCGATGTGCTATTACCGTAGGTATATAAGATACTTGGGTGAAGATACATACGTCACATAACCATATTTGTCTGGACATTATGGAATAGAAGATGCCATTGAGTCATATGATCCTTTACGCAACGCAAGCAGCCTTATTTGTGTCAGAACCTTTCTTGCACTATGCAACGGAAGGCAAAAGCTCACCAAAAAACTTCTGCTGCAGGAATATTAATCAAGCCTGGTTTGGTACCTCTACCTGCCGTGGCAGCTCTGGTTCCTGGCCACGGAATGTTTCCGGGTTCGATCCCAGTGGCACTTTTATGCCCAGGTATTCTTCCAGTGTGCAAATCACTGGACTTGGAGATAGGAGCAGTACAAAAGATCTGGGTACTGATTAATTGTATTTGGACACCCGGTTGTTATAAACTGTAGGTTCAACTCCAAGAATTACTGCAGTGAAAGGTCAAAAGTGTTGTTTCGCTTGCTTTGCTTTTGCAAAATGTTACTATCAAAGGTACATACCCCTATTTTTCTTATCATATCAGTTTCTTTGATAACCCCTCGTTTGTTCAATATATAAGTACTTAGGACAGTAATTAATTACCTACTATCTCACTCTGCACTGCTGTGTTCTGCAAATAGGGGGTTGAGGATAGGGGTGAGTCGTGAGTAGCCTATAATTTTACTTGTAACTAACTCATTTGTGAACAAAATTTAGTAATGATCGGTCAAATGGTTCGAATTTGCAGACAACGGGTTGAAAATATATTTAAAGGTGGCTTGTTTTTTGAGCTTAAAAGATATTCTGTCGTAATACCAATTTCAAGTTAAGTGAATGAGAGAATGGGAGAGATGGTTGGGGAGGGGGAGGGAGAGATGTATTGGGAGGGAACGGAAAGCCGGGGAGGCGTGGAGAGACGGGAGGAACGAAACAGGCAGCGGGAAAGAGCGATGGAGATGGAGGAGGGTAGAGGGAGAGGAGATAGAGATAAACGGGAGAGAAGGGGAGAAAGGAGGGGAGAGGTGAGGGATGAGTGAGAGGCGTGAAGGGGGAAGAGAGGGTGAGGAGGGTAAGAGAAGAGTAATAGAGAAGGGTGAGAGGAGTGAAGGGGAGAAAAGAGGAGGGTGAGAGGGGAGGAGGGGAGAGAGGAGTGTGAGAGGGGAGGAGAGCAAGAGAGGAGGGTGAGAGGAGCGAAGGGAGAGAAAAGAGGAACGTGAGAGGATGAGGAGAGTGAGAGAGGAGCGTGAGAGGGGAGGTAAGTGAGAAAAGATGAGTGCGAGGAGAGGGTGGGAAGGGAGAAAGCGGAGAAGAGAGGAGGGTGAGAGGAGAGAAGGGGGAAGAGAGGAGTGTGAGGGGAGAGAAAAGGGAGAAGAAAGGAAGTTGAGAGGAGAGAAGTGGAAGAGAGGAGGGTGACAGGGGGAGGGCTGAGAGGAGATAGGGGTGACAGGAGAGGAGATATGAGTGAGAGGAGAGAGGGGGAAACCAGAGAGGGGAGAAGGGGATAAGAGAGGAGGGTGAGAAGAGGGAGAGAAGAAATAAGAGTGAGGGTAGAAAAGGGGAAAAGGAGAGGTGTGAGGAGGATGCAAAGGGGAGAAGGGAATGTATACTTTGTCAATTGAAAATATACGGTTGAGTGACTTTAGGAAGTTGAAGGGTCTGCCCAAAAAATTGCTTGAACTTACAGCTTCAGTTACCTAGTACTGTAGGCCTTGCTCCAAGTGAACATTTAAAATGTCCATGAATGCACGGCCTAATGGCCTGAACTTACTTTCTATACCTTTTTCGTGAATTTTGCTCATTAAAAACGTTACACATGATGCAGGTATACAAACTTTCATCAGAAACTCGGACAGAATGAGCTTCAAATACTGGCATCTGGTTTTTGCTACTTTTGAATTCCTCAAGATATTCCATAAACAATACTACAACGGAAAATTCTTTGTTACAAAACTCACATTTAAATATTAATAATTTTCTGAAACAACCAGAGAAGGAATTCCTGAACTGATCGCTACCTAATTGAAAAGTAGCGATCCCTGGCTGCGGAGACTGCATAATCAGCCGGGCGCTGTCCACGTCCCACCTGCAGTACTGCACCCCGCTCATGACGCCTGTGATGGGCACAGGTGGGGGTCGCAGCGGATGGGCGGTAGGCCTAGGCGCAGCAACAACTGTTGCGCCTCGGGGTTGTTGTTATTATAATTATCATTATAATTAATATTCATATTAATATAATTATTAATATTATTTCAATTGTTATTATTATTATTATTATTATTATTATTATTATTATTATCATTATTATCATTATAATTATTATTACTATTATTATTATTATTATTATTATTATTATTATAATTATTATTATTATTATTATTATTATTATTATTATTATTATTATTATTATTATTATTATTATTATTATTATTATTATTATTATTATTATTATTATTATTATTATTATTATTATTATTATTATTATTATTATTATTATTATTATTATTATTATTATTATTATTATTATTATTATTATTATTATTATTATTATTATTATTATTATTATTATTATTATTATTATTATTATTATTATTATTATTATTATTATTATTATTATTATTATTATTATTATTATTGTCGTCGTTGTTGTTGTTGTTAAGCATGCCGTGTGGGAATTTTCAGGGGAAGGAAACAGAACCCCGCAGACTATAATTTTAAAGGACAAAAAATCTTTATTTCTGTTTTCTCAAACATAGTTGTCTGTTAAAATATAGTCAAGATATTACTGGGTCAAGTTTAAAATAAATCTGGAATTCTCTATGCATTGTCTATGAAGTCCTCACATACTATGATTTTATAAAATTTTGTAAATCTTGAAAATTATATCGGTCGAAAGCTTACCACTGCAAAAATGTAGAGCTCATAGAATAGACAATTGCTGTAAAATTAGTTATTCGCAGCGTTAGCGAAATTTTAAATATTCAGAGCTGCATGTTTACACTTCCCCAAATATATCACTCGACAGACATGCTAAGTGCTTTTGTTTGAACCTTGTTTCCGCATATTTGAAGTAATTAATCGCGTAGTGTTTAATTTGTAATTTCTAAATATCAAATTGGATAAAACAATAACTGTTTAAATGAAAAAAGTGACGTTTAAATGAACGGGTGCAGTTGTGTAAAAATATCGCGTAAAATTTTAGTAATTGATTTCTTTACAAACGTGTTTTCATCCAATTTTCCTATTATAAAATCTTCAAGATTCAATTTTATCAATTTGTTTCAAACGTTCTCTATGCCTTCTTTGATGGTGGATCAATATGAAGTGTAGTTTTGGATCTGGGGTTTTAATCACAATTGATTATAAATAAAGTATTTCAGAATTTAACGGTTTCAAAATTTCATCATGTGGAAAGTTTCACATGAAATTCGATATTCATTTTCATGAAACTACTTATCTGCAAAAAATTACGTTTAACAAATCTATGACAAAATTTCAATATTGAAATTTGCAAACTTGTCATTTTCTGCTGTATGGTAAACGTAGGTATAATTGCAATCGCATAACTCGCATTAGGCAGAAACACAACTTTGCGTACTGGTAAACGCTTGAAAATGATTAATTTATTATTGTTCACGACAAGTTCAAGTATTGATCCATAATAATAAATGGTGGAGGTGCAGAGAGAGGGAGGGGTAGGGATTGAGAGGGTATGACGGTGGAGTAGAAAATGAGAGGGTATGTGGAAGGGGTAGGGAGTGAAAGGGTATGAGGGAGGGGTAGGGAGTGAGAGGGTATGGCGGTGGGGTAGGGCGTGGGTCTGAGGGAGGGGATGGGAGAGGGTGGACTTGAGGGAAGGGTAGGGAGAGGGTGATATTGAGGGAGAGGTAAGGAGGGAGAGAGTGCGTTTGAGGAGGGGTAAGGAGTGATTATGTTGGAGGGAGGGATAGGGAGTGAGTGTGCCTCAGAGATAGGGAGGGGTGGGTGTGAGGATTAGGTGTGAGAGGGTATGAATGTGACTGGGAGAGGGAGGGGAAGGAATATCAGTAATAGGGTTAGAGGGACCTGAGAGTGGTAGTGAGAGGGTACAGACTGTGAGGGAGGTGGGATGAGATGAGGAGGGGGCAGAGGGAGGGGTGAATGACAGGGGTAGAGAGGGTGGAGTATGCCAGTGACAAGGGAGAGGGAGGGGAATAGTACACGGGAGTAGTAAGGTATAGAGGGAAGAGGGAGAATGATAGAGAAAACTAGGTGAGGGGAAAGAGAGAGAAATATCTACAATTAACGCAATAATGCTATCAGAGCTACTAAAGAGTTTGATAAATACACAGACAGTGCAACAGTTGCGAAACTTGGATTAATGGGGATGTTAAACGAATTTCTGCATGGCAATCATTTACTTTACGGCTGAAACAAACCACAATCGCAAACATTAAATGCTGTCGTAAATGAAACAACAGAATGCGATGATTAATACAATGTAGTTGACTCACCCATCATTTCATATTTTTTCCCTTCAGATATCACCGTAACTTCTTTATGCCTCTTCCACATAGCTGCCAGCATTACACGAACACCGGTAACTGCTGGTAGCCGAAGGGTGTGCTAAATTAGAGGAAGCGACGACAAACCCTAGCTTAAAATATGCCTATTACACATGTCACAAACTGTCAATTCTGTGAATATATCAAAAAATAAGTACTAATTGCGAACTCAGTCACACAGTATGGTAAAGTAATGACTGTTCATTATGTGACGTTCTCTGTCATAATTATTGAGGGATAAAATAAATAACGTTAGGCAAATGTTCAATCATGAGTAACTGGTGTTCCTTCTTTTCCAGTCCTTCAGACAGCGAAAATAAGAACTATCAAATTTCCTTACAAAACTTAGTGGATATTTAATTAACACAAGTTTTGATTTAACGTCATATTTGCTGCATGACTTAGTTACCCTTAGACGTCGAAGATATTAGAGATATTTCTTGCTAATCTTGCATCTAAGTAGAAGTATATAAAACAGTGATGAGTTGATTTAAATTATCAATTATTTAATATTGTTCGCTAATTACAATTTACGCTCCTATATATGCAATATTCTTTAGAGAACTAGAGTTAAAATGAATCACAGAATGTAGCTTTTGAACTGTTTACATATACTTTTGGCATGTTGTAAAGTTTAACGCAATTTAGAACAATTTCCCTGAATCAGAGGTTGGCAAACTGCAAAAGTCCTATAATGTTGCGTTGCCTGCAACGCCTATGATTTTAGATAAGAAAACCTATATAATGATGGCGATTATCTTCATTATTATCATTTATTATTAATATTATCGTCTTACTTAATGCATGTTATATCTTATTAAACAGTTATTGAACTACTGTGTTTTTGAAACGGTTTTAACTTGGGTAACCAATGGGTAATTTTCAAACAGTTTTATCTAAATATTTCGAAAAGTTTCTTCTACGAATACGACGTCCAAGCCAAAAATGTTGGCTTTTCATAGTTCGCAATTTTGAATACTTACTACTTTCAGTGGGACAGGAATGTCAGTGTTAACAAAAAATATGCATGGAGTTTTAGGATTAAACGGAATTAGATAGTGAAAAACGTACAAAGATTTTTCTCACGGATACATATATCTATAGTTCATAAAACAAGCTAATTAGAATATAATAAATACGAACACACTAATATTTTCACATTTATGTCAGCTTACTCGGGAACTTGCGTTCAACATTTTTAACAGCACAAATTGTTAAAAAGACTGTCAAAACTGAATAATGAAGAGTATGTATGTTACTAGTTTATTTCATTGGAAACAAATTAATTAACTTATAACGGTAGAATTCTTTCTGTATTACTACAGTTAGAGGCAATTATTATTAACATTATTGTATTATTATGAATATTATTACGATTGTTATTATCATCATTATTAGTAACATTACTATCAATATTATTATTAATATTAAAATAATTATTATTAATATTATTATAATTATTATTCAACCTATGTTACTTATGTATTGCTAACAATATTGTCTGAAACACAGGGATCGTGTATATGATGAATGCAATGAATTTATCGCACGAATGCAGCGGATATTTTGTCTAGTAAACATGGACAGTGGAACGTGCCCAGCGTCCGGAGAGAAACGCAGCCTTAAGATTCTTGTGCTTTGGTAAGGTATGAAATGTACTAAGCAACTGCTGGATTTGGAAACCTGTATGCTAAAAGTGGAACATGGTTGTACCAGCGTCTCGAAAACGAGAATCAGCCTGTTTTTGTTTTAGCATGGAGGAACAAAGGCAAGAGGAGGCACAGGCACATATAATCTCCCCCTCCTTTGAGAAGATGCATGCAGGCGATTCCTCCAAGTATGAAAGAAAAGAGAGTTTATACCCAGTAAGTGAATTTCTCTACGTCGCTCTCTCAAAAAGAACTGTATTCAACACGTTGGCACCATCACTGTTCAACTCTTTACATTCATAGTTTCCAAATCCACGAAGATGGCCAACAGCAACAATCTAGTCAAAGAATTAAATAACATCAGCAGACTTGTACGAGAGGTGGTGACTGAAAATAAATAAACAGAACAACTCTTGAGAAGGTGGCATTCAAAAACGGTCAAGTTCATTCACGGTCAACACTTAGTTCTATTTCCTAAATTATTTCCGGAAATGTTGATAAATGTTGCAATTATAAGCGACTGTTTCATTGATTAACGGACAGGTCGAATGAGATATTAATATCCTTTCTACTTTGAACTATTTCGTTTTACTTGACTTCAACATTGAAGCCACTTCCTCATTAAATATTTGCTTAAAATTGGTGAAATAAAGCACACATTTAGAAACCTTGGAACAGAACAGCAGCTGCGATTCAGGGGTCCTGCCAGATGTAGAAGGGACAAGCTGCTGATCAGCTTTCCCAAGTGGGATTGAATTACCTCTAAAGTGGTCATATGCGGTGAACCGCTTAAGGTATATACGGAAAGAATCAACATGAAACTCATTTCACTGCAATGAGGTGAACACGAGACGACGGTAGAAACTGGTGTAGCAATAAAACAAAACACTACACACATCAACACCGATTCCTTCGTCGTTAACTCCTAAGGAACAACCTTTAAGGCGATACTCCAGTAATAAATGGGTATTCCTTTATTTGGGCAAATTTGTTGAATTTTGTGAGAAATTTCACGTTCTAAACTTACTTATGTATTTCTTAGAAATAAAATGCTGGTACGCCTAAATCCAGTTTAGGCGTTAAGTAGATATTATGAGTATTTTACATTTGAAGGCCTTTGGTACGTTATTTTTCGAAATATACTTTTATTTTCACATCTGATATAAATATGGGATAAAGATACTTTACAAAATTACATGTTTAAAATTGTATTATTGCAAACGTTTTGAAAAATTTGTAATATTTGTAAGAAGCAACGAATGTAGCAGCTTTGAGAATCTTAATTCTGTAATAATAATCCTAAGAACAATGAAAATTTGAGGCATATTTTCTTGAATGTTATCGGGATAACGTAATTTTATTTTTATTTTATTTTGGAATAAATAATGCTTTTTCTAATTATGACAAACTGGGTAAATTGAAGTCATGGTAGGTATATATAGTTACACAGCTGGAAAGTGTTTTGAAATACCTATGTAGTAAATTTGTGGTTTCGATAAGGTTTCTGCTTTTAAAACACGTGTCCGTTTGGTGTCGCCCTAATGTCATTTATAGAGTATGTTAAGTAAATAAGAATACGAATTTCTAGCGAAACAGCGTTTTTCGCCCGTAGGCAATCTTAAACCACTAATTAATCTGTAGTAAGTATATGGAAAATGTTCATCTTTGTGGGGTCAATACCCTTTCCGGCCAAAGAATGATGATTCTTTGCTCTTTTGCGGATTCCTTTATATCTTTACAATTTAGTTTTCTTCGTGCGTTTGATCTGTGTTTTAGTATATTCGCAAATACGTATTCTTCACGTTTGGTGTCAATTTTGGGTACGCTTTTTCAGTTCACAGTTTAAAACATATATACGAAGGAGCATGTTTGTGATACATAGAAAAATCACAATGTTTACAATGGATTTCGAGAATCTTATACGAGATATTCAGGACTATTGACCTATTTTTAAACAAACACTGCAGGAGCCGGACTAATATTACAACGTGCTTGTAATCAAAGCTCAATTACGCTAAATTAGACAAAATTTATGCTACATGTAACATCAATTTTAAAACCACATAGGAATAAGGCAGTGTGCGAGTGTATTAGAGCAAAATTATGAAACTCATAGTTGGGACAATTCCCTCCCGCCGTTATCGGCGATATCCGTCTATATACCCTAAATCAATAGACAATGCTATCATTATCTCATTCCAATAATACTTCAATGGGAAAAGGGGGTTCAAATGATTAATTTCGAGAAAATGGGCTAATGTAGTGCTATGTTTTTAGGATGTCTGAGAAAATCTTGCGATTGCTTGGAGCAGTGCTTTACAACCGATAAGGAGTAACATTCCTGGCCATTGTAATACAGGAGTATCGTCCAGAAAAGGTTGTGAAATTGAATATGTCATGCTTTCTACCTGTTTCCTTTTGTGTTGTGCGCCTACGTTGTCGTGTTGCTCCTTAAACTCGTCCAACACCTTGGCCAGTTTCTCGTGCCCTTCCTGATCTTTGGCGATGAGTAGATAAGATCTCCAGTTGTTGGAATCGAAACCCCAGTGACAAGTGCGAGTTTCGCGGAATCGATGGACGTGGCACACAAACTTCTGGGGTGAAAACATGACATGACATTCCATGCACTCGATGCAGTGCGCATTTTTGTCTGTGTACAGCTCTGGTGTGCAGATACCCTTACATTTTCCGAAGCACTCGTGGTACACTTTGAAGGAGAAGGCTCCTGTCTTGGCATGACTCGCCTTGACCACCGGAGCGACGACGGCGTTGCGATGATGGAGTAGAGCGCTCGATAGGCGTTCCGCGTCCGTCTTGGTGATGAGGCCGCAAGAAGGAGCCGTCATGGGTAGGATTCCGCTCGCCTTTAACACCTGCAGCTGCTCGGGGTTACATCGGGAACAAAATATCTGAAGCTCCTCACAAACTTGGTTTATCTGGTAAAGGCTAAACTCTCTCAAAACGCTGTTGAGGACTTGAGGAAGGCAGAGCCGTTTTTCGCCTCCGACCACGAAACAGGAAATGGTCTCTCCTTCCAGGACAGTCTCGGACAGTTCGCTGCGAGACTGGTCCGGCGTTGTGAGTATCGGAAGCTGTTGGATGGGAAATGGTGGCGGGGTCATGAAAACGTCTGCACATTCGGGCGGCGGCGGTGGAGGCGGCTGCGGTGCCGGAGGTGGAGATACCCCTACCACTTTGACGGACTCTGCCAGAGGATGATGCTCCTTCTTGGGCACCAGCGTGACCGTGGTCGTCCCAGCGGAGTTCGCTGACGCCGTCGCTGGCACCACCACGCCTTTGTCCATGCCGAGCAAGGTGCTGGGCCCCTGTAGACTCTTCACCGCACTCAGCTGGTACGTCTTGAGCACTTTCTTGAGATGTGGGCTATAGGGCTGCTGCTTAGCTACCCCAACCGTCTCCATCATCTTCGCACTCAAAAAAAGAAAGAAACAGAAACAATCACTGCACGCACACACCTAACCGCCTGAACGTCGTCGCCAAAGCCTTGCAATAATGGTCACTGCTTGCGACGAGTTGCCGAATACAGCGATAGGGAAACCCAACGCCGTGCACTTCACACATCGTATCTTCTCACTCCACCCTCGTACCGTCCTTTCCCGTTCTCTTCCCAAACATGTCTGCTGGAGCTCGACCGTACCGTACACATCGTGTGCTCCTTTACTACTGGGCCGGCGATGGCTGTTACAGTCAATGTTCGCAACCCCCGTCCAGCTGCCACAGTTCTCTTCCAAAGTCTCACTTCCTATCAGGCGTTAGGTGTGTCGTCACAAATATGTATGTTTATAGTCGTGCCACACAACCTTCCTGTGCAACTTCTGAAGAGGATATAACCATATCGTTCGGAAATCACTTAAATATATGCCATGGTTGCGCGCGGTAGACGGCACAGCCTACAGCGATCGGTTAATTTCGACTGTTTTCGCTTTAGTATACGGTGTCGCCGCCTGGCAACGCATAGACTGACAACGTGATCACAACTCAGTCTCCCTCCAGCCCCTCTCCGGAGTTTCTCCCACTCGAGCGGGAATACAGAGCAACCGCTCAGTCGCCGGCGTGTCATGTGACCTTCCCGTCAAAATAGCCGGCATGCCCAGCAAGGGTTGAGGCAGCCACGCTTGGAGGGGAGGAAGCTGATGGCTGGAGGGGGAAGGGATTTAGTCAAGCTCCTCCCGAGAGAGAGCAACGGCAATGCATTACATGGGTGGAGGGGAGAGCGGCAAGTAGGATTGGAGGCGGAGTCAAATTATTTCCCATTGCAACTCCATTCCCCTCCTGTCAACTAATGGAACAGCAAACCAAAACAAAACCAGCTATGTGCGCAGGTTAGGAAAAAAATCCGTAGTTCATGTGTTTTATTTCATTTCTTATCTTCCCAAGAGTGCAGAAATTTCAAATTGTCACAAGTAATTTCATAAGACGTATGTCTTAACCAATAAATTCTCGAGCGGAGCGAGAGAACTTATCTGGGAATGTCAGACCGTCGAATGAAATTTATCTGGATTATTTAATAAACAAAATATGAATTTAAATACTATATCAAAAAAATTTACCAGAAAATGTTAAATTCTATTAAAGAAACCTAAAATATATTAATTTTGATTAGCGCAGTTCGACTTATCCAGTACTGCCAACCGAGGAAAACGAAATCCAAGAATTGCATGTACCTATTTAATCTTATCTTGTTGTTATAATAGAAAACCAGGTTATAATCTCAAATAATATCACTTTATTTGTAACGTTAACAAATAAGCTTTCATCCGGAAACATACATAAATTATTAAAAGAACATTTGTTAAAAACACGGTTATCAAATTCAAATGGAGTGCTATTTTGCTCGTTAATGGATTGTAATGTGTAACTAATTGATTTTCAGCGAGTTAGGGGGATAGAGTTGGCGACCGTGGATAAAGAAAAGAATTACCTGGTGATAATTTGTAAAACACAAAAGAATGACCAGGTGACAATTCGTATGTGATAATTTAACGCCTGTATGTATGAAATAGTCTGAGCATTAAGTATGTAGAAATGTTATTGAAATTGACTGAATATCAGTGGCGTATGCACCATAGTGATCCGGGTTCGATGCCCAGGCGACCGCATGTGGGATTTGTGATGGGCAAGGCGGCGCTGGGGCAGGTTTCCTCTTGATTCTCCGGTTTCCCCCGCCATCTCATTCCACCAGTGCTCTATCTTCATTCCATGTATCATCAGTGTCACCGCCTGCGATGCCAATATAGCAAAAGTGGGCGTTAAACGCCCTATGTGCTGTTGATTAAATGCTAACTTCATGAACAGTGCATTTAAATAAATTTTTCTTGAAACAAGCTAAACAATTATACAAGTAAAATGAAATTTTACCATACCTGTTATACCTATACGTATACATGAATAATTCCAGCCATCCTTCTTTACCGGTAAACTGCGTTGTCGCTCTATCAGGAAACAATTTCCCGTGGTGTCTTCTCTATGAAAGAAATATGTCTTTTACCACCAATATAAGCCAAGTTGCTCAGGCGAATTTGTCCTTGTGAAGCCCAGAAATAAAATTGTATTCGCTTCAAGGCTGAAAAACTCCTGCCATAGGGATGTATAGATATACTTTGTAAATACTGCAATGTTCATTTAAATCTTTTATCACGTTTTCACTTAACAATATTGTTTTCGGTTTGGATGGTACATTTATCAAAAGAAAATTAATTTGGTATATACCTAAGATGTTAGTTTGTAACTAGCTTGTGCAGAAGAAAAAAAGAAATGACATCTGGAACAAGCTCCACTAGTTCATTACATACGCAGTTTAATATGGGAAAACGTAAACATTCAACAAGGAATATTTCGGAAACGCGTAATGCAATTGAAAATATAATTTATTTTACTCTTTGTATCTTTTTCCCCCAGTATTTCTAAAATTACCTACTTATATGCGTGCTTTATGTGCGTCTTACATGCTCCCTTCTTTTGGGTATCAACATTTCAAATTTCTCACATTTTGATTTTCGCATTGCAGGGGGATAAATTAAGCGAAAGCCAATTTAATGAAACACATTAAAATACGTGGTGGTTTTCGTTTGCTTTTGAGAGTAATAAGACTTTGGTT
The DNA here is from genome assembly GCA_030765045.1 of Tenodera sinensis. Lineage (NCBI taxonomy): Eukaryota > Metazoa > Arthropoda > Insecta > Mantodea > Mantidae > Tenodera > Tenodera sinensis. The sequence goes on along the minus strand of CM060962.1, from coordinate 70,951,935 downwards.
TTAAAGATTGACAACAACGACGACGACGATGATGATGGTGATGATGTAACACCTTAAACATGTTTTGTTTACTAAAATCATTTTCGACTCATTTTGGCCAATAGCACCCAGAATTAAAAACATTCGATGCGTAACACCCGAACAACCGCATTTATTTTCGTAGCTAGTATACAAATTATTCATGCACATATTATTTGTCTCTCTCCTTCCTGTTAAGATTAATTATTCGCAAGAAATGGCTTCAAATAATTCGTAGGATATCTGGATATGACTGAAATTTTGAAATTATGAACTAATAACACAAATTTATATGTTGGTCTAATATTTAACCCTAGGTTAAAAATATATTTTTTAAAATTATTCTAAGTTTCTCTGTGTCTGCTTCCGTTTAGGCTCCTAATTTTTTAAGGCTATAAATATAGTTTCTCCCTAAAAGAATGCAATTTTTGTGTTTGACAGCTAAAAATACATGCTTAGACATATTTTACAATAAAACCTAGGGCAATTTTTTATTTTTTATATCTCCGAGAACATGCGTAGAAAATTTCATTAGTGCAATGCAAAAACTGTTTCGCAAGGAACATTTTACAGAGCGAGAAAATAGCGATAAAGAATTTAAATGCACTATAGCTTACATTAAAATCCATGCGACATTTAAACACACAGTAGGGCATTTGTAAATGGCGTCCGCAAGCATTTACGAATGTCTCAATTATTTTATAGAATTATAATAAGAAATTATCTTTTCTTGAGTTTTCATGAAAATTCGGACACATTTTCTATACCTGTGTTTCGCGCGAGCTAATGGAAATGCTAACAGTTGGTCTGCAACTCTGCTTGTTTTCACTACACTGTCACTCTGGAACATGTTATAGTACTTAATTAATAGTTTACAGCGTGTAAAACTAAACGCAATATCATTTGGGTGCATGCATGTATATAAAATCAGCAAGCGGCTGGTGTAAGTCTTCGCTCAAGCGGAAAGAATAATATTTTTACACCCAGTTGCTCAAATTTTATTTCTTTTTAATTTATATTCTTTTTTCACGGTGTGTAAACACATTCTTTTAGTTATAGTTATGCTTAAAATAGGAATACATGATAATATTAATTGGCCGTTATATTTTCACAGTTTGATGAACTTAAATGAATGTGATTTTCACAAAATGACACTCCGACACGGTCTGGAAATTGCATAAAAAGAAGTATTCAAGGCTCACAGTTCAAGAAGCATTCCTTTGCACGAAAGGTATGTTTATTTGAAGCAATTGTTTAACACGATATGTAGAATGTCAGGTAGCTAGAAACAAACGCGGAACGTTCAGCCGAAGCGGAGCGTTTGACAACGACGGGGTTGTACTCTATTGGTTCCGAGAAACGTCAGGAGCTATGGTCCGCACAATACATGGCAAAAACAGCGTTATCTGCGTCAATCACAACTCGGTGATATAGATGGAGTTGTTTATCGAGTTTTATCTTAGGGCTTGAAACAGAAATTAAAAATAAGTGTAGCGAAGTTTTTAATGTTGCTTATCAATAGGGAGCGGATTTTTATATAAATAAATTTTGTTTTTGCTTATAGGTAAAAAACTGTAATTCACACAGAAATTCTCGAAACAGCACACTTCAGTCGTGCACGAAATTCTATTTCGCATAAAAATACATATTTTTGTAGTATTTTTATGTAATAGTAATTTTGCTAAAAATACATGATTTATCACTGTTTTGTTATAACTTTTAAATTTAACAAGATATTTCATGGATTGTCATATTATGAGAACGTATTTTGAATGAACTTCATTCGTAAGCGTATTGCGTAGTGAGTGACCTACGTGAAGTGATTGGCGATATAATGCCGAAAGTAAAGTGTTCGCAACAATAAGATGTTGAATTTAGTGGCATCTTTACAAGTGATGCAAGAGTTGTATCCTGTCAAAAATGTGAGAAATCAGTAAATGCAGGCCAGCGATCTCAAGTCTTGCGGCGTTTAGCAGGTAATAAACATTGAATGGTTGCTTCATGTACACTTTCTAGACAAGTTCTTTTATGTGAGGCAATTTTTTGTTCACATAACCAAGTTTCAGAAAGTTCCGAATGTAATGCAGATTTATGCAAAAGTTTTCTTTCGTGTGATACTTCTTTAAATAAACTGAGAAGTACAAAGCTCAGAAATTTTCTTACGAAATACACAAATTGTGAAACACCAGAAGAATCAACATTAAGAAAATTGCATGTGCCTGCCTGTTACGAAGAAATGTTAAGAAATATCAGAGCAGAATGTGAAAATTAAAATTAAAAAAAAAAAAAAAAAAAAAAAAAAAAAAAAGAAAAAAAGAAAAGAAATTGGGTAAGCAGACCGCGCCGTGACCGAGCGGTTCGCCTACCACCTAGGCGGCCCGGGTTCGATTCCAGGACTCCATGTGGTATTTGTGGTGGACGAAACGGTGTCTGGGTGGGTTTTCTCCGGGTTCTCCTGTTTCCGCCGCCACTCATTCCACAGATTGTTACATCATCACTTTTCAAATCATCCATTTCGGCTGTATTTCATATCATCCTCTTCCTCACTCTCATACCCGATGCTTGGCTCACCACCCACTTCCACGTCTTCACTCTGTCCGATCCATAGGTTCGTCTGCTCCCCGACAGGCGTGTGACCATAGGCACAGGCTTGTAGGTCCTAGGGGTGTATGTCTACATAAGGGGAGGGTAATCAGATAAAGAAGAAGAAAATTGGGTTAGCATTAACGAATCGCCAGACTCCAGCGGTAGTATAGTGGGAAATGTCATATACTATAAACGATGAAAATGTGGAGAAATATCAGCATCGAACCATGTAGCAATGGCTCGCTTATTCAGTGAATCTCTACAGTTGTTGTGGCCGAATGGGTGAAATTTGATAGTGTTTCACTCTTACTTACCGATGCTGCTCTACATAGCAAGAACGCAGCCGAAGGTCTTTCTGTACGCTTCCCACACATGATATGCGTAAGGTGTTTGTGGATGCACCAACAAGAATTGATTTGTTCAGAGCCAAATATCCAGATCTTGCACTTCCACCTAGACCCATAGTTACTCGTTGGGGGAAATGGTTGGTAACAGCAGTGTATTATGCAATCAATTTTGAAAATTTTAAATCGGTGATTGATGAACTAAATAAGGACGACGCTTTTTAAATTAAAATTGTTCAGAACTTATTCAACGACAGCACAATGAAAAATGAAACGTCTTACATATCTGCAAATTTGATTTGTTTTTTGTTTCACTTTATCAAAAAATTGGAAACATCAACCAGTTGATAACTGACACAGTTAATGAAGCACATGACATTGAGAAAAACATTAATTCATTCAAAGGTCCAGAAGTGGAAGCTATTAAACAGAAACTTAAAAGTGTGTTCGCAAAAGAAGGTTGATTTCACATTATGTGTAAGATTGCCTAGGTTTTGGGAGGAGAAGTAAACGTTGGTGAAATTGAAAATTTGTGTGCCAGTGTCATTCCTTTGATGAAATATGCAATACTATTTTCATGTGATGTTGAACGGTGCTTCTCCCGGTTTCGTGCATTTCTTCGAGGCAACCCACGTCGGTTCGGAAGGAAAACGTATAGAAAGTTTTCGCGGTTCACTGCATGAGCAAGTTTCTTCAATCCACCACTGGCTCAGCATGATACCGAGTGATTTTTTAACATAAATATTTACAATTTTGTAATATTGAAACAAAATATTTTTGCATAAAAAATAAAACATTTAGTAAGTTTTTAGCACATGAGAATCCGTTCTCTAGTTATCAATCTTTATCTTAAGGCTTGAACATAGGTACCATTAAAATTACGGGCAGCTAAACCTTTTATAAGTGTATCATTGTTGTGAGATATATATTATATATTATATAAAAATAAAAAAATAAAAAAAAAATAAAGAAAAAATAAAAAAGAAAGACTTCATAGAAAAGTTCAAGGAAA